>JAWZSL010000006.1:26852725-28292725 GCA_034769285.1 Lutjanus argentimaculatus
AAAGCAATTCAGATGAGAGGAAGTGAGGAGAGAATGAAGCATGAGAGATTGAATGGTGGAAATGCTAAATGTATCAGTTTGGGAATAACTTGTCATCCCTCACTGAGCACTCTTACAGACTAATTTATGAAACTATGATAGGTTGTTCCACTCCACTGCATAATATAATGCAGTACAAACAGTGATGATGCATACAAACTTACATTTGTAGGTGCAACACTATATTTCATGTTTAATTCTAATGGAAGAGAGTTGATAATGGGCTGTAGTTTAAAGCAAATCTCTGCTGGATTGTCACTAAATGTATCATTGTTAAATAAAATGTTATTCTGACTATCATCAGTTTGTTTTTCTCTGCGTATCTGCCTCTTTGTTCCTCCACCCGTCTGCTTAAGATGGAGCACTTACAGTACCAGACACCTGATACGGACATTCCAGACCAGAATGGACATTTTGAAGGAGAACATACTGGCTGTAGCATTTTCGTCAGAGAGTATTTAAACTTAAAATGTCATTCTTAAGGGTGGGCAGATCCATCCTAAAATATTGATACTTATACTACTTTTTGCTCGATTCTGGCATCAATAGGATCCATACCAAAAATAGATCAGTTTCCATTTCTGTCTTCTACATTGTACCGCTTGTATTTCGTTCTTTGCTTCTCCACTGCTGTACATGGCTGCGTGCACTCAAACAGCACACATGTAATGCCTGCGTAGCGCACCGCGGTGCGCACACTGACCAGTTTAATCCGACACGTGGTGCCTGCTGAAAGAAAGCTTTGTTTGGAGATATTTCACAACTGAGAATTGAAAACATGCATAGCAAGAAGGCTGTTGAGTACAAATTTGTTCAAAACATAAAAAAACACCCTAATATAGAAAACTTGAACTTGAACTGAGGTGCAGCAGAAAAAAAGGGAGGAGGAGGGAAATGTCACAGCGTCCAGCGCCCGACACAGAGACAGAGTTGACTGGCAGAGACCTTTCAGTGAGGTTACATTTTCAAACTGTAATTGCTCATCAGTTGCTGTTACTTTAGCAGACCAATTATCCTAAATATATATTCGGACATTCAAATAATATATTCAGCTCATTGAAATGTATTATCTAAATTAGCTTAATTATTTTAATGGAATTGAAAAAAATAATATACCTCGGAGCTGAAATATTAAATGGTTGAATATGAAAACATTTTTGAGGATTCCTATATATAGGCAGATTTAGCCTACTGATGATCTATTCACCCCATAAATAATGACACACTGATCCCTCTCAATAAAAATACCTAAGCCACTTTTAATAGGTATCGGTGTCGATATCAGCAATTCTGGTCCTGGATTACTCTGTATTGGATCCAAACCAAATTTTGTGGTATTGTCCACCCCTAGTCATTCTTTTTGACCTCAGCTCAGCATTACACAAAGTTGATCATGCCATTGGATAGCCTTGCAATGTGGGTTAGCAGCGGGGATACAGCTCTAAACAGTTTTAAATCTTATTTATGAAACAGAACTTTTTCTGGCTTGTGATGGCCCATCTGACCTGTGGTGTTCCCCAAGGCTCCATCCTTAGTCCCCTGCTGTTCTGTGTATACATGCTGCCACTGGGACATCATACAAAAATCAGTACAATTGTTATGACACACAAATGATGATGACACACAAACGTATGTCCCATTAAAAACTAGTGAAGAAAGTAATTATAGCAGTTATTATCTGTCTGTCAGACATAAAGTGCTGGATGTAGGGCTGGGGCAATTCGTCAACGAAATCGCCATCATCGATTACAAAAATATGTTGATTTGCACATCATCCGTTTATGTGTTGCTATGAACTGCTGCTCAGAAAATGGATTCACCCAGGGTACAGGCTGCAGAGAGCCAGCCTCTAAAGTGTGGGAGTATTTTAGACAGAGGTGCAACATTTTGTGTCTCTTTAGCTCCACAAACTGGACACGACTTATCATAGCAGGACAAACTGCTCCACACGAGCGCTGGAAGTGAAGCACTGTGCACCCGTGCTCCTGCTGCTGCTGCTGCAGCTTCTGCCCTGTTTACTTTCTGTCAGCACCCAAGCACGATATATCAGGATTATCAACACGTGTAAAGTGTTTCTGTTAGTAGAAGTCACTTAAGATAGATTTCCCAGAAGTTTCTTCATCACCCCATGATGTCACACTGAAAATGATGTCTGCACTGCTACTGTTAACTTTACACCATGCATCATCTAACGGTGTTATTCAGCAGTTTTGTACTTTCTGTCCACTTTATTATTTACCATGTAGGAGTTAGAAATAGTTTTAACTTATGTTACAGACTGTCTGCAATTAATTTCAGCTGGTAGAAAAACGACAAAAAGTATTTTCATTGGCCCACACTGATGCAAAAATACACTGCCAGTGATCATCTTACTTGCATATGACTCCACTGATGAAATAACTTCATGTCATGACCAATCTAAGTTTTAAGTCAAAATATGGATTTTTCAGTTCTATAAATGGTTGACAGTGATTAGTTATTAAATTAATGTGCATCATAGCTCCTTTTGAATTTAAGGTCCAGTATATTTCTGATCAGGCATCTGTCATGGAATCTGTTAAATAAGGTTGAAATTAGACTAACTTAAAATATCTAATGTGCTTTATGTGTCTATTTTTCAGGATTAAGGAGAAAAGTTTATGATATGTATTTTAAGTAAATTAACTGTTTTATAATTGAATAATAAAAAAAATTGTTAGATTAATCGAGAAAATAATCGTTAGATTGATCGTTTAAAAAATAATCGTTAGGTGCAGCCCTAACTGGATGTGTCAAAGCTTTCTCTAGAAAAAATGAAAACAAATCTGAAATTATTCTTTGTGGTCCTCCAACATCTGTCCCATTTTTATAAAAACATATCGGCTTCTTGTCCACAAATGTCGAAACCTATAGTCAGAAACCTGGATGTAATACTTGACAGTGACTTTTCATTTGAGAATCAAGTTACAGAAGTCATTCAATCATGTTTTGATCAGCTGTATCATATGAGTTTGTTTTTCTCCTTACCTGCCCGTTTTTTCTCTCCCACCTGTCTGTTTAAAATGGAGTACTTACAGTACCAGACAACCAGAAGGGATTTTGCCAGAAACTAAACCCATGAAATTGAATGTACAAGGCAGATCATTTGGGTTACTGTTTATCATACTTTTCTTTTTTTCCCTGCATCAGAATGAGCCATCACAACTAATTTCACAGTGATGTGTTAATGAGAAAATCCCCCACACTGCATCTTTTAAAATGAAAATAAGAAAACTACAGTGAAGATGGGAGGAGAAGGAAAAAAAAATTAAAATGAGTGGCTCGTACCCACACTGATGTGAAGAATCTGCGCGTGTCCATGTCTGGTCTCGTCACAGGCTGACAGTTCAATTAGTCTGAACTAAATGATGCATGACGTCTCCCTCATGGCCCTAGTAATCGTCAGTGTTCTGCTTTGAAGAGCTCATATTGTGCATGAGTAGATAGCTAAACCAACAGTGGCTAGAGCTAGTCACAAGTTGAAATGTTGGAATGTGTGATTTGCTGATCCCCATAGATGCCAAAGTGGAGCATGGGACCAAATTGGCTTCAACTCTCAGAGCTCATCACAGAGTTGCTGTATTTTTCAGAGAAAATAGTCCCTTTTTTTTCTCCTGCAACAGAAAGTGGCTGCAAATGGCTTTGAACTATCTGGAGTTTTAATTAGGTATTCCTCATCACCTGGGGATCAAGTGTGGGTGAGCGCGTAGGTGTGCATGCACACGCGCACATGGGCCGGCGTGTGCATTCATGCATACATGAAAATAGCTGGTGTATTTCACGCACTTGTGTGAGTGCTCTCCATACCTGAGCGCATGTGTTGGTCATGCTGTATAATTGTGGATTTGTTTTTTCCTAAGCAGCCATTTTGTGCGAGCGTTAGCAGGCGCGTGTCAAGTGCTTTTTCTGGGGTGTCGGCAATCAGCAGACAGAAGACAGACAGTGAAGACGTTTGAAGTCGTTAGAAGTTCCTTACCTTGATCTGCATGCAGCAGCCGTCCTCTGACTGCCACCAGCAGCATAGTAACTTTGTGATTTGAGTCTTTGCTTTTGTTTGATGTTCCGAATGTGTCAGAGGAGAAAAAACCTGCAATGATTTATTTCATTTGCTTTGTTCTCCGTATCAGCAAAGGGACATTACCTTTTTAGATTCTTTTAAAGTCAAAAACTAAAGCGGTGTTGGAGTACAAACCTCACATGAATGGAACCTGACGATTGGTCAGAGCAAGGTGAATGTTTTTACTGAAGGCTTTATTGACAGCCTTGCAAGACGCTAATTAATTTCCTTAATGGGCAGGTGTTAGTTGTTTTTATTTAAAAGCATGCCGGATTGTTGTCCTAGTAAACAGTTTTATGAGTGGGAGGGGGAATCCAGTATCCTCCCATACCCTTTGTTGTTTAAAAGGCCCATATGGATTGTGAATCGGCAGCAGCTTTCAAAGCATCATTAGTCATGCATAAAAGACTGTGTTAGCGCTTTAATACCAGCCCTGGGCTCAGGCTCTGAAGATCTGCCTTAATTGCCCACCTCTGCCACGCTCTTGGTTCATGTGTACGTGCATACACTGGGCATGTGTGCGTGAGGATATGCATGTTCTTTGTGTGTTTGCTAATTGTCCACTGCCTTGCCGGCCACTAATAAGCACATAAACTGAGTGAGAGTTCTGAGATGGGCATTAAAGAAGACTCAGACACACCCCTCTGCATGACTTGAATAATGATCTTTTCTATCTCCCTTTGGCTGTGTGTGTGTGTGTGTGTGTGTGTGTGTGTGTGTAGCGGTCCACCTGTTAGGTCTGACCTGGCATCTGCGGCATGGCGAGAGCCAGCTGTATGAGAATGGCCTGAGCTCGGCGGACCATCAACAGGACGACCGCAGCAAAACCAGACCGACCAGCTCCATCCACCTGCTGGACACACTCAACCCTGAAAACACACACGCCGGTGACAGAGGTGAGCTGACACGCACCCAGTACAAACCACAGTAACAGATGTTCTACGCTTAGCTATTGACAGAATTTGCCTGTCAGTGACAACAAAGCAAATGTAATACAGTAATTTGTTATTTATTAAATATTAAATGTATTGAATGAACACTGGCTTAGAGCAGTTCACTCCATTTTACTTTAACAATGCTTGGCTGCTTTTATTTATTTTGATTCTGTGACATTTTGAAAGCAAAAAGGCAAGTCTGCAGTTGTTTCATGAAGCAAAATTAACACTTAAACCAGGCTAATTTAGTTAGGTTTATTTTTGGGATATTCTTAGAAGTTCACTGTGGAGTTTTAATTCAGTGACTGCCTGCCGTACTTCCTTCCAGAATCCATTAGCATGTTGCTCAATTTAACCATCATAAACATCTTCGTTTCTAAAAGATTATTTATGATTTTTTTGAGTCATAAACAGAAACTTATGCAGTGAACATTCTGTATAAATTGTAGCTGAATGTAAAGTGAATAAACGTGACGTTCTATACCGGAATTTCAAATGAGAGCATATTGGCTGTAGCATTGTTGTCCGGTATTTTGAATTAACATGTCCCCTAAGTCTCTGACAACATATCATGGTCGTTTTATGATTTAGTACAGTAAAAATATGACATATTTCTCATTACTTTATATATGTGGAGGAGCACAACTACTACAATGAAAAAAGTGGTATAAAGCATTTTGTGGCTTCTGAGAAAGCTGCGCAAAGTGCGATAATTTGCCTCAAGTGGTGTCACTTAAGTCAGTGTCTGTTGGGTCAGATGACTACAAGTTCAAAAATGACAAAAATCTGGGGGTGTGGCGTTAGAAAGAAGAGAGCTTACCAGACGCTCCTCATCTCTGCTTGAGACGAGCAGCTTGAGGCTGTATTAGTCAATACTAGCATAACACAACCGAACTGTTAGCAGTCGAGTTGCAGCCTCTGGTTCAGCTCCAGGTTTATCCTTGTTTTAAACCGTACATTTCGCTCTGTCTTCTCATAAGCACCTGCACAGGATTCAAGTCAAAATGTGTTTTTAAATGCACTGCAATTCACATAAAGCCAATAAATAACTTAGACTCATAGTTTCAAATATTTGTTATTTATTTCTATAAAAGATTTATTATTATGATGCATTCATAATTATGAGTCCTATTTTATATGTCAGAAATGTTAAATCTTATACATATACGCATCGTTTTCAGCTCTTGTCATACAAAGTTGACATTACTAACACATGGGTTGAACCCAAGATGTAATGTTTGTAAGAAAATCACAGCAGTTAAGTTAACAATGGATTTGAGCAGTATTAAGGTCATCTCTGGTTGTGTTGTGATTGACAACATGCTGGTTCTCTTTTGATTTGTTTATAACAGTTGTTCTGTTATTTTTTGCTGCACTATTTGACTCATAAGCACTATATTATTGCTTATGATATTATATTGCATTATATGCATGCTCTGCTCTGTGGCTGTGACCGGTGATTTTCCTCACTGTGAATTGATGTGATTCGGCGCTTGATGTCAAAGGGCTGCGTTCCAGAGTCATGAAATAAACCAAACACGACTTCGTCCGCTCACATTAGACACAAGAAGACTTGATGAAACAGGCTTTTCACGTTAAGCTCTGCTTTTCCGAGCCACCTTCATTAAACTCCCCTCGGCCAAGTCCATACATAAACGCATGGTAAAGGTCAGCTCAGATACATACATGTAAAAACAGATCACATACTTTTCTTATTTCTGTGACTTTCTTAGAAGATTAATCTGATTGCACTCTTGTTTTTCTGTTCCTGCAAACTTAATGAAATAAAAATCCTGCCAGCACACTCAGACATTTTTGCTACAGGATTTAATGGAAGCACAATTATTAGAATAGCATAAGACCCGAAAATCCTCTTGAAATGTAAATATGTACATTTAAACATTATGATTGGAACATGTTGAGGCCGACTATATATTCATTGGCGTGAATTCCAATCACTTTCAATTGCATTAGGAGTCTGGCTTGCATGCATAACACACTCGGCACAATGAATGTTCCAATGCGATAGAGAGACATCAGTCCAGAGATCAGCCTTGAACTGATTACTCATTTATTAGAAAGGCAAGGTAATTGGTTAATCATGTTCCCTCTTAGCCAGTCCGTGACTGGAATAGCCTGTCTCCACTCGGCCGTCTCTCAACTAGCCAGAGGAATTACTAACACCAATTTAACCCCATGACATGGGACATTAATTGTGAGTGTTCCAGGTCATGAAGTCAGGCAGGACACAGCAACCTTCACGGTTAGTCTGACTCTGATGGATATTACATCGGATGCTGTTGGAGCCCATGTTCAGCACTTATACAGAGAACGTTTGAGCCAAACTGCAACCCGCTGCAATTTGGGCAACCTGGGACATCCCTAAAGCAACTATTCTTGATGAATCCTCACATTCTGAGGATTAACACTCTCATCAGTAGCTAAATCCTCTGATAGAGCGTGCGGGGGTCATGGAATTCACTTCCGAGTGTTGCAACAATCTATTGTTTCAATTCCTTTTGCTTTATGTGCTTGATGAAAGCCGGGAAATCAAAATGGGCAAAGCTAAGCCGTTGATGCAGGGGGCTCAGATTAATAAAATTGGCACGGTGGAGGTGGTCCCCGGGCAGAGGAGGGCCAGAGAGATTAGAGATTAGACTGTAATCCAGTGTGGCAGATTATCACGCTCATCCTGCTGTACCCATCACCTCTCACACCAAGAGACCACACAATCCCCTAGATTACACAGCGAAGGCTGGTGAGAAGAGGCTGCAGGGAATGGAAATGATAAAAACATGACACGGTAGGGGGAGAGAAGAGTGAGAGTGATGGGAGGGGAGAGGAGTGATTGATGGATAGCAATCTACATGAAGGATGTTTGAGATCCACCGTAAAAGTGGCACCAGATAAATAATTGCTGGCATTAAAATACAATTTTCATGAAACAACTTATTAGCTGGCTTTTGTCTACACAACAGAGAAACCAAGCCGGAGAGAGCTGCCACTAGAGGTCACAGTAGATCACCAGCATCTCAGACCAAAATGAAAATTTACTCAATTAAGTTGGAATTTAATAAAAAGTGGCATCTGAATGCACACTGCTCACAAAACTTAAATCAAACTGTGAAACTAGGCAGCCCTGAACAAATACGGATCAAGATTATGTTACCACACTGCCTATTTCTTGCCTAAATTTTTTTTCAGAAACATAGTTTAGTGCACCTGGTTGCAAAGATCGCAACCAGGTGGCCGCCATTTTGTGTCAAGCTTGGAAACGGAGCCTCGCAAAACTCAAATCAAACTGCGAAACTAGGCAGTGCAGATCGAATATGGACCAAGATTATGTTATGTTACTGCATTGACTATTTCCTTGAAATTTCATGTTAATCAGAGTTCAAATTAATGCTGAATGTTTGCTGAATAAGTAAGAGTCTGTTCATGAAATAATTGATAATCTTTTAGAAGTAGTAGATGTTTCTAAATTCAGCAATATGTTAATGGAGTCTGGCAGGCTGTAAGACAGGCAACTGACTTGTCATCTCTCGTTATTGTCAACAATGTTGCTCGATCTTGCCCTCCTGCAGCCTGCCTGAGCTTCTTCACGTCTTGAGAGGAGGGGCTGGTCGTAAACAACTCACTTCAAAAATAGACTGTGTTTGAATAGGGATTCAAACTATTTAATATACAGTCTATGGCTCCAAATTGCTATTTGGACTGCAACAACTCATTTTGGATGCAATTGCTACCTATTCCTCCTTTAAAGGAGAGGATGAGAGAAGAATGTGGATGGATAAACAATCTTTGTGAAGGATGTTTGAGATTGACCATAAACGTGGCACCAGATAAATAATTGTTGGCATTAAAATGCAGTTTTCACGAAACAACTTATTAGCCATTTCTACACCACAAAGAAACCGAGCAGCAAAATGTTTTGGTTTTTTTTCTTTTTATTTGGAATTATTTTATCCTTGATGCACTGCTATAAACACAAGTAACAACATAACCATGGGAGCATAAAGATAGCTGAGGAGGAGAGTGATTGGAGGATAGTTATCAGTTTCGGATTGTTTTGATATAAACTGATGACACAGTAGGGAGAGATGAAACGAGCTCGGCGGAATGATTGGAAGGTAGTAATCTTCTTGTATTCGTGTTCATGTATTTTTAGTGTTGTTGTTTTTATGTCAACATCAATGCCATGAAGATAGGCTCTCTGTTTGATTTGTTGGCTCTACCCCGAAATCAGCATCCGGAGCAGCGGAATTCTAATCTACCTTCCGAAGCAGCTTGCAGCACACGGCGCTAGATACTAATTGACATGTTGTGTCATCTGCGTATGGCTAGTGTCTTGTCAAGCTGTGCGTGCTGTGTTTTATGTTCTCCGTGCTATCTCGCCTGCAGTTTCCAGAGATCACCAGGAGCCCTTCTTAGTCCTCCACACATAAAAGCCTCTCTAATTAGTGCTACATTAATTGCCACTCACCCCATGATAATCAACCTCGGGCTGATGTGCATGCGTGAAAGTGCGCCACCAACACTCCATTTTTCCCCCCTGCTTTTTTTTTTTTTTTTTTAATCTGCTTCATGCGGACATGCCCACACACGCACATATAGAAATTCCTCTGGCGCAGATGAAAGCAGAAGTGCCCAGAAGAAGAAATTTTCTGTCAGCGGATTCCCCACCCTTAATGAAGTACATTGAAGTTTGAGAGTAATATTTCAGTCAACGTGGAACAGCGGATATATTAATGATATGAAGTGATACAAACTGACATACAGTAGAGCGGCGTAATGCCTCATTATAATGCGAAGATGATGAAATGTGGGGCTTGTGGAACGCCATCTGAGCCTATGCAATGAGCCCAGTGTATGAAAGGAGAGTTAGTGCTGAATTGTTTTCACTCTATCTGATGGTGTGGTTGGAAATGGTGTGTAGATGGATGGAATGTGACACAGACAGAGAGGAGGGCTCTTAAAGAGCACATCAATATTCTAGACTGCGTGCAGATAGAGTGGAGCGAGGCTGAGCAGTGTGTAAGTAAGTGTGTGCATATTGTATGCATGTATGTGGGGGAGAGGCGCTGTGTCTGTGGGAGGGATGAGTGTGTGTGTGCGTGTGTGCAAATGCTGATGGACTGGTCCCTGTTACACTGGTCTCATTGATTTTCTCACGCTGGGATACAGTCTCGGGATGTAACACCCACACACCCACACACAGACACACACAGAGAGACACACAGACACGCAGATAAAGTATAGATCATTTAGTGAACCCCCCGCTTGAGCGCCTCAAGTTGAGAACGCCGAACAGCAGCAACGTTTCTGTCTGCTGCTCAGCCTGCATTCAAAACACCTCGTCCAAATATAGCCGGAGAAATTAAACATAATTTCAAGCAGCAGTCTGTATTTACTGCAGATGACACATTTTATGAGGAGCTGAGGGCTTTGTAGAACTCACTCTTGACATTTGAGAGTAGTAGATTGATGTCTTAGGCTCTGACATCAAAAGCAAAAAAAAAAAAAAAATCAAAGTCAAACAGACTAGAACTTCCAATCTGATAAAGAAAAAAAAATAAATATAAAAAAATCTTTTGCCACAGTATAGCCTCAAGGGGTTAAATGAGGATTTCGGGAGCTTGCACCTTACTTGAGTACTTCCATTTCAAGCTACGTCATACGGCTGCTCCACTACAATCAGAGAAAAACATTGTACTTTAAACACCACTAGTTAAATCAAAAACATGTGCATAGAAAATACAACAAAGTGTTATAGATAGAACCATTTAACATATATTAAGCGGTTAAAATTAGCGACAACATTAAAATGCTATTTACAGATTGATTCATCATTATTTCACTCACAGAATGTAATTTCTGCTGCTACGGGTCTCTCATACATAAAACAATAACAGAATACATAGTTTGATAACCTTGTGAAGTAGTGTGGAATCATGGGAGTTGTTTTCTTCATTGTTAAACAATTACAATCTGTCTGACAGGCAGAAATCACGTTCATGGACGAGGTGAAGTATTAAAGTTTGATTCACGCTGCGTTTAGTCACATTGGCTGAAGTTACAGCAACCTTGAATAAATTAATTGTTAGTATTTCTCTGGATTTGACCGTTGCAAATATTTCAGCACACACTTCAACAAAAATAGAAAATCCAATCCAAATCCAAATTCACTGGAACTCTTTCACTGCAGAAATAAGTACTTTTTTCTGAAAATATGTCTGAACTTTTATTTTATGCTGGATTTTGAGGGCATAACTTTTACTTGTAATCAGTGTTGGGCAAGTAAGTTACTTTTTGTTCATTACTCTTTTGAAAAAGTAATATTATTATCCAATTCTACATTACTGCCCAACACTGCTTATAATAGAGTGTTTTTGTTTGTTTGTTTGTTTGTTTCTATTATACCTTTTTCACGTCAGCCATATTGATATGAAATATGATCCTAATTAAGGTTCTGTTCCATTTAGTGCAGCAGAGCCTTTCCAGTGAGCCAACACACAACACCAGACTGTGTTTGACCTGAAAGGAACAGAACCCTAATTAGTACCACTGGTAACACCTGTGTTTACACTACTACTATTGATACTTTTACTTAAGGCCACTGAATTATATCTCTAGTAACAGTTGTTCCCGATCTGTGGGTGGAAGTCCCAAAACAAATCTGAGGGGGTCACAAGATGATTAAAAGAATAAGAAAGAAAAACAAATATTTCTGTTTTGCAAAATTCCGTTAAATATTCACGACAAAGTAAGCAACGGTCAAAGTTAACAAAAACATCTTCAGGTATTGTAACTCAGCTAATTTGCTTCATCAGGACTGTGTGAGTGTGCTTAGATCAGGTTTGATTGACAGCGACCGAACAACCCCTCGACTGGCATTTCTTTCTAATTTAAAAGTTGTTAAATCAGTATTGGATTTGTTGGACTGATGCCTTTTTCCAACTGAGCCGCACCCACTTAAGACCAGTGAGAGGAGCAAAGTGAAAAAAGGAAGTGCAGAAATCCACAAACTGCACAAACTATGGCTGAAAATTGTGTGTTCATTTGTAATCCCACAGTAAGAAGTCTGTTAAGAGACTAAAAGATGTAGGAATTTAAGTCTCTATTAAGGAGTAGGAGGAGTAGCATGAGTATCTAGTGAGCGCTGGTTCACTCCTTCCAGGCCTCTGCCCAGACTAGATTACTACAAGCTCAGCAGAGAGCAATAAAAAAAAACACAAGTATTTTATGATGTGTCAATTTATACAACATACATTACATGTGTTACAGTGTAAGTGCACTCAGAGTGTCATGGTGTGGATGAGTTTGCGAACAGGCAGACTTGCCTGTCACAGACGTAGCCTGAGGCCTGATGGTAGAAGGTGAGGACGGCAGAGTAATAGAAGGCCCTAAGGCCAAGAGCATTATCTTCTCCTGACTCTGACTGACACTCATTAGGCTGCACAGTGGAGAGAGGAGGCTGAAAGCTTATTAAGCCAACTGCTCAAAAGGCCCTTAATTGAATCCAAGTAATTATAGAGACCTTGCCCATTGTGATATTTTTATTCATCCTGCGGCAAACTCAATCTCTCTTGCATTTGGAACACTATTAATGTTGTCTGCGCCAAAGTGTGTGAGATCCGCACGCAGGGCCCACGCCTCAATATCGACTAACACTCGCGCGCATACGCTCGCACAGTTTCGGTCCCCCCAGACATGTCCTGTCACCAAGACCCCCTGCACTTTTAGTCTGTTCTCTGCTTCATTAGAATCTGAGGGATAATAACATTAATTGCAAAGACAGTTTAGTTCCTTTGAAAATAGATTACAGGTGTAATTGTTTTACCTGAATAACCCGTAGGCAAGAGAAATTAATTAGACCTTGTGTCCCAAGTCCTAATGTAGCTCATCTCTTTCGTCCGCCTGCCCACACACACACTAGACACACACCAAACACTCAGAGATGCACAACGGACAGACAGAAATACAGACAAACGGGCAGCGAACCCACATGTAGGGCTCTGACAGTATGGATTTTTTCTGACATATTCCCATGAGATGGTGGTTTACCATGACTGCCTTAATAATTCTGTTTTATTGGACTTACATACTGTCATAAGTGTCGTGTAGCTTTTTTAAGGAACAGGACAGTGCGTAAGTGTGTGTGCTAGTGAAGGGGAGCGAGCAGCAGACTGTGGGTGCCACTCACAGCAGAGGAGAAACTTAAATTTAGCAATAAATTGTCAGTCTGGCAGTAAATGTACAGTACAGGTCACAGTGTGTCAGTTAATAAGCGCTGCAGCTTCTCAAGACCAAGAAGAGTCGTGTCCTTTTTTTCCCCCAACTACTGGAAAAGTTTAGGAGGTTAGCCCTGATGGAAGCTAAACAGGAAAGGCTAACCTTAAGCTAATGCTAATGCTAGTGTTGTACCTTTAGATGTACGTTGGCACTGTTGCGATCATATCCCTTTCAAAAGATTTTTTTTTGTCTTACAAACTGTTGTTGTTGCTGTTAGCATGTTGTTAGCCACACACTGCCAATCCCAAGATGCCTTGGGTTGAGTCTGTCGACGAATCAGAGGCCGTGTTCCTGACTTGTGTGTCGCAGCACTGATCCTTAGGTGTATTAATAGATCCATGCGCTGATCTCAACATGAGATTGACCCTTCAAGATAACATTTGCAGTCGTGATGGTAATGAGCTCAACCTTGCAAGTAGGCGTCACATGACCGCGGTATTTCTGTAATGTGGTTATCGTCACAGCCCTACACACACCGACTGTCAGAAACACACATTTTTATAAGAGGGATGAAGGATGACAATGTGAGTATGTTAGCTAGTCATTAGAGATAGGAGAAGTTAAGAGTTCATCTTAATCCAGATGTCCTGTGGCATCCAAACCTTTCGAGGGGCTAATTTGGGAGAAAATATTGCAATGTGTACATGTGTTAGCATATTGTGCATGCGTGGTGTCATAGGGGCATTAGCTGTGTTATGTGCACACTATGCCACACTACCAGTATAATTGGCTGAGGCAGCATCATTATTACACTGTTCAGAATGTTGGTTCTAGGCAGACCTGCCCACTAACCCTTTATCATTTCCATCAAGGGCAAGTTGTGCTTGATGGCAGACATGAATAAGCTATGCAACACTTTCATCGCCCCTTTAAACAAGCTCAACATTTTGAAATAAACCTTAATACATTTTTTGCTTACAACTCGCTTCTGCTGCCAACTAATGATGAAAAGCATAAGAGGAGATTTATGCGATGCCATTTATTTTTATTTTTATTCTAAGTAACCGATAGCAAGTGTGAATTTCAAGCTGCTTTTCGCTTATTAAAGCCACGAGATAGCAAGGTGTGAAGGAATTTTACCTCCCAGCTCGCATATTGGCTTGTTTAAGCTTGTGTTCCTCTTGCCTGCCAAGTAGGAATAAAAAGAGATTTGCTGTTTTGAAAGATATTTTCAAAGAATGGTCTCAGGTTTTTGTGCTGAGATGCGCGGGGCCACGGTGCTGGTGGAACACATTGATTGACAGCAGTAATCTGAGCAGCTGGGGAGGCCTGGAGGAGCCCCAGTCACCATGCAATCCGTCTGGTTTCTGAGGGACTCCCGAAATGCCTCGATCTTCCCCTCTTTTTACTGGTGCTGCACTATTATTCTCTACTGCTGAGACAGAGGGAGTGAGAGATGCAAGGAGAGTTTTTCTTCTTTCTTGCATCAGCAGCTGTAACTTGACACCACCACCTCCTCTTTGGACATGGTCGTCTCTTCTCTTCGCCCTCCTCTTTTTCTTCCCTTTTTTTCGCCTCACGCTCACGCCCCACCACCCATCCTCGCGGCTGACCTGGGCGCCGCTTTCTGTCCCCGCGTTGCATCAGACTCGGAGAGGCGCTATACAGTAATTAGCATCAGAAGGACCTGCCTGCTCATCTGCCCGCCAGCCTGCCAGTCAGCCCGCTCGCCGGCCCGCCTGCGCGCCTGTCTGCCTGCCAGTGCTCTGCCAACTGCCATGCCCTATTCATGTCCTATTCATCTGTTTTTGAATAAAAGGCTGCTTTCCTCGGGACATCCATCCCTCTGCTGGCCTTTATTTTTTTTTTTTTTTTGTGACGAAGCACAGAAGTGAGGATTAGCATTAAAAGGAATAGACTGCTGAGGTAGACTCGGTAGGAATGCATGAATGCATACCTTAGTTCTGCCAAGCTGCTTTTACTCTGTTTGGTAGAGACTTTACCACAGGGACAATTTATGCTTCATAAGGGACACCTGTCTCGTTTTCCCCTCTGGTTACAAACCTTTTTGAACTCTTCTTTTTGTTCTCACCCCCCTCTCATGTCTCTCTCCCTTTGTCTGTCTTCATCTCCCTCTGTCCTCCAACTCTCCTGTCACAGCTCAGTCGAGTTCAATCAATTAACCAATTAATCAATTTACTTTTTTTCAATCCCTAGTCCATAGAAGAGAAATAAAACAAAGGAGATAGAAGATAAAAAGAAAATTTATTAGCACAATATTTGACATTCTGTGAGAGAAGGTCTTAAAGCGATATTCCAGCTTTACATGATAACCCACTCAGTATGTACTCACCCCTCTGCTGATGTGATGATGGGTGAAGATCTTCAGTTCACAAAACAATCCTGGAGTTTCAGCAGAAAACAGGGTTACAGCCTCATCCAGTATAATGGCAGTGAATGGAGAGCGCAGATAAAACGTTAAAAAAAAGAACACAAAGCAAACACAAAATGTCTCCATCCTGCTCGTGTGGTGTAATCCAAGTGTCCGCGAGCCGCGACATTGAAAATTAACCGCAAAAGACGCCATTTACGCCATGTTTTTAGCCGAAATGTCAACTGTAGCATGTAGCCGGTAGGTAGGATGCAAACATGGCGTCGATCTCGCGAGACTTCGTATATCTCTTAATGGACGCACGCGCGGAAGTCTCGCGAGATCGACGCCATGTTTACATCCTAGCGGCTACATGCTACAGCTGACATTTCGGCTAAAAACACGGCGTAAATGGCGTCTTTTGCGGTTAATTTTTAATGTCGCGGCTCGCGGATACTTGGATTACACCACACGAGCAGGATGGAGACATTTTGTGTTTGTTTTGTGTTTTTTTTCTAACGTTTTATCCGTGGTCTCCATACACAACATTAGAGTCTGTAGCCATCCTAGCAGCTCTGTGAGGCTTCAGAAGCTCACATGCAGGTATAATATCTATCATGTTCACTATCTTGGTTTAGCTTTATAGTATGACCATTTTTGAACATATGTGATGAAATAAGGTCTTAATTGTGTGTTATTGGTGAAGAAATTAAGAAAGCAAAAGGGTCTTATGTAAAAGCAGCAAGCAAACAGAGCTGATGTCACTTGGTCATTTGATAAAAGTTTTGATGACTGAATCAATTCAGTTACAATATTAATGTGAATTATAATATAGTTATGCATGGTGTTTTTCTAGAAAATCTGTCAATGTCGCATAATTTTTTTGTGAACAATAATATGCACTGTTGTAACAGAAATCAGAATCAGAATCAGAATACTTTATTTATCCCCGAGGGGAAATTGTTGATGTTACAGGTGCTCCTTACAAGATCAAGAAAGATATAGTGCAAATAGAAGTGAAATATAAAAAATATAAAAATATAAAATAAGAATAAAAATATAGTGAGAAGTTTAAAAATATATATCTAACCTATCAAATATACACAGATGGTAAAAATAGATAATAAACAGACTATATACAGTGATAGTAAGGTATGTACATTGCTTTCTGAAAAGAAAAATAGAACAAATTTGGAAAAAGTAGTGCAAAATTAAGGATTATGTACATGTGCATTGTGGTATGAGATTGACAAAAAATGCATATTTAACAGTTTACAGTTATTGCACTAGCTAAATTATTGCTATATGGAAATATGGAAAGTGCACAGCGGCCTGTGTCTGTGGACACCAGACGTACGAGATGTACACCTTGGCACTTCTGTATGGAATGTACCTCTCTTTAAATCGTATTTTTTAATGTAATTTTAATGTAATTCTTTCCTCTGCATAAATTTAATAAAAAGGTGAATTCATTCAACTACTTTTTAACAAATCCCAAAACCCCAGTACTCATAAAGGAAAACACTGAAGTGTGTCTTTGCTTTATAAAAGTAAGTCAAAAGACTAAAAGGCCGTCCAGACCAAGAACTATAACTATAAAAACTATTGTTGTAAATTCATTCTAACTCAAGTGGATGGAGGAGTCCGGACATCAGCTTTATAGTTGTGATGTGGGCTCCTCCATCCATGAGTTAGAATGAATTTACAACAATATTTTATAGTTTAGTTACAGTTATAGTTATAGTTATAGTCATAGTGCTTGGTGTGAATGGCCCTTAACAGTCTGTGGCCTTTGCTTGCAGCTCTATTAGTTTGTAAGTTTGTATTTAGGTACATTGGTGCTTTGAGCTAATGTTAACATCAGTATGTTAGCACTCAAATATTTGCCAATTAGCTCTAAGCACAAAGTACTGTTGTGGTTGATGGGAATGCTGTAATTTGTGCAGGTATTTGGTCATAAACCGAAGTATGTGAAGGTCCAGTGTGTAAGATGTACTGGGATTTATTGGCAGAAAATGACAGAAATGTAATATAATACTCATAAGTATGTTTTCATTAGTGTATAATCACATGAAAATAAGAATGGTTGTGTTTCTCTAATGAATTTCCCTTGGGGATCAATAAAGTATTTCGTATTCGTATTCGTTTGTTAACTAGAATGAGCCTTTTATATCTCCATGGGTCCTGCTCCATGGAGTCTGCCATGTTGCACTGTCATGTTTCTACAGTAGCCCAGAGTGGACAAACCAAACACTAGTTCTAGATACATCCTGTTGTGTTTTTCAAAGTTCGAGTTTCGTGGCCATCCATAGCTTCTCCTACGTGGTCGAAATGTTCCACCGAGACGCTACCAAATCCTACGCACTGGTCCTTTAACAAGTTAAACTTTTGACCTGATGATTGTGCTAGATGAGAAGATCTACAAAGTTATTCCGATATATCCTGAGGGGGACATAAATGTGCATCGCCAAATTTCATGCAAGCCATCCAGTAATTGTCGTCTGACATTTTCACATTTCACTCAAAATCACAAATGTCAACGTCATGTTAGTGCTCGATGAAAAGTCAGGTAGATGACCAAAGTCGTTAGGATTCATCCTCAAGGCATCATCTGCAATCCATGCAATAGACATTTCATGTTGAACCAAAGCGCTGGACCTTCAGAACACCTTACTAACATTGTTATCCTCATAGAAACTATCACTAGCATGTCTGAAAAGGTAGAAACAGAAGCTACTCACAGACCTGCGCTCTATACCTCCGTATCTGTGTAACAGTACATGTGATATATTCAGGCTAGCCTGTGGGTGGGCATGGTGTCGCCATAATGGAGTGGTAAAGCTGCAGGCATTATGGATTGAGAGCGAGCGGCCTCGTCCATGAATCTGCCCCTAACTGTTCTTCTGCCTTTGTGGCCGTAACGATCGGCTGGCTCCGTTCTGTCACCGTATTTCCTCCATCTTAGTTTAGAAGCAGAGATATATCTCTCCATAAAGGCCGACACAAAGAGGGCTGGAGAGACTCGCCTGCTCCCCCACACAAAAGACTCAGGCCTGCTGGTTGATAAAGGCTTATGGAGAGGAGAGGAGCTGATGGCCAGGGGACTGTTGGAAAGACCTATTCTCTTCGCACACAAAAACATGCTCTCACTCAAGACACTATCTTTGTGCCGTGACGCTGTTTGTGAATGCGTGCGCGCTCGTGTGCGTGCCCCTGCCCTCCTCGCTTCTCTCTCATCCACCTCTCTGTCTCTTTTTCCTTTCACACACATGCTAACACGTATACACACACACACACCATACACGCACTCTTTCTTTCTTGTTAGAAGATGCTAATATAGCACATGACAAAGCCCCAATAGACAGCTCTCAGACAAAACACTTCCTTTCTAAAGCAGTTCATCTTTATGCAGAGCCTATCCAAAGGATTGCCAAAGCAAGGTCTCTTGAAAAGCAGGATTTTCACCAGCGCTCAGTCATTCCCGATGTCTATTCAGTCTCACTTCATTAGCACGGCCGCTGATCACACTGATGTTTGAGGACATCAGGTTGGTTATTAATTGCTCCCTCTGATACTGAATAGAGCTCCACGTCTACCTTGACAAATCTGCAGTATGTGATTTAACAATATCACCTGTCTGTGGTTTTTATCTGCAGAGAAATGGGTGCGAGGCCGCGCCATCGACCGCGGCGAGGTCGACATAGGAACCCAGCAGAGCCAGGCGATCCCGCCGGGACTTTTTTGGAGGTTTCATATGACTGTGCACCACCCGACCTACATCAAGTTCAACCTGTCTCTCTCGCACAACGCACTGCTGGGGGTCTACGGACGCAGGAACATACCGCCTACACACACTCAGGTAATGGAAGCTCCTGTTGCAGCATGCTGTTCGCCCAGATGGGCTTGTTTGCAGAAGAACCACAGTGCCACATCCACACTAATGCATCTTTTTCTGTCTGGTTTTGGCGTTTCATCTGCACTAAGGAGGTACATTTGAGTGAGATGACATAATAATGCGATAACTCACTTCAAGTGCTTCTTCGTAGACAATTATGTAGGCCAGGCCTAGCCAATTACATTTCTTAAAAGGGCCAGATTTGAAAAAAGTTAAATGCCAAGAGGCTGGAGGTTCACATTTCCTGTGTCTGATCTGTAAAGTCAGGAATTTGAATGTGTAAACGATGCAGCTTTTAATTTTTTCTCTTTATTGCTCTCTATTGATTAGTTTTCACAACTGGAAAAGAAACATTATGTACAAAAGTACAGGAAAAAATAATGCACATTTGTAATCCTCGATTAGAAGTACCTTGTTGTTTTGATAAACTCAAAGTTGCATTTAACATATTTTCTCATCTGATAAATTCCCTCTGCCTGAATAGCCTGAGTGTCTCTTTGCTTAACAATAGACATAATCAATGAATGAGCTAATTAGCCTTCTCATGAAATGATGATCCTCTAATAAACAATGTAAACACCCATAAAAGTAGAGTGTTAGCAGGTTATTTAAATAAAATCACAATGATATACTTTCTTTATTTTATTTAGTTTATTCATAAATGATCAAAGGGCCAGATTGTAGTCGTTGAAGGGATGGATCTGGCCCACAGCCCACCAACTGAATAGGCCTGATGCAGGCTATATGGTGTTATATTTATGCCTCAATCCTGACTATGCAATGGGATTTTTTGTGCACACTTAAAGATTTTTTTTGTCAGCACATCAATGATATTTTGTAGACAAAATATCATCTTGCAAATAATTATTTTACTACAGCAAACAAAACTGTATTCTGTGCTCGCTTTGTTCGCTATTACCCACATATAGTGTCTGTGTTGATCACTCAGCCCGACTGTGTTACAGCGTGCCAGTCTGCAAATTGGAGTAATTCATCTCTGATTGACTGTTTTTTTTCTCCAATCGGATTGCCTGTAGGACTATCTGTAACTATAGAGGTGAAAATTGCAAATGCACTTTGCTGATTGAGTTCAGTTTGGTTCAAAGATTTACAGTCATTGCCCTCATATTTTTTTCCTTTTTTTTTAAAGAAATGCAATTGCATCACCATTCAAGTGCACTTCAGTACATATATGAGTAACTGAACGTGTCACTGTTCATATAAGCCATAACGTTCACTGATTCTGACTGTCTACGGTTAAGTAGTGGGTTCAGAATGTTGTGGGTTGAAGAAGTTCAGTACAAAACGAGGCCTGAATAAACACTGTTATATGACTAATAATTCAGCATCTCTCTACATGCTGCAGAACATTATGATTGCTTTTGTAGTTCTCACGCCTCTTTCTATAAGCTTTTAGGCAGGAAGTAATCATATGTATTCATGGTGCAGCTGACAACAGTTCATTTAGAAGTGTTAAGGATTTGGTTTTACATTCACTGGACACCACTGCTTATGAGAGAAGTAGGGAAGCACTGGGAGAATGGCAAACAGAGGGCATGCGCTGAAACTCGTCCCCCCAGCTGGGCCGAGTGGCAAAACATCCTGCATCAGGCCTGCCTTTTGCAGGGGAAGCTGTGAAACTGGGAGCAAAACAACTAATTATCTGCTTAAATTGAAGGCAGATTAAAAAGGCAGGGACCCTCTCAACTTACCAAAGAAACACTGGTTCATGGACACTGAGTCTGTGGCTGTGTCATTGTCCATGGACATTTTACTTTTTTCACTTTAATTTCACCAGTCAGTTTTGGTGAAATTAAAGTGATGAAGACACCAAATTATTTTCTGGTTGGATGTGGTCAGGTCTGTACAGATATTTTTATTTTATTTCATTACTGGAGAGACACTGTATTTTTGCACGCAGCAGTGTTAATGTTCGCAGGTTTCTCCAGAGTGACGATGTGCGAATTGATGCACATTTGTAGATCAGAAGTCTCAGTTACACAGAATATAAATGAACGATGTTAAATATTTAATTGATTAGTAATGTTGGTCAATACAGTTTAAACTTACAGGTGCAATATGTAGGAGTTTCAGTTTATAACATTCAAAAAATTTTCTAAAATTATCATCAGAATGCGAAGAAACTTTACATCAAAGACATCTATGCATTGTGATGCAGGGATATCTACTTAAGTTAGCATGCTAACTAGCTAGCACTGGCCTGTCTTGTCTCATAATACCACTTTGTACCTCAAGAGGTGATAGTTCAATACTATAGCTCAGAACTCCTGCTGTAGTTTCAGCTGGAAGATGTGTGCAAGCAGCCAGTTTGCTACGTTCCACAAGCTCTCTTAGCATTTTTAGTCTGATAAATAAATCAAATAAACTCAAAATATCAAGACATGAAATATTCTGCAGTTGCTGAACATACTGCTTGGTTTTTAGCTATGTGTTCTATTTATCATAGGCTTTTAAGTTATGTAATTATTCATTATAGTAATAATCTGTATGCTACTGGACCTGGTAACACATTTTGTTCCTTCATGTTTGAATGATAATAAACTAAACTGAAACTGATTCTCACACCTATTTTCCTCATTAGACAGAAAAATATAACTGCACGCCCTCTGAATTCAAGTTTCTCTCTTTTACCAAACTAAGAAAAGCATTAATTGCCTTCTTATCTCAACATAAAACACACTTCACACAACTGCTAGCTGCACAGCTAACTGAGCTAACTAGCAAACGGCAGCTACAGTTAGCAACAGTCAACCCTGGTGATAAGTTGTCCCCTATTTGTTCGTAGAGTGAATTCAACAGGTGGCCGATATTGTGATATTGTGCCTTTAACACATGATGATTTACCCAAAAATCCAGCTAACCAGACACAATATGGGAACTACAAATCCATGTTTCAGTGTCTGGATTTCAGTTATTTCTGTGAATTGCAGCGATCCATTTGCTTCTCTTTTCTTTAGCTTTCAGCAGTCTGTGAAAAGTTACCTCAGAGTTATTGTTGAATCTCTTTGTACAGTCAGTCGCACAACAGCTCTTTCTCACTTTGTGTTTTTTTCTGTTTTCATGGCATTCAAGCTGAACTAACACTTTCATTCAGTAGTCTTTTTGCCTCCCGGTGTGTGTAACTGTAGTGATTTCTACATACTGTGATGTCACGTGCACAACCTCTATATGCGCACTACAGCTACACGTCTACCTTCCTATCATGGTACGTACCTAGCTAACAAATTTAACTCCATAGACGTACGCCAGCTCACACAGGTTAGGGGGTTGTGAAGCAATGATAGGTAAGAAAACAACTTCCTGTCCCTCTAACCTAGTCCGTGACCACTCATATTAAACGTCAGTAAAGCCAGTCACACAACACAGTTGTCAGTAAACTGTATTTATGCTTGTTTTGTCAGACAAGTTTGCAAGCATAATATATTTCATCGGCGTCTCAGTGCAGCAAAGCAGGGATTGCTGTCTGCCTATTTAACAGGTAGCATTTATGAGCCATGAACAAATCACCATTTTACACTTGTTCTGACAACAGACACAGAAAATGCGTAAATGAGAGCAATTAAATTGTGAGTTCAGCTGTATTAAAACAGAGTAAGAGATGATGGAAAACAGTACTTTCTGAGACTCTGCAGAGTAATCAGGCTTTTTTCTGTCCTACCAGATGTCGACTGTGATGCAAAATTTTTGTTGTTTGTCAACTAAAGCAGGAAAAAGGGAGAGAGTTTTTGCCATTTTTTCTCATGTGGACAGACACCTTCACAAAAGCAACTTCAGAAGTGTGGATGCATGTCATTGCCACATGGAAACAGTGCCTTCTCATTTAGTCGGCCGTGGATAAATAAAATCTGCAGATCCAGAAACAAAACACACACACACATATGCATACATTTTGCACACATTTTAGATCAGCATTGTGCCATGCAAGAAGCATGTATACCGACAAAAATACAACACACACTGAGTCATCTGCTTTTTAACATCAGTGCGCCCCTGCTCTTGCCTGCATGAAGAGGTCTAATTAGCTGTTTTTGACACTAGTGTGACACAAAGCCCTCAGGGGGAATAAGATTCAGCGAGCGCTTGCTGGTTCAAGGAGGTAGGATGGAGAGGAGGGGGAGGGAAAGACGAGGGCGGCGGGGAAAGTTAAAGAGGGTGAGAGAAGCACAGAGAGGTTTAGACAAATGAAATAATACCGTGTTCCATTTGAAAAACCTGGGTGGTAAAGTCTGCCCACGTTATTAGCGGCACGTCAGGTTGTTGAGAACGACTGCTGTGGAACATGTCAGGTAGACGACCGAGCTGCCATGGATGATGATTTCACCCCTTTTTTTTTGTTAACCATTAGATTCCTGTGCCAGGTTGCAAAAAACACCTTAAGTTTCAAACTTAAATTTGTCCCCTGTGCAAAATATTTTTGTAAGCTAAGGGGTTCACTCAGAAGCATTGCATGAAGTCTCTTAAGTTGTCTCCTTGCTTAAGCGTTCACACTAAGACTTTCCACAGCACTTTCTGTCATAATACAGCATTCATCACTGCCCAGCGAAAACCACTTATCTCCAAAATGTCAAGTTTTCATGAGCTAAGAAAAACAGCCATGGTTTCACCTTTGATGCAATGCATTTTCAGCAGCTTTATAAATGGTTTTGGCTTAAGAATAGAATAACTGTTTCAACTCATAAAGAAGCACTACCTCCTTCAGTTTTACTGAAAAATTCAGAATCACCAAATTTGGAGGTAAATTATTTTCACTGGACAGCGACGATACGTGCACTTCAGTTGCCATGCTTGTCCTTCACTCACATCACTCTGAAATGTTACTAGGCAGCATTTATGTCAGTTGTTACCTAACACACTTAGTTAGCCTGTGTTAGTTAGCTTCTCCAAAATGGATAACAAAGAGAAAACAAAAAGAAAAAAAAGCCAAACTAGACAGAAGATGAGAATGTTGTTCTCCTCAAAGAATATGGAAAGACCAAGGATATAATCCAAAGTAAATTTAACCCAGCCATCACAAATAACACACAAGTAGAAGATGGCAAGAAGTAATCGACAAAATCAATGTGAGACATCTGCTGCAAAACAAACCATAGAAAAGTTGCAATAAAATGATATAGATATTATTAATATATGAGACAGAGTTATGTTAACTTTTAGCTATATAACTACAAAGTTGCTGGTGCTAATGTCAAATCTATACTCTCTAACAAATTGTAAGTCTCTCATAGTGTTCTTATAGTGTTTCTCTGTCCTGAAAAATGCGTTGTGGAATCTCCTCCTCCTCTTTGATCTCCATAAATTCAGCCATTGATGACTTTTATGTATCCTTTAAATTTCTTGGGAGGAAAATGATTCCTAAGGACCTTGTAGCAATGCATAAGTGAATACTTTCTACCTCATGCTAATTTTATGCAACTTGCTGTGCGTTCCAGTACCCCTACCACCATACTATTTATTATGCCATTCAGTCACATTTTGCACTTTGCAAGCCAGCGTGCTTTTCTGGCTATTCTGAATCTGTTCTGTACTTTGTAAGGACAGCTGAGGTATGTACCAAAAGTAAAAAGAAAAAACTATGTCATTCTTTTCCTCACGAGCATGGAAGCTAAGCAATGTGCTGCTATAGACAGGGTCAGCAACAAAAGGCATTTAGACAGTTAACAAAAGGTTCAGAATGTTTTCATTGCTGTACTTCACCATCAGATAGCCTTCTTTGACAAGAAACAGCCATTATACTGTATAAGTCAAATATCACTGTCTTTAAACCAACCAGACTCCGTGGGTGAAATCAATCATTTCACCTCGCATAACACAGGAGTTGCCTTGATCTGATAGTTTTTTGTGTTATTGTGTAACTTTGGTGAAACTATCCTATTAAAACACAGAAGGCTGTCTGACAGCAAAGTAAAGCAGTGAGTATACTCTAAATATAGCGTACACTTATACGTGCAACCCCACAATCAAATAATCTGAACTATGCCTTTAACGCAGGTTTCACAAATTCCCGTCTTGCTCATTGCAGTTGGGTGATGTTGTTGCTCTCTGATTGTGTCCAGTTCGACTTTGTGAAGCTGCTGGACGGGAAGGCGCTGCCCAGATCCTTGACTGATCCTGTCTCAACCGCCAAAGCGCCGAAAGGCCTGCTGCTGAGCGGCCTACAAGAAACGGGCTTCATCGAGTACATGGACCCCGGCACCTGGCACCTGGCTCTCTACAACGACGGACGCAACCTGGAGCAAGTGCTGCTCCACAGCACTCCGATAGGTGAGGAGAATAGTGAAACCTGGTGGCTTTTCTTCCCTTTACTTTTAAGCACATTTGGTGTTAGCATGAATATTTGTCCTCCTTGCATGGTTATAAAATCCTATTATGTCTGCTTCTCATTGTTTGTGTCTCAGGGTTGCTCCACTCTCTTTTCATTTCTCCCCTTTCATCTGTGAATATGCAAAAAAAACATAAGGACAAGGCCATGAGTGGTTTGAAACTCATTGACATTTGAAGGGAACTTTTCCTGTTATAAGAGTGAGTTTGGCATGGCAAGAGACAGCCGTTAGAAAGGGGAGGACAGCTCCGGTAGTAATGACAGGGCTTGCTAACTGCAGCTCATTGCTATGACACACACGGATGGCAGTGTAAATTGAAGGATGTGAATAATGCAAGAGTACGTGGCTGAATATAGACAAGTGGATAATTACCAGGGCAGTTTCTCCACT
The DNA here is from genome assembly GCA_034769285.1 of Lutjanus argentimaculatus. Lineage (NCBI taxonomy): Eukaryota > Metazoa > Chordata > Actinopteri > Lutjaniformes > Lutjanidae > Lutjanus > Lutjanus argentimaculatus. Next base: position 26,879,004 of record JAWZSL010000006.1, read on the forward strand.
CCCACTTTGTCCAGTGCTCCTTAAGAGAATACACTGTTGAAATAACAAAAAAAAAAAAAGTGTTGGGAAATGCAGTAGCAGAGCAACATCATGGGGGGGACTGGATCATTTAAATGTAGCAGGCAGGTAATATGGTAATTATGAAGCAGCAATATGTTATGAACAGATGCAACGAGAAAACTCCATGAAACAGACTTCATTTTGGGAATTTTGTCCCACTGATCTTTAACTGGCCATGCATTATTTAGTTTTTAAGTTATTTAGTAAACGATCAGGAAGCCTGCGCTGAGCTTTCTCGGTGCTAAACAGTGTATCACCGACCTCTTAAAAAGCCAAAGTTGTAAGCCAATCATTAAACAGCTCCGTGGTACCAAAACATTGTACTGAAGACATCTTTCATCTCATATTGACAGAGTTCTTTATACAATGACTGACAGCATGCGACAGCTAAACACAGATTTTATTTCAGAGCTGTCAAACATTTGTTGACTCGTGTGCTGTCTGTAAAGTCTGGAATATACCAGACCTATTTTGAGTCGCATATTCTGTGCTGAACAGGATACAGCAACGTTTGCAAAGAGTTAATTTTTTTTCCCCCCTCTTCAATAATCGAAACAAATGTAGACACAACAGATGGGCTCAGAATAGCAGGATTTAGTCCACATAGGTTCAGATAATAATTAATCAAGTGATTTGACTTGAAAGACGAAAAATAATATTAATGGATTGATGTCAGAGTTCGTTTTGCCGCCCATTTACACCTCTAACGAGGGTTACAAGCATACTCTGCATTGTTTTGGAGGCAGGAAATCAAAACCATCGGGTTACAGTACAATAAATTCTCATAAGAGACACAGTATGCCGAAGCCCGGAGTGCAGCTTTATGGGGGAGATGAGGGAGAAATGAGATGATCTCTGTCGGGAAATTGAGCTTTTCCGCGGCAAATGGTAACTGGATACAACAAAAGAAACAGACAGTATAAATAAGAAAAAGACTGTCGTAAAAATAAATAAGATAAAATAAAATCAATACGCTGTACAGTATGAGTATGACAAGAAGGAAAATATGAGAATATGAGGGATATGAAAGCTGTACATAAAATGATGCTGATGCTCAAAAAATAAGCTTGTTTTCACAGAAACAAGGGGGACACACTATATGCAAAACATGTGCTGGTGTTTACTTGCAAGAGTAATAATATATGTGACAGCATGAGACAGACAACGCCGTCATAGATAATCACTGTAATCATCATCCTGATGAAGGTAAAAAGAAGAAAGAAGAAAAAAACCAAAGCCACATGGTCAGCTGATAACTGACCTGTATCAGTCAGAAGACATTATGTTAGTCAGTCTACCACGCACACACACACACACACACCTACACACACACACGCACAGCATTCAGTTACATCTTAACTCGGTGCTGCTGCTGAGTAGGACAGAAAATTGTCGGCACAAATGCTGATATATATACTGTAATATATGCTGATATGTGTATACGTTATACAGTCATTTCTCAGTGATTCTGACTGTAATGGTCACATATACACAGAGGCGCACACTCTGTTCTCAAGTAGAAGTACAGATACTTGTGTAAATAAAAGTAGAAATACTGTTTTAAACTTTTTTACTCAAGTAGAAATATTAAAACACAGATTCTGAAATGTACTTAAATTGTGAAAGTAAAAACTGTCCCTCTGAAGGACATTTCTACCTGCTGTTTCTGTGCAAAGCTAACTGAACCTCACCTTTTCTCCGTGGTCGAGTCTCCGCTCTCTGTCTGTTCCATCTTGTTACGTCTTTAAGGGTCGTTTTCGTCTCGTTACATCTGTTGTGCATCATATGCATTGATGGTTACACCATGGAATCTCTGTTTCTATGTGTTATTGTCCCATCCTTTTAGATTGAAATCGTCACAATTACTGTTGGGTATTGTTTGGGTTTTCACAATACTGGCGTTCAAAAAAAAACTTTAAAAAGGTGCCTAATCGGTGCTGGAACCAATCATTTTTAAAAAGGGAAGCACAAAATTACAGTCAATGATATTAAAAAATGGCTTCTTTCATTGCTAAAGAAAATCTGAACCTGAAATTGAACAATATATGAAGTGTTAACAGTTTAAAGTTTACTTAAATATATGAGTAAATACAAAACACTGCAATTTACGTAACAAACTCACATAAAATCCAACTGAAAACTGCACTAGTTCAGTTCATATGCTTTGTATTCTCCAGCTTCAAGCTCCAGCAATTCTTTCGTGGAAATATTGTCATATTTGCTAACCTGAGGAAAGGCTGCTGTCATCATCATCAGCGGTCTCGCATCATAGATATAAATGTCAAGTCATTAAGACCCGTGGCATCTAGTGTTTTATATCCATGCTCCCTATCTCCGGGGCCGGGGACGCCCACACTGCTGCCTGATGTATTTGTCACGGGGTCACACGAGCATTTGAGCACGGTGCAGACCTCGCTTTCAAGTGCGTCCTGCGCGCCTCCAGATGCTTCCCCCATTTACAGGCAATTGTTTGTAAACATTTTAGACCTTTTTAGCTTGGCATTTCAACCAGTAGCTGCTAGCTAATGGAAGGCTACCTCCTGCCAGAGCCATGTCGAGTGAGTGCTGCGGTAATGTTACGTTCGGTGATGCATCCTGAACGTTCACATAGAGGACAGCTAATTCAATCAACAGCTCAGGTGCGTGGTACAGAGATGGGGCGCTGGAATCTGCCTTGTGTTTTTGGTCCGGTAGGTACGGGTCGTATAGGAACCGTTTTTTTGAAAATGTAAGAAGAAAGTAGATAATTGTGTTAATATGTAGCGAGTAAAAGTAAAAAGTTACCAGAAAAATAATTACTCAAGGAAAGTACAGATACCTGAAAACCTTAGTTAAGTACAGTAATGAAATGCTTGGACTTTGTTATTTCCCATCTCTGCATTTAGATGTTGAAAAAAGAAAGAATAAAACTGTGAGAGAACATCTGCTTATTTCCAAATAGACACCATTACGCGGATTCAAATTGAATTTTCGAACATATTTTCTCCATTTTGTGCAGAAATAAAAAACAGCGGCAGATGCTGGGAAAAACCTTTTTTATCCTCCTTGCTGTTATTGACATTTACATGTGACCCACAAAAAGCTCCGGCGTAATGGTTTCTGCCATTTCGCCACCTCCACTCCAGCCCCATTTTCTTTAATTCTACTCAGCCTGTGCCCAGGCAGAGAGTGGTGCTTCCTGCAGGGCTATTAATTATGCATAATTGCTATACTTCAGCTGTCATCACACGTCCTCTCGAATATTATATCTTTTACACAATGGCCGACAAAGTACAAGGAAAAAAAAGTTTCATGTAGATCACTGGAACTTTTAACAAAAAAGATGCTAAACAAAAAAAAAAAAAAGTGGTTCAGCTCGCTGCTGGATACTTCTAGTTAGCTGAGCAGCCATTTCATTCTTTCATAAATTCATAAAGCCCAAGGGTCATAAAGCATGGCTGAAACTTTACAGGCTCATAAAGTACAATTGGAATGCTTATTTGACCAATCAGATCACTTGGCTGGAAGCACCTATTTTATAATAGCATTTAACTGCAATAACTTATGGCATGAGTGATTTCTAACTGGAAAGGGTTTAGTTGGTGGAGAGAACAGAGTGGGTGTCCACACGCACACACACACACACACACACAATCATATACTGTAACAAATAAAGACACGGTTCACAATACATTACCTGTTAATTGCCTGGAGATTTTTATAGTTGAGACATTGACCTGAAAGATACGGTGCTTATATCACTGTGACAGCCCTGCACCTTACAGCCTCGTGAGGCTTTTTCTCGCGGATCGCTCCTCTCCTCTCTGGATTAAAAGGAACTGCGTGACCTTGTAGATGAGTTTCTGTTCATTGCATGTGTCAGGTGCCAGATACAATATTGGAATTTGTGTATGTGAGGGTTTTTTTCGCCAACTTTTTTTTTTTTTTCAAGACAGAGAAAGAGACACATGCGGAGAAAAGGTTTGTGAGTCCTCCTGACTGTGTGGGAGAAAAGATGATTGCCACTCCTTCTCTCCATCAGTATGACGATGACAGGTGATGGAGGTGAAAATGACTTTGGTTTCTGTAGTGATGCGCTGCTGTGGAGGATAACGCTGTGCTGTCGGCTACTGGCAGGGCCTGTCTCATTAGCATGTGTCACACGTGCCTCAAGGCTGGTGTCACATAATAACTTTGTGTGCATGTGTTTGTAAATGTGTGTGTGTGTGTGTGGGTATGTGTGTATGTGCCACTGAAGGATTTGTCATCCATGCTCCCTGAACAGAGCGAGCCAGGGGACTGCAGCGTTTTGACTCTGGAGTCGATGCCCGTTCAGAGGAGCCGAGCAGGACGGTAGAGGGTCAAATAAAGGATGACATCCCTGACACCCGTTTTAATTACTCTATCTAGCTCAGGTAGAGCTCGCTTGGCAACAACCTGCAACCAGCAGCACAGCTCAGATCTCCAGCTCTGCCTGCCTCTGGGTGCTTCTCCACTAGTGTTAGGAGTGTTTGTTGACAGATAATTTTTGTCATAATCTTTGTCAATGACTAAATGACAATGACGAAATAAAAATCAATTTATGATGACAAAAACGGTGGCCTGGTAGCTCAGTTGGTAGAGCATGTGCCCCATGTACTGAGAGTCTGCTGCAGTGTTCGTGGGCTGTGATTGCTGTGTGTCATATCCCCACTCTTTCTCCCCCTTTCCTGACATATCTTTAGCTGTACTATAAAATAAAGGCATAAAAAACATATGATTATGACAAACTTTAATGACACTTTTGGTCAACGAATAAAAGTGAGATGAAAATGTTTGAGAGGGACGAATGGACAAGAGATCCAATCTCCAAGGCGGCAACAAGGGTGTGGGTCTGTGTTCATGTCAGTCGCTGACTGAGCTCCGTACTCATTGCCCTCCGGTTTCTCTCTTCCTCCCCGTACGTCTGCGTGTGTTCATGACGTAAATGATATCCAGTGGACTAAAACTAAAACAATTCAGACTGACTAAAATATGACTACAGACTAGCAAAAGAACACGCATTCTTCACTCAAGTAGAAGTACAGACACTTGTGTGAGAAACTCGCCCAATAAGTTCTGATTCAACTTCTTTACTCAAGAAAAAGTGAAAAAGCACAGGTTCTGAAATGTAAGCAAAGTATAAAAGTAAAAAGTTGTCCTCTGAAGGCCATTTCTACCGGCTGTGTCTGTGCAAAACTAGCTGAACCTCACCTTTTCTCAGAGAGAGCCTCGCTCTCTGTCTTTTGCATCATTTTTCATCTTATTATGTCCTTTTGGTCTTGTTACATCTTTTTCGTGCTGTCCCGTCCTTTCCGTAATTTTTCATCTTGTTCTTTCACATCACTTTTTGTCTTGCTGTTGCATCTTTTTTGCCTCGATACGTCTTTAACATTTTTTTATATAGATTTTGTCTTGTTGCATCTGTTGTCACTGATATGCACTGCTGAATACACCAAGGAACCATCTCTTGTACATGTTACATGTACGTGATGTTAGAAAGGCCCATCAAATGCATTAAAACTAAAGTAACAAGCCTGTTTGGAAAATGTAAGGAGTAGAAAGATGTGTTAAAATGTAGAAAGTAAAAAAAAAGTTGATACCTGAGAAACTTACTTAAGTACATAACAAAGTATTTGTACTTAGTTACTTCCCACCTCTGACTAAAACTAAATGGCATTTTAGTCATGAGACTAATATGACTAAATCTAAATCAAAATTTGCTGTCAAATTGAACACTGCTCCACCAGAATCTTCCGTGTCGAGTAGAGCTGACAGAGCTCAGCAGGCTTATATAATGCTCTAAAAGCATTGCAGTGCTCACCCTCTTTATCTATCTCTGCCATGCTGTCTGTGCCCGCAGAATAAGATCTGACATGATGGACATATCAATGGGAGAGAAGGAGAACGGTAAAAGGAAAGGCGGCTAATTGAAGTCCGATGCAGGAATATGATGAAACCCATAAAGCCTACAGGATATGATGAAACACGCACATCCAGATGAGACAAAGCACTAGTAGGAACAAGCATCACATTGATCTCCGCCACGCCGGGAACGTAGCTTACTGTAGCGATGCGGTATTAACCATTCCCCGCTAACTCGTGCACTCACAATGTCAGATTTTATGTTGTTCAATCTCGTTCCAAACTGCGCCCTTGTAAACAGTTTGTTGATTAAGCTTTGATGTTTGTAAATTTGCGCGCAGTGTGTTTCCAACCTGTAATGCAGTATAATGTGCTTAGTGCTACTGAGTGTAAGTGAGTGCTTGGCCGTTCCCCAGAGAGTGATAGCAGCTGGATCAGACTAATCTAATATAGCCCCTGAGTCTGGGGAGCCATCCATTGCTTATCAGATCTCTCATTCAATAACAGAGAGCTACGCCAGCTTATGGAGTTACATGTGGAAATGTTTTCAAGTTTTTTTTTTGTTTTTTCTTTTTTCTCTCTCTCCGCTTTTTATGTCTGCTTTGTGAATGTGTGTGTGCATGTGTGCGCGTGTGTTGTGCAGACTCAATGGATGGCTGCTCCACCGACTGTAATGGAAACGGAGAGTGTGTGGCTGGACACTGCCACTGCTTCGCTGGGTTCTTGGGTCCCGACTGTGCCAAAGGTAAGAGATATCTGATAAAGGATAAGGCTGGTATTGTTTTATATTGTGCCTATTGGCTGCAAACCCCATAAAAAAAACACCAAAACCAATAGTTTGTCAGTGTTGCTCTCAATACTTTCTGACCTCTCTACTCTGACTGCGACTCTCAGCCCCAAGCTTATTGACTCTTTCTGTCATTTTTTTTCTAAAACTTATGTTCTTGCTGTATAGTTTCTCTTTTGAAAAAAGCAATTTACTTAAGATTACTAGATTTAGCCATTTTCAAGGGACTATTTTCAGTGGTTAATACACCTTTGGTAGCAGTTATTGTACAGCACATGGGGCCTTTTTAGTTTTACAGAAGCAGTTCCTAAACTCACGGCTGTGTCCTGTCCTATCCCAGACGTTGCCTCTTACCTTAAGAAACTAGAAGCGTACACTGATTCTTCTATTGGTACTCGTTCTGTCATGCCTGTATCTGTGTTTACAAAGTACACCACCTGTATCCTTGACAACGGCTGTCTCACTTCACTTGTCACTGGCTAGCTAGCTACTATAATGGACGAGAAAAGACAAACGTTCGATTTTAGCAAGGCATTAGTCATGTTTTTATCAATTCAGTCATTTTTCATTGTTTATATTGTTCCCCATCCTCACTCAGCTATCACCACACAGACCTAACAGCAGTGGTGCTGCTATTTTGGGCAGTTATTTTGAATTTAGGACAGAGTCTGTACCATTGTAACTTATGGTTCATAAGTTAGGAAATTCTTCATTCAGGACGGTTCTGTAATACCTTAATTCCTATCCCAAGATGAGATAAGGTTTTTTCTTAAATGCAGTTAGGAAACATGTGTCTGTAATACCAGAAATCCTAAATGTCATCTCAAACTGAGATAAGATAAGATTCCAGATTTAGGAGGTTTCTGTAATGAGGCCCCAGGACTTCGTCTGGAAGATTCTCAAATAATGGCAGGACCTTTCTATACCTCAGCTGCAGAGAGATGCAGGCTTTTTATTTAAAACTAGCCTATACAATATGCATTACTTCAATCCTTGTCTCCCGTGTTTAAGAGTATATGTTTTCATATTTTAGCATAGTCTTGCAATACCATCAGACAATCAGAGGTCTCCCCGCTGTCCAGTCGTCTGAGGATTAGTAAATGCAAGGTAGTTTCTTTAACGGTGGAGGTGCAGCCGCTAACAAACCTAAACCTAAAACCCTTACATTTTTTCAAGGACACACCTTAAAGGAAACAATGCTCTGCCCTGAAGCACATGACCTCTGCATGCTGGCTCTGCTGCATTGCGGGGTGTTTTTTTTTTTGTTTTTTTTTTTTGTAACTTTCTAATTGCGTTAAAAGAAGTTCTCAAACTTTTTTTCTGGTCTGCCCCACTCCAGAGGCGAAAAAAGTTCACGCCCTACACCCCCACCATTTTTTTTTTTTTTTGGTCAGTTATTAACAAGATAAGGGAAACAACTAATAAAAAAAGGATCCAAGTTGAAGTTTAGTGAAATGAAGGTCAGCACAATAGCATCAGCAAGTTCTTGTTTGTTTGTTTTCTCTGTATCAGAGGTTTTCAGAGTTGGAGGCAGGACTCCCCAGGGTGGGTTTAAACAGTTTCAGCGAATAGGAGTGAAAATATATTACATTTGTTATCACAAAGAATAACTTAAACGTGTGTGATTATGTTAAAAAGATACTTCAAAGATACAGTATTGGAAATTTTATCGTTTTTCCCATTTTCTCTGAGTTAGAAACTAATAAATGCTTTAAGACAGATTTTTTTTTTTCTGTGTTTGGTGTAGTCTGAAGTTATGTAGCAATATTATGCCATCTTGGCTCTATTATGAGATCAATTAACTTACCATCATTACTCCATAGATATTGACTTTTTCCAAGGTTTAAGGTTAGCCCCACAGTCACAGACTTTGAAAACCGCTGCTCATCATAAATCATATTCATTCAACTTAGGATCACCCCATATTTTTCCCCTGGTCATCCTCTGCAGTGGCTCTTTGCCCACTTAACACTTGACCCTACCTCCATGTTGACCCGCGGTCTTGATAAATTCAGTGTAATGCACATTTCCACAGCACCGATTCCATTAATACACCAATCAAACCCAGTCACCACTCTAATTCTTTCTCTTCCTCAACAGAAATAGATTCACCAATTAATTCCCCGTCGCTTCCCTTTTGTTTTCCAGGCGCTGTCAATAAAATTTCCTTCACGTATGTTCTCATATTAAAAGCCTCCTAGTGACTCAAAGGGCAACGCCTCCTGCAGAGGTTAATTTGAAACATCTGCAGGAAATGTTGAGTTTTATTCACAGCACTTGACAATTTGTAGAGTGGGAGCAACTGAAAATAATTAGTGACTAAAAATAATGTTTCTGCTAAAAAATGAACGTAAAAAAGGCAGTTTAGTGAGTGTTCTGAAGGAACTGTCCTCTTTTATGCTAAAGGTAATATGCCCGGGTTAAAGTTAGGGTCAGTTACAAATCCTAAAACTGCAACTATCTCTGCCTCCTCTGTGTCTCTGGGCTGGCCTGTGCAGCTGTCCTGAGAACGTTGTCTCCATCTTCCAGAGACCAAGGACGTAAGAGGATATATTTGTGCTGAGCCTCAGACCAAACAGACTGACACAGAGCTGTAGTAGAAGGCGCTTCATGTGACATGCAAAGGCAGCTTAGGAAAAAAATAGTTTTCAATACCGAGGTTAAACACTCTTCAACAAGAGGACAACTGGACAATTGTTTGGCAGTTACACAGTGATTCACTTTGTGTTCCACTGTCTATTCTACTCAATAGAGCGACAATAAATGGTTCTGGTGAAGGCATCAAGGTCTGCTAAAACTTTTTCAATCACGAGTTAAGCAGCTCACAAAATTTCCTTCACATTAGAGTGCTGAATTTATTATGTAAGAAACAGTGCACAAATAGTGTTTTTTTTTGCCTGGCCTCTACATGTCTGTGGGGCCTGACTGAGACTAAATTTGTGGAGCTGATACCGATAAAACTGTGTTAAAAATTTTTTTGATGTCAATATATCGGCCGATGTTCTTTATTTATACGTGTAAAATTCAAAATGAAATCAAAGCACTGAAACAGTAAACTCTCACTAGTATTTTATATAATTATGTATAAAACTATAAATAAAAGAGCAACTTGAATTAAAGGAGCAACATGTAACAATTACACGTACAAATATGAGTACAGCAGTCCAATTAGCGAGTTGGTTCTATGGACTGTATATTAAATAGGTTGAAATCCTATATACTATAACATCTATGGTTGAAGGAAGTTGTTTCCCCCCACCCCCTCCTTATCAGACTCAAGGAAGCTCAGGCAGGTTGCAGGAACGCTGCAGGAGTGCAAGACGAGCGCAGCATTATAATTTGACAAAAACAAGTGACCACCAGTACCGCACCATAAGTTGATCAGCTGTTTATAACTGTCAGTTGTCTGTCAATGTAAAGCTCAGCCTGTTATCCTGAAAACAAAATACACACTCTAGAGTTCAGTTCCTGTCTGCCTTATATCTGCCAGACCCCAATTAACATTTTGCTCAATTTACCCGTTAAAACATCCACTCTTCCAAAAAGATTATTAATGATTTCTTCTGACTCATTACCAAACACTTATTCATTTGCAAACATTCGGCATTTATTTGAACTCTAATTAATATGAAACAGGCAAACAGAAACACTAGTTATGGACCAGAATAGAAATTTCAAAGGACACAAGCTGTAGTGTTGTTGTCAGAGAAATTAGTTTTTCATCTTAGCATGTTTCCTTAATCTCTGATGGCATCTCGTGGTCATTTTATGATAAATTACAATGATTATATTTCAGATTTCCCATTAAAGAAATAAATAATAAAAAAGAAAAATCTGCATTACTTCTGTAAAAAAATATCTGACAACATATGCACCAACATTGATATAGACTGGTACAGGTGTGCTAGACCAATACTGGGTCTATAAAATATCGGCTTGGCTCTATTTTTTTCTGGTGCCATGTCCCAGGCTGTTCTTTGAGGTTAGCTATTATCACAAGAGTTTAACAGCCTTTATCAGAGAATTTACATTATGCAGGATTGACTCCAAATAAAGTGTCCATGCTCAGCATAACCAAGGAATGAAATATGTCATCCAATGCGCAGTGTGGCTCACTGATGTTTTAAAAAGTTTTTGACCTTAATGGAGTTCAGTGGCTCAGAGGAAGAGGGCGCAACTGCATATTTGGGAGTAAAATAATTGCTATGAATATATCAGTCAATATTCCTTTATACAAAATATATAAATTAATACATATAGGGTATAGAATATATACATAAACACACATTTTTGAACTGATCCCTCAAAAGTGTTTAACACTTGTGACAAAGATGTGTAATGGAGGCAGGATATTTTACAGTTTATCAGTGATATGGAGGTGCTGAAACAGTAAACTTTCACCAGTATTTTTTAATTATTAGAAATAACTATAGTAAAAAAAAACATGTATATATTACACTTGAGTTAAGAAAGATATGCACAGAATGCTGCATAAAGCTCGATGATGGTGATACCAACATAGACCAGCACTGCTGTTACAGGTCAATATTGGGCCAATAATATCAGACAGCAGATATATCAGTCAAGCTCTACAGATGACAATAAGAAAAAATAATATCTCTGTCATCACCATCCTTGCACCATCCTTGCCTAATTGCAGCCTTTCCATATCATCTTCATGTGTATTCATGTGTCATTTGTTTCTCTCAGTGTCTCTATCTTCTCTCTTGCTTCCTCTCTGCCTCTGTTCTTCACTCTGCCCCCCACCCCCCGTCCTTCTTTGTAAATTTATTGTAGTTGTATCTGTCTCATTGTGTAGAAACAGCTGATATGATATCACATCCTATGATTTATTTACGCTCATCATTTATTCATTCGCTCCTCTCTCATCTTTGCTCATTTGCTCGCGTTATAATATTCCCTGTTTGAAAAGTTAGACAGCAAGTTTTGGCAAGAGTTGTAAAAAAAAAAAAAAAAAAAAAAAAAAAAAAAACGTGAAGTGTGAATTTATTACTGTGGGGTACAGAGTGTTAGATTTAACAAAGGATCAAACAAACACATAACACATGCCCGCACGCATGAACGCACAGGGCCTTCATTGCAAATTATGCCGGAAAAAGGCTGTTGGTTCTGGATCGTCTTTCTAATCCATTTGAAGTCTGGAGCTGCCATACCTCCTCCAGCTGCAATGATGATGAGGGAGGGTGGCGGTGGAGGGAGGGGGGGTGTAACTGTCAGTGCGTCATCAGACACTCACTGACTTTATTCTACCTGGCTGTCATTACATTAGCCACACAGCTCTCCATCTCTGCATGGAGATAGCTCTGCTTTCCACCCTCATTCTATAAACCCCTAATGCTCTCCTTCCTAATCTTCCGTTTTCACGATTGTTTTCACGGCCTGTTCAGAGCGAGTGAGGTGACGTTGGGGGGATTTTCTACAATTCCTGGGTTGCCGTGGTAGCCGGGCTCAGGTGGTGCTTGAGTAAATTGAAACAGTGTGAGGGATAAGCTGGAGAGTGTGTGTATGTGTATATGTGTGTGTGTGTGTGAGAGAGAGAGAGAGAGAGAAAGAGAGGGAGACAGGGGCTGCTTGAGGATTTGCTGAATCCGCGCACTAGCTGAGATAAGAGAGCGTAGCCCCACTCACGGTAGGTTACTGCGGTCTCCCAGCTAATATACTGCAGCACTGTGTGTGTGTGTGTGTGTGTGGTGTGTGTGTGTGTGTGTGTGTGTGTGTGTGTGTGTGTTTGCATGTGTGCACCACTGACTACGTGGGTGTAATCTGTGTTTGTCCTGTTGCAGATTCATGCCCCGTGTTGTGCAGCGGTAACGGCGTGTATGAGAAAGGAAGGTGTGTGTGCCTGGCAGGGTGGAAGGGGGCAGAGTGTAATGTGGAGGAAGGTCAGTGTATCGACCCCACCTGCTCCAACCACGGCTCCTGCATCCAGGGAATCTGCATATGTAGTCCGGCCTACAAAGGGGTTAACTGTGAACAAGGTAAGAGGTTGCACAACAAAAAACACAAAAAAATGACTCCTTATACATATATTTATACATGTATATTTATATGCACAGCCTTGCTGTTTTTGATCAAGATAAGCATTGCATTTAAAGCTGCACTCATCAATATTTTTTTATATCAACAGTGGATCAAGTGGCTGTGTGTAATTTGATAGGGTGTCCTCATAGTGACAAACCCACAGAGAATTATCACCCATCTGCAGACCTCTACAGAGCATTTCAGTCTTGTCGGCCTTTAAAATCTTTACAGCATATGACACCCTCTGTCCTTAGATAATCACTCCATCCAACCCTTCAAAAAAATCTTTAACAGGGAAAGCCTTGTTGTGATAGTTTTTGTTTTCTATCCAGAATCTCTGCACACACACAACACACATTTTAACCTAGTTTCCAGCTGCAGCAGGCAGCTGTTTCCAGCCCGCCCAGCACCAAAAGGCCAACAGATAAAGTTATCAACTAGCTAGTGAGCATAGTGTAAGATTCAGTCTTAAAGAGAAAGATATTTACTTCAGCAGCTGGTGGAGACCAAAAATGGAGCTAAAAGAAGAATAAACATTGGATTTATGTTCATCAGATAGACAGAAACATGCCTCTAATGAATGCTAATGTTGCTTTGTGTTTGCGCAATGTGTCAACAGGGAAATAATTTTTGCTATAAAAATGAGTTTTCTGCTCATTCAGTTGCTCCAGGGTGGCCAGTGATCAATGAATGCATGTTTAAAAATGTACTTGTAACCTAATTAATGCCGTTTACGTCATTAGACCTTCTCATAGCAGCCATGCTGACATGAAATAGTACGTGAGCACAGGTGTTACTAATCACAGTAATTAAAGCTCTGTACTTAAATATAACATGTCAAGCTGTTTCTGTGGAAAAGGTGTATTGTGTAAAGCAACATTTTCTACAGATGTGATCTTCTCAGTGTCTTAATTTAAACGTGTCAGTGTCGTACTGAAATGCACAGAATGCATACATACCGCGCTGCATTCCACTCTTTACAGTGATAGCACTAGATGTCCATCAAAGACAAATGTCCATAAATCCACCGAGAAATCATCTGAAAAAAAACACCGTCTTTATAACTTCAGATCTTGTCTCAAAATAATTTCACGTCAAATTTAGCCTTTTTTTTTTTTTTTCCTGCGGTATGAAAAGCACCCCGGATGATTGTTGTCTGTACATCCACGTCTACAGAGCGAACAGGAACAGCCAGTAGCTAATTCAGCATGACTTTTCATGGTGCAGATTTAGCAAAATGTTAACAAATGTAGGCTGCAGAAACAGAGGTAGCACAGAGCCAAATCACCGACTCCATGGCAACATAATACTTCCTCTTTACATCACCCAGAGAATGAATGCTGGTGGCAACAACTTCAAACATGTTCGTCTCAAACGGAAACAAGACAAAGAAAAATAATAGGAATGACAATTTGCCTTGTCTGTTACACAATATACAGTAATGTTTTCTGACAGTACTGAAGCATAGAATGTCCAATCAACATGTTTTCATAGCGTTATTTATAACATTGAACCTGCACTGATTCATGTATTGGTTTTTCTGTTGAAAAGCTCAGGACATTCAGGCAAACAATTTTAAAATGCAAAAAAATTGTCCTGAAAACATGTATACCACCACTCTCATGCCGAGTAACGGCATTTCTAAACAACCTGAAGGCAGAATGAAGAGGACACCACCAGCATTGTACTTAATTTTGAAAACACGCTGTAGTTTTGATGGTGTAAACTTAACCTCGGATTATGTAAGTGAAACAGCTGGGTGTGGAGCGGTCCATTTCCTCAAGTGCAAGTTAATTTCTTCAGTCACATGACCTGCTCCACCTGCTCGCAACGGCACAGATGCTACTAAATGATCGTATAAATATTATAGGAACACTACAGGCAGCAGCGTGTCTGTGATTCTCTCGCTTCTCTATGACTACACGTTGCTACTTGTCACTGTGATCATGAAGGTGACACTATAGAGTATATAGGCTATAATATATTATATAATTGAGTACTGATAGTTTGTAGTATTGATAGATCCAAGACAAAGAAGACAAAACTTATCATCAGACGTAGATTGAGCGAGTCTAATGCCTGATATGTATTTATACCTCTCTTTTTATTATGCATATTGCAAGTTAGTCTATGACTTATGACTCAGCTCTATTACCCACGGTAGTAGACAAAAGGCGTAACTAATAGCAACACAGAGTGTGTATTTAAACATGCAAAATGAATGGTGTATAAATGAATGTGTTCTTTATGAGGATAAATTTTACCTGCTGGGTGATACAGGTATAAATGCCTAATTTTAAAATCTGGCTTTATCCGAACATTTTTAACAATAGTGGGTGCTACTTAATATTCTTTTAGAGAAGTCAAAGATTGGGGGACTTGATTATTTTATTCACACAAAGTTACATACCACTGAAAAACAGCAGTGGGTGAATTTTACCCGTTGGCCGTTCTGTCCAACAGAAAACAGTCCGACTCCGTGTCAGTCTTTATCCCCGTCCTCTTCTTCACTCCTTGCCAGTGGGTGAAAGCCAACCCCAGATTTGTCCGCTTGCCGTTTCCCATCATATTCATTATATTTGCTTTTTTTTTTTTTTTTTGTCCAGCTCTGTGTCAGCTATTTTTGTGGTTTGCATTTTGCTTGGATAGAAGCCTACAATTGGGCACCTGGTCACTATGTTTTTATAGCTCTCACAACTAACATGCTGTCATTGGCTGGGGCCTGCACACTGACTGCCAAAAGGTTGATGCTCAGAAATGTCCTGAACACAGCAAAACAAAAAAGTGCAGGCAGATTATTATTATTTTGTAATATACAAATGTAGTGATTTTTATATCTAAGTGTCCTCAAAAATTCACAAAAATAAAAGACAAACATGTTTTTCCACTGCTAGCTAACGTTCCCTGGGATGCTGTGGCACAAAATGGATCGTTTTTTTGAAACGAAAAAAGTGTTGTCGGACACAACCCCGCACCAGTAAAAGCATGTGGTGAGGAAATATGACCCTTAATACATTACATTTGGATTCATAATGGCAGGCAGCGATGCTGAGCCAAAAGCACAGTGTGCTGAAATGTGTTAAAATCCTGTCACAGCTCAGTTTATTTTTTCTCTGTTTTTGTCGTGTTAGTCTTTTTTTCCTTAATTTTTTTGAGGATGGTGGTCCTTGGACATTTTTTAACAGTCAGAAATGAGTTATAGTTTTAAAAGGTTGAGATCCCCTGAGTCTGTACATTGCTTTTTAGTCATTTTTCCTTCTTAATCCTACTCATGATGCCTTTAACCTATTCTGAAAATTACTGAGATAATAAATAAATGAAAATCACTGCATTTATATTGTATTTTTGTCATATACTATATATACTGTGATACAGCCAAGACATAAAGCAATAAATAAAGGGAGTGAAAATGGCCTGGGGCTCAAATGACAAAATTATCAATGACTCAGATTGCTCAGGTAGCTGCGGCACCTGACAGTTGCACAGGTAACCAGCCGTGGGCCTTTGTCACATCCTCCATTTACAGCTGTCCATTGTAAAACCACCCAGTAAATTAGCAAAAACAAACAAAGCTGTGATATTTAAAACAATTATGATGTTACACTTGATCATAACCTGATGGCACAGCTGTCCCAAACACCGCCCTGCTGTCGCCTGCGGTCCCTCGGCCTGTGGAGACCGAATCAGGTGTTTGACCTTGAGCGACGAGGCTGAGCTGAGCTGAGCTGAGTTGAACTGTGCTGAGCTTTGGCTTGGCGCTCAGAGCTGTAATTACACACACTAACACAGCGCTGCGCAGACCACCATGACACACACACACACACACACACACACATCCCAACCCATTTCACCCCTTATCAAAGCCTCAGTTCTAAGTGTCCTATGAAGTGTAATGTTGTGGAACAGATACAGGGATTGTAGCGAGGGTGGTTAACTCCTGGATGGGATGCAAAGAACACTGCTTTCATACTCTCTGAACTGATGATTATAATGAGGCAGGCAGCCCCTCGGCCTCCGCCCTCCCCCTCCTCCTCCTCCTCCCCCATCCCATTCACTCCCTCCCCTCACCTCTGACTCATTCTGTCTCCACAGTGGACTGCGTGGACCCACAGTGCGGAGGGCATGGCGTGTGCGTGCGCGGGGAGTGCGTGTGCTCGGCAGGCTGGGCAGGAGTGAGCTGTGATGACCCGCTGCCAGCCTGTCAGGAGCAGTGTTCGGGACATGGCACCTATCTCCCTGAGTCAGACACCTGCGCCTGCCAGCCCAACTGGACGGGACCAGACTGCTACACTGGTAAGACCTGCGGATTATTGTTCAAGCGCGGGAAAAAACACGGAAAATTGCAACTGCACATCACTAGTTTGCCAGTGTTCTTGTAGCACGCATGGTCTTGCCAGATACTATTTTCTGGGGATTTGATAGACATGAGAGAGAAATATGGATTGGAGCCACTCTGTGAAATGGGTCTGCGTGTGTGCGTGTGTGTGTGTTTGCATGTGTGTTTTTGCACTCTCTTCATGCTGGTCGTAAATGAGATTTCCCCTCATGACTCTCTGACGGCAGCGCTCTGAAGGCCCCCCACCCCCCAGCACTCACTTCACTGTGCATTTAAAATCTAACACACATATACATGCTCATGCACACACACACACAAGGACACACTCACACACACGCACACATTCCCTTCAGCTAAATGAGAAAAAAAAAAAGGCAGGCGAGAAAAAAAGAAAAGACCTTTACTCTCACTTTGCTGGGAGGCCTTTCAGAGACTTCAACTCTGAGGAACATTCCAGCTTGGCATTTAAAAGCTTGCTGACGTGATACCTGTACGCTACATATTACTCACTGTGTGCTTTTTCAACATGGTTTTAAGACATTTCATATGTCTATAAGGGACACTTCACTCTAAGATCAAAAACCTATTTCTGTAAATCTATATTTTGGACAGAACAGCACACTTTCTTTCTTTACAATGGCAAACTCCCTGCCATATCTTAGCAATTGAAGTTGAACTTCTGTCTATTTTGAGTTTACCAAGTGCAAAGAAAAATTAAAGTGCCAGTTCACCCTAAAATCACCCCAAAATATATATTTTTCCACTTACCTGAAGTGCTGTTTATCAGTAGTTTTGGTCTGAGTGCAGAGTTTTGGAGATGTCAATCATAGAGATGTCTGCCTTCTCTTCGATATAACGTCCAGAATATAATTTCCAGAAATCATGACCCGGTTACTCAAGATAAACCACACACCTTGTTGTGAGCAGTTTCATATAGGAGCAATTTTCTATCTCGTAAAATGAAAGTAGCTCCAGTTCTGGATGTTCTTGGCAACTTGGCGAATTTCCCTGTTGATTAAAGATCATTTTTACTTTAGGCTAGTCAACTAGTCTAAAGGTAAGAAAACACTCATATAACAGTTAAAATTAAGCACATTTTATTAATTGATAATGTTAAACCATGCATTACAAACCTTGCATATTATCCTACAAAAAACATGACAACAAGTCACTAAATATGTCACCATTTCAGACTAGGCAGGATCACAGCACCTGCAGGTAAATGACAAGCTGTCACACAGTGTGGCTAACATTAGCAGTATGTTAGCATGTGAGCACCAGCAGCCTGCTCTCCTCCAAGGTTAATATGCACATGCCTGTGCTGAATGTAATGCAATGCTGGTCAAGTGGTTATATGCCACTTTATTCTTACACTCCTCCATATGACCTTGTTTTCTTTTTCTGGATCAAAATGCTGCCGAATCGTGCTGGTTATGAAATGTCATCCGTCTCACTTTGCTGGGACAAAAACATCCAGGCCTTTCACTTCTTGAGACCTCAAAAATACGGAGGATTTTGAAAGCAAAGCAGTGAAAAATCCAAGTTCCATACTGACTTCCAAAGAATGAAAATAACAAAATAATAAGTACACATTTTTTGGCAAACAGGTGCCTGCAGGTGACCTATAACAGATGCTTGTTAGCTGGAAAGCTCAATGGGAACACAGCCTTCCCCAGTCCAACTTCAAATCTGATAAGAAAAAGTAGCACAAAAAATGAATATTTAAAAAATAAGGGTATGTTAGTATCTTGAGTAACCGGGTCATGACTTCTGTAAAGACACATGGAGGTATTTTTTTTTTCTTTTTTGGCACTTGGAGCAGCACAAGTTGCCATTTAATCACATTATAATAGAGAGAAGGCAGACATCCCTACAGCCAATATCTCTGAAACTTGGCAACTCACACCAGAACAATGTGGATGAATAAAAAGTACTACCGGTAAATCGAAAATTAGATTTCTGATTTTTGATTTTGGAGCGAAATGGCCCTTTAACTTGCACTTGGTAAACTCCGCCAGCTGCTGAAATAGACAGCAGTTCTACACATGGCGAAGATAAGGCAGTGAGTTCGCCTTTGTGAAGAGAAAAGTGAAGCACGTGTACTGTAGTGTCTAAAATATAGAATGCAGCGCTCTGCGGTACGCACTGAAAAAAGTGTCCTTGTCCTTGCAGTGTAAACTGACAGAGAGGAAAATAGCCATTATAGCACTCTATTTCCAGCAGACTAACTCAGCCCTGGTGTTGGGAAGGATCCGCTTTACCATGCACGCCAATGATTTGCAGGCAATTGGCATTAGCTCCTGCTCTCAGGTGCATGCATGCCTTATTATAGTGATATAGCCCATGATAATGATGGACCGTGGCTGAATATCTGAGATATGAGTGGCCTCTCTCTACCTGCGGGCTTTTAATCAAAAGGACCCTGCATTTCTACGTCCTGGCCTTGTTGAAGCATAGCTAAGCTAATGTAATTCTAATAGAGAGCTGAAAAACTCTCCAACTTTAATCCACTTTTTCCTCCCTCTCCATGCTATGTATATTTAAATTGAAATAACTTTTTACTGCAGCTGGATAAGTAGTCTTTGTGTGCCTCCAGCACTTTGCTCTCTTTACTGATGGATGAGGCTTTGCTTCTGCAGAGAGAGAGGGAGTTAGATGGCGAGGAGCGCGGAGAAAAGGAAATAGACAAAAAAGAGGAGGGGAGAATGTTAAAGGGATGTTGCAAGAGATGAGGAGGGGGAAAGGGGATGGTGAAAAGAGAAGGCTGACAGAGACAAAGATGGAGAGATGAACGAAAAGAAAGGGTATTAACATACGCACCAAATCTGATCAAAATGTCAGAAAAGAATAATAGAGCTGAATTGGAGTCCCTGTAGTTTAAATATGCAGTGCAAATACGAATCATTTGGCTGTTATTATGAGTCTATTCACTCTTCTCCTCCTTTAGGGAGCTCAGCTATTAGAGGTGGGGAGATTGTGTATTGTGAGAAAGTAGACTTTTTAGTCTCTGAGGTTATCCTCTTCTATCGCTTGTGTTTTTTTTTTCCTCTCACCTATATCCAATGGCTCACCCCCAACTCTGTTTGTCTGAATTTTTTTCTACTTTTTTTTTCCCTTGCTCCCCGTCCCCCGTGCCTCTTTTACCGTTTCTTTCCTTCCAACGTTAAATTCCTCCATTTGTTCCCCTGCCTCTCATTTTCTCTTTCCACTCACACTTCTCGCACGCTTTTTTTCTCACGCTTGTGTCTCCCCCACCCACCTGTTTCGGCAGAGCTGTGCCCGGTGCCATGTGGCAGCCACGGCGTTTGCTCGGAAGGCCAGTGCCAGTGCGAGGAGGGCTGGATCGGCGCTGCGTGCGACCAGAGAGCTTGCCATCCACGCTGCGAGGAGCACGGCCAGTGCCACGATGGAACCTGCATCTGTCAGCCCGGCTGGGAGGGAGAGCACTGTAACATTGGTGAGCTGCGCGTGTGCATGTGGGAGTGTTTAATTATTCCTTGTGATATTTTGATTAGTATGATTAATAGGATTTAAAAAAAAAGGTGTTTCTGTCACAATAATTTCCATTTACAATCGCTTTTTGCTCAATTCTCACTTTTTCTCCCCACAGTTACTCACGATTTGGACGTGGTTGTGAAAGGTAATTTATCTTTATTTAGGATTTAAATTTCATATTGTGCTCCTCTAACATGCTCACAAATGTCTGTGTGTGTTTGCGTGCGTGCACGTGGGTCTCACCTTTTCAGACGGCTGCCCAGGGTTGTGCAGTGGGCACGGGCGCTGTACCCTGGAGCAGAGCGGCTGGCGCTGCGTCTGCCAGACTGGATGGAGTGGGCCTGGATGCAGCGTTGTCATGGAAACTGACTGCAGTGATGGAACAGACAACGACGGAGGTGACATTCTAACATCATCTATCATTTTCTATCTCTTTTTTCCTCTTTCTTACCTCTTTCATTGCTGTCTTTCTGGCAGACTGTCCATTCCGTTCCATTACTTCTCCTCCTGTTTGTCCTGCCGCAAAATCTCCCTCATTGTGCCTCCCCTTCATCCCTCTGTGCTGTCCTGGTCCTGCTGAGACTCCTGTAGAGTCCTGCTGGTCATTATTATACTGAATATGTATTTGTGTGTGTGTGGCGGATGCGTTTTTGCAAGTGTGCATGTCTGTGTTTTTTTTCCTATCACAGCTAAATGTCTAATATGCATACCACCTGCTAGGATAAAAGGCATTCAGAAAGATTTTCACAAGTCTAAATAGAGCAAACCATGCAGCATAGATGTCTGCTTTCTTGCTCATGAGGTGTTTGGTGACAGGTGAGAGGTATGTGTCGCTCAGACTCGTTGCTGTTGTTCTATCACAGGTGAAGAGACAAGAAAGGAACATTTCAGCGGTAGCGGGAGCTCTTCTCATTACAATCTTTTCCTCACCATTTCAGACTGTTCTCCAATGCATAACAAGTTTTTAAGAATACACTGCAATATTACATTGCTCTCAACTGTGCCCATTCACTTTGAAACTCCATCAAATATCCATTATGGACATGCCCGTTAAGCCGCTGCTGTAATCCATCACTGCAAACAAGGTAGTGTCGCTTTTGTGTGGAGTAGAAAGCTTCCTTGTTTTTGTTTTTTTTTTCATGTGGTTCCATGTTTTGTGATGTGTGGCGTTAGAATCAGTGCAGGCAGCAGCAGCAGGAAACCTCAAACACATAGATTTTTGTGTAGTCCTTTTTTCAGGTGGTGCGGGGTGCTGATAGCTGCAATGTAACCTGTTTTTTTTTCCCTTGCACATTGTTTACCAAAGCTCCATGACTGACTGAGCCAACACTTCAGAAAGTCAGTGTAGATGGCTGCTTAGAACATGAATTACAGGTCCTTACCCTGGATTAGAACCTCAGAGCCATACAATAAAAAAACAAAACAAACAAACAAACAAACGTCGGGTGGACTATACAATCATGGCTGAATAAAGGAAACAAGTCATAGCAGGAGTGTGGCCTGCCAACAGTGTAGGCACTGATGTTTTTTGTATGAATGGATTATGTTCTATCTCATTGTTCTGATTATGTTTTGTTATTCATGGATATGTCATCTGTGGTGTTTAAGAAATAAAAGACTGTCACACTGTGCACCTAATACATTTACGAACTGCACATTAACATATTAATGCACCTTAAACCAACAATTAAAGACATAATATGCAACATTTTCCCAAAAAAACAATGTATAGACTCAGAAACATAATAATCCCTTTCAAGTCATCACTTATGATCCACCAGAAGTGTGTTGTGGTGTCTGTATCTGCAGAGATCCTGCCCTCTGCCCGTATTTCTCAATATTTTGTGGTGCTCAAATGCTCTTTGCCAACCCAAAACAGCAGTATTTGACAATCTGGGAATACCGCACCCTTTCTAACAGTCAGTTATGAACATACAGCTCACTTCAGTTTCAACAACCTGACCCTGAAGAAAATAAAATACCATCCTGTCACCGTCCTCTGGCTCTGGTGGCTCAAATATGTCTGGACTGTCCAATAAAGCTTCTAGACGGACCATCCATGTTTCAGGTTCTTTTCAGGTCGTAGTGGTGTTTGACACTGAGACAGCGTGTGGACACATCCCCAAGTGTTTCAGAGCAGAGAAAGACTGCTCATTTTTTCATGATTTCAGACCTAATTTTATAATATCATGCTTTTGTCAAACTTGCAAATCTTTAAGTAGAATCATCATACTCAAGTTACATACACAAGTTTTGTATGTTTGTCTGATGTCGCCCAAGTTGCCAGATCTTCTGTGAAACACAGTTCACACACTACACACCCACAACCCAATTCAAGGGGTGTGTGTGCGCAGCTGCTCTCTGCACAGGCAGGCGGGCCAGTTAATGTTAGCGTTAATGCTAGCTGTAGTCAAAATGTCAGGGCTGGAGGCGTTCCATCCCAAAAAGTCTAGAGTGGGAAAAATGATGTGAGCCAACATATCTGCTCCCAACGGCAACACCCCAACCCCCTTCCCATCAAAATACCCTTACGTATTTTGAAACCTAAATGTTAGCAGACATGTCCTGAACCCCTTCTCAGGTTACCTTTTTTAATCTGACTCTTGGGATGTACACTGTGGGTATAAGTCTGCCACTGGACGCATTTTTCAGGTCTTAAGTCCCCCGTCGCTACGGGAAACAACAACCGAAATAGCAACCTACATGCTGAAAATGGCAAATTAGCACCTTGGTCGCTAAGGGTACACATGTAAACAAGCTAGCAACTGTTATCTTTTCTTTTCAAAACAAGTCCCACGGCAACATTATTTTGCAGGAGCGCCATTGCTGCATACTGGGCCTGGTGCTGCCTAAGACAATTGATTGGTTTAGGGAAATACAAACATGCCAGAGCTTTTTTTTCCCCTGTAGCAGAATGATAATGTGTGGAACCAGAACTTTCTCCAGCACTGAGCACTCTGGAGGTCTGGCTATGGGAGACTACTACTTTAAATAGGTATTCCGAAGCTTTTACACATAAAGGTCACTGTGCAGGTCATGAAGATGACTGGAAAAAAGTTGTATAATGTTTTCTGTAGCTCTGCAGCTTTGTCCAGTCTGAAGATGTCATCAGGGGATATCTCAGACTGGATTTGGAGACTACAGATGTGAAATAAAACGACTTAGGATGTAGAGTTTAAAGGAATCTATTCCGCATTAAGATAATATACATTGATGCAGAGGGTTAGATGAGAAGATCAATATGAGTCTGTATCTGCCCATTCAATAAAAGGAGCAGTAAGTTCTTGTCTTTACAGAGATTCCAAGCGAACGAAAAAAGGAGGAAGGGTCATTAATAATGAATGAACACTATATGCTCTGCTTGGTGCCAGACTTTGGTGCCAGTTCTATTGAAGCTTATGTCTATAATCATCTTTGAACACTCTGTAAAGACCAGCAGCAAATAAACTAATTGTGCCCAATGTTGTTCTCTGAAGTGAGTTCTTTCCTTTTTTTTTAGAGACATTTCTTTATCAAAGGTCATACTACATAGATATGTTGGGCTGTGATGTGCTACTCCATGAACCTCCCATAAGCTTCAATAGAACTGACACCAGTCAGGCACCAAGCCGAGCGTAGATTCATCTTAATGATGTAATGACCGTCCCTTCCTTTTTAGTTTCCTTGGAAGATTCCACAAGTCGCTGCCCTTGGCCAAGAACTAGTCATATAACCCCCCGCTGAAACCACAAGTTGTGATTGTGGTTTTTGCTTGGATAAAACCAATTAGATTTTTAATTAGTGAGCTTTAGAGGTACTTCTAGACAGATTTTTTTTTTTTTTTTTACCTTTGAACAGAGCCAGGCTAGCCGTTTAGCTCTGATTCCAGTCAGGGCCAGCACTAGGATTTTGGTGGTCTTAAACAAGATTTTGTTTTTGCCCCTTAAATCCTTCCAGCACCACCACCAAATCACACATACTGTTCATAACTGAATGACTACACACTCTTTGCTTGTTAGCTATGCTACTAATGTAATGCTTTTTTCTCGTGTTTTGATTTTGAATTAATTAAACTGAACTTAGCCGCAATAATTTAGAAAATGATGAATGCATTATTAATTTTAGCTGAAACATTTTTCATCAGAGCAAGCTTTGTTTCTTGCTATTTGCTTACTAGCTAACCTGCATTACCATGGCTCCAGAGATATTAAAATTGGAATTTAAAATTTTAGGACTAAGTTAACTTGGTCTTTGGTCTCAATTTTTGAGGGGCAGAAAGGCCAAATGGCTGAGCAGCAAGGCCACAGATATAATTAATTTAACTTAAGCGTTAAGGCTGACTTTATTTTTATTTATTATATGTAGTATTTTGGATACTTTCTTAAAGTAATGAGATAATGTCTCAAAATAATGAGTTAGTATCTCACATCGACTTGTCATCTAAGTTATTATTTTGAGAAAGTTTCATATTTTGAGAAGTTATCTCATTAAAATCACCTACAGGATTTTTTCCCCATCACATTGACAGAAATGGGCTTCCACAAAGAGAGACAGTGCATGAACAACATAGAGGACACAAGCATGTAGTGCAGATCTAACGGTTTGTCACTGTTAACGGAGACTCCAGTCTGCAGTGTAAAACCACAGAATTAGGCTTCAGGATCAAAGACAGTTCACATCATGTTGACAATTCTGTCTATATTCACGATCCCTTTCCTGCACTGGTCAGCTTGAGCACATTTTGTCTGTCTCGTTCTGTCTTAAACACTTTTCCAACGGATTCATACCAGGTTCGAAATCTATCTCACCGCTGGTTATGTGTGCAGCGTTTCATTTAATGTTGCCCAATCAGAATCTCAACAGAAGACACAGCTGTCTAAAGCCTGTATTGACGGGAAAAAGGTGAAATCAGGTGGCGCAGTGTGGGTGGGGCATCAAAGTCACTGTGCCTGCAGATCATGTGGCCCCCTGTAGCGGTTGTAAGCAACCGCATAGAGTGTTTATACCAGCGCCTGGCCCTGCCTGTGGTTTTTATGCTAAGCTAAGCTAACCGGATATTGGCGGTAGCCTTAAATTGAAGCACACATATATGAGAGCAGTATTGATTTTCTCATCTAACTCTCTGCAAGAAAATGTATTTCCCATATTGCCTGAGCGCTCCTTTAAAGTATAAGCTATTATTGTTTGCATCATGGGAGGTGTAGTTTGTGTGTTTATGTAGCTTGATACTCATTTGGACTAAAAGTCAGGAAACATCAGCCTCTGCTTCTGTGAATATAACTTCATTATATTTTAAAATCTGTCTCTTATGAGTCCCACACACTATGGAAGTGCAGCACTAAATTGCTGGACTACCTCTTGAATACATATGTGTTGATTTGATTTAATATGAGATTTTCTTTCTCTCTGTATGAGTAGGTATAAGTGGAGGTTGAGGTGGTGAGTGGGTGGGAGAAGGACGGGACAGGTTTCTCTCTGCATTACGCTCAAACAAAAAATGCATTAAAGTATGTCCTGTAAGGCACTATATGAAAAAAAGAAATATACATACTGTATGGCATTATGTGGTATTATAATGGAATATGAATATTGATGAGCTTCTCGAGTGTCTGTGCTGTAGGTATCAAACAGTTCAGCTTAGGGATGATTATGCTGGAGAGAAGACTCACTAACAAAGCCTTATGGAGACCATTTACACTTCTCTTATCTTTCTATCCTTCCACCTCTCTGCACAGCTTTTCAAATACCATAATTTTCAACCACACAATTCAGCCATCTCCCTTAATTGGCAGATATACTGTAGGCTCTCATAGCCTCCTCTCACAGCAATCTTTTTGTCTCTGAAGATAGACAGAGATGGAAAGATGCTATCACAAGTAATCAGAGAATAAAGAGGAACTTTGAAGAAAGAGTTTCAATTATTCCGCCTGGATGGGGGAGCGGAGTGCACGTATTGTTCTTCCTCTTGACAAAACAGCATTTTTCCACATGCGAGGCAGTGAAATCAAATGCCCATTCACATTTATATATGTTCAAAATCCACATTTCTGCTGTGCCTTCTTTGTGTGTGATGGTTAACAACCACGCCTGCACAATAAGCTGCAAGCCCACACGTTCTTTTAATGACAATGATATTAGAAATTCAATTAATAAATGTGCTTTCAAGTTGAAGTAGTGAATCTTATGGAAATCAACCATTGTACTATGCTACCTTTGTAGGAGGAGGTTATAATAGAATATTGTTGGCCTTTAGCTCTCTGCTCTTGGGTCAGATGCATTTAAATGTCAGCACTGTTTCCTGCCTTTTCAGAAACAGGCTTGAAATAGGAAACACAAATGCCAGCCTGGCTCCTATTACCTGCAGCCTCGCTTTGTATCTCATTGTTTACGCCGGACTTCAATGGATCACATTCAAATAAAGCCGGTGATTCAGGTCTGATTTATGGCAATAGATGCTGTAATTGCATGCAAATGCCCTCTAATGAATCTCATTTGATTGATAATCGTGATAATGATGATACATGTGCAGTTCATTGTTGCAGATTATATTACTCCAGTAGAGTTACTCACCGGCCAGCCGTGTAAAAAATTATTTCTCGGCAGTTCTCAGGTTATATGGTGTCTTCTTCACGTCTTTCCACCGTGGATATATGCAGAGCTTTGGCCTTTAGAATAGAAATTTGTTCTCAGCACCTTAGTCACTTAAATCTATTAAAGCCTGCATAATATGATGCATAATAAAGATGTTAATGCCTCACCTTTATTAAAGGGATAGTCTGCATTATTTGAAGTGGAGTTGTATGAGGCACTTATCCATAATCAGTGTGTTACCTACAGTAGATGGCTGCACACCCCCAGCTTGGAGAAGCAGCAGGAGTCCCCCTGCAGGAACCTAAGCACTGCTGCGCACAGGATCATCAGTAAAATGTTTTTTACCCACCTAAAAAAATGGCCAAACGTGGCCAGCTACGTTGCCACCTATGCGCCAGTGAAGTGTGCTTGTTGACATCAAGGAGTGCTTGTGGAGTCAGCAAACTTTTTTCGTTGATGTTGCAGTAAGAAAAAAAGGGTAGGGTTAAATAAAACTGGAATCTAGTTAAAAGCAAAAACTGTACAGGAATTGTGGGTAGACGGGAGTTTCTGGGTTCATGTCGCTGGCCTCCACTGAAAATGACTTGTAGCCTTTTTCACCAGCAGTGTGAACATACTGTTAGTGTATGTGATGTTTACCATCATTTACCTTGCTGTTAGATAGCCTTTTGTGACAGGAAACTTATTAAAATCAGTTATTTCACCTTGCAGAACACGGGAGTTGCTCGTCCACCACTGCCTTGATGTGATTTCGGTGACTTCAAATCTTTTTACAACATCAAAGTCATACAATAACACAAACTAACTAACTGATCAAGGCAGCAGTAGACCAGCAACTCCCATGAGAGCAACTGTGTGAGATAAATGAAGTGTTTTTACCAATGGAGTCTGGTGACTTTGTAGAGAGGATATTTGGCTTATATGAAGGTGTTTTCCCATCGGAAGAGGCTGTTTTACAGCAAGGTTACAGCGTTGAAAATGTTATGAATATAGCATACACTTAAATTGACATGGATTTTTTAAAATGGGCCCTTTTTAGGTGGTTAAAATACATTTTTCTGCTCATTGCTTAGCCTCTCAACACTAATACTCCTGCTGTTCCTTGAGAACTGGGGGCGTTCTGACCTCCAACTAGTGTAGGTAATATACTTATTACGGATGAGTACCTCATACAGCTCCCAAACTATCCCTTTAATGTCTCACCTATATTTACTGTGTAAATTCAAGTACCCTCTAAACAACCATCTCTTCACGTAAAAACTGTTTTTATCACTGCGTTTTATTTGATACACTGTGATCTTTCCGTCCCTTTCAGATGGCCTGACGGACTGCGTCGACCCCGACTGCTGTGAGCAGCTGAGCTGCGGCTCCGACCCTCTGTGTCACGGCTCGGCCGACCCCTTGGCCCTGTTGCAGCAGAGCCCGCTGCCCCCCACCGCACCCCCCTCGCCCGCCAGCACGCACACACACAGCTTCTACCGCCGCATACGCTTCCTCCTTGGCAAAGCGGCCACACACACTCTCCCCGGAGACGTGCCCTTTGATACCAGGTATGTGCTTGTTTACTCTTTGTGTTGCCTGAGTCTGCATGTGCATGCGAATACCTTCATGTATTTGTCTTGTGTACGTCTGTGTCCTTGGCTCGTCCTATTGTGTAGTATGTTGAGAGACACGTGTAGCAGTTAATGGAGTAAATACCTGTGTTAATGCATTAAATTGTCCATTACCCATTATTTGTATAATGAGAGTGTGTGCGTTTGCATGTGAATGAGGCTTGTCGTGTGTTCACATGCCTGTGCACACATCTGTGATCTGTGTTACCCTGGAGATTAGTCAGTCACATGGCAGTACATTGTCCTCCGGTATCAGTGTCAGGCTACAACTGCTGCAGAGTATTTGTTTGTTACATATTAATGCTTAATGTATCATTCAGTTACACCAGTCGTGAAGGTGTCACCATTAATTTTTCAGTGGCCTCTCACCGCCATCTAAGAGGGGAAATACATCTCACCAAGTGATGATGACCTAGAAAGTTTGGTTTAGGAAAACAAGAAGTGATGCCTCTCTGAAAAAAACTGCAAAGTGCATTTTTTCTCCCCTGGTTCACTTGTAGAATAAACAAATAAATTAATTATGTGGCTGTTTTTTCAGAGGGGAAATCGATGGCAGCTTTCAGGACAGGAGTAACAAACGGGGCAATGCAGCCACCCGGGGAAACCTCACCATCCTTCATTTATCCCTCTTCTGGAGTAACAGATAGGCTCCATCTATGAACGTGTGTGTGTATGTGTGTCTGTCTGTCTACATCTGTCTTCATTTGACCAGTTCAGCGATTATTCCAGATTTAAGCAGTGTATTTCACACTTTACCTGCAAAAATCAAGACAAATATTTCAAAATAGTGATGTGACTTATGGTTTAAGGGCTATTTAAAGAACAACACGGCCCTTTTTTGCTGCAGGTACCACTGTCACTGTAATATAAACATGATGTGGAGGTTTTGTTTTTTATATGACAGGGTGTTGAAAGGTTTTACTGTGGGTGAAGCTATATTTATGGTCCTTGTATCCTGGCAATCTCTGGCAGATTTCTCTGCGCTAAAGAAGGGAATTGTACTGAGCAGAATAAATGCAGTTGCTTTTTCTTCATGCACAAGGTCGTTTGGCTTGAGCCTCGCACAATATGCCTCTCTCTTCAAACAATGATTATGTTCTCCATCATTGTAAACCTGTCATCTCTCCCGTTCTTTGTGCATCTCTTTCTCTCAGCTTCGGTCTCTCTCTCTCTCTGTGTCTGTCTTTGTTTTTCCAGTCGGGTAGCTGTGATTCGTGGTAGCGTCGCGTTGCAGGATGGCTCTCCTCTGGTTGGAGTCAACATCACCTTCCCACAGCATCCAGAGTACGGTTACACCATCAGCAGGCAGGATGGAAGGTAACAACATCTACAAATAAACCACATGAGAAACTGCAAAAATGATAATAATAATGTTTTATCTTTGAAAAAGTTAATGTCCGAGCTGGATTAAGATTTTAAGACAAGCTGAGGTAATTCTGTGATGATTCAAAACAAATAAACTTGATTCTAATTCAGTACTTATTAAAACATATTGAGCTGAACCAACAATTCTTCAGTCACCCTGAAGAACATTACAAACACATTTGATGTCCTTTCACATTTGCTTAGTTTGAAAAGTAAAAGCTACTTTGTTCCAGCATTGGCACAATAACAAAAAATAACTGATGCTATGAATTTAACTGATTAAAAATGTGTTTGTCGATAATTAACGGAGAGTCTAGAAGCGGCAGTAACTGCACCCAAATTGATGCTGTTTTGTCTGGCATGGACATTTTAGAAAAAAAAGAGAAAAAAACAAGAAAAAAATTGAAAATGAATCAAATATTAGAGAAGAACGTGCATTTTGTATCTCATTAGTTATAATGGTTAATTCATTAATGCTCAGTTAAGGAAAATGCAAAGAATTTGCACCCCTAACAATCTATGAATCTACTCCCAGTGAATTTCTCAGATTTTAAGGGTATAGAGGACTGAATTCAATAATCTTCATCATGGTTCACAGTGTCGTCATTATTGTGAAAACAAGCAACCATGACTTAATTAAAAGTGTATTAGAGACACTCATCATATGTGATTTCTTCAACCATAAAAAAGAAGTGTCTCAGGTGGGTTTTAACTCTCAAATAATGCATGCTGGGAAGTTTGCTAATATGCTGATCATGTGTCTTTAGAAACTTCATTTAATGTGATGACTCTGTACAGCACATTCTTCAACTCATAAGTTCTGAAGTATTCTAAATATTAACTGCTTTAATTTTATTTAACTTGAATAAATAGAACTTGTATGTTTTTATTAAGCTAAAGAGAAAGTATTGAAGTAGTGAAGGTGGTGCTGCTATTATTCCCCTTATGCACTAATCTTTTTGCATCTTGATGTCTTTTAACTCCTTTAGTTTTGACCTGGTGACCTTGGGCGCCATGTCTATAACCCTGATGTTCCAGCGTCCGCCCTTCCTGCCGCAGACACGCACCATCTGGACCCCAACAACAACTTCTGGTCCTGGATCAAGTGACCATGTCCAGGGAGGAGTTCAGCCTGCTAAGTGTGACATCAGGAGCGTTTTGAGTCCCTACCCTCTGGTGCTGCCCTACCCGCTTCCCAGATACACCTGGAGCGTGTGCAGAGAAGGGGCCAGCAGTGCCCGAGCTACAGGTACAAAAACCACTGAAAAATGCAGGGTGTCTTAAATTCACATTAACTAATAAAATGTGCTAAAAAGTACTAAATAGTCATAAGTTATGTTTGAGAAGGTATTAAATATGTATTTATTGAATACTGTAAGCGTGGTCTAAAACTCACTCTAAGCGCAAAATCCCTGTACATGTAATCTTTGGTGACATCAACAATAGTTGAATTTGAGTCCCTTTTTTCATCCTGTTACAGTCTTGTAGGATTTTGCTATTTGTATTTGTGTACAACTGGATATGCTCAAAAGCTGGTGACAAACGTTTGTGCTAGCTAGTTCCCTAACTAACTCTGCAGTTTCTGCGAGTTTACTTTCTCCATCTCCGGTGCTCCTGTTTGTGTGTTAACCTCCAGTATTTCAGAGCAAGTCTCATTCATGTCATCGCACCCATCAGCTTGAACTGGTGATTTTCTCCACACATATTTGGCCAAAAGACGAGCTGTAAAAAGTTATCATCTGTCCAGTCTCCACAGAGTTGACTAAATTCATTATGGCAACAGTCTTAGTCAAAATGAGACGGGATGGCATTTATGTATTTATTTATTTAAAAGCCATTTACACACTTAAACAGTGGTTCCAAACCTTTTGTCCTTGGAGCCCCCACACCTAGTTTTATCAAAGAAAAACATGCATCTTTTTAAAGACTTTAATACAAATTGTGATTTTAGTTGACATGTGCAAATATATTTTGACAACCTCAGAGCAGACAAAGCCTTGGAGATCCCCTGTGATTTTTGCTGCTCCCCTAAGGGGGGCCTGGACCCCAGGTTTGCAACCAATGCATTATTAAACAGTGAACCATAATAATATACAATAACATAATACAGGCATCTAAATGACTTTCAGCATAGAAATTTAAAAGTCTAACTTGATAAAACCTTATTTCAGATTCTGGCTAGAAGACAAATGTATTTTTTTCACACTAATAAACATATCTGGACACATTTTATTTTAACATATATTTTCACATTGAATGTTTATTTTTATTTCTAAATATTAATCAATTAAACAGTGTCATTAAAAAGTTTTTAGAAGTCTTACATTTGATGACTGATGATACATGTAAACAGTCTGAAAATGTAGCCATGCATGGCCTCGTGTGTACAGATGACAGGCAGTAAGACTGAAGCTTAGACTCAATTTGTAACAGCTCAGCAACAAACCAACCTGGTCCTACTGGATTTTGCAAATTTAGCTCAATTCATATTTGCCTCATGCAAATAAGGAAAATGCAAATTTGTGCTCCATCCATATACTTCCCCACCACTAAAGCAAATTAGGTGGCTGAAAGCCAGGTGTAGAGGTCAGACTGGTGATTATATATTTACCCTCTGATGTGACTCCCAACGATTTTTTTTTTTTTTTTTCACGGTGACCAAAACCTCACCCTGACCTCATTTCACTTCCGGCTAAAAATTCTTGCGTACACAATAAGTAGAAGTAGAAAGCAGAAAATGTCATATCTAATATGCGCCATGGTCACATGATCCTTTTGTGGCAGAGGAAAGTGATGTTTTTCCTCATAAATATTATTATTCATGTCTACAACACATCATCTGCACTTCAAAGTCCAAGCTCATCTCAAAATATCAGATGAGATTGGGAGGAACAGATCGTCAAAAACGATGGAACATTTTATCCTCGTGACAAATAACACCTCGGGACAAACAGGCAGCGGGCAAATAAATGGAAAGAACAGTGCTTAGTCTTCACAGTGTGTTTATTTAACGCCTGCTGTGTTCACCTGTGTTAATAAATGGAATCAAAGCCTTTTAGACATCTTAGAGATAATTTAGTCATTTTAGAGATAATTTGATTTAAGATAATCACTGACTCAAACTGCATCTGATTTTAGCCAAGAGAAATATTATCATGGATGAATAAGTATTTGATGATATGAGCATGGCTTTTATCTGTTAGTCTGTAAGGTATAGAAAAAACATGCATTTTTTCTACATTTTCTTTAAAAAGAAACCCATTATTTTACAGACAGTTATCATACTTCAGAGCTGATTCAAAATTATTCTTTAAAGAAGAACTGTGTGATATATTTACTCTACTAAATGACCATGATTTGTCATCAGAGATTAAGGAAACATGCCAAATTCAAATACTGGCTTCTTCAGCAACAGCACTACAGCCAGTGTGTTCTCCTTTTAACTTTCTATTCCAGGACAAACATCTGTTTTTGTTCCCCCATTTCACGTTTATTCACTTTACATAGAGATAAAATAAATACAGAATTATTTCAAATGTTTCCTGAATGAGTTAGTGTCTGTTTATGAGTCATAAGAAATCATTAATAATCTTTTAGAAGGAGTAATTGTTTATAACGGTTAAATTTAGCTCTTTTTTTTTTTGAGATCAACAATTTATTGACAAAATATAGAAAAAAGAAATCCAAAGCACCAAGCACAGAGAAAAAAAAAATCCTTCTAGGAACAAGAGCTGAACAGCAGGGGTAAAATAAATGAATAAATAAAAAGCTGAATTAGAGAAAACAAACAAAAGATAAATTGATAAAATAATGGCTAGAACTGTATTTGAACAAAAACTACAAAACAATAAAAAAAAGGCCAAAATGAAGACAAAATATGGTAAAATATACAAAAAAAGATACGATGAAATTCACAGATAGACAAAACACAAGCTTGTAAACAGAGTGTAATAATGAGTATTCAGCAGTATTGTGTGGTGATGCATTAATCAGCAATAAACTGTTGTAATATTATTACTTTATCCAGTATGAGTAGTGTAAGGGATTACAATTTCCAAAGCAAATAATCTAAGTAACTCACAGCCAAACAACTGCAAACAACAAAAGCTAATTAAGTAAAAAGTAACTCATTACACTTCCTGATGACTAGGTCCTCAGTAATAACAACCTCATTCATTATCGAAATAAAACAGTGTTACAAACATAATATATTTAATACTTACACATATGACTTAAGAAATGCAGGTTCATGGCCCATAGTACTGAATAGTAATGGTAATAAAAAAATTAAATGATAAAAAAGGAAGATTTTGGGATTGGTTGGTAGTTAAGTCCCAGAATAATCTTTAAGCTTTAGATCAAGTGGTCACACTATGGACACTGGCGCCACTGATTCTAGCAGTGGAGCTCTCAAGGAAACAGACATCTAAAATAACAGGAGCCAGTGTGTAGCCAGACTCCCTTCAAGAGCATTATGAACTTCAACTGAACTTCAACTCCAAAGTGTGTATTTTACATCAACAAACTACTGAAAGATAAAAAAGCTGATCAACTCAGAGTGCAGGGCAGAGTCCTGCGTGGGTCCAGTTTTGCAAACCCGCCCACATCCACAAAGCAGAGTACCAGAAGCGACCCGGTACCTACAACTATGCCCAAGCCTGCCTGGAACCATTTCCCAGACCCACGACTATACGCACATACATAGTCTCTCACTTTTCACTTGTTATTCACCTGTGATTTTTTTCCTCAGCAATGATGTGCCTAGCTTGTGGCTACCAGAAGCTAATACTTTTTAATACTGTTTAACAAGCAGCAAATCCACTGACAACATTATCCCACAGTCTCTGATGCCACCAAATTTCTTCCAAAGGTTCAGCTTGGCCTTGACAATGTGCTGTCCACAATTTGGTATTCTCCACTGGCTATTTTTGCTTTCATGTCCTCCATTTTAGCTTTAAGCTAGCCTCCATCGCTGGCAGATCAAACAGTGACGTCCCATTGTTCTGGCAGGATGTGAGGTCGATAATGAAAAAATCCTGGGGGCTGATTAGATTTGAATATTAGCACATTTAAATGTTTAAAATACTGCACAATAATTTCTGATTTCCCAGGAAAAATACACACATCATTGTGTTGTGTATGTTATATTCCTATTCTAACCCACTGCCCACCTGCAGCTACTCCATTTTTACCCATGTCTGTCCCCATGAATTTATAGAAATATATTTTTTACCCATTACACAACTTTTTGCGGATTACCCAGCAGGTTCCCTGTGCAAGACTCAGGTGTAGATCTCGTTGTCGCTTGTCATTGTCAAAGTAAAAAAGTTGTCTTCTAAAAAGAGTCTCTGGCAATCCGCCTGAGCTTTGAGTCCGGGGAGGAGGACGCAGGGAGAGACAACTGTCTCCAATATATTGAAGTTGGACTGCAGTACCCATTTTAAGCACTTTGGGTCAGTGTTACATATATCTCCATTAAAAAATGAATATTATTATGACATAGCACATATTTGGTGTACTTGCTGCACCTCACTGTCTGAGCTATTTCCCCCTGTACCTGCTACTAGCACTTATTAGGTGGGCTCATTATACAAAGTAATGATAAAACACCCTTCTTTTTTTATATCATTCTCTCTGTCCCTTTTCTCATTACTCCTCTCTCCGTCACCTGTATTTCTCACTCTGCTCTCCATCTTGTTCTCCCTAGGCGTGCAGGAAGAAGTTTCAATCCCAGGAGCTTTTGTGAAGCTGAACTATTTGAGCACCCGTGCTGCAGGCTACCTCTCTCTGCTGCGAATCCTCCTCACACCTCCCTCCCCACTGTCCCCCGTCTCTCCGCTGGGCGGTCTGTCGAAGGTGCACGTCCGTGCGTCGGTCCAGGGGAGGCTGTATCAGCGCTGGTATCCCGCAGGACCCGGTCTGGTCCACAGGCTGGTCTGGAACAAGACTGATGTTTATGGCCAGGAGGTCTGGGGCCTCACACACGCAACTGGTAGGTAGAATGTAAAATATAACGGGCCTGGTTCCAAATGTTTTCCTTATCTGAAATGAGAGAAAAATAAGAAAACATCATGGGCGGCCTCATTGCAACGTCCCTGGTTCCCATGCCATCCATCATCTCGTTCTGTTTTCTTCTTTCTCTACCCTCCTTTTTGAATTAGAGGTAAAACAAATAAAGCAAACATCTGAGGCATGAAAAGCGCTTACCCATATGAAAATCTGAGTGAATCAGAAATGATCATAAATTAGTTAAAGAGGCAATCTGTCAAGTAAGTAAACATCCAGATAATCATTAAAATGAAGAAATTAAGTAAAGTGAACGAAGAAAAATAAGAACAAATGAGACAATTAATAATAATAATGATGTCTTCTAATCTTGCAAGTTTATTAATGCAGTCGTTTCATTGTAATGCTATCATTTAATAATTATAATAATAATAAATTCTGCTGGAAACAGTTGTGTTTATTTTTCTACATCCGGGTGTAACAACAAAAACACCTACTTTATGTTTTTTAAACTGATTAAAGGTAGTTTTATTTATGCTGTGAATATTATTATGTTGCAAGAATTAAGTGATTTTCAGTCATAGTTTGACATGTTGCCAAGAGTTAGACAATGAGATTGATAGCACTCACATGTCTGTGTTAACTGTGGAGGAGGAGTTGGCTTCTGGTTATCGTAGTTTAGTACAAAAATTGTAAGCGAGAAACAGGTAGCCTGCGTCTGTCTTCACCGTAGGGAGCGTCCATGACGTCCCCCACAGATTTCTGAGGAGCCGTGTTGAAGCTCTTGAGTGTGGAGTGTGGTGGAGCTGAAGCAGTTAAATAAAGTGGCTACCTCGTTGCTAGACATCTGTGTTGGTACCCACCTGTCACTCAAACAGACCCGCCCTTAATTGACCCTTCCAAGTCCCGCCCCTTTTCGCTCTGTGCTCCAATAACAGATGAATTAGCTTGGTACCTTGGACAACTTTCTCGTTTCCTCTTTCCTCTACTCAGATATGCTTTGCAAGGCTCATGTTGAAAAGAAAGCCAAAATTTGAAGATGTTTAAAAGATGTTGCTGTGGAACCTGTAAAAGCGACATTATATCTTAAGTTAGTTAATGTTAGCTCGTGTTAATTGCTTGGTCTTACTTGCCAGCACCTGCGAGCCTCACTAATTAACATATATTTTTTAATCCAAACACCAACATAAATGTTAAAATGTCATGTTTCGGTTTCACCAGGAGTTTAATGCTGTGACTTTTTCTTGTCCGAACGCTGTGTGGTTACCAGGCAACCAGCCGAGACTCCAGAAAGTCACTGCACCCAAACATTGTTCAGCAAGATGTTATAACACAACATGACTCACTGTAAAACCATAGCTGCGTTGTTTTTTACATTTCTGTTTGTGTAGCGATTAAACTAACAAGATATAATGGGTTAATTAGGAGGCTTTAGGCAGATTTGTTGAGCTTTGGAGAGAGCCAGGCTACACACGGTTGTCTACCCATGAATACAAGGGATAATTAACCCATTATTGCATCAGTGCAATATTTACTCACGCTGGGTCAATTATTAACCCTTTGACTTTTTGAGTGTAGCTGTTTCCCCCCTTCACATTTTCAGTCTTAAAGCCAAGCTAATTGTCTCCTTGCTTCAGCTGCATAGTTAGTGTACAGATATGAGAGCGCTATCAGTCTTCTCATCTGACTCTCGACAAGAAGACGATTAAGTATTCCTTAAAACAGGGCTCAGGTTTCCGTGTGAAAATGGATTTGTACAGTTTAGTCTCACGGGCATAGTATTTCCAGACATAAAATTCCTCAGAGATGCAGAGAAATATCTTCCCTCCAGATAGCAGGGAGTAAATAAATAAAAAAAAAACAAGGTCTACCACCTCTCAGCCCTTTGAAAGAGGATGTTTTGATCAGCTGTCAAACACTGTGCTCAAATCCGGCAACACTACAACACAAACTTTATCATCTTCCCTATTAAATATCACGCTGCTGAGCGGCTGTGTCAGTATGTGGTTCGTATAAAAGCCTGATTGGAAGGCGTCGTGTAAATGATTGACCATTCAATATGTAATCAGCTAGTTGTTAATGGACAGTCTCCAGCTGGGAAATGAGAGACTGAAGATTGCCTGATCATAAATTATTGTTGTAATGTAATGTTTAGTTTCTTCGCTCGTGGTTTGAAAACTGCAGATTTACCAGAATTCAAGGAAGTGTTTGCTATAGTTAAAAAATATTGTGTAACACTTCATTTAACAGGGTGTGCATAAGTCTGTGTGCAAAGTTAGTTTGCTATGGCTGAAGTGGAGATCCCAGCTAGACTGGGACTGAACACAACTTCCAAGACCAACAGTGGCCAGTTTGACAGTGAGTCAGCTAATTAGGCGGCTAACTCCATGGCTAACCAAGCTAACTAGCTAACTCCAGCTACAGAAAACAGCAGACAGTGGGTAACCTACTTTAGCTAGGCTCTAATCCGTCCATCAGCTAACTCTGTGACCCAAATCACATCAAACTGGCCTAATAACATTTAAAGACCAGTCCAAATGGTACAACTTTAGTTGAGGTCTAGGGAAATTATTCATGTCACCATTACAAACACATTTGAGAGTGTAATAAAACATAGTTATCATAACAATGACATGTTGTCTTGCTTAATGACGAGCTGTCTTTATATGTTTCACAGGTTATGTAGTGCTGTCAGAGAGTTTGGAATATGTTGCCGTGGAAACAAAGCTTTTATTAAGCGGAAAAAACACATTTGGCATTATTTGGCATGAGCAAATTTTTTTATGTTTTCTTTTTAATAATGATCATTCAATTAATTAGGCGTTAATGATCCATTAAGGAATGTGCTTACGATTTTGCATCCCTACTTGTGACTGTGTAATGACAGTCTTATACACACCCCGCGCACCCCTTCAAATAAAGTGTTACCGGATATCATTAGTCATTCAAATCATTTAAGAAATGCAGTGGCACAACGAGCAGCTTCAACTCTGCACCACCTTTCCGAGACCTTCAGAGAGAAGACTAGAGTTGAATCGAGCAGAAGGAATGGAAAGATGGATGGCTCTACAAATATACTGTGCAGTAACTGGCAGTAAAGATATCATCAGCGGTGGCAGGGAGATAGCACTTGTGGACAGAACTGGCGCTATGGAGAAAAATGTCTGCATATGTTGGAAATACAAATGTGTGCACGGAAAGTTTGCAAGACTGTGACCCATTTTCCCCAATGTCCTCTCTCACCTGTGCAGAAAAAGATATACTGGATGTGTAACTGCTCCTTTTATTGCTCTTTTGGGTCATTATTGCAAAAACAGCCATTTAAAAGATGCCGTCAAGGCTTAAACTTTTGAACCTTCTATTGGTCATTTAAGAGATGATGTTCCTGCTATCTGTGTTCACCGCTTTTCTTTGTGGAAGGCTGTAGACAAACAGTGGAGCTGCGAGAGAGAGAGCTTTCCATAAGCACTGAGATATCGCTGGCATACCAGAAGCTTTGTCCACTCGAGTGTATGGTCTCGTACAAAGATTGGATCTCTCCATCCCTGGGCTTTCTCTCTCCCCCTGATCCATCCCCTCCTCTCCTTATCTCTTAGAGCTGCATTTCATCTGCTCTGGCTCCCTCCTGATCTTTCACCTTTTCTCAACTCCAATGATCCTGTATTTTATTTGCCCTGCTTTGCTGAGCCCCCCACCACCCCCCTCGCCTCCCATCTTCCTCTAGCCTCACTGTTTCCTGTGTGTCTGTCCTCCCCTGAACTCTCTTTTCTTCTCTTTACTGCTTGTTATTTCCTCCATTCTCTCTGATCTCCCCTGTTACCTCTCCCTCGTCTTCCCCCTGCCCTCCCTTGTTCTCTCCTCTGTAGTTCCTGGAATGAGCAGGAATTTGTTTTCCTGCCCGCGATACGTGCGTGCGTGCGGCAGCTTACACGCGCATGCATATTAATGTTGAGAATGAGCAACTGACAGATGTAGTACATTCTCTATGGAAGTAATGTTACAGCAGGATACACAATATGATCGAAAGTCAATGATGCGTCATGTTTCAGATGCTGGAGATGTCCATCCTGTCTGTCCTCAGAATCAGCAGCTCTCTGTATTTTGTCTGTACAGTTTGTTTTTATCTCCTTACCTCCAAAACTCCATAGCGGATTAGTTGCTGCTCTCTTCACACAAGAGGACTCTATTTTTGTGAACCCAGCGCCACGGCCAGATCTCACTCAAGAGCACCCTGCCCAGTGTGTCAGGAGCGTGCCAATTGCACTTTTGGTTATTTTGTGGCCAGGCTCACCTGGGCACAGGCTGGGACTAGAAAGAATACATTACCATAAATTATAGGTGGGCGCGTAGAGGCTGTGAGGCTGGCTTTACATGGTGGAACATGGTGAAACGTAATTGCCGTGCAACTTGACAGTTACACAAAGCAATTCAAAAACAACCAAAGTCTCATGCAACGCGATTGAATAGTTTTTTTTTTCACTAAAATTAGCTCACTAGATTGGTCATGTTTCTTCTGTCTTATTGTTTTCTCGCTAGATTATATAAAGTGGGAAGTGTTATTGTAACTACATTTGCGTCTTTGTATCTTATTTCGTATTATTTTCTTGTTGGATAATATCAATTTGGACGTGTCGTGTGCTTTTTCTCCTGGCACTGTTTTATAATGGCTGTCACGGTGAATAGGAAGAAGGATATGGGTGAATTAATGCTCATTGCTATGTTGGAGGAAAGAACACGACCCATTAGCTACTCAGGAGAGAGACCAGCTGATCATTTGAGACTTCTGTGAGTGCAAACTCTCTTTGATTCAAGGAAAATAAATAAATAAATATGCCCTTTTTTGCCACCTCCTGATGTCAGTATGAAATTGTAGCTTGATATACAGTATTTTAGCAGGTCTGATTTTCATCAAAACTACATATTAAAGCAAAACTATAACTTATATAGCAGTAACATTCATCATCCGCTAACTACAATTTGAACAAACTTTGTGTCACTCACGTTTGTTTGTTGACAGTGTTACCGACCTTGCGTTAAGTCTATGAGGATAATCTCCTCGTCAATCAGTCGGAATGATACCGGATCATAGTTTGATCTCGTCTGACACGCTATCAGTGTTTTGATTGGCTGTTGCGTGAAATTAGTTTCACAAAGTGAGAGTTTTGCAACTGTTGCGCTGAGTTTCAGACAAGTTTCGAGTGTGTTGCAGAGGGCTTTACACCATGCAACTCAAATGCAACAAACTGTGTGTTCAAATACTCATACTACCATATTTATTATGCCAGAAAAAGATTTAGTATGTCCCGGTACATAGTATGTCAAATGCAGTATGCCGGAACTACCAGGATGTCCAGCTGCATTCACTTGCATTTTGAGGTATGCAAGCCATCATGCTTTTCTGGCTATTCTGACCCACAATCCTTTGAGATGGACGCATGAGCAAGAGGGTCAGAGTTCAAGGCGCAATGTTACGAGGAAGTAGTACGTCCCAGTTGTATGCATACTGCATGAAACAGTACGTACTTTGTAAGGGCAGCTGCTGTACGTACTAAAAGTAAAAAGATAAAGTATGTGATTTGGAATAAAGGGTTAGTTTCACCCAACTAAAGTTGCATGAAAGTTTTCATGTGTAAAGTCAGCCTAACAATCATGGCCAATCACGTTCCCTAATTTCATCCCCTGTCGGCACAGGTCTTTCCTCGTCATGACAGGTTTAGAAGTCCCGTAGAGAGTTTTCCTCAGAGGAAACTTATTGTTGTCTGGCACCTGCAGAGTTTCAAATATGAATACGGGAACTCAAACATACTGTCAAGGCAAATAATGACTTTACTTTTAGTTGAAATTAACTTTTGTGACAAGATCTGATGATCACCACGGTTGCCATGCATAACAATGATCCATAGAATA
Organism: Lutjanus argentimaculatus; assembly: GCA_034769285.1. NCBI lineage: Eukaryota > Metazoa > Chordata > Actinopteri > Lutjaniformes > Lutjanidae > Lutjanus > Lutjanus argentimaculatus. The sequence goes on from JAWZSL010000006.1 coordinate 26,921,047, forward strand.
ACCATCTGCAGTTAAATAAAACCTATAAATATAAATAAAATGAAAGTACAATTTAATAAGGTGTTAGTTTTTTGCATGTTGTTTTTATTTAAGTAAGTTCAGTCTGATTCAATTATATTTGACTGTTTTATTAGCAAAAAGATAATTGCTCACACTCTGGGAAAAATATTTGCCACTTTAATCTTCATATTGCTACATAAACGTGATGCTGGTAATGAACCACAATTAAATTAGGATTTTAAAAGTTCTTTGTTTCTGGGCACGCCGTTAAAAATTTAACACCAGCAATCTCTCTCACATCATGTTGCTCATCACAGCCACACGTCTGCCTGCATTATAATTAAAAACGTGTCCAGGCGTCACTTTGGACAGACTCGTTAAAAAAAAAAAAAAGATTATGTGCACAGCCTGATTACCTTGTGCTTTGGATGGGAGACACCGGTTGAAGACAGGCAGGAACAGACGTCCTGGGGAAGCTTTTAGTGCAAAGAGAAGCTTGAAGTGATCCACAATTTGTCATGGAACACTATGAACTGTTTTTCAAGGAGTTCATCTCCAACACACCCGTTCATTTGCGGAAGAAACTGTGTAGAATAATTATTCAGAAGGACCAGTTTGATGTGCACATACACACAGAGGTATCCACAGTTACTTTACAACAGTGCAATGCTGCAGAAAATTGAAGCAGTCGATCTGCTGTACATGAACTTCAGTACAGCCTTCGAACTGTCTTAGCTGACAGATCTGGTAACAATCACTCATTCATCATTATTCTGTCTTGCTGGCATGAAACCACATCAAGAATAAAACTGTTTTCTCTGTGTGAGCCCAAGTCATCTGGCTGAAAAGCAAAAAAAAAAAAAAAAAAAAAAGTGGAAAGATGAGCAAAACACAAATAGACGGGTTTGTGTGTGATTTCAGAGAAGTTGGGTCTGTTTTCACCAAATAAAGTGACCAAAATATTGTGGAACACAAGTGCGCTGAGCTGTCAACCTGCTCTGAGCAGGTGGGCGGCGGACCACGCGAGATATGCTCATTCTTGGCAACCAGATTGCAGTCCGCCGCTAGATTGGCATCGCCACACCCTCTGCCGCGCCTTTCCTCCCACTGTGGTGCAAAGCAAGTCACCAGGATACCAAACCGGCACAGCTGAGGAAATCACCTCAGCTGACACCAAAACAGAGCCCTGAGATTCTGCTTCAACAAAATAAGAAAACACTGGATTTACAGGATAAAATCCAACAGGCAGCATTAAAAAAAAACAGAGTAAAATCTCTGGATACATGGATAAAACACGCAGCCTCACTCTTACTTCTGGACACTGTGTCCCCTTTTTCTACGGAGTCTATTTTTTTAGTTGATTTTGGAATACTTAAAGTGAGGAAATATGCCTTTTTATGTCATTTTCTGCTCCACTTATTTGCTATGGCCAGTTATATTTAGCAGCTCCTCCAAACTTGGGTGACACAGGCACGCAGGCATGTCAGGATACAAAACAAAGTTCCAAAGTTCATCCTTCAAATTTAAGATATTTTTATCACAACAGTATAATGTATCTACAACCACTGAAACTGAAAATGTTCAAAGTAAAGCAACTTCAAGAAACTTGAATATTTTGTTGATTTTGGAGGCCCTGTTTCCACCATAATTACCACAAAATATAACATCAGAAATAAAATTATCTAAAGAAAAATCTCCTCTTGCTTCCTTTTAACTGCCCAACATGTTACTGTAACTTTGGGTGGAAAAATGTAAACAGGCTCGTTTCATCTGATTTTACAGAGAATCTGACTGCAGGCATTAAAAACAACTATACAATCTTCTTGCATATTGTTCTGTTTGCTTATGTAGAGGCATTGTTATTAAATTGAGATTGTTTCATGACCAGTTAATACTCCTTGTAGTAGTCTTAAAGTTAAGAAATATGCTATTTTGTGTTATTTTTATGTGATTTTTCTATGACCAGTTATGTTTAGCAGCTACTCTAAACTTCAGCTGAAGTCATGCAGACATGTCAGGTATTTTGGTGCAAAACCAAATTTCCTTCAGATTTAGCAAATTTTTAATCTTCAACCACAACAGAATGTGTCCACAATGACTGAAAAAAGAAAATGTTCTTTTGTTTTTTAGATTAAAAAGCTAAAATGTTTCCAATGTGTTTCACTCTGGCCAGGGGGGCTTCAGCCTCTACAGCTTCCTCCCTTCTTACACTAATAGTTCCCAGAGTGCTTTGACACAAACACGCACGGTCACACACACACATGCGTACGCCAACACGTGTATGCGCACACACACACGCACACTCCATGTGCTCACACATAGCCAGAGAGCGCGAGACAAAGGGAGATCATGCTCTGTTTGCTGGGGTGAACACATTGCCCGAGGCCTCAGCAGTGGGGAATGAAAGCTTTCACCTGTGAGATATTGAGTGTGCATTTATGTACTATGGCGTGCATGCGTATTGTTTGCGAGGGAGTGTGTATACATCGTGTCGTTTCTTGTAATATAGCCACAGTAATATTCGGTTGTGAAGCAGTTCTCAAAACACTGACACTTTCCCTTTGAGATTACTTTGCCCGTTTTGTCCTGGAAAAGCCTTGTTCCTCACATAAAGTCAGTTTTATTGGAGAATGTTTTATTTTTTTAAAGCGGGACAGTGTCCCATGGTAATGTATTTATGGCAACTTTTGATGCATTTTCATGAGGATGGATTGGTTTCCAGGCCGTGAAACATGTTCTTTCAAGGGGTGCGGTGACTTTAAGGGTTAGAAATTACACCATACTTGTGTTTTTTATTTTACTTCAGTGTGAATTTAACTTCACTGCCTCTCAGCCCCGATTCTGTCCTTCAAAAACACAAGATCACAGGCCTATCACAGCTTAAGACACACAAAATTGAAACAAATGAACCTTTTGAATGAACTTAAGGGATAGTTCCCGGACTAAGAACTTTTGTCCAACACTATATGGTTTCTTTTTCTCCTTCACAATCCCAGTGTCCCAAATTACCCATTATTTTCCCTCCCCAGTCACTTTATCGATTGTACCCATTGAGTTGGAGATTTAAGTTGGCCCTGTGAGCCTGCTGAGAGTTTCTCTCCGTGTTAAAGGGAATCTCCTGAGTTCCTACATAATGTGAGCGCTTACTACTTTCGTATTCCACTGTCTCTGCCAGTCTTCGTGCTGACTTTGCTCCCCAGTTTCCCCCTGAGTACCCGTCAATTCACAAGCATGTTGGTTTACAATGAAGCAAGTTAAGAGAGATCAGTGCCAACAGTGATTGACAGCGACAACTAATCTTCTACCACGTTTGTGTCAATCATGTCAAGCTGTCCTGGCTGTACAGCATATCATTATCTTCATTTAAGCAATGCGATGTCAGAATGTGATGAATTTTACTGTATTGAACTCCTGCTGCTTTAATTATACAGAATATTAAGAGTGTTTTTGTATTCCAGACATTCGCTTAAAAACAAAAGTCGGCAAAATATTTCAAAGCATCTTTCGATTATGTAACAACCTCTTACTTTTACTTATATTTTTAGATTAATTCATACAGTGAAAAGTAACTTTTAATGAAGGAATTGAACAAGCCACTCAAGGCCAGCTAAAACTTTGCATGCAATACTAATAAATGCCTTACTTAAAGCTGCTACACTGATGCTTTGGACAAAAGCAGCAGTGTTTTCATTCTAATAACCGCAAAATCAAAAGTAAGATTATCTATTAAAAATCTCTCCTGCTTTTGTTTAACATGGCTAACGTACTACTCGCTGTAACTTTGGCTGGGAAAATGTAAAACACAGGCTTGTTTCAGAATCTGACCCAGTGGCAAGCGTTAAAAATAACTGTATAGAAAGAGACAATCTTCTCGCGCACAATCTTGTTAAATTTCACATAGGTCATATAGAGGTATCTGTGTTGAAGTTAGACTGATTTATAACCAGTTCAAAACTCCTCATAGTAGCTTTAAAGCACACTACCTCCTAGCACCAAGCGTCAGACAACGACTAACATACATTAGCTATGAAACATGACACCAAATAAATGCCAGTGTTTCTCTGTATCTGCTGTATGTATAAGTAGGCAGCAGTTTGCTTAAGTGTTTGCCATAACAGCTTTAAGGTGCAATGTGCAAAATATGGCCAGAATTGTAATTCAAAAAGGTAACAGTAATGACGTTATTTCAAAGATGCCTGTGTATTGTGTTGCACAAATAGCCCCTGCTTGTTACGTCTAGTAATAGTCGAGTAATACCACTTTGGTTAGCGGTGAGCTTCTTAATAAAACACACTCCGATTCGACAGAAACAAACAAAACTCACCAAAAACGTCTTGGTTTTTCTTTGCAGCGTTCACAGTCACCAACTCTTCTGCTCCCTCTGGTGATACGCTGCCACCTATTTGTTTGGAGTTAGGCTGACAGGTGGCTATAGTTTACGCATTGCTCCTTTAATAAAGTAATAATATGTGTGTTTACAGCCTGTTCCATCGCCCCCAGTTGGCCAAAATATCTGTTAATGCAGCTTTAAACAGAAGTCGCAGCACCACAGTAAAAAAATACTCCATCAAAAATGCACCAACGTAAAATAAGTATTATTAGCAAAATAGAAATGCATTATTCATTATAAATGAATTATACATAATATACATAATTACACATAATGGTTCGTTTCAGAGTTTTATATTATTATTATTATTATCTCTTTCAGGCATAAGCTCGGAAAGGATCATGCATTTGGGTGTGTGTGTGTGTGTGTGTGTGTGTGTGTGTGGTGTGTGTGTGTGTGTGTGTGTGTGTCTGTACGTGCGCGTCTGAGTGTTACCTCTGTCCATCTTTCCGAGGCTGTAGCGGGCTCAGTTTTAGAGTTAAGCCTGTCGGGAAGGGGACTGAATAACACTCCAGATTTAGGGTCAATCCTGGCGAGTGAAAAACCGACATGGCCATTTTAAAGGAGTCCCTTGGCCTCACACATCAAGGTATCTGAATAAAAGTGGGTTTTATGGGCTCCCCAGAGTCTCATCTTTACAGACATGCCCCTTTATGCTAATCCCTTATAGATTGGGTAAAAAAAAATAAACAGTTTTTCCATGCAGTATAAACGTGTTATTTTTACCTATTCTTAAAGGGGCGTATTTGAAAATTCTTGCATACCGGAGTCCTTGAACAGTATTGGAATATCATAAATTGGGTATGACTCGAAAGATGAAACTCTTGTGGACTTAATGAGCCCAATTATATTCAGGTGTGATGGTGTTAGTCCCCATAGTAGCCAATTAATTGCAGTGAGGCCATTTTTTTAAATTTGGAACATAATATTGTTTGGAATTAAATTCAGTTACGAGGGGCAATCTAATCAGCTCTATGCCAAAACATTAACCTTCTCAATAGCCACAACTTCCACGGGGACATGCAGGCTTCAGTCTATAAATAGCTAATAACAAGTGTAAATTATTCAGAATTTCAGCTTTTGTTTCTCCAAAAATGTAGATTTCTATGATAATGTGATTACGTGTAATGTTAAATAAATAGCAAAATGTTGTCAGTTGAATACAGTTAAATTGAGATGTTTGGACTTATTGTCCTTGTCCTTATTAAATTTATACAGTTTTGTGAACACAGGAGGCTTGTTTACAATATCATTACACTATTTTATCCATCTTAAAGAACATTGAGACTATACTAAACAAAAACACTTATACAAGAAAACACAAAATATAGCTTTGAAAACACATTCAGAGCAAATCTCCGTTGGTTGTAGCTGGCAGTTGTGGTGGCATTGCAGTAGGTGCTTCATCATCTGTTGCCAGGCAGAGATCTGCACTCTGCTAAGTGCACTCTTCTAGTATTGGATAATTCTATCAGAAGTTTAATTTTAACTAGTATTTCTCATGGTGCTGGGTACTGTAGTCTCATCAATAATGAGACATCAGAGTATTTTATAAGCTAATCATGTGTTTTTTTGTAAAACAGGTCTCTGTAAAGTAACTTGTTACTGTGGCTGTCAGATAAGATGGAGTAAAAATAGAAAACATCATAAATTGAAAGTACTCAAATCCTTTAAAATTGTATTTAAGTACTGTACTGGAGTAAACAGTTATTTTCCACTTCTGAAAAAGGCTCATGACTTGACGCATGTGTTTCTCTCTGTTTGTATGTGTGATTGTGTGTTGCAGAATGACATGTGTGCAAGTATGTTTGTGTTTTTGCATGTTTTTCGAGAGCTCCCACGGCTTTGTCACCTGCTGCCTTTAAACGTATTCCAAGTCTGAAGTGGTAAATTACTGTCGAAACATATTTAATCCTGCCAAGCCAAAAAAAGCTGTTGATAGTTGTTAGTTGTAGTGGGAAGCTGCACAGCGTATCATTACAACTAAGAGGCCAAGCAGCTAATTCCAGGGCTCCTTCATGAAGACGGGCTCCTCCTGATTACGCCTCCACTTCTCAGTGATCTCTCTCAGCCACACACACTGATGAGGTCTCGCTACAGGCCTTTCATGTGTCTCACCACTCAATACAGTATAGTTGGGAGAGAGAGATGGGGAATGAGGGTGCTTGTGTGTTAAGTCGAGCTGTCAAGTTCTGTACCACATACAGATATTTTGCTGTACTTACTGTAGAGTTAGACGCAGCAGGTCTGCAGCACATAGTTATTACCATGCATGACATTGAGCCCTCTTATGTGTTTGCCTTTCAGTTTCTGTCGGCTACGAGTATGAGTCCTGCCCTGGCGTTATCCAGTGGGAGAGGAGGACCGCTCTGATGCAGGGATTTGAACTTGTCCCCTCGAACCTGGGAGGGTGGTCTCTGGACAAACACCACGCCCTCAACATACGAAGCGGTGAGAACGAACACTATATTTGTGTACTGATGTTTTTTTTTGTAACTGTGTATAGTTTTTATCACATTAAAAAACACAAGCAACATAAAAGTTTGTATTTTTAGTTGACATTCATGTAGGAATACATAAATCACACATGACTACGAAAACATCAAAGATAACACGAAAAGTCCAAGACATATTTACATTGTGGTCCTTGAAGTAAAGAAGTTTTTTATTTTCATCTTTTCCTCTTTTATCAAAAGCATGGGTTCCAAGCAAATTGTTAACCTTATCATTTTAACGATTTGTTGATGAATTATGAGTTATTCATGAACTTAATTGTGACTTCTGCCCTCACTTTCCGGTGGGGGGTAGAGTAATTGAGAGAAAGACCTGTGAATAACATGAACTTAGATGTATACATGGATTGAATGTTGTATGGACTTGGGGTTGAATGGGGGTGGGGGTGCAGGGGTTTGAAGAGTATATAAATATGTGTATTTAGTCACTTTGTATTATTTCTGATATAATATTTGCTACCTTGTTGATGCTTTGTGTATGAGTGTTTTGTTTTGTTTTTGTTTTCTTTGTATTCACTTTATTTGTGTTTTCTTTATTCATTTAGTTTATTTTATATATATATATATGTATATATCTATATATATATATATAATTATATGTATATTATGTATATATATGTATATATATATATATATATATATATATATATATATATATATTATATATATATATATATACACATACACACACACACACATATATAAAAGAAACGCACAAGTCCAGGCAACATGTTCTCACTCCCAACCCATTAAATATGGCAGCTTGGTCAGGGATCCTACGCTTCAAACTGTGATGCTGTAGGTACTCCTGTAGCATCAGTTTTGAACATGCAGAGCTCTGCAGTCAAGTTAGGAATAATGAATTTGCAACGTCTGGCTAGACCTTCAAAATAAAGGCACAAAAACTACTTTGGTAGGTTTGGGAAAAGATCATGATTTGGGTTAAAATAAGTATGTTACATAATGTAAATTCACATATGTAAGATATGTATTATAATATACAGTAGTCTGTTCAAATTATCTGTGTAACATAATGTAATACAATGTAACCTAACATAATATAGCCTAACGTAACCTTATGTAACATAACCTAATGTATTGTAACGCAACATTTCAGAGCATAACTTAACATTTAAAGACTGTCACCTGACTTTGGTGGCACATTCAAACATAATATTACAAAGATGCCTCCACTTTCAGTGTCATAGTTTGAAGCATAGAAGCGCGGACCGTATTTCATGCGTTGGGAGTGAGAAGAGACTGGTCCAAGTGATTAGGCCACAACGTATTACCAACAAACCAGCAGAATAGATAACAAAACCATCATTAAAGTTTCAAATATTACTTCTCTCTAACATTAAATATTCCTCACTAAATGCCCGACAATCAAACTAGTTTGGGGAAAAAAAACAATGTTAATTGTTAGTATACTGAAAAACTCTGTGTGGGTGTAGTCTGATCAGCAAAACAATGCCACAAAAAATCCTGATTGATACAAAGAAGTGAGTGACAACAAGTTTTTCCAAATTCTGCCAACTTAAAGCCAGGTCCACAGGAAGTGCGCCTGTCTTTGAAGCCAATTTGACATAGTAGCCAAACTGTAATTACAATCCACATGATGCACTGATGCAAAATACAAGCAGGTGTTAAAAGGTGGATATGATTCAAAATGATTAATTTCATTTCATGATTCATTTCACTATCAGAATTTAATCAATTTGCTCCAGTACCATGTGGAAAGTCTAGAAGAGCCAGGCCATTAAAACATTTTATCCCCATTCAAGGTAATGGAGGACTAACCCGGAAGTTAGTCAACTTGGCTGGTGGAAGACGCTTGTATGCACGCTCTATGGGCTGCTGCAGCCCGCAGAGTATGTGCAGTAGGCATTAATCCTGGTAATTTCTTCACAGCGGGAGGTGGCTTTTTTGGCTTCATGCACCAGTGAGCAACTTTCATCGGAAAAAACAGTGTCCCGCCTCCGACACAGTATCTAGTTCTCCTTTATACATCAATGCTTAAAAGCAGTGAGGGGAGCTCAGACAAAACAGAAAATACAGAAATAAGAAAAACAGTTAAAACTGGCAGAAAATGCTGATGGAGAAAATATGTTTTCGGGGCCTTTAAGGTGTTTATTGTGTTCTTTCCTCACCAGGAATCCTTCATAAGGGAAATGGGGAAAACGTCTTCCTCTCCCAGCAGCCTCCTGTCATCAGCACTGTGATGGGAAATGGTTTTTACCGGAGCGTCCCCTGCGGTCCGAGCTGCAGTGGTGCCGCTCGGGACATGATGCTGTTCGCCCCTGTGGCTCTGGCCAGCGGCCCTGATGGGTCTCTCTACGTGGGGGACTTCAACTTCATCCGCAGGGTCCATCCCGACGGATACACCAGAACCATACTGGAACTCAAGTGAGATTCGTTGATCTCGTTGAATATGCATGCGATAAGAGCAGGCTGATCTTGGTGGGGATCTCCCACAGTGGGAAGCAGGGGGATTTTGAGCACTGGATTGACTTGAGCACAATTAAAACAAAATTAGCTCGGCTGCTATGGGTTAGTGTGGCATTAGCTCTGGTTGGCATCTGCGGTTGTGATCTGTTTGATCTCAGTTGAACACATTCTGAAGTTTGTCTCCACGCAAAATGCAGAGTGTACGAGGTTCAGACATCACACGCTCTAATCTACCTCTTTAGGATGTGAGAGAAGCTCAAAGTCTTTGCAACAAAGATATTTTTTCTGTGGATTATGACGATGATATCTCCTACTGCGCTGCAGGCACTACATTCTCTATTTCTGTATTTTCTCAAGCGTAGAATCTCGATGGGATTGCACAGTCATTTGTCCTGTAAAGTGTTCTCCTTATGTAACTTTACTCTCTCATTCTCTGTTATTATTGTATCTCTGACTAATATTTCTGGTTCAGACGGAGGTTTCACAGTGTCTGTATTTGATACTTCCCTGTCCTCTGGGAGGAAATGCCAAAAAGCTTCCTGTTTAGGTTAATATTTAATGTGAAACAATACAGCCGTCTAAATCAACCCTAATCTCCCTTTATGAGGAGAAAATTGACTCATTGTAGCCTATGAAATTCTGAGTGACTCTCGTTAGCATCATAAATGATTGTTTTTACCTTCTCTTTTCTCCTTTTTAAACACTCTTTTATGGTTTATTATCAGGAACCGGGATACCAGACACAGGTGAGAACTGGTGATTAACACCCCCTTTATATACCTGCACAAAACTCACACATACACACAAAGAACATGTGTCAAGAGAAAAGACAGGCCATGCTGCAAAATGCCTCACAGCACTTTATCTTGGTTTGTTTGCCGCGAATTGCGTAATTGCATTGACCTGACTTTCCCTCTATCCACAAACACAGCACGCACAAAAAAACCTGCATACACTCAGGTTGCAGTCAGATCTATCAAATCCTCATTTAAATTTCACTAGGCGATATTAAATTTGTAAATTGGAAATCGGCCAAAATGTCAAGGATTTCATATTTTAGAGGATTACTGGAAGTCTGTTTGGAGGATGCGGCGGTTCAACCACTTCCCGAGCAGGACTAAAAGCCCGAGGCCTCGTATGGCCTCGACATCGTCCCTGGCCCGGAGCCTCGATGGTGGTGTGAGTGCTATACACCATGTTCGACAGAAGATTAGACAGATGTTATAGGGTTTGTGTGTGTGGATGTCTGTGTGTCTGTCTACGTGTGCGCCACTATCAGGGGTTATATCGAGCTGATTGTGAGTGTGCGCTCGTGGGTGTTTGTGAGAGAGACAGAGAGGGTTTATCCGATTTGAAAAGAGAGAGGATTTTTCAAGATGGCATGCCAAAGTTTCCAACCATGCAAAAAGGATAACCTGGCTGGGTGTTTATGTTTGTACTGTATGAGTGGGTGTGTACATGTGTCTGTGAGTGTGAAGATGTAAACGTCCCCGTGATGCACAAACCGTGATAAATTTGTTCTGTATAGCCTAAGCCAGTGATTCCCCACCAGGGGTACTTGTACCCCAGGGGCTACTTCTGCAGTTGCCAGCAGCTAAGTGCGAAGACTGTGGAGTAGCTTAACTAATTAGATGAAATATAAATCAAGCTTGAAAAAATAATCCACACATTGAGTCTGTTATTACACCTAACCACTGCATGTTGCTAATAAGATTGCATGAAAACTATAGATAGTGGACAGAGCCCCCATGATGTAACCCACAGGTTTCTGAAGAGTCGTTTTGAAGCTCGCGGGGTGGTGGGTCACCATCTTAGCAGTGCCTGATTCGGCTAACTCACAGCTAATCCAAAATTAGGCAAAGAGGTGGAGCATGAGCTGAGGCAGCCGAATGAAGTGGACACCTAGTAGCTAGCTATCTGTGACAGTACCCACCTGTCACTCGAGGTGGGCATGCCCTTATATATGCTTCACTTTAATAATTAATGGTTGAGTTATATAAAAAAATCACCTCCTGTACAATTTCCATCAAGAGGGAAATTAGCTATAGAAACCTAAACCATTTTTTAAACATGTTAATTTCTGCTTTAAAGTCGGGTATTTTAATATGGCAGAAATATGGCGATTGACTCACTTTCCACTTTGCAGAACTGCAGTTTTTGGCACTTCAAGAAGAAGATGAAACAGTTAGCTTAAAGTAATGTCTACTTATTTAAAATAGACAGCTAAATGTAATGGCCAAAATGTTGAAACAATTAGGCAAAAGGCTAAATAGATGCAACTGATAGCTAATAGTATAAGTTGCGTTTGCTAAAATTGATGGATAAACAGCTGAAACAGCCGGCTAAAAAGCAATGGATAAATGGCTGCGATAACTAAACTAGCCTGATAGATAAACAGTTGAAACAGCTACCTAATAAGCTACAGCTACCTAGTAATGATAAATGATTGCCAATGAATGGAGAAAACTGCATAAATAATTAGCTAAAGTTGTGAGTAAATTGTTAAAAAATAGCCAAAAGTAAAACAGTTGAAATAGCTATGAAAAAAGAAATGATTAAATGGATAATGGTAATTTTAAAATTAATCATTTCAAGGATATAAAGGACCAGTGTGTAGGATTTATTGGCATCAGGCGAGTGAGCTTGCTGATTGCAAATACCTTATCTACCTTGTCTGTAAATCTTACACACTGGACCTTCAATATCCAGTTTAAAACGAGTTCATAGGAACTAATTTGGAACATGACAGCTGGTGTCAATGAAGAGGTATTTCAGTTAATCTGACAGAGCTGCGGGGTATGTCAGGAATGAAAAAGGTTGGAAACCACCTATAGCAACTGAATTCTTCTGAAGGCACTTTGGATACCCTCTCCTCACCCTGGAGGTTTCTTCTTCAGTTCCTGCTTCCTTCTATTTCTCCGGAGCAGCTTTTTACTGTTAGCGGCATGTTAGTGTTTCTCTTTTATTCTATACTATTGTTCTCCCAAGTCAAATACATTAATTATTCATCCACATTCAGCTTTCAAAGCTTTTCACTCCACATTCTTCCCAGCAAAGTGCCTATCAGCCTACGGGGCTTCAAAACAAGGTGCTCTCCGAGGGGAGACAACATGGGATGTACTCACCATAAAACCATTCTTTCCCTTCAAGATTTTGAGACAGGAGCAAAGCAAATAGGGGAGGAAGTCCTGCACAATATTATCTGAGAGCCCAGACGGTCGATTCAGAGAGACAGTCAGGAACAGCCAGATCATATGTCTATCAACTCTGATCATTGTTTTGTTATTATGTGTGGAGGGAAACTAGGGAGGCAAGAGAGTGTTTGCGCTGTGGTTGTTATTGTTGTTCATTTCCCTTCCACTGGATAAATGGATAAATGTATTCGGAGCTGTGAGCATCTAATTGAGAAGAAGACAGGTGAAGTGATCTGTAATCAGTTATATGCACCGTGCAATGCTTGGGATAGCTTCAAGAGGGCCAGCAAATATGATACGCTGCGCGGAGCAGTGGCACACTTTGAAACTCGGTGAGTAACTCTCTTAGGATCAAGTTTAAATTATGTATGTGCAGTTCAGTGCAGAGCTCTGTAAACAGTTATGCACTTAATGGACTCGATGACTGACAGCACGCTCGCAGTGTTTTTTTCTGGGTTGCGAGAAGGTTCAGGCTAAGATCAGAGGGAAGTTTCCACTTTACAGAGTAAGGGTTTGTAGGGGCAGAAAAGTCCCACAGCGTACAACTGCTGTCCAGAGCAAACAGAAAATTACAGCAACCCATTAGTAACCTGCGAGAAAATGATTTTTAGCTCTGTAAAAAGTGTAATGAACTTTAATTGTGCAACAGCATGACATTAGAAATGTTTTCTTAACATTGCAATTCCCCTTACAAGACTTTTCACACTGAGTCTCTATAGAAAAAAAACACTTACAGGGTGTCTTCAAGTTTAATTGGCAGGAAGCCTTTGACCAGACCCGGCTGACATTGGATTTCACGCTACAAAGTAATTGCCCGGAAATCAGTTAGTTACAATGTTCAAAGTTCAAAATTTAAATTCTCGATCGCATTTTTTTTTTGCAATAAGTAAAGTCTTCTCTGCACAGCGACATGCCCATGGTGTTTGGCACTCCTCCCACACAAAGGACAGTATGCAGCTCACAGTCAATATGAGGGTAAATGAAGTCAGTGTTCATCGTGTGCTAACCTAAGCCTGAGGCTTACACTGAGGACAAAAGACAGTTTCATTAAAACAGTATGAAAAGACACACATACTCTTATCCGTATGCTGAAGAAACTTCCAGTCTTTTGTCCACTCTTACCTCTCATAAACTAACAATCACAGTGAGAACAATGGACAATTATGTGTCCACATGGCTCATTTAGCTTAGGCCAAATTTAGCTATATGAATGTTCTGGGTTTAATTTTGGTCTGAGGCCTTTGTTGCACGTTATCCCCACTCCCTGTTATTGTCCCTCCTGTCTTCCTGTTGCTCTCAGTTTAGTTTGCTCTATTCTGGACCATGTTCCACAGCAGCAAAAGATAAGATTAACCATTAAAGGCAGCATTTCACAGCTATCACATATAATATAGAAGACATGCTATCAAAAAAAAGATACACATACATAAAATACTACATGTAAGCATAACCTATTTGCAAAATGCACCAACAGACTCTTGCAACAAAGGTATCATGTCACAGAAATATTGTGTAAAGATGCAGCTTTCCCTAGGATTTATGATTGCATGAATTATGCTGCTCTCCACCTTATCCGGTCTGCACATACATTTATACATAAGGTTCCTTATCTCTGCCTGACATGTGGGAACATTTATGCTGATGAACATATGACTAGCACTCTAAAATATCGGCTCGTACAAAAGCATCTCTCTGGCGCCATTGTGAGCGATCGTAGGTCTCAGCGCACTGCTGCTTTTGTATTATACTGTAGGTGAGCATTATTATATAATGCACACACACACAAACTAGACCCTGAACCGAGAAGCACTCACACCAAGTCTCCTTTATTCTTGTCAAATAAAGAAAAATGAGCGGGACTTCTAATAACTGAAGTAGTTATGCCATTAGTATTCTTAATTGCGAAGCTCGAGAAATGGGGTGTCTAATTATGACCTTTATGTAATTGGAATTCAATTTCAAGTAGAAAAATGTCCACATATCAAGGTATCAAGGTAATTTTTTATCATTATACAACACAGACACACAGTGAAAAGAATGTCTTAGTCTCTTAATGCTACACTCACATATAGCATATATACTACATATATAACAATATATACTGGTATCTGTATGCATATACTGTACACTCAGGAAATAATTCAGTAATTCAGTGTCAGGTTGAATGTAAACAGCAGCAACAAGATAGTGATAATAAAAAGTTTGACAACTGGGAAACATTTTCTATCAACTTTTCATAGAAGTATCACAGAAGTATCACAGAGTCCTCCTACCCTCGTCCTGCCAGAGTCTTGCATGTTGCATCCTCTCCGCTCATCTGAAAATTCCAGGTTTTTGCACATTTCTCCTTTAAATCTAGGCAGAGTTAGCATGGCTCAACTCCCACTCTCCTCCGCTCCTCCTCGGGTGGTCTGCAGCGGCGCGTCCAGCTGATCTGGCTGGGTGGTCGAAAGATGTCATTTGCATTGTTGCTTGTATTGAGGTCCGCCGCTCTTTAATCCAAACCCCACGCCTCATTTTCCTGTTATGTGTTTCAGCAAGAAAGCCAAAATATAACAGATTAAAACAAAAATGTAGCTTACTGTTATATTCTTACACTTGATTGATGTACCACAATTAGTGTCCAGTGTACAGTCTATTTTGTGCAAATAAGAGTAATGTAGAAAAGGCCTTGCACATTAGCGTGAGCCTTATTAGGCGTCTGGATCCAGGGACATCATTTTCATCTTGAACAGGTTTACTTCTCCTTGTTTGAAGGATGGTTTACATAGTTTCTCCTTCTGACACAGAATGTGACAAATGTGTTTTTCATGTAGTCTGAATGTAGTATTTCTTAAGTATGTTGAGATTAGCTCGGGCTGGCTTCGCTGCGTGAGATTATTAGTCAGTAGGCACATAGAAACATATTAATCACAGGTTTAACACTTTTAATTCATAACCCTATTAGCATTGATCTTAACACACTTGCTCATACAGAATCCTAAGAATGAGATTATCACTTAGAACTACTATTCAGCCACTGTGGCTGTGGGCATCTGTACTATTTAAATTGGAAGACATTAATCTTGTTGTAGCAGCATAGGCACAAGTTTACTCCTGGAGTCTCTCATACTACTAAATGCTGTTCATCGGGGTGTCCTGATTGCCTCTAAAATGCCTGTACTTCAACTGATGGTGTTGTCTAATCATGAAAACTCAGACATATTTTAATTTCCTAAATTAGGCCAGTCTTACTGAGTAAGCAAGTGAGAAAAATAGAAACATTTTCTAAAACTCAATCTAGAAACTCCTTGGAACTGTTAGTTGCCACTTCAGTGTCAATGAAAAATTTACATGATATCCAACTCTACCATCTAACCGTGCTGTTTATGTATTTATGTATTTTATTCAAGGAGGGACAATGCACATCAATTAACATGAGCACTTAGGTCCATCATTTAAATGTGCCAGATTTAGCAATACAGGCTCATTTCCATCAGCATTCCCTGGCAGATTGACGGCACATAGAAACATTACAAGAAAATTAAACAAGATCACATAAGCACAGACAAACAGTAAAACAATGACAACTGACCCTTCCTGAGACTCGACTCTTACTTTTTTGGTCTTTGTTCCAATAACAGATGAGCAAACTAAAATTCAGTCAACTTTCTCCTTTTCCTGTAAAAGCAACATATAGGGTCACATTTTAAGTTAGCTGATGTTAGCAAAATGCTAACTAATTAGCTAGGTAATCTTAATCTAAAAGCTAGAGTGATAGACGTAGATTAGCAAGCTAGTCAACTAGTGTTTTGCTAACAGTAGCTACCTGAAACACACTGTATATAAGTTCTGCCATCGCATTACATTCAGTCACATTTGCCAACTTTCTTCCTCAGTCTCTGGCGCACCTGATATATGTTTTCCCAGAATTCATTGCAACTACCTGGTAATTACTAGCAGAAAACACACTATACCCTTAAATAAATCATGCATTTCCCTGCCTTTGAACATTGTTTGAAACATTTGGGATGATGTACACAACTCAACAAAATACCATATTCCTGGCATTTAGACATTTTGATATGTAAATGTGACATATTATAGCTTTAAGATGTGAATATATTCACTTTTACAGGTCTACCAGCAACGTATTTTAGCCCTCTTCAAAGTTCGTTTTCCTTTTCTACAAAGACGAGCCTAGCACATAACATATTTAAGTACAAAAAACAGGAAAGGAGAAAGCTGACAGAGGTATTAAGCTAGCTCAGCTCTTATTGGAGCACAAAGCGAGAAGGGGCGGGACTGATGAAGGGTCAGTTACTGTGCTTTCTACCGTCATTCTTCATTAACTTTGTACACTTTCTTTCATTAGCACCAGCCCCGCTCATAAGTATTACCTGGCCATGGATCCAATGGGGGAGGTTCTTTACGTGTCTGACACCAGCAGCCGCAGAGTGTATCGGGTGAGGAACCTCGGGCAGCCAAAGGATCCATCTCGCAACCTGGAGGTAGTGGCCGGGACCGGGGAGCAGTGTCTACCTTTTGATCAGAGCCACTGCGGAGAGGGCAGAAAGGCCACTGAAGCTCCACTCAATAACCCCCGAGGTAGGAGAGTATACACTACATCCAAAGAAGTCGCTTTCTCAGTCAGTTCACGGTTGCTGCTACACACTGTTGCCATGAGCATGAATTACATTTATCATCCCTCCAGGCGAATATATAGAGATTTGTGGTCAGTACTTACAAATCAGTGTTCAGTAATATTTGCTACACCTAGCTGGAGGACTGCTTCCACCAGTTTTCTGAAGGTCAATACTTTTGTATTGAAGCAGCTCATTACACTGACATTTTGAATAATTTAATATTTTCCTGATTTAATGACAAAGAAATTCAAGTGCTCTGCATGTGCTTTCACCACATCTCACCATTTCATACAGAGTGTGATACGTTCAGAATCAATAGTGAGATTGTCATAGAACACACAGAGGCTATTATTATAATCTCACTTTGATAACCCTGGAACTATCTTTGAGACACTGTTCTCCTCAAGGCGTATTATTTGAAAAATGGTAATCCGCATGGGAGGCTGATATGATTCCTTGACAATATTGTGATCACATTTTACACATTTAGTTGGTTTTATTTCCACATGCTTCATCAAAGTTGGTTGTTTATCTGTAGAGGCTTCAGTATCTATAAATTCTTTCTCCTTCATTTCTGCTGGTGGTTGCTCAGTGTTTCCTGAAAAATGACTGCTTCCGGGGCCCGATGCATCTGTGGGGTCACTAACCCATATACTAACGCTGCCCCTGCAAATTGACCACTGTCATGGCTAATATTATTATCTGTGACTGTCATTAATTCAGCAGTTGTATAAATGCTCAGTGACTGTGTAAACCTGCTCTGTATGAATGGACGTTGAACCTACACCTACTTACACATACAGATGTCTGCGTTAGCTAGCATGCTAGTTGCTAACATCACAGAAACTGATACAGTAGTCAAGACACCTGACTTTGCGAGGTAGATCACTGGCTGGCTAGATTTGGCTTGACTGGTTTAAGCCGGGTATGCACTGTGTGATTTTGGGCTGTCCCAGATGAAAGATGACCAACATGAAAGAAACTTGGCACTATCTTTGGTCGTGGCTCCAAAACGCCCCTCACTGTGCGGGAGGTTCAAAGACAACCTCTCATCTCATAGTCGTTGCAATCAAAGATAGCCTTGAGACAAAAATCTGACGGTGTAAGAAATTTAGGATAACATCACACTATGTTGACTGCTCCTACAATCTAGGCCTACTAACCAACCAATAGGAATGCACAAACATTTTAGCAAAGTTAGCATACTACAAGCTTTCTCTGCAGAACTGGTGTCCCAGGTTGGCCTCTTTTTACCAGCCACAAACAGGTCCATATTCTCCTTGTCCTCCTTGTCTTTGGTTTTTACTCCATACACATAAACAGCACTATTGCAAGACCTTGATTCTGAACACTAAAGCAGTGCACATGGATGATGCAAGCTGATGATATTTTCTTGTATACTGACTTGTGTCATAGCCAAAAATTCAGTAGGTGTGATCATCATACAGTCAGATTTAGATTCATTAACTGGACTGGATGTTACAATCCCTGAAGATTCAGCACTTTACTTACCTGAGTGGGGTTGTTCTTGTAGGTGACCATTATGTGAAGCTACCTGTATGACACATCATCAGTGGTGGACCTCGATGTCATTGGGTGTTTCAGCCTTTTATCACAAGACACCGCCAGTCAAGGCAGGCCTGACCCAAGTTGATCGGATCTGGGTTTGTGTCTCATGGTTGGCTTCTAGATGGTCACATTGGAGCCCAGCCCAGGATCTTTTCTCATCAGCCACAGCCACGTCTTATGATATATATAATTTTGCCTGGGAAAACGTAAACACAGGTCATATAGAGGCATCATTATTAAACTGGTACAGGTTCAGAACCAGTTAAAAAACTCCTTGTAGTAGCTTTAAAAAAATAATTCTTGTTAGGAGTTGTCAGCAACTCATGTAATGTCATCACCTCATACCTGTGTCTCCTCTGCTCTGCTGTGAGTGTGAAGCAGAAGACAGGAGAGAAACCAGCATGACCAAATGAGAACAAAATGCAGTAAAGACTTCAACTATGAGCGGAAATAAAACGAGTGTACATAAATTAGGTAAACAACATAAATAAAATACATAGTTTCTTTCGGGAGGGGGGGGGCAGGGTGTTCAGTTGGGGCAGTGGTAGGGGAAACACTGTTGCTTCTTTCTGAAGTCTGAAACCTACTTGATTCTTGTCTTAATTCTTTCATTTTGGACTAATGCACATTTTGAATGATATATATATATAACTGTGAACTGTGAGTGAACTAATGTTCTGTTCTGTCAGACAAAAGATAATTACAGTCCAACTCCTCTGTGATTAGATTTATTCTCTAAATTATAGAGCTGACGTTCGTCCCCTTTAAAATGCAAATATGTTTATATAAGATATCAATTTTCTTAAGCATAATCCCTACAAAGTATTACAGTTCCGACTGATTCCTGTGTTATGTTTTGACTAAAGAGACAATCATTGGAAGCTTTGGATCATGTAATTTGTTAAATAGCACTCTCATTATAAGCCCTCAAATATTTAGATATGCTTTGGCATTAAAATAACGCTTAATTGGTTCAAGGACCCCACTGTGTTCTGCCACAAAAACACCCCACACTCCTCCACCAGCAGCCTGTACTGTTGACACCAGCTGGGACGGATTGATGGATTCATGCTGGTTGTTACTGTTTCTCAACTCTGCCATCAGCATTTTAAGCATAAATCGATTTAACCAGGCAACAATAGTTTTTTCCACTTCTTCATCCATCCAACTGTACTATTTCTTATGTTGGTCAGTTACTTTTAAAGGAAAGTGTTTATTTCATGTAATTTGCCCTAAAAAATAACATGTTGAAAACGTGCGCGCCAAAACTGCCGAACCTTTTCCACAGCAGACGTTTTGCCATGTCACAGCAGGAAAAACACAGGTGTGACCAATAAAACTAATAATCATGGCAACAGTCCATTCAGGTGCTCCAGTTTCACGACCCTGCTATTGTGCCTGCTGGCTCACTGTCACAGCTTGCTGGGACACTTCAATGGAATGAGGACATAATTTATGTTATTAGTTGCACCTGTGCTATTCTTACTATAACAAGTCAAAATGTCCGCTGTATAAAAAGGTCTGTTGCATGCACTCTCAATGGACGTACTCTGTTCCAATTTATTCTGGACCAGATGCAAATTTCACCACGCACTGACCACTCAGCCACTTTCAAGTGACACATCTCTGTCACGCATAGATGGGGAGTTGAGTTTGGAACTTGAGCTCAAGTTGCACTTATGTTACGCACACAGTAACCTGAGATTTGACTTGAGATGTGTCCTCAAAAGACTTTAGACTTGACTTGGACTTGAGATATTTTTTTGGTGCATTAATATTAAGGAAATGTCTGACAAGCTGAATGTTATTCCCTTCATCAAATATGAATGGTCTCTGTTTTCATTTCGCATCTGGCACCTGCGGTCACAGATGAGGCTGCAGCAACAACACCAGGGTTGGCACACCTGCAGCTGCTGTCCCATTCAAGTAATGCGTTTGTATCTGCACCAAAATGGTGCAGCCAATCAAAGTCATTTCTTCATTAAAAGAAGAAGAATTGAAGGCTTTTCTTGATGGAAAAGGTTGAAGTTAGCCTGTGTTAGATGTGATAGACAGATGGTTCATCCAGTCACCTACCAAGTTTTTTTTAAGTGTCTGCCCTTTTCCAAACAGTTTCTAAAGATGACTACCAAGATGGTTCTGCGTAACAAACGATCTGGTGGGTCATGTTACGGAAGTCACTTTGTAATGTGAAAGCCCATGGGCAGTGAGCAAACATGTTAAGCTCAGCATCAACTAATCGTAGCTTGCTAATAGCTTGATTCGATTAGCTTTTGCTAAATATTTTGAAAAAGACGAGTGAGTGTTTATTTGCCACGTTTGTTCACATACAGTGCTGGCTTTGCCGTGACTGTAAAAATGATTGAGAAACTTAATCATCCATAATCAGCTGCCAACATCTGCTGGCCAACGTTAAACTGAGTTATACATCACATTAATTATTAACGTCGACCACAGGCAGGTTACAGGTTTATCAGGCTTATTAGGTTACCTTTACATTGGGTTTGAGAGGTTAGAGGGAGTTTGTAAATGTACAGTAGATTATAAGCTATCATTAGTTGGAGAACCAGTTATACAGCACGTTTGTACTCTGTTATTGAAAAAATAGGTTACAGCTTTATTGCATGACGCTTTAATCTCAGGAATATTTTCCTGTTGCCCTATGTGACTTTATTCAACATTTCTCAGAAAAAAAAAAATCATACCAAACTAATCAATGCTGCTAAAGCAGGTAAAGAAGTGACGATATCACAGTACATGCTTTGAATTTCACAGCCATGCAGTGTTCTAATCAGATTGGGTGACATGCGGTAGATGGATGGAACGCTCAATATAACCACAAGACTTGAGACTTGAGTCTTGGACTTGCCCCTCAGAGACTTGAGACTTGACTTAGACTTGCAAAACCTGATTTTGAGCATCTCTGCTGTAACATCAACTTTCCTGTCATCATGCAGCTAGTTACTGCAGATAGAAAGGTTCAGATTGTCAGATCAGGTGGACGAGCTCTGGTTGAAAAAGTAAAATGTCATGTTCAAACTAGTCGATACAAAAAAAGAGTGAAAATTGTGTGTTTAAGGCTGAGCTGGCTGAGAAATTCATGCTCATTTTGCCCAAGGAAGCACAAGACCAATGTGTTTGATTTGCAATAAAATCGTGGCCGTAGTGAAGAGTGGTAACTACGACACCAGACCTTCCCCTTTTTGAATGAGAGTATCCCCAGAACACAGAGGTAAGGACCACCAAACGAAAACCAGCTGAAGTGGTCATATCAAGCCTCCAGCAGAATAATTGTAAAATAAATGACACAGCAAGAGCAGGAAGTGGAGGCTTCGCTGAGTGTAACCTGGGTCTTAGGCAAACACAGGGAGCCCTTTTCGGACACTGAATTAATAAAAAAGTATATGAGTGATGTGATGGAGGCCATGCTGGAAGGAGAGTAAAAGGATGAAATGAAAGAGAAAATGAATCAGATACCACTCTCAGATGCCTCCGCAGCAAGACGAACTGAGATTCTTGCCAGAGATTTGCTCCAGGAACTTTGTGATAGCATAAAAAGGCGCAATTCATCTTGCTTGCCATGGATGAATCAACATGGATGACCATCCATGACAGGGAGAGAGAGGGGATCAGTGTAACGCTTAGAAACTGGTCTGATATATCACTGCATAATATACCAAGCAGCTCTCTGTGCTAGTCTGGCTGAAATGTACTCAGAAGTAATGACAACTGTGATGAGACTTGTCAACTGTTTGAAGGCATCATCTGCACTGCAGTGTCGCATGCGACTTTCTGTAAAATGAAGAGCAAATGGAAACTGTTGCATTTGTGACAGATATATAACATCCCACCTCAGTGACCTTAATGTCAAGCTTTAGGGCAGAACCGACACAATAAGTGACCTCGTGTCTGCAGTTTGTGCTTTTCAGAGGAAGCTGGGGGGTGTTTAAACTTGACAAACAGGAGGCCACGTTGCACTCTCCAAAACTTTTGGAACCATCAGAACCATGCTGAGATCCTGGAAAAGCTGATTGAAAATTCACAAATCCGCACTGAGGACCTCAGCATGGGAAAACAAGTCCTACTGTACATTGAAAATCCATTTCTTGTCAGAAATGTCACAGAATTCTCGATGGAAGCGCAGAGAATCTGCCCCGGGGTCAGTGCGGCTTCTCTGCAAACTGAGTTGACTGAGCTCCAAGAAAACCTGTCTCTGCAGGAAGCTCGCTGTGACCCTTTCTGTCACTTTCTGGACTAAAAAAGGTCCCTGCTGAAGATGCCCATCGTCTCCAGAAGATGGTTCTTCGCATCCTCACCATGTCCCTTCTGCATGCTTCTGCGAACCAGCTTTTTCAACAATCATTCCAGTGAAGAGCTCATACCACAACAGACTCACCAAAGAACACTTACATGAGTGTTGCCAACTGGCCATCACAGTTTGTGCTCAAGTTTAAGGACTTGGAAACACAAATAAGGTGTCATTTGTCACTTTAATACAGAATTTCCAGTTCATGTACATAATTGACCGCCTTTTCTACTCTACGTTCCAGCAATGGTTGGGCAAGCTTGGAACCCAGCAGAACCTCTGTCAACTTTCTCCTTTCCGGCTTCCTCTACTTACTTAAATATTCTATGTGCTAGGCACATCTATAAAAAGAAGAAACAAATTTTGAAGATGGTCAAAACATGTTGCTGGGGGACTTGTAAAAGTGAAATATAGGCGCATCTTAAGTTAGGTAATGTTAGCAAAAATGCTAGTTAGCTGGTGTTTTGTTAGAGAGCAAAACACTGGCTAACTAGCTAATTGATGTATTAGCTAGGGTTTTGCTAACATTAGCTAACTTAAGGTTTGGTTTTCTTTACAGAATAGATAAGACTAGCACATAGCATATAAATACAGGAAACAGGAAAAGGAAAAGGTTGGCCGGGGTTTCAAAATGGGCAGGCCTGTAGAAGTGAAATACTTAGATATTTAACCGATCAAAGATCAAAACCAGGACTTTTCATAGATGTATCAGCGTCAGTGTCTATAGTTTGTCTGGACAAATTAACAACTGTAACTGAGAATGTGTGTCAGGATTCCACAGTTTTTAACATTCATCCTGCTGATGCCTCAGCCAATTACCTTGTTGGTAGTGCAAGTGTTTGTGGTGACAAAGCAGCTTTTAGATATTTTTATGTTGTTTACTGGCAGACGGAAAGTGACAAAAGGCACCTTCACGCAATACAAAGTCAATGGAGAGAGATTAATTGTTTCCCCTCCGGTGGGGGTGGGGCTTAATTGCACTCCGTCTCTATTTTGGTTTCCTGGGTCCAGACCTCTGAGTGATGGAAATGGAGTGTGACAATTCTGTCTGATTTCAGGTAGTAATTACTTTAGTTTTAAATATCATGATTTAATGCACCTTTATTGGACCTGTGATGCAGTGGAAAATACTCTGTTGTGTTAGCGTTGTGGTCACACTGTTAAAAATATCTGGAAATGGAATAATCTATTCTGTGTTATAACAAAATATGTCAAACGTCCTGACCATTCACAGCTTCACAGTGCCACAATAGTGTATTTAAAGACTATGTGCACACACACATACACACAGGTGTTTTCCGTAATTCTGGCTGTTTAGACCTCTCCTCATGCTGTGTTTATGTCATTTCTGTGTTATCGTAATTACCAGTTTTCGGCTTGTAAATGCCTTTCACGTCAACATCCAGGCCGCAATTACAACTACAATTTTTTTCTGAAAGCTCTGATATATCCGACGTGGTGCTTAATAATAATACAGAAGTACCTGAAAACCGAACAAACATGGACGCCTCATATCATTCTTGTCATTCAAACTCATTGAAAATTGATGAATGTAATTCTATGTTGTCAGTTCTCTCTCACACAGCCAACTCTGCAATCATACGGTACAACCGTCTTGAGTTGTCAGGCGACATGAACGCTCCCCAAGTTGTAAACATGTGAATATTTCCCATCGCAAGTATTTATTCCATGTGAGCGTGGCCTCAGGTTGAAGGTGGACGGAGCTGTGCTGGGAGTTAGTTGTGGTCCTCAGACTTCATAAACCATTAAGCATGATAAGGGTGTAATTTATCTTATTCTAGCAGATGCAACACCAGTGTCAGCACAGTCTGTACACACCCACACAGATCTGCCAAATTCACCTGGCTTCTCTTAACAGGCATAAATGCCTGTATGGCAGCAGCTCAGTGCACTTCTTCACCACTCAAGCTGACCAATGATTACACAATGTGCCACCCAGTGGGATGGTGTAATTTGCAGAAATTGTCAGTAAAAAATGGGTAATAACTGGCCACAAAAAACAAAATGTGTCACATGACAAGAGAAATTATTTGATCTTTTTATTAAAATGACAATGATAGCCTGACTAATAGGGTAAGCATGGCTTCCCTTGGCTTACAGGAGAAAATGGCACTTTTAGGCGCTAAACTTAAGCCAAAATACGCCTGTCGTATTAAGTTTCTAATGCAGAGAAGTCTGCAGATTCAGCTCTGATTCCCTCCTAGCCTTAGCCCGGTTCAAGCTATTTGAATTAATGCACATATATTTCAGACATTAAGCCCGGAGTGTCGATTTGAATTGGTTAATCATTATACCCTTAGTTATTAGCTGACAGGAGTGGATTCCAGCGATGTGTCTTCTCTGCCGTTGTACTACATTTTTATTTTCTTCCCTCTGCCCTGCCTGTTAGCTGGAAGAAGTCTTACTGGTCTCCACTGACTTCTGTCATCAATAAGACATGGTCACCCACAGGAAAGCTGCAGTCAGGGAGCTTTTCTGTCCACCGCAGTAGTCTGTAAAATGCACCAGAAACCTAAGTGCAAGATTCTAAAACACAGCTTTAGCATTTGACAGATGAACATTTCATTTAGCTCCACTTCATTTAATTTCTCTAAATATTTTTTTATTTATATTGCATTATTTTCAGCTGCATTTTTTTATTGTTGAAATGTCAAATTAACTTGAAAATTGAACTTGCACTTGCACTAATGACTATGGCTTGCACTAATGCTGTACTCATGATTGTACCAATTAAAATAACTTAACTATACTAATACTACTACTGCAACTTTAGATTTATTTAACTCACTGCCATTGATGATGACAGTATAAAACCATTTGCATGCAACTTGTACACTGTCATGTATTTTATACAATGCCAAGTTTTTAATAACATGTCAAATACATGTCAAATACAGCAGCTTGGTCATTTCCCCCCGGTGCTTCAAACTATGATGCTGTAGGTACCCCTAGGGTCAGTAATGGAGGCACCCTTCTAGTGTTATGTTTTGATGTGCTGTCAACATCAGGTGACATAGTATACAGAGTGAGAAAGTCTTATTATGGACGAGGTTGGGTGTATAGATGGATCACACAGGACTTGTACCTAGGAGACCGCTGAGCCACCAAGAGAGCACAGACAGATGACACCTCATAACTGCATTCTGAATCAAGCTATGAAGTGCGACAGATGTATGTTCAAAAGTTCAAGGTGCAAAGTTATAACCAAGTAGTATGTCCAAGTGTATGCATACTGTATACAACAGTACGTACTTTGTAAGGGCAGCTGCAGTATGTACAAAACTAAGCTGACATTGACTTCTGTTTAACTTACGTTAAACTCACTGTTGCTGTCCCGTGAAAACCACTTACCATTAAAATGTCAGCTTTTCAGGAGATAAGCAAAACAACCATGTTTTCTTTGCATTTTTCAGATGATCCAGCGACCTCATAAATGGTCTGTTTGGCTTTAAAAATAGAAAAATTGTCTTTCAGTTTCATCATTAAATTCAAAATCGCAAAATTTGGAGATAAGTTGTTATCACAGGACAGATATGTTGTGTTACTTATACATTAACTTACATGTTACCTTAACTTATGTAACTAACAGTTATTTAAGCCCAAACCATGATCTTTTCCTGAACCTAACTAAGTAGCTTTGTGCCTTTATTTTGAAAGTCTATGTAGATGTTACATATTTATTATTGCTAACTGGACTGCAGAGCCCTGCACATGAAAAACTGGTACTAGCGGGTATCTACAGCATCATAGTTGGAAGTGTGGAGCCACTGACCAAACTGCTGTATGTGACGAGTTGGGAGTAAGAAAGTGCTGACATAGCAAAAGTTCATATTTTGCACATTATTCACGTGAATAAATTTGCTAAAAAATATTCTTGAATGTTTTCATGTTAAGCTTTTTTGACATTTTTGTGACATTAGTTTTATCCTTATATTTCATCATAGATATATTTCCTACAGTTTTTATTCTGATATACAGTATATATATGTCAATGCAATGATGACCGTGAATATTGAATGACACACAAAGAAAAGGGGGAAAAAAATGAGAAAAATGTCAGGGAGGAGAAAACAACATCATCATCTGTCATTCATCAGCATCATCATGGTGTCCATAGACTGGCTAATAAGTTTTCTTCAGCAAAACATGTGGATTTGTTTATGTGTACAAAGAGGAGGACAGCATGGATGCATTTTATCTTATAGTAATTATTAATAATAATGATTTACCTACCTCTCCATCACTTAGTTTGAATGAAAACACACAAAATAACACTGTAATTAATTATATTAAAGTGCTCTGTCCCTGAACTCACCATTAATTAAATCAATCATATCACACAAAGGTGAGTGATGGAAAAAACATTCTTAAATACTTGTTTATGTTGGAGCATTGTGAGGTGCCTCCTATGCTGTCTTCCGGCATGTTGCATTACAGAGGTTAAAATGGCAGATCGTTATTGCTTATTTTTTGTTTCCAGCACCCAGCTTCTGTGGAATCAGGCCATTATGTAGTCGATATCTTATGCGCTATCATATCAAACATACTGTAGTCTGGGAAGGCCGTAATAGCAGTGGATCGGGCTTGTGGGGGCTGCATTTGCACAAAAATCAAGTGCTGCCAGGAAGAAGAAATAATCTGTTTACTGCCCTCACCAATCACACCCACACACCTGGCCGACTCTTGGTCCCCAGGTCGCACAGGAGATTTAGCCACAGGCCTGTCACTCAGGCTACACCCACAGTCCTACACGGCCTCCTCTGTCAGTCACACTCAGCCTCTGCGTGCAATGCAGTCTGATGTTGGAGGCAGACAGCCAGTCGATATGGAGCACAATAAACAAATGTAGCGTAGAAGTGCCTCCATGCTTCAAATGTCACTGATTCTTAATACAAAGTAGCTCTAAATTTGATAGCAGAACTTTGATTTTTTTATTAGCCACAACTTCCTAAGTTCATACAGATAAAAGAAGAAGAAGACGATGAAAAGGGAAAGAAGAAGATGAGAGAAAAACAAGATTGGAGTTGATTCCTGCTACAATTTGACAGATGATCTGAGGACTGTTATTCTCAGTGTACGTGCCCTCTTATACCTCAGAACACGCTGTATCTTTGCCTTTATACAGTAATAGAATATTCTGTCCCAAGACTCCTCCTGTTCACGCACGGTCAGGTATTTTATACTCTTTGACTCACTGCACTTCATAGACTCTTCTGTGGCCATTGTGCTCCGACTAACCAGCTCTTATAAAGGCTCTGGAGATTTCTGCCTGGAGCCCCACGGTTCCCTGTCATCCATCTGCCACAGCCCACACTCATCCTCCTCCCCGCACCCTCTTACCAATGGTAATGAGTGGTAGACTTCACAGAGAAATATCTGTCCGCTCCTTTTTTGAAGCTGCGGCTGTGTGATTCTCCCGCATTGATCTTGTCTTGTGTCCTCTGGTGAGCGCCTCGCTCCAAATTAGAGCCTTCCTTCTTTTTCTCCACTCCCTCCAACTCTTTTTCTATCCCTCCCCCTTTTTCACCGATGAATCATCCTCGTGCCCCGGTGTTGACATAGCTGCAGTCAGCCTGCTGTGACACATAATATTGTTACAACATGGCAAACAGTTGTTAAATAGTAATCCATAATTTTAATTTAGCCAACAATGTTGCGGCAGTATTGAGCGCACCGCTGTTGCCCAAGTTTATAGTCTCTCCATAGCGTAAGCTGCAGGGATTATCTGGTGTCCTTCAAACACTCACTTATGAATACAAGATCTGGGGCATTGTTTAGAGTTGGCTCCACATGCGCCTCTGCAGTCAATTAGCTCGGTAAATAAAAGGCCTTGCTCCATTTAGGATGGATCCCATGTCTGACATGAAAGAGGCGTCGGTCCCCCAGGACCAAACAGCCTTGGCTCGCATCTCTGGACTCCTTCTGCTCACAACAGGAAGGGTACTTATTTTTTACACATTTAGTGGATAATAGTTGTGTGTATGTAAAATATCAGCCTGTACTCACCAGAAAAACATGCATGTTGGTCGAAAGTGCAAGCAGCTTATTCCAGCTGATATGTCTGTTTATTGTTGGGCAGCGCCCGCTAAAGTAAGCATGACAGGAGAAGTATTAGGAACAGAAAGTCTGCATTCGGAGGAGACAGGGTGGGTGGATGGCTGGAAACAAGCATGCCCAGGAAGACCGGGGTTTGAGTCCTGTGTGAAATGAAAATCAAACATAGTTATTTAAAATTTTGAGTGAAATCTCGTTGGACTTGACGTCCATTGCGCGAGTTTCATCATGTGAAATATGTAACATAGTTATTTTAACCCAAACCACAATCTTTTCGTATCCCCATCCAAATTTTTTTATTGCCTAAACCACGTGTGTGAAGTCACATGAGTTATGTCATTGAGTAAGAGACGTCACATATATTTTAAATTTTGAGTAAGTTACAATCTTGTTATGGATGTGACGTCCGTCACATCACTTCCGTTGTGTGAGTGACGTCACTTCCGTCACGCAATGTAGTTATTTTAACCCAAACCACGATCTTTTCCTACCCCAAGTAGTTGAGTTAGGACCAAGTTGTTCTATTGCCTAACCCTAGCAAAACTGCAACCGTTTTATAATGTAAATCATGTGAGTTATGTCATGTGACATTCATAATATAGTTAAGGTCCAGTAAGCCTGTCGCTGTTGTTTTGGGATCAATTGACAGTCAACCAATTCTGTTGTTTAGGTAAAAATAAGTGTCTGTGTTTGGTGTGTAGGTTTGGACAGAGGAGTTTGGAGAGTGATTGAGACTTTAGTTGTTGATGTTTGCCATGCGCAGGTCTTATCTTTTATTTGTCGACTAGTCCCAGACAGCAAAGCTGATATCCACAGAGAGAGGTGTGTGTGCATGTGTGTGTGAGTGCTTGCAGTGTCAGTCTCTCACTCCGGCCCACAGGGGGCAGACTAATGCCCTTATCAGAGGCTGACATGCTGCCACCGCATTTCTCCCTCTTGCCCCTCTCTCGTCTCTTCTTTTCTCTTCTCCTCTGCTTTCTTTCTGTCTCTTCGTCTCTCTATTCCCCACACAGACAAACACATTTGTCCCCAGCTCACTCAGCCCCGCAGCTGCGAGGCACGCCGTCGGAGTCGAGATAGCGGCGGCCGGGGTGCCGAATGAAGCGGTGGGGTTTAAACCGGTCGCGGTTATTAGCATGTTGAACAGCCAGGGAGTTTAAAAAAGAGTCACAGCCAGGGGTAAATATGCTTCACATGGCACGTCGCTGCTTGGCCACCAACCTCAGTCCAGGCCCAGCCAGGCATCATGCTGTACAGTATCTGTCTTGGCTGCTGGTTGACATATAAGCAGCTTAGGCGAATGAATATCTTCACACATTGGGCGCCAGTCTCATTTACAGAAATGGCTGAAAACGAAGCAATGTGCACAGGAGCGTTTCCCAGTTTGTTTCATCAGTGTGAATCAAGCATTCGATGCTGTCAGCAAGCCCATACTCAAACCATTAACTCAGCAAACACCGGTCCCCTGCCTCTCCTCCAGCAGTGGAGTCACATGAGCGCTGGTGTCCCTTAAATGCATGGCTCTAATCACTGCAGCCTGCATTTCACTTCTCCCCAAATCTGCCACTTCCCAAACTGTATTCTCTGGCTGCAGCAGTGAAGTTAGAAGATCTCCTAGGGCTGTGTAGCCTCTATGCCAGCTGTTCTGTGTTATAACTTTGGAATGAATATGCCATTGTTATTCTACCTCTGGCTCCCATAGCATTTAGTGCAGAGTGATTGTTGCGCCTCACAAAATAGCGAGAGGGAGGGAGAGGGGGAGCGGATTAAATTGATAGAGAAAAAGATGGAGCTCAGAAGCGAGAGGGAAAAAGAGGGTGAAAGGAGAAAATAGAGAATAAAAAATAATATGAAATTAATAGAGGAAAATAGAGAATGGAGGGACAGAGAGAACAAGAGAGTGAATGAAATGGATAAAAAGAGAAAGAGAGGACTCAGTGTTTTGCGTCTAAATCCTGCAGCGTGCAGCAGTCCCACACCTCATCTGCATATTAAACTGGCCCTGTGGCTGCCTTCCCTCTCAGAGGGTCAACTATCATTGTTTCTGTTGGTTTAAACAGAGCACTACTTCTCAAAACAAGGGCATCAGATAAGTCACACTGTGTTTTTAGCTCCAAGATTTGGTTTGTGTGTGAGCAGGCGCATATGTGTGCGCAATTTTTAACAGCCTGCTCCTGTGTTTCATTTCACATTGACCGAGCTTTTGTCTTTGCCCCTGGACATTCCTGCATTAATGATACACACATGAATTAATCACACAGCAAGGCAAACAGCAGCATACTCTATGATAATGCAAATTAGAGAGACGCCATTGGGTCATGCTATTTCTACCACAGCTTGTTTTCTCACTGCGGCATCCATGATAATTAGACGATCGGCAATGGTTTGTGCAACAGACATGCATCACTGAGCAGCCACAATAACAAGTTCTGCCAGAGTCTCCTTTCTCCCAAAACTAATACTGAAAATATAGCTGCCAGCGGCAAATCCGGAGGGCCAAGCAAAAGAGCATCAAGCAAAGCACACAGCACGCAGGTACATCGAGGACTCGTCCAGCCAGTGAGCAATTTTTACATGACTGGAGAGAGAATTGCAGAGATAGAGCCGATGTCCTGTTTGTATATCCTATTCCTGTAGCCTGTAGTCTATTTGAACTGTATTGCATTGTTACACATGAGAAAGTCTGTTTTTGTAAATAATGCATGCTGCACACTCTCATTTTTGAGTACATGTTTTCATTGAGAATTCCCAGTTGACCCATAGTCTTCTTGGACATGTGATGCAAGGCTTGTGTGCTCTACATACAGTAGTGTGTAATACCACAAGTCAGACTATATTTAGGTTAGTGAGCGTTCGGATATTCTTCATAAGAAAAAACTGACTGGCACAAATGCTATTTTCCTTTTTTTGTGGATGAAACCTTTTGGGGAAGCTACCTTTTTTAAAGTCAGGGAGGTGGTTGCACTTGCCTCAAAGCGAGGGACTGACTGTGACCTTTGTTGCAAAGAAACATGAACAGCTGTAACACACATTCATAAAAACACAATCAAAAACTGTGTGGTCAATAGTTTAAAAACATTTCTCAACACAAAACTGCAAGATTCAGAGACTCTTGATAAAGGCATACTACACCGGCTCAGGAACACACAGTTTGTTGCTGCATCTGCAAATGCGAGTTAAGACTCTAGGACCAGCCAGATTGTTGCCAGCGCTGACTTCAAAAGCCAGCATCTGTGATGGTATGGGGGTGTGTTAGTGCCCGTGGCATCATGGGTAACAGTTACATCTGTTAACGCCCCATTAATGTTGAAAGGTACACACAGGTTTTGAAGCAACATATGGTGCCATCCAGACAATGTCTTTTGCAGAGACGTGCCCGCTTATTTCAGCAAGACAATGCCAAGACACATTCTGCACGTGTCACAACAGCATGGCTTTGTTGTAAAAGAGTTCAGGTACTAGACTGGCCTGCTTGCAGTTTAGACTTAACTCCTGTTGAAAATATGTGGTCCATTATTAAGCAAAAAAAATACAATAACAGAGACTCCAGACTGTTGAGCACCTGAAGCTGTATATCAAGCAAGAATGTCGAAAGAATTCCATTTTCAAAATTTCAACAGTGTCCTCAGTTCCCAAACGCTTACTGAGTGTAACAAAATGTGATGTATCACAGTGGTAAACATGCCGCTGTCCCAACTTTTTTTGTAATGTGTTGCAGGCATCAAATTCAAAAAAGTATCAAGTTTATCAGTTTGAACATTAAATATCTTGTCTTTTTGTTGTATGTATGTATTTATGCAAATCATTGCATTCTGTTTGTATTTAGGTTTTACACAACTTCCCAGCTTTGTTTAAAATTTGGATTGTAGTAATCAGTTAATAACAACATCAAACCTCCACACAAGTAAACAGTATGATACAATGCTGTGTCCAACTAAAGCAGGGCACACTATCCCCTGCAGAGTGATGTACTACATTCTGTAGTTTATTGGCACAAGCAAGACACAGATAGGTCAAATAGCAAAACAGCCTATTATGAAAAACCCTGCTACGCTTCAGTGGTGAT
This sequence comes from Lutjanus argentimaculatus, assembly GCA_034769285.1. Taxonomy (NCBI): domain Eukaryota; kingdom Metazoa; phylum Chordata; class Actinopteri; order Lutjaniformes; family Lutjanidae; genus Lutjanus; species Lutjanus argentimaculatus. The sequence continues at coordinate 26,954,233 of JAWZSL010000006.1, forward strand.
GGCAAAAATGTGGTCCTTGCTGGTATCTTTATTAAAGTGAATTAGTGGTCAAACACCCTCATGAATGAGTCATACATCAGTAATAGCCTAATTTTAAACAAGATTCATAATGATGAAGGAAATACAGAAAAGAAAATACATGGCTGAAGTTGCATTTTGCCAGAGATCCTCCAAAATTTAATGAATCATGTTTTCAGGGGAGCTCATGGTTCATTACGAGGATTCAAGCTCCCTCTGTCTGAAACTGATTGAGATGATGCACAGCGAAACACTGGAATTTGTGATATGCGTCAGCATTTTCATAACGAAGGCACAAAGTTTGAACTTGTTTCATCTGAGGTCAACCTCAAGTCACAGCTAAACAGCCTGGGGTTTAGAATAATTGTTGAATCAGGCAACAAGTTCACATACACAAATGTTTGTCACTGCTTTCCAAAATGATCCACGTATCAACAGGATGACTGGCCCAACAAGTCCTCATATCTGAACAACATAATCAGGGATGAGTGGAATGAAGAGCAGCACTCAATCCTACACAGCAGCTATCTAGGATGCTACAGAGAACATTGGAATGAAAACAATCACATCATTAATTTTCCAGCCTGGTAAATGTGTCCAGTCTGATATTTTTCTTTTTCTATTTTTTTTTTTTTTCTTTTCTTTTTTTTTTTTTTTTTTTTTTTTTTTTGTTGCACCAGTATTATTAGTATGGGTGTACAGTTACATAACCCTCTGAATTCAGAGATGCACAAAATTAACTTCCTCTGTTCTTCCCTACAACAAAAATAGTTCCTGTCATAATTCTGGCATCTTCAGGTGAAAGTGCAGCTGAGTTGAACTTGAAGATTAGTGCAAATTTGTTGCTCTGTGCTGTGTCAAACTTAGGCTTACGGTGTGAACGCTCTGTAAAAGGTTTTCTCTGCGGAAGAACAAGGTCACACCACCACAACAGCTTGCTTGTCAGGAAATGTAGACATAAGTAATTTAAGCATTTGTACAGATGCTGATTTTTTTTTTTTTTTTTTTTCCCCCGGTGAAGACGGTCTCAAATATGTTAAGAGAGCTGCTTCCAAACAGAATGAGGACTCAGCTGTTAAACACCAAAAATGCTTTCAACAAAACCCAAAATAGCAGATGATTTTACCATCTAGGAAACTAAATTCACTGGGTTTCCTCTTTGCTTGCAGACACTTTGGACAAAGGTTAAGTGTGCTACAGCCCAAAACATGACCTTTGCCCCGACAGTGGCGCTGGTCCACATGAAACAGAAAGAAAAGTGCTATTTTTTTTCTGCAAATTTATGTGTTCCCTGTAAAAACAGGCAGCTATGGAGGGGCTTGCTGTGGACGTTGGCTGTGGACATTTGCTACGCCCGCCCAGCTGTGCTGCTCCAGCAGTCCATTAACCTACCTGACTCCTCCTGGACTCTGAGCTCCCAGTCATAATAGTGAGACTTGGGCCGAACACCGCCTCCGAGTACAGCAGAGGGTTGACGACAGGGAATACAGATCCAAGGTGGTTTTCTTGCGGGATTTGGCTCCTGGCACCCTGGGGCTGAGTAGCTAACTTAGCTGCATGGCTAACCAAGCTAACGGCACACAATTGGCTACTCTAGAGTGAAGTGACGTGATCTCTCCATCAAGAATCTCTGTAAACGACCTCAGTACTGTATTCCCTGTCTGTCTTGGAGGCTGTGTTCGGTCCCAGTCTGACAGTGTTCACTGGGAGGCTACTGAGCCCAGTTCTGTTGCCTGCTAACAGCAGCTAAGTTAGCAAAAACTCAGACACAAAATTGAAGAAAGATTTTTTTCTCCATAAAGTATGATCTAGTCTCACCCAAATCGATGTGTAGAGTCATTAGGCTGTGTTTTTGTACAAGTTTTAATGTGCTTCTGTACAGTAAAGTTAATCAGTGAGGCCCAACCGTCAGCCCATCATAGGCTCCATGCAGCTAACGCTAATTTATTGGAAAAGTCCACTGTAAAATGCCTTGAGCTGTCACAGATACCACTTTACTCAAAGTGAATAAATTTTAGCCTGCGGGTCCATAACAACAGTATTTTAGAGAAACAGAACAAGGTTTGAGGTGGAGAACATGAACGTACCTTGCTGTTGCTAGCTAGCTAACTAATGAATCTTTGCTCGGCACCACTAAAAGTTGATGATTGATTTATGGGTGGATGTCAAGATATTATTGGTTGATACGGGTTGGTTCTAGCTTACGTTAGCTCAAGTTATTTTTTTGTTTCAATTTTGATATATAAAAATACAAAGAAATTATATAATCATACAATACTCCTCCAGCCAAATGATACCTGCATTTCATCCTTTTGATACCCAGATCTAGAAAAAAATGACTATATGGCTTTGTTCGCAGTCAGTCACTGCAAGTGTTCTTCATAAAGAAGAGCCCTCACTAAAAGGTATTGAATGAAGTTCTCCATTGGTATCAGTATCAATCTAGGGCTACAGATATTGGGACTGGCATTGTAATTTTTGAAATTATACCCAGCCATGTGACTTCATCTCAACTTTAAGTTTCTGCAGCTTTGCTTCTTGCACTAATTGGATAGTTTGGAGCACGACTGTTCTGTTTATGATGTAAAATAAAGGCATCCCAATAGTTCAACTTGCTGTATATGGCCAAGATAAGTTCACATAAGTAGGAGAAGCACAGTTTTTTTTTTAAGTCACAGATAAATTCATAGGTTGACACTGAAAATGCATTTTAAACCAAATACCTCAGGCAAAAAAGTTTGGTGATGCATTAAAACATGAGTTGAACTCTGCCTGATGGCAGTAGATGGATCATTGTATTGAACCAAATGTCATACAGGGTCATGTGGCTGGAACTTTATTGTTCACCAAGGACAAGGGATCCATCTCAGAAAGTATCTATCTAGTGTGCATCTTACTCACAAGGGGTCAGAGGAGATCTCATAGATATTCTGCGAGGAATTAGTGAACCCACTGCCAAGATTTGCTAAGGACCAGAGAAAATATAGTGAATGGCTTTAGTAGAGGCAAATGTACGCTGACTTAAAACAAGGTGTTACCTGTAAAATGCCTGCTACTCAAGTAATGTATTAGGTAGAACACTATACAGACTGACAGCTACCTTGTTTGTAGTCGGAGTGTGTAAGGTGGCTTCAGAGAGATTACTGAAGCTCACTGTGTGTGTAATGAAGCCCTGAGTCAATAAGAGATGCAGGCTTAAGGCCAAAGGCTGAGCCTGTGCATCAAAGGTGCAACGTTTCTGCGAGTCCGTGTGCCTGTGCATGCTTGTTTTTGATTGACAGCCTCTGGGTCCCTGGGCCCACTCTGCTTCTCCCAGTGAAGGGACACAGAGTTAGTTATGGGTGCCTTGTTAAAGGTATGTCAGGCTGACAACGTCAGCGTGATCATGGGAAATGTGACACACGTGTCCCTTTAACTGGTTGAGATGGCCGCTGCTGGCAGCTGGCCTGTCAACCTCCACTGGGAGCCTGGCAAGCTGACAGGAGGAGTGGAGCTTTGCCACTGTGGAGGAATAAATTGCATTTACTCGAGGTGAATGCCCAACACACAAGCACACACACAGATGGAAGCGTTTGTTGGGGGGGGGGGGGGGGGGGGGGGGGGGGGCTGGAGGGGGCTCTGATGAGGGGAGAGACACTGAACTTGTGCCCGTGCAGGTTGTTTCTACCTTGATTCTTTAAACACACTGACAGAAAGATGAATAAGCAGAGTGATGGTGGCAGGCACACTTCAGCTTGGCAGTCCAATTGAACTTGCCTGTGTGAGAGTGGTGACACTGGGAGGTGTACAGGGGTGGGGTTGAGGGGGGTCAGATGCTGTTATAGGGATGGGACAACAGAGCCAGTAAATGTTTGCACCTGGGTACCATTATCACCTGCAGCTCTTCAAGAGACCAGCGGCCAGACCTCCCTCCCAAGAAGTACTTGCTCAGTTCTGTGTAAGGAAAATCTGAAATGGCTGCAGAGCCAACTATCAGTGATAAAGACTGAGCTGGAGCTTCCTCTGGCGCAGTAACTGTGATGTCTTTGTATGTGGGGAAACTTTGTTTGGGTGGAGGCTGCGCATACAGATTTGCAATCTATAGTAGTTTAGTGCCTCGTTTCCGCTTTTTCAGTCGTGAAAACATTAGTTTCCTCCCATCTGATCCCATTTCCTCTTTCTGCCATCGCAGAGCCTTGCTGGCTTGTTGTTGTGATGGTATGTTTGGTAAAAGGGCCTCTATTGATAGACCTCCTTGTGTTTGTTTGATGTTCTAAACAGTGCGACATAATCTGCAGACGCTCCGCACTGATCCAAACCCCTCAGCCTTTCATGGAGCTTTCTAGTCCAAAGCATTTCAATTGCTTTTATAATTGAGTTTGTCTGCTGCCTCTGTGATTGCTTTGGATCTCTTTTTTTTGCTATCAAACAAGGCAATTACTGCCAAGTCGCATATTTTCAACAAAAAATGTTTATTCGCAAAAATTAGCATGCAACTATTGCAAAATCTGCCCCCAGTTCTCTGCATGCTCGCAATGTCTCGGCTCGCCATACATGTGTAGTCGGGAGCTAACAGCTAAAAAAAAAAGGCAGCTATCAATAATTAATTAATGCGGGTTAATATGTTAACAAACTTATAGTGGTTGATAATTAGATGAGCCACAGTGTCTGATTCAGACTTAATTACTAAGCCACTGTCTGTTCTGTGGGGCTTTAATGAATAATTAATTACAAGAAGCATGAATTATTTCTGCTTACCAAAGATCTACCAGAAATACACGCCCGTCCTCGTTTATGGTGCTATCTTGTATTGATTGATGATAAGTGTTTGATTGGGGGAAATAAGAGCCAATGGAAGCAGCACTTGTACTACAGCACTGCAGTTCATATTTTGCATGTCATAGATACAGAGCGGCGTTTGATGGCAGCATCAGTTCATACTTGTGACTGTCATTTTTTTTTTTAAATTTAGATGTGGAATCATAGACACACACACTGATATAGACGCACACACACAAATATGCACAGCCCTGCACTCTCGAACACATGCACATGCACACAACATCAGTATGGTGCACTGTGCCATTTCACAGTGCTCAGACTGAGTGAACAGGTTTATTTTCCCCCCTTTAGTGCACATGGGCAACCTCAGTGTCTACCGAAAGTTGTGTGTGTGAGTGTGTGTATGCGTGTGTGTGTGGGAGTGTGAATTTCTCATCTGCAGACGCTCTGATTTATCCGCTCTATATTTGCATATGCGCACAATGTGATTAACTGCCATGCCTTATCTTTTCGCCTAGCTACTTCACCGCACGCATGCATGCACACACACACACACCCACACCCGCCACAACACACGTTAGCAAGTGCACACGTTCACATGCATTCACGTACAAAACCAGCATTGTAGCGTTCTCAGGGAGAAACTGATGAAAGGGAGGAGTAAGCCACACAGCCAGCTAAAGACTCTTTGAAACACTGTGTTCTTCAGATTCACTTACAGTCAGACTGAAACAGTTAGCGGACCCTCCAGGCTTTCCCCGGCTAATTTTGTTGACTTTATTTATGGCCAGAGTTCCTTGTTGTAGTGTCTGGATGATGGGTTGGCTGAGACTAAGGTTCCTTTTAAGATTCCTGTTGCTATCCAAGTATGCTGAAACAGTTTGAAGCTTTAGTTGATTTTGTCCCAGGCTTGTCGCTGCACCAGTACATTCCTGAAAACCACTAAAATATTGCTTTACCTAACTAATTATCAGCGTTAATGCTAATAGATCTAATGTAGCTCACTCTACGTGGACAGCAACTAATGGTTACGACCTAATACCAAACTGTAAAAAAAAAAAAAAAGTTGAGAAAACCACAACTTTTAAGGCAACTATCTTTACTATCTTTTTGAGTTTTTAATCAAACTCAAACTCTTAAGCTTTTAAATAACTTAAAAAAAAAGTTTATCAACCTATTTGTTGAGCTCATATACTTTGTTCTTTGAAAAAATAAATTTTTGAGTTTTTGGAACAAACAGCTGTTCTTGGGTATAGTAATTGAAGTTAAGGTGAGTAATGCTTAATAATTAAATATTTTCAATTGCAAGCATTAAATTTGCAATCACTCAAGTATTGACAAATCGGGTTCACAATTCACTGTGAACAGTTTTTGAAATACAGAATTTTTTGTTTCTAGAATTCAAAGATTCAAGTTTATTTAAAGGAGAAAACTAAATTATGTCACCAAAAGATTATAGATCGGCAAAACTTGTTTTAGTTTATTTCAAAGCGTGAGTTTGAGTTTGACTTGAAACTAAAAAACTTGAAGCCAGTTGCCTTGAAATTATACATTTTCACAACTTATTTTTACATTACACATATCGATTTAGCAAAACTTTCTATGCAATATGTGAATTAATAAAAACTTATGAATTGAACATTTACTTCTGTCTGCCATGTTCCTGCGGATATGAAATCAACAGATAACTCAGCAAGTTGTACAACAAAATCTTCACCGAATTTCAGAGTTGTTGTTCCAACTAGAGGAAGCGTTTATGTGACTTTTCCCAGTCAGGAACTCATTTTTCCAATTATTCCAACACCACATGAAAGCAGGACAAGCACTGAACACAAGCTTGCACACATCATGTGCACACATTCACATACAAAACCAGCATTGTGGTGGTCTCAAGGGGCAATTGACAGACTTATGTCATACGACTTGACATAAGTCAGACTTAAGTCATAAATTTGAGTACTTGAGAGTAACACTGACAAAAGTCTCAACTTGGTATCCATGACTTGAGACTTGACTTGACTTGACAGTTGACTCGAAAAGACTTGACTTTTTTTAGAATTAAATATTTACATTTTCTTGGCAGACCATCAGAGGCCAACGCACGGAGGGGGCTAAATAATACAATTTTGGATTCAAGGATTATGTTGTAGATGACTGTAGAGAAGTGTGTGCATTATGCAGTGTCTTATGAGAAGCACCTCAGACAGGTGCATTTTAGGCCAAGGAGAAGTTGTGTGACCCTCCTCTGGGGGAGCCGGGCCAGAAGACTTAACACTGTGATGGAAATTCTTTGTTTCATACTTCTGTTTTCAATTTAGAGCCCTTAAGAGCAATATTATAATTTTGAGAGCCACACTCTCGGGGGTTATTGTTATTCATTTACAAGCCTTGTTATTGATTTTACAAAATGTCAAATATCAGTAAGATTTATTAGGTGTAAGCAGGCCGAAACAGTTTTTGTTCATGTTGAAAATAAAATTCAACTGTTCATGACTATTGTGTTTTGACTGATCTAAATGTGGAAACTGGGGTAGATCATCAGGATTTCATGTGACTTGACTTATGACTTGCTGGACCTGAGCAATGACTTAAGTTGACTTATTTACCACAGTAACTTGCTTGAGACTTGAGATTTGCATGTGACTTGCACAAGAGACTCAGTCCCACCTGCTGAAATGGATGAAAGGGAAGAGTGGGCCACACAGCCAGCTAAAGACTATTTAAACCGTGTGTTCCTCAGCTTCTCTTACAGTCGGACTGAAGCAGTTAGCGGACCCTCCAGGCTTTCCCCTGCTAATTTGGTTGACTTTATTTATGGTCAGAGCCCCTCAGTGGGGCCAGTTGTGCAGGTGAAACTGTCCATCTGTCTACATTCACTTGTCAGTCACACACAGTTACCAGTTTGTACAGAAGCGCCATGGGCCATAATCAGCTGCAGCTAGCATCATTTAGATGCTGTAATAATATGTCAGTCCATATCATTAACACCCACTGAGCCTGGGGATACGGGAGGGCAGATTGAATGACTTACTCCTCAGGCTGCTGGCAGTGTATGTGTGTGTGTGTGTGTGTGTGTGTGTGTGTGTGTGTGCCCAATTCACCCCTGTGTGCACACATGCTGTGGTTGTGTGGGCGCATGAAAGTTTTCAGGTATAAATCGAACTTCCATACATGCAGACATTATGCTTTCTCCTCCATAAATAGGTTTTCTTTTGCAGAATATGTGCTTATTTTGCACTTAGGTGGTTGTTTCACCGGCTGACAGACAATGACGTGTTTGTTTTCTATACAATTTTACAATTCCTCTCGCTTTCATCCATAGAGGCACCTCTTTTGGCAGTCTCACTGTCAACATTTGAAGGCTGAAAGCACTGTAGAAGGGAAACTTGAACAACAGCAGAAGGCTGACTTCCTGCACTCTTGAGGGCTCAGGTGTTAGCAGTCAGCATGCACCGCACACGCACATACGCGCACCACATCCTGATGTTACTGTACAGCAACTGAGCTTTCTACTATTACTGCTAAATAAGATACATAATCCGCAACTTTTGTTATAATTACTCTCTCTCACCTCAACTCATTTCTCAACTTACAAATTTCTTCACCTCTCCCTCACTGTCTGCTCAGAAAATCCCCCGGTGGCTCCCTCTCTTCAAATAGCTGTAATCAACGCTGATGCTCTCGAAGACCCCTCTCCAAGGCATTAATCAGATTGGATTGTATTGCGATGCCACGGGGGGGCTTTATAACTGATATTCTTTTGACAAGGACAGAGAACAAAGAGATTCTTTGATTGAGAGTGATTGGCCTGTAATGGTTAATTGAAGCGATTCCTCATCATGTCCCTTTGTCTCATCACCACCTCTTTCACACCTCTTTTGGCGCTGTCTGTCTTTTTCTCTTTGGCTGCGTTTTGTCCCTAAATCTGAGCTGAATGTGAAAAGCGTCACTTCATCATCCTCTCCTTCACTCCTCTCCTCTAGCCTTCCCCTCTTTTTTTATCCCAAGGTCAATGCAACTCAGTCTAATTCACTTTTCTTTGATGATAAAACCCAGTCCCAACTTTAGCCAAATGTCCGTCTCCCTCTGGAGTTGAGATTTATCTCAATTATTTCTCCACCGGTGTGTCTGCCAGCTTCTAAACACGAGTATCAGAGTGCCAGGTCCACCCAGGGAGAAACGGTAAATCTTTTGATGTCTTGTGAGTATCCATCGGCTATACAGAGGGGCTGTAAATTCCCTTAACGCAGCGCACAGCTTTACCCACAACAGCAGGAAATCCAGCCCCTGACAAGGAGAATGTGGACTAATCTGCCGCCTTTTCAATAAACATGGCAAAATACTCTTAAACAACACATAAACTGGCGTAAATCCTTTCGCCAATGCCAAGCAATAATAGCAACCGTTCTTCATTGTTGTGCTTGTGTGAGGATGAATAAGTCAGCGCGGTCCTGTATTTATTGTTGATGATAGATTGGCAGCTATTTAGAGGAAAATAAGACATGCAGATCCCAAGCAGGCATAGTGAGGGTGTAAGAAAAGCACAAACAAAGGCAAGAAAAGAGAGAATAAAGGGAATTTAGGATGGAAGTCAATAGACCCAAAGGCAACAAGAAGAAAGAGTAATATCCAGGGACAGAAAGAAGAGAAATCAGTATTGAGAGAGAGTCCTGGCTGCCTCGTCATGTCCTTGTGCAGGATTTATGAGCTCTAAGATCAGGGACAGGTTTAGGGTGCTAGGAGGAGGGACGGGTGCGAAAAGTGAGAGTAGGAAGGATCCGAGGATGGGAGAAAGTGCAGAGTTTCAGAGTGTTGGTTGAGACGTCCCTCCTGCATAATGCCAGGTGACGGGAGGAGAAATGGCAAGGCCGAGAGGAACGAAAGGAAGAAGTAAAAGAAAAAATGGGGCTGAACTGAAGGAAACGGGGACCAGACATTATCGGAGGGTCAAAGGGCACTGATTTGATTAGCACTTATAACGCAGAGGGCAAGATAGAAGGAGCGCGACAACAGAAACAAAGCAAAGGGCAGCAACAAAAAACAAAAGAAAGCAGAAGAAGATCAAGTTAGGGAGGATGGAGAGCAACGGAGAGTCAGAAGAGGAGAGGAAAGGTGTTGGCGAGGGGGGTGAGGCTGTGTGGGTGGTGTAATCTGTCTGTGTCAGAGGGATGATGAAGGGGCCAGGAGGGAGAGCTCTGCAGTTCACCTTCTGGCCTCTGGAGGAAACATGCTGACCCTGGCCCTCCTCCCTCTCCACCTCCACTCTCCACCTCCTCTCTACCTGCACGATTTATGACTCACAGGGTCGGCCCAGGGTTGCTCGGTTTGAGGACATTTGTGAATCTGGTTGCGGCGGCGGCGTGCTGTGTTTGCATGCGTGCGTGCGTGTTGAATGGAATCACGTGTAAAGAAAGCTATTGTATGTCAAGGAGGATGAGACCTTAGTGCCGCCTGGGGAAAGAGGGGCAGTGGTGATTTCTATCCTGGGCTCAGAGTGTGAGCACAGGCACATCCTCACATAATCCACTGTGACAGAGTCTGAAAGCAGAAAAGACTGACAGAACCAGAATAAAAATCAAGAGAAAATGGGACAAGATGAGTGAATGAGGGAGGAGCAGTTGGAGCTGTACTGCATACTGATGGTGTCACTCCATTGTCCATTTTTTATTATGATGTGCCGGCTGCACAGTGCGTGGTCAGATCACTCGTTGAATCTTTGAATTGAATCTTTGAGGGTGTGAGGTGCTGGGAAGGCGGCTAAATGGGTCAATAAGCCTATTATACATAGAACTGACGTTGGTTATTTAATTGACAGAAATTCATGTAATCAATTCAAATTTTGCAGCCTGGGAACCAAAAAAATGTGCAAGCTCATGTTTCATTTGGTGTGGTAGATACCTCTGGTCCCCCATCCTGTCAGACATCTGGATCTGGTCGGGCCAATCACATCACAATCTTAATTTGTTAATCACAGTGTCTATTTGCACCTGGGTGAGAATAGGTGCTCCGAAGCTATTTTGCTGTTCACACCTGAATATGAACCTGAAGTGCAGGACTGTCTTGTGTGAGAATGGGGTTCAAGCCCATCCCAGGAGACGAGGATTTGAGTTTCGTGTGACATTAGAAGTCTGTGTTAACTTTCATTTGCTGTTTATAATTATTCAATTGTGATATATAATTATCAATTTTAATTTGCAGTTTGGTTAGGTTTTGGCAACAAAACTACTTGGTTAGTTTAGGAAAAAACCATCTCTATACCATGAGGGTGCAAATAGCCACTTGCATTGGCTATTTACACCTCAGGTGCAAGTAGCATTGTTGGCTAAGGCCGCTCGGGTGCTCATCTCTGCCATGCTAGGTTATATATACCCATGTGCAAATAGCAACATTGGCTATTCCACCCTGAGTGCAAATAGCATCTGCCTTATTTAATACGGGGCGGGTTTGATACAATCAGTCGGTGATGTCCCACATTTCAAGAGCAACATACCAGGTTCAAGAAACGTATTTCTTATATGATCCGTATAACCTATTTATCACCTCAGATGTTTTCAGAAAGGTCTGCTTCCTTTCAAAATCAAAAATTAACTTTGTGACTAATTCACGTGTGAACTAGTCTGGTGATGCCAGGGTAGAAATTTTTATAATCAATTAATTTTTAACAATGTAAATCATTCATTGAGGAAAATGTCAAACATTCACTGGTTCCAGCTTTTCTTCTGCTTTTCTCACTTGGACACAGATATTAAAAAAAAGAAAAGAAAAGAGAAAAAAAAAAAAAGAAATTTGAAGACATAACCTTGTCCTCTGGGAATATTTGATAAGCTTTTTCCACTATTTTCTGACATTTTAAAGCTGCACTTAGCAACATTTTAACATTTCATTTTAATGCTTAAATGACAGCGTGTAAAGTAAAAGGGGTCACTCATAGTGATGAACCCACACAGAGTTATCACCCAAACTTGCACTTCCTCCCAGCTCTATAAAGCACATCTTTCATTCTTTTTGTTGTATTAGTTTTATGACTCGCAGTTCTCAAGTTTGTCTCCACATACAGCAGGCAGCTGTTTTCACTAAAAAACACACTGATAAACCCACTTCATGCTGCCTGCCCAGCACCAAATGACAAACTAACAAAGTTAGTGACTGGCTGGTGAACACAGTGGACCATTTAGCGGCCAGATATTTCCCTCAGGAGTTGGTGGAGACCAAAATCAGAGCTAAAATTAGAGTGAAAATTGGACTCACATTCATCAGGTGGCCAGAAACACGACTCCTCATGAATTCTAATGTTGCACCATGTCTGCAACATTACCATGTGTCGATGGGCAACTGTTTGCCTAATAGCTTTGTATGGAAAAATGTGTCAATTTTTGTGTTTTCACAAAGAGGCCATAAATCAATGCAGCTTTTAAGACTAAAACAAATGGACTGATAGTAAAAAATAATCAACAGATGAATCAGTGAAGAAAATAACAGTTATTTGGAGCCCCAGTTATATCTTTTCACCGTGCCTCTGTTTTCCATGTGTTTTTTATGGTTTCCTTTGTTGCATCTCGTATTGCACCATTTAGTTTTGAGATTGATTGTGCATATTTAGATTATAAGTAGGTTTTGTCTCTGTGAAATCCTTTAAGACATGCTTGAGATAAAGGGATAAATACATAAACTTGACATGCCTTAATGATAAACCATAAACAAAATGTTGTTTTAAATGGCACGGTGGTGAGCCGCACGCATTGGATGTGGCAGGTAGGAATACTGAAATATGGCTTATTGTCGCAGTTGCTAAGTGAAGGCAATCAAGGAGGATTGGCGGCATACGGTCTGAGAGGTGAGGGTTGAGATGTGGAATATTATTGCTGAGGACTTGAGTCAAAGGGCCATTCTCTGTATGGAGATGAGACAGCGATGAAGGTCGCTCCTCATCCATAACAGATGATTCATAGTCTGCTCTGACCTTTAATACCTGGACTTACCTCTCTCCGTCTGTCTCTGCTCACTGTCTGCTGCTGCACAGCTCCACTGCGAGGAGAGCTCAAGTACACACTGTAAAAAGTGTATATCAGCGTTAGTTAAAGTAAAGTAATGTTTTGAAAGAGTCTCAATCAGCTTTCTGTTTTAGTGATGGCAGTCTACTTTAATAGGTTATAACAACTTGAGATTACATCCCGATCCGATCCGAAGATTTGTCTTAGTAGGCTATTGTGTATCTGACATCATGGCGTCCATGTATTTTCCAGATTTCTCCCTCTGCAGTTGAGCCGCAGTTTTCTCTTGGTGACTCAGAAACAGGGTCAAGTCTAATGCAAGACAAAATTATATCATGTGTTATGTTATATGTAAAATGGTCCACCTGAAATGGTTAAATTATGCTAAGTTTTAGTAAACTCACTGAACAAAACCAGCTACCATTAACTCAAGCTAACTTTAAATCAGGCACACATTAAATCATGCTAATCCTACTACAATGTCGCGATTGTGATGTATCATTTGTGACGTCTTAACAATGTTACTGCAACATTTCATTTACAACATTACCATTAGTTATGTTGCTATGTTGTTAAAAAAATACAATGCAACAGGTATTCCATTGTATTTTTGCAACATCTGTTCAATGTCCTCTACATGACTTTTCCTGTAATTCATATAATGCTAAAACATCACAACATCTCGAAAAAGTGGTAGAAGCATTGGGACAACATATCGACTTAAAATAACATGTTGGTGACAACAATCTTGAATTTCACTGGGTGTGTTGCTGCAGTATCGCATGTCGCAAAAGTTATGTTGCCACTACATTCTGCAACAACTTTGTGTTAGCAGGGAACATTAGCAATTATATTAATTATATTTAACAAACTGAAATAACGCATAATAAGGTAACTATTAAAACTACTTTTCCTGAAACTGTATTATTGGGTTGTTAAGGAGCAGTATTTTACTTTTGGGAAAAGCAAAAAAAGCAAGCATGTTTAAGCTGACTTCCTTACATTTAGGCTGCATTAACGCAAACTGTTGATTTGAAAGCAAACTGATTATTAAGTACATCTGACCTAAAGCAATTGTGTTCATATAACTTGTTAACTCGATTTGAAAAAAGCACACTCACAGAGCATGTGGTCACATGTGTTGCGCAAATACAAGGCAAGCGTATGCACACATGCAGACATTCACATATATGTTCAAATCATGGATGCACATTCATAATGTGCGTTTGCAAGCGCCAAAATGTCAAAAGTTCACTGCGGCACCCTGCTCACATCTAATGTGACAAATAACTTCTTCCTCCAGTTGCATTGTTCTAATCCCTTTAGTGGGCTCTGGAATGGAAATATAATTACATTTCTGTGGTGCAGTGCCTTTGATAAGACAGCCGCTTGCTGAGCTGAATGTCTAACTGAGTTGGATGCCTCTCCGAAACCCTCTCCTCTCTCCACTTTACTTCTCTCCCTTACTCACTCCTCTCCATCTCCTCTCTTCTGTGCTCTCTCTCATACTCTCTTTCACGTTTTTCTCCTTTTTCCTTGTTGTGCTCTCACCCCCGCTCGTGCACTCTCTGTCATCTCCGAAAGCTCATTCCGCCTCTCTCTCTCACCCGCCCAGGTATTGCAGTGGATAAAAGAGGTGTTGTCTACTTCGTTGATGGCACCACCATTCAGAAGATTAATGAGAGGGGTTTGCTCTCCACTGTGATTGGCTCAAACGGACTGATGTCGACGCAGCCGCTCAGCTGTGATGCACGCATGGACATCAGCCAGGTAAGCTAATAGTGAAGTCTAGAGGGGACCTGTTAGGCCTTTCATTATTTTCTGACATATATATAATATTATAATGTTGGATGTTCATATTAAGCTTGTCCAAAGTGTCAAATAATGAGCTAATTGTACGTCAAAGTAATTGCTTTGAGCAAAATACTGAGATTTCAGAGTGCTCTGAATGCATAGGTTTTTTTTCTACTTTCGACGGCTTGGCGCCACGTCTGACGTTGGCACGCCATGAATTTCTTCATGGTCATCCACTTCAGACACAGCACAGCATGCACAGCAAACCCGCCCACTCAGTCTTCATTCAACCTCTCTGCTCTGCACAATGTTCCTGTTCAGTGCGTCTCATAGAAAGTGCTTTTTTGGTTGTGAGGGAAAGTTATATATTTGATGTTTTTCCTTCTGATTTCATCTAGCTGCTCAACTCTCTGTGATTTACAGAGTTTCTGATGGATAGATGTCTTTTTTTGTGGCTAAAGTAGCTGACCACTTCTGCTAGTTAGCCGCGCTCCCTTCCATTGTTTGAGCTCCCAGTCCAGAATCAGCTGAATATAGGCTAACTGAGCTAACTGGTGGATTAAGTAGGCAACTGCTAACAACAAGTAAACCTTTGGTCATCAGGAAGCTTCATAAATCACTCACAGCTGAGGCAGAGCAGCCGGAGGACATCAGAGAGAAAAAGTTTTTCCTCCAAAAAATATGATCCATTTTCACCAAAATCAGTGAATAAAGTCATAAAGTTGTGTGCTTGTGTACAGTAATCATTCCCCAGAAATACCTAATTCTTGTCTGATTTGTGGTTTGATAATTCATCAAATTCAGTGCTCCATATCGCTATTTTTGCTCTTGATGCTAAGATGACGCTTAGAAGCACTGAGCTGTCTTGCATAGCTAGACCTATGTTTGAGCTAACTAGCCAACTAGCTTAGAAAAAAGTAGCTAACTGCTAACAACAAGTAAAACTTTGTTCATTAGAAAACTCTGTTAATAGCCGAAAGTTGAGGCAGAGCAGCCGGAGGACATCACAAGGAAGAACATGAAATATTTTCTCCATGAAATATAACCCAGTTTCGCCAGAGCTAAAACAGCTTGTTTCAGACAGATGGTGAATCGAGGGGCTGCACAAAGGGCCATAATAATTTGAATAAGGACGTTTTTAAACTATGAATCATGCAGTTCTATTCTAGAGGAATCACGGAATGAAAATATAGAGGTGAAAATGTAGTAGGTCCCCTTTAAATAACTGGTGGAAAGCTAAAGCTACGTGTTTTGCTCTGAAAATGACTTAATCCTCACCATTTGAATGTTTAGATAATTTGTAGAGAGTCAGACTCCTGCATGTGTTTTGTGTAAATAGATTAATTAAAGACCAAAATGCAAAAAATATTTGTTTGCTGTTCTCTTACAGTCAATGATTGATTTGTCAGTCTAAACTGCCCTCTGCCATAGCTCTGTCTGTCTTCTCAAAAGTGAATGTGTGCATGTTTCTGAGCAGAAGACAGTGCGGTAGAGACCAAAGACAGCTACTGCACAGATTTGATCAGCCAGCCTTCAGATCACACTGCTGACTTATATCAGGCCTATTAGAGCAGAAGATGAATTATAGATGAAGTGCTGGCTCTATAGAGGGATCTCTGCCCACACATAGGAGTGCAAGCGCCTGTGTATGTGCGTGTATGTGTGTGTGAATATGCGTGTTCAGCCCAGGTGAACTCCCAGAGGTGCTCTTATGTGTCTTTAAAGGGGCCCGTGTTACATCACAATGCCTCTGTTTGTTAGTTATCGGCCTCTGCAGCACGTCTGATCGCGTCCAGTCACATTCATCCTCCATCTGTGTTTGTTCTTGTAAACTGCTGTGACCTCAATGTGTCATCAGTATTGATGGAAACTTCTGTAGCTACAGCGGGACAACTATACTCCAGTAATTTATGCAAAATGAATTCCAAGTGTTAGGTTTTAGTTTCAAGTCAAAGTGAAATTTGAATTCCTAGTTTTTTGTATAAGGAAATGATACTGCAGCTACTGTGAATATTTTTCCATTTTAAGTTAAAACATTTTTGGATTCATATGGAAACAAGCCTCAACTTCTGTGCTGCGTGACTGACTGGGACATGTGCTGTATATCCAACAAGACGTTTCTGTCCCCTTTTTCAACAAGTCAACATTATTGTTGGCTGCAATTTTAGCCATCTAACTGTTTACAACTTTCAACATTTGGGAGGACCCATAGAGTGCTGCAGGAATACGTCCTAAAACCCAGACATAAGTTAGCATATTAGCACTTCTAGTTCCCTGGTGTGGGAGTTAGTGTGCTTTTAGAAAAGGTTTTTGGTTAGATGCATGTGGTTAACACAAGCTGAAGAGATGTTAACAGTTTTGTTCTACAACATAAAATACTACACCAATAAATACCCCTCCGTTCATTTTTATGCGGCGTTATGTGTTTTATGGTGCAAACAAGTGGCTAAATGAGGTTGTTGGGAACATTAAACATCATCACACTGAGCAAAAGTCACTTGGTGGTGGTGACATGGAGTTGTGCCACCGTGGTGTAGTTTGTTTATAGTCAGAATGTTAGCTTTTTACTTCTGAGACGGCATTAAAATATTTGTTTGCACAGAACTTTTTCTGCACTAATCCAGAATCCAATGGTAATTTCTTATTGACCACTGGCCTACAAAAATACTTAATTCCTGCAGCACTCTATTGTGCTTTAAGTTTGTTATCCAGTCGGAAAATGGAAGCTAGCTAGCCAGGCGAACAAATTTTCAGTCAAGAAGAAGAAGGCATACTTTATAAATCCCTGAGGGGAAACTACATTCTTTTCACTCTGTTGTAATTTTTGTACATACATACACAGGCCCGAAATACACACACATTCACAAACAGGACCTATAGACATGCATCTGAAGGTGTCAGAGCGAGGAGGCTGCGCACATACATTTAGTCAGGCGCCCCAAGCAGTTAGGGGTTCGGCACCTTGCTCAAGGGCACCTCGGCAGTGCCCAGGACGTGAACTGGCACCTCTACAGCTACCAGTTCATACTCCATACTTTGGTCTGTGTGGACTTGAACTGGCGACCCTTCGGTTCCCAAGCCAAGTCCTTACAGACTGAGCTACTGCCACCCCCAAAAGCTAAAGGCTAATAAGCCTTGTTTGCTAACATTAGTGCTAATTCCTACAAGACATTATTTTTCTCTCGTTATTTCAATACCTGCTGAATCATCTGCAGTTCCAGCACAGGCGGCTAGCTAGCATTAGCAGTCTCTGTTTCCTATAGGTCTAGTTGTGGCGATAGTGAACAACCAGACTGTCAAAACTCACAGCAACAAGCAACAGCATGTTCTGTGACCACAGCCCTTTGTACACCACCCCATGATTCAAATCTTGACATGGAGTGACTGAGCATGAATTGCATCCTCAGTTTATTATTTTGCACCCTCAGTTGAAATTTGAGCAATAAATTTGAACGTTGTTCGCCAAACTGTAATTGAATAACATATGTCTGTTAGTTGTATGCCGTATCCCTGTCATAATAGCTGTACATGGCAGACATCATGCTTACTGTGTGGTGTTGGTCCTGTGCCAGAAAGTGTTAGCTATACCCTAAGCTTCCCTGTCTCACTTCCTGGTTTAAAAAAGGTGAGAATACCGCTCAAGCAGACAAATTCATCAAATAATATTACTATCAGATGTGTCTCAATAAAGCTAAATAAGAATCATGGTTTAAAAATGTGTCATTTTATTAGTATTAAGAGATTTCTGAGAAGAATTGTGTTTTGGTTTAATTCAGCTGGCCCAGCTCTGTCTTCAGCTCAACTCTTGTAAAAGTGATGGCCTGCCATCACTGCAAAGTTCAATATCATGAGCAGGAGAGATTTGATGCGTGTCCTCTTTGGCTAAGGACAGAGGGAGCCCAGCTTGATGAATCTCTCTACCTCTTAAAATGGGATTTCACAGTGAACCCCCTTCTCTCTCATTTGACAGAGCCTATAATTGGACATGTCAGTGGCAATTTAACATGATCCATTTATTTACCAATCCATCGTCAGAGTCATCAATCACCTCACTGATCCCTCAGACGCGCCGCCTCGTCTCCATTGCTCACAGTTTGACTGTTTGTTTGTGTGAGATAGACCAGGATGTGGGTGGCTGTGCTGTGCGCTAGTGTAGGTTTGTCTGTCTTTGACCCCCACAGTGTTAGCGGGCAGGGTGTGCTATTTGAGCAGGCGGCGATCACGGTTATTGGCTGACATTTGGAACAGTGCCGAGGCGAGCCAGTGTGAGTCTTGAATAAACACGGGGAAGGCTCCCTGCCCGCCACTGACCTTTGCATGAGCAGGGAGGGTCAGGAGGCCTAATGCTATGTTATTAAGGAGATATTATTTGTATCACCTGTAACTGACTCCAGTGAGCAAAACCCTCCTAGGCTTTCTTGTTCTTTTGTTCTAATTTTGGTAGAATTACAGTTACTGTATGTACGGTCTCTGTGTGTGTGTGTGTGTGCCATTCGACAGGTGCGTCTAGAGTGGCCAACGGACCTGGCCATCAACCCACTGGACAACTCCCTCTACATCCTGGACAACAACATCGTCCTACAGGTAGAGAAACAGTCCTGAATACACACAAAATACACGTCTGCCAGCAAATGAGGTCTAAACCTGTCACCTTGAGAGACATTGGGCACTATACGTAGCAGAGGAAGAAAGGCTAATGAAATATTTCTCACAAATTGCAGTGCTGTCACTTAAGGTGCATTTAGTGTGAGTGAGGCAGCAAACATAAAGACAGGAAAAGAGCACCTTGTTAAAAAAAATAACATGCTATCAACAGTCTCTGCACACGTTGTTTTTAAGAAAATGTCATTCAGGTTTTGCTTATTAACCAAACACTTGTTCTCCTAAATTTAATGAATTGCCTGTCGGAGTGTGCCTCCTGTAAAAACTTAATGACTCATTAGATGAGGAAGGTTTAGGTTTGGTGATCTTCAATACACTGGTTCAAGAAAACCACAAACAGTGGATGATTCCATTGCCATAAATAATTACTGGAAGCTTTTGTAATTATTTAATTTCAGTCTCTTTTTTCTTAGTTTATACCAGGACTTTTTTACCTTCTTCTGCCCAAGGCTAACATGTATTTATCCACACAAAATAGCGTGTATAACCAACCTAATCAATGGAGGGAAGAGGTTGCCTACTAGCCAATCAGAGGCAGAGCTCCCAGAGTGTGGGTGGGGGAACAAAACAAGGTGTCAATCAATCAGAGCTTTTACCTTGTATTTTTTTTTCGTATCAGGTATCAGAGAGTCTCCAGGTGCGAATTGTGGCGGGTCGCCCCATCCACTGCCAGGTTCCAGGTATTGACCACCACCTGGTGAGGTGGGCGGCGGTGCGTGCCACCCTGGAGGCTGCCAAGGCCATCGCCCTGTCCCACCTGGGCACACTGTTCATCGCTGAGACTGATGAGAGGCGCATCAACCGCATCCAACAGGTCACTCTGTCACTACAAATACCAAGTTACTGTCCTTCTATCTTTAGCTAGAGATGCTCTGATTGGGATTTATAGGGCAGCTACCAATGATGGATTTAATGTAATTCAAATTAACTTAGCTGATACCAGCCCGGTTCACATTTTTAGCCATTTTTAAAGAAGGAGGCCCTTAAAGTCACAACTTCTCTCATGTTGAAGTGTTACCCATTTCATTTTTTATATATTTATTATCAAGCTCTGTGCTTCAGCAACATTTTAGCAAGCTTGGTACCCATTGGAACCGCAATCAACTTTCTCCTTTCCTGTTTCCTGTGATTAGAAATGCTATGTGCTAGGCTTCCATATGTTGAAAAGAAAAACAAATTTTTAAGAAAGTTAAATGTTTTACTAACCTTAGCTATCAGATGTAACCAGCTAGCTAACGTTTGATGAATATTAGCCAGCTAGTTAGCTAGTGTTTTGCTAACACTAGCAAGAACTGGTCCCTCAGCAACATATATTAACTAAGTTGGCCTGATTTCTGAAAGGAAACCATGGTACATTTATTATCTATATAATCAATATATCAGTAAAATATCATTAAAATATCTGATGATGAAATAAAAAAGGGGGGATAATTCCTGTATTTTGACCACGGCAATTGTTGTACTGCGTGGTTATGGTGCAGGTCAAATAATAAAACGAGGTACTAACTTAGCAGGCTGACTTTGTAAAAGGCGTTAGAAAATCCTAGTTTACAGAAAATCCTAGTTTACAGAACTAAGGTCTTCTCCTTCCTCTCTAATTATTAAGAATAGTACACAAAGGGTACACAATTAGATCAGATACTTTGGTAAAGAGATTCCCTCTGCATGCGTGTATTTTTTTTATTATTTTATGTTTGGGGTTACAAATCGGCAGCCTGTGTGATCATATCTTTACCTTTCCTCCTATATCTCCTTCACTCCTCTTCCTGTCCAGTCTTACCCTATAACACACAATTAAATACTGGGCACTTCCAGCCAGGGACGGGACACGAAACACAAAAAAATTTGGTCTGGAAAATTTGGTTTTCTTTTCAATATAGCACGCAGCGCAAGTACAAGGAGAGGAGAAACTTGACAGAGGTTCCGCCGGGCATCAAGTTTACTCAGCTGTTTTTCAAGCCCTGAGCAAAAAGGGACGGGACTTAAGTAGAGTCAGTTGGCTATTTTAATGTCACCACTCATTACACCTTATTATATTTCACTATACCCTCAAAAATCTGCAACTGTGTCCCTCTTACTAATCTCAGCTGCAAGCCTCTGTGAATGATTAGAGAGCAAAGGTCATGTCTTTTACATCTGTAGCAAAACTGACAAACAGGAAATGACATCTCAGTTAAAACTGACACCAGCAATCCCTCTGGCCATATGACGCCAATTTACCCTTGTATTTGTTGTATTGTGGTCAGGTTGTCTCCTGTGGTCACAGAGGTTATGCAAAAAAGAAAAAGTTCAGAATCCGTCTCTTACATGTAGACATACAAAACTTTGGTGCATCAAAAAAACAACCTGTTTTCAATTTAGGAAAAAAGAAAAAAAATCCATTAGCTCCATTAGCTAGCAGCATGCTGTCACAGGCCCACAGCGTTTGGGCACCAGCACCACAAAGATATTGCCTGCTGGACTCAATCTATAGTCCCTTTGTGGTCAGCAGCACCATGCTGAGTCCGTGTGGAGGCAGGCAGGAACATAAAATACTTTTTTGATGGAGACCGGGCAGCCATGTTTCATAGGGTGATGAAAATACCGTTCTTTCTTTCTGTATTTCTCTCACCTATTTTATGTTTGTTATTATTTATCTTGCATCTCAAGATCAGTCACACGGAAATTCAAACTAGAACAAAAAAAAAATCCTCCTGCCTCAGAGTAGGAGTTATTCATGAAGACACACACACACACACACAGACACACACTGAGCAACAAGTAGAAGTTCTCCTTTGAGAGTGAATGAAACCGTTTTATGACACTGAACCGTAAAATAAAATTAATGATGATGTGTTGCAGATTTTCTCATGTGCAATCAGCATATTCGGGAAGCTGACAGGCTGATGCAGATTCAATGTGATGCAGGAAGAACTAAATTAAATATAGTAAATTGTGTCACTGGTAAGACAAACTAGCTGAGCACAGGTACAGGCTGACAACATATTTTAAAGACATTAAAAATGACATATGTATTAACCGCTACATTTCATCTTAAATGGCTTACACAAGCTGCATCTTGTGCTGTTTAGCCAGAGAGTCTTTTTTCTGTATAATCAGGCCTATTAAAAGTAAACGTGTCTTGGCCACACTAAGTATTTAGGCATTGCTTTGGCACTGCTGTTGGTCTGCTCTCATGGTCCAGGCACGTCTGTCTGTCACACACGCCTGAAACACTTGGCCATTACATCAAGCGCCACACATGCATAACCAATATGTGTTGAATTTAATTTTTAATCTTGCATAGAGGCAGGGACGTTATTGAATATGCATGGTATTGGAGCTTTGAGGTGCATTAAAATCACAGTAATTACATCCAAAATCAGCTCTGTTATGGCTGTGTTTGTTTGTTTTCAATTAAGCACAAATTGCAAGAACTTGTTTTCTCTGAAGTGGGCATATTTTTGAAGATAGAGCCTTTACAGCATAGTCACAAGATTTTTAGGTCCAGTCAATGTCTTTGAAGAAGCTGGTCATTATTTCAAATTAAAAAAGTCTTCTTTCTGTATTTCACCACTTCTGGATTGTGAGTGAATGTTTGTCCTAACACTGTGGGACTCAAAATTGATAGGACAGCTCTGCTGGTCTTTCCTTAGGATGAGCTGATGAAATGTCTTCACTGCTTAGCCTTAAATTAGGGGTAAATGCGCAGAGTTTTTCAGCCAGTCAGGATTGATTTTATTCCCTGAGATGCTTCATAAATACAGAGTGAGGTTATCAAATTTTAAAGGAACATTCAACTTTTCTTACCAAGTGGTAGATGAGAAGTGGGGTACCACTTTTATGTCTGTACATTGAAGTGGCGTTGATTTTTTTAGGTGGACCTTTTTTTAAGCGGCTAAAAACCTTTTGTCATTGACCCCGTCCTCAACAGTTCATTGGTGAGCTTCCATGCTGCTGCTCCTCTCTGCTTCTCCAGAATGAATAATCAATAAGTACATCATACAAAACCACATCAAATAATCCAAACAACCCCTTTTACAAGTTACTTCTTGTTTTTACATATTGATTACATACTGATTTTGGTGTTTTGTTTTGTCCAGATTAAACAAAGAAGACACGATGTGTTACACGTTCTATATGGACATGAGAGTGGTATTCATCATCGTTCATCATCATTCATCTAACTCATGGCAAGAAAGCAACTAAGAAAGACAAATTATTCAGTTGTCAAACTAAAGAATTGCTGTAAAACCACACTGCAAATCAACTTTCCCGAAGGGATAATAAAGTTTAAAATACAAATTAAGCATATCTTCCCCAATCATCTTCCAACAATAGACGCTCCCTTTGCACCAGTTAAGAAGCCCCTCTCCCGCCTCCTCCTTTCAAGATACCACAAAATCAAACCGTTGTTTTAGCAGTTTTCATCTTCATTTATAGCACTCTCCATCAGTACAATCTGTTTAATTTGCAACAAAGCCCATTTCGGCCAAACACTGGAGATTCATGATTCTTTTGTTTCTCTTAAAATTAAAAAAAATGCGTCTAAGATATCATCTTTGTTTGAAGTACCAGTAGACGGAACGCCACCAAAGTTTTCATTTTAATGTCATTAATTTGTATTTCCAGCTCAGGTATTTGTGAAATGCCATCATTATCTTGTTTTGTGTTGGAGATTAGACATGACAAAGGCTGTTGTTGAACATTATCTTCTGCTGAACAATGATCTCCCACAGCATTTTGAAGCTGTGAATGACGTTTTCAAACATTTCACAGGTGTCAACCAACGTGAGATATCTGTTATCTCCGGAGGCCCCCACGGACTGTGACTGTAAGATAGACCCCAACTGTGACTGCTTCTCTGGTGGTCATACCACACACACACAACGCTATGTCGGAGCAGGATTAAGTAATGTGAGAGTATTAGATTATGTCTAATAGGATTACAGCACTAAAAACAACATGTAACTGCACTTAAAAAAGCATATCAGATCAGATCATTCTTGGCCCGGTTGAGAAATAAGGAAGGAAACAAAACAAGAACACTTTAAAGAACCTTTGACATAACTTAAATTAATGGAAAAGTCAGTGTGTCTTGATACCGAGTGATTAAATCTTACTGCTGTGTGTCCCTGCTGGCCAGTGATTTTATTAGTGGAGTTTAAGAAGAACATTTTCTCTCTTGTCTGTCTCCTCCACTGTTTTCCCTCTACTTGAATGTGTCTAAATTATTTAATCCAGATGGAATTTTAATATCAAAGAAGAAGAAAGAAGAACTGTTTTGACTCTCCTTGAAAAATAATATAAAAAATTGGAGATGGGACAAATCCGATCCAATATCAGTAGTGGGACACAGTACTGACGTAAGGCATTTATCAGGTGTCGGCTGTACTCAGATCTGAAGTCCACAATGCCATGTGTTCTCTATTGGGAAACTTGACCTTAAGAAGTGCAAATTAAGAGCTCAATAGCACTTGTCACTTCCACTCTGCATTTACGTGTAATATAAGAGAAACACCTTCTAAATTATGAAGTTAAATACAGCTGGAGTGAGAAAATGTACTTGCTACCTCACCCATGGTGTGACAATAAGCCAGCACAAAAATAACTATGACAAGGTAAATCACCATTAACAACCATGTTCAAACAAACACAAAGGCTTTACAAACACATGACAATCATATTACAAAAACTAACAAACTGTAGCCTCTGCATTTTGGAACATAAAATAGCAAATTTAAACTCTCTGCAGTGCATCATGGGAAATTATGCACATGTGAATGTCGCAAGCTGGAATCCTGCAGCATCCCTCAATGGTTAAAGGACGCCATTACACAAGCTACATTACACAAACTACACAAGCTTTCAAGACTGAAGTTCAGCTTCATGTAATCTTACTACTACTACTACTAATAATGGTAATAATAATAATAATAATAATAATAATGATAAAGACCAGAAAAAAAGGAGCACTGGTAATGGTAGAATTGGCAGATATCAGAATCGGATTTGACTGGATTGTAAAAATTATGATAATGAGGTTTATTTAAACAATGACAATATACAGGAAAGAAATAATGATCTACAATGTCACACTGGAAGAGAAAGTATATAAATGTCACAAGCTGGAATCCTACAGCACCCCAAACTGGTTGAAGGATGCCCTTACACAATTTACAGTACACAAACTACACAAGCTGTCCAGACTGAAGTTCAGTTTCACAGTTTCAGCCTCATGTAATCTTACTACAACAACTACTACCACTACCACTACTACTACTACTACTAATAATAATAATAATAATAATAACTAGAACTGCAAGCAGTTATGAACGGGGGCCAAGCCTCCCGCGCGACTCGGCCCCCGGGCGTAGCGGATCCCACGCAACGCAAACGGCTCTGTTTCGTCACCGGGAGGCATGTTGCCGAGGTTTGCTGTTAAACGCTGGGTAAAACAAGGTTGCCCTGTCTCTCCCTTCCTCTTACTGTAGTGGGAAGAGCATTGCAAGTGTCAAATGCTGAATATGTTTGTTGTAAGAAGTCATGCCCATTTTGACCAAACATAACAAAATTTTATGTCTGGGCTCGGGAGCAAATCCAGATCACGCTCCCCGAATTTTGTGCGGATACGAGCAACTTTTTTGTCGTTTGATATTACCGTGTTTATAGCGCCCCCTATTGCCTAATTTGCACCAAATTTGGCACAGAGCCTCTGGTTGACCTCTGAGAGCAGTGTCTTGAGTTTCATGTCGATAGCTTTTACTTTGACAAAAATATGCAACAGTATGTGTTTTTTAGCTAGCGGAAAAATTTGTTTATTTATAAGTACCGCATTTTTTGGAGTAGCAAAATTCTTTTGATAACTTTTGATCAGGCCCATCTGGAGACTGTATGTGCAAAGTTTCGTGCAGCTGGAGCGTAAACCGTAGGAGGAGTTGGAAGAAGTAGGTTTTTAACGTGTAGCTAATTAGAAAGAGAAAAATGTTGCAGAAGTGGGCGAGGCCTATGTCAAAAGATGCGGCTCTATGTGGGGAACACGTGGATTTAAAGTTTATGAAAATGTGATCAAAAATGTGGAAGTTACAGGCCAAAACGCGTTTGCGTCCGTTACAGCGACACCTAGTGGAGTAAACGCATAATTTTTGGTATGGGTGGTCTTTGTGCCATTCTATATATACCCTGTAAATTTGACAGCCCTCAGCATAATACTTGAGCTGAAATAAATGTTTGTTGTTTATCTCGTAAGAAGCCACGCCCACTTTGACCAATCGCGACTACTTTCAAGATATGGCCTCAGGAGTGACCCAGCATCATGCCCACCAAATTTGGTAAAAATCGGTTTTGCCGTTTAAGAGATATAACGTTGCCATATTTGCAGCGCCCCCTAGTGGCGAAAATGAGCCAAAGTTGGCTCACACCCCCACAGTCACATCGCAACCAAGGATATGACATTTGGTGTCATTAGCATTTATTTTGACTGAGTTATGCAACTCTTCGCATTTTTATAGCTAGCTAGAAAATTTTATTCGTTAATAATTTGTGCATATTTTGACAGAACAAAATTCTTTTGATAATTTTAGATGAGGTCCAGCTGACGAACATACGTGCCAAATTTCACACTGATGGGACCAAAGCCCAAGGAGGAGTTCGAAAAAGAACGTTTTTGATTTTTTGCGATGTCCTGAAAAAAAATTCTAGGCGGAAATGGGCGTGGCCTAGCCCAGGAGATTCAGGCCTAATCAGGGAATCTGGCGATATGAGGTTTTTGAATGTGCAACATACGGTGTGGGAGTTATAGGCCAAAAGGTGTTTTCCTTGGTTGTAGCGCCACCTGCTGGCGGACATATGTTAATTTTTGCGCCTGAGGTACGTGCAGGGGTCTGGACCAACCCTCCAAATTGCACCGCCCTCCCTTGCACGGTTTAGCCTGCAGCACCACTTTTACTCGTGGAAGAATAAAAATAACGATAATAAAAATCTTAACAAAAACAATAGGGTTCCCAGCACCGCTGGTCCTGGGAAACGCATATGCTTGTGCATACGCGTCCCCCAGGCCCCGCGGGCTTGGCCCCCTAATAATAATAATAATAATAATAATAATAATGATGATAATAATGATGATAATAATAATGATAATAATAATAATAATAATAATAATAAAGACAAGAAAGAAGGAACACTGGTATTGGTATAGTATCGGTATCAGCAGATATCCAAATTCAGATATCAGAGTCATATTGGACCAGATTGGGAAAAAATTATGATAATGAGGTTTACTTAAACAATGACAATATACAGGAAATAAATAACTATCTACAATGTCACACTGGAAAAGAGTAAATTGACTGTGTGAATGTGTGTGTTGGCTATGCAGAAGGGTATACACACAGCTTGTGTATGTGTGTGTGTATGGGGGGATATATTTGTATTGGTATTCATGGAGAGGCTTCTTTTTCGCAAAAACCTCCAGCTAAATTTCAGTAAGAGCCAGCTTGAGAGAAACCTTTCAAATCCATTCAAATTACAGGCAAAAGGAAAAAGCTCTCGTCTACTCGCTGAAGGTTTTCACTGGTTGGTGTATCATGGAAGGGCACCTGAAATGTAATAAAGGGAAGAGGGAAAGGACCAAACAAATAAGCAGATGTTCTTTTGACAGTTAGGCCATGCTTTCATTGTAAGTGTCAGAGGATGTGATTTTATCATTTAATTCTGCTCATAAAAATCAGTCGCTTTTCTATTCAAAATGGAGGGAAGTGTCTCTCCCATGCCACAAGCCAATGGGCTGTAACCATCCCTATTTCTTGGGTTGTACTTTGCATATTTTCAATCATGTCTTGCTGTTAACAGATGATTACTCTCTTCAGAGGCTTTCCGTTTCCATCCCCTTGCCGTACACACTCACGCAGTGTCTTTGAACATGCGCACATGTGAGCACACACTGACACGCAAATACAAACAGACATGAGCACACACACGCACAAAAACATGCACACACACACACATAATATGCATGCTGTCAAGAGATAAACTGCCACCCTGCTGCCTGCACAGTCCCATCAGAGGCCCCAGGCCTACTGCTGACAGCATCTAAAGGGCTTCACCCGGCTATTACCCTGCTGTGCTACCAAAGACATCTGAATGCATTCAGTCACCCACTACCAGCGTCTGATAAGGCTGAGGTCACTATCAAGGTGGTCGTACCAACTCCAATGGGACGCTATGCTATCCCAACAAGTCCGAGTCCTGAGCTGAACTGATAAACGCTTAAGCGGCACCATGGGAGCTTCATATTTCGCAAAGCTTGCGTGTACCAGATGCGACTATTCTGTTTCTCTGCAGAATAATTTGTATTTCTCAGTGTGTTTATAACTGAGGGTGACTTCACTTATGCCGTTTTGTTGATAAAGGAGTTCTCATCGAAATAACGTCTTCTTGTTTTTCTTATCAGGAGATGGAGGTTACGCCCGTGACGCTCGTCTCAAAGCTCCCTCCTCTCTGGCCGTGGCCCCCAATGGCACCCTGTATATTGCTGATCTGGGCAACATCCGGATTAGAGCCGTCAGCCCCAACCAGCCTCAGCCAAGCCCGGCCGGACTGGTGGAGATCAGCTCCCCACTGGACCAGGAGCTCTATCTCTTCAGCCAGGTACGCAGTGCTTGAGAATATCTGCGTAGAATATGTTCATTTGCTTGTAGAATTTCTAGATGCTTGAGTACTACGTATATCTGTTCAGGTGAGAATGAGGATAAGACCTTTGCATAAACGTACCATGATCATGATTATGATGTCCCAGTTTCAAGCTGGGTGTCTGAGTCCTGGCAAATATTTGTAAAACGCTAAAATATCCCAATTCAACACTGATTCGTTTTAATGTGTGCCATTCAATCAATGTGTCATAGTCAAGGCTGTTGCTAGCCTGTGAGTCATAGAGTATGATGCTTTCTGCCTTTCTGACAGAACCTGTCAGTATGCTAATGGTTAGTTGTCATGCTGAAGAGAAAGTTGGTCTTTTCTAACAAGCTCCAGGAAATTTACTCCCTCCTTCGTTAAGTATATGGCAATGAAAATATTTCGTTTGTGGTGTCTGTGGTGTTGAAAGGTGTGCTCAGTAGGTGTGCTGTGTGCTGAAATAATTTTCCTCAATCCTGATGAATATGGTGAGTGGATAGGCGGATACATGAGCATGAATGTACAGCACATTTAAGCGTCTTCGTCTCAGGGGAATGAAAATATTGTACTGTCTCAGTATACATGAATTGTCATTTTGTGTCATTATGTGTTGCCCGACAACTGTAAGTTCAAACTTAGTCTTATAACGTGAGTGCTTATGTGTCAGATTTACACATTACTAAATTAAAACAGATCCAGAGTAGTGTAGTGTAGAGTGCGGAGATAAATCGTTACTAAATATTTACGCCCAGTAACTGCATGGTGAAAACTGTGAACTGAACCCACTGACAAATAAGCTAACGTTAGCTCGCTTAGAGAGGTAACATGTAATACGGTGGACACATCTGACTTGACACTTTAATAATGATGCAACCTGAGATGATTGATTTTAAGTTACCTTTCACAAAAATAACACCACATGACTCAAATTAAAAGACATCATGCTAACAAGACTGAAAAGTAACCAAATAACATCAGCTAGCTTAGCATAATCACTAATCACTATGTGTGCATATAAAGATAAAACAAAGAAAAACACAGTACATTTATTTGGGATTGGCAGCGACATGTAGAGGATAATGTACAGTGAGCGGGCCATTATAGCAAAGTAATCCCTGACTGGGGGCTGCAGGTCTGTCACCTGAAACAGATGGGCCATGAATCAGCCTAAAGAGGTTTATTTTGCCAAAATGACTGACTGACTGTACATCATCAAGCATATTACATGGAAACTTACTTAAGAAAACATTTTTTTAATGATGTCATTGATTTCAATCAATGAATCAGTCAATCAACGCTTTTAATACAAACAAAGTGCTTCACACAATAATTTTTAATTCCTAAGATTTATTTTATTGCTTCCACTAAGTTCTCCAGTCTATGATCAGGCCTGTGTCCATAGCAACGGTCTGTTATTCATAGCAGCGGTTTGCGATTCAGAAATATCAGACCTTAGAGTGCTATAATTGACCAATTAGAGTGAAACTATGGTAGTGAGTATTTCCCAAGAAAAGACTTTACATTCAAACTTGCAATCCAGACCTGAAATATCTCCTCTTCCCCATGACAGAACGGCTCTCACATGTACACCAAACACCTGATCACGGGCCACTACCTGTACAACTTCTCTTACGGCACGGACGGGCAGCTGTCTGGCCTGACGTGCCGTGACGGCCACGGGCTCCAGGTGAGGAGAGACGCTCACGGAGTGCCTCTCTGGCTGGCCCTACCTGGCGGACAGGTGTACTGGCTGTCTCTTAGCAACAGTGGAACACTGAGAAAGGTGTCAGCCCAAGGCCATGACATCGCCCACATCACTTACCATGGCAACACAGGTCTCCTAGCAACCAAGAGTGATGAGAACAGTTGGACCACTGTTTATGAGTAAGTCTACAGTTTCTTTTCTCTGCTTATTGTTCTCTGTTTTTCTTTTCCTTTCTTTCTGTCTGTGTCTTTTTTTCTTTCTTTTTTCTTTCTTTCCTTCTTTCTTTCTGTTTTCCCTCCTTTTCTTTTTCACTTTCTCTTTCAGTCATGGTTGGTTGCTTGACACTGAATGTATGTATGGGCAGGTTGCACATATTGTATGTGCATGTGTATTAATATGAGACAGAGAGTTTATGTTTGCGGTGTGAAATGTGAGTGCCATCTGGTGGTTACTTTTGCATCACTGAAGAAAGCTGGACTTTCCTTTCAGCTTAGTCTTTGTTTAAGTGACTGATTAGCTGAAGGACGTCTCTGCAACACTTTGATCACACAGGTTCAGCGTCACA
Organism: Lutjanus argentimaculatus; assembly: GCA_034769285.1. Classification (NCBI taxonomy): domain Eukaryota; kingdom Metazoa; phylum Chordata; class Actinopteri; order Lutjaniformes; family Lutjanidae; genus Lutjanus; species Lutjanus argentimaculatus. The sequence goes on from JAWZSL010000006.1 coordinate 26,985,380, forward strand.
CACATAGTACACACACAAAAACACATCTGTCTGAATTATTCACCACTGCCGGCCGAGTCTCTGTCTCAAATTCCACAGCTGGATAATTACACATATAAATCATAGTTGACACTCACTCTGTTCCGATGTTTGTGTATGAGAGGAGGGTGATAGTGAGAATGCATACGAGTGTCATTTGTCCAACAGTGGCGGTTATCTGTGTGCATTTGTGGTTGTACATCATCGTCTTTGTGTTTATTCCCCAAGGTACAACAGCGAGGGCCGTGTGACCAACATCACCCTCCCCACCGGTGAGGTGAGTGGTTTCCACGGCAACCTGGAGCGCTGGTCTCGAGTGGAGGTTGAGGCGTCTAACCGCGAGAACTTTGTCACCAGCACCAACCTATCTGCCAGTGACACCATATACACGTTCCGACAAGGTATAGTATCATGGCAGGTTTTGTGGTTTTTATCACCCCTCACAGGAACAAGTAACAAAGGTCTAATACAAAGGACAGAGCCAAAATATGGGGGCACGGCTCTAATGTCCCCACGTATTCACTGGTTGACAGGAAGGAAAGATTAAAGCCTCACCACAGTGAGAAAATGGAAACTAAAACTAAAATGAGATCTACTATAAACTTTAAACTTACACTTGAGGAGCTTTAACTTTTAAAATTGCCGCCTTTTAAAAATAAATTAAGCAAAATAATCAAGTTCCTGAAAGAAAGTTAAGTTTTATGATGCATCTCTTCTTTCTTTCACCCAGTTGATAATTCAGCCAACAAGTTTTTCTCAAAGGAGAAGAACTTTGAGCCTTTGTAGCCAGACAGCAATCTAATGTTTAGTTAACTCTATAGTTAGCAAACAATGCAATATTATTTCATTACTTTTTAACTATCTAGCAACAGTGTAACATTTTGTTAACTTTTTAGCTGGGTAGCAAACAATATAGTGTTTTGTTTTGTTTTTTTTACTTTTTTACTAGTTAGCAAACAGTGTAATATTTTCTTAACCTTTTAACTTGCTAGCAAACAATATTATAATTTTTTTACTTTATAACTAGCTGGCAAACAGTGTAACATTCTGTTAACATTTTAGCTTGATAGCAAACAATATATTTATTTTTTGATTTAGGTAAGCAACCCTTTGTAGCCAGATAGAAAACAATCTAATGTTTAATTAACTCTATAGTTAGCAAACAATAGTGTTTTTAATTACTTTTTAACTATCTACCAAACAATGTAACATTTTGTTAACTGTTTAGCTAGGTAGCAAACAATATAAAGTGTTGGTTTTTTTTTTTGGTTTTTTTTACTTTTTTACTAGCTAGCAAACAGTGTCACATTTTGTTAACCTTTTAACTTGCTAACAAACGATATTATGTTGTTTTTTTTTACTTTATAACTAGCTAGGAAACAGTGTAACATTCTGTTAACTTTTTAGCTCGATAGCAGACAATATATTTATTTTTTAATTTGGGTAAGCAAGCATTTTCATATTGACGTGAGTATTTTGCATTTACACGTTTAGTCAAGGTATAGCGTCATGGCAGATTTTTACGGGTTTTTTATCACTCCACATAGGAACAAAGGAGTTAACACAGAGCTGTAATGTCCTCATGTATTCACTGGTTGACAGCCAGGAAAGATTACTAGCTCACTACATTGCATCTGCCCCCATCTAGTTTACCACAAACATGCCACAAGGCTGCCTATGACTCATCTTGGGGGGACTAAAGTATAAACAACATGCACAGATGTGTACAGTGGGCAGGCTGTAAGGTTATAGTAATGTTTAAACATTTATGACTGGCAAACTGCAATAACGTCCCTGTTATTCCGGTCAGGTTAGACACACTGACCTGTGTTTCTCCTTCATCGGCTGCACTGGATGGAGATCCACAGCTTTGAGAGAAGATTTATTCTTTCCTATAATAATTCACATATAGATCTGATATGACCTCTTTACATAACCCGACTAATGGGCAGTATTACAAAAAAAGTGCTATTTTTTTGTTTTTTATTTACAATAAAAGAGGCAGATCCGACTGACGTGCGTGACGTCTTAGTGGCCGAGAGAAAAAATGGAAAAGAGGGCAGAGATGAGAAGAGGAGAAAATGAGTGTGGAGTGGAGAAGCCGCTCATGGGAGCAGTTTCTTCTCATGTCATCCCTTTAATTGCTTTCTAGCAGTTGTCACAATGACAGGACTGCAGGGAGAGAAAAGCCGCTCCAACACACACAAATGCACGCAGAGCTACAGTATGACAGAGCTGCCAGGGAAGAGTTGAAATGACCCCTATTTTAGAGTCCACCCCGCACCCCCCCTCCCCGTCTTTACTTCCACCACCCACAAATTCACACATTGTTGCCTCTGAGGCAGCAATAACCATATGTACAGAAAGAGGTTTTATCGTGGTCGAGGGAATAGAAGTTACTATCCACTTTATTAGCCATGTTAAGTTTTATGATTAAAATATAGTTTTTATGACTATTTTTGTAACGTGAAAAATGTGATGTTTGCATGTGTACACTCTGTCTGAAATCTTACTCAAAGAAATACAGAAATGAAAGTACAGTTTCTGAGACACCTCTGCAATGTGTGAAAAACTGTCATGGCCAAACACCCTGTCCCACTCGCCCCCCTTTTCTGTTTCTGTCTTTGTCTCTCCCTCTCTCCCTCTTCTCTATCTGTCCATCGGCCTCTCTTTTTCAATAGGTTGCAGCTTTCTAAACATACAATAGCAGATACAGTACAGCCCTACTGTTATTGAGGACATTTAAGCATAAAGCATAGAGAATTTATCAATTAACTCAACAAAACAAACGCACAAAAAGCCAGACTTTTATTCATCTCATTGAATTTTCTCAGAATTGTTTTTGAGAACCAGTGACTGACGTTTTTCACACTTTTTTCTATCTGTTGCTGCTTATTTGCCTCCCTGTGTGCATGTGTGGTTTTTGTATATGCATGTGTCTCTGACTGTGTGGTCCACCCTTGTAACCGGCCCCCCTCCCCCGACCTCTTACAGACCATGCTCAGAGTTCGTACAGAGTCAGCGCCGACGGCTCGTTCCTCGTTTCGCTGGCAAGTGGGATGGAGCTGTTGCTCAGCACGGAGCCCCTCCTCCCAGGAGGCGTCGGGGGAGGAGTCAGTCCCACGGCCAGCCGCTGTAACATCAGCCTTCCCGGAGACCACGCCCCGAGCCTGATAGAGTGGAGGCAGAGGAAGGAGCAGAGCAAGACAAACTATAGCACATATGAACGCAGGCTCAGGGTAAAACCTGCTTACATCATGGTTTAACTTCAAATTATGTTGCACCGAACTTTAAAAATATCTAAGATTCCAATTTAAGGCGGACATTTAGAAGGACAGATCAACCCAACTGAGGTTAATGATGTGTCTCTTCACTTCATTCCAGTTGACAGTTGACAACAACTTTATTTAAAATCAAAGTAGGAGAAATTAGAGCTTCTCTGCTCAGCCATCATGAGTAGGAAAACTAGGCTAACTAACTTTTGAGCTAGCTGCCAAACAATGTAACATTTTGATTTAAACTTTTTAGTTTGCTTTGTACTTTTTAGCTAGATTGCAACCTGTATAGCATTTGGTTAGCTTTTTAACTAGCTAGCAAATAATGTAATTTTTTTTTTAAACATTCTAGCTTGCTAGCAAACAAAATAACTTTTTAAAAACTTAGCTAGCAAACAGTGTAAGATGTTAATTTTTTGCTAGCTAGCAAACAATAAAACCTTTTTTATAATTTTTAACTAGCTAGCAGACATTGTAATGTTTTGTTAATTTTTTTGCTGGCTAGCAAAAACAATATAATTGTTTTTAACTTTTTAATGTTTGTTTTTTACTTTTTAGTTAGATATCAAACAGTGTAACATTTTGTTAGCTTTTTAGCTAGCTAGCACTCAGATTTATTAATTTTTGTTGTTGTTTGTGGGTAAACAAACATCTCCATATACTAAAGTGAGATTAGTCTTTAATTGTGCAACAGAGCTCTACTTAATTTTAAATTTGGATTTACTTGTTTTTCCAAACTCTGATCAAAAATATTCTCAGATTAAATTAATCTTTTTTGGTAAAAACTCAGTCAAAAACATCAACATGTTTTTCAGCTATCTCAGATAATGCAGAAAACCCAGCCTTCTCAAGTCAGATTTGTGGTAAGCAAGAAATGCCAGCATGGAAACCTGTGTGAATAGGTCATATTACATCATCTCAACCACATCTGAGAAATACGTTAAGTTAACCAAGAGTTGAGCAATCTGACCTTGATACACCCCCAAAAAATGTACTCAGTGCTGTATTCAGTGGATTTGTTTATTTTGGCAAACTGTAGAGCTGTTTGAACAGTGGTACAGTTTGGTGTTACACAACATGTTAGATGTTTTGACTGATTAACAACGTCACTGGGAGAGAGCTGATAGGTCAAATGACTCGGAACCTGTTAGCTGTACTTTCCACAAATCACACGCCGACTGCAAACACCTCTTCTCTTTTCCCTTGGCACAGAAAGTACACTGAACAAACAGAATATTTCATGAAATAGAAAAAGGACATTTTATCTGATGTGCACTAATTAATTAGCAATCCCCAGGACTCGGTTCTTCACTTGTTCACAAGGCAATTTATTGTTATTATGCAGGTCCAGCTTGCTCTAAATGTCACAATTAATTTATCTAAACTAATGAAATCTCTGCTTGTCTCAGACATGCCACTTCATTTATATTTGCATGTCTGTGGCCTTGTTTGGAATGTATGATTATTATGAAGCAGTGAAATTAAAAAGTTGTATTTTGTTCTCCCTGTAATTGACGTTTTACTGCATTTCTTTTCAGGCACACAACAGGAACCTGCTGTCCATAGACTTTGATCAGAGCACCAGAGTAGGGAAGATCTACGACGACCACAGGAAGTTCACCCTCCACATCCAGTACGACCTGCTGGGCCGGCCCGTGGTCTGGTCCCCCAGCAGCAAATACACCGAAGTCAACATCAGCTATTCTGCTGGAGGGCTGCTGTCAGCCATCTACCGAGGAGACTGGTCTGAACGGCTGGAGTATGAGAGCGACAGGGTGGTGTCAAGAGCCTGGGTCAACGGCAAGATCTGGAGCTACACCTATGCTGACAGAGTAAGAGGTGTACTTGCAGAAAATGGGGTTGGAGGGTGGGCGGGGTGGGTGATAGACAGTTTCTCTCTGTATCATGCTGAGATTTCTTTGATGGCTTCGCTCCACCTTGTTTTTCTCATCGCTGTTAACAGAAATCTAACACATCTGCTCTTCCTTTGTTTGCTGCTTCGAGGTTATCGCAGTTATCTGAAACCAAAACTAACACTAAAAGTACAAAAAAAAATGCTTCTGTTGTGTGAGATGAAAGACGGAAGTTGAAAACAAGTTTAAATCATTTACAGTATGCTACAAGCCATGTTTGAATGTGTTTTTCATCCCCGTGAGACAGCCACTGGTTTCCATTCATTTCACTTGACTATGAAAATCAATTTGCAGAATGGAGATTACTGTGTGTCTGCTTTATGATTTTTAAAGTTCATTTATTGTGTAGACTTTTCAAAGTAATCTACTCTTACATAGCTGCATGAATACACAACAGTTCCATAGCTTTAAGAGCAGTAAAAGCAGACGAGATGTTCATTGTGATGAATTACATAACTCAAGTAAGTTTCAAGGCCCTGTAACTTGATTTCTCTCCGAGTGGTGAAGAGAAAAGAAACCAGTGGTTTTCCTGAAAGTGGGTTTTACAGCAAACACTCACCATGCTTTGAAAAATGGGCAGAAATAACGTACAGTTCATGTAATTTTTAGTAGAAGGAATAAAACATGCACAGAGGTGTGTTCCTTTAAGTGTGTGACAAAGCTCAAAGCTACCAGAAGCTATAATTTCCGTCCTTGAAATTAATTGAAATATTTAATGAAATGATATTCAGCCTGAAATATATTTAGTGTCAGCTTTTGGTCTAAGACCAAATTAGAGTGTAAATGAGCTTATATTACAGAACCATCAAGAAATTAATAATACCTGCATGTATTATTAATGAATTAATATTGTACCTTACAGTTAAATAGAAAAGTATTTTTTCACAACATTGTTTTACTGCAGTTCAAGCTGTTAAAATAGCCGCAGGGCTGCAAATGCGCATTTTTAAGGCTAAGTCAAAATCAAAATTAAACGGTAAACAAAATCATTGCTGGGGTCCAAAAAGCCCAGAGCTCCACTTCTGGTGATTTCTTCACTTTCTTTTACCTAAGTTTTGAGAATTAAATAGTCTTCAACGATTAACTGCAAAATAAATGGTCCTCAAGGTAAAGCCAAGGTTGCTTTTAAAGTGCAGACATTTTAGTGATGGAAAGTTTTCACTGAATGACACTGAAATAAAAAAAAAAATAAAAAATTCACAAAGAAAAGGCTCCTCAGAACAGAACAGAGAGCTACAGTATTATCACTCTGCTGTGTGTCTGTCTGTGTCTACCGCAGTCCATTATGCTGCTCCTGCATAGCCAGCGGCGCTACGTCTTTGAGTATGACCAAACGGACCGTCTGGTTGCCGTGACGATGCCCAGCATGGTGAAGCACACCCTGCAGTCGCTGCTGTCCATCGGCTACTACAGGAACATATACACTCCCCCTGACAGCCAGTCCTCCTTCATGCAGGACTACACCCTGGACGGGCGCCTGCTGAGGACTCAGTACCTGGGGACAGGACGCAGCGTCATCTACAGGTACGGCGCAGATCACAGAAATATCACTGGCTGTTAGTTTTATCAGTTCATTTGTGGAGGCAATGCAGTGTGGAAGAGGTGACATTGGCGACGCCACCAGTTTGATTTTGATGAAACTTGGAGGCGTTATGCATCTTGGCACGGTCGTCAGCCATATAAAAACATAACACTGATTGGCTTGATGAAGGTGCTATAATTAAAGGCTAATCTGAGAAATTTAAAAGCCCTATTACAGCGCTACACAAAACGTGCTACACACACACACACACACACACATACACACACACACACATACAGCTGTCCTTACAAATTACACTGATTGGATTAATGGGGAGGCTGATTAAAGGTCAAATTTTTTATCATCATACTATGTCAGACACCACTGATCTGATTTTGATGAAAGTTGGAGGACTGATTCGGGCAGCGTTCTGGCATTTAACATTTTTAGTACTCATTGGCTCGATGGGGACACTACAGTATAATAAACGCTCCCATTTTCAAGATTCAAAAGGCCATAACTGCCACAGCAGCCATGTGATTTTGATGAAATGTTGAAGGATGATGCAACTTGTTCCTTAATGGCCAAAGGGAACTGTGTATTATTCATGAAGTTTAGCATGTTTACTTATTTTGAAGTTCAAATGCTTTTTCCCAAGACTTCTTTTTTTTTACTCTTTAAACACTGTTTTACTCCACATCTCTGACACAACTTACTTATTCATCACCTTTTCTATAAATTGCTCTTTTCTTCATTCGTTTTTCAAGGTACACACCAGCGGCGCGGCTCTCTGAGGTGGTTTATGACTCCACCCTGGTGACCTTCACTTACGATGACGCCTCTGGCACTGTCAAGACCATTCATCTCACCCATAACGGCTTCATAAGCTCCATACGATACAGGCAGACAGGTATATATACACGCCCTCACTGCACATGCACGCTGAACAGACAGAAGGCACAGCTGCAAATTTAGAATATTTATGACGTGCAATAAGTCACCACGAATAAATATCTGGACATAAAAAGGACTTAAGCGCGTTGCATGAGGTATCTGTATTGTGACGAGACGGCACGATGATGCATGTTGAGCCAGATTTCTTGAGTGGTAACAAACTCTGTAGTTTGGCTTTGAGTCAACTGTGATGCTATTTCATCTGAGACCGAGGCAGCCACCGTTAGAAGTGTGAATAGGGCCGAGCAATGTTTGAGTGGAAGAGACTGTGGTCTACCACAGCTGTAAATACGAGACCACCCCCTGGGCTCTGAGCAGCGCTGTCTCTTCTCCACCTCCGCAAACCATGCAGCCTGATCAAAGTGAACAAGTGAATGTATGAATATAAGCTAATATGTGGTGGCCTGTGTGTGAATATATGCTGCATTTGCCTTGCCTGCTGGCATGTGAACATTTGTCTGTGGTCAGGGGTGGGCGCATATACATCAAAAAGTATCCTGTTACAAATAACAAATACCTACTTATTATATGTATAAATGTATAAATAACATACAAAATACCAGTATGAGAAATGTATTTACTTAAAGCTACCACAAGGAACTTTAATGTTTTGGTGGACAAAAGCACTGAACAAAATGTCAAATCAAAAATAAAAATCTTAGTAAAAACCTACTGCTCCATTTGAAGAGGCTAACTTTGCATTTCTAAAAAGTTAAAACAGGCTTGTTTCATCTAATTTGAAGGAGATTCTGACCCAGTGGCTGGCATTAAGAATAAATATATATAGAAACAGCTGATCTTCTGATGGTCTTCTTAAATTACAGTATGTAGGTCATATGGAGGCATCAATATTAGATCGAGACTGTTCCAATAGCAGCTACAGTTAGCAGCTACAGTTAGCAGTTACTCCCGCAATATGTTACCTATGTGTTTGGAGTATGAATTCGACAAGTGGCCAATTCTTACATATTGATGCATATGCGGGGGTGCATTCTGTCAGTCAAAGCAACCACTAACTGGTTACAGAAACACAAATGAGATATGGTAGTTAATGATGAGTGTGTTACTGGAGCTGACAGGACATGTCACATGATTCACTTGCATTTAGCCAAAGACTGTGATTAAGGGTTAATTGTTTTTTTTTTCTACAGTTTAAACATGAGGTTAAAAATGTGCCTTATTTGAGAGTAAAATGATATATTGAATAATAGAGCTGCAACAATTAATCTGTTATTAAATTAATCAACAATGATTTTGCTAATCGATTAATCATTTTGAGCATTTTTTTTAATTAATAAAATGTCCAAATTCTCTGATTTTAGCCTCTCAAATGTGAATATTTTCTGGTTTCATTACTCCTCTGTGACAGTAAACTGAATATTTTGGGGTTGTTGACATTTGAGGATGTCACCTTGGGCTTTGGAAAACAATGGTCAACATTTTTCACCATTTATGGACCAAAAAACTTATTGATTAATCAAGAAAACAATCAACAGATTAATCAATAAGGAAAATAATCGTTATCTGCAGTCATTAAATCGAGTATTTTAAGTGTTTTACACAAATACAAACTTTTAAAGAATTTTGTTTCAAGTTATGTCTTATATTATTACAAAATACACAAAAGTAATCAAATACCTATTTGAATTACAATTTAATTTAAATACTGCCTTTCTCTGTCTGTGTTCATACAAATCTGCATCAGACAGGAAATCATTAAATCTTACCTGAGGCCATCAATTACAGTCCTAATAACGGGAAAATTGCTTCACTCCTGATTTGGAAAATTAGTTAGAAAGACATTGCACTTCATAAATTGCAGTATTATCCAGTAATGGCATGACCATCGATGGGCCCCTTTAGCCGTGGCTGCAGATATGTTCGCGTTCCTACATTGTTAATACAGTTCACCAATTCCCTCAACTTACAGAGTCTTTCCAGGGTCGCTGACAGCACTCTCATCTCTGCTGCTGGTTCACTTCACATCGCTTTGTGATTGGCTCGCCATGATCAGGTGTCACTAATCTGCGAGGCACAGCTGTGTGTGTGTATGTGTGTGTGTTTATCGCTTTGCCCTCACTGTGAATAGACTCTCACCTTCCTTTAACTGATCTCATTTCAGCAGAACAAACGGAGCCTTGGAGAGAGGAGAGATAGTGGTAATTGTCCCTTGAGAGGAGACAAGGAAGAGTAGGGACCGGAAAAAAAGAGGAGAGACAGGGATATAGAGAGGTAGGTGAGGGAGAAAAGAAACAGAAAAGGAGAGGGAAAGATGACAGCTTGGGGAAGTGACAGCTAGAGAAGCGAGACGAACAGACTGCAAGTTCCCTAGGGCTGCAGAAAAGCCTCCACATCACTCTCAGTGCTTCTGCCATTTTCCCATTAGCGCAGGTTTAGAATCAACATTCCACAGAAAATAAAAATAGAAGATGTAACGCTGATCCAGCTCTCTACAGTCTCCAAAGCGAGACACTTAGTCATTTTAACTGCAATCAGAGTCATCTCAAATAGCACCATAATGGTGTTTCATTAGCAGGCCTTTTTCCAAATGGAGGATGAGCTGTAGTAGCTAGCAGCAGAGGTGATGAATGGTGTTGTTAAAGTTGATGTTCTGACATTAAGGAGCACATTGGCCCATCATGGCTATTGTCTTTAGATTTCATTATCTCTCCATATTAAAGGTCACCACTGGAAATGCCATAGAGGTGTGGGGATAGTTAAGATTGAATGGATTGCACTGCGTGTGTCTGTGTTAATGATGTTGAATTAGTCCTTGATTTGGATTAATTAGGCAGGCTTGCACGGGCAGCGTGATGGCCAGCTGTGAGGGCCGTGTGTGCAAATGCATGAGTGGTATGTGTATAGTTCATGCACATGCTAATGTGCGATTCTGACACTTAAATGTCGGCGAAAATCTCACATGAAACACCGCTCTGATTCCTCTGCACAATGTAGGTCCACTGACAAGTCGGCAAATCTTCCGCTTTAGTGAAGAAGGCTTGGTCAACGCCAGGTTTGACTACAGCTACAACAATTTCAGAGTGACCAGCATGCAGGCAGTCATCAATGAGACCCCCCTGCCCATTGACCTGTACCGTTATGTTGATGTATCGGGACGGGTCGAGCAGTTTGGCAAGTTCAGCGTCATCTTTTATGATCTCAACCAGGTAAGCAGAATACTGTCGATGGAAATCTAACACACATGAATCGACCTTTGCTGAGTCTATCCCTTTTAGAACCTCAACTTTCTCCTGTCTTGTTTCTTGTACTTTTTTATGCTATGTGCTAGGCTTATGTCTTTTTAAAAGAAACATTTTGAAGGTGGTTAAATGATGTTGCTGGGGAATCTGTAACATATACTGTATAGTGACATCTTAAGATAGTTAATGTTAGCAATGCACTTGCTGATAGATTATGTTAGCAAAATGCTAGCTATCTAGCGAGCTGATCTAAATCAAGCTACTTAACTAGTGTTTTGCTAACATTAGCTAACTGCTGTGACTATATGTCTCTTTTACAGGTACTGCAACAACATCCTCTTTAATCATCTTCAAAATTTGTTTTTCTTTTCAATATAAACAAGCCGAGCACATACCATACCTAAGAAACAGTTAAGGAGTAGTCTTATTTGTTAGTCAATATTCTTACCCTAACCCTGCCCAATCACACTCCTCCTAAACCCATAACCTACCCATCCCAAGCAACCCAAATCAACAAAGACAACAAGTACTAGCCAGTTTGAATCGGAGTTGGGCCGGTCATGACTTGACCACCCTGTAAAAAACATGCTGGGTACCAAGCTTGCTCAATTGTGATTGGAGCACAGAGCAAAAAGGGGCGGGACTTAGGAAGGTTTAATGAGGATACCTTTACTAGTTTGACCTCAAACTCTCTCTCTGATGTTGTTTTAAGGCTGCACTAATCAATATTTTTACATAAACAATTGATCACCTGGCTGTGAGTGATGTAAAATTGGCCACTCACAGTGACCAACCAGCCGAGACTTATCACCCAGCTCTGCAGTTCCCATCAGCTCTATGATGAGATTTAGCATCTTTCAGATCATTGTAATGGTTTTATGGTCCAAACGGTTACTGTTTTGGTTCACTCTCACAGCTCTCATCAGTCTCACCAACCACTTTACCTTAGTTACACAGCACTAAAATGTAGACACAAAATTTGCGACTAACTTGTAAGCATAGTGGAGTATTTAGCAGCTAGCTGATATTTCTTTCAAGAGTTGGTTGAGACCAAAACAGAGCTAAAAGGAGAGAAAATATTGGACTTGACATTTGTCAAATTCAAGCATGACTCCAAATTAATCTTTGTAAGCTGTTATAATGTCTGTCTCATGTAAATTTTGTGTTCAGGTGGATGGCTAACCCCTCTCATCTGCGGTTGTCTAGGTGATCACCACACATCTGATGAAGCACACCAAGGTATTTAACTCCTACGGCCAGGTGGTGGAGGTCCAGTATGAGATCCTTAAATCCATCGCCTACTGGATGACCATCCAGTATGACTCGGCGGGGCGCACAACCACGTGTGACATCAGGGTGGGCGTTGACAGCAACGTGACTCGCTACACTTACGAGTATGATGCAGACAGCCAGCTGCAAAGTGCCTCAGTCAACGAGCGGCCTCAGTGGCGCTACAGCTACGACCTGAACGGGAACATTAACCTCCTCAGCCATGGGACCAGTGCCAGGTAAGTCAGTACACACCAAAAAGTGATGTGTCATTACTATGTCATAACAAGTGTATTGCATATGTTGCTATCAGACTTTTGCTTTGCTAGCAGCATGGCTGAATTATCTCAACAACTTCTGGATTGATTGCCTCCTCAAACGTTGGCTTAAAGTTAATGCAAGTTAACATTTTAAATTGAAGTTCAAAGTTTTGGTGCAACAGAATTAAATTTAATCCAGATGCGAGGAAAAACTAAACTGAGGATTAAAGAGAGGATTAAGTTTAATCTTTCTCAATTTTAAGCTAGTTTAAAAGTTTGGTGCAAGCTAATTCATGCAACAGGGCCTTAGAGTTGTTTGATGCAGTATGTTAATGTTATATATAGCAGAAGTTCACAGCAGTATTACTATACATACTTGTTTGCTTTAAATCCAGGCTGACGCCGCTGCGTTATGACCAGAGAGACCGCATCACACACCTCGGCGAGTTACAGTACAGCGTGGATGACGACGGCTTCCTCCGCCAGCGAGCCAATGATCTGTTCGAGTACAACTCCAACGGCCTGCTGACCCGCGTCTACAACAGAGTGACCGAGCACACCGTGTGGTACCGCTATGACGGGCTGGGTCGGCGCGTGGCCACCAAGAGCAGCCAGGGCGAGCAGCTGCAGTTCTTTTACGCTGATCTGTCACACCCCACCAGGGTCAGCCACTTGTACAACCACAGCAGCAATCTGATCACATCGCTGTACTACGACCTGCAGGGCCATCTCATCGCCATGGAGCTGAGCAGTGGCGAGGAGTACTATGTCGCCTGTGACAGCGTGGGGAGTCCAAGGGCAGTTTTTTCAAGCAAGGGGCGACTGGTCAAGGAGATCCTCTACACCCCTTATGGAGAGGTCTACCAGGACACCAACCCAGACTTTCAGCTTGTCATCGGCTTCCACGGGGGCTTGTATGACCCTCTCACGCGGCTCGTCCATCTGGGCAGGCGGGATTACGACACGCTGGCCGGTCGATGGACTTCGCCCAATCACGAGCTGTGGGGGGAGCTGAGCAAGGAGCCGAAGCCGTTCAACTTGTACGCCTTCAAGAATAACTGCCCAGTGGGGAGAGTGGAGGAGGTGACACAGTTTACTACAGGTGAGCTTCACACGTGCGTGCACACACACTCATTTATTCTCCCAACACTGACTCACACGAGCTGCCCCATTACAGCTCTCACACACATTCAGAGAGATGTTTCACTCAACAGCAGCAGCACCTACTCCCACACACTCCCACACGGGAAACATCTGCCATAAAGAGCGAGTGAACGGGGCTCGCAGCTAACCACAGGTGAGTTGTGTGGCAGAGAGAAGATGTGACAGACAGAATGTACCGGCAACAGAAAGGACAGCCATGCCTCTGATCAGCTTGTTTTTTTTAACACAGGCTGTTATGTTTTGTTCCCTCTGTCTGTCAAGAACATACTGTCTCCCCGAGAGACAAAATAGAAACTCAAGCGAGGGAAAGGAGATGGAATAAGAGAGCAGGAGAATGAATATAGGACGTCGGCGGGAGGCGTATGTCCTCCTGGTTAATGGAACATTCATTTGGCCCATCACGTTTTCCCGCAGCAGGACTGTTTATTACAGGAGGAGTCTGTTTGTCAGGGAAACACCAGCTGAACCGTCTCTGCCACGTATTAGGCTCATATATTGTGTGATTTCCTGTACAAAGTGTTGTTTCCCTGGCCTTATGACTTTTTGTTTGCTTCACAGTATACACATTATGTTCTAACTTTCTCCCTCCGTGCTGTTTCTTCTTTTTCTCTTTCTCTCTGTGTGTGTGTGTGTCCAGACATTGGTAGCTGGCTGCAGCTATTTGGCTTCCAGCTTCATAATGTTGTCCCAGGCTTCCCGAAGCCTGAAGTGGGCAGAATGGAACAAACATACGAACTGATGAAGACTCAGACCAAGACACAGAACTGGGACTCCAGCAAGGTGAGCTTTACACCGCTACAAACCCTTATCAACTGCAGTACGAAGGCTCCTAACAAGTTCTGCCTGTGTGCCTCTGTGTTTGTTGTTCAGTTATCTCTTGGTATAGGCCAAATATATGTTAAAAACATTTTTTTTAACTTTTATCTCTCTCTCTGTTCTCTCTTTCTAGAGCACTTAAATACTTATGATGACTTATTATAATGGTGTAAATGTGTCATGTGGCTACTGGCCAACACCACCCGTCATAATAAATAAACACTTGACTGTTGAGCTCATGGGTTATATTTGCTAGCAGAGCAGCCTCGTCAGCTAACTTGCTAAATTTGGTCGCGGTTGCTGAGCTAGCTTAAGAGAGGCTGCGGTCATGTGATTGGCTGAAAGATGAGGAGGTGAAATAAAATGTGTCATGAAATTCAAGTGTTAATAGAAAAATAGCAGAGTTCACAAGTGTGTGTGATTATGTGCGATCATTTCTTTCATTATGACTTATGTATTTAATAACACGAAACTCTCTGGGGTTCCATATAGATAAAGGCTAACAGTCCTCTATAAAAACTTAAAAGTTTAAAGTCTTGTGACTTTGTTTTTCCTAATGGCCAATATGGCTAAATTAACACCACATTAATAGTAAAGGGCCGTCCACACCAAGAACAGTCGCTATAACAATAACTTTTAATATTTAGTTTTAGAAATGGTTCTAACTGAAATGGGTGGTGGATCACAGTTATAGCAACAAAAAGAGTGGTGAACGATATTGTTACAATCACTTTCAGAGCGTTTTTATTAATGATAGAAACACTGACAGACAATCAAAATTCATACAATATTGTGGTATATAACTTACTTATTAAACACTTGTACAGTGCAATGTTAGGCTGCAGATTACACTTTAAAAAAACATAATTTTACCTGAGACTACTGCAACATCTCCTTTTTGATGATCAGCAGGATATCTTCATAATGATGTTTACTCATATGAATTAAAAAAAAAATAATAATAATTTCAAAAGATGACAGCACTCGTAACGGAGTGTTGGCTTCTCCTAACTCTTCTTGTCTTAAATTTTGTGAACCCTTTTCCCTCGTTTTCTTTTTTTCTCTCTCTCTCTCTCTGCACAATGTAATGTTACATGTCATCAATATCCATTTTCCTAATCTGACACAGCTGGAGCGTAGAGCGCCACTGTTTACTGAATGTTATTGTTCATCAGTGTGCTCACATCGTTATCGTTATGGTTATTGTTACAGTTATAGTTATCGTTCTTGGCGTGGACGGCCCCTTAGAAAGTTTTCCAATATCAGTGCGAGCTTTGAAATTATTACTAGACTAACTCATTAGTCAACAGTTGTAACATTTTTGATCATTAATACACTGCAATTAAAATCACCTAAGTCAAACATATGGTTCCTGCTTCTTAAATGTGACTAATTTGCTTAGATTTAATAATTTGTCCAGAATTTAACAAAAAATGAAAAATAATTAACACAATATGATCGTTTCATCACAGTCTGACTGCAAAGAATGTGCTCAGACGCTCTGTTTTTTTTTTTCACCACAGTCAGTTTGACAAATCATATCAGGAAACACTTGGGTGTCAGTAATAACATTACTTACATGTGCACTGTGGTTCCCAATTTCACTTTCACTGCAGGAACAGCACAGGTGTTAGTAACAACATGAATGATGTGTCCGAGTGTTCCAGTAAGTCGTGGCAGTCTGAACAATACCCTGAAACTGAAGCAGCTAAATGGAATTCAGCCATTAATAATTTTATTATTTACACCTGTGCCTTTCCTACTGTGACATGTCAAAATATCGTCTGTGAAAAAGATCCACTGTGCATGTGTCCAGCAAACTACTGGAGCATACAAATGGAACAGAGCCATCATTAATGACATTAGATACACCTGACCTGTGCTTTTCCCTCCAACTTTGCCAAAAGCTGGAAATGACTATAATTTAGCTTCTACTTATTTTAGAAAGGTGATCTAAGAGTCTTAGTCTCTAAGAGTCTTGGTCTGTGATGACCAGAAATCCCAAAGCCATAAATGTTTCATTACATGTTGTAAAGAAGATTTTATGATATTATGTTACTTGTAGCACTGATATCACAGTGACGTAGCAGTAACAACAGGCTAGTAAAAATGTCTCCTTTTTTTCATTAAATATGGTGTCGTTATTAATGATTAATATACTAATAAGGGCATGATAATGGGGATAGAAATGTTTTCTTATTTCATATAAAGGGTTGGGTCAGATTACTTAAAAATGTAGTAATGTCAGTACAAATTACATGGAAATCATTGTCATTGTAATCCAAAATTACAAAAAAAACAAAAAAAAAACAACAACCCTGTAATCTAATCTGAATACTTTTGATTAACTTCTGGATTACTTTGAAATCAAACTTTGAAAATACTGCACCTTATACTAAATGGGCACAGCCACAAAAAATATATAGTTCTTTTTTTTTATCCCCCCAGCTCCTCCACAAAGTGAAGCTCTTGTCTAAGACTCCCTGTATGTCAGACTCACTTTTCATGAGCACTGGTTATCATGAAAACATTTTGTAATCTTAAAAATATTATTATATTTAACTATCATGTCCAAATGTAACTATAATTCTAATTAAACATTTTTCAAATGTAATCTGGGCTGATTGTAGTAATTTAATTGTGTAATCTGATTACATAATCCAAATTACATGTAATCTGTAACTACCCACCCCTGACTATGCAGTTCATTATCATTCAAATTAACTTACCCTAGGAAGTCTTTGACAGTTTTTGATTTTTTTTTTCTTGATTTTTTCCTGATAATGAGCTAATTATGCTAATTATGCTAATTGCTCAACGTGAGGCTCTTAGCAGCCAAGCTGAATTTTATCCACTAGGCCTGAAGATGACAGTTCAGTAATAAAAGTTCATAGGAAACACGTTACTGAGTCCAAGACAGATTTCCAACAGGCCACTAAGTGAATTCAAACCTCCCTAATATTTTTTGTTCTCTTGTTCCAGGTGGTTCTGGGGATCCAGTGTGAGCTGCGGCGACAGCTGAGGAGCTTCATCTCACTGGAGAGGTTACCTCTGGTCTCAGAGCCTGTGGGCTCAACCTGCCACAGACCAACACGCCCTCCTCCCTTCGGCTCCAGACCCTCTCTTCTTGGCCCCAGCATCCGCTTTGCCGTCTCCCACGGCCGCGTCAGCGCTGAAGTCATCGGCGTGGCCAGCGAAGACAGCCGCCGCGTGGCTGCCGTTTTAAACGGCGCCGTCCACCTGAGCGGGCTGAGCTTCACTGTGCATGGCTGCGACACCCATCACTTCCTCCAGTCCCGGCCAATCGAGGAAGACCTCGCCCTGGGCTTGGGAGTCGGGGGGCGCGTCCTGGAGAGCGGAGTGAACGTGAGCGTGTCTCAGATGAGCGCCATGGTGAACGGCAGGACTCGACGATTCGCCGATATAACTCTTCAGCAGGGGGCGCTGTGCCTGTGCGTGCGCTACGGCGGCAACGAGGAGGAGGAGAGGGCGCGGGTGAGGGAAGAGGCGAGGAAGAGGGCGGTGGAGGGGGCGTGGGAGAAGGAGAGGAAGCGGGTGGAATTGGGGGACGCGGGGAGCAGGGCGTGGAGCGAAGCGGGAGAAGCAGCAGCTGCTGTCCGGAGGACTCGTTCAGGGTTACGATGGCTACTACTCCCTGCCTATAGAGCAGCAGCCGGAGCTGTCCGACTGCCCCTCCAACATCCACTTTATGACACTGAGCGAGGTGGGGGGCAGGTAACAGAGACACATGAGCAGCCCCCCACCCCACCAAAGACTGCCTGTTTCTACTCTACTCTGATTTGTTCTACTGTTTCTATACTGTATGAAAAAAAAAGAAGACGACGACAGAAGAAGAACAAGAAGAGAGAATGAGGGAAAAAATGATTTCCAAATGCCTTTAATTGTGACAAAATGATGGTATTTTATTATTATCGTCCAGTTTCTCCGATTTCTAACAGTGGCACAAGCAGTGTGGTTTGGCTGTGGCTTTGCTTTTTGTATCCCGACTGGCCTGGGACTGACCGACAGACTCACCGACCAACTCACTGACCGACCGACCGATGGACTGACTGTTTGTCATTTGCTGTTTCAACACTGTTCATCATTTTGGACTCACTGAACTGTAGAGATGAAGACTTTTAGGATTGCCAGTGAATAATCCTCTTCATGACTCAAATCAAGAGCTCTCCGGTTGCCATTTGAGTTCCTACATGGTTTACCTCGGATATACTATCGTTTACATATTGTGTAAGAGAGGCCTTGTCGACTCTGACACTCCCCTTTAGAGAAGGAAGCCCCTCTCGGTTTCCAGCCTCTGGTGTGCTCCAACAGTAGTTTGTATGAGTGTGTATACTAAAAATCAAGAATGTACATAGCCAGTGCTTTCACACTGAAAAAAGTGCTCAACTGGAAAATTCTGTTGTTCATAAGTAAGTGTCAGTATTGTTAATCAATAGAAAAACAGTTACATTTTTGCAAAGAATTATACATGGCTATAGTAAATATTCTCGCTGAAAAATCTGACTTTATTGGGTTACAATGCTGATTAAAGTTATTATGTGTGAATTACCAGATTGCTCCCTGGGACTTTTCGTCGCCATTGTTGCTTATTATTTCTCTCCCTCTCTGCGTCTGCTCTTTCCCTCTCTCGCGTCCTCTCTGTCTCGGCGCCTTCCCTCCACACATTTGTTGTGCGCTCTTTGTTCTTGTTTCTGGGAGTTTGTAACTTTCAAATCTGTGCTGTCATTATCACCCATCATTATGGCTCAAACTGAGATATGCATGAGAAACCTGCGTCTGTCAGAAGAAGAAGAAGAGGAAGAAGCAGAAGAAAAGGAAGAGAGAGCAAAAGCGCAGAGGAGAGGGAGAAAGAAAATGTGACAGCTGAGGCTCAGTGAGTGGGTGGTGAGTGCAGAAGGGGCAGGACCTGGAGTTGGCTGTGCTGTTCTCTACAGCTTGTCTCCTCTCATTAGGAAATGCCAATCAGACTACATGTGAACCACTTCCAAGCCTCCCTCCTCTCCTCCCCGAAAAAGTTAAAAAAGAAAGTAAAGAAGTTTGTTTGTCATTCTTTTTTTTTTTTTTAATCTAGCTACCACTAATCCACCTCCCCGTCCGTCTGCCTGCCTATCCCCCCCCCCCTCCCCACCTCCCACCACACTTGCCTCCCTCCCACCGTCACTCCACCATCTGCCCACCATTAATTGTTTGTGTTTCTCTCCTGGGCTGCGGATGACAGAGCCACACAATGCATATGTTCCGACTGCGAGCAGGTGATATACGTTCCCCGACTAGCACTCTCCTGATCGGCTGCGATGCACCTTCCCTTCTAAACCATATGCTCCGCGAGATACTGTCCAACCTCATCTCAGCCGCTGAAAAGATGGAGGGTCCGGTTGCTAGGAGACCGCCGCACTGAAGAATTGTCTGGGTTGAATGGATGCTCTCTCCGTCTCTCTTCCTCCTCCTTTCCCTCCCTTCACTCTTTTTTTTTCATGAGGAGCCAGTAATGTCAATCAGATGAATGACAGATTTTTCCCCCCTCTCTAGCAGTCAGCATTCTCTCCATGGAAATCACTACTTCAATATGTCAAATTGAATTTTTGTTCCACATTATATGTCAAACGAAAGCCTTGTGTGTGTGCGTGCGCGCGCGTTTGTGTGCGGGCCGTGTATGCGTGACCTCATTTAAAAGAGTTTATTTCAACCAATATCATTTATTTTCTTTGCCATTCACACAAGCGAATTGCATTAAGAGAAACACAGCACAATATTTGTTGTCAACTTATGTATGCAGTAATAGATATTAATGTTGCAGTAGCTGAATATCTTACAGCACACCCCTGGAAGTTATGAGGCACTTTCTGTGCCGCATGTGCAGGAAATAAAGAGATAGTGGAAGGATACTAAGATCTGAGCCACCGCTAAAACCTAAATGAGTTTGATCTAACAAACAGGAGCTGCTTAAAGGGACAGTGCACCCCAAAATCCTCTTATCTGTAGTGTTGTTTATTCATCTAGATTGTTCTGATGTGAGTTGCACAGTTTTGGAGATAACAGCTGTAAAGATGTCTCCTCCTATGATTTTATTTCTTCTTTTTACATAAACATTAAAAGATATTTCTCATTCCATTACCCCATCCCGCTCCTTAATACATATATGCAAAAAAAATATACAGCATCCTCTAAAATTGTCATTAATTTAAAACCAACAGTCCATTAAAGCCATAGTTCATGTACAGAAATGTTAATAAATACTCAGTAAACAGATAGCAAATTAAAGCATCAGGCAATTGTCCTGCTAAGGGAGAATAAACAGCAGTCAGAGAGTCTTTTTAACCACCTGGGAGCTCAAAGGATTACTTAAGAAATATAATAATTAATCTATAATGTATGAGTAAATTATGTATTGAAAGTTAGTGAAGCCAAATCCAATGTGTAAATCTGTCTATAAAGATTGCTGCCTCTCTATATTTTGGGATATTGCTAATTTATTTGCCCCATTTCCTGTTGAATTTCATTGGTTGCCCCCGAACATTATGCATGGTTTTTCTCTGGGGTGCAGTACGACAATAATTCTCTCCACCATTTCTGTATGGAAGGTGGATTCTTGGTTTTCCAATAAATTAATACACATTTTTTGCTGCTGTCATTTTTAAAAGTATTAGTTTCTTTTCATCATTAGTCTCTTGAAGCAGTTCTGCATCTCCCAGTACCGACATTCAGGGATCTTCTCTTGAATAAAAAAGAAGTAAATGGCGATCAGCTTGTGGTGCTCAAAGTATTAATTTGAAAAACTCAACAGTAATGTCTCTTTCTAGAAATCATGACCGGATTACTCAAGATAATCCACAGACCTTGTTGTGAGCAGTTTTGTGTCTATTTTCTTTGTACCGCAGAAAGAAAAAAGTAGTTTCTACATGAAACAGTCCAGTGAAAAAACTGTTCCCAGAACTGTTTCAAAAGTGAAAGTGAAAACATTTAGACCACATTTCACCAGGATTTGCAAAAGTGATTTTTTTTTATCCTCTACAATGTGTAAATGAAAGCCTATCATCACCTATTTACAAAAATACAAGTTTCTCAGTTGGAAAGCAGAAAAATAATTTCGTACAGTTTGTTCCCCAAACCGGGTTCTCAGGATATGAGTCCTGTGACTTTTACCTCTCAGCCACCACCACTTCCTGTCATGTAACGCCTCTCTTTTGCTCTACATCCTGGTGCATATAGCTTTGGAATAGTCAAAGCTGTAACCAAAATGCTTAAGTGCTTGTGCATGTGTTATGCTATAGCAAGAAGCACCATTTCTTTGTTTCACATTAAGAACTTCTCCCATTAAGATGTCCTGAAAGCTTCTTGTTGGCAGCACACAGCCTGTATAGTTCATATTTATGACATTTTAGATGAAACCTTAAATGTGTTGAAATTATGTCTTTATGTAGTGCATAGCTGCAGTGAAATATGACTTTGGAGAAATGCCTCACGTCATTCAATACTGTCGCTCTTTCAAGCTACAACTGAACAAATTAAAATTATTACTAAACAAATTTGTGCATTTTAGTCGGTCTTAGACATTTAGACCGAATGTCAACCAGTTTTCAACTAGAAACAACAAGGTCTGTCTATTATCTTGAATAACCAGGTCATGATTTCTGGAAAGAGATATTGCTGTTGAGTTTTTTAAATGTATTTGTTGGTGCTTTGAGCAACACAAGCAGAGTTCCATCAATTTCCATGATATTTGAGAAAAGGCAAACATTTCTATGGCTGACATCTCCAAAACTCAGCAGCTCACACCAAAACTATCTAGATGAATAAACAGCACAAGCGGCCAGAGGAAAAATATGTTTTTTTGATTTTGGGGTGAACTGTCCCTTTAATTGGAACAAAATGACATTTACTTCACAGGCAGCATAATGCAACAGTCGGCATCATGCAGGCAGGATTTTTGTTCATATTTAGGTCAGTGTGGAGCTTAGGGTTTGCCCCTAACCGAAAGCTTGCCGCACCTCCTTCTTGTTCCTGTTTTTGTGTCCCTGAGCAGCATGCGGCGGCAGCCGCTGCTGGAGGTAAGTATTTGGGCTGCTGGGTGTTGGTGACAGGCTATTACTGGGCGTCTGCTCCTCTGTGTGTGTTTGTGCCCGTCTCTGAGCGGTGACGGGATACAGCAGAGGCATGGCAATTCCTTGGCCGGGCTTCTGGAAAGCTGCTATCAAGTTCCTGATTTGCCGGAAATATCGTTTCTGCACACCAGGAGTGGTCTGAAACACAAGAAAGAGGAGAATTCAGCTTCTCCATCTCCACATCAAACCCCACGGAGAAATGAAGAGGACAGGACAGCAGCAGCTTGAAATGAGCTCTCGCAGATTCACCTTATAAAAGATATCAGATACGCTAAAAGTAGAGAAAGAAGTGGATCGAGCAAAGAAATGAGCTGGGAATCATGTCAGTTATATTTTTATATATCTGGTCCACTGATCCACACTGAGCTTGCATTAAAAAATAAAAAGGCACAACAATGAATAAGACGAGGCAAAAGAAATTCAATCTATAATTGCTGTAAAAACCACTGCTGAAGGATGGAGAATATGCTCAAGGGCTTTGAAAGCTAAATTAGGAAAATTGTGGTTGCAGTTGCATCTGAACACATTCACTCCCCTGGGCTTTTTCATATTTTGTTAGTCAACAAAAAAGCATTTATTTTAGGATTTATGTGTGACATCTAAGATGCTTAAAGCGTCCCATTATCGCTCACAGCCTTGCTCGTGACTGAATGCAACTGAAAGATCATTTTTTTTAGAAATGATCTGTGGCTTAAATCAACAACAAAATAAGGTGTTTAGAATTCATCTTCTGTTGCAAACAAAGGTTTTGTGTGACTCACTGAACACTTCTCTCATTCGGCTTTAGCAAAAAATCCAACTTTTATCAAGGATCTTTCGGGGAGTTTGGCATTACTTTGTAATTTTTAATCAATTTTGCCCACAGATGTCAGTGTAACATTTAAAATCTCTAAACTATGAAGCATTATACCTTTCAGAGTAGTATAATTTTGTGAAGTAAGGGGATTTTAAAAGAGGCATTATTTGTTTCCCTTCAATGCAATCAATCATGCTGTGAGAAATGGGGAAAATCTTGTTCTCTGAACGCGTTTTGAAATCATTTAATCAAACACTTCCACAGCGAAGCACTTTGGATGTTTGTGTCTCCGGCCACAAGTGTTACCTCTGTTCCCCGGAATATTTCATTAAAGTGATTGATATTGCAACATGAATAATGTAAACTGTTATTGAGCTCGTAGTGGAATTCGTGTAATTCAAGTCTTTCCCCCCTATCTGTTGGCTTGATGCTGTCAGTAAAAATGAGCGAGGGTAAAATGTAGTTACAACAGCATCGAGCTTAGTTGTCACGGAGAGACACAGCCTTCAGATGTCTCTATACATCCACATCTCTGGGTGTTTGCCAGCCCTCAGTGCTCAATTACATATCCCATCAGAAATGCTGTCAAATGCAATTCTACGTTTCCCCATCTCTGGAGTATATGCTGATGCTGTGGCGTCTTAAATTTGAGTTTGGTGAGGAGGAGGGAATATCTCACAGGGTGTTATTGCTAAAGGAGAAGAGAGAATGCAGCCATTTCTCGGTGCTGTCACTCCTGGAAAAACCCATGTTTGCCTCAAATTCTCAGCTTGCTGAATTAGGCAGGCACCAAAACAACCTCCAGAAGTCATAAACACAGCAAAGTGAGGCAGATGTGCAGCGGTTTCGCAGGTTCTGTAGAGTTTAAGGGTGTGGAAGGAGTGAGAACAGAATAAGAAGAGCAAAAAAAAAAAAAAAAAAGAAAAAAAAAAAGAAAATGTCTCACTTCTGCAGCCCAAGAACCTGCGTCATCCCTGTGCAGCCTGTAAGTGTAGACGTATCCTTGGTTCCTGCACACACACAAAAACAGCTTTTACCATCGATTCATCTTTCAGTTTTATCACACAAGTATTTGCCCTTACTGCAGGGGTTCTCAAACAGGGGTCTGGGGGCCCTGAGGGGTCTGTGGCAGTCTACAAGGGGGTCCATGAAATGCTTTCATATTTATTCATGTAACTGATGATGATACATAACAAACTGTCTGTCACAAACCTCATATCTCCTATTTTTTTTATAAATTAATTCTGTTGGTCACCCTTTATATCCATTTGTGGGGTTTTACAAATATTTAACCAATGAAAAGTATTTGAGCGATCAACTTTGACAGCAGCATTCAATTAGTTTAAAATCACAGGGTGTGTTTGTTTTTTCATTTCCTGGAAAGCAACAGTTTTGGACATAAAAGGTTTCTGCCCAACAGCGATGAAATGCTTCATCCTATAATTCATATTATTTTAATTAAAACTACTGTAAAAACTTGAATATTTTGTTGATTTCAGAGGCCCCAGCGGGCAAAAAGTGGTTGTGTTTCCACCGTAACCACCACAAAATATAACGTCAAAAATGAAAATATCTCAACAAAAATCTCCTGCTTCTTTTTAGCATTGCCTTGGAAAACGTGTTCCAATGTTCCGTTTTATTTGAAGGAGAATTCAACCCGGTAGCAGACATTAAAAACAACTATACAGAAACAAATTTCCTCGTGGACGGTGTCTTTAACATAAGTAGTTGTATAGAGGCATCAGCATTAAATTGAGATTGTTTAATAACCAGGTAAAAACTCCTTATAGCAGCTTTAAATGTAAAATATATTACATTCTAATTTAAGAATCTGCACTAATGGACTAAGAGTGAAACACTGATGTGTGTGTTCTGGATATTCTCTCTTGACATGGTGCAGTTATTTTTAATACACAATATAATATCACATAAGTGTAAAAAAATATTCAGATTATTTCAAGGGACATACATGAGCGGGTCCCCGGCATATTTTCTGGGGTTCTTGGCTGAAAATAAATAGAGAACTCTGCTTTACTGTCCCCATTATTGCTCCAGTGGGATTCACATTTCACACTTGATAATAGGCCTCCACATTTTTCAGTTGGTTTGTTTATGCCTTTGTGATTTTATTTTCTTAAATGTGAGGAGATCAATAATCTCTATAACAGCAGAAAATGGAATTATGTGTTGATGTGATTACTGAGGTCTCAGAGAGGCAGGATAAAGAGAAGATATGGGGTGTATACTCACAGCACACACAGGCAGTAGACGCCTGGCACAGAGTCGCTGTTTCGTACCAGGTAGCACCCGTCCCGGCCGTCCTGGCCCAGCCGCCTCTCGCCCTCTTCTTTGCCGATGGGTCCGTGGTAGACAGGCAGGTTTTCCATCTCCAGACCTGCTTTCTGTTCTGCTCCCAAGTGCCAGCTCTCCTCTGTCTCTGCTCTTCAACTTTTTCACTGCAGGCAAGCCTTTTGGTCTGGGAACACGGCAAAGGCAGCTGTCCAGCCTCTCATTTGATATTCACTTCTCACTGTTTCAAATGTTTGTTACAGGGAGCCTCAGCTTTGCCGAGCGAGCTCTCTTGATTTTCCACTATCTCAACCCAGACTGATCGCAGCTTGCTCTAACCTCTCACCTTTATGGCTTGGTGCTCTGCCTTTCACACTCACTGCAACATACACACACACGCATGTGCACACATATACACTTGAAAAAATGTGGGTTTGTGTATCTCTCAGGAAACGATTGTATTTGTCGACAGGAAATCACTTCAAAGATTCTAACTGAATATTTCCACAACAATAGAAAGCACAAGAGAGGGATATAAAAAAAGCAATATCACTCTTTTGAAACAGGAAAATGTATCTTGTGCGTGTGCAGTGACTTATTATACTGTTTCCAGCTCAATTACCCAGAGGCCTCGCTTTGTTTTCTTATCATCAGAAGTTTGCTTACATTGACTCTTTCTAGTACAGTTCCCATCAGTTGTGATGTACAGTTTATACTGTGCAAAAATCACCAGAAGAGTAAGTGCTCAGATTCTTTGCCTACAGTAAGTAAAAGTAATAAAACAATAATGTAAAATACTCCCTAACAAGTAATAGTCCTGCATTCAAAATGACTTATTTACTTCAGTAAAAGTACAGGAGAATTATTAATGTACTTTAAAAAAAAAAGTCAAGTATTCGTTCTGCAGAAAAATGGCTCCTGTCACTCATATCTTGTTATGTATGACAGCATTTAATTGTTAATACTGAGGCATCAGCATCAGTGTGTAAGCAGTTATTATCCTGTAGCTGGTTGAGTTGGAGCTGGTTTTAACTATTTATAAACATTTTTTTTTTTTTAATGTTCCTTTTTTTTTTTACTTTTCTTGAAACTTTATATTAAAATTTAAACACACAACTACATAAGTTCTGCTGCTAGGGGTCACTCTTGCATTAAAACAATAACAAAAGACATATTTTGATGATATTGTGAAGAAGCGTTGGATCATAGGAGTCGTTATCTTCCCATTTATACAACCACCATCGACCGTATTCACACGGCTGCCTTTTTCCTCCGTAATCGAAGGGATAATGTCGTACTGCTGTGTTTCAATTGGTAAGTTGTGTGTAAAATCTGACCAGTCCTTGTCATTAAAGCTTTATGATTCTGACCATATTTCAAGGTAAAACAACATATCTGATAACCGATTAGTAACCTAACATTACAGTTTGATAGTGTTAAATGCTAAAAATTTTTGACTATCCATCATCTTTTAATTTCCACCTTTCCTACTGTATTGTGTTACACTATCAAACTGTGATGTTTACTAAGAAGTGGCTGGAGGCTAATGTTGTCTAACGGTAGCTAATGGGTTATCAAATATGTTGCTTTTCCTTTAAATAAAGTTTATATGACATACAACCTGGAACACAGCAGCATGACATTTGAACTGTTCACCCTGGGTGTGACATCAGCGGAAAATGGCTGTCATGTAAATATGGTGAACGGCTGATAAAAATCTGTCTGACATGACTCAGGCAGATATCATGTTCATAGACAAGATAACAGTTAAGTTTTACTCAAATTACATTAAGTCACATTTGCCAACTTCCTTTCTCGCTCTCTGACGTATCCAACATATCCTGTGTTTTCCCGGAAGTTATAGCAACTAGCAACTAGTTAGCAACAGCTAGCAGGGAATGCTAGATTATGGACTTTCTGCATTTGAACATTGCTTGAAACATTTGGGATAATGCAAGTACACAACTCAACAAAATATATAACATTTTAGAAATGTTTTATGTTATAGCTTTAAAGCATTTATGCAAATAGTCTTCAATAATAAAGTGTGTCTTATTTCTTTTACACAAAAAAAGTCTAATTTCCACATTATAATCGTTAAAAAGGCATCTTCTCCGTCTACCTCAATAAAAAACTCCAGAATCAATGAATATGCAAATTTTGTCCTTTTCTAAAGTTTTCCTGCTCAATACACGATGTGTTCTACTACTATAAAGTCTATTCTCGGTGTGTCTGCGCTGGCGGCTTCAAGTTTCTATATCACACTTGTAAGTTGCAAAGTGGACCAGAAATAACTTCTAAACTTGTTGTGATGTCACAAAGTCATACTTGTAGGCCCGCCCTTTCAAAATCAGATTTTCAATGAGCACGGAGAAACTTTCCACTTTCAGCAGATTAATGCAAAAACATCTTTCAAGTGCCAAACTCTGCACATACATCATTCTGCACAGTGGAGCTCAAACATCCAACTGTAGGAAGAAGAAGAGGAAAAACTTTTAGAGTGAAGGGGGCCTTTAAAGATTTAAATTAAACCATCCATCTGAGAGGTTTTGATGGAACTGCTAACAACTCACAAATATCTAAAACATGACAGTGGGCCCCCAGAGTGTAAATATAGACAGTGCAAACAGTGCAGTTGCACTGGGACGCATGGGGCAGATTGACCCTATACAAGTGATTTAGATTGCCTCCTCAGGAATACAGAAAGAGACAGTAAAAGAACTCACATGAGATTCAAAATGGTGCCATTTTTCAAAAGGCAAACCCATCTCATCTTTCTAAAATAGTCAGCAGCAACCTGTAACATTCTTATTTTTATATTATAGATGCTTATTCTATATAAACTATAAAAACTATAACTATAAAACATTCAGTTAAATTAATATTTGTTATTTTCTTTGGTATTTTTGTCATAAACAGATGCTCAATAATGATGTAGCTAGTTTCTGTCAAAACTGAGAACAACACTGCCATCACTGGTGTGTCAACAACCATGTAGCAGGTAAAGTTAGGATAGCAACGTGTGTGTGTGTGTGTGTGTGTGTGTGTGTGTGTGTGTGTGGTGAATATATTTTATATGCAATCTTAACCTGGTCACCATAATACAGCTGTCAAATAAATGCAGTGGAGTAAAAGGTGCAAAAGTTCTGAAATGTAGTTGAGTAGAAGTATAAAGTACCTCAAAATTATACTGAAGCACAGCACTTAAGTACTTAGTTACTTTCCACAACTGACAAAATTTGATAAAACATCCTCAATGCTTCTTATTCCTCCACTTATAATGAAACACACACAAGACTAATTTACTTTGAGGCCTTTGCTAAATTAAAATAATATGTCAGAGTGAGACATTTTATGGCAGGCAGGTAAAACATCTGTCATCTGCTGTGTAAAAGAGTCTCTTCTATTTCTCAGCTCACATTTCCTTATCACACGTCCACTGTATAACACATGCTCCCAGTCACATCGCTGATCTGTCTTCCAATAAACGTGTGTCAAGGACACTCACACCTGCTCTGCGGAGCAGCGAGGAAACAGCTAACGAAGCTGTGTGCATGAACATACTGCGAAGCGGCAACAAACTCATCCTGCAATCTGTCCTGTCAGTCGCAAAGTTCTGTTGTGTCAAATTAAGAATCTGGTGATTAAAATACTGAATGTCTGCGGCAGCGACACGCCGTTCACATCTTGCCGAGCTGATAGCACAGCGTCTGCCGTTTGAAGCTCGTCAGCCACGTTGACATGTATATTATTCTTGGTTTTAACACTCTGCATTCACACCGTGGTCACGGCTGCATGGAGTCCGTCAGGCCGCCAGGTGCTCCTGCAAAAGACCCTTTAGGAAGGCAAACCATATGATTGTGGCATTCAGTGTGTTCTTCGAGCTGGTTGCTCTCTTTAATACAGACTGTGTTGTGGGTTTCTGTTTTTATACATTCAGAACTGTAGCCTACATGAGTCATCAGTCTGTGTCAGAGCCATCTTTCCCTTGGCTCAGAAAGATCATGAGCGGTGGGACTTTGGGGCTCTTGTCTGGATAAGCAGCCAGTGGCATCTTATTCTCTGCTTCTATAGCACTTTAGCGCCATCCAGTGGCACACTGAAAGACCAATAAGGAATGATCTACCGCATGCGGCCTGAGGTAAGGACTAGAAGCCTTTTCATGAAGTTTTCCTTCCCTTTGTGTGCATTATGAATCCTTAAAACACTCAGGCTGCCTTATATAAGTATAAAATAGAAAAAAAGCAGAAACACTTGACTATTTAAGCAGGAACAAAAGTGTTTCTAGCAGTATCCACTCAACCGTCATATATATAATAATCCCATGGCCTTCAATAGAGAAAAATAAAATTTCATACTCCATTGGCTCTCAGCCCACATACACGCAGGCCAGGGTCAATGCAGAATGCAGTGGATCTATACTGGACACAAATAGCAGACAGAGATACATCATTGATTAGCTGGCGGCTCCCTCAACCAACACAACTGGCTGGACTGGAATGCATCATAAGGACATTAGTATGAGATTATGATATCTGGCCTTGATATGTACGGAATCCATGAGAGGCATTCTGGGAAGGGGGGGGGGGGAGGGAACTGGATGTCCATCTGCCAGGCTGACAGTAATCCCAGCACTCTCATTCCCAGGTGGGGGAAACTCTCAGTCACAGCTGTTGGAGGGCAAGATTTGGAAAAGGGAAGCATAAATTGTAACTAAAATCAGTTTTACTAAATCAGTGTATGTGTGAAAATGAAATAAAATTAATTTGAAAATATCCTATTTTGGTAAAAGAACAGTAGAAGTTAATTTAGATAATTGTATCAGTCAGATGAGCAACAATTTTAGGGAAATATTGCTGACTTTATTTATTTTTAAGTCAAAGAAATGCAGTAATTTTCATTTTTTCCTGTCTTTACACAATAATGTACAATACAATTTGTTACAAGTTACATGATTACACATTTAATATCTTGTTCCCAAAGAGAACAGTAAAAGTAGCACTGTTATGACTGGTTAATAATTACCCTTATACATCTGTATTATTATTTGCTTCGGCCTGTTCTGCTTTACAAAGCCAAAATGCAGAGGCTATACATTCAAAGTGGACTTTGGCATTTGTTTTATCATATACAATATTATTATGCCATAGACATGTATAATTTCAGAGAAAACATCAGAGTTTACAAAACTATACCACAGAGCTAAAAACGACATTTAAATTAAAGCTAGCTGCTAAGATAGCTACAGTTAGCTTTATCTTACGCTAAATTTACCCGCTCTTTCTTATCTGTTTCATTCCTGCCATTGAAAATTTGATCTTACATCTTAAATTTGTCTTCCTATATGAAATGAGGCGGGAGCTAAAACCAACCATGACGAACAGAAAAAAAACGAACAGCAGCTGAATTAGTCCTGGTAAAATATTACTAGCTTAGCTTAGCTTAGTTAACAGCCCTCTCAGCCCCTGATTCCTGACAGTTTTAACCCTTAAAAATTTTACAAACGGATTGTTGGCGAACCTTTTGGCCTCTTGAAGGCAGCTGAAACTGGTTGTGAACACGAAACTGACACATCATTCTTAAATGTTCATACTGTGTTCAGCAGTCGCATATTTACCTTTTCTACCCAGCATTGCGAAGCATTTTCATTCATGGTGTCCACCTGGGAACCTATGTCCAATATAGAGAGGGGAAGTCTGTCCTCCCTCATGGGGCCTTACTTTGGAAAAAATATGAACGGTAGTTTGAGAAAGACAAATCATTTTTTGATCGCATTTGAACTTTGCCACGAATAATACATAAAATATTTGTCAATTTAAAAGATAAATATACAGGTCAAGGAAGTCACAGTTTCGTTGTAGGTTTGTTGTAGCAGCATTTAGATTTACATGAGACATGCTCAATGAACTACATCTCTTGTCCGAGATGGGAAAAAACGAGCAAGACCCGTTGCTCGTGTGACTTCATCCTAGTATGAAAACACCCAAGCATCAGCGCCTCAGCGGCTAACATTGGCTTCACTCATGCAGCTTTTGGTTATGTAGTCTCTAATTATGTATTTTCACAGACTGATACTTCAACAGTTTTACAACAAACGGCGACTTTCCTGACTTATAAAATCATTTTTAAATTGACAAATTCAAATAGGACTAAAAAAAATATTTTTTCTCTCGCGTTGACTACCATACATATTTTTTCCTAAGTATGGTCCCATGGTTGTTCACCAGAAGGGGAGGGACTTTGCCTCTGTGTTCACTCTTTTTTAGCTCTTTAGTTTTTGATCCCTGAGGAAAATATTTGGGTCTTTGGCTGCTGAATGCACCCTATATGTTCACCACTAGTTGCTAACTGTGTCTGCCTGCTGTTTGGTGCTGAGCAGGCATTTTGTACAGTGAGTTTTTTAGGACTTTTTCACTGAAAACAGCTGCCTACTGCTGCATTTAACAAATAACATTTATAATTTATCTGTCTGTTGCATAGTTTGGCGAAGCAGTCTCAAACCTTTAAACCATTTTTCTCAGCTTCATCTTTTCTTTTCTTTCTTTGTAAGGCAGCATTGAGGTCTGCTGGAATGTGACTTGACAGATATAGTAACAGCTCGTTCTCACACATCCGAGCTTATTAGAGTTCAGCAGTCACTTGACGTTAAAAGGTATCACTCTTTAGAGTGTGAAGCCATGTGGAGGAAAAGGAAAGTCTAAGCAGGGCCAGAGGGCTCCACAATCGCCAGATCTTTCAGGTCACTGAGTTTTCGAGAGAATGAGCTCAGCCTGGTGCTGAAGGAGCCCCTCTTCTGGCTGTGATCCTCCTCACGGGCCTTCAAACAGGCACACAGACCCTTGCAGAGGCCCCCTAGACGGCCCCGGAAATGGTTCCCGATGAAGCAATAGAGCACGGGGTTGATGGCTGAGTTGGAGAAGCCCAGGCAGAGGGTGAGAGGGGTGAGGTTCTGGATGGTCCAGTTTGCCCAGCAGCTGTCCAACCACCCTTTGCTCTTCACAAAGTCCAAGAAGGTCACGCAGTGGAAGGGGAACCAGCAGAGGAAGAAGGCCAAGACCACGGCGGCTACGGTCCACAGCACGCGCTCCAGCCCCCTGCCCTCCAGGGATCTGCCCACGCTGGAGCTGGGGCACACACATGGGGTTGGGGGTCTGTCTGGTTTACTGCAACTCTCCCGGTGTTTAAAAGAGGGCATGTTGGGGGGGTGCAGCGGATTCTGCATTCTTCTCAGCCCCGTATCAGCCATCAAATGTCTACCAATAGCACAGTAGCAACAGGAGATGACAAGCAGCGGCAGCAGGAAGGCCAGGATGATCTTCATCCAAACCAGAGTCATATACCAGTTATTATCAGGATAGAAAATCACACAGGCCTCCACGCCAAGTGCCTCAAGGTGATACGTGTTCCTCAGGTACAAGGTCGGGGCTGAGCAAGTGCACGCCAGGAGCCACACCAGGATGCACGTGAGCCGGGCGCGCTTGGGGTTTCTTGCACTCTGGGAGCGCAGCGGACGCACAATGGCCAGGTAGCGGTCCATGCTCATGCTGGTGATAAAGAAGATAGACGCATAGAGGTTGAGGTTGTGGAGGGCGCCGCAGACTTTGCAGGCAAAGCCAGCCAAAGGGCCAGCTGTAGCCCTGGGAGTAATAGACAGCCCACAGCGGGAGAGACAGCAGGAACAGCAGGTCAGACACGCACAGGTTGAGCATGAAAGTGTTCGCCACAGTCCTCCTTGACGTGCTGCCATGAGCCAAAACGCACACTGCCAGGGCGTTGCCTACGATTCCCAGCACACAGATAACGCTGTAGATGGCAGGGATGACAGTGGTTATGGATACAGGAGTCCAGTCTGTGCAGTTGAGCGCAGAGGGGGCTCGGGAGGTGTTCAGATAGGTTTCCATTGTTGAATTGGGGGAGGAGGTGGAGGAGTTGGAAAAGGAGAGGTCATTTGGGACCGCCATTATGAAACTGTATGTATCCTTGCGTCACCCAATTTGACTTCCCTCCTTTCAGTCTTCCAAGGTCAGCTGGAAATAAAACAAAACAGGAGAGCATTTACAATTCAGCTGCCTTTTACGGACAAAAAGTGTTCCTACGCAGCAATCAGTTGGCTCTTGTTTATTAGCTGTCCCACTTGGTAACTAATCACAGCACAAATACATTACACCATTCTTGAAGTGGGGCAGTAATGAAATACACATGAAGGGGTTGTAATAATCTGTCTGCTTAATGGATTCCTCAGAAACAACAATTCTGTATTAATGACCGAAATAAGTTTTTGAAACATTCATGATTTAGATGAAAAAAGTGTCAACTTAATTTTAAATGTAATGTTTTACAGGAGTCTTAACTGAAACTGATTACATTATGGTCCGGTGCAGCAGGGGAATGCATTATTAATAACAACAGGGAAATTAGGGGAGACCAGGGGCAAATGTAACTTTTTTTTTTTTTACATCTTCCTTCATAACTCACATGAACTTTGCCTGAAATACACTTGTCATCTTTTGATATAAGAAAATATATATATGTGCACTAATTAATAA
The DNA here is from genome assembly GCA_034769285.1 of Lutjanus argentimaculatus. Taxonomy (NCBI): domain Eukaryota; kingdom Metazoa; phylum Chordata; class Actinopteri; order Lutjaniformes; family Lutjanidae; genus Lutjanus; species Lutjanus argentimaculatus. Next base: position 27,019,525 of record JAWZSL010000006.1, read on the forward strand.
TACAATTGATTTATCTTCACTAATTAATACAAGATTATAATATTTAATTTACTGCTATAAGTCAAGAGTGTTACAATTGCCCCCTTGCACTGTAAGAATGGAAAAAGTTGAGAAAACGCAAAATTTCAAGACAACTTACTGACAGATTTTTGAGTTTTGAGCCCAATTCAGACTGTTTGTTTTGGGGAGATAATTTGCTTTTCCTCTTTAGATAAACTTGAATCTTTAAATTTAGAAACCCCTTAGAAACTGTATTTCAAAAATGGTTGAGTAAACACATTGAAGTAAAACTGAATTATGGTTGATACATTATTATCAGTTGCAACTATTTAATTTTGAAGCACCCAAATAATGACAAATCAGATTCACAGCTTTGAAATACAAATTTTTGTGGCTTCTAAAACTCAAAAATCTAGTGAGGGCAGTAAACAGTGTAAAAGTGATTTGGAACAACTTTAACACTAAAAGTAAAGTTAACCCAGTATATCTCAAATAAAGGCACACCTCAAAGTAATCTCATTACTGCTGTACTCTCAAGATTCTCTACATGTAAATGGTTCAAATTCTTCAGTTCAAATTATTCTGTGTCAGGCATTGCATGCATTCAAAGCAAATGTATATTTATGTTTTTGCTGAAGACTTGTCAACTCTTCTTGTGGTAACTGGACTTTACTTATTTGAACTGAGTAAAAAGTTATGTAAGGTGCTTACATTGGGCCATTTGGCTTGAAGGCAATTGTAACACTGTGTTACAACTGCCCCTGAGTCTTGCAGCCACGATAAAATATTGAATGCTAGCTAGCAATACCTATATTAGCATTATATATTAGTTTGTTTATTTTAATATTTAACCAAAAACATAGAGGTAAAGTTGATTTTTTTTTTTTCAGCGATCCAAACTTTAGACAGCAGAGGAAAAATATTGCATATCCAAAACATAACTGTCACACCTAAAAAGTCAGCTTTTTGTAGAAAATGAAATGATCCTGCCCTACATGCTCCTCCAGCATGTACAGAAAAAAACGTCGTCATTCTAGTGGTTTTGATTTGAAGAACTGAGTGTGTTACAATCGCCCCTCGTCTCCCTTACATCCTGAAATATAGTAACTTTTTTCAAAACAAAAATAACTGGTAGCCTAACTGGTATTTATACTAAGACAGTTGAACTAGTGAAAGAAAGCAGATGAAAACTGAGATACAATCAAATCAAACCAGACTTACTAAATGATTTCTACATATTAAAAGAATTCACTTTACCTGGAGTGATTGAGTGTCCAGTCCAAGCAGTCAGACACTGTTCTTTTGGCTAAAGTCCATGTCTTGACAATCGCTCCTCGACCCCTCTAAGAGACATCTGCACAGCTGAGTAGCCCGGACCATATCATGCCTCCGTGTGTGTGTGTGTGTGTGTGTGTGTGTGTGTGGTGTGTGGTCTGTGTGAAGAAAACAGACTGGAGGCTCTGAGAAACCAGATGAGGTTGGGGGTCTTATAGCCCCCAAGAGCCTCCTAATGATTGCACAACAGGGGTAGATGCTTACACGTCACACCTCCACCATTACCATGGGGGCTGGACTGTACCTGGACACCAGCCAGGCTGCACTCACACAGAGAGAGAAAGTTGCTCTCTGTTTTTCATTCTATCCCTCCTCTTTTCCTCCTGAAGTCTCTACCAGAAAAGGCCAAAAACTAAGAAAATCAAGTCAAGATGTGCGTTAGAGAGTAATAGCTGCGTTTCAAGTGGCTGTAAACACACAACCATGAGTCATACCTGACTATAATGAACAGGACACTAGTGTGTTTGAGGTGTCAAACTTAAAACCCTGACTGTCCCCGCCGGCGGCCTCTGACCTGAGGAAAGGAGGCTGCGTGTTAATTAGCAGAGCCTCGCACTTTGTGTCATATTCGTCCTGCCAGCGGTCAGATAAGCCATGGGAAATATTTACTGTGTCTCAGAGGAAGTCAAGCCAGCCACTGGGGCAGAGGGAGAAAGGGGGGAGGCACAGCGCAGGAAGACGGATGAGGAGGAGGACGAGCAGATACTGCAGGGAGTGACCGAGGAGATGAGAAGGAGCGATGGAGGGAGAGACGAGGAGGGAAAAGAGGAGAGAAAGCGGAGATTCCCTCCAGTGGTTTTTCATTAAAGCCTCTGGTGAAAGTTAATGAGGGATGCGTACAAAGCTCTGAGACTGATTACATCACAGCTCCTTTGATCAACGGTGTGAGCATGCATCTCTCCCTGTGTGTGTGTGTTTCTTCAATACTTGTGCAACTGGATGTACTTAATCACAGCCTGGCATGCACGCATCGACGCAATGCGCTCGCCTCGGTTTACATGTGTGTTCAGATGAGTGTGCGGACTCCGCTCCATTGAGTATCTATCAGGATGTGACACGTCCTAATAGCCGTGGGAAAGCTGACGGTGAGGATGACGGATGAAGGCGAGGCAGAAGGCAGCAGATTTTGAAGGCCGCAAATGAAGAGCTCTGCCGATGCCTTCGTGCTGGATATGAGAAATCGGGAATGCGCTGTAGGCCTACGTCGCAGAACTCTTAAAATGGGATAGCTATGCTTTCCAAAACGGAAACTTCATAATGTAATGTTCTTCCACTGGCATGCTGGGTATGCACAGTTGTTCGCACACACAAACACACACACACGCACACACACAGATTGAAGCCAAGGGCCCTTGTCATGACATAACTAAAAACAGAAATTTATGGTGTCATGCCGGCCAACACAAATAGAGGATGACAGAAAAAAAACAGAAATATGTCTCTGCCTCCCCGCTGTTTGTCTCTAATCCAGTGGTGGAACGTAACTAAGCACATTTATTCAAAATATACTTAAAGGGCCAGTGCGTATGATTTAGTGGCATCTAGCAATGATTTTGCTGATTGCAAGCAACTTATCACACTCTCACCTTCCAAGCATGTAGGAGAAAGTATGGTTGCCTGCACAAAACGCGAAAAACGGATGTCAAGGATGTATAAAGAAGGAATGCATACAGTGTTTGAGTTGAGCCGCTGTTCATTCCTTTGAAAGCTGCTCAATGCTGCATGAAGCCAACTTATCGCACTGGATGTTCTGCATGTGCTTCTGCAATGCGCCTCCGATGGAGCAAGCACACTAGAGACTTAGGCCAACCAAGCTGCTAACTTTCAGTTTGTCCCCTCTGCTAAGCTGAATGGGAATAAAATCTCTTCCAGACTTTCCGAATATTATTGGACCAAACGGATCAAATCCTGTCAGTCAAATTAGTCATTTCATGAGTCATTTCAAAAAAATGTATCAGCAACTTATTTTATTTCACAATGTACGCTTCTAGGAAAATGTTTTTTGGGCCACAGTGAATCACATCATGTTACCATTACACAGTTTGGCCACGATGTCAAATTTTCTTCAAAGCCAGGAGCTCTTCTTGGGGGCTTGTTTTCAACATGGTGAACTCTGTGATAGAGGACCTGCACTCTCTAGATAAAAATGGTTCATTCTAAAGTAACAAAAACACAACCATTCTTATTTTCAGGTGATTATACACTAATGAAAACATACTTAGAAATATTATATTCCATTTCTGCCATATTCTTCTAATAAATCCCTATAATTTTTACACACTGGACTGAAGCATAGTCGTGAGGTACTGTACCATTTTCCGCTACATTATGGTTCCACTCCAGAAAATGTCAGAGGGAAATATTGTACTTCTTACTTCATCAGATTTACAGACAGCTATGGTTACTAGTCATCGTGCACATTAAGATTCAACGTACAAAATCAGTTTCTACGACATGATTCACCCTTATAAATGAAACTCCCCAACAGTAGCCAGCAAGAACTCACACCGGGAACACTTATCCAATCGTTTATATATATGTACATATATATATATATATATGTAAAATGCTGTATAACATTTTGAAAGATGCTATTGTGCATGAGTGTTTCAATTTTTATTGCATGAAGTGCATTTTGGTGATTTTACGCTTGCTTTTATGTTACTTAAAGGACTAGTGTGTAGAATTTGGTGGCATCTAGAACACAGCTTGTTTCACCCTCCCCTTCCAAGCCTGTAGGAGATGGCTGCAAAACGTGAAACGCCGTCTAGAACCGTAGAGCCAGTGTTTGGTTTGTCTGTTCAGGTCTGCTGTACAAACATGAAGGCTCAACATGATGGCCTCTGTGGAAGATAATTCACATCCTCTGACATAAATGAATCTTATTTTCAGGGGATTATACACTAATGAAAACATATTCATGAATAATATATTACATTTCTGTCATATTCTGCTAATTGCTTACTTAAGCTTTCACATTCCCTTAGGAACATAAGCCATCGAAGAGAGCTCTCCATCCTCTCTGGTCTTGTGCCTTTCGATCCAGTTGGTGCCATGGCAGCCCCACAGCCTTCATCTCTTGTTCTGTGCCTCTTCTCCAGGCAGTTCTGGATCTTCCTCTGTTTCTCTTGCCTTGTGGGCTCCATGTCAGTGCCTGATTGATTTATTTTGTATTCTCAGTGTGTGGCCTATCTGGCTCCAATTCCTCCTCCTAATTTGAAGTTCTATGGGTTCTTGTTTTGCGACGCTCCCACAGGTTCGTGTTTGGCGATGCTGTCTGGCCGGCGGACTCCCGGGAGCTTTGGAGGCAGCGGTTGATGAATGTCTGTAGTTTGTTGAGTATGTTGGCAGTAATTTCCCAGGTTTCGGATCTGTAAAGCAGAATGGATGCCTTTCTTAATCTGGGTTTGACGTCTCCCTCCGTTCCTCGTCCACGGTATTTATGCTTCCAAGGTATGTAAAGCTACCTCCTCTAGTCAGTTATGATCAATGATGCTTGGTGCATTGTTCTTCTTATTGATTCTCATGAGTTTTGGACCTTGAAGTAACATTTTAGCAGTGCTGTTGATCTGTCTGTCAGTGCACCACTTTAGCACTATCATCAGGTCAAATTATTGTTTATTTACTTACGTTTATGACTAAATACCTGGAAATAATCTCAGTTGGGGGCTATTTTGTGTCATTCTTTGCTATTTAGCACGTCTTGTTAATACAGGACATTGTGTTAGTACTACTTTTACTCAAGTTAAAGGGCTGACTCTTACTCACTCAATCTTACTTTCACTTGTTTAATCTCAGAATGGCTCCTGTTTGCCATTCTTTGACCTTTGTCAACATTTGGAGGGACAATCTCACTTTATCCTATCGCCAGACAATCAATCGAATCGGCTACATTTTGCTTTTTCTGGCATTCATGGCATGTTTAAACACATTAGTGTTAATTCTGCTACCAAATGCAAAAATCTATCCTCTTTTTTGGGTTGTTAGAAGCACAAATTGAGAGGCTGAATGATTAACAGTTTGAGAATGTGTGGGAGTGTGTGTTTGTGTGTGTTTGATCCAAACACAGGGATTTAGTTACAGGCAGTGTCTGTACAGCAGGCAGCAGATAAGAAGAGCGATGGAGCAGAGAGCATCAAACCTCAACTTTCATTACAAGCCTTACCGGACATCAATCTCCCAGCCAATTATTTTTTTCACTGTTTTTTAATCCTTTCTGGATTAAAAACATTTAATTTTATCTGTGACTTTAGTTGGTCAAATTTCTTTTTCTTTCCTCTGCACTCAGATCATGAACATGCACTTATATATACACAAGATCCTACATAAACACAAAGTGGCCCACACAAATTATAAAGGAGAGGAAGATGTGCATAAGTAAACATATACTATATTCACAAACCCCCCTAAAATTGCTTTCATAATTGTTGTGTTTATATTTTTTGCTGATAAATGTGCTATGTGTTTATTTGAGGGTGGGGGTCTCCCTCGCTGGCCGGACCCTGGGAAGATAACCACCAAAAACCATAACCCTCGCAAGCTCCTCTGTGGAAAATCTGGCTCATGGGGATGAAAGGTCAGAGGTCAGAGTTGGGAGCCCCGCTTCCTCTCTGCTGGTCAGCACAAATCTGAGAGAGCTCTGGACAACATGACAGCCTCCAGTCGAACATTAGTTCACAGAACATAATCATAGCTGCTGCGGCTGCGTTGTGTGGGATCCAGATTACATGCGACAGGATTGTATAATTAGGATATAAAAAAACACATTACAACACTTCATGAGTCTCAATGGTCTAAGTGAAACCAGATAATCTCAGAGTCAATTCATTATCATGGCTTCTAGTGAAAAATGCTTCACTGGGTGGAAATTTCAACATTTTGTCTTTAAATCAGAAAAGACGACAGTGACAGTTCTGCCTCCAACTGTGAAAATACTGCCATCATCCAAAGACTCAACAAGGACTCGACATCTAATAAAGAAAAAAAAAATTACTGGTGACCAACTGCTAACATTAGCTACACAGAATAAATGCTAATGTTAGCTACACAGACCAATCACAAATGTTTAGCTGCACAGACCAACTATAAATGTTAGCTACACAGAACAAACGCTAGGCAAAGATGGCGCCCATGCAGTCCAATGAGAGTTGCTCACCTGGCGCATGGTTCATAGTTCATATTATATGACTATGCCGCTAACGTTAGCTACACAGACCTAGAATTGATGTTAGCTATACACAGCCACTGCTAACGTTAGCTACAGAGAAATCCTGTCAAGACTACTACTGAAAAATATTTGGAACTGCTGAAGGAGGTGCTGATGTTGGTGACCCGGATGGAGCGTAGGTATTAACAAAAGCCCCATAATTTATGGCAGTTTACTTGAAGTTTAACACTGAAGTGTAAATAACGTACTTAGAAAAGTTCAGTCAAATTTGCATAATTACCACTGATCTCAATGTGCATTTGCACACAACAAAGGAAGAAATATGCTCGCTGGACAAAGAATTAATGAAAACCTACAATGAACATAAAACGTTATATCATATCAGGCTAAACAATTTCACCAGATTTGGTATTGAGGTAATCCTAAAGTCACAGAAAGTAATCAAGTCACATTACTTCAAGATTGTGATACTGTGATTGGGTTATAGTGAGCTGATGAGTAACTGTACCAGAATACAAAGGCAAAGCCATGCATCCTCCAGTGGACCACCATGGGATATAATATTAGAAAAAAAAATGTAGTAAACCCTAGTCAGTGGTGGGAGACAAATAATCTTGTTTGAACTGTGCCATGAATCACACACGTTTGTTAATTTTAAGATAATTTTAAAAGTCAAGAAAGCTGCAGTTTTGTCATAAAACTGTTTAAATATAAGACTGTGAAGATTCTTACTGTAATTAGGACTACACACGTACGTGATGTCATGACTTTCTGCCTCCAAAGCTAACGTTAGCCGCTGAAGCTACAAGAGTTTCCCACAAAACTAAACTAAATTATGACAAACATAGCACACACTGCGGCATTCTTGTCTTGTATAATCATCCAATAATTGGTCAACATCATATGTGAATTCGTGGCACAGTTCAAACAGGAACAAAAAAAATATTTGTCTCTCACAATAGACTATTATTCATATTTTTTTTCAAACTTAGGTCCCATGGGGTGCCCGGGAAGGGGCGTGATTTTGCCTGTCTTGGAGCTTGGAGTGGGATGCTGTAAGGAAGGGGGCCCCATATGTGTACGAGACCCTTGAGATATGTGACATGAGGACATACTTAGTGTCTCATCATCCTCTGACACTGGTCCTCAGCTTATAGCAACAAGATGTCCATGTGAGAGAAAAGGACTGCACAGATTTCCAGCATTCCCAGTCTCTACGCTCTGTTCTATTTTGGGCTGAGTCAATATGTTCCATGTGATTTTATTAATGCTGTCGGAAGATAACGACTACGGGACACTGAGCTGTTTCTGGACGATTGTTTTACTTTATCAGAACATTTGGCAGTGCTTGTCTGAAAAACAGCACAGTCACACACAGTCCCTTAACCCCTCGACTCAAACCAGCAGCACTAATAACTGCAGCTCCGATGCCACAGGAAGCCTGGTTCCCATATGTGTTTTTCTCCGTGTGTAACAGGAAGAAGGATGAGAAAGTATTGACATCCAATTGATCTGACATCTCCCTCCGTTATACACATATGTGAGCACACACACAAAAGACCCCCCGAGGGTCGTGACTCTGGTCAACCTCACATAGGTTTTATGAGGTCCAGGCAGCTCCGGTTTCTCTGAGGAGCAATAAAGAAGCTGTAAAGATGTTAACAGATAGCCTGCTCCCTGGGTACAAACTGTGCGTTCTCAGAAAATAAGCAAAAACATGTGGCACCAAAAAATGCTTTCAAGTTTACATGACACTCCAAGGTTTAATACACATTTGTTGCTCAGATCTTTCAGAGTTCCTCAAAATAATCATTTCCATGATTAATATTTGTCCATCTGTACTGTTCTTCTGCTGCAGGAAACCACAGTGACTGAATCACTTGGGATCAGATTTACTGGCAGTTTGACAATTTGTCCTTTACTGACCGAGGAAGCTCTAATTTTAATTTTATGGGACGATTTCCAGACTTGCTACAACTTGGTTTAACTGAATGAGTTGTAGTGTAACACGTGACAACACAAGAGTCTGCAGACATGCTAGCAGCTCTATGCAGCAGCTTTCAGCTAAATGCTAACATCAGCAAACATGCTCAAAGTTTTACCATGCATATGTTTAGCAGGTATAGTGTTTAGCTGTTCATTATCTTAGCTTATTGCGTTAGCCTACTAGCATTTGCTTATTAACGTAATCTGCCGATTTTCTTTTAGATTTCAGTTATGATCCCGAACAAAAATCTAAACAACCTAAAATTATTTAAAGTAGGGCTGGTAGAAATAATTTAATAGATTTTAGTAGAACCTTTAACCACCAACAGTTCAAGACAAAGTGTGAACATTTGTTTGAAAAGTCAAAAAGCATAAAATGTTGAGCACATGGCTACAAATAAGATTCAATGCAAAGCAGAAGGAGCAAAAATTAACTTGGAAAATCTTTACCTATTAATCACTATCTTTGATTCAAGTCTTAGCTGTGAACCATGTCAGAAATGTAACCAAAACTGGATTTTATCATCTCAAGAGCATTGCCAGAGTGCAACCGTTTCTCTCTCAAGCCAGCACAGACACTGGTGCATGTTTTTATTACCTGCAGAATTTATTACTGTAATGCCCTACTTTCTGGTCTACCCAAGAAAAACTTTGCTCAATTACAATTATTACAAAACTCAGCTGCATGTGTGCCGACGAGGAGCAGAAAGAGAAGACACATTATACCAACTTTAAAGCCTCTGCACTGGCTTCCTGTGCTCCAGAATTGATTTTAAGATCCTTTTATTGGTTTATAAAACTCTTAATGGTCTTAGTCCTACCTATTTATCAGATGTGCTTTCATCCTATGAACTCTCTAGAACTCTGAGGTCTTCTGGTAATGGCCTTTTAATTATCCCCAAAATTAGAACAAAAACCCCCGGTGAGGCATCCTTTTATTACTACGGTCTGTGGAACAGCCTGCCTGAAGACCTGAGGGCAACAGAGGGTGTTGATATTTTTAAAAGGAAACTCAATTGAACTTTTTTTTTATTATTGTGTATTTATCTATTTATTTATTTTTATCTTTTTTAAAATCTTTTTTCCTGCATATAAATAAAGTCTGACTGATTGATTCATCAAACAATTACGTCAGCACATTTCAAACGAATGTATAAAAAAATATCTGGTAAGATGATCAATAACACTTTTACTTTTACAAGCAGTATCTCTATTTGTGTAATACCGGCGGAAAATCTGCAGAGGTGTCATTAAAATACTGTGGGCCCAGATTCCGTGTAGGCCTGCTTATTGGCACAAAAAACAAAATACCACCCAGGCTGACAGGAAAGTAATTCGTACTGCAGATATTTGGTTATAAACCGAAGTGCTGAAAAAATCTAATAAAATTTGACCTGATGTCAATAGATAAAATGTCAGAGATCACCAAGGTGATTACAGTTCATCCAGAGGTGACATGACTGTACTAAATTTTGACATCCATTCAATAGCTGTCAAAGCCTTTCACTCCAAACCACATGCCAACCACAGTGTGGCACTTGAAAAATCAGGGGATCATCAAAGTCATTGGGATACGTCATTTGGAAACCAGGGTTACGTTTAGGGGTTAGGGTTAGACTGTACAAAGGTTTGTGCAAATGGCAATCCATCCAAGAGTTGATGAGTTGATACTTCACTAAAAAGCAAAAATGTCAAACCTATGTCAGCATGAGAGGAAAGGTCAAGGGATCAGTCAGATCCATCCTCTGGGAACTATGAATGCCTGTACAAATGTTTTTTGGCAAAGCCTCCTAAATAGTTGCAGAGATATTTCTGTTTGGCCTAAAGTGATAGACTGATCAAAGGGACAGTTCACCCAAAAATGAAAATTCAGTTATTATCTACTCATCCTCATGCCGATTGAGGGTCGGGTTTATTTTGTTATTCTGCAAAACACTGCTGGAGTTTCACAAGAAAATGGTGTTGCAGAATCTCCCCAACAATGGAAGTGAATGGTGACCAGTTTTCAAATATAAGAAAACAACAGAATAAAAACATAAAATGCCTCCATACTGCTCGTCTGGCATAATCCAAGTCTCCTAAAGCCCCAACACACTGTTTGCACACCGTCAAAACACACACATCCAGTTCATACAGCGTGCATGGGAACGTGGCTCCAAGCTAAAGGGCTACAGTGAAGATTCAGACTAAAAACATGATGTAAATAACATTTTTTTACTCAACTTGTCATGTTGGGGCTTTAGGAGACTTGGATTACACCAGACGAACAGTATGGAGGCATTTTATGTTTCTATTCTGTTGTTTCTTTATATTTAAAAACTGGTCACCGTTCACTTCAATTGTTTGGGAGATACTGCAACACTGTTTCCTGTTTTGTGGACTAAAAAACTAAACCTGACCTTCAATCAGCATGAGGGTGAGTAGATAATGACTGTTTTTTGGGTGAACTATCCCTTTAATATAAGCCTTTAAGTGCTTTTGTCTGTATTCTTTAATGTTTTTTATGTCATCAAGCTCTCAGGGACTCCAGATGAAAATTAGCCTGTGTGACTAAATCTGGCCTCTTTACATGACAGACTCAAGTGCTCATGTTAATTAATGTGTATTGTCTTTTCTTTAATAAAATAAACAATTAACATAGACATGAAATTTTAACATTATGTATTTATTTGTTGCTATACACAGTAAATAAGCCTGGGTTTATGCCCTTTGTCACTAAAAGTCTACAATATACTTTGCAACACCATATAATAGAGCACTGTAAATTGTACCACGGGTCATTACAGAGCTATTCAATCATTTCTGGGAGTTTTCGAGTTAAATCAGTTTCGGCCATCAGCAGTGATATAGGATAGAGACCTCCAGATGTGAGCCTCTCCCAAGTGTGAGATGTTCTGAGGACTTGTGAATATGTCTCGACAGTGACTCACTAGAGGGATTTTAACTGGGACATTTTCAAGGACATGGATTCATTAAGTAAAATCTTCAGTTTGTGTGACTCATTAATTCATTTAAATGTTCCAAAATGGGTTACAGTGTAATATTCATGATGCTGAGCAAACATTGTTGCTCGTGTACGAGGACAGAAGGCCTGCTGAAGTTTGGTGCAAACCTAAATTACAAATATATTATCTTATGACTGTGACAAGCATTACGTGACGCAGAAATGTACAATATCTCTGGTGAGCACAGTTAAGTTCTGGTTATCATCAGCTACACAAAGAAGTAGGCTTTAAAGTTTCCCTGAGGAGAGAAGGCTTTGTTTAAGTGATTTAGGTGTGACTGAAGATTAAGTACACTTCATGTTTTGTTGCGTATTATATGATGATTTAAGAGCTACTCTTTTCTTTTACTTCTGATGAGTTTTTCGGTTTCTTGGATGATTTTAAATAAATAATTGTAGGAAGGAATCTTTTTTGTGTCAGATTTGATTTTCGTTTAAATTAAAGATGCAACATAAAGCTGTGAAAAATATAGATTTATTTTTGGTTCTCAACATCTGAAGACAATTTCTGATGCAACAAAATGGAACAGCACCGGTCCATCTTGTATCCATTACCAGCACATGAGCAGTATTTTGAACATACCAACGCAATGGGCTAAATTACAATAAATAAAAGCACCTTGCATTCATGATGGTGAAAGCTGTAGGACAAAAGCCAGTAATTGTTAAATGACACAAACAGCGAGAAAAACTCACAGTCTGCCATCTGTGACTGAAAAGACGTAAAAAGTCGTGGGTGTTATATTGTTTTTTTTGTTGTTTTTTTCAAGGTTTCCGTCTTTCTACGTAAACCGACAGTTGTGTGTGCTGGAATTCACTGCATCGCTGCTACAATGCAAATGTACTTGGACCTTTTCTGATGGAAAATAAATGATGTGGGCCAAAGAAACGAGAGTGGAAACATTGATGAAAGACTTTCTAACTCTGCTTGCTTGCAAAATGGCCTATTTACAGAGCATAATGATACTGAGCGTTTGTTAATCTGGATGAGATATGAGATGGCAGTGTGGGAATGAGGTTTCTCTTGCAGCCGGCTGTTCTCAGCTGCGTGTGCTGTACAGGTCTTCATCCTCAGGGTTGGACTGGCCGAAGTCCATTATAGCAGGGTCTGGCTTGAAACCAGAGCCACCTGGAGGACAGCAAGAGAAATGCAACACAAACTCAGTCACAAACAGAAATGCTGCATGTTAAAACTGACCCAGACTGACAATATCTGCATCAACAGAATAAACTAAAATTTCTAGATAACCCAAATTAGACACAACCAAAAATAATCTTTCTGTGATAATATAATCCAGAGCTCTGGCATGTTTGTCCATTTCAAAATAAAGGTTTTCAAGATTCAGCCAAATAACTAGTTATTTATTATGTAAATAGTTTCATGTAAATAAACTTTTTTAAAAAGCCACCTGTTAAAATATGTTACAGCTTCTCTAACTATGCTATTATGTTTCCAAATAAGACTGTAGTTAAATATTGGAGCTCAAACAAATTAGATTAGATTATCTACACAGGAAGTTGGACAAGTTCCCCTGTTAAACATCTCTGCCCACAGAAGGAGTAAACAAATCCAAGGCTGCCTATACTTATACTATTTTCCCTTCAACATATTCACAAATAATATATTCTTGTTACCCCACATTTCTGGTCACTTTTATTTTATTAAGAACCAAAAATGAGCTGAAAAAGGCTTCAAACATCATGGCATTTGTGCAAACTTATTAATTCACTGTGGCCATGGAAACCAGGATTAACAGCCATAAAGGTATGGTTTCTTTATGCAGAAAAGACCGTCTTTACTTTCCTGTTAAGTACATCATTCCACCACTCATAAATATTTGGACAAGCTTAATATTTGGTTATTTGTAATGCTATGTACATATGCAATACAGATATGGCTGCATTTTACTAATTTGGTCACAGATGTTTGGATTTGGTTCATTTAGAAGGCAATTAAAGCAGAGGTGTGTTGCAGATCCACAAAGACACACCACATCTCTCTCTAGAATTACCTGAATTCCAAATCACTTTGATGTGATAGGTGTCTGCGTGTGATCTTTCCTGATCCAGATAAGATTAAGACTCATTTGAGTCACATTCATTGAATTTGCATGAAATTTGTTGTGCGCCACAGGTAAAAATATCCACCAAGTATAAGCACTTACTGATAATCGATCAAAAAATATAACTCTATAACGTGTTATATATGTAGCTATGCATTATAACCTGCACACAATAGGGGAACAATGAGCCACTCAGAGCTGCGTATAAATAAAACAATGTGAAATCCTGTTCGATTATTAATCAAATCCTCATATTTTATATATGACAATTAGTTCATTACATGCATACATATTATCAGCATAAGCAGCAATTCAACTTGTATATGTTATATATGTGTGTAGCATTAAGGGACTACAACTCTCATTTCGTTGTGCAACCCCGTGTTGTATAATGATAAATAATAAACAATAATATAGCAGTTACAATCCACAGTTCATAGATTAAATGTGTTATCTCCTCTAAATATTCAAACATATATCAGGATGATTCCTTGTCTTGAGAGTCCACATATAGACGACATCTGCAGCAAAGTACAACAAGAAACTTATTTTCCTAGAGGACTGAGGTTATTTGGAGCAAACAGGCAGATTGTGTTATTATTTTTCCCAATGTAGGATATAGTGTTATGCAATATGGGATCACGGCTGTCTAGATGGTTACAAACTGTGAGCCCAATGCATGACTTTTTTTTGTTTTCTAACTGCATATATCCAAATGTTGACTCTGGTAGCAGTACATCGGATTCCTGTCATGTTTTATTTGGTGGATATTATTTTTTGCTATCTAGCAGAGGAATCCCCCAGGTTACTGTCCTGGTAAAAAGTCTGCAGAACTCATTCAAGGGTGAGATGAGATATAAAAGCTGCATTGTTGTAACACGGTCAATATGTAGGTGTCTCTGTCAGAAATTGAATGTTATGTAATTAAACTGAGTGTTTATCACTGTGTGAACTTGTGACACAAAAGTTTCAGCAGAGACTGACAATAGCATGATCAAACCTCAACTAATCTAAAGTCTAGATAAAGAAAAACCACACATGCTAACAAGAAAAAGACCCAAGACACTTGTGTGGTGTGTGTGTGTGTGCATGTGAGTCTGTATGTGAGTCTGCTTCACTAACAACAACTCACAAACTGAAGCAGTGGAGCGAGTGCTGCAGATCTTCACAGTACCTTTGCTGTTTTCTGCTGCAGGCTGTTGAGGTGGTGATGGGGTTAATGTCTCTTCCGCATCGCTGACTTGTGGTGGTGGGTCAGTTAACTCGGGTTGAGGAGCAGGTTCGGGCTCAGCTGATTCAACAACTGGCACTGTGGAGAAGTCAAAATTAAACACAGGTTGCATGAGCCAATGTGTTCTGAAAGCTACTGTGACTTCACACTAATAATAGTACAATAGTAATAATGTTTAGAGAGTTCTTACTTAAAATAAATAAGTGCAGGGTTCAAAGTTTTTTTCACTGTCTGGCCGAGTGGGCCAAAAATCTATTTGCCCTAAGTCAATTTTTACTTGCCCCTGTGCAAATTGTTTTATTTAGTTATAAAATAGCTAACTAATTTTAAAAGTCACGTTTAATCTAGGGCTGCAATGTCTATTAAATGTCAGAAAACAGCGAAAAATGTCCATCCCAGTTTTTTTAAAAGTCCAAGGTGATGTCTTTAAATGTCTTACTTTGTCAGTCTAAAAACCATACACTGAGTTTAACATAATAAAGAGAGAAAAGGAGGAAATGTCCATTTGACAGGCTAAAAATGGCATTCATGCCATTTTTGCATGAAAATTTACTTTAACAATTAATCTATAATCAAGAAATTCTTTTATACCACTAGCCAAGTAAGCTAGTTTCTAGATTTACTAGCCCGACATTGCATTTAACTTGTCCTGGGCACGTACACAATCCTTAATGTTGAGCCCTGAGGTGGGCAGAACTCCTTTGTGCCAATAAGAAGCAATGCAAGAGGTGTACGAATAGCTTTCAAAGTTTCATTTCTTGGATCCTTTTAGTTTATGTTCATTTTAGGTTACTTTTAGTTCAATGAAATTCTGTTTTTTCAAAACTGTCCAATCAATGCACCTCTGTATTTCCAACAGTGTTTTTTCAAGGAAACAAATTCATTTCTAGTGCATTTTCTGCACTTTAACATTATAGATCAAAATATTTCTGCTACCTGGTGGCTCATCTGAGGTCTTTGGAGCAGGGGGTTCTTCAGAGGAAGGAACAGACTCGACTACAGCAGGCTCAGCTGCAGCAACCTCCACTGGGGCAGCTTCCACTGGAGCAAGCTCTACTGGAGCGACCTCGACTGGGGCAGCTTCTACTGGAGCGACCTCCACAGGAGCAGCTTCCTCTGGAGCAGCTTCTACTGGAGCAACCTCTACTGGGGCAGACTCAGCTGGAGCAGCCTCCACTGGTGTGACCTCCGCTGGAGCAGCCTCCACTGGACTGGCCTCTGCTGGAGCGACCTCTACCGTCTCTGGTTCTAAGCTTGGTGTTGACTCGGCTGGACTGGCGTCAGTGGAGGCATCTTCTGCTGATGGCTTTGTGTCTGTGGGCTGCTCACTTTCAACAGGTGCCGATATGTCCTCGGAGGTAGTGTTAGTCTGTGTCTCTGCTGATACTGAATGAGCCACTGGATCTGGAAAGAAAAGCAAATACAGAAAATCATCAGTAAAAGGCTTCGTGTGATTGAAACAAAAGAGACGGAGACAGAGACAGAGGCAGACAGAGATCAATATCTGTAATACCTGTGTTGGTCTCTGTAGGGGTCTGGTCGGGGGATATCTCTGCAACTGTTACCAGTGACGCCTCCTCTGTTACGACAGCGACAACAGGTTCATCACACACTGGAACAGACTCAGCTGATTCCACCTCTGTCTCTGGGATTGTAGAGCTGGAGCTGACCTCTGAAGCCTCTTTCACTACTGCAGACTCTGGATTTGGCACTGTAGCTGCCTAACAATGAGGATAAAAATAGAGATTTAAATCTTTTAAACAAAGACTTGCATACATTAATCTATATAAAATGATTATTATCAAAATACAGCATTTGATTAATCACACTAAAACTGTACTTGTCAGTAACAGAAGTAACACAGTTAATCTATAAATGGAATAAAGTCGTAGTTTTACGATTTTCTTTAACATTTCAGCTCTGATAGGTCAGACTCATTACACTGGAGAGAAAGAAATGTAATTGCTTACATTAGCATTTTAGATTTTAGGCATTTAGCTGATATTATGTGGAGATTTACAGTGAGTTAAACAGCAGTATAAGTTCATTTCTAGATGATTTGCCCAAAGTATGTATGGGGCAAAAAGAACAGAGTGACAGTAATTCTACAATAATCATAAAAGGGCAAAATGCTAGGACAGGAAATGGAATACAGCCTATTGAGAGGCAGGAGGGAGTTTCTGAGCGAGTAAAATGTGTCGAGGGGAAATCATTCAGTGGGAAGAACTAACAATAAATATGAGGTGAAACTGTTTTGGTTTTAGTCACACAGTAAAGGCAGCTTTGCTGTCTATTCAGCTGCAGGGTTTTTGCTAGTTTCAACAAGTTAAATTTAAGACTTCTCAAGACCCTTTTAAGACCATTTAAGTAATATTTCATGTACGCAGTGACAAAAAAAAAACCCACAAATAAGATTTCTTGTCCTTTCCACACTTAAAGGTTTTAGCAAAGTCAGTATCAGGGAAAATGGTTTGAAATGGCTCATCTACTGTATGACTTCATTGCTTTTATTAACTGATGTTTAGCTGCCGTGTGTAAAGTCCAGAGCATCTCGACTTTTTAAGGAAAAATTCTCATAGATTTACTGCACTAAAATCATAAAATGACAATTATATGTCATCAGAGATTCAGGAAACATACTAAGTTGAAATACCGGCTTTTGATGAGGAGCCACGTTAGCCCACACACCACATTGCAACACACTTGCTGGGTGTGCTCTGATACATTCTGACTGGACTGCACAGATTGGATTAGGGGTTACTGGTTTCATTATGTAGTTGCAGCTTGATTCATACAATTTTTTTATGCCTTTAATTTTACAGGACAGCTGAAGATATGACAGGAAAGAGGAAGAGGTGGGAGTTGAACCCACAGCCACTGCAGAGGACTCACAGCCTCAGCACATGGGACGAACGCTCTACCAACTAAGCTACCGGGGCCACCAATCCACACAAACTTTTACCAAAAATACACTGAAAAGCAAGACTTACGTCAGTGCAACTTTATAATAGTACTAAAACTTATGAAGACTATTGAATTTTAAGATGCTTCAAGGATCCATGGAAACCATGAGCTGGTTGCAGACATGTATAATGATCATAATAAATCTGTTCAGTAGCTCAATATGATCAGTAACCTGTGGTTGTGAAGCAGCAGTCTCTTTGGCGACAGGCTCCTGAGGCTTGGGGGTGAGCAGCGAGGACACTGCAGTCTTGCTCCACTGCCCTGCAGCGTACACCTTCTTACCTGTCACCTTGGGAGAAAAACACGATAACGTGTTAAACTCTGAAAATAATGAGGTCTGTAAGAGAGACCAGCATTTAAAAAAAAAAAAAAAAGTAGTTTTACCTTTACCACCGCCACTGCCTGGGCCGGGTAGCACACCGATGCTCCTGCACTCATCAGGCCCAGTGGAAGGGCTACCCTCTTGAAACGAGAGCCTAAAATACAGTTCACAGTGAGGAACGGCTGAAGAATTGTCTGAGCTTGGTGATCAGGTGTCTCGCTCATTCTTGAGCAAGAGGACAAAAGCACATTTTGAGTGGATTTTGATTCTTTTACTCGACAAATGTGCTGGGCAAACGTATTTTATAAGATGAAACTCTTGGCAATTAAACCTTGTAGCAAACCAACATCCCAGTGATTTAATTTTTTATTAAATAGCATTTTTTTTGTGGCTGAGGAATCTGGTCAACTCCATCAGACAAGACCCCAGGATAACTATCTATTGTCATGGCATTAACTAATGCGGATCCTAATACACAAAAAGTCGTACTATTACAATACAATTCATTGACAGCACAGTCATAGAGAGTACACAGTTTTTGTTTTAAAGTTTCTAAGAGTTCTCTTAATGCAAATCAAAATATACAATTTAAAACCATAATTCTAATAAAGAGTTTTCATTAAAATATATTTTAAAACAAAGATGCTTATAATAGCACATTTTTATACCTATGTTATCAGTAGGTAGTGTTAGTTTCAGATTTTGAAGGCTTTTAATACATTCTGAAGTTGTGAATTCTTGTCTGGGACAGGGGTGTTTTTTTTTTTTAAGTTTAGAAATTAAAAAAAGAATTAAAGCAGACCAAAACATTTGATAATTTACGTATATTTCATATACATAAATCCTTAAAGAATACATTTTCACCAAAAAATGAATTAGAGTATTAGTGGAGATAATTTTTCAAGTTTTTTTGGTGGAACATGATTTGTACAGGGTGATCTGTACAAGCCATTGATTAATGTGATAATATCAATGTTTAAATGTCATTTCACTGACACCCCCACAGGGACAGGAAGACAAAAAACAAAGAGTACTGAGAAAACGGAAAGAGAAACTTGGCTTCACTTGTTTCTTGTGTCTTTCTTTGTAACTCTGTGGTTTGGCACTAAGATGATTACAACTTCTATGGCAAAATGTGGTTTGTGAAAGCTGATCATCCATGACAGCTCTTGGTTAAGACTGGGTGAAAATCAGTATTAAGGGTGTGTTGTGCTCTACAAAGTGTGTTTAAAGGGATAGTTCAGCTTTTTTGAGGAGGGGTTGTATGAGGTGTTTGTTGTTGGTCAGTGTATCACCTACAGTATTTGGCAGCTGGCACGCCTCAAGTTGGGAGAAACAGCAGTGTAGGAGGTTAAGCAATGTACTTCTGTGGTCAGGATCAACAGCAAAAACATATTTTAGCCATCTAGACAAAGCCAGTTTAAATGCATGCTATATTTACAATATTTTCACCGCTTTACCCTGCCATCAGACAACCACAACTTCCATATTCTGCAAGGTAAAATGACTGTTGGGTTCAGAGAGCACAATATTTGGCCTATATAATGACAGCTTCCCATCAGAAAAGGCTGTCTGACAGTAAGGGAAAGTAGTGAAAATATTTTAAATATAGCATGCACTTAAACTGACACTGATTTTTTTAGGTGGCTAAAATATAATTTGCTGCAGACCCTGTTCACTGCAGTTCATTGCTTAGCTTCCACGCTGGTACTCCTGCTGCTTCTCCAAACTGGGGGTGTGTCATATATACCATAGGTAACACACTGACCAAGTACTTCATACAACACCACTTCAAATAATCCAAACGATCCCTTTAAGTACAAGACTTGTATGCTAAACAAACAAGGTTTATGTATTATTTCTACAGTTTTATATTCACACATCCACATTCAGGGAGGCATGAAAATTGAATAGTCCAAATTATGAGAACACTGTCTGTAACCATAAACAAAAATATGTGATGCTTCATTTATTATGTACAGCTGTTACATTACCGCACAGCTGGTACAGAGGCATTGAGCCAGATTGTTTGCCACTATGATATGGCAAGGGGCAGTTCCATTTTAATTTAAATTAAGATTGCCTGTTTGAAATACAATCTTGATACATCTAAATACAGCATTCTGACAGTTCAGATTTCTTGTGGAGAAAATTCTTAGACCATCTATTATTTATCAGTCTATAATGGAGCAGAGGGAAATATTAGCTCGTAGCAAAGAAAAGTTTTCTGATCATTACAAATGTTCTACATATAGTAGAACTCAATATTCTTTGAGTATCAACCTAACTGTGGTTGTATCATCCAGTATCAAAGGCTTTTTATTGGTCTTGTTTACTTTTACTTTGTTCAGGTTTTGACCATTTTAAGGTGAAACTGAACAGCAATGCATTTGATTTATATTGTTAAATGAAAACAACTGTTAGAAAAAACTATTTGTATTCAGCAAGTTAACAATTCTGAAACTGTGCAGCTGTGCTAACAGAAAAAAAAAGAGGTATCATATAGGCAGTTGTACTAAAAACTTGAGCAGTATCATACCTTGGTGCTACAGTTATTAGCATATGTAAATTGAAAAATATAATGAAGATTATAAGATGATTACATGCTTAAATATTGTAATATGACATGACTCTGTGTGAACATTCATATTAATGTTTAATTGTGGCTTGCTCTTATATACTGTAAGTCTTCTAACTGTATCATATGTACCATAACAATAAATAGAGAGATTAGAGCCATTTGTTCCCAGCAGACCTTCAGTGTGATATGGAGACTGGGGATCAGGTTACCTTTCCGTGCCAAGAACATGCCAAGCAGGCCAGCCATGGTGATGGTACCAAATCTGGGTAGAAACTCCGGGGGAGGGTCTTTCAAGTAATAAAACACATCTAGGAAACACAGGAACACAAGTCAGAATGACAAATACCTACTTTTACTTCACTCCTTTAATATAACCGTCTCTATTCTGACCTGATATCTGTCTTTCTGCTCATATTCTAATATTAGTTGTTACAGTGCCATTAGTAACAGTAATAGTGGTGACATAAATGACAATATAACTTTAAATTACATGCAGCAGTTATCACCAATGGGTAGTTAGATACAATAGTGATTTTCTCATTGGCTTTTCACACTGTATATTCTTAGTCTAGGGCTACTTCCTGCCCTGGATTAAGAGTTAACCCTGGGATAACTTAGCCCCTTTTCACACACAAATTGCTAACCCAGGGTTGAGCTAAGCCTTAGGACTATATGATTCACACTGCCCTTCTTCTACCTCTAGGTTGAAGCCGCTGTACACCCACACAGGTGTTTTGCATTAACCTGGCTGATTATCTTTTATCCCTTCTAATCTTTTAGCCCTGTTTCACACTGTCAGCTTTTGGCCCTGGGTTTAGTTGATTTTCAGGGGATAACCCTACAAACACAGGGCTAACTCTGCTCTGGAGCAGGGCCAGCTAGCCCTAGACTTAAAGCGATATTCTCACTCTTTGATTACCATCCACTCAGTACTGAATGTACTCACCCCTATGCCGCTGTGAGATGGGTGAAGATCTTCAGTTCACTAAACAATCCTGGAGTTTCAGTAGAAAACAGGGTTGCAGCCAAACCAGTACAATGGCAGTGAATGGTAGACCCAGTATAAAATAAAAAAAAAAGAACACAAAACAACACAAAATGTCTCCATCCTGCTTGTGTGCTGTAATCCAAGTGTCCACGAGCCGCGACATTAAAATTTAACCGCAAAAGACGCCATTTACGCCATGTTTTTTAGCCGAAATGTCAACTGTAGCATGTAGCCAGTAGGATGCAAACATGGCGTCGATCTCGCGAGACTTCGCATATCTCTTAACGGACCACGTGTGAAAATATCGCGAGATCAACGCCATGTTTACATCCTACCTGCTACATGCTACAGTTGACATTTCGGCTAAAACATGGCTGTAAATGGCGTCTTTTGTGGTTAAATTTTAATGTCGGGCTCGTGGACACTTGGATTACACCACACGAGCAGGGCAAACCGTGTTTATTGTCTGGATTTGCTAACCCTGTTTTCTGCTGAAACTCCAGGATTGTTTAGTGAACTGAAGATCTTCACCCATCCTCACAGCGGCATAGGGGTGAGTACATACTGAGTGGGTTATCATGTAAAGTGGAATATCCTTTTAAGTCAGGGTTAGCCCACTTTGGAATGGGTCAGGATTGTGCCAGTGTGAAAGCTCTCTTAGCCCCGAGCTAAGAGAGCTTTTGGCCTGGGGCTAACAGCTCTCCTAGCACTAAGAGATTGTTATGTACAAAAACCTCTGTAGAGGTAATATCAGAAATGTTCTACATCATTTCATCTTTGTAAGGAAAAGAAGGGTTTTAAGTTTTGAGTTCAGGGTGGAATATACTGTTGACTTACCCTCTCCTGTATGGTATAGATTAATACTTCCCCTTTTTACAGAGAGACAGGCACCCTGCCAGGAACAAAGGACAAAGCAGAAATCAACCACTACAACAGGCCAGCAAGAACACAACTATCAAGACAATACTGAAACGGACACATCTGAGTCAGTGTGAAGTGTGTGTTTTTTCCCCATCTTCCACTCTATCAAACTGTCAAATCTACTCATAGCAAACACTACAGCTGTGGCGTCAACTGCGTTAACACTATTTCCTGTCTGACTCCTGAACTTTGCTGTTTGCAAAATTGTACCATCGCAGAGCACTTGCAGCACGTGGGATTGTGCTCAGCTATGTAACCGCACGGGAGGAACAAAAATCAGGGCTGGAAAACTAACACTGCAGGTGCAAGATAAGAGCTCTTCGGTGTGTCTTTAGCTCATGTTCCATTTATGTAACACTTATTTACATCTGTTAAAGGGTTTTTAAATGTTACAGAGGATGTGAGAGTGTGAGTTAACTCTGCTGCAAATGTCTGCAAACTCGAACCTATTCTGTGCTGCTGTAGATACACACAGCAAAATCTAAATACCTTTACAGCCTGGATTATTGGTAGTATGGTCTCTCTCGCTGTAGTTAAGCCATTCTGAATAGCACCCGGACTCTCTGGAACAAACTGAGCCTGGGCGGACCCTGGCAGTGGGGTGTAGATGTTCAGCTGGGGACAGAGGCAGAGTTGGCATTTCATTATGATGTGTAACAGCTCAGTTCTCTCATACCAGTCCTGCTGACTTTCTAGGACAGCCATACCTTTTCTCGTGTCACCCCATCAGTGGGCGCTTCCTTCACAGTATACACCCGGATGGAGGCTATGCTCAGCACCGTCGGGACGGCCACTATCACCACCTAGCAACACATAATAAAAGTACAGTGTCATAGCAGCCATGCAAAATCCTGACAGACAATAATCACTGATAGACAGATGACTCATGTGGACCAGTGGAAGAATAAGTAGATGTCACATGCAAATGTGGCAAAACCACAGTGTAGAAATATTCCATTAAAAGTGGACGTCCTACAGTCATATTAGAGTTGAAACCATCAGTCAGTTAACAGTTTAGTTATTAAATCCTCCTATTTGTTAAACTGATTAATCATTTTTAGACATTTTTTAGGAAAAAAATGTTCAAATACACTGATTTCAGCTTTCCAAATGTGATGATTTTCCTGGTTTGCTAGGTTTTTCTATGAGAGAACAGTAATAACTAATCAATTAATCAAGAAAATAATTGACAGACTAATGATGATGAAAATAATCATTAGTTGATGCCCAAATAAGTATGCCTACAATATATCATTAAAGCATCAAAAGCACCCATTATGCTGCATTGTTGCTTCCCCGGTGTTACTGTTAGACCTATATGATTATACGGCTGAAGTTATTTGTCCCAGAGTGCAATCTGTGCTGCAGCAAGAGTAAAAAAAACACAGGAAACATTCAAAATCACAATAAAAAAAATACAATATGACAAACAAACCTACAGCAGTTGACATAAACCTATGAACGGGGTCATTCAAGCTCCACAGGAGCAGATTATTAAGTGTCAACCATAAACCCCACAGGGCCTGTAATAATGTAATGAGCATTACACTATTATCAGTGTAATTACATGTAAGCTTAGTTTTAATGTTGCAGGAGGTTCAGGTGTCATGTATTAACGTTTATCATTCATGTTTACAGCAAACATCGAATAAATGTACGTGAGTGTTGTAAAAAGTACCTAAAACTGCACTGAAACACAACACAGAGTGTGTAACTGTAACTTACAGTAAAATATTTAGCTGTAACTAGTTACATTTACTGGATATGTGGAAAACTGCCGTCTCAAACTGAGATAACTAACGGGTTAATGTCGCCTCTAACTATGTCCTTATGACTGCATAAAGAGTTAAAACAGTCTGTATTTCCTAACGAAGCCAGGGTTGACGAACATCAAGGTTTATAAACTGTTATGCTGTGTAGGTTAGCATCGACTCATTCAGCGAGGCTAACGCAGCAGACGTGGTTAGCAAAGCTATGTTCATGCACCGAAGCGCTGAATGGCTGGAAAGTGACAGTCGCTCCGAGTTTACGTTAACGGCTCCGGGGACAGTTTACGTTTACGTCACAAACGCGCATTCATTGAAAATTTGCACTTCAAACGCGAAAAACTTGGGCAAAGAGAAATGTCAAGCATTCACCTTGGCCGCCATGACAGCGCTCCTCCTCCTCCTTCTTCTGTGGACGCTGAGTCGCGGTTTGGAAGCGGCACAAGCCGCGATCAGCTGCCGCCACCTGCTGGACAGAAGAGACACCTGCAGCAGCCGGAAATAATGCTGAGCTCATTCAGTCGGTACAGTATGTTCACACGGTGTTCTCAAGCTATTAATAATGGCAAGGACTGTTGTTTTGTCAATATGCATTTGTTTTTATTCAATATTTTAAGTAATTTCTGAATTATTTCACATGTAAACCAATAGACCTTTTTTCATAGCAGCCATATTGATATTAAAAATGTAGTATGGTAAACACAGGTGTTACCAATGATACTTAATTGCTTCCTGTTCCTTTCTAGTCAGTGGTGGAAAGAGTACTGAAAACCTGTACTCAGGTACAAGTACCATTACATTAGTAAAATATTCCTCAATTGCAAGTGAAAGTACTATGGTAGAAATACAGGCTACTTAAGTAAAAGTACAAAGTATTAATCTCCAAAACTACTAAGAGTAGTAGATACTTTTAACCATTGATGTCACAGTCACCTCTCCAAACTAGGGTTACAAATTTTTCCTTAACCAATAGTTAAAAGGCTAACAATCGAATAATCATTAATACAATACATGATACACAATATGTTTTTTTCCCCTAATTTTTCAGTTTTTTTCCTAATTCTTTTCTCATTTTAAGTCAACATTTGAGTTTCCTTATTCAAGAAATGGCTCCACCAGACAAAACAAAGTCAGATGAGATGCAAAATGCTGCCATGTCTATTGATTAAATATCCATTAATACTTTTTTAATTGGTTAAATTCTTAATGGCAATTAATCGATTAATGATTAATCATAAACATTCTTACTCCAAATGTGTGTGCTACACCATTTTATTTTGTTTTTCATTGTTTTCATTGACCCGTTTGTGATTACATCATCTTATTGGCTGCTAAAATGCAGATGCAGTGTTTGGATATTAACTCAAATTGTGCTCAGTATCAACTATGATTTTAAAGTAACTAATGCATACTTAAGTACAAGTAAAACTACAGACTTAAAAATCTACTAATAAAAGTAGAAGTACCCAAAAAACAACTTAATTACAGTAATTTGAGTATTTGTAATTAGTTACTTACGTCCCTGCTTTTAGTGTAGCAGAGCTTTCCAGTGAGACAACATGCACAATAGCAGCATTCTGACTCTGTTTGACCTGAATGAAACCTTAATCAGTACCATTGGTCAAACCTGTGTTAGCACTACTATTTCATATCAATATGGCTGCTGTGAAAAAGGTCTATTAGTCACGATATGCTGTGGTTTATAAGGGGCGAAGTTTACTGCAAGTATGGTGGTTTTGGTAATGGACTGATTACCTAAATTAATCTAAAATTGTTAGGAAATTGGAGCTATTTAAATACAAATTATTAGATGTGAATGTGGTATGACTACCCAATTTTGTGACCATTAATTGTGTCAAAATCTCTTTTAAGAGCTTTATTATTTTTAGTTTACTTTGTGCTCACATGTTGCATGTTTCTGAATCAATGTTGTTCAAATTGCCACAAACTAACACAAATTAAATATTGTTCGAGCCAGGCAGGGATAAAGAATGTAGAGGTCCCGCTAAAGTAACAACAGTCTGCCACTATCCAAATTCCGCTGGTCACCTGACTGATACAGACACAGCTAGCAATCCAATCATAATGTTTTTCTTATTTGCAAATAAAGTAACTCTGAATTCATTGGTTTGTATTTCAACACACACACTTAATACAGAAGAAAAAAAGCCACATAATGGCACAGTTGGTGGGGCTTTGGAGGCTCCCTTAGAGGTTGAGGGTCTCCGGGCACCGACCCAGTCAGCCCAGTGGTTGATCCATGCTTGGTTCCAGTATATCAGAGTCCAATGGTGTCCCACAGGGCTGTGTATTGTCACCATCTTCTTCTCCACATACCAAAACAAAATCACCTGCAATAGCAATGAACTGTCACTTGTTAAACATGCTGATGAGACGGCCCACCTGACAGACGAGCACTCCCTGTCTATGTACAGGCAGCATGTGGACGCCATGTTACTGTGGCTCCAGGAGAGCTCCCTGGAACTGAAGAGCTGTGTTGCAGGGTGCGTCAGGCACCTGACACCTGACACACACTCTCTGGACCTGTCAGGCTGGAGGGACAAAGGTAGAACAGGTCAAGATCTTTAAGTACCCGGGCACTGAGCTCGACCACCACCGAGAACATGCAGACAGAGTTTAAAAAACATGGCCCAGCAGCACATGAGGCTGAAAGGTTTTAATATCAGACAGAACATTTTAATCACAGTATACCAGTCACTCATCAAATCAGTCCTCACATTCAGCATTTCAGCCTGGTACAACTTCCTCACAAAGCAAGAAAAAAACTCAGTGAGAAGAGAATCATCAAGCATAAAACCAAAATCACAGGCACCACTCAAACTGAGCATCTCAGATCTTAACAGTCGCACAGTAAAAGAAAGTCAGACTCCATCACTGAGGACCCTTCACACCTCCTTCATCAGTCCTTTAAGCTGCTCCCATCAGGCAGCCACTTCACAGCACCTCTGGCCAAAAAGAGATCTGACAAAAACTCATTCCTTCTGCAACATCCATCTTAAACAGGACTGAACAGACTGTCACTACTTTTAATTGCAGCTTTGCATACCTGCTCTTATTTATTTATGGAACTGTCATTGCTTCAATGCAATCTTTCATGGGTCTATGTTTTTATGTTGTTTGTGAGCCCCAAACCTTGAACAATTTTCTATCATTATTAAGACAATTAAGTTCTTTGAATCTTGAATCGTACACATGGTACAGAGGGCAGTAGGTGGAGACAGAAAGAAAGGGCCCCAACAGTAAGTTTTTGCCTGTGGATCCCCAACAGATTAATCTAGGATATTAATTGTCTTAAAAACAGCTGAGAGCAATGTAGAGCCACATATATACATATATATATTATACATGTCTCATTCTCTGATTACAAAGGCAAGCAGGTTAGGTGAAGTGAAAACTGTAACCTGCATAGGTGTGAATATGAGTGTGATTGTGGTTGTATATCTCAGCCCTGTGATAGACTGATAATCTGTCCGAGGAGTATCCCGCCGCTCAGTGTGAACAGCCTCCTTCCTCCTCGGATCCTGCATGGATAAGTGGGTATAGATGATTGGAGTTACTGGCTAGGGCTGCAACTAACGATTATTTTCATTATCGATTAATCTGCCGATTATTTTCTCGATGAATCAATTTGTTGCTTGGTCTATAAAATGTCAGACAAGGATGGAAAAATTATGATCAGTGTTTCCGAAGCCACAAGATGACAACCTCAAATGTCTTGTTTTGTACACAACCCAAAGATATTCAGTTTACAGCCACAGGATTAGAAATAAAGAAACCAGAACATATTCATGTTTAAGAAGCTGGAAAAATTTTGACTTTTTTTCTAAAAAAAAAAAAAATTAGTTTAGATTAGATTAGTAGATTATCAAAATAGTTGGCGATTAATATAATAGATCAAATGATTAATTGTTGCAGCTTTGTTCAAAAATATTTTTTGATATACACATTAGCTATTGCAGCAATAGGACATATTGTATGGACACTCTATGGCAGTGGTGGAATGCAACTTAGTACATTTACCAAATTACAGTAGTTATGTACAAATTCCAGGTAACTGTACATTACTTGAGTAGTTCCCTTTATGCATCTTCATTCTTCTACTCCACTAAATCCCAGAGGGATATGTGAGCGAGTGAGTTACTTCTTATGTTTCACATTAAAACCACACATCTCCAAATCAGGTGATTTTGAATTTGAATGTTTGTAATAACCTGTGGGGTGAAATGTTCTTTTATCAGTTGATAAAATTCTTTCCTTCTTAAGCTAATAAAACTATTTCAAAACCCTCTAGGATTAAAATGCATCGCCACAAAGCTAAAAAAAGAGGGCTATTTATTTACCTAATGAAAAGTTCAGAGATCTGTCATTCTCAAAGGACAGTGATGCTACAAACATAAGATGATCTTATAGTGAGTTTACACTTGTCATATGAAATGTGCTACATAAATGAAGTTGACTTGACATGACATGACTTATAGAATATGATGCATTTCTGTTGATTAAACTACCTAACAACATATAAAACAGTGAAATTACCTCAACCTTAAACATCTACAGTAGTAACTTTTACTTGTGGAGTATTTTCACGGTGGAGTATTAGAACTTATACTTAAGTAAAAGATGTAAATACTTGTTCCAACACTGTCTATTTGTTTTATGGGATGACCCCTGCTCTTATGGTCATCTTCATCCTGGTAACACAAGCACAGAACACACTGCAATGCTGTTTGAATAAATCCAAGAAAAGTTCCACATAAACAGAACATAGCTCATAGTGCAGAGGATTCAGTTTATTGAAGTCAAAGTTTAACAACTTAAGTTTACAATCTGTATTTTTTGTAATATATATTCATATATATGAAACCAAAAAAGGCTACTTTAGGAAGAATAAATGTCATTTTCTTTCTTTTTTAATATCATCTTTAGTCAGTTTAATGTACAGAATAACAGTAAGCTAATATTATCCTTGAAAAAGAGCAATATGTTCCTTTTTTAATGTCGCAGTGCAACTTACATCTTACACACCTGTGCAATGTACCATGAGGTGTACACCCCTGAAAGAAACACAAGTGGAATCTCCCTTTTCGGCCTGTTTCTGCAGGTCTACACACACAAAGATCTGGGAGGGATAACACAGTCTGTGCCTACAAGTCATAACTCGCACTCCTTAAATCTACAGTATGTCGCCTGCTCGGCGGAGCGGCGGTTGGAAAAAGAAGACCAACATCACGGATGAGAAACGTAGAGAGGTCTGCAGACTATTGTAACTCTTCTACAGCTGTGTGTGTGTAGGATCGCCGGTATAGTCAGTCCGTCGTTGCCAAAGAGAGGGTTGGGAGGCACAGGGAAAGTGCTTGCATCGTTTAGTTTCTTTGTGGTACTCTCAAATTAACCATTCAAAAAACATGAGCTATATCTCTGGGGTGTGTTTGATATTTCACGACAGTTATGTGACATGATGAGAAAACCTGAACCTACACTCAAAGAATTACAGTAAAATATGAAGAATAAGTACAGATAGTGCTGGATGCAGCAGGTGCTACGCATGTCTCTCAGAGTCTCCGACACTGGGGGGCACCATTGAGTCCTTGGCCTGATATTGCAGATGAAATGATTCATCCGAGTTTCACAGACATTACAGACCGTTTAAGTGTGGAGGTCTTTGACCGCCCAGTATCAACCATATGCTTGGAGGGAATGTCAAAAGAGCTTTCGTTTTTTTTAGAAGTAACTGTACTGTTTGCTCTCAGGTTAGATTCCTGAAGCCTTTGGACACGTGTCAGCCTTTCTATGTAAACCAAAACATCAAATTGAAACCTCCTGGTAGCATGCTAAAGGAGGATCTGCATTAGATCAAGTAACTGAGCGGCAAAAACGCCTCCCTCAGTTATTGTACAGTGTGTGTCTTCAAACACTATCTAATGAAAAAAAAAGAAGAATACATCAAATCTATGAACATAGAAATAAAAAGTCATTCTTCAACAGTACTTTTGCATGTATCATGCGCTACAAGTCTATCTTGCAATCATGAGAGGAAGATTAAAAAAAAAAAGAAACAAAAAGAACACAAATGATCCACAATATTTTACCCTGTCCAATCAAATCAGTCCCAGGCCTGTTCTCATGCAACACATCACCAGGAGAAGGGTCAACCCGCCGCGATGTAAACCAGTAAAAACTGTCAATCAAACTGTCGATGATGGTGGTTGTCGTCGTCGTCTGCCTCCTAGTTAGTTGTTCAACTGCTAAACACCCTGCGTCTACAGAGTGAAGAGGGGGACACTGCAAAACCTTGGCATAGAATACATCATACTTTACATTATATCTATGACACAAAACGTAAATAGATTTATATATTCTTCTATGTTTAAATATATTTGTAGACTGTACACAAATCTTTAGAAAATGAGACGGCAAATGCTTTTACCTGATATTTTGAACAGCAATGGTTAAAGAGGCCGATGAGACATAGACCCTGTGATGCAGCCAATGAGATATAGAGATATAGAAAGTGCATTCTTTGTAGTGAGTGACTCCTTTTGAAAAGAACTCTCTAGCTCTTGCATTCGCTGATTAAAGGGACAGTTCACCCCAGAATGAAAAATACACGTTTTTCCTCTGGCCCACAGTGCTGTTTATCCATCTAGATTGTTTTGGTGTGAGTTGTCGAGTTTTGGAGATATCAGCCGTAGAGATGTCTGCCTTTTGTCAAATATAACGGAACAAAATAACAATCGGCTTGTGGTGCTCAAAGCGCCAAAAATACATTTGAAAAACTCAACAGCCATGTCTCTTTCCAGAAATCATGGCAGCATTACTCAAGATAATCCACCAACTTGTAGTGAGCACTTTCTTGTAGGAGCTACTTTCCCTCTAGTAGAAAAAAAAGGTAAGTTCCTGCAGATTCTATTGCAGAAAGAAAGTAGTTCTGGTAAATCCTACAATAAAAAGAAAGCACCTTTTCTGATGGGAAACCACTGTTATACAAGCCAAATGTCGCTCTCTCAAACCAACCAAACTCCATGAGCGAAATCAGTTATTTTACCTCACGGGAAAAAGACAGTTGCTGATCTACCACTTTCAAGATATGTTCATTTGTTTGTGTAATTGTGTGACTTGGTGAATCCAAACTATCCTTTTAAAATGCCGAAGTCACACAATAACACAAACAAACTAACAGATCAAGGCAGCAGCATTCAAGTAACTCACACATTCTGTGAGATAAAATTACTGATTTCACCCATGGGGTTTGGTTAGTTTAGAGCGATATTTGGCTTTTATAAGGGCAATTTCCCATTGGAAAAAAAAAAGTGGCAAAATTTTTTTAATGTGTCTCTCTCATATTAAAACAATAAAAAATATGCAGTTAAATGATGTCATTAAGTGGTGTGGGATCATGGGAGTTGTTTTCTTCACTTTTAAACAACCACCATAGCTGATGGAAATCTATGATGTGACTTGGACATGAACCATGTTCATGGGTGAGGTAATATTAAAGCTGCACCAAATTCCTGCCTGACTCTCAGACTTGTCTGATATATCCCGTCTTTCCCCAGAAGTTAGCGAATGTCTCTTCAAGAAATGTTGACTTGGTTACTCAAGATAATCTACTGACCTCGTTGTGAGCAGTTTTGTGCAGGAAAGAAAGTAGTTCCCATTGATTCTACTGCAGAGAGAAACTAGTTCCTACACGAAACTGCTCACAACAAGGTCTGTGGATTATCTTGAGTAACTTGGTCATGATTTCTGGAACGAAACATTTCTGCTGACTTTTTAAATTTGGCACTTTGAGCACCACAAGCCAAGTGCCATCTAGTTTTATTATACTGGAGAGAAAGCAGACATCTCTACAGCCGATTTCTCCAAACCTCTGCAGCTCACACCAAAACTATCTAGACGGATAAATAGCACGACAGCCAGAGGAAAAATATGTTTTTTTTTTATTTTGGAGTGAACTGTCTCTTTAAGAAAACAAAAACAAAACGAAGAAAAATAAATGGTTTGCACCCACGCAAATACATACTCTCTGTCTTCCCTCCGCTACCTCTAGAAGCATATCACAGTGGTAGTGGAACGCAAACATTTACATCAGTATACACAGCAGTATACACATATACACAAGTCTTTGAGGACTAGAGAGAAAGAGAGAGGAAACAAAGGAACGGTTGAGAAAAAGAGAAGGAGGAGATGGACAGAAACACAGAGAGAGAGGAAAAGAAAGAAAGAGATGGCGAGAGGATGCAAACTGAATGGTAGAATTGCACTCTATCAGAGGAGCCTCCTTCTGCAGGTAAAATTTTTTTTTTTTAACAGTTCACAGTTTGAAATAGTGTGCATCTAGCCTGCACAATGGACACTTGTTTTTTCATCTAAAACTGATAAACCAGCTACCTTTCACAGTCTTATATATATACTAAAAGTCAGTGCCCTTTACTTTCCCCGCACTGTCCTGTCAGATCACCACTGGAATAAGAACTGAGGTCCCTGTAAATCAACGATATGCAGTGAGAGAAGAAAAAAAACCAAAACAGATAGAGAGAGAAAGGGGGAGAACTGGTGGCTCTGGGTGCAAAGTTCGTCAGTACAAAAGTAGTACAGTGCTGTGGTGAAAAGGATTCTCCTCTGTATTGCTGCTACATAGCTCCCCCTACCCCCTGAAATCAACAGGAAAAGAAAAAGAGCAAAACCAAGAGAATACAAAGGAACAGACATGTTAAAAAGTCTCCTTTTTTTTCCCATTTTGCTCGACAAGCGTGTGGAGTTTATGCTGAGTTCCATAGACAAAGGAAGATTAATGCTTTCTGTTCAGGCATGCAATAGGCACCCTGTGGGGTCCTCAGGATTATCAAAAGTTCATACACGCAGGTCTCAGACTGTTCCCTCTATGATATTTACACATCTTACAATGTGTGTTCCTGTGTGTGTGTGTGTGTGTGTGTTTGTGTGAGTGCGTGCTCAGAGTCGTGATCAGGAGAGAGGATTCAGCTAATGTAAAGCTCCGTGTGTGTGTGTGTGTGTTTGTGTGTGTGTGTGTAAGTGAGTGTGTGTGTATATCAGTTCAGTCTTTGCTTCTCTTCTCTTTCTCACACGTGTGTCTCGATGAAGGAGTGTGTGTGGGTCATGAGAGGTGCGGCCAGCGGGGAGATGTCGTCCTGGCCGTTGGTGCCCGGGCTGAGCTGGCAGATGTCTGAGTAGAGCTCGCTGTGCCACTGCTTCCACTCTCTGAAGGTCTGGGAGCACAGGCCAGGGTCCTCCAGGAGGGCACAGATTACTGCCAGCTCCGACTCTTTGGCCTGGAGGGGGGAGCAAAGAGGCACCAGGGAGTTATCACTTTGAATATTTGATGTGGGGTTATATGAGATACTTATCAATCGTCAGCGTATTATGCTATCAGTTTGGAGAAGCAGAGAGGAGTACCAGCACGGACGCTCCACTTTACTTTGCCGTCAGACAGCCTTTTCTGACAGGAAACCGCCGTTTTATAAGCCAGATATTGCTGTCTCAAATCAACCAAACTCCATAGGCGAAATCAGTCATTTTACCTTGCAGAACACAGGACCTGCAGGTCTACCACTGCCTCAATCTCTTAGTTTGTTTGTGTTATTGTGTGACTTTGGTGAATCTGAACTATCCGTTTGTAACACCAAAGTCAGACAATAATATAAAACTAACAGAGTGCAGCAGCAGTAGACCAGCAACTCCTGTGCTCTGCAAGGTAAAATTAGTGATTTCACCAATGGAGTTTGGCTGCTTTGGAGGGAGCGATATTTGACTTCTATAATGGCACTTTACCGTCAGAAAAGGCTCTCTGACGGCGAAGTAAAGCAGTGAAAATATTCTAAATATAGCCGCTAGGAGTCTCGCACATTAAAACAATAGCAAAAGACACAGTAAGATGACGTTGTGAAGTGGTGTGGGATCATGGGAGATGTTATCTTCACTTTTAAACAACCACGATAGCTGATGAAAATCGATCTGACGTGACTCAGGCAGAAAACATGTTCACGGATAAGGTAATGTATTACAGTTTTAATCACGTCACGTTTAGTTGTGTGCGACTTTTGTCCTCATTCTCTGATGTGTCTGAATGTATCCTGTGTTTTCCTGGATGTTACAGGAACTAGCTAGCTATAAATTATGGACTTCTCTGGATTTGAAGATTGTTGGAAATATTTGGGATAATATAAAGTACACAACACAACAAAATATATATAAAACATATGTCTAGCATTTTAAAGCATAAGTATTACATATTATAACTTTAAACTGACATTTATTTTTTTTTCAGGCAGACCTTTTTTAAGTGGCTAAAATACCTTTTGTTGCAGACCCACTGCAGTTCATTACTTAGCTTCCATGTTGCTGCTCCTCTCTGCTTCTCTAAACTGGGGGCGTGTCGATTCTCCATCTACTGTACATCTACACTTCATACAACCCCGCTTCAAATAATCCAAACTATCCCTTTAAATCCTGTGTTTGCACTACCTTCAAGGTGCTGCGGAGTGCTCGGACCCGGTGCAGCCTGTCATTGAGCAGAGGGTCCCTGGCTCTCTGGGTGAAACAACGTCGGAGCTCCTGCCTGCTACAAGGTCTCGGGTCTCCGAGGGCCGTCACGTTAGCCTGCTCCAGGGCCCGGTACAGCTGCTCTAGTCCGTCCAACAGCTCTGGCTCGCGGCCTTCCGACACCCGCCGCTCCCGTCCCTCCGACACCCTCCTCTCTCTGCTCTCGACTCTCAACTCCCGCAGGTCTGAGACACCAAGCAGAGGACCAGTTAAAGTCAGACATAAGGAGCTCCACTGGATAAACAGTGATGTGCTTAATACAGAGCTGAAATTAGTCGATTAATCAAGCAGTTGACAGACTGACAGAAAATTAGCAATCATCACGATCAATGATTTATTGTTTTTTTCAGAAGAAAAGGGCAAAAATTCACAGCTTACAGCCTCCAAAATGTGAATATTTGCTGGATTTTGGACTGTTGGTAGAACAAAACAAGCGATATACAGAGATCAGCTGGGGCTTGTCACTATTTTCTGACATGTTATAGGCAAAAAGGCTTATTGATTAACTGAGAAACTAATCAGCAGATTAATCAATACTGAAAAGAATCGTTAGGTGCTGCCCTGGTTTAATATTGACAGGACAGAAATTCCACCGAACAGAACTGTGTCCTCCACAAGTGCCATTTCAGATATCAAACCGGATAAGGAAGAAAAAGAGAAAAAAGAAGAAGAAATAAAAAAAAAAGTTGCCTCATGAGGCCCGTTGTCTGTATCTATCATCTGGCCAAACAATCAGTGGTTCCCAAACTTTTTGGTTTGTGCCCCGGTAATACAAATACTATTGTAACAAGGGATTACCGAAGATTGATTTTCCCTCCTCAGACTGTTTCATTTGAACAATTTTTGGAGACCTTAAGAGATAAAGCTTCAGTTTCCTTTTGTTCCACAATAAAAAAAAAAAAAAGCAGATTAAAGAAAAGTCCTTAAAACAAACCTTTTTTTTGTGTAGCAGGAGTTAATCTTTTTAATCTTAATCTTAATTAAGATTAATTTATAATTACTCTTTTAGCAGTTGTTAATCTTATGATTCTGCTCCACTGAAACTCAGAGGGAAATACTGCTCTTCTGATTTCATTATATTTATCTGACACTTATAATGTACTTAGAGGTTACTTTACACATCAACCCTTAGGGCCCTATTCCTTGTTGACCTCATCTTTCTTTCTTATTTTATATGTCAAAATACATAGATGATCCCCATGTTTATGTTATATGATCTGTGTATGAACAAATAGTCTTTCTTCTGAAAAAAAATCATTCAGAGACAACATTCAGCAGACAGAACTTCCCTCATACTTTTTATAAAACTCCAATAATAGAGATCCTCATAGATTTATGTTAGATTTGGGAAAACAATTCCATGATATAGGACATATTAACATATATTTTATTTAATCTTGTTTTACAGCTGGGGTGTCTGAAACTCCTAAAACATGTCATCTGTTCAAAAATCATGTTTACAAGCATTTTTAAAAAACAAAACTAATAAGTCATGAAGTATAAAGCTGATAGAACAATTGTCAGTATGTTTTTTGAGCTGCTAAAGACAATGACCTACAAAACAACATCATGAGCTTAAAATATGATCCACTGTTCCAAACCAGTATTTAAAATTGTTCAAATTTGTTCCAACTGCGAAAGTAAAACTACTACTTACATAGTAATACATCAGTAATAATAATCCAATAATACTGTGACAGTCACGGGGACCTATTTTCTGCATTATAAGTACTTTTGATACTTGAAGAATATTTTGCTAATAATACTTATGCACTTTTACTTAAGTTACATTTTCAGTTCAGGACTTTTACTTGTAATGGAGTAGTTTTACAGTGCGGTATCGTTACTTTTACTTGAGTAAAGGAATACTGAAATACTGAATACTTCCTCCACCTCTGCCAAAATAAATTTACCACAGTTTCCTGTGTTACGTCGCCTGCCCAGGTCAACTTTTCCCCCGCCACCCTGTTTACCCTACCTTTTGAATTCGCAACAAAGTCAGTATGTACTATGTAATGTACTTTTTTACCATTATTTTAAACAGTTTCATAAGACATAACAAGTCTATAGCATGTTTGCAAAAGTTAGTAAGTCACCCAAAACATTTCATTTATGCTTCAAAACCAGTCTCAGTAAATTGGCCAGTGGCACCAAGATGAAAAGTTGTTTCATCATTGTTTGAGCTGTACTGGTCAAAATGTTAACATACTCTTTTCACCATGACAGTCAAGCCTTAAAATGTCTCTTATTGTATATAAACAAATCTCTGTTTTTCTTTCATTCAATCATTGGTCTTCTTTTGTGTTGACACTGACTGCTGACTGTACTATACGAGAATGTCAGTTTGTCTGAATGAATGCTACTGTGTATCACACTGAGCTGTTTTAGATTCAGATTTCAACAGTATGTAAAAGTTTACAGGGAAACATCGATACTGCACAATACTGCAGTGCACAGAATGCACATTTGTATGTATACATTAAATTTATTCCTGTAGTAACTTGTTTCATGCACTGTAAACAGAAAATTCAGCTTTGATCTCTCATGTAAATCTATCATGTAAAGTCATATACTACGTTTCTTAGTTCACTGCTGTCACCCGCAGGTCATTTGACAAGTCAGCAGACATGAGAAACATGCTGTGTCATAGATATTTATGACTGATTTTCAAAACTGAATGGATCATTTTGATTGTGGTGGCTCAAATGATGAAACAATGTTAAGAAGTTGTGAAGAGTTTCATTGATAATCAACTCATCAGTTTTGATCAGTGAGCCACGTGCAGGTGGTGATTGTGCAAATTGCTGACAACTGTACTGACTCTTTTGCACACAGTGTCAAAACACATCCAATTTGCTTGAATGAATGAGAAATCTGTCGTGGTCAACAAACTAGACATTTGAACATATTGTTTTGAAAAAAGTCAGTCTCATTCAAGAATTGAGCCAAAGTGAATGAGACTAACTATCATATTCAGTACTGTGAGTTCAAAGATAATATGGTCTATAATTAAGGAAATTATCATGTATTATATTTTTGAGTAACTTGCTACTTAAAGTCCTCTGAAGACTAAAGAGACTTTTCCACCCATGTCTCTGTTTTTAAACTACTTCTTCTCTTGTATAAACCAGGCTGCTGTGTAATTTTCTTACCCTCGTCACCTTGCAGCATGTCTGCAGCCTGCCCCTCTGCCTCCTCGTCCTCGCTCCTCTCTCCATGTGAGCTGAGGTGTGTAACAGTTTTCCTGGCATCGGGTCCCTGTTCCTGGGCAGACTCTGGCTGCGCTGCTTGTGAGAGCGCCGGTGTGTGTGGCTGTGCGAGTGTGGCCCTCGCTCCAGAGGGAAGGGCCCGTCCCGCTCCCTGTCCCTCTCTGCGGCGTGGTGTCTCCGTACGGGCAGCGTGGCCTGCCTGCGTCTCTTCCGGGGACATGCCCTGTCTGCCCAGCCCTCCGTACAGCCCCATCTCTCCGGCCATGGTCCCCATCAGGCCTCCGTAATCGCTCTCCCCCGGCGCCGTCTGCAGGAAATGCAGCCCCGCGCTGGTCAGAGGGGTCTCGATGAGGTCCTGCCAGGAGCGGCGCTCACGATGGGACGAGCGGCAGCCTGACGAATGGGTACTGGTGCTGCCCGTGCCCGTCCCCATGCCCATGCTGTCTCCACGCTGGTCCTCGGCCGAGGAGTGGGAGTGCGTGGACTCGCTGGAGAAATGTCGCCCATGCTTAGGCTCCGGGAAGGGACTGGAGGAGTTGACCTGGAGAGGAAGAGGGGAGGAGGAAGAGACCATCTGTGGAGGGATGGGGGAGGTGGAGGCACTCATTGACGGAGGGAGTGGGGACGGAGTGGAGCGCATGAGGCTCATGGAGCTGACCGAGCGCGGCAACTGGTCGTAACTGTGAAGGAGGTTGGCCTGAAGGGTGCGTGAGGTAGATGTGGATGGAGAGGAGTGAGGAGGGACAGATAAATGTGAGCACAGATACAAGGAGAATGTGAGCCGCAAAACAAGGAGAAGGAGGACGTGTGTGAGGACGGAGAGACAAAAGGAGAAGAAAGAAGTACAGGAAAGTATAAAAGGCAGAAGGAGACCAAAAGATGAAAGCAAAAAAGCAATGAGATGGCAGATGAGTAACTCCAGGAGTGGGAAACCAATGCCACTGGACCTTGAAGGGATAGTTCACCCAAAAATGAAAATTCAGTCATTATCAACTCACCCCTCATGCCAACTTAAGATTTAGTTTTTTAGTCCACACTGCTGAAGTTTCAAAGGAAAATAGTGTTGCAGAATCTCAAAAACACTGGAAGTGAATGGTGACAAGTTTTCAAATGTAAAAAAAACAACAGAATAAAAACATAAAATGCTTCCACACTGCTCGTCTGGTGTAATTCAAGTCTCCTAAAGCCCCAACATGTCAAGCTGATTAAAAAATGTTATTTACACCATGTTTTAGCCTGAATCTTCACTGTAGATCTTTAGCTTGGAGCCACATTCACATGCACATGCACACTGTGACGTTGTGCAAATGGCATGCTGGGACTTTAGCAGACTTGGATTACACCAGCTGAGCAGTATGGAGGCATTTTATGTTTTTTTTTCCAGTTGTTTTTTACATTTGAAAACTGGTCACCATTCCCTTCTGTTGTTTGGGAGATTCTGTGACAATGTTTTCCTGTGAAACTCCAGCAGCGTTTTGCAGACTAACAAAATAAACCTGACCCTCAATCAGCATGAAGGTGAGTAGATAATGCCTGGATTTTCATTTGTGGGTGTACTATTCCTTTAATGTGCATGTCTGATCATCTTCTGAGTAAGTAAGTATATTAAAGTGTTATAGTCCAGGCATTTTACCCCAAAGCACGGGTCAAACTCACACAAAGTGCACAAAACGAAGTCAACGGATTCTGTCCTCAATATGTTCTGAATGAGAGAAATGAAGTCTTAAAGGACCCTAGCAAAAATGAGTACTACAGTCCAAATAGCAAGTTGGAGCCGTAGACTGTACATAAACTAGGTTGAATCCCTATTTTAATACACAATCTATGGTTGAAGCAAGTTGTTTCCCCCCGTCCCCTCCTCCTCAGACTCGAGTTTAGGCTGGTTGCCTGCAGGCTGCAGGGACACTAAACCTATACGAGTGCAAGACAAACTCAACGTTGTAATTAAACAATAAAAAGCAACGATCAGTCCTACACTGCAAGTTGATCGGCTGTTATCCTGAAAACAAAAGCCCACTGCTCTGAAAATACACACTCTGGAGTTTGAGTTCAATGACTGTCTGCTAGATTGCATTAACATGCGTATTGCTCAATTTATAAACATCTACTCCTTCTAAAAGATTATTAATGATTTCTCATGACTCATAAACAGACACTTATCATCAGTTAGCATTCAGTATGAATTTTAACTCTAATAAATGTGAAACAGGCAGACAAAAACAGGAGTTCTGTAAGTTTCAACTTAGCATGTTTCCTAAATCTCTGCCAAAATATCATTGTCATTTCATGATTTAGTACAGTATCTTACATATTTATCCATTAAGGAATAGTATGGAAGGAAAGTTTGAATAATTGCCTTAAAATTGCCACTGCACCGTGTCCAACTCCATGTCACATGTAAAACACAGTTTCTGGTTGATTGTGGACAGCACTGAACCCTTTGTGTGGACATCACACTATAAGACATCATAAATCAGGTTTTTTAAGCCACAATGGGACACTGTGGCATCACCAATTTCAGTATTTTTCCATACTTTCCCCACTTGGATTTTTTAAGACTTCTGACATGTTAAAAGTGACAAGTATGCTACGAAAGAGTTTCTGTTGCAGTGTGTGTGGGCTCATGTCCTGTTAACGCCTGTGCTATGACATTATCTCCCAGAGATGTGATGAGCAGCGGCAACTGTCGCCACCTAGAGGCCCGGATGTAAACAAGTTCTGGCAGCAGAACACAGAGAAGTGATGGTCTTGGCTGCTTACCGAACCAGATACTCTCACACTCTGATGTTTTATTAATGCTGAGAGCTCCGGTCTATGCAGCTCTGAAAACTGTGGGGCTTTTAGGAATAAAATATTCTATCAGAATGAAACACTGCAAAGAAAATGTTGAGTGTGTGTGTACTTACTGATGGTGTGCGGTGATAAGTATCACAGAGGGACGAGGGTCCCTCCTGTTTGAGCGTCATTGAGCCGTCGACCTCGTCCTGATCACTCTCACTCCAGTAGTCTGATTTTGAGATTAAAAAAACACACACAGCACAGATGTTAGCAATTCACAGACAACAGGGTAACGTCGATCATGTCTAACCAAATGAATCCATCTCACCTTCTCAGGGCGTGGCACCTTGTCATCTGGTGTGTAGCCAATAGCAGCAAGCCCCAGCCGGTTCATCCACCTAAAAGGAAGCAAGGAAAGGAAAAGAAGAAAGGTGAGGGATGAGACGTAAGTAAGGAGCAGAGCGGAGGAGAGGAAAGGGTGGGTTATACTGGGTAAATGGTAGGTGATGAATAAAAAACTTCGACTTTAAATAATTTAGGTGGTGTCTCTTAACAGTTGATATGTGTCTAACTGACTCCATCCCCCTGATGAGGAGAGAAAAGCACCGAGATAATTAGAGAGATGATGCAGAAAGAGAGAAGTGACAATCCTCTGTCCCATTCTCTCTCAGCAGTCAGTCTCAGATGGCCTCCTCCTCTTCACGCACGCTTCCTGTCCTCGTCCCATCCTTCCGTCTGTCTCCGTCGCAGATCCCAACTTGTCCGTGACTCTCTGCAGACACCTAATAATAAGGACGCTACCAAAAATAGGGGCCCAGTCTGTGCGTGAGGAACAGGAAACTCATAGTACTAGGAAGTGCTCGCTACAGGAAGCAAACTGCAAAAATCAGAAGTTGAAAATGAGTCGATCCTCTAACAAGAAGGCCTTCTGTCCGTGCAGCCAAATCCTAATGTTGCTTATTCCAACTCAATTGTTGTCCAAAAACTATTAAAAACACATCAGAG
The DNA here is from genome assembly GCA_034769285.1 of Lutjanus argentimaculatus. Taxonomy (NCBI): domain Eukaryota; kingdom Metazoa; phylum Chordata; class Actinopteri; order Lutjaniformes; family Lutjanidae; genus Lutjanus; species Lutjanus argentimaculatus. The sequence continues at coordinate 27,061,429 of JAWZSL010000006.1, forward strand.
AGCCATATTGTTGCCCTGGCTGACATGTTCCTTCATGAAGATGAACATGTGCACTGTATTTTATTTTGAATCAATCCCACATACACGATTCTGCTGCCAGAGATATTTATTAGCATGCCAAATGTGTATTAAAAAACAGAAAATAGTCCCAAACAAATTCACTATTTTCTTCCTGTTTGAGTAACGTTTGCTAAAAAATATCCATCTGTTGTAAGAAATTAATGAGCCTTTAGGGACCTGATACCAGGAAAGCTTAATAAAACATTTTTAAATGCAAGTTCTGCCGCTAGGGGTCTCTGTTATATTAAAACAATAACAAAAGATGTAGTTTGATGACATCTGAAGTGGCGTGGCATCACGGGAGTTGTTTTCTTCGTTGTTAAGCAACCACCATAGCTGATGAAAATCTATCTGACGTGAATCATGTTCATGGACGAAGTAATGCATTAGTTTTGGTCACGTTACGTTTAGTCACGTTCACTGACGTCATTCCTCACTCTCTGATGTTCCGATGTATCACGTGTTTTCCTGGAAGTTCTAGCAGCTAGTGGCTAGTTGAAAATGCACCATAACCTTGAATAAATTACAGATTTCTTTCAGTTTGAAGATTGTTGACAACAATGTACACAACTCAACAAAATATATAACATAGGTCTAGCATTTTTATACATTTTAATGCAGACATGTTGCCTATTATAGCTTTAAAGGGAAAGTTCACCCCAACATCAAACATATATACTTTTTCTCTTGCCTGTAGTCCTATTTATCCATCTGGATTGTTTTGGTGTGAGTTCCACAGTTTGGAGATAATGGCCGGAGAGATGTCTACTCACAGACAGTATTCAGCTGTCCAAGCTCCAAAAAATACATTTGTAAAACTCAAAAACAATGTTTCTTTCCAGAAATCACAACCTGGTCACTCTAGATAATCAACAGGTCCTTGTTGTGAGCAGTTTCATCAGGAACTACTTTTGTTACACCATAGAAAGAATGTTCTTTCTACACAAAACTGGGGTGAACTGTCCCTTTAACAAGCTATATATTTGAGAGGCAATTTTAAGGATTTACATCTTCATGAGGAACAAATGGGCGCGAGCTGAAAGCCACAGACGGGGGAGGGGAGTACTGAGAGGTGGAGTAATGTTTCGCCAATTTTGTTCTCCCAATGGGACTGGAACTGTAGAATAACAGGAGGCTCATCTCAGTTTTGAGCAGCAGTTTTGTCTTTTTTCTTGAATTCAATCATCTGTATGGCTTTTGATTATCTTTCTGCCTCCATGGGGTGTTTAGCACTCTTAGTCATAGCCCCTTTCTCATTGCAAAAACTTTGCCAGGGCAGCAGAAGCCCGGGAACTTTATCTGGGTTTCAACCTGAAGAACCAGCACCTAAATTTAGTTAGTATCTTGCTCCTCAAGAACCTCAGAATCCACAAGCCCTCACAAAAACTACATTCCAGTACAGATTTGGACACTCATGTCCTCATCTTAAAAATACATACCAAAGATGAAAATCATGGCTGCTTTTGTGTAAATGTAAAGTTCAGCGTCACAGAAACTCACTAGCCCTTCTATAAACATTTCCATGGTAACAGCAAGCTCCACCAATCAGAGACAATGCTGTTACACTTAAGGATTCTGGGTAAAGTAGTACTTCTTCATGACATCGCAAATAAAACATGTTTTGTTGGTTTTGTGGCTTCTAAAGGAGCATATACCATAATTTCATGATCTCAAAGCTCGTGGTCGGTCTAAATGGGATGATTAAGACATTATGATTAATAGTCTAAATCCATTTTCAAGACATATTATGACATTTTTCTGATGCCACACACTCTCATATACAAATGCACATGAAAATGTGTGCAGGCTTTCACACATGAACATACGCACGCAGTATGGAAGTCAAATATAGCTGGTTAATTACTCTCTCCCAATTATCTCTCCATGTTATTGAGGAGAGGTGTGGATAATTAGAGCTCATCAGATAGCACTCCTGCAAATAACACTACGACCTCCCTCTCACACAAGCACACACGTGACGCACACACACACACACACACACACACACACACAATACACACACACACACAGTTCTACATTTAACGACAGAGGGCCAGGTTCATGCCTTATTCATGCACAGTGTTGTGTGGGCTGTTGCCCTGTGTAAACTTGGTTTACTCAGTTAAAATATTCATGAAAGGACACGTGACGTCCCCAGCATCTGACTATTGTCCACATTAAGACACAATCACATACTCAGAGAGAACACCCCACACTCACCTGTTCATTTCCTCGAGACAGTCTGTGGCGAAGAAGAAGCTCTTGATTTTGGGATGACAGGCTTTGAAGGCACTGCAGTCAGTCAGTCAGTCAGTTAGGCAGGGAAGGGGGGAGGGAGAAGAAGACTGATTAGTGTTTTTGTGGTTCACGTTGTGTGGGTGACAGCAAATGTGCTTGATTAGTAATTTTGGCGACATGTGAGGGACACTCACAATTTCCGTCTGCACTCTATGGCTCGGTCTATTCTGAACTCTGGGAGGCTGATGAAGCCCTCAGCCTTCTCATCCTGCAGGCGCAGACAGATGGAGGGTGGTGGTACATCATCAACACAGAGAACAAAATGTCATACATACTGATATTCCAATTTTATTTGGAATGGTAGTATGCTAGCCAAGCATATGAAAACAGCATATGTTGTTTACACTCGCCGGGATAAACTCCTTTCACTACTCGACATGAAAAAGATAGATGAGATAGAATTATCTAAGCTTGAAAACTGAGTTATATAAACAAACACGTACAGTTAATTCTGGATAAGTTTGCTTTCTCTTTATATTAATAATGCACATACCCCAATAATCAGTTGATCCAAACATCTAAACTGCATCTCAAGGTCTTACAGTGAGTTTTGTGTTTACAGATCAACTAGTTTGAATTAGAGCTGCAACTATTGGTCGATTCAACATTTTATCTCAATTTTCAAGCAAAAATGCCAAAAAATTTGAAGGTTCCAGCTTCACAAATGTGATAATTAGCTGCTGTCCTTGTCTTAACTCCAGTATTGTGCAGTAAAGCATCACTCAGTAACTCATTACTGTAATACTATTACTTTACTCGGTATTGACCAGTGTAAGGGATTACAATTTACAAAACAGTAATTATATTATAGTTACTAATCCAAGTAACTCTGAGTTACGAGAGAGAAAATGAGGTCCACTCAAAGCGGTCACTTTGTTTCTGTCACAGCCAACACCTGGACAGCTACAACACAAGCTTGGATCAACGGTTCAACTTTGGCGCACAACAAGGCCACAAACAAGGTAAAAAAGTAATATAGTAACATAACGAGTAAGTTACTTTTGTAATTACTTTTCGATACCAAGTAATAAGTTGAGCAATATTATTACTTTTTAAAGGAGTAATAAGTAAAACTAACTTATTAGACTTTCTAAGTAACTTGCCAAACACTGTTTATAGTAAAAGACATAACTTTGGTTTTTGGGTTGTTGGACATTGTATTAGAATTTTTTTGCACTTTTCAATGTCTTACAAATCAAATAATTAATCAGTTTATAAAGAAAACAAGTGGAAGATTAATTAACAATTAAAATAACCATAAGTTCCAGCCCTCGTATGAAAGCTGAAAGCACAAATGCAGGATGATAATAAAACATAAAATCATAATCTGAGTGATGAAACACAATACTGAATGGATTCCACAAATTTAACTCAAAATTTCTTAAATCCTTGGTCTCATTTAAGCTTGTCAGTAAGTTGGAAAAGGTTTCTGAATAACATGGAAAATGAGCAGCTAAATGTTAATAATATAATTTTCTATGTAACATACAGTATTTTCTTAATTTCTTTCAATAACGTCTTGTGTTGTTGCTTTTGTTTTTTTTTTTTTTTTGTAAAAATCCTCAGCTAGGATCTAACTGGAGACACTGCAATCACATGGTAACTTTTATGTTATGATCTTAAGACATAAGATTTAAAAATTTATCAAATGAATCTAGGCTGTAATATAGGCTATCGCGTTAAATATTTTCAGGTCTTCACTTGTTCGTGCTTATCCAAAACTGCCATATTTCAACATATGTAACTGTGTTTTCAGACATTTTAATTTTTAAGAAAAAAACAAAATGTTGCCATCCTGCAGTAACTCTGAGAACCCCCACGTTGAAGACCCATGAAGTACACGATTTAGTTTACACTTTTATAAAAGGTGGGGGATTTTGAGAAACAAAGACAGAATAGTCAAAATTGAAGCAACAGCTGCTAAAATATTTAGATTCACAGTGCGAGTATGAGTCAAGCTCCAAAAACACTGGATCATACAATTCCCATGATGCAACTGAATTGCATGTTTTATTAGAGATGTTAAATCTTTCAAACTCGGTGTCCCCAGTTTATAACGCAGATTTGATGACACATATTTAAAGTCTTGAGTCAAGTTAACCCTGATGACATCATCCGGGTTATTTATTTAGAAAGCTCCCTTCAGAGCCACAGAAGACATTAGCTGTTTTTAAATGCTGAGCAATACTCACTTGTGAGAAGTGGACTAAGATTTATGTGTAAAATTGGCAGAGTACCCCTTTAATGTTTTTTTGTTGAAGCTTTAATATCTGACTGTGGCACATTACGCTTGTCAATAAAGCTGACAACTGAAAACTGAATGATGATGTAGGGAAAAAAACTGTTGCCTGATGAACAGTAGAGGAGTTTGACCCAAGTTGAATGTGATTCCTTACATTTTGGTTGGTGTACCAGTAAAGGCAGGACTCTTTGAGGATAAACCAGTATTTCCTCCATTTCTGGGTAAAGTAGCCTTTAGCATCCTTCTTCTTCCACAGCCAGCCCTCGCAGTCTCCGTGGCCCAAGTCCTTACAGGAAATTCTCCTTCTACTGGCACTGGTGAGGGAACCTGCAGAGAGAGAGAGAGAAAGAACAATGCTAATACTGAAAATAGCTTTCATAGCATTTGGATTTGAATCACACGTGTCTGCACCATTTTTAAAGTCTGCAGTAAGCAACAGGGATGCAACACTAACAAAAACTCAAGGTACGATAATATCAGGACAAAAAGTACACATAGAATATTTACTGCAATATTAAATAATAAATCTGATGCATAAAATTTGTTCTTCCTTTTAACTTTAAGTGCTTCTGCTTTCTTTCTTTAATAACATAAAATAAAAGTAGCCAGCCATGACCTAAACATGTGCAAAAAACTGACATAAATTGTCTTTTTCAGTAGTCAGTAGCAGTTCTTTTATAAAATAAAACAAAAATTATTAAATAAAATAATTAATCATGTAATATCATGATTAGATATCATTACAATCTGGAACGTTATTGAGACATTTTTTTATTTGCAGTATTACAAAATTTGGTATACACTCTCGCAAGCAATGAAACCCTCCAAACTAAGTCATTTTTTGCACATCTGCAAAGCAAAAGAATATTCAGAGCATTACATGAGTGACAGTTATAAATTAGAAGTGTTCAAAAAGGTAAACAATCAATCAGGTGTGGCAGGTGTTGCCATCTGTGAATGTAAATTTTCTATTTTGTAAGTGTAATTGTGCCCGCGTGTGCAACACTTTGTTTCCATCAAGTATTGTGCATCTTTTCGCACACGTAAGCGATGTGTTTTATCGAGCCTGTCTCAGCTCTCCTTATGATATTTTCAGGCCCTGTCATCCTCTCACAGTCACACACCACAGTGTTCATGCCAGTCGCAGCGCCGAAAGTCTGTCAGGCTGAGTTTGGAGTTCAGACATTTAGATCGAGCTGATTGACAACTGTAAAGATCATGCACATGAGATATATAGAGAAAATGCACCGGGTATTTACCTTTACTTCGCTTTTTGGTTTTCGTTCTTAGAGAGGTGTAATGGAAAGACTAGAGGGGGGAGAAAGAGTGAGAGAAAAAAAACACGTTAGCTCCAAAAAAAAAAAAAAAAAAAAAAAAAAAAACTCTGAAAAAGACACATTCAGGCAAACTTTCTGGGTTGGTGCTGATGCACGTAGGGAGGTTGCAGGCAGTTCACTCTCCATGTAGCTATAGCTTATTTTTATTTTATCAGGCGCACAGCAGAGGGGATTACAGGCACAGAGGGATCACAATACTAAAACTGCTACAGCCAGGAAGTGACCTACAACCTGTGATGGAGAGCTGAGAGCCGTCTGCCACAGAGACTGGAGCAGACAGCGAGGATCAGAATGCCGCGAACTGCATCACCTCATACTTTTAGTCATTTAAAAACTCTGAAATGCATCAAACAGATACATTTTCACATTTTCAGATTAGGAATTTATGTTTTCCTCATATAGGATTACAGTAGAGGGCACTGGGGATGGAATAAACTCACTCTGGTCTAATTATGTGTTTACTGTAATTTCTCTGCTGTATTTAGCCATGCTAGCAGCATGACTTCTGCTAATCAATTCTCCACTTGCGCAATGTACAGTAGTGTGACATATCTTTTTAATGAGCTGCTTGTCTGTTTATTTTCTGTTAATGCTATAGTAACGTTACCTTCACCTACAAATTTACTGCAGTGATTTTTCATCCTCATGTTAGTTACATGACACTACAAAAAACACTACACCAGCATGAACAGCAAATATTAGTAACAATTTGTACCAAGCTAACTGTGAAAAATGAAGAAACTAACTTAATTAAATGCAGGCAAAGGTAACGTTGCTATAGCATTGACAAGAAGTAAATAGACTCCGCTCTTAAGACGGATACACGTCACACTACAATGTACAAGTAGAGAATGACTACTGTGGCCACAAGTGACAGTTTCACAATAGGCTAATTTTTCATGCCAAAATGTAGTAAATAGATCGGTCTTGGTCTAAAAACAAGTCTCAACACCACTTTTTGAAGGTCTTGGTCTCGGGGTAAAAAGAATTCAGGTTTTATTCTGCGGGGATATAAATGCACTAAATTGCTTGTGCATTGTCTGATTTACTTGTTAATGTCATTTCTTCAAATGCAACCAATAACTTGACCCCTATCTAATTTGAATTTTTTGTTACTTTAACGGCTGTCGCTCCTCCCCTGCCCCCCCCCTTACACATGCACTCCAGGCAAGTGAACATGGGAGACAGGTGAGGAAACTGCAGCTATCTGGGAGGAGAGGAGGAAGAGGTCACCCAAATCTTCTGTAACAAAATTTCACTACTTAAACCACAAAAAGTTCATCTGTAAAACAGCATCCAAGAGGAAACACACAGCAGTGTGTCATGACGTGTCGATGACGAGACAGGCAAAATAAACCTACATAGCGAATGTGTACAGTTACGTTACATTAACATTAGCAAATGTCAGCTCTGATATAAACACGGCACTTCGCCATATTGCTCCCTCACTTGGGTGAGACAGCTAGAGATGTGACAGCACTTTGTTTCGGTCTCAGTCTCAATACGATCTGGTCTTAGGTTCAGTTTAGGTGGTCTTGACAACAGCATGATCATCAGGAAGTCAGTTACTCAGTAAAGTCTTTTATAATAAGCAATCATTTATCTAAAGTTAGCTAACTTTAGCCAACATTAGCCACCACAAGCTATTGGTCATATCAGACCAACTAAATAAAACTAGTAGAAAAACTCCTGTGTGTATTGAACTGAACCAGAATGTCTTTTTTGATTGATGATTTTATTTTTTGCAAGAGGAAGATTGTTTTACAAATTCTTTATATGTTACATAGACTTTAAAATCTGATTATGTCAGCAAACTGCACACTAGCTGGTGCAAATCAAAGAAGCTAATGTGAGTAGGCTATACAGTAGGTATCAGCATTAACATAGCTGTATACATCCGCAGGCTATTTTTCTAGGTAACAAAGCCGAATAAATATCTGTTTATAGTCGACGGGCTGACTCACTATGTGCTACAACTCATAGTGCTTTGGAGGAGAGGCTAGGGCTAATGACTAAGACAGCTTCCTGTGTCACACTAACCTAAATATGGAAAGCAATTTACCTCATCCGACTGTTATCTTTTATTTAATTATTACAGTCGTGAATGGATTTAATCTCAGGTATCTCGGCTACTCTCATCTGGCTGTGTGCTTAGCTATTATTTGGACACAATTGATCTCCAGGTAACAGCGGATGTGGTCGGTGGGAGAGTGTTTTTTTTTTATAACTGAAGCCTCTGTTGCTTTATTATAATGGGGTTTGAGTCATAATCAAGATGTACCGGAAAGACAGCATTATTTAAAAATCTTGTAAATCAGAACTGGTGCACATAGATTTATAAAAAAAAAAAGAAATACGCAGCCAGGCCCACAGCAGCATCTGGTCTCCTACCTTCCTCATGGAGGCCGCTCCTGAGCTTCCTGAGCCGGAGTACCTGCAGGAGGAGGACACGCTGGATTGAATGTGACCACAAACGACTCTTACAACTCCTTCCATCAATCACAAGCGTGCGGTCGAACCACAAACAACCACAAACACAAACTCACCTGTCTGTTGTGTCTGCTCGCAGCGTGTCCGCACCTCGCTGAGAGACAGAGAAGGAGAAAAAAAAAAGACTTCATTAAAGAGCCTCTAAAAACCCTCCATACCTACATGACTGCACACACATACGCATTTCCTCTGTGAACCTTTGTCGGAAATTATTTTATAATGTTCTGTGGCTTTTGACTTTGCTGTGTACAGTATATGTTCTATGTTTCTTTTGCATTTCTATTTCCCCCTATTATTGAAAACCTGAATGACTGATATGAGGGTTGGGCTGTGTTTCTACACATATTTGATAATCACAACACAGTTTTGATGTATTTTTGTAATTTGAAACATTTCACACCCATTTAATAGTTGACCCACTGAGTACAGTCCTCTTTACAGTAATGTATAGTATAAACTGGACTTGACAAAACCATTTTACATGAGGGGTAATGTCTCCAACACAGTTCTGCAACACAGTACTATCTGAATTACTATCACTACTACTAATAATACAGCAATAATGATAATATGTTTTGTTTTAATAACATTTTCTTAGATATTCAGAGTTGCTTCATGCGACAAGTTCCGTGAATAAAACAACCAAGAAAACTAAAAACACAATGTAATGCAAACAATTAAGATTAGGTTAGTTTATTACTATGTTAAAAGACTGTATAATGAGCCCAGTATCAAGGTGGTTTGTGAACACGAATTGTCAACACTTTTCATGACAGTCAGCTCAACTTTCAGGACAAGCATAATAAAGAGCAAGAAAGTCTGCGGAGGGATGAAGTCGGGGGAATGGGTGTCAAACGAAGGACTTTCACTCTGGAGACAGGGGGCTTGGTTCCTTTGTGAGGCTAACAGCCAATGATGATTATTTTAAGGAAGTAGCTATTCTAACCTAAACCACAATATTTTTCTACACCTAACTAAGCCCTTTTGGTGCCTAAACCTACGCAAGAACTTTATTTTTACAGTGTAACCAGTGTAACATTAGTTTGAAAGTCGTCCTCACTGTCACAGAAAAAAAAGGAAAATTTTGTTCTTGTATGTAAATCTATTACATTACATCTTGCGACAATTTCAAAAACTGACTCTGTGTTGGTATAACATGAAGATCACTGAACAACAACGCTGGCCTTTTCAACTGAGGGGCTAATTAGCAGTGCCATGCTAACTGCAATGTATGGGTTTTCATTAAATGACCATTTAATCAATTCACAAGAACTGTCAATTAGTTAAGTAACTGTCAATTAATGAAGCATGGAACCTGTTGAAGTGTAAACTATTACAACTGTCCTCAGGACTCCAGCTGCTTCATATTCAATCAGTTCCTCACCAACAGATCATTTTTGGCTGATTATATACTTTGTTTCCTGGTGACTGTAATGAAATCGGGTGTGCTGGTGCAAGCTGACACTAAAGACAAACTTTGCAGGAATTTTCCAAAAAACAATGCACAGACTCATAAAAAAAATAATCCCTCGACCCACCAGAAGTGTGTGGCGATGCCGCCCTCCACTCGCACTTTCTTAATTTTCTCTGCACTCAGGATATTTTACTAACCCAAAATGTCTGTACTTGACATCCTGGGAATGAGACTCAACAATCAACTATGTTTCTGGTGCATTTATAAACAGCAACTGACAAATCCAGTTTATTTACCTTTTAACTGCTACTATAATCCTCCCAATGAAATCTATTTCGCTAAATTTTTGAACATTTACATTTTGGGTATTATCAAAATACTTTTTTTTGCTAATCTCTGCCCCAAGTGTGGACACAAAGAAAAAAAAAAAAAAAAAAAAGCTTTTGTCGGATAAATGAACGGGCCTACCGGGCACGAGCTCAGAGAAGGTCAGGGGGTCCTTAATCCATAGCCATTAGACATGCTTTGGGCACAGGAGCCCATTACTGTTATGTAACACAAGTGATTGAATTTACTTGTGCTGCTATGGATGATTTCAGGCTAACTTTACTGTGTTGATATGTACTGTGGGACAAATTGTCCATCAGTACGTTAAAATAACGTGTGTTTTTTGCTAAAATGTTGTTGTATATCGTGTTAACAGAAAAGAATCACAGGGAGAGAAAACAAGCAGGTCAGTTAGGTTAGCGTATGCTTGTTAGTACAGGATAGTATACTTCATGTGCCACCGAACAGATATGAGTCACCGCCATGAGAGACACGCAGCTGAGAGGGTTAGAGAGGACCCATGTTAGCTAAGCTGTTAGCGCGCTGTGTATGTATGTGTATGTGTGTGTGTGTGTGTGTGTGTGTGTGTGTGTCGTGTTTTAAGCACAGTCTGTCAGTCGCGCTTGTAATTGGTCTGGCTGATGCTGAGTCATACACCTGCTCACAGGGATACACGTTTGTGTGTGTGCGTGCGTGCATGAGCGCGTGCAAGTGTGTGTGTGTGTTTGTCCAGAATAAACTCCTATTTAGACTCAGGCGTGTCTGAGGAGATGGGGATATTAGGATGAGTTAGGACGAGTCGTGAGATGGCTACCCTGCATACAAATGCACTCCTGCGTGAGTGTGTGTGTGTGTGTTTGTTTGTGTACGCCTGTGTGTGCATGTGTGTGTGTTTGCGTGTGCATGAGAGAAAACGCAAAGTTACGGAGGGGTGTGTCTGCGAGTGTCACTGTCATTCTCATAATCTGTGAAGCTGGCAGCCATGCAATGACAATCATCATCCTCACTCTCCTTTGTCTCCTCTACCTGACACACACACACAAAAAAACCGTGTGTGTGTGAATCTGTGAACAGCGTGACCTATCCTGCAACCACAGACAGTTCCCCTCTGAGAGGACACACGCATAAACTGTAAGATGAAGGAAGTTGTGTGTGTGTGTAAGGTGAGAGTGAGAGTGAGCTTTGCTAAGTGGCACAATCAGGATTAAACCTCTGAAGGTGATTTTAGTGTCACTAACAGGTCTTTTTTCACAGAGGACATTTTGACACGTCACAGTAGGGAAAGCACAGGTGTGAATAACAAAATTAATGATGGCTGAATTCCATTTAGTGCTTCAGTTTCATAGTCCTGGTATTGTTTCACTGTCACGCTGTCATGGCTGACTGTGACACTTGAGTAGAACAGAGCCGCTGTTAATGTTATTAGTAACACCTGTGCCTTTCCTACTATGACAAGTAAGAATTTCTGCCATAAAAAGGCCTATTAAAAGCGACCAGTGCATAAAAAAATAGGATCTATCCTTGGATAAAAATTAAACCTGGGCTTCCCAACCTTTTTAGCTTGTGACCCCTTACAAAAAACTATTTTGGACACCATGTTACATTTCAGATGTCTACGAGTTGTTAGCAGTTTGGATAAAGAGAGACTTCTCTTCTGTATATCTGAGATGGTTTCATTTAAGTAAACTCATGGAAGTAAAATCAATCAATACAAGCAAAGATTAGAGAAGAGTGAAAACTGACTTAAAATAAACTACAGAGTCCATGTTCATGGCAATAAAGGAACATGACACCCAATGTAAAAGCGCGCTGATGTGTCTCTGAGACTGTTTTGCACCAACAAAAAATAATTTAACCTAAGATTAGTTCTAATCTTAGGTTAGGTTAGGTTCTTAGGTTTAATTTTTACATTAATTAGAGCTCTGTTGCACAGTTAAAAAATCACAGTTAGTAAATCCAAGTTTAGTGATGTAAACTGAAACTAAACTGTTTAATCCATATGGAGACTCTTGCTTACACAATTTTAAGTTAAGTATAAGAGTGGCTGCACAGTTTGCTAGCTAGCTAAAAAGCTACTTAGCCTAGTTAGCCTACTCTTGGCTTGGTACAGAAGCTCTAATTTCCCCTTTGAGAAAAACTTTAAGAGATACGTTATATAGTTTTAAAGTTTGGTGCAATGTAAGTTAAAGTTAAACCATGATTTAATTGGGTTCATAAATGGATCCTCCTAATAGGGAGGGACAAGATATATCAGGCTTTAGATATAGTGTTATTTATGTTATTTAATCCCATAAACACACAATTTAGCGAGTATAGCCAAGTTTGCTAAAGACAACAACAAAAACTTTAAAAAGTCTGTCCAAAGGCATTTATTAGTTTCTGAAACTATTCTGTGAGATCTCCTTTTGATAACTAATGTAAGATTTTTTTCACTTAAAACTGTTTGTAGACACCCTGGAGAGGCCTGCCTCCAACTTTGAAGACCTCTGATATAATTCATTGACATGTAAAAAGGTTTTAAAAACTCATTAAAAGACTGTGTACATACAGGCAAAGCATCAGGTGGCTGGTCTAGGCGCAGAGTTGAGGACAGCATGGAGGGGCTGATGGGAAAGCTAGGGCTGCTGGGATTGCGGCTCTTGCGCCGGGAGCGTCTGGTGGAATCCCGCCGACTTTCTCTGCCCGGACCCTCGGGCTCCTCCTCGATCACCAGGATCTTGTCGTCGCTAAGGTAACGCAGCAGGGAGTTGTCTGAATCTGTGAGGATGAAGAGGAAGTGGGGGGCAGAGGGACGGAGCAGTTAGAGGACGGACAGGCTCAACAGCACGGAGGACAGAAAGAGAGAAAACCACAGAGGGGGGGCGAGATAGCGTCTTAGAGTCGAGGGAGAACCCCAGAGTAGAAACAGATGGGGGTGAATAGACCCTTACAGATAAAAAACCCAACAGAAAGGGATAAAAGTGGCTCAGAGCTGTAGTATCTGATATGGATCCACAGTTGGGGACATACAGCTAATCTGTTTGCAATGATTATGCTGATTTGGAGGGCACAACTGCTAAATCTTGTCAGTCACAGAAAGTTTTAGCTCGCTTTAGCTCCAGATAGAAAAAGCTCCTCACCTAATTTGTTTATTATCCATATACTTAAATGTGAAAAACTAAAAAGTGACTAAGAGAAAGAGAAGGAGAATGAGAAAGGCAGACCCCCGACAGTAGTATTGTGCTTTAATGTTATTCATGGACTTTCTGACGGTAGAGTGGAGGAACCCCGGACGAATACAGATCGAGTCTCGCCACAAAACGGCGAAGCTGGTTAGAAGTGGTCACATAGAAATACCCTCATTTCCAGAGAGGCTGTATAAATGCAATTTCCTTGCATTTATGTTTACTCGTCGCTCTGTCAGATACATACCTGGCAGATATGTATCCTCACACAACCACACCACCATGGAGAACCAGAGGATGAGCTGAAATGTATTGAGCTGAGTATGGAGCGAAGCACGGCACCGGACCAACCTGTCGCTGTGTTGTAGCGTGTTAAGGGGCTGTGTTTTTGAGTTCATGTGTGTTTGTGTGTGTGTACCTCGGCTCCCTCTCTTGCCCATGCTGGGTTCCTTGGCCTCGGCCATCCAGTTATATTCGGGAGGCATGGAAACGGGCCTGAGGTCACCTGGAAGGACCAATCAGCAGTCAGAGAGTCGGCTAGGGGGGGTGGGGAGGGAGTGGGGTTGTCGCTGGAAGGCGGTGACTGAGAGACAGCGTGGGAGACAGCTGGAGGGGGGTGGACAGGTGAGACAAAGTGTGTGCAGGTGAAGGGGAAGGAACAGGAGACTCTCGAGGGGCGGCTATGACGTGCAAGGCAAAGGTCACATGGCCTTATTTTCAGGTTTTAGTGCCAAATTAGTTTTCTCAAGAGTACATTTAAACGTCACATACTTTAGATTTTCCTGGAAAAACTGTCCCAAATCAGGGAAGGTCTAATTTTTTATGTAATATTACAATCCATTGGCAATACAAAGCAATTAATATATGCAAATTGCATTTTTATGTGGTTACAGTTGACTATGAAATGATTATTGATTGAGATTACTGCTTTGTGTCAGAGCTGTGCTTTCTACATTATCAGCTTTATTTGGCCAGGTATTCTGAAACCTCTGCTGGACCACATATCCATCAAAGAAAAACTAGTAAAATAGAGAAAAGAGAGAAAATATAGAGTAACTTTATCTTTTTTTTTTTTTTTTTGGCTGAAGCTGAAAGCACACTCTCATGTTTGGTGCCACCCAACAAATCTATTTTTAGCTCTGTTTTTGGTCTCCACCAGGTCCTGAGGGAAATACCTGGTTCTTTAGTAGCTAAAAGCTCACTGTGTTTACCAGTTAGCCTTGTCTTTATGTCTTGTTTTTTTCTAGGAAGGTACAGTCTTACAGGTACAGCTGCCTGCTGGGCTGAAAATAGCATTAATAAGAGCAGAAGTTGTGCCCAGAAAACCAAAACAATGAGCTAAAACGGCTAAAAAGCTCAGTAGACCTGCACAGATCCAGGATTGGGTAATAATTCTTTGTGGGTTCGTCAATACGGTGTCATCTTTTGCATAATACATTGTCACTAACCCATCGTTCATACAAAAACATGATTTGTGTGACATTAAATGTGGTTTTCAAAGTCTGTTATGTTTTAATTCCTAACTTTAAAGTCCAGCTATATTGGGTGCTACTCCACTGACTACCTGCTAACAGGACTGTAGCTTTAAAGTGCAAGTTGCCAGTGTTTCCGTTTGTCATGTGACCTTTGCCTTGCACATCATTGGCCCGTTGAGAGTCTCCCAATAAGGATACAGGATGTCTACGAAGCCATCTTGGACAAGGGGGACACAGGTGGTAGGGCAGGCAGGGAGCTGGAGACAGTGTTTGTGGACTGACCCTTTGGCACGTGATCAGTGTTTTTTGGGACGTGTGCACGTGAGGTAAAGACACAAAGAAGCGGCGCCACGAAGCGAGTGATGAACACAGAAGGAGGAAAGGTGAGAAAACTGGTGGGAGAGAACATGCTTTTACAAACAACAATCGCAGCCATTACTGTCCCATTCACACTATGGGGTCGCGCTCTCCGTCTTACCATGGGTGGGGGTCTTGTCCCGCCGGCGGACCCCCGTGTTGCGGCCCCTGTCGTAGTCGGGCCCCGGGGGTCCGTCTCCCTCCAGCAGGGAGAAGAACTGGCCGCTGTCCTGGTCCAGGTAGTAGCTGACTGCCTCTGAGCCTTTGGAGCCCGATTGGGAGCTCACGCTGTAGCGGCTGATGTCGTCGCATGACATCAGACCCATCTCCTCCCTGGGGTGAGCAGAAGTGTCATCATCACTGTCATCAGCGCCATCATCAGTGTCATCAACAGGATCATAATAATCAACGTAATCACCATCATCAAACATCTGTGTGTGCAAGCGTCTGACCTGGTGCTGTAGAGTCCGGAGACAGGAGACAGGATGTAGACGTCCTGCATGCTGGGGGCGTCCATTTTGGACATGCCCAAAGTTCCACCGGGTGTAGGGGAGGTGCTGGTGGGGCTGGTGGGGACCGGCTGAAGGAAGAAAGAGGAGAGAAAGAAAGAGAGAATCTACTTGAGCACTCTTTCATTGAAGTATAATTGGATGATGGTGGGGGGATCTCAGAGCACAACCTGCAGAAAGTGAACATCAGATCTTCTGCTGCCTCACAGAAAAACAAACAAGCACGCAGTTTACGGTGTTACGAGGAAACGGAACCTTTTATTTGTGATATCTTCCTTGTACTGCAGCCGGCACTCGTTTTAACACCGAATCACAAACAAGAGAGTTATTTCCACAGAGCTGCCATGTTGTCTTTTTTTATATCTGTCTGACTGTGCAGCCTCTCCCACGTTCAATCGCTTCGCTATTCTGTCATTTTGTCTCAAGCCTCTTCACTCACACAGGGCTCTCCATGTCTGTTCCCATGACAACCTCTCCTCTCCTCGTTTTTCCTCCCTCCTCACCCCTCTCTCGTGCTACACTCTTAGAAATAAAGGTGCTAACTAGAACCATGAAGGGTTCTTTGGCTTGTCCCCATATGAGAACCCTTTGTGGTTCCTGATAGACCCTTTTCTAAGGATTCCACTTGGAACCCTTTCAGAGAGTTCTACCTTGAACCCAACATAAAGGGCTATATGTAGAACCATCTGTGAAGGTTTCACCCAGAACCCCCATAAGCCCTTTTCCACTAAATAAGTCCTGGGTATGGAACTGGTTCAGTTCAAGATCCTTGGAACCTTGGTGCTACCTGGTGAACCAGTCCACATGTCCACTAGCTTCGAGTGGAACCATTCCAATCGAGGAAGACATCAACAGAGGGCGTTGCACAATGCAGAAAAACCTGTAGAACATGACACACCACCTTTGGTTCCCAAGGAAAACCTGCTACTATTTGGTTCCAGGTGAAAACCAATTTTTTTAGGGTCCAAACAAAGTTATTTTTGGTGTAAATGCTTCAAACAATTCAAAATTAGGTGCTTGTACTAGAATGGGGCCAGTTCCATGTTGGTAGAAAAGGCCTAAATGGGAGGTTTTATGGAGAACCTGTCTATTGTGTAGTGGTTCCAACTGGGGTCTATTCGGAACCTTTTCACCTTTTAAGTGTGCTTACAAGAACCAACCAACCTTTTATATTCCACAGGTTTTATCAAGAACCCACCCAGGAAGTTCTACCTAGAACCCTTTTATGTTATGGTACAAAGAACCCTTGCCAAACCCTTCTTCCAAAAAGTGTTCTTTAGATGAAAAGGGGTCTAATAGGCCTTTTCCACCAACATGAAACTGTCCATGGAACCTTATTTTGAAACGTTCTGAACATTTCCAACCCAAAAAGTTGGTTCTCAGCAGAAACTGAAAATGATCAAGTTCTCCAAGGGAACCAAAGCGGGCATGTCATATTCTACAGGCTTGTTGTGCAATACCCTCTGTTGATGACATTCTTGATTAGAATGGTTCCACTCAAAACTGGTGGAAACATGGCAACTAAATAGCACTAAGGTTCCAAGACCAGTTCAAGAACCAGAGCGTATCTGGTGGGTAAAGGCCTATAACGGAACCCTTGGTCTTCCAAAAAAAAGCTTGACAAATGCTTTCTTCAAAAAAAAGGGGTTCTTCAGAGGCAATGGTTCTGGGTAGAAACTCAGCCCTTCAAGAGGAACCCTTTTTTCTAAGAGTGTAGAGGAGTAGGAGAGGACAGAGGAAAGCTAGCGTGGCCTCCTACCACAGCTTGACTCAAGGACATGTAGATTCATTTGTCACCAGGTCCTCCGTGAGGACAGGATGCCTCGCTTCTGATGTCACGGAAACTCAGTCCAAATTTCAAGTGAATTATATTTGTTCACAGCCGTAACAGCTGGGGTGACAAATACGTAGCTCGCGCCGTCAATTTCTCCCCAAGGAGGAGGTTTCCACATTTTGAAAAATGGGGTGTTTTACTGTACGTCTGAGGAGGACGCTCCATTTTAGAGAGGAGATGCAGAGAGTGTGGACAGAATGGATAAACAGACAGAGAGCCTGAGCGATGGCGAAGCGGGCAGCGTTCTCATTAAGAAGGCCCGGTGTTTCATCATTTCATCAGCAGTGCATTAGGCGAATTCATTTCATATTCCAAACTTTCCATCCTCACCCCCCCCCCCCCCCCCCCCCCACCTCCATCCCCAGGCCCTGTCTCTATCTTCATCTCTTTCTCCCTCTCTCGCAGTCTTCTTCTTATGAAGGCAGCTTACAGTAAGACGGCTTCACAATAAATAATGAAGACGGGCTGGAAAGAGAGGGACGCGGGAGCAAAAGGAAATAGGACAAAGAGAGAGAGACGGAGAGAAAGAGTGGAGGGAGAGGGAGAGCGAGGCGGGGGAGCTGTGCAGTGTGGTGACTGGAGCCGAGAGTGAAAACAGTAATTTAGTGATTACAGCCCACTGCTGCCTGCATGGAAAAGGGGGAGGGGGAATGGGGGTAGAAGTAGAGAGAGATGGGACCTCCACAGCAGGCGAAAATCCAGTCTGTTAAAACAGCACTTAAACCATTTGACCCCCGCTGCGTCCACTCCAAAATACAGAAAAATCTACTGCTCATACCCTCCCCAGACCCATGTTCCCAATCCTGCTACCTTCACATGCACACATGCAAACTCACTAACACACACACACACACTCGAATATGATTAACGCAATATTTTAAGTAAGTGAGGGCCTTCAAAAACAGTATGAATAAAAAGTTTACGCACATTGCCATTTTCAATGCACAACAGGCCTTTTTTCTACAGCAGACATTTTGTCAGACAGGTTGTACTAATAACATTATTATTCAAGTGTCCCAGTAAGCCATGACTGAGGGACAGTGAGCCGGCATGCACAATATCAGGACCCTGTGTCTGGTTGCATGACACAACCAGGCTAAGGTTGCCCCTAAATTTTAATCTAAGGATGAGTTGCATAAAAACACTATAAGGATTTCTCTTAGGAGGTAAACCTCTTTGATCTCTATGTGCATGCTCTTTGCTACTTAAGTATTCTCTTATGAGTTACTAGAAGGTCCTTAGAACTATTTTCCTCAGAAAATTTTTAACAAATCCATACCAGTCTCTTAAAAGTGAAATAATTTGTTGAACACAAGACAATGACTGAATTTATGACGGTCGAAGAGAAGGAGGTGTTACTAAGACACATATTTCAGGACAGGGGAAATTTACTGGACACTACTGAGTTTCCACAACCAACACTGTGGTTAGCTGTATCCAAACATCCACATAACTCTGTCTCATATATTTACCTTGGATCGTTTTATTGAAACTTATTTCAACAGAGCAGAGTTGTCATCATCACTCTCTGCACTTTCACATTTTCTTCATGACTTCATCTACAGTTTGTTTCCTTTCTCGCACTGATTTTGTCTCATCTTCTGCTTGTGTGTTTTTTGTTATGGCTGGGTTAAATTTATTTTGTGCTTTCCATATACTTCTCATCCATCTCTCCAGGATTCCCTGGAAGAAGAGATCCAGTATCTCAGTGGGACATTGCTGGCTAAATAAAAGAGAAATAAAGTTTTAAAAAATAAAATCTTCTGTTCAGTCTGGCTTTCTTTTTATTTTTCTTTTCTCTTTGTTGTCCATTTTTGGAGAAGCTAGCTAACACTGACAATAATGCTGTCTGGGAATTTTAGGGGATGATGATGTGAGTAAAGCGTAACTTTGGCAACTGAAGTGCACATGTGCCGTATGACTTTAACAACCATGACAGCCTTAGTCTACACTCTTAAAACAATCTAAGAGGCTTTATGCATCGCTCCTAAATGATCCCCTGAATGTAGGAAAATATTTTGCTTATGGGACAAACTTAAGTTTGAAACTTAAGGTAGTTTATTCAACGAGGAACTGAAACTGCCTTCTTTAATTTCATTTTTTACACATGTGCTTTTTCTTCTGTGACATGTCAAAATATTTCTTATGAAAACTGTCTTATTGAATCTAAGTTTGAATTAAACCCTTATCAGACTTAACATACAGTACATGTCTCAGAATAATAGTAACTCAGAGTGGGACATTTTAAACTTGACAAATACACTTGAATTGATTTCTGCAGTAGTTTCTTATTACTGATCAACCAACATCTATCCTCAGGAATCGCTCCGGGTTTGGCTCTGGGAGGCAGACACCCTCTCTACACTTAAGAGTGAGCTTAAGACTTTCCTCTCTGATAAATCTTATAGCTAGGGTTGGCTCAGGTGAACCATCTCTTAGTTGTGCTGCTATAGGCCTAGACTGCTGGGGGACCTCCTGTGATGCACTGAGCTCCTCTCTTTCTTTCCTTCTCCATCTGTACACATTCTTATCCTTTGTATTCTTAATACACGTTACTGACTCAACACCTTCTCTCTCTCCCATAGGTTTTTGTTTTTTTTTTTCCGTCTCTCCTCATTTTTCTGTCGCTTTCTACAGGTACCGCCTCCAGATCTGTAGAGTCTGGATCTATGACTGCAGACCACCTGCAATGGCTTGCTCAACACCCACTGATATGATTATTATTACTATCAAATCCACCATAGAGTGCTGCAGGAATTAGTCCTAAAACACAGAAATGAGTTCGCATAGTGCTACAAGCGCTCTCCTCTTGAAGTCAACAGGTTTTTTTTTTTTGAATGGGCTTTCAGTTAAATACCTGAAATAAGAGATTTTCACATTTTGTTCTCCAACATAAAATAAATCAGTAAGTATCCCACTCATCAATTTTGAAGCTTTTATGTGTCTTAAAAAAGGCGGATGCTAACAAGTGGCCAAACGGGACTGCAGATGTTGTCATGGACCTTTAACGTCATTCATCATATCGAACTCCAGTCACTTTTACTACCTCAAAATTCATATAAGCGGTGTTATTTGTGAAGCTTATCTTGCTGAACAAAATGTGTCAGTATCAACTTTTGTTTGCCACAGAGATTAATTTCACTAATCCAGAAGCCAAAGGAAAAATCCCACCCGCTTTTTGTGGAGACAACCAGAGCGATGCTAACTTCAAGGTTGGCCTACAAAAATTCATCATCCCGGCAGCCCTCTATAGAACCTGGTTTAGGTTGTGCTCCAGATTTCTGGGGCGGGTGATCATGGTGTGGGTTATTGGGTCTCTGTAAATAGTACTGAAAACAGCACAGTCTAGACCTGCTCTACATGAAAAGTGCTTGTTATGATTTGGTGCTATTTGAATAAAACTGACTTGACAACATGTAGTGCAACACTTATCTTAAGACAAGCTCACAAGCTGTTAATATTGGCCCAACCATTTTTTATTTTTTAAGATTAAGTTAAAAAAGATGCTGTAGATCAAACAATTAACCTTGAAAGATGCATTAGCTATCACAAAAATAGACTAGAAGAATGTAGACTACTGTAAGAACGACAACAAAGAAGCTATAACCTCTATCCCATTCAGCAGGTCCATCAATAATACATAAACAGCCAATACATGTGGCCTAAAATAGCATGCATTCTCAAAGAGTGATTATTTATGTATCTAAACATATAACAGATTCATGAAAGCGAGGTCACGGACAATGTGTGGCGCACGTGTGACCGGTGAAGTGACCTGTGATGTGGACGCCGCTCATGAAATGACGCCCTGCACGCACATTTTGGCAGCAATATGCAGCGTCACAGTAATCCTCAACTTATCTGTTAAAATCATTGCCAGCGTCATTGTAATTACAGCGGATCACTCAATTGCTTTTACTCCATCCTACCGTAGACGAGACACACGTGCAAACACACAGACACACACACACACAGAAAGAGAGAAAGGGAAAGAGAGAGAAATATGTGTTGTTATTTAGCAGAATAAAAGAGGTTGCCATGGAGGGATTTGAGGCTGGAATCACATGATAATTTGTGAGATAAATTGTTTCCTTTGTGGATTCAGTTATAATCCAGCTGAGCGTTTGCCACATTTGGGCTAAACTTCACAGACGTACAATTCATCCTCTAAAACCGGGCTTAGAGGTACGAGCGCGCATGTGTGTGTGTGTTTGTTTTGGGTGTGTGTACGTACAGTATGTATCCAAAACCCGAGCTTACAGAGTGCAGTGACCCAGTTCTTCCGCCTCTCAAAGGAGCAACGCGACTGATAACGGGGAAAACATCTCTCTTCATGCGTGCACAAACATGCACAGAGACACACTCGCTCTGACACATACAGACGGACAAGCATGCATACGGCCAATGCTTAGAAAGTGTGCACACCCACCCGCCCCCCCAGTACCCACACACTCACACACACTCACACACACTCACACAGGCTGTTTAGCAGGATATTTTGGATTCAGTGCATTATCTCCAGTATTTGCTGAGTAGCGGCTCTTGTTTCAGAGCCAGTGGAGCCGCCTGTAGTTGCTTATGAATAATTAAGAGCTCCAGTCTTTCTGAGAGAGAAACAAATCTAAAACACTCCTTTCTTCTCTTCTCCCACAGATATCTCGGTGCTCTGATCTGGGCGCTCACGGCGCATTTGTGTCTTAGCAGCCCATCAGGGTAGAATTCCCACAATCCTCTGCTGTTGCACGCAGCAAATATAACAATAAGCTCATGGTAACAACTTAGAGCGGTGATCTAACAAGGCAGCAACCTTGTTAAAGACAGAGATGGTGTGATGAAGTTGCAGCTGCTGTGGTTATTACAGGGTTTTAATGGTTTCTAAGCCATCATAGAAACCATATCCACAAAACATGAACATGCACTCACACGTGTGCTGCTTTTACATGCAGAAGCCAGACAGTCATCAGACTAGCCCTGTCCTCACCCCTCTGTCCTGTCTCGGCACAACTTGTTCTTTCTGTGCACCAAAATTCAAGTGATTTTTTTTCTGAGCTCTGAGTGAGTGACAGATTTATAAAGTATTTGCCCTTAAGTGAAATGTGTACAGCTGCTCTGAGCTGTGAGCCTTCAAACAAGCATTCCACCTTTTAGATGTATGGTACATTAAAAATGTACCCTCTTTTGAGAAGGAGATGTCCTCTGGGGCAGAGGCTGAACGAATCAGGACCCGAGTCTCAATAAATATGAATGTGAATGTGAGTGGGAGTGTGGATGGACCCTGAGGTGACCTTGTAGTGCTCTGGACCAGCGTTCAGGCCATTTTGTACACAAAACTGTGAAGTGCAAGTATAAGATTTAAAGGGATAGTTTGGATTATTTAATGTGGGGCTGTTTAAGGTACTTAGTCAGTGTATTACCTACAGTGGATGGCAGTTGGCCGCCCTGAGTTTGGAGAAGCAGAGAAGCTAAGCAATGAACAGCTGTGGAGTCAACAACAAAAGGTATTTTAGACACTTAAAAAAAGATCAGTTTAAGTTTATGCTATACTTATAATATTTTTACTGTTTTACCTTGCCATCACAGTCTTTTCTGATGGGAAACTGCCGCTATATGAGCTAAATATCCCTCTCTCCAAGTCAACCAAACTCCATGATGAAATCAGTCATTTTAACTCGCAGAATCCAGGAGCTGAGTTGTCTACTGCTGCCTTGATCTGTTGGTTTGTTCAAGTTATTTGTAACTTTAGTGAATTCAAGCAATCCTTTTAAAACACCTAAAGTCACACAATAACACAAACAAACTAACAGATCATGGGACCTGTAGACCAAGAACTTCCCATGTTGTGCAGGTAAAATAACTGATTTCACTCACGGAGTTTGGTTGGTGTGGAGAGAGCGATATTTGGCTTACATAAAAGTGGTTTCATGTCTGAAAATGCTGTTTGGAAAGTAAAGTGGTGAAAATCTTCAAAATATAGAGTACACTTAAACTAATATTGACCTTTTAAAGGTGGCTAAAATACTTTTGGTTGCTGATCCCCTCCACGAACGTACTTTGCTTAGTTCTGTGCTGGTACTCCTCTCTGCTTCTCCAAACTGGGGATATGTCGACTGCAATCTTATACTTTACCTTATACAGCCCCACATTAAATAATCTGAACTATCCCTTTAAGACTTATATTTATGCTTCATAGTTTTGTGTAGAAAATGGCCTGTTGCTGACCCTGTCCACAGTGGTTTATTGAGCCTCTGTGCTGGTATTCCTCTCTGCTTCTCAAACCTGGGGGCGTGCTGACCAGCATCTACTGCAGGTTATACACTGACCACAGATAAGTACCTCATACAACCTCAAACTATGTCTTTACTATTTTCCCCGTTCGCTATCTTAATTTTGAATTATTACAACCTAAAAATATATGCTTTTGGTATGCATAAATCCTCTGCAGGTGGAGGTTCAGCTACCAACACATTTGTGAATGGCTTTGAACTGTGCCAGCAGTACGGCAGGCTGTAAAAAAAATAAGAGATTTGTTGAAACGCTCAACAGGAGGATTGATGCAAGGTCAAACTGTGAACAAGTTTCCTTTGAAAATATTTGTTTAAAACGCCAGTAGGAGAATGCAGAGTGTGGGCAGTAAAAAAACACACAAGAGCTGAGAGTGAGTCAAAGATAAAGCCAGAGGTACAACACAGCTTACTGTACGTAGTGCTAAATCATCCTACCTCGAATCCTTAAAGGGATAGTTTGGATTATTTGAAGTGGGGTTGTGTGAGGTACTTATTGATAGTTAAACAACCAAAATCCATAGGCAAAATCAATGTTTTTAACTTGCAGAAAACAGGAGCTGCTGGTCTGTTAGTTTGTGTTATTATTGTGTGACTTCTGCATTTGAATTATTCAGATTCACTTAAGTCAAACAATGACAAAAACAAATGAACAGACAGAGGCAGTGGTTGACCAGCAACTCCCGTGTTCTGTGAGATAAAAATACTGATTTTATCTCTGGACTTTGGTTGGTTTGGAGAGAGTGATATCTGGTTTGTATAACAGTGATTTCCCACTGGAAAAGGCTGTCTGACAGCAAAGTAAAGCAGTGACAGTATTCTGAATATAGCACACACTTAAACTGATATTGATTTTTTTTAGATGGACCTTTTTTAAGTGGCTAAAACACATTTTGTTGCTGACCCTGCCCATAGCAATTCATTGCGTAGCTTCCATGCTGGTGCCTCTCTCTGCTTGTCCAAACTGGAGACATGCCGACCGGCATCTGCTGTAGCCAATACAGCCCTGCATCAAATAATCTGAACTATCCCTGTGTACAAAAAGTGCACAGATATACCTGCACAGCACTGACTATTCTGTGCCTCTTTGTTAGAATTAGAAATTCAAATACATCAGTGTTTGGAGAGCAGCGTGTCATTGAATCAGCACTTTTCAGGTCAGGATGAGGCGAACAGCTTGTCATAATACCGCAGTTTAAGGGCGTCCATGTGTTGCTGGTGTTTACCTGCAGGCCCAGTGGTTTCCAGCGGACGTTCCTGAGCAGAGCCGGCGTGGAGCTCAGGGTGTTCTGGGGCCTTTTCTTCAGCGTGAGGATGACTCCGCAGGGGTCCTCTCTCAGAGCGTTGACCAGGTTCTTCAGCTGCCAGCCCACCTGAGGAGCACACACACCGGGCTACCAAAACAACTGCTGCAAACCACACACACACACACACATGCTGTACACAATACACTGGGGAGAACCAAATCTCCTGAGAAAAACCACCACGCACAAATATTAAGCCTTAAAAACTGCTGCTGCAAACCACCACACATGGGTCCTGATGCTACCCTAAAACACCACATGCTTCAAAATGAATACTACTCATTTACTTTGGGGCATTTTATCCCCTCATTAGAAAGGGACAGAAGAGATTTGATAGGAAGGAGGGAGAGAGAGATGCAACAAAGGTCCCCAGCACGAGTCAAACCGGGGACATTTCAGTCCATGCTCAGTGTCTCAACCCCTAAGCCTCAGGTGCTCCCTTATGATTACAATGACTATATCAACTGGTAATAGTGTGTCTAATTTCAGGCCTGTATGTTCGTCTGTGAATTTTGGTATGCAAATTAGACCAAAGGCCTCGGAAAAACTAGTCAATTTTTAATGAAGATAGCGCATAAATTTATTAGTGAATTCCTTGGTTCAAGATCGAGGTCATTATAGGCCATCTTCGCCAAATTTGGTGCATGAATTATTTGCACAAGCCATTAAATGGTTTCATACTACACTGTTTCTCTATAATTTGTGGCCTATCTGACATACAATTAGTTGCCAGTTGCTCTTGGCTAAAATGAAAGCAGTTGTGCACGAATACAACAGTCCTGTAACAGATCTTACTTTCATGACGGTTATGATGTTCAGTTTTTCTTTTTTTTTTTTCAGAGGTGTTGATTCAACTCTACGGTGATTTTTGGAGGATGCTTATTGTTTTATAATGAGAGGTGCTTGTGGGGATTTGAAGCTCAACGATTGCCTCGGCTTAACTCATTTACATTAACTCGACAGGGAAGAACTACCACAGGACGCAACAAAGGATAGCACAAAGTTTTATTCCACAGTTTTGCTGTATCTTCCTTCAGGAGATTTCAAAATTAAGTTCAGCAAACTTTACTACAGTATGGAAACCACATGGCTCGGTATTTACTGTAATTGAGTCTCAACTGAACAGAAACCACGTCTTTACAAACTCAGCTCGAAGACCACAAGAGACCTATTTCTCTTAAAGCAACAGTAACCTACATCACCGTTCTAAGAGAAAGCTTACATAGTGGTGCCTTTTACAAAATATCATGCTTACATGAACACAAATGAAAATCAAATCTGGCTTTTACCAACTTCCTTTTAACTTATTCAATTAAGTCACAGACTGTTTATCTCCATTAACATAACCCTATACGTATCATACTTGATACATGAGTTTCTGAGACGTCTACAACGTCAGTATGTTCACATTTTCCTGAAAAATCTGTTGTATCAATCTGAGACATGTCTTCTGCCCTCTGGTGGATTATCAGTGCACTGCAGGCAGCAGCTGGCCTGTGAGTGCAAAATCCATCATGGCTGCCTTCACATAGCGAGTTGCATGTTTTTGGCAGAGAAATCTTTGCTGATTTTGAAAAAGTAATTGTAAGAATAACAGCTATATTGTTACTAATATTTCAATATGAATGTATTGTATTGAAATGACCTGTAACCACTGATATTTTGTACTTTATTTTATGGTAAAATGATAAAATTGTGTGTGTCAAATATAATACAATTCTTACAATGAATCATTTATTTGTGAATCATTATTCATTATTCCCAGCACAATCACAAATACACTGTTAAATTAATTAAAGACTGAAAGGTCATGTTTAGAACAATTTAGAGAGGAAACTGAGATATGCATTTTTTACATATGCAACATGCTCTTATTATAATCACTTTTTTTCAAGAACATGCTAATAATCGTCTTTTTAATTGGTTTTTACTAATGCATTTCCTGGGCTATCATCATTACATCAACCAAGCTAATTCTGCCAAAAACAAGACAAAATAAAAGGTTCCTGTCTGACAAAAAAGTGCAAAAAGCAATGAACAATATTTGTTTTTGTTTTTCATAAGTGTGAGCAATGATTTTTTATAAATGCCTGATGAAACAAAAAATCTTGTAAATGATCATGAAAACTTTTTTTTTGTCAAAAGGTCCAATAAGCACTTCAGTTTCAAGAAATTAAGGATTGTTATTCCTCAACGTGCTAGGGTTAGGGTTAGGGTTAGCAATTCAGCATAACTATCACAATGTGTATTTCTTTTTAAACACATCCATTTTTCCCAATTCAACAAAACTGTGTTAACAGGACAAACAACAGCAATGCTAATACAAAAAAAAAAAATACAACAAATCTCCTTATATCATATGCGGGTACTGAAGTCTGCAGCACAAATTCACAGATCAAGGCAAAAATTGTAACCCTCTGCAGGTTAAAAACATGACTAAACAAGAAGGTTTTGGTTTAGTTCAGCCTTGGTCTAACCTTGGTACGGTATACTAAGTGCCTTCCAGTTTTAATATGATTCATGTGATATCCAGGCTACTGAAGCTACTACAGACACAACTGAGAGCCAAAACGCTTTTTCATGACCACGTCTCAGACACTTTCGTTCCCTCTCGACTCATCATACTGGCTACCAATACAGGAAGACGCTACCACAATGCACCACACTGTCCCGGTAACCTCTGGTCACATTGAAACAAAGGGTTGCTTCGTCAGTATGGTTACGTTGTGAGGAGGACAGCGAGATGGTAAAAGAGTAAGAAAGGAGTGCTGACCGCAGTGTTTCCTCGTGGTTCTGGCCAGCCTGTCTCCAGAGCTCGCAGCACTTGTCAGCCGATTGATTGGCTACACTGGTCTCAGCTACTGGAAGTGTCCGCAGAGGCCTCTGCGCTCACACAGACACACTCACCCACACACAGACAGAGCTGCTCTGACCTTATTCCTGACATAATGATGACCAGCCCGTGTCAGCCTTCAGCGGCACGTTTCCTGCTCTCTTTGGCCCAGTTCAGAAGTCTGGGTTCAGCCAGCGTTCACCAGCAACAAGGGCCGCCGGTTCTGCCAGAAGTCACGACTGTGTGTTTTGTCCTGTTCTGCCCACTGACACAGGAGGGGGGTATACGAGGACACGACTAGGACTCACCAGGACTGCCATTCAAACTGTTCAGCTGTAATTAATGTCCTAGTGACAGAAATAGACCAGGTATGAAACCGAACTGAAAGAAATGTGAAACCTTTGAATCTCTGGTCAGATTTAAACAAAAAAAATTTCCAGATTTAGACAAAGTTCTTGAACGGCTTCTTTGATTCAGACGACATTTACCATTTCAACAATTTGGCTTCTTTTTATTTAAGGAATAGTTTAACATTTTGGGACATATGCATTATGAGTTAGATGAGAACGTCAATTGCAGCACCACTTCCAATTTTTATTTTTGCGGTATTGCAGCAAAAAAATTTCACAGTGTCCCAAAACGCATTTTCCCCGTAAGCCACCTTTATAAAAGAGATGTCTGTAAAACTGTTGACAGGAAACCTCGAACTGCAAATAAGGTCAGTTATGACTCTTTGTATTACGAGTTTTTGATCCATGGAGGTTTTATATCTGTAAAACTTTCCTCAAGCCGAGAAAACCAATTTAAAAATCAGTGACGTCATGATGATGTAAAGTCTATAGACCCTTTAATAGTTGACATCATCAAAAAGCTGCATGCGCATCTTGGCAATGGAAGTAGCGGTCTCCCCCAGTCATCCAGACAAGTTATCAAGCTCCAAACATTGAATTAGACAGCTTACTAGCACCAAAATCACTAAAATGTCTGGTTGTTGCATGCACAGTTGTCAGAATTGATATTCCACTGGTCGACTCAAGTTGTAAAGGCTTCCAACAGGATAACGACTGTTTCAGAGCAATCGGTGGCGTCTATGGCTGCCAGCTATTAAACGTGTTGACTGGACAGAGGACACGATCAAAACTGCTCGTGTTTGCAGTGTCCATGGACGAGCTGTTGTGGTCCACTATACTTCTGTTGCAGCTTGCTCATTGTTTACAAACTGTAAAAGGGTCCACGGGCCAGGCAGGAACTCATGGGTGGGGCCAGAGGGAGAAACACTTTCTGCTAATTAATGTGCAGCCTGGATCTAAAATGAGTAACCATAGCAACAGGGGCCATTACAACTTATTGCAACAATTTAACAAGCTATACCAGGCATGTCCAAACTATTCTATAACATGTCGTGCAGCTGCAGGTTTTCATTCCTATCAAGCGGAGCACACCGAGCTTGACTTGTTTAATCAACTGATTTTAGTCTTCAAACAGCTGATTAGTCGGATCAGGTGTGCTGCTGATTGGCTGGAGCGAAGACTTGCAGCCGCTCGACCCTTGTGGAATAGTTTGGACATGCCTGAGCTATACGTAATTACAACTGCCTCATCTACAGAGCAGCACAGGATGGCAACTGTAACACGCAAGCTCAAGAAGTACACTGCCGCTCTGAAGTTACTGATAGGCCTCATCACATAAGTGATCATCTCACACTCCATTCACTACTCAACTCGCTACAGGTGACAGTATAAATGGCCTCTTGTGTTTGTGAAAATCTTGATACTGATTTGGGGAAAACGGCGTGGCTGGATAGCTAGCTAGTCTTGTTGTTAAATGTAATGGCAAATTATACTCATTCCTCATCTTGTCCTCAACAACATTGGCTACTCCATCATAAGGCCTAAGAACCTTATAGGATGGTAATGATTGTTCCTGGTATTAGTCAAACCATCAGGTGTTACCAGGGAAACAGAGTATAGCTTGTGAAAGGTTAAGGTTTGATTGCAAAATGCATGAAAATATAAGTGGATGGTCTTTTTTCTTTGGACAGTGACCATGGTATAAGTAGGTTAATGCCCTTCAAGGCATCCATAATCAGGAATTAATGGAAACTACATCATGCATTAATTCCTGATAATGGACACCTGATCGGGTATTATCCCTTACATAAAGACTGAAGGCAAGGGAAACAGGTAGCCTAAGTTAAAAAAAAATCTGCCAACCTGCATCTCTGAGTTTAATTACTTAACACATTATAGCCTGTTTGTTTGAACTAGCTTGCTTCCAGTATCTACGCTAAGTTAAACTAACACTGGTAAGGAAGTGCTATCGATCTTCTCATCTAACTCTCAGAAACAAAGCCAATAAGCATATTTCATTATAAGTGTAAACTATTCCTTTAACAAGAAAAGGCAGTTTTAAAAGTTCTAAAAGTGTTTTATTCTAGTATCAACACCCAAGAAAGACTATTCATTCAACTCTGAAGGAGCTGGGAATGTTAATGCTAAAGGGAAATCCTGAATTAACTGAACAGAAAGTGATCTGAACTGGACCTTGATCATGCTAAACTTCTCAACTCTCGTCAGATCCACCACGCCGCTGTACAGCACACAGTCAGTGTATACTAACAGCAAACACAAAGCCTATCCTAACCAGGCCAGTTTAGAGCTGTTCTGTTATGCAAATAGTACACAGAGAGCAGAGGGAAGCAGGGAGAGACCTACCAAAAATAATAATAGAGCATAAACTGCTGCTGGAGAGGTTTTTCAAATCCCTGGGGTCTTCATTATTTTCCCAGATGCTATTACCTCCACATAATTATGTTGCCTCTTCAAACAATCAGTTTGTTATTTGAGCAAATTCCACATTTTACCTCAAAAGAGAAGCTGAGCTAAAAACTGCGAGTCCTGTTTTGAAGTGGCTCTCAAACAGAAGCTCATGCATAGACATGAAGGCAGCACCATTGCTAAATACGTGGGATAGGCCTACATAATGATTCTATAATGTAATGGAATTTGTTCATTCAATATTCGCACTAATCTAATTTTTAAATATGGAGCCTGACAAGATAAACTTATCAGCTGTGATGTTGACAGAGAGTTTGCTGCTGGTGTGTATCCATCTTCCCTCTTCAGCAGCTCGATTTAGGGTTGAAAAAAGAACTAGTATATTGACTGGAGACTTCCCTTTTCTCCCCTCCTTTTCTTTTCATCCTCTTCCTCTTCTCCCTAAGTCCCTCTTTATGTCCTCCTCCCTTTTTCTCCCAACTGTCTCCCAGTTCTGCCTCATCCCAGCATCCCCTGACTACTTCATCCCCCACTTTCTCCCCATCACACACACACACACACACACACAACACACACACACACCTCTGTCTCCCCCTGCTTATCTCCTCCCCCAGAGAGAGGGATCAGAGTGGTGAGGGTCTAGCTGTGGGAGTAATGAGGGGTTGGAGCTGAGAGCCTGGCAGGGTGCGATCTGCACTGTCACCCCGAGGAGAGAGCGGGAGAGAGATAACACGCAGCTCCCTCGCGCGTCAATCAACGCCGCTCCCCAGCGCTTGCCTTCATGCACGCTTTCGCATGAGCAGCACCTATCGAGACGTACGAGGAAATACTTAAGGTAAAAAAAAAAAAAAAAAAGCACACAAAAGACATCTACACACAGACACAAACCTTTTTTTTTTCCTTCCCCCTCCTCAGAAATCTCAAATAAACGCTGGAACAAATCGTTTGTGCCAGCGCTGACAGCACAGGCAATAGACGGAGCGCTCAATCACATGCTCTCACAAGGCACCGTTCCATTTAAAATGGCTGCCCATTTTTTGTGCTTCCCTCTGATGTGATGAGTTGAAGGCAGAAATACAAACTTATTCAAGTCGGAAAGTGGAACATGAGTTCACATTTCAAAACCAGATGCCTCCTTCAGGGGTTTCTTACGACAATTGGAACAAATTCCAGAAAGAGTGAGCTGACAATCACGCTGGACTGAACAAAGGTCTTGTAACAATCGTCCTCTAATCTGCTCCTGAAGCAAGTCTAATTAGCCTACATAGCGACACAGGCACAGGACAGGAAGCACCATGGTGGCGGTGGTGGTGGTGGTGGTGGTGGTGGTGGCAGACATCATGTACCTTGACATCTCCTCAGCACAGCACAGAATGGAGAACAGAGGACAGTTTGCCGTGGAAACACATGGAAAGTCCATTTCCTGTGATTCTTTTTATGACTTCAGTGTTGAGTTTGGAAGCTTTTTAACTCACCACTGTCTGGTGGTTGACTTGGATCACCTCATCGCCCGCGTGGATCTTCTTACACTGGTCCGCTGGAGACTGCAGAGGCAGAAATAGGAGAAGAAAAGGACAATGGAAACAAATTCAGGATATATTGAGGCACAGACTCGTCGTCACTGCAGAATTTGAGACAATGAATCATAGGTGGAGTGAAACAAAAACTCACATTCTCTGTGGTTCCAGTGATTACGTGGAGTCCATCATACGTTGATTTGATATACATCCCCTGAAACACAAGCACAGGGAGGCAGGATTCAGTATAATATAGAGTACGTGGGGAAATACATGATATGTTTATTTTACATTTGAGACTTGACCTACAGATGGGTGACAAGTTAACCCTTTGGCCCTTTGGTCTCTGCGATAACAACAGTTGAACAAGCAGAAGCTCAGTCAGAGCCTTTTTTCTTTCCTGTTTCCTGCACTTAGATATGCTATGTGCTAGGCTTTTTAAAAAGAAAAGCAAATTTTGAACATGGTTAAAAGATTTTTGGGAACTTGCTAAAGCAATATAGTCACATCTTAAAGTAGCTAATGTTATCTCGCCAATTAGCAAGTGTTTCTGCAAACATTAGCTCTCAGATGTAACTAGTTTACGATTGTTGAAGATTAGCTAGGTAGTTTGGTAGCATTTTGCTACAGAGCAAAATGCAAGCTAACTAGCTAGCTAATGATTTACGTAGATTAACTTGATAGTAACTAATATTTTCCTACCATTAGCTAGCATAAGGTGTGACTATATGTCACTTTAACAGGTCTCCCAGCAACATCTTTTGACCAACCACTATATTTGGTTTTCTTTCCAACATAAATGAGCCTAGCATGTAGCATATCTAATTACAGGAAACAGGAAAAGAGAAAGTTGACCGAGGTTCCACTGAGTACAAAGCTTGCTCATCTGTTGACGGAGCACGGAACAAAAAAGGGCGGAACTTAGGAAGGGTCCCTTACAGAAATATCTAACATGAAGAGTCTTAGTGAGTAAGGTGTTAGTTGACCAAGAGCCTCTAGAGAAGCTTCAATGCTCCTTGTCGTAGAATCTACAAGTCTTTGCGCTCTACTGGAGATTTGTTCAAGTATTTCCATTCATTTATTTTTGTCCATACTTGAAGCTGAAGGCTTGACTCAGGATTTAAAAGCATAAACATTCAAGTCTCCAGTTTTGACCTGATGAAGTCCCTCAACAATAAATAATAAATAAGACAGTAAAAGGCAAGAATCATATTTACACCTTGAATATATAATTATTAGTCCTGTGCATTGAAGAGACTTGGATTCAGTTGACAGCCTTGAAAGGAGAAAGTTCAGATACTGAGTGAAAACAGTCTAAATAAAGTCCAAATGCAAATTTACTTAAAGGGTAAGTTTGGCACTTTCCTTGTGGACTGCCAGTCAGTGTTGATGGCAAATGTAGTTTACTGAAGCAATAAATTCCTCTAAGTTACAATATTGACCAAGAAAGTGGAGTTCTCTGCTCGTGAAGCTGTACTGGCTGTGCCTGCATGTACCGGGATGGATTGTGTGCGAGCATTTGATGCCGACGCTGTCGTGTATCACCACCATCGACTGTTGCTTTTACTTTGTTGGCCAGAACATAGTGTTACATGACAATAATACAAACCCTAGGTGAGTATTTTTGTCAGCAAAGTCAGCAAAGACTAGAAATCCAAGTTGAAATAGTCTGTAGTTCTTCCTGTATCCAGTGACATCACTGGTTGCAGGTAGAACTCAGCTTTCTCTGTCAATATACCAGCAATGAGGAAGTTATTGCTTCAGTGGACTATATTTACCATCAACATCAACTGGACATCCACAGGAAAACTGCCAAATTTCAAAATAAGATAAGATAAGATAGCTGTTTGAAGGGCTGACCCGAACGCTTTGAAGCTTTAAAGCATCTATCGTTGCCATGCTAATCGACATCCACATCAGTATTCAGTCTCCTCCCATCCTTGCCTTTATAATTACAATAACAGAAAGATAAAACCGTTGCAGTGAAATTCTGCATGCGTTTACCACCACTAGCGGCCACTGTCACTTTACACATAGTCATTTGGTCCATGGTTTATATGAAAACATTTCTCAGTGCATCTTTAAAAATAGCTCGAGTGGATACGTGTGTCCTCAGGTGTGTCCTTACCAGGCCTTCACTGGGCATGATGCTGGTAAGGTGGACCACCTCCAGATGGGCAGACTGAGAGACCAGAGAGTCCGATGACAGAGAGATGATATGGTCGCATATCCCTGCTAAGGTCTTACACTGGAGACGGAGGTAAAGAAAGCAGAGAAAAAAAAAGAGAGAGAGAGAGAGAGAGTGACAAAAAGAGAAAGACAGAAAGTTATTGAGATTGGTTTTGGTCCGCGAGGGATGCTGTGACCTAGCTGGAGGAGGTGAAACAGAAATCATTTCATCAGATTGTTCCACATCGCCACTTCCATCACTCCGGCACACAAACTGTTTCCTGTCACAGTCTGTCCACAGGCATGCCCACAAGACACTGCCACAGACAGAACAACACATCACCGATACCAGCCAACCCCGAGGTGCCCACATGACATTTTCCAACATCTAAATTACAGAGCACAAATTGTTGGTATCTGTACTTTATGGAAGATAAGGGCTATTTTTGCCTTCACATCGACTAAACAAAACCCGACACAGCGGTTAGATTATCTGTGCTGTAATTTTTTTTTACACTCCACTTAAATTCTTGTGCATCTGAGCAGACAGAGCAAATAAAAAGCATGGCTTCACCTTGCCTTTGTTCTAAACAAACCTTGACTGTTTTTCAGGCTATTTGTCTGCTTGGTCACGCATGCAAGTTAATTTATCATCAGCAACATCTCTGCCTTCTAATCTTGGCTGACTGACTGCAGCGAGCTCACAGAGACTGTTACCCTGGTTATCCTGCTTCGGCGAGTCGCCGCTTAGTGCACACACACGCAAAACACACACACACACACACACCAAACACGCTGGAACATAACAGACATACATGTAAGAGAATATATGTTGTCTGCAATCACACAAACAGCATGACAGTGATGAACCCTGCATAAAATAATCTCCCGATCTCAATCCTAATGAGCAATTACCGGATTATAGTGATGAACTGAACACTGGATATCTTCAATACACACACACGCACGCACACACACATGCACACACATACACGCACACACACACACAGTATAGCTCAGAGCCTATGATTCATTCAGTGTAAGAGAAAAGGTGGAGGATCTTCAGTGAGCTGGCTATGTGATGCTTATGCTCTCACTGTCTCTCGCTCACACACACACAAACACACACACACACAACCATAAACACACACCATCCTTTTCTGGGTCAGTTATTTGAACATTACACTGGCTGTTTAGTTTTCTGTTTATACAGTAATGTTATGTTCTAGTCAACGTGTTCACATTACGTAATGGGATACCCAGCACTGATGCACGCACACCGAACAACACTCTGAGCTTTAATTTAAGAAAAACCGAAAGGGGAAATAGATAGAGAAGTAAGGCTGCAGAATTAATCGAAAATATTATTGAAATGTCCAAGTGCAATATCCTAATCGCAGGAGCTGCAATTTTTTGATAAAGGTAAAATATGTGACAAAACAGCAGAGGTGCAGAGATGCCCTGGCCTACAAATCTTCTACAAATCTTCTCTGCGCGTGGAGATGCTGCGGCTAGTAGCTCCCTAAAACTTTGCTATTTTTCTCTTTAAAGCTGTAGTTTTTTCATTTTTATTGCCACAACATGTATCACATATGACAGAAATGAACTCACAGTAGTGGTGTCAATATTCTCCAAATCCATGATTCAATTTGACTTTCAGGGTCACAGTTTGATTCGAATTTTTCAAGCATTTCTTTTGAGCACTGACAGCTGTGGCAACCGTCATTTACATTTTCATATTCTCTAAAAAGATAGTCTCTAAGGTATCAAGTGTGATATAATGGCCGGTAAGCCACGCTGTGTCATCTTTAAAGTGGTGTTAATTATGTCAGATGTCAACAATGCACATGGCACCACCCAGCCAGATCAGCCGGACACACTGCCGCAGACCAACCAACGAGGGAGGAGGTGAACAATGACAAGAGCCGTGCTAACCAGCTTGGATTTGAGGCTGCTCCTGGCTAATGTCCAGTCAGGAAAATGAAACAGATTAAATGGTATGGATGCGCCACATCTTTCAGACAGACCTGCTCCACCACATCTGGGCACATCTGCACTTGACGGGCAACACCGTGATGAGGTGGAATCTGTGTTTACATCTTTGATGCTTCGTGCACAAATGCAGTCAAAGTTGATGGACACCGTTCCCCGAAACCTATTATGTTTAGATGTCGACCATATTATCGTCATCTTGCTGCTGCTGTTTACATTCAACCTGATGCAAAAAGCACTACAGAATTAGTTCCTGTTCTACAATGACTCTGTTTATATGTTTTATGTAACTCTAATTTAGTTATGCAACCCTCTGTTGTGTAATGACAATACACTACCTTGATATCCAAATTGCAAACTGTCAGAATAATCGCAATATGTTTTTCCTATGGTGCCATAAAGAAGAAATGAGCAGGAAGTAGAACAGAATGAGTACCGCTATAGAGTCATAATGATTTGAAGTCCAGCTGAACCACACGAGTACATTTTGGCTGGCTCGTGCCCTTTTGATCATTGCACTAATAGTCTTGACCGGATTAACATGGGCCGAAGACAAAAGGCCAGTAACCAGCGGAGGACTCTCAACTCCATCCAGCTGTGACACACCCCGCCTTGATCTGACAGCCTTCCGGGCTTGACCTGGGATTAACATGGGCCGAGAGACAAAAGGCCAGTAACCAGCGCGGAGACTCTCAACTCCTCCAGCTGTGACACACCCCGCCTTGATCTGACACGCCTCCGGAGAATCAGAGCGCAGATTATAGGGAAGTTAACTTATGTGGCTGGCTGGCGTGAGATTTAAGAGCAGTCAAACAGAAAGCCAGACATAGTATGCTGCCAAATGGATTAAGCTCTGGCTGCACACACACACATACACCCACCGCCTCCTCCTCCTACTCCATCACCTCCCTCATTCTCATTCCCTCTCGCGCTTTCTTCCCCCTCGCACCTTCCTCTTACATGCTTACACACACCATGCAGGGTTGTGTAACGCATTGTCTCCACATATGTGAGAATACACACACAAACCTGACCAGAGACACAAGACAAAGATGGAGAGAGCGGAGGGTGGAGGAGAGGAACATAAAGGCAGCGAGGGTGGGAGTCCGGGAGGGAAAGGGGAGAAAACAAGGGAAAGGGAAAACACACAACTAGGACAGTCTTATGTAATTCCTCTCATCCTTATGCATGCATGCACATAAAAACACACACACTCATACACACTACTTCACGCTCCATCAGACACACAGACTCACACATGCTCATATCTTATCTCTCTCTTCTCTCTCTATCTCACACACACACACACACACTATCCCTGTCCATCTGATTGCTGCAGGCCGTAGTCTGGAGGAGAGCACAGTAGCAGAGAGTTTTGCATTATTGAGCAGAAGCTGACAAACGTACAAACGAACCACTACAGTAGCTACAGCAGACCAGAGCATTAAACAGTGTCTGAACCCGTGACGCTGGACACACACTGGAGACTTCCTCATACTATGTGTCTGTCTGGATCAACCTCTGTCCATACTTTAGTCAAACTACCATTAACATTGTGTATATGGCTCTATCACAAGTAGAAGTCTGGTATATAATCTGGTGTAATGCTGTAAAAAATACAGAAGTAGCACTCATTATACAGACTGAGTCCTTTCAGAGTATGTACAGTTATTTATATTACAGGGTATTACTAATGCATTAACATGTAAGCAGTATAATGATGCTGTAGCTGGAGCTGCTGCTAATTACTCATCCTGTGGATGGCACATTACTTGCACAACCTTTCATCACTATTTGCACTGGATTTGTTATCATTAGCTTTTGATCTCGATCTGTGCCCCTTATTGTCTCCTCCAACCCTTAACTTGTAAATATTTAAATTCTTTTTTGAGTATTTTGTTTTTATGCTAGTATTTTTAGGCCATTGTTGTTTTGTTTGACTACTTATGCAAACACCTGGGTCTGACAGAAATCTATGTCCTGCACATATGGCTGAATTGTCAATAACGTTGACTTTGACTCTGAGGTGTGGCTCATTTTATGTGGCTTCAGTTCATTTTTCCCTGTCAAACACTTGAATAGGCTAAATGTACTAGATAATGTTTCACCACTGGTCTGTAAAGTAGTTTTCTGATAGTCACTTATTGCTCAGTCAGTAGCTTTTATTCAGCTAGCAGTAGTTGTCAGCAGTTAGCGAGATAGTTAGCTAGTCATTAGTTAATATTAGTAAGTTAGTAATTAGTTATTAGACAGTTGCCAGGAAGTTAACAATTAGTTAGCATTTGGAGTGATAATTAGCAGATAAATTGTTTTAATGTTGTCATTTCATGGAATACATTTTATTGACAATCTTTATTCAAGTAATTAGCCATCATTAGTAAGTATTAGTCAGTTAGTAGTTAAATATTAGTCAGTTAACAATAAGTTAGCAATTAGTTAGCAGTTAGGTCAGCGTTCAGCAACTTTTACTATCAAAAGAGAAAGAAAAAAGAGAGATCAAAGAAATCTGCCTGGAGCTGAGACCTTTTTTTTTTGGATTTGGCTTTTTTGGATCTCGCCGAGGAGGGCAAAATTTAGCCATAGCTGAGCTGTGGATATAGGCTATGACAAAATATTAAAACGTTTCTGTTCCATTCAGTGTATAGACTACACATTTTTTACAACTGGAGAATGTAAGAATCACTTCATCTGATGATGAATGAAAAGTAAAATGTTAAAAAAATAAATAAAATAACCGTTATTCATTTCTGCTTTTTTTTTTTTTTTTTTAAAGCCACTAGAGAGGGGTAAAAGACCCACATGCAGAGTTGCAGACCCCTCAATTAATTAGGTGATTAGTTAGCAGGCGAGTTAGCCAACTAGTATGACTAGTACTGCTATATTACTGAGCTGGCAGTAAGTTAGCAATTAGTTAGCAATTTGAGAAAGTTAGCAAACTAGTTAGCCAGCTACCTAGTTAGTTTATTCATTTTAATTTCTGTATCATTCCATTTCGTTGAATATATTTATCAATCTTTATTAGTCATTAGTCAGTAATTAATTAGCCTATCATTAGCTGGTATTAGGCAGTTAGTCGTTGGTTGGATGTTAGCAATTATTTAGCAAGAGCAGTGGACATTATTAGCACATTAGCACATTATTAGCTAGTCAGTCAGTCAGTCAGTCAGTCAGTCAGTTAGACAGTTAGTTAGTGTGGTTGCCTCCTTACTAAACATTATATTACATGGTTTCCAGTGAAAGAGGCAAAAGAAAACAAATTATCTAACTTATTTTTAAATCATTATATCATGTTGGACAAGTACACTCTCCTTATTGCTGGTGGAATTTTGTGCTGTTTAATCATTGAGTGGTTCCAGATCTCAACCATCCATCATCATCGTCATCATGTCCTTTCTGTGTGTGTGTGTGTGTGTTGTGTATGATTTATTTTTATTAATTTCTAAAACACATAGTAAACAAGGATCAGCAAACGAGCAGCATCTAAAAACAAACACCTCCTCCTCTCTCTCTCCCTTCACGCTGTCTCCCTATTTCACACATAAACCTCCCACACACAACAGTCTTAGTCATGTGTAGCCTTTAGTCTGGCACCCAGGGTTCTGTGTGTGTGCGTGTGTTTGTGTGTGCACGCGTATACAGGGCTATTTAAATATTTGAATTTGCCTGATGTCACTGTCCTGTGTCATTAATATGCCTGTAACAACAACAAGGTCCTGGTTCCACAACCAAAAACCTAAGGGGGGAGTCATTTTGACGGGGGGACATGACATCAGGGGGACACCAACATCTCAAATACAGTCGTATGACTGGTTTTATTTATAGAAATGTCTGGTACAACTGCATATACATGTTTACTGACAGGACATCTCATCTGGGATTTATTTCTTGGCATAAATAGCTCAGTTATGTTTCTGTGAGCTCCCCCCACCAACATTTTATTTGGTTTCCTCCACCTGACCTTGAATGGCAGCAGGAAGTGTCCCAATCCAACTGTCAGCCCGGATCAGACACTAGCTGTTCACTCGGTTTCACACGTGGACACAGACAGTTCTCCGTCATACATGCATGCACGCACACACACTCACACACATGCATACTACCACACACATACACACACACTCACACACATGCACACAGAGGGTAAACTGGAGCTTTGAAAAGGCCTCGGGCTCGCTTGCACTCTAAAATGCACAATTTTGTGCTGCAAATTCCCACAAAAAAAAAACACACAGTCCTCGGACATGCACACACACACACTCCCACTCCCAAACAGAAACCATGGACATCTACGCATCTATTTATCTACACAGGCAAACACACACAAACAGATATTTTTCAGCTCTGTCTCATTTCAGTGTGTTTATGTAACTCATCTCATGCAATTTTGTTACAGAAAAAAAGATTGTGTCTACTAGTGGAGATAAGATGTCGTTCAACATTTTGGTTTGCTTTCTTACTGAGAGTTAGATGAGATGATTGACACAACTCTCACGTTGGTACATTGAGTTTAGCTTAGCAAAAGGCTGGAAACAAGGAAGAACAGCTAGCATGGTTCTGCCCAAAGGTGAGAAAATCCACCTACTGGCACCTCAACAACTTAGTAATAAACATATAGTTAACATGTTATATCTTGTTTGTTTCATCTGTGCAAAAACAAATGTGTAAAAATGACCACCTGTAGTTTTACGGGAGGGTATGTGCCTGGTTGCCTGGCGACCATTCCCACTGTAACACTTTTACACTTTTGTACAGATTTCTATGGAGTAAAAAATGAGCTGCAAGTTGTTAATTAATGAGCTTTAGCGTTAGCTCTTTTCCACTGTTTTCAGTCTATGCTAAGCTAACCGTCTGCTGGAAAATTAACATACAGATAAGAGAGTGATATTGAACTTCTCATCTAACTTGTGGCAAGAGATGGGAAATAAGTCTATCTGCCAAAACTATTTTACCTTTATTGCAGTGGTTCTCTTTTTCTGGCAAGTCCCCCAGAAGCTAAAATAGTTTACGCCCAGTAGGCATTTTGAGGGGTGTGAGGGGGATACAATCCCCCTTGTTAGCAAAATTACCTAAATACATCACCCTTATTAAACTGCCATCTCCTCTCTCCATCCCCTATCAGCAGAGAGAGTGCAGGGGCAGAGAGGTTTAGTTGAATATATTACTCTGCTTGACTCATTGATCCTTTATCTAACTGAGGTTTATGTAAGTTAGAATCTATGGCCGCAACCATGGCTCTGAAATATCAGGAGCCCAACTGTGCTGCGTACTGATAAATCCATGGTTCTGTCCGTGGTGCTGAAGACAGATTTGTAATTGTGCCCATAGACAATAGCTATGGGGGTACACAACCAAAAGAGTCATTCATGAGTCAGTTTGCAAGTGGCGAATGAGCAAAACAAAGCAGATTACTTAAAAGAACAGGTCCTCTAATTGCTGCCACTGGGCCACCCCATGTTAAAAATAAACAAATCAATCGCCTAATGTTCCCACATTGATCAATCACTTATAATGACAGTGGAAGCAA
Source organism: Lutjanus argentimaculatus (assembly GCA_034769285.1). Lineage (NCBI taxonomy): Eukaryota > Metazoa > Chordata > Actinopteri > Lutjaniformes > Lutjanidae > Lutjanus > Lutjanus argentimaculatus. Next base: position 27,103,333 of record JAWZSL010000006.1, read on the forward strand.
CTAATAAAAAAGGATCCAAGTTGAATTTTTTAAATAAAAGTCAGCAAGATAGCATCAGCAAACTCTTGTTTGTTTATTTTCCCTGCATATATCAAACTCTACTTAACTCAACTTAGTTTCACTCCATATTTTCTCCTGGTCATCCACATACACCCCCCTGAGGTGGCTCTCCCGCCCAACAGTTTGAGAACCACTGCTTTAATGCAACAAGGACTGTGTTGGACTTGTTTCATAAAATCTGGGACAACGGCAAAGCACTTTGCACAAGAAGTGAGCACCTTAAAATATGTTGAATGTAATGCTTTATAAGCTCATGTGAAAGATGCTGAAATAAAATCAGACAATACTGTATACACTAGGAAAACAGTCCTGTTGTAACTTTTTTATCTGTCCTTTTCATAGCTGTCATTGTCGAGTATGCCGTGGTGCCTCTTCCCTGTGTTCTGTGATGGAAATGGGCCAACAACTTTGAATCATCATTGATATTTTAATAAGTATTTGACCTTTGAAAGCAGAAACTTACCACGTGGAGAATCTTATTCTCTGTCTCATACACAGTGCAATCCTGTAAAACAAGAAGAAGACAGAAAGAAAAAAAACATGAGATGGAGAAAGCATCTACGTGAACATCCGCACGGATGATCAAATATCTCCCTCCTCCAAATATAACAACCAGGGGAGAAGGAAATAAGAGAAATGAGATGGCCAACAGGAAGAAATGGAGAACATCAGCAGTCAGCTTATTTTTTTTTATTTATAACCTTCTTCCACATTATGTATATTACTTTATAATCTAGGCAGAGTAAAACATTGGATTGACCAGTTCTGGATCTACTTTGCTGCTGCCTGGAGCTCCGTGAGCCTCGGCAGGATTTAGAAACGACATTATTTGAACATGACAGATTGTTATTTAACGATAGCTGATAGTTAATCTATTTCTGGGAAAGCAGCCCACTGAATCCACCAGATGTGCATGGTAGCAGTTAATTCATCTGTTTGATGCATTAGTGCGGGCGGTGCTGCCACCTTTGTCTGTCTCGCTGCACCCTGGCAGCCACATGTTCATTTGGCCCATTGTGGACCTACGGTGGCCCCCTTTCTCCTCCCTCTCCTCTGGCCCTTGTAAGAGGGGATGGGTGTTATCTGCTCGGCTCCAGGACTCACTCTGGGCACACGTACAAACACACTCTCACACACTCTAAGCAGGCTCTTACAGGGAGGACATGGATGGGCTCCAGAAGAGCAGACATAGTTTGCATCCAAACAATGAGATTTCTACGGTATCAGAGTGTTTATGCATGCAGCTTCAGTTTTATTTTTTAAAAAAATGCGTTTGTGCATGCAAAGTGTGGCAAATCGACATGAGGGAGTGAGCCAGAGGGGGGGAAGCAGAAGGACGACAGGAAATGTAGGGACAAGAGACCCCTAGTTCGTTCTCGATGGGGTCTAACAGTGCGTCAATGTTGCCCGAGGCTGTTACTGAGAGCTACTCGTCCCAACAGCCACGCTGCAAACAGCCTGTGGCAGCGGGCATATGTTCCACTCATAATCTAATCTATAGAAAAGAGCTGTAGAGCAGAACACGCACTGCGTCCATATTGATGTGTCCAATCCAAACCTGCTTCAGTTCTGCCCTTTCAATTCAAATCATGACCTTTATTATATGAGTGTAATGAATATGGACATGATGGATTGTGTGATGCATGCGTCCTGTGTGTGTGTGTGTGTGAGTGTGTGTAAGCACCTGTTGCACAATGGTAGTTAATTCTAGGCAGAGCTGCACAATGTTGTTCTTCAGTAATGAATACTCTGTCACACTGGCAAACGGAGACCTGAAGGAGACAAAAAAAGAGAAAAGTTGATAATCTGACAAATGCATCTGAGAACCTACAGGCATAGCATGCAAGATTTTCCTAAAAAGAACAAAAAAAAAACAATGTATAGACTCATATAAACATAATTCCTCGAAATCATCACTTACGACCCACTATAAGTGTGTGGTGGTGGCTGTATCTGCACAGACCCTGCCATCTGCTTGTTCTTCCTTATTTTCACATATTTTGCTTTACTCTGGATGTATCTGGGCCCCCAGCCAATACATCACACAGATTTTGAGGTCAGAACTCTAAGAAACCGTAGCGAACCATGTTTACATCACATTCTGTGTCTTTTGCCTCTGCGGAGAGCTGGAGAAAGAGTTTTACACACATACATACACACACACAGGCAGAGCAGACTGAGGAATGCTTTGGCTGAACTCACGCAAAATCCGTCTGTGTGCAGAGGTGTGGGTGTTTTTATTTGTGCATTAGAACAGGGGTCCCATTAGCTGACTGAGTGACAGAGCAGGGACCCCCTAATACATACATTGCACTGAATATTTTTGGGTCCTCTCTCACTTTGCTCTCACCTGTATCTGTCAGCAGCAGTTGCAGCTTGGCTAACGTTACGTTACGCTGCGTTAGCCTCACCTGCTTCTGAGGTGGAGGATATGTCAGAATCTCTTGTTTGTGAAATAAACATGGGATATTAGTAAAGCCTATTGGCCAATATGTTTCAATAACGCGTAGGTAACTTGTTTGTCATTATAGAAAGGTGCCGCACAGTGATTTTGATTTAGCAGGTTAGCTGGCTCACATGATTGCACAAGGATTCATGGCTAGCCTTTTGTTAATGATGCATAAATTAGGCAATAGACACATTTATCTTTGCTTATAATATGTTGGATTCATGTTAATGTTTATTTTCATACATATTTAAATTTTTTATAAAAAGAAAACAAACAACAATTTGTTGAACCCCCTGCAGTAACTCTGAGGACCCCCTAGGGGTCATGGACCCCCTGGTAGAATGTAATCGCTGCAAAACAATCAAACTGAAAAAATACTGTTTTATTTCTCTGTTCCACTGCTTTCCTCTTGCTACTGCCGCTCGCTCACCTAATTTACTTCTATGTCTCTTTACCTCTCTCTTGTTTGCTGAGCTTGGGGCTTGAGGAGGGGCCAACGTTGAATGGTGTGTTTCCAAACAATGTTGCAGATTCTGCCTTTAAAAACATGACAAGCCTTTGCAGAACCTTGGGTAAGTGACCATGATCTCCTTCTAAATTGTGTGGTTTTTATCAAAAGCTCCTGTCTGTCAAGAACTGGGAAGGAACATTGTGTTTTTTCTCTCCAGGATGAAATAGGTCCCAAATTAATACACGTGTACATGTAAATCAATGTGAGTAAATTATATTCAGTCATTCTATTATAAAAGAAAAAAGGAGGAAGTTATTTCCTTCCATACTGGCGTTTCTTTTACTAGCTTTTGTTCCTTTAATTTATTTGCTAACAGTGTGATTTTAAAAGCTGAGATAGGGCTGTGAGAGAGACAAATAAAAGCTATTCTCTGCTCCTCTCAGAGCACAGGAGCAAGTGGTGAAGACAAACAACAATATTTGGTTTTATATCTTGGCCAGGAGGCTGTGAGACCCGGGGATCTACTGAAACTCAACATCAATTTATTTCTATGTGTTCAAATGTGTTCTTCATATGGTTCCTTCAGCTGATCTAACTTCACAATAACAACACAAAAATCTTCCTTTCTCACCCGTTTATTTATTACGCTCCTGTATGAGGGGTAGACAAAATAACAGGAACACTTGATAATGCAGCCACAGAATACAAACTACCTCTGTGAAGTCTATTATTTATTTATTTATTATAAGGTGTTCCTATTATTTTGTCCACTGGCTGCTGTGCCCTGTGCACTTAAGAACAAGTGTGACAAACAGACACGTTCTTGTATATAGTGAGCTCATTTTACTTAATGTTGATAATCTGACAATTTAGAGGAATAGTTCAAGATTTTTGAAAATACGCATATTTACTTTCTTGCCAAAAGGTAAACGAGAAAATCAAGACCAGTCTCATGTTTGTCAATAACTGTAGACAGTTAGTTTAGACTGGAAGCAGGGGTGAAAAAGAGCCCGGCTACTCCCTCAAGTCTTTGTGCGTCGCTAAATTAACCCGCTGCCGGCTGGAGCTGAATATTTAATAGACAGATATGAGAGCGGTATCAATTCTCTCATCTCAATCTCAGCCAGGTGGCAAAAAAGTATATTTCCGATCATTTCCAGTTATTCCCTCAAGTTCTTACAATGTTTTTTTTCTCAGTAAAGAACCATTGAGAGAAGGGAAACAAATGAGTTCCTTTTTTATTAAAGTTTGGTGGATGGGTGTATTTTTATCATCAAAGTGCTGAAATAATACACCTGAATGTTAGCCAATAGCTGAGATACATTTGACTTCAGACAAACATTAATATTGGAAAAGAGGCTCTGGAGACACTAATTTTGAGGCTCCAAAAGTCTGCTTTTACTGATTTATATTGTGAGCAAAACTGATGATGTTTTGACCACAGATAAACATCATCAGATAAAGTCAAAAACACCAGTACATTTATGCTATAGTCATGCATTAGCATGGAAATTATTTAGATCTTTGTGATTATCTTTACTTGATAAAAATTGGGGACATTGTCCTAAAAATCAAATGTCAAATTCCCAAATTCACTTTACAGACTCAGGTGTGGTCCCGTCCCTACCTGTCGAGCCAGGCTAGCAGGTTCTTGGCTGCACCAATCAGGTCCACCACCGAGGTAAGGAAATCATTGGGTAGCCTCCGAGAAGCTCGTCCATCGTAGTGTCCGCCCCTCCGCCGGCCCAGGATGAAGTTCTGGAGGTTCTTCGCCGAAGCGTTGAGCTTGTGGGACAGAGTCCGGAGGTTCTCTGTCTCTAGGCCGTAGTTCTGCGGGACAAACAAATATATATTCTTTATAAACGCTTGTCTGCACATAGGATGCATTTTATCAGTCGTCCATCTCAGGGATCTGAGCATCTGACAGAATAAATACGCTTTTTTTAATCATTACAGCCTCAATCATTACACAACTAACCACAATGGTTGTGTTTTAGGCTCTGAACGCTGGCAAAACACAAGGGACCCACATTCAATACTGTGCCTGAACGCATCTCATGTAGAGGACTGAAACTTATATGCTAACATGCTGCTTTTGCCACCCAGGCTGTGTAGACATTGTGCAGAAATAACAAAAATCTTTTCAAGAGTTATATTGACAGCACGCTCATATGTTAAGTCTTATTTAGCTGGAGTTTAGACATGGTTAGCTTAGCCTAAAGACTGAAAACTAAAGGCTGGAAGCTGGGGGAAACTATGTTATGGCCTCTTCAGAGTTAAAAATATGACTCCAAAAACTTCACTTATGAACACATTATACTTTGTACACAAAAAAACAGCCAAAATGACAATTTATAGTGGGATCAGTTTTACGAGGTCTCTGCACAGGCACGATGTTACCGCACCTGACAGCCTCATTGTGACAGCGAGGCTCCGGGAAGCGACTGCACCCTGCTGTTCATCAAGAAACAGTTGCATTCATTTTGACATCTCGGTTTGTGTATAGATTAAACAAGCAAGACACAATGGGCCTCATGCAGGAAGTGATATGAACCAATTTTGCCTTATTTTTGTTCGCGTCCACGGTTTGTTCTTTATTTTGTTGGTACCCACTGATGTCTGGGATTCACCAACGTTTCCTTATTTATGCAGGCAAAATGAATTTTTACAAGCAGTTAAGAACACTCATACCAAGATAAGAAAAACAACATCTTGTTTTCACATCCATTAATTGTTTCTCCAACCCAAAGAAACAAGTTTTAAATTTGAGGAACGTAAAAAATGCATGAATATCATATAATCATATTTAGATAATTACATGCTTTAGAGTAATTATGATTATTAAATTGAGGCCAAAAGACATAGGTCTACTCTTGGTCCACTGATCCCAATAAAGACCATAAAAGGTGTTTATACAGTAGATCTCCAACATGAACATGCATGTGGAATTTGGATGGTTTCGTGCATCCAGAGCTGGCTTCTCTCATTTTTCTCTGAACAGGAAAATTAAGAGTAAATGTGTAATTAGTGAGCTTTGAGCTGTTGGTAGACACATGTTTTAATCTTGGAGACAGCAAGGCTAGCTGTTTTTTTGTTGTTGTTTGTTTTTTAGTCTCTTTTGCATTATGGTGTTTTTTGCCTTCTTTGTCTTACATTTCTTCTTTCGCCTGTGCTGAAACAGATATTAGCCCTCCTGCCTCGACTGGAAAGCACTTTGGCTCAACTCCTGTTGTTTTTAAATGTGCCATATGAGTAAACTCAATTGACTTGTCTCGACTTGACTGCCTACCTCTGCTTCTAGTCTTTGTGCTAAGCTAGGCTAATCGCCCCCCTGGCTCTTGCCCCATACTTGATGCAAAGATATGAGATAGACATCGATCTTCTCATCTCGCTCGCAGCGAGAACCTGAATAAGCACATCTCCCAAAATGCTGAACTACAGGTTTACAAAAATCCTTACATATCCACAAAGAAATATGACACAGTAATGTAAAACCACTGCAATTTATTTTTGGAATGTATACAACATAACTCACACATATTCTATCCGTCTAAATAAGCATGGTCTCTCCACAAGTTTTACAAGTTGAACAGAAAAAGTGTCCACTGTGATTTAATGGTTATTCTGAGTGGAATGAACTGAAATTAGAATTACTCTCTCTGAATAACCATTAGCATTTTCATAAAACAGCCACTCTGCACTAATACAGGAACACAAAGCTGGTCGAGTAGCCCATTACTGCTCTGTGACCCTTTTAAACACACATACACAACATGCACGCATGCACGCACACACAAAGACCCACTGAGCCACATTGCTCAGCGTCCCAAGGCACCTCCAGTCATGTCCTGCCTGACAGAGCCTGATTCCTGCTGACACAAAGGCTACACACACACACACACACACACACATCCGTGTATAGTCAGATGCACAGGCTTAGCTAGACGTATCTATTCCTCCTCTGCCTCTAGATCTATTCTACACAGTCACGACCACAGTGACTACAAAGAAGAGAGGGTTTCACAGTGGCAGCGGAGAGAGGGAGGAAGAGAACTGAGGAACTAAAGAGGCAGAAGACAAGAGAGAGGAAGAGAGGAGCACCCAGCTATGCATCTCACCAAAACTGGGTCATGCATACACTGCGTTCTGTATAATCTTCTGTTTTCTGTGTGAATGTGGATATATACATAAACTCGGGAGCGCACATATGTTTGCACAGCTGTAATTAGCCTGTCCTATGATTCGATCTAAAGCAGTGTGCGGCTCTCTCCGGGGGGACAGAGTGCCGAGATGAAGCACAGGGGGGAAATAACGCCTTGTGTCAACTGTCTGAATGACTGTGTGTGCAAAAGAAGAGAGAAATAATTTGAGCGGTGCGTGCATATGTGTGCCTGTGTGTGTCAAATCAATACAGTAAGAGGGCGATGCCATTAGAGCAACCACCCCTCCACCTTCATGTCGATGTGGTTGCCATAGCAGCCATGTGTGGAGTGGCCTCTCCTCCATGCTGATATTTCTGCCATTGTTCACAGAAACGCACTCAAACATTTATGAAATGTTTGGGCAAAAACGAGGGCTTCGCTGTTTAACACCTTTTCAAAGTAAAGCATTAATCAGTTTTGCTCCACTGTACATTCAATGTAAGCTTTTGCAGTCCAGCTGCACTAAAAATGTGAGTATCTAACCTCTGTGAATCAAGAGATTATTGATTGTGTTGCTCTCAGCTTGGATGATCCGGGTTCTCTGCTCAACTCAAGCAGATGAGATTTGTATAATGAGTGAATTTTACTGCAGGTTTTTCTTATCTACCCCCCAACAAGTCCAGCTACACTTTTATATTATTGTGCAGGGATGCAAAATCAAACCAGTGTTTTTTTCCCGTCTAGATCAGGGATACTCAATTTGCTTTGCCTGGGGGCCACTTTTGCAAAATGACAGGAGGCAAAGGGCCAGTTAATAAACAAAAAAATAATGTTATTTATTAGATAAAATAAAGAAACATTAAGCTCATCTTTCTTTAGATTTTGTTATTTTCAGATTAACTGTAATTTAATTGTAAATGCTTTGATAACATTTGAAAGAGTTGATAATATATCAGAAACCTCTTCCACTGTGCACTCACTGAAATATTGGAATGATTCATAAACATGAACCATAAACATAAACTGCTCCAGGAACCAAATGAATTGCATGTTTAAGCTCTTTTAGTAGAACCAGAACCTACACATTTATGGGATAAGATTTATCCACATTCCTGCTTAATTTTTCCTCCTTGTCAGCCAATCGTTGTTGTCCATCACACAAAAATGAGTCTTCTCTGTTACTAACAGCCTAATTCATCCCATCATACAAAACTGGCACATCTGTCCCTCCTTACTGGAAAAAAAAGTGTGACTCAATTTATTTTCTTTGTGAATTATGAAATGGTTGGAGGGCCACCCGACACCCTACCGGGGGCCAGATTTAGGACGCAAGTTGAGTATCACTGCCCCAGATTGTTGTGTAACGAGGGCTGTTTTCTGCCGCTTAAAAACAGAACACAGATTACGAAGCCGTACATGGTTTGATTTGTTTGTAATGACCTTTTTTATGGGACTGCTTCAAATAAAGCATTTCATTCAGAAAGTGGTTACCCTTGAGCAATCAACAACTGGAAAATAAAACTATTACAAGGCCATCAGCCAAATCTGGAACAGAAATACAAAGAAAAACAAGAGAACAGTAAGACTGGTATTATTCATAGAAAACAGAGACAAACATGCATGCACACACACCAAAAAATCAAAGAAGCACTGTTGAGTCAGTGGAGGGGCCAGACAATACACTACCTCACAGACTATAGGGGAAAAAAAACCCAAAGATAACATTCAACATTCATTTCAGCCTTAGTCTAATTAGCTCAAATGTTCAAATGAAGAAGAAAAGGACAGGAAATATAAAAATGTGGCAAGCTAATTAATAACGTTCACATAACCAACAGGATTTTTAAATCAATTTGGGAGTCACAGTGTGGCACTGAAAAAAGAACCAACATAGAAAGCTGACTCATCATGCATGAAAGAGTTACAGGAGGAGATGACGGCACAAATCACTCTCTCAGAACAAAAGCAGAACAAAATCGGGACATTGTTCCAAACATAAAACAGCTACCTAATTATTATCCTGGATTGTGCCAAGATATTCTAAGTTTCAGTGCTTTTTTTTTTTAGTTTTTAAGACTTAAGTTGTTTGTAAAATGTTTTGGTACAGAGGCAGAACATCCAGTCCTGTCTTTTTTCACATGGGTGTCTTCCAGATACTCTCTAAGTCTAAGCATATGAATGTCAGATTGTTTAAAAACTCTAAATTCCTGATAGATATGAATGTGTTTGTCTTTGTGTTAGCCCGAGCAGAAAGCATCTTTGTAGCTGTGGTTGCATGCCAGCAGTGTTTTCTGAGAGGATTTAAAGTAGGATACTTAGAATAATGCAGCTGGTTATGCAGGGTTTTGGAAGCATAGGCTAGATTAACTGGACTGAATTAATTAACTAGATCGTTTTTTTACTGGAGGATCGTGGATTGATTGATTGATTTATTACAATGTCCAATGTAAAAACACCCACAAGGTTTCTCTGCTGCGTTGCATTGCCTCCAGTACAACACAGTATTTATTCTGATCAATTTTAAACAGATTCTGCTCGTTTTTTTTGCACAGAAAGATAGTTTTTACCAGTTAGAAGGCGGCACAGCTGAATGTAGAGGTGTAAAAATGAGCCGTGCAATGCCTGCATGGGTGTGTGCAGCTTTCTTGGTCAGTGTAGCAGCTTCAGCTGATAATAAAGGACACGCTCTGCTGTGGACATGCTGTGTCCATGTCCAATGTATCCCATGTATATTTCATTAGAAGGAAATTAAGTTAGGTCTACTTTGATATATCATGTGGAAAACAAAATTGCCCCTAAAACAGAACCTTGGGGGACACCACAAGGACCGCTTGAACATAAAGAGGTGATCTCAACCTCATCTGCTGACCCAGACGGTGCAAAATACAGCTACAATTTGTGCAACAGATTTCAAAGAGAGAGATAACAAGAACTCCGTCAGGTGATAACTGGACACAATCTACAAGATAAAAAAGAGAAGAATAAAAAAATTTAATTTGGCAATACTACAACAAGTTTAGATAATACAAAGAAGCTAACAGAGAAGATTTGCTTATTATATGATTATAAAAATACTCATGCAAAATAAATGTTACTGTCTAAGTAGGTGACCAGGGCAAATCACTCACCACTTGTAATTAATTGCTGCAGTAGTCAATCACTGTGCAAAACTGTGGCCTGGTTGCTATAGCTGACTTTGAATAACTGCTTTAAAAAGAACAGGTATATTTGCAGACCTCTGCTACATTAATTTCTGAATTTTAAATCTTTTTAATTTGCTCAGTCTTTACACTTTTTATGGAACTTTAATACGACGACACCTATGTCTACGTCATTTGCGCCTGTCTTTCAGCTCAGATTTTGGGGATGAGCTGTCACTTCATTCTTAAGTTATTCCCATTTCCCAGCACATCTTGCTGAAAATTCACTGCACCCACAGAAACCTACTTAGCATAGATGCTAGGGGCAAAAAACTCGATTGCATAGACATAAAAGAAGGGACTTTTCCACATTTACAGCGAGACTGAAAGCTCAGTCAGCGCTTGAAACTTGCATTGATCCAGGGCCACAGAAGCTCCCCGTTTTCGCTGCAGGAGAGACCAGAAAGTCATAACGGTTGAGCCAGGGGAATGGGGTTTGCTTTCCTTATGATGGATTATATTGCTGACGACAGTGAATCGTCCTTTATTATCCAAATATTCACAGTGTCTGCAGGTCCTACAGAGATGTGGCCCTCTGTTACCTGGGGAGTACAGTTAATGAGGGAGGAGGTCGGTTGAGATCTGCTTTCCCAAGGCTGCTTTAAAGGATAATTCTGTTTAATCATAACTTTGGTCTTAATTTTGTAGTTTGGGCCTTAATATCTAATGGTCATAAAAACACTGGTAACACTTTATTTGAAGGGGTGTGCATGAAACTGTCATTACACTTTCATAACTATATCATGGCACCTTTTATGAACATGAAGGAGTCTTTATGAATGTTTGTAACTGTTGTCATTAAGTGTCATGTACACTTTTAATGCGAAGTTGACATTGAGATGTCTTTGCTTTGGAAACTTGACATTAATCAAGACAACATAACCTGTCAGTGTCTTTGTTATGTCAACTTGACATTAACAAACAAAAAGAAACTGTTAAGCTTTATGATTTAACATTACATTAAACTGTCTCAGTTGGTTTTGACTCTGGCTGTCATTAGACCATTATAAGTGTGTCATGAATTTTTCCCTCTAACTCAAGTAAAGTGGTAAATTTAGGACTTGTCATAAAGATGTCATTAAGCTTCATTACACTGTCAAATGCTCTTATGGTTCGCTTAGTTAGCTTTTTTTTTAAGTTTGATCGTGTCAAGCTGTCATGCCAAAGACACTGACAGGTTATGTTGTCTTAGTTTATGTCAAGTTGTCATAATAAAGACATTTTTGTCATGGTCACTGTCAAGTTGTCATAACATAGACATTAGTGGCTTGTTTAATGTCAAGGTGTCATAACAAAGACAATGACAGGTTATATGTCTTAGTTTATGTCAAGTTGTTACAAAACAATAGACATTAGTTGGGCTTGATTAATGTCAAGGTGTCATAACAAGGACATCTCAAACAATGACAACTTTGCATCAAAAATGACATGATTAACCAAATGGCACTTAATGACAAAAGCCATAAACATTCATAAAGATTCCTGGTGTTGTGACATGGTTATGACAACGTAATGACACTCTTATGCACACCCCTTCAAATAAAGTGAGACCAATCATTTTACTGAATAAAATAATGCAGAGATCTATAATACTGCAACTTCACTAAAACAAAGTCCAACAGGGTAAGAAATAAGTAGGGCATTAAAACCAAAAATGTTGGTAATAATCCATCTTTCCAGATAAAACCTGTATGAACACACACCCAGGACAAGTTTGGTATAGATCAAAATTCAACCATGAAGTCCATCTGTAAACTGTGATTGATGATTATGACAGTTTGATTAATATGTTACTGTCCACCTTCAGTTTTAACTTTCCATTTGAGGCTCTGTTTAAAACCTTTCTTTCCTTCTCAGATGTTGTTCCCAGATCTCACAGCAGAGTGTTATTACATCTGATAGGAATCACAGCTAAAGCTACAAAAAGTAAGTCCCAAGTTGTAATAAGCGGGAATTATTCTTTAAAACTACTCACAGCTGTAGTTTCAGCAATACACCTTGTCTACCTGGCATCCCTATATGTGTGGGGTGTGTGTGTGTGTGGCGCGTGTGTGTGGTGTGTGTCCAGTTCCAGGACATATGGTGATTGCTGCTCTGGGACACTCATTCCCATGCTGGAACGTTTGAATGAGAAGAAGTGCTGATTAGCACACACACAAGCATGTGCGCATACACACACACGCACACACTCTCACACACACTCACACACATTCAAACAGCCCCAACTAATCCAGCCATGTGTGCCTGGGAGATAAGGTGCATCCTGCATACTCTTTCTACATACTCTCTCTCTGTCTCTTCCTCTCTCTCTCCCTCCGTCTCTCTCTCTGGGAGAGTAGCACCTAATTCCCCCTAATTCCCTAATCCTGAGCAGGGCCACTGCACATACAGTCAGCAGTGACCGAGGCAGTACACACAAAGCGGGGCCCAAATGACTGAGGATTTTTCTAGACATTTCTTAAGCCAATATCAATAACTGGTGAGGGAAAATAAACAACAACCAATATATAAATTGTTCCACCTGTGAGAATTTCTTCAGCGCTTATAGGAAGAAAACTATTCTTTAGTCTTAAAGTTTTGGGCTTAAAGTAACTGTGGCAAGCAGAGCAAAAAATATCCTAAAAATAAATCTTCTTTATAACTTATTTGCATGTGAAATTAATTCTAAAGTTCTGATGGTGGATATAAATTGGATATTAAGGCCAGTTTGAAATGATCAGACACTAGTGTAAATAGTTTCAGCACCAAAACCAAAACAACATATTTCTTTGATATATTATGTTGTTCCACATTAACATTGTTTAATTTAACAAAAGAATATTAACAAGCTAAGCACTAACTGATGGAACTGATTCAGAATAAGAATTGATTCCAAAATTACGATTCCAAAGGAATTATTATAAGGAAATTTTAATTATTGACTCTGCTTAGTGATTCCTACACAAATTATACACACGCAAGTTTCAAATTAAACTGTGCACTTACTGTATATTGAGCTGTGCCTACAGACATTGAATGCATGCATGTCTTCCCGTCTCCGCACGCATTTGTCTCATTAAATCGTGAGTCTAGCATTATTCTCAGTTAACGTACTCAGCCGCTGCTAAGCTGTTGACTACCAGGTCAACAGCACGAATTGTGTGAGTCATATAACAATCACAAAAAGAGAAGATCCACACACATCAAAAGAGCTCCCATATGAAAATTCATTAGCGCGTTTATTAGCATTTTCATACAGGAGCTCTTTTGGTGTCCGGCTCTTGTCTTCTCTTTTTGATATTTTGCGATCCAGCAGCCGACCCACTGGGCCTCACAGATGCGCGTGTCTTTCTCTCATCGTGTTTCTTATAACAGTCACCTCAATTTAGTAAATGCTATGCTACAAAATGCTTTACAAGGACAGGACACTCCAAAAAGAACACCCCAAAATGTTCAAGAAATTGAGATCACCACTGTTACGGTTAACTAGCTAACATTAGCTCAGCTCGGTGTTTCACACGACGCTGCTGTGAAGAATGCAGAAGGACACTCAAAGAATCAAAACTGAGATATCGTTAAGACCCGAAATTGAAAGAGACTGAATCTGAGTCAGAATCAATAAAATCCAAATGATACCCACTTGCTTCTTCCTTTTTGGATTTTTTGACAGCTTGCATTGGTCAGCACTGCACTTTTTATGTGTCAAAGTTCTGCAAAGTTCCCCAGTGAATGAATGAATACAGCAAAGACAATGGAATTATTTGGTATTGCTGCTAAGTTCAACTGTTTTACATGCAGGTGTGACTGCAGCCTGACCAGACATCTGATGCCAACTTTATATTGCTGGGTTGAGGATACTAGGATATCATATCATAATGATGATAGCTTTAATATATGTCAAAATATTTTTTTGGCATATGTGACAATCAAAGCCACCAATTTCTGTCTGACAATGGGGGACAGTTTCTTAATGTAGCTCGAAACCTATGAGAGATTATCAGTTGAATGTTAAATTACACAATAGTTGTTAAATTAAAAAATAACTCCAGTGTATCTAACAAACACTGTGACACACTCAAAACACACAATAACACACACATCCGAAGTATTACAGATGAAGAGAAATAACGTCAGTAGGTAACAACGGCTGACTGACCAGGGCACAGAGGAGGTCGACAGCTTCCAGGATGAGCTCCTGATGTCCTATTCTGGTGACACCCAGCTCCTCCAGCTCCTGATGGGTGATGTGCAGCAGCTGCTCTCCCCCCATCTGCTCCCGCTCGAAACTCTTCACGTACTGCTGGAGACAGTCGTCCAGACCTGAGGAGACCACAGACAGACAGATGCAGGTTAGCTCTATTATCACTGTATATATATAAGGGATCTGCCGCTCAGCCGTAGCCGAAAAAGGGCAAAATATTTTCAGAGGGTTTTGGAGAGCCCTCCCCCCCGGACAAAAAGAAAATAATAATAAAAAATATTGTGGGGTGGTATCAAATGCTTTTTTTGGTAACGTCTGAAGCTTCAAATTTCTGTCATCATATTTTATGATGTCATCACTCAAAAAAAGGCAAACAAACAAAATCCTTAATTTGAATAAAGTGATTCATTGGATTAAATGAGTCATTTTTATTAGAGCTGAAAATTATTTTTGTTATTGTGGACATATAAATGTAATTTATGGTTCTGTTACATTCGCTGTTAGACTGCCTCATTAATCCACTTGTGTACCTCCCTCTGTGAGAGGCAAACAGGAGAGCAAAATTTTTATTTCTATTTTATTTACCATAGTGAATGTTGTTTTTGAAAGGCTAACTGCCAACAAATATGCAAAGGCACAGATCTTGTTATAGCCATTTGTGCTCATTACGTGACCTTTTACTACAAGCTGAGAGGAGTAGAAAGCAGGCCGGTTTTAGCCAAAGTTCCTACATTATTTTATGCTATTAACAAGGTTCATTATTAAAGGCAGGTCATCTCAATTTATGTGAATTATTTGCGTCAAAATACCCTCTGCCTTCGCAGGTGATTTGTGGATAGACTGCTAAACCAAACTGCATTCTAAAAGCAGGTGTTTTAAGACGAACCATATTTTTTCACAGTAAAAAAATTAGTTACAACATCACTCTGGATCCAAATCCAGAATATTTTGGCTTTAGTTTTCAACACCGGGAGGAAGCGGGGACACGTCGTCCATCTTTATTTATGATTTTAACAGAATGAAAAAAAAAAGCATTTGAATGTTAATGTTATGTCTTAAACCTTAAACTATTCAATGCAGCCCTGAAATATTGATCTTTGGCTGACACAAATACAAATTTGAGTTCCTGTCTGTCACAATGTACACCGAATGCTGATCCACTTAGATGCATCACAGAATTCAGGCATGAGTGCAGACACCCACACAGAAACACACTGCGACTGTGTGTTTTATTCTGCCAAACAGAAACAAAAGCTAAACAGCAGCCTAAAGCCAGAAATTTCATCAATGCTTTATTGGCAACTCACTAACTGTCACCTAGAAAACACATCTGCTGGTTTGGATTTCCAATATCTGATGATGATTGTACACCACGCTGTAATAAGATTTACTTTGATGTCTCTGCTTTTTATGTACAAAAGAATCAAAGCAATGCATTTTGAGTGTTTTGAGAGTTTGCCAGGAATAAACTGAATTTCATGCACATTCTGAGCGATTAAGGGCGTGTCTAAAATATATACCTCAAAAGATGTGACTAACATATTGACGTATGACTTTCCGCTGTTAAGCTGTGGCTGCCTGCCACGCAGAGACCCAATCAGCTGCACATAGACGTGGTGGGTCCGGGATACTATTGATCAGTACGAGCCTCAGGCTTTGAACCAAACAAAGTCAGCAGAAAGCACACCTCCCCACAGACCTAATGAACAAGCCTGCTCCGAAATGAGCACACACAGAGCAAAAACGCATGAGAGGAGGCAAATCCATGCACACATACGTCACACACGCGCACCAAAAGAGAAGCACAAAGAAGTGCACTCGGTATCTCTCCGTGAACACACACTCGAAACACAATCACACATACCAATACAATTACAACTGCTGTTGTTATTCAGGGTCTTGACGCCTCTGTGGAGGCATGTTGTTAAAGCCGAGTGGAGCTGTGAGGAAAACACTGATGCCCAAGGGAAGCGATGCTGACAGAGAGCAGACAGTGTGGTAGCACCTTAACACAGTCACCACAGAAACACACACACACACACTCGCTGAAGAGAATGAGCAAGAGGCATCTTGCTCTGGGGACACAACAGACACAATATAAGCCTACTGTTGCTCTGAGTGACATGGACAAACAATCTTGTTACATTCAGCACAGAAGAGATGTTTTACATCTAACACATCGGTAGGAGGCACAAGTGCAAATTGTTTAATGGAATAAATCCCTACAGACAAGCACTCATATCCCACATGCTGGTAGGTCATGATAATAAAATACAATATCATCTCAGGCAGCGCTGTTAGACATCAGGTCTGTTCATGAAGTATGGGAAAAGAAGTTTTTAAAAAACTGAAAACTGTCCAAATTTGAGGTACTTCTAGGGCTAAACGGTTTTGAAAAAATATCTAATTGCACTTATTTTGCCTGAAATTGCAATTGCAATATGATTTGCAATATTAAAGGGAGTGATAATTTTTACACCATTATTCTAATTTTCATTGAAAACATATTAAAATGATTATGGTGTAATGTTTGTGGGGATCTGTACCAAATAAAGTTGTTTTCTTAGGTCTGTAGAATATGATGTGTAAGCTAGGACGCCTTTTCAGCATGGAAATATTTAATTTAAAATGGTATTTTAAAAAACATTCTGCCTTTAACAAATATTGTGCCTCCTTTTGCAGTAGGTCATATTGCAATTTTGATAAAATTTCAAATAACTGTTCAACATTACTTGTACTTTACTTGAAAATTTCAATTTTATGATCAACTCCTCTTTCAGCTACTCCACTGCAACTTAGTGGAATGGACCTTTTACTCCAATACATCAACAGATATAGTTACTAGTTACATTACAACAGGGTTCCCAAAGTTTTGATGACCGAGTGCCAATTTAAGGAGACAGCATGATTGAAGGCTGGATGGGAAAACTCATTAACTTGTCTTAACTTTTGTGATTTGTGAAAGGTGTTTAACATAAATAATTCCTCGGGCAACAAATTCACCTGTTTGCAGACGACACGGATCATTTTATCTGTCCCCTGAGCTCAGACGAAGCAAGAGATGATCCATTTTTCCTGAAACCTCCTTTTCTCTTCAACCATACAGCATTTTTGGGGATTTTCCACCTCACTTCCACATGAAATTGCTGAACTGTCCACCTAATACAGCACTAGCATTGATGACAGAACGCAATTCCTGCAACACTTGCAAGACGCCACCAGCTGCCATGCAACCATTAGCTTCTACAGATGGCGAAAATATAATGCATTCACTTCATGTCATGTTCGAGGGCCACACAAAATGATTCTGAGCACCGCCATTGTCAGCAGGCACACACTAATGAAACATTTGGTTTACAAATTACAATTTTACAAGAGTAAAAAAATATGATGAGCTTTTAAAATATAATGCACGATTATATGAGGATTAAACTACGCAACGGTACATGAAATAGGCTGCTTGAGATCAGCTGCATTTTGACCAAACGCGACTATATCGTATAAATCTTACAGGGGTCTGCATTAATACTTTACTTTGTTATTTTATCTATTTATATATTCGTCATGTTAAGCATATTTTGGTAGTAACCCTTTTACTTAAATAACATTTTCACTGCAACACATTTACTTGTAATGGAGTATTTTTACCTGTGGTAAATACTGATCTAAGGGGTCTGTATCTTTTTGTTTTATTTGTATGTTTTTAGGCGAGCTAGTTCTTTCTCAGATAATAGAAAGGATAAAAAAAAACAAAGTTCTACTTTATAAATCTGTATTTTTTGACTGCTTTTCTCAGTTCTTTGCTCTTGTTGTGAAATAATGGATAATTTTAGCTCTTTTGAAGTTTAACTTTATCACGTTTAAAGAGGGAAACACTAACAATTCATAGGCATCTGAAATATGACAAGGGGCCTTAACTACACACTGTCACAAGCAAATGTATAAGATCATAAGATGTTTTTATGTAAAACATGAAAAAGTAACTATTGCTGTAATATAAATGTGGTGCAGTGGCATCAAAGTAGAACTGAAATATACTCAAATTAAGTACAAGGACATCAAAACTTGAACTTGAATTTGTGACAGAAAACAGAATTTTATTTTTCTAAATCAGATTTGCACGTGTGAATTTATGCTCTTTCACTTGGATAGTAAATTATCACACAAGTTCTCTGGAAAGGGCTGTAAAAATTGTTTTGTACTCTCATACCCAGTGTGAGTTTTTTTCTTTATTCAGACAAAAAAAAAAAATCTGTGATAATTTATTTCACTACAGCTCTGCTTTTTTTTAGAGGAATATCCTTGGTTACTTCAACAAGAGTAAGTGCGCTGCTACATTCCAGCATTATATTTAAATAAGCTGTTTTTCTTCCCTTTCAGTGTAAAATGTTTATTACAGTGGGAAAACAGTCTAGTGTGGTCTAATAAATCATCACCAGTGTTGGCAGAGAAATGCACAAGTGGAGTGAACGTGCAGATTTCTTAAGCATGCCAGCAGCTACAGGAGCAGAGAACATGGAGGCAGAGCGGAGAGAAAAAGCCCTGCAGCTGATAGTAACCAGGATTTCTGAATATGTGACTCCCTGACCCTCACTATGAGAGACACGTGAGGAAAATAAAACAGAGACGGCTATTTCTCAAAATGGAAGTGGTGAAGAGAGCTGATCCTACAATACATCCGTCTCATTTCCTCCATCATTCCCTCCCGCTCACATTTGTCCTTCCCCATTTACACCCCTGCCTCTCCTTCAGAAGCGTGGAATCACTTTTTAATAGTAGCCATGTCATACAACGTGGCACTTTATGCCTTATGTCATCATAATGCAAACGCAATACCTGACTATATTTGCAAAATGATGACAGTCTAATATCTTCATCGCACATTTAAGATTCTCTGCAGGCGGAAAAAGTGGATTAACTTCTTCACGCTTATTATTCTAGTCGTCACTTCAGTCCTCTTCCTGGTGTCTAATCATTAATAGCTGCACCTTTTTTCCCCCCTCTCTCCACCTACATAAAGTATATAAATTATATAAAGAGGTGATGAATAAAGAATCAAAGAGGTCCAGGCTGACTAACACTGCTTCCTCTGGGAAAGCACCTTACTATAGCTGTGTCCTACTTCTGCAACTCACACATAGATGAATGAGTTGACAGCAGTGCATTTAGTGGCCATTCTCTTCAAGATTTGATGGGATTTGTAGTTTCAAATATATCACGGCGGCTCAGTGGTTTGCATGTTCTCCCTGTTTTTGCATGGGTTTCCTCTGGGTGCATCAAAAACATGTATATTTGCTTAGATTCTCCTGCAGTTATCCACCTTCTACGCTGTAAAAAATCATACATAAATTTAGTGGAATCAACTAATCTTTTTTCATTAACTTAATGTAAAAAAAAATAATCTAAAAATGTGTACGATGAGTTGAATGAACATACTGTACAACTCATTAAATTAAGTTTTTAAAGAAACATGATCAGCATATGAAATATGCCAAAAACAATAACTCAATACCAGTGTCTCTTTCCAGAAATTATGACCCAGTTACTCAAGATAATCTGCAGACCTTTGTAGCGTTCAGGTAGAACTACTTTCTTTCTATGGTAAAATCTACCAGAACTACTATCTTTCTAACCCTAACCCTTCCTACACAAGGCGTGTGGATTATCTTGAGTAACCAGGTCATGATTTCTGGAAAGAGACACTGCTTTTGAATTTTTCAAATGTATTTTTTGGCTCTTTGAGTGCCACAACCTGAATACTATTTAGTTCCATCATATTAGAGGGAAGGCAGACGATATCTTCAAAATCAGCGACTCACACCAAAACAGTCTAGATGTATAGAAAGCACTGCAGGTTAGAGGAAAAATATGCACTTTTGATTTTGGGGTGAACTGTTCCTTTAAGATAAGTCGTGGTTGTCGATTTTCACAGTAATGAAAACACATTAATTACGATGAAGGTTATTGAATTCAGTCCCTGCTTACACTTTTAATAAACTCACTGGAAGGAGTTTCACATATCGTCTTTGTGCCAACTCAGCAAACATGAGACGTCTGCCAGACGTGCAGCTCATGTCTATATTGCACTGGTCGGTCTGGGACCATATCTGCACGTCTGCACAATGTGCAAATCGGCTTCAATGTGTGAACATATGACTGTGATCCCTCTTGCACGTTGACTTGCAGTCAAATATCTGAACATCAGGACAGGAGATTTTTGGAGTTCTGCAGATGTGAAAGACAGGTGCAGGAAGTCAACATGTGATTTGTGATTCAACAAATAAATTATATGTATAATTTATGTTATTAATTGTTGTTATTGGATAGAGAGAGTTGTATGTGCTAAGTTATGGCCAACACTCCTGTGCACATCAACACTGGATATTCAGAAGAGGTCACAAAAACTTTCCTCCTGGCAACTCAGGAGACATCTTTTCAATTTTCAATAAGACATTCAAAATATATCTTTTGGGCACATCTTTGCTCAGTGGGAATTGCTGGAACAAAGTAGTTTCAACAGCAAATCAAATTTGTTTTTAATGTTCATCAGTGAGGAGTTGTTGGTTAATGTCTTTAAGTTTATTAAACATGTTTTCTCAAGTACAACTGAATTAATATCGAGTTTGTTTGACTAGAAAATTTTTTTGAATCATTACTTTATCTTGTCTTTTCAAATTCAGTCAACTTAAAATTTTATATACTGTACATATATGTATATGTAGGGGTCTCTCTCACATTAAAACAATAACAAAAGACGTAGTTTGATGATGTCATGAAGTGGTGTGGAATCATGGGAGTCTTTTTCTTCACAGTGAAACAACCACCATAGCTGATGAAAGTCTATCTGACATGACTCAGGCAGAAATTACGTTCATGGACGAGGTAATATTAAAGTTTTATTCACGTTACGTCCAACCGACTTCTTTCCTCACTCTCTGACATATCTTGTGTTTTCCCAGAAGTTATAGCAATTAGCAACTAGGTAGCAACAGCTAGCAGGAAACACATGGCTACCTTGAATAAATTACAGATTTCTCTGCATTTGAACATTGTTGCAAACATCTGGGATATTAAAAGTACACGCCTTAACAAAACATATAACATATGTCTAGTGTTTATAGATATTTAATGCAGAAATATTACATATTATAGCTATAAAACTTTTTGTACAGTGTAGAATGGGTCATATTCTGATACATTTCACTACATACGCTGTATGAATGTGTATGTGACAAATAGACTTGATTTACCATTCATCATGTGAATTCTCACTCACGTACTTGCCCGGGCGCATGCACAGAGCTTCACACAAACGGGCATACATTCACACATATAGATACACATTGTGACACACAGCTGCTGGCCAATCAGATGAGTCAGAACGCCTCCCCTAGAGGACAAACAGCTGATCTGGGTTCATCTGCTGAGTTCATATGCCAGCTGGAAATAGCACATGGTGCTCGCAAACACACACACACACAAACAAACCAACACACAGGGGTCACGTTTGTCAGCAGCACACCTCGCCAGACAGTTAACGATATTAAAATGATGTCGATATTATTAGTCAAGATCTGCAGCAGTGTGTTAGCATCAAGCAACAACAAATTGTTTTTTTCTGCCGCCCAAGTGCCTTCTCACATCAGAGTGCACGGTAACTGCAGGAAATATTCAAACTGACCTCATGCTTAACTAGGCCACGCAGAGCAATAAGAGTCAAACAAATCTTAGCCTGCGTGCAGCTGAAATAAACAAAAAGTAATTTTGCATGAGTAATGTCAGAAATGTCTCTCTCTCTCTGTAGTCAAGTCATAAGCAAGTTTCCCCTGGGAGCTATGCTGACTTGGGATTCAGATGTTTCATCATCGCTTAAAGGGATAGTTCAGATTATTTGAAGTGGGGTTGTATGAGGTAATTGAAAGTCAGTGTATTAGCTACAGTAGATGGCAGTTGGCAAGACTCCAGTTTGGAGAAGCAGAGAGGAGCACCAGCACGGAAGCTAAGCAATGAACTGCTGTGAACAGTGTCAACAAGAAAAGGTTTTTTAGCCACTTAAAAAAGGTCCACCTAAAAAAAATCAGTATCAGTGTCAGAGTATGCGATATTTAGAATATTTTCATCGGTTTTCCTTTCTATCAGATGGCCTTTTCTGACAGGAAACCACCATAATAGAGGCCAAATATCGCTGTCTCTAAACCAACCAGACTCCATAGTCGAAATCAGTAACACCTGTAAGAACACAGGAACTGCTGCTCTACCGCTGCCTCAATCTGTTAATTTATTTGTGTTACTCCTTTTAAAACACCAAAGTCACACAATAACACAAGCAAACCAACAGATCGAGGCAGCGCAGACCAGCAACTCCTGAGTTCTGTGAAGTAAAATTGTGATTTTGCCCATGGAGTTTGATTGATTTGTAGAGCGCGATATTTGGCTTGTATAACAGCAGTTTCCTGTTGGGAAATGATGCCTGAGGCAAAGTAAAGCGGTGAAAATATTAGAAATATGGAGTGCACTTAAAACTTCACTGTTTTTTTTTTAGGTGGACCTTTTTTAAGAGGCTAAAAAATCTCTTGTCATTGAATTTGTCCATGGCAGTTCATTGTTTAGCTTCTTGGTATTCCTCTCTGCTTCTCCAAACTGGAGGCATGATGACCTGCATCTGCTGTAGCTAATAAACTGACTATAAGTAAGCACCTCACAAAAACATATACCAAATAATCAGAACTATCCCTTTAAACACAGACAGCTGAAATGGCGCATCCACCAGCTTCCACAGCGTGTGGAGGAACTACAGCCAGCGCTGCTCATGTGAGGCCACACAAATGTGTTTCTTGTAAATATTGTTTTTCCTGCTGCGATTCAGGAACTTAATATTGAAGACTATTTGCTGAACCAGGCCCTCGCCGCATCTCTCCCATGTTCTTACACTTTAAATAGCTCTTCATAACACAAATATGTCAATTGTCAACAGTCTATTTTTTCCCCACAGTCGAAGAGTCTATTTTTGTGAATGGAGATTACTGCATGCGGCGTGACGTCAAATGACAATTCAAGTATGCAGAGAATGTTAAATTCTGCTGTGACACTTGGATTTGTGAATTGCAGTCAGCTCGTTGCTTTTTCACTTTTGTGTGCTCTGCTTTTAAGGTTGAATGGGAGTCTGGACAAAAGCACCACAAAAGAGTGCTGGGTTTTGAGAGCTGGCTCTATTGTAGGTCTGGTAAAGTATGTTCTTATGCTCCATCTTACAATGAGTTAAGGGGCCCTTCATGAAAATAATGTTTTCTGTCAGCGTTATAACTGTTTTGGTTAGGGTTGTCGTAATTTTGAAATCCCTTGCTATTGAAAAGCAAACTGGAGGTGAGGGCATGCAACTGCAAAAAACGCTATGTTCATATTTTTATTTTTTCATGATGCAAGACCCTTCTAGTTTTACACTTTAATTAATGTTAAATGAATGAATGCTTCAAAAAAAAAAAAAAGCAATATGAGGGTTCAGGCTCAGGAGTGGATTGCTGTTTGTGACCCAACTTAAAACTTGGAAGCTGTAAGTTTTTGCCGTATTTTTTATATTGTTTTAGTGTTTGTTTCATAGGTTAACCTGTTGAATATTAGCATTTGGACTAGTGATGTAATATTGAGGGACGGTCAAGAGATATTGTGTGAACGTTAAGCCTTATTTGAAGCCAACTAAATAACAAGAGTACTAGGTTGGATGCCGGTAACTGTTTTTTCATGTTGCTTTTGGTGGAGCTTCACACTGCAGCACTACATTAGCTCAGCTAGCATTAGTTTTGTTGTTGTACAGAGGCCAGCCAGTTCTGCTCTGTGAGCATCGTCACTGGTGTGTGCATGTTGCTACTCTATGTAAATATACTTGATAGACATGCCCTGAAGGTAACAATATAACTACATGTGAAAAACATCATTGTGTAACTCTGACTAGCACCCAGCTGTTAGCTTGCACAGACCATAAAACTGCCTGCCCCACTTAGCATTACTGAACCAAATTACTTCATTTCTCATAAATTAAGAAATTTGCCAACCTAAATAACCTCAGCGGAAATTCCATCAGCATGACAGCCCAACTTGAGAAATTTCTGTGCTTGTGTTTTTGTCTGCGCTCCTCTCAGTTGTTTGAATTGGCCAGGAGTCATGTGGGAAAAAATGTGATATGATATGATGATATGAAATGATGATATGATGAGATATGTGAAATGTGATGTGTGTCACATACCTCCATTCACAAATCAGGATTTAATTCTAAATCACAATCTAATGGCACTGATGGATTGCTTGATAATGTTGCCAAGCCACTCTCAATCTAATTTGTTCACATACTACTTCAGTCCCAGTGATAAATAGTAACAAACATTTTTTTCTTTACTCCAACTTTGATCGTTGTTTATTCAGTGAATGAATATTTCATAATGGAGAGAAGCACTCTGGATTTGAAACCAGGTTTTCAGGGGTTTTATGCTCCAACTGTCTCTTAATGTTTTCTTTCTTCTCTGTTTTTAATTAGCATAAAGCTAAACATACATTCATCTTTATATGTAGCTGAGTAGAAAATATGTAATCTGCCTTGAAAAAGGCTTGATTCAATGACTGACAATTTCAAAGACATGTAGTTACCTTTGTTTTTTGTTAACAAATTGCTGAAAACTCACCCAATTAGGTTCGGGAAGGAATTCAAAATAAGCCATGTTATTTTTCAGTTGGCAGCGCAAAGTTGCTGTGTTCTTAATCATCAAATAAAATCAATCAGTCAAAACGAGTCAGATTTTTGACAACTTGATTCTATGCTTCAGATTTTAAAATAGGCTGTTGACCTGCAACCTTATCACAAAGGCACTCGATCGTCATTGTTTCTCACATGTCTTGTTCTGTGGGATACAAATATCTTAGTTAGCAAAACTGCAAGAAACACTGAAGGATCCCACGGTCCCTGCACCTGAGTCCCTGTGCGCCGAGGCCTGAGCGAGCATCTCACGTTGACAGCTTCATCCACATTTCATGCAATTCCCTCCAATCTTTTCCTCTTTTCCTGGGCAAAATAAACCCCTCCCCTTCGGAAACACCAGGGTTGCCAGGCAACCGGAGCGAGAGAAAGAGAAAGAGAGGCCTCCGAGCAGAAGTGAGGGATCAGCAGTTGCTGCCCCTCAGGACCCTGCACTGATGCTAGGCTAAGGAGCACACACACACACACACTATAATTACACACAAACAGACATACTGTAGCCCATATATGCGGTCCACACACTGGCTGAAAGCTTGTTGAAGGCCACAATAAAAAGGCTGCATTTACAGCTGAATACGGCTCAAACTGAAAACCTCGCCGAGCAGTCACTTTGCTGCTTGGCCATTAACATCAGCTGAAATCAGACTGTCAGACCTGTGTTTTCCTCTGAGACCACGAGCAGGTCAGAGTGGAGGCTGAGCTGGAGCTAAGAGCGGCAGGCAGGCAGTAAAGACTCCCGTCCCGTCGCCTTGGCCCCCATCTGCGAGCCTCCAGCCGGAGTAAGTGCTTCAGTGAGTGCAAAGAAAAGACACAACACTCGCTAAAAAATTTCCTACTGTGAAATATTCATCACATCATGACAGAATATTCTTAAGACCTTGGCATTTTAGCTACCCGGTATATGAGCTTTCAAGTGCACCAACAGCCTCCTCTCTGAAATCCAGCTAGCAGGGAGGCGTCAAGAGGCAATCTGAAGGAACAGGAAGATGGAAAACAGGGTCAACGAGGAAGCTGCAAAGAGTTCAGAGGCACAGCTCGACTCTGAGGATCTAACCGACCTGCGAGAATCTGGAGTGACTGCAGACACACAGGAAGTATAACAATATGTTAACATGAACTTTAGCTTTACCTCACAAGCCCTAACTATCCCCATTTTACCCCATTAAGGATAATTCGCATCTGTAGTTTGGGATGATAAGAGGAGGACTTAGAGGAAGACAGGATGCACATGCTTGCAAATGTAGAGTGGCAAAGAAGCATACTTTTCTACAATCCCACACTGATGGAAATTGCCTTTGTGCCAAATTTACATGGGCTTTTAACAAGATAATGACAAAAATGTCACTATTAAAGAGGCAATGCATGCTTAAATATGTTTTTTGAGCTGTAAACTAAATTATATTATGGTACTGTGAAGAAACCCATCACTGCTGGTGTGAAAATGGTACAAAATGCAACTCTTGAGGGGGAGCCTGTGAAACAGTGCTCATTTTCAAATACATACTCATAGAGAGAGATTACGCATTTTATGCTAGCTCTCTATTTTTCAGGTTTGGCGCCTTTGACAGCTTTAGAAGCTCCACTATCTGCAGTCTCTCCCTTGATGATGATCCCATGATAGACAGCAGGGCTACAACTCTTCTGCAGCACTTCTCTGTGTTTCCAGGGTTTGTGTACGGACACGGAGATTCTGACAGCAGCTGCTCATGGTTGGTTAGGTCTGACTTCTGGTCTGACGTTACTGGTAAACTGAGTCGGTGTTACCTCCAGTGTGAGACACTATGCAACCATTAGGCCATGCCCCCTTTAGTCCTGTGAACCCTGCCAGTCGCCTAATCCCCTTTCCCATTTTTCATCATTTTTCAAAATATGCAGTGGGTGGAGTTAGGTTTGGACCCAGGGGTGCAATTACACTTTAATATGCTCACTTGTTGCTCTGCTGAATATTTTTTATTAACAATGGCTCAAATAACTGAATCAATGACCTACAGACAATTATCACTCGACTCCGCAGTTACCCTGAGTTCAACATTGCAGCATTTTTCAGCTCATTGTTTTGGCTTTACAGCTTTGCAGTTTTGGTTCACTCTCACAGCTCTCAGAAGTGTAATTCCCCGGCTCTTCAGGAAAAAAAGCACAGATGAACCCACTGTCTGCTACCTGCCCAGCACCAAGCAACTGACACACAAAGTTAGCACCCAGCTGTTGAATTGGTGTAGCAGTGGGGTACTAAAGATATGTCTAATATTTTTCTCAGAAGTTAGTAGAGAGAAAAACTGAGCGTTTGCCACCATGTACACAATACTAACCTTGTAAAGCTGATAATGTGTCAGTTGTTTCATTCATTCCCATCACTCCTCCATGTAAAAAAGCTTGTTTTACTTTTTTTTTTGTTTTAATCTCTTCAGCCAGTCTACTGTATATAATTTTATATATTGTTTTTGTATGAGTAGCAAAAAGGGAACTATACAACCCTGTTGTATAATGATAAATAAATCTTATGTGTTAAAAGCTTGTTGCACCCTCAAATGTAGTTAATGCAGGTTTAAGCATGAAATAGTAATGTGTTATGTATTACAACTGAGCTGATAATGTGCCCACACTAAACTAGTTCCCTCATTGAATCTTCTGTGGTCGCCTGAATTATTGATTCCTCCTGTTTTTTTAATTAATCTTGCTTGGGTTGTTGTGGTTAATACTGAACTCATAATTGGCTGCTGAACGCTATAGACTGCAGCATATTTACCAGAGTATTTCCATCTTAAGAGAGTGGTAACGTTGTGACAAACAAGACCAAAACCAATGCCTCAGGAGCCATGAAGCTGATTCAATCAAGTGATTTTGACTGATTCTGAAACATTTTCTGATACCCAGCTGTTCTGGTCTGAGCTTAAATGCACAATTAGTGCTGCAACAATTGATCCATTAATCGATTATTAATCAAAATCAATTTCAGCTTTTTAAATGTGAATATTTTGTGGTTTCTTCACTCCTCTCTGACAGTAAACAAATATTTTAGGATGCCATCTTGGGCTTTGGGAAACACTGATCAACATTTTACGACATTTTCTGGACAAAACAACTAATCAATTAGTGAAAAATTGACAGATTGATCGATAATGAAAATAATCGTTACAGGTAAGACTTGAAAAATAGGTTCAAATGTGGACATATGTTCACATGCTCCACATGTTAAGACGTATTTTTCTCAGCTGACAACAATGTGACAGGATTAATTAATTGATTAATCGATAGATTAATTGACAGTGAAAATAGTTCTTCCGCTAGGGGTCTCACTCACATTAAAACAAGAACAAAAGACATATTTTGATGACATCTGAAGTAGCGTGGAATCATGGGAGTTTTAGTCTTGATGAAGTAATATATCAGCGTTTTATTCATGTTAAGTTTAGTAACATTAGCAACTAAGCAATGGACCATTACCTTGAATAAACTACAGATTTCTCTTGGTTTGAACATTGTTGGAGACACTCTGGATAATCTAAGTACACATCTCAACTAAATATATGACAAATGTCCAGCATGTTTAGACAGTTTAATGTAAAAATGTTACATATTACAGCTTTTGTACTGTGCTGACACAACTAAGCTAAAGAAAAGTGTGAACTCCAGATATTCATCCTGGCTACTATAAAAGGATAAAAGCTGTAAATCTAGATCTACTTTGTAATCTAGTTTAATCTTTTAAGTCGGGGTTTC
The DNA here is from genome assembly GCA_034769285.1 of Lutjanus argentimaculatus. Taxonomy (NCBI): domain Eukaryota; kingdom Metazoa; phylum Chordata; class Actinopteri; order Lutjaniformes; family Lutjanidae; genus Lutjanus; species Lutjanus argentimaculatus. The sequence goes on from JAWZSL010000006.1 coordinate 27,132,279, forward strand.
TCAACATTTGCTGGCTTGTAAACCCAGCAGTTAAGCTGTCATGTGCATTTGAATTGTCACACACTTCTTGCCACATGGAGAAACCTCCTCTGACCCCGTCTGTATATCACTCAGTCTCATGTGTGGCTCCTGACCCAGGGGTTGAGAAACTTCACTTGAAGTTAATATATGTGCTCGTAAAACTGCATCCTCCCGGAACAACAGGTGCAAAATCAGAAACACACACACACACGTACACACACATGCACACAGGCCCCTCTGTCTGTCCGAGCGCCCGGATAGAGCGGGTGCTTTGATATGATGCCCACTGCATCTCCTCCCATTCTCCGCACCGCTCTGCCATCGCCTCTGTGGTCTCCCCCCCGTTCTCCGTCATGCCCACCCTTCCCCTCCCTCCTTTCCTCCCCCATCTTAGCCTCCTCAGCCTTTCTTTCATTTTGCTCCGCACCTCCCCATTTCTGAATCCGTGTCCCTGCTCTCTCTCCCTCTTTCTCCGCTCAGGGCCATAAAACAGGAGGGGGAAGCTCGTTGGTGTGTGTGTTTCTGATTTGCGCGCGTGTGCGTGTGCAAGTGCAAGTGCGCACGCGCCTCGTTATGTGTCTAAATGTGCGTTCGAGGCGTACAGGATATACATCGGGCATCTCTGTGTGTTGCTGGTTCCCCATCTTATGACATGTGCTGTGACTCCAACACGATCAGATCTGGTTTCCATGACTACCGATGCCCCACTTAAAGCTGCTGCTCCAGAGTTTGTGTGTCTCTGCATGTGTGTCAGTGTGCATACATATGTACATACATACCATATATTTCAGGGAACATGTGCATTCCTTTGAGTGTGTGTATCCGTTTGCATTCATATGCGGTGCATGCATCTCTTTGTATGAAAAATCGAGGACTGGAGGAGTTTCCTCTACGTGTGTGTGTGTGTGTATGTGAGTGTGGTGTTTTCCTCACAATAAGGCACGCTCTTTAATCTTTAATGCAGCTGAAACTACAACAAGCACATAGTCAGAGCCAGGGGAAGCGTGTTTTCCTGCACACACTTCTTTACCATGTCAGCAGGAGACTAAATTGGGGGGGGGGGCACAGTATGGAATGGTAGTAAACATTATCAACATCACCAGTAAACAACACAACATCCGGGGGTTAGGTCACATTGTCCATACTGTAGCACTGTCTCACATTTATATGTTAGAATTTCAAATTTGTGCTTCTCGTGATCCCTTGCACTGACTAAAATGTCAAATATCGCCTTTATTTTTAGATTTTTTTTTTGTCCCAATACATTTGCACGTAAAGAGGAAAAGAGAGATTACTGCAGGAAAAGTGAGCTGCCTTATTCATTTTCCTGTCACTGTAAGCATCAGCAGGCTGCCGATACCGCGCGCCTGAAAGCACAGGGTGATCTTATGAGGTATAGACAGCAGCACTGAGAAGCAGAGAAGAAGAAGAAGGAGTCCATTTTTCTTTGGTGCCTGAAAATGTTAAAGCGCGGATCCAAACGCGTCATACTTTACACATCAATTGCGTCTGCACACACCCCAGCAGATACATACCCTCACGCACACACACACATAGAGGAAACTCCTCCGGTGTGGGTGTTCAAATCAAAACAAACGCTGATGAGTCATCTTTCTGTGAGCCTCACCAGTGTTCTGCTGCTGGAGCGGTCCTTCCACAGCTACAGTGCAGGCTGCTTGGCCTGGCTGGTAGCTGTGTCAGGCTTTCTTGATAGGATTGCAGAGGATCCCGTCTCCCTGTCCCACATTCTCTCATATGACAGGAGTGGACTGTTGAGGAAAAGGAGCTGCTGTCCACAAAACCCGGATAAAGCTTGTAATTTTACCCCTTCTTCTGTGCTGGGGGAGGATGGATTCCTACAATGTGCAGTCCTAAATTTGTCACTCTGATGACTGTCCCAAACCTGATACTGCATTTATAATTCAAACTCTCTGAGTCCAAGTTGATGATCTCATAGGCCGACTTAAATGCAAATTTAGCAACTTTAAAAGTGGAAGGATGTTTATGAAGAAAAAACATCATCGACCAAAACCACTGAGCAGACGTAACAAAATACAAAGTCCTGTACTTAAAGGACCAGTGTGTAGGATTTAGTGGCACCAGTGGTTAGCTTGCAGATTGCAAACACCTCATCTCAATCACCCCTTCCAAGTTTGTACTTACAGTGGTTGCAAAACCTCACACAAAAAATACGAAAGGCCCCGTCTAGAGCCAGTGTTTGGTTTGTCCATTTTGGGCTACTGTAGAAACATGACGATTCAACATGCCGGCCTCAGCGAAGAGGACCTGCGCCCTCTGTACATACAAACAGCTCTTTCTAAGGTAACTAAAACACAATGTTCTTATTCTCTGGTGATTATATTACCAGATTCTGCCAAAAAATACCACTAAATCTTATACACTGTACCTAGAATTTTCAGGCACTGTACTTAATGTAACTATTGCCATTTTATATTACGTATTTCTTCCACTTCCACTACATTTCAGGGGAAATATTACACTTTTTTAACTTCAGAACATTTCTCTGACAGCCAGTTGCTAGTTACGACTTACTTTGCAGAAATACAAAACATTGAATTATCTTATAACATATATTATTGATTAAACTACCCACCGGTACATAAAGTTGCTAAAATTACCTCAGCATCAACCAGCTGAAGCTACTTGGAGGAATGTATCGGCTATTGGTGATATATTGATCCATTGCAGGTTGTTTTTCGGGGAAATATTTTGCTGTGATTTCTGTCATTTCATTTTGCTAAATTAATTCAGTCTGAACAATGAGAGCCGCTGCTCAGCGATGCACTCTCATTCAGCGGCTTAGTACACACCCACTGAGCCCGAGGACGAGTGAGAAAAAAATGAATTAAGGATTTATTTCGACTAAACCAGAGCTGGAGATTGTTATAACTGTGGGAAGACTGACCAAGACTGATCTGGTGAGTTTTATTTCGGTTCTGTCTGCCAAGTTTGAATGAAGTGTGTTTTAAGATGAGTTAACAAGGCTACTAAAACTCATCTCAGTTCAATAAAAGAGAGAAGCTGTGGAAGATGTGGAAGATCTACATTTGCATTTTTCCGTCTAATAAGGAAAAAAAGAATATATAAGAATATTTACTTTATTGACATTTTGTGAGTTTATTTTGTTTAATTATTGCATGTAGCAGATGTAGCCTCTCTCCAACACTACTACATTACTTACCCGTAAGGCTAATGCATCAGTAATATAACCAATACATTTGCAAATCAGAATTTTTATCTTGTGGTATTGATACTTTTACTTTGCTAAAGATGTGAATGCTAGTCCTAACACTGACCAAAATGGACAAAATATGTCCAAATGGACTCTTAAATGGACTCTGGGGAGACACTCTTTTAAAATTTTAAAAATCACAATATGACATCTTCCAACAAATTGTGCCTAATCAGTCATTTGTTATCAGAAATATTAGGGAATACCTTAGGGAAGATTCTCACTGAATAACTTTTATTTCAATAAAGCATTTCTTGCCCTCAAGTATGAGTAAAAGGGTGAAACTTACTATAAATAATATAGATGAAATTTTGAGTTTTGAGACTTTTACGGCAAGTACTCACAATTATTATTATTTCTGCGATATTGTGGAAAGGTGGAGTGCTGGCCCGACCCCCAAACCACAGGTCCAGCTGGTGACATTTGTTGCACCTCCCCTCTTCCTATCATCTCTACTTGTGCTGTCTAGTAAAAGCATTAAATGCACCCATTAAAATTAAGCTGTTAGGTTGCTACAGTCGGCTATTGTGCACAGGTAAATAGGCACAGTATGAGAAGGACAAACTGGGGACAATGACGGCCAACTGATGCCCCCACCCTCCACAGAGAAATAATATTAAGAGGAACTTGTCTAAAAGATGTAGGTGAGGACAAATGTCTGCTATCAGCACCCCTGTGTCTTATATCTGTGTACATTTAAAGTACTTTTCTCTCTTGGCGAGCAAGAGAAATCACTACAGTACTTCTTAAGGAGGTCTCAATGTCACTGCTCCTGAAAAAATGGCACAAGACTACTCAGATCAGTGTGAGAGAGATGAAGAGCTTCTAGAAAAAGAGGCCAAAGTGAAGCCCCTGTAAGCACAGAGATTAGTACTCGCCTTTCGCCTTTTACTTTATTCATAAGAAAATAAGATCTGAGTGTAAGCCTGCCACTGAGGGTCTATGTTTGAAGCCCCACAGGAAAGAGGAGGGGGGCTTCACAGGAACAGGGAGAGCACTGGGAGATGAACGTCTACGAGGATGCCCCAGCGCTTCATGAGGAGGAGGCCAGGAGACTCTTTTTCAAAGAACGCACATGAGGAGACCAAGAGTGGAGCAGCAACGAGATGAAACAATTCTCCTGCAGGAGTTTAGTGCGACTGGGGCTGAACTGAAAGGTTGTTTCGGTGTATTAGATTACCTTAACCCCGCAAATAACAGCACGCGTGGCAGATAATGAAATATGATTGTTCCTTTTTTCCAGATTCAGCTCGTAGGATTGAATCATGACACTAACCAACATCTCCTTATGCTGTCTTTCCACGGTCAGTCTTAGGCATTAAATTACACTGAAACTTTCACTTCCTGTTGTGGTGGTGATTTCTCAATCACCTGCCACCACCACAACACAATTAGAGATTGAGGAACACTGACTTAAAATAACTGATATCTGTTCCTCATTAGCAGACAAAAATAAGCATATCTTACAGATTTTTTTGATCAGTTGGTATGTTTTCATCTTGAGCAGGGGTCTCTCGTATGCGCTTGCCCAGCGCTAGCGGTAGCATGGCTAATGTTAGCTGCATTAACTTCATCCTCTGCACTTTCACCGCTGGTTTCTGAGGTGGAGGGTATGTCAGAGTCTCTTTCGAATGAAGTTACAAAACGATTTTGGCTCACAGAGTGTCTGAACACTCAAGATAATAATACACATAATTGGCCAATATGTTTCAATAACTTGTAGCTAAGTGGTTCACCATTATCAATAGGTGCTGCACAGTGATTTAGTAGGTTAGCTTGATTTTGTGTTGTGTAAATTAAATATATTATGTTTTCTTTACAAATAGACCAAATTGTCTTGACTATATGTCAACAGAGATTAAGGAAACATGCTAAATTGAAATACCGGCTTCTCCACCAACAATGCTATGGCCAGCTGTTCTCCTTTGAAATTTCCAGGACAGGAACATCTGTTTTTGTTTGTCCATTTCACGTTAATAGAGATAAAAATTAAAGCCGAACGTTAATTGCTTCATTAATTGCCAAATGAAGCAGGCAGTCACTGAACCCCAACTTCAGAGTGTGTATTTTTGGAGCAGTGGGCTTTTGTTTTCAGGAAAACAGGTTTAGCTTTACATTGATAGTAAATCTGCAACAATCAATCAATTAATCAATTATTAATCAACAATTAAAATAATCACCAAAAAATTTTGATAATCGATTGATCGTTTTGCATCATTTTTTAAATAAAACGCCCAAATTCTCTGATTTCAGTTTCTTAAATGTGAATATATTCTGATCTTGTTCCTCCTCTCTGACAGTAAACTGTATCTTTAGGTGTGGACTAAAGAAGACATTTGAGGACGTCATTCTGGGCTTTGGAAAACACTAAGCATCATTTTTCACCATTTTCTGGACCAAACAACTAATCGATTAATCAGTGATGAATATAATCATTGGTTGCAGCCCTAATTGATAGTTATAAACAGCTGATCAACTCACAGTGTAGGACGCATCATTGCTTGTCATTGTCAACGTATAATGCTGCATTCGTCTTGCACTCATGTAGGTTCAGTGTTCCTGCAGCCTGCAGGCAACCTGACTGAGCCTCAAGTCCGGGGAGGAGGGGGCAGGGGTGAACAACTCACTTCAACCATAGATCATATTTCAAATAAGGACTTAAACTATTTAATATACCGTCTGTGGCTCCAACCTGCTATCTGGACTGCATTACTCATTTTTGAACACTTACATATTGCTCTTTTAAAAGGAAGGAAACGCATTGGTTTACCTTGCATGAAATGCATATCACTGCCAAATGCAAGGTTTTATTTCTGCATTAGTTTTTTTTAGGACTGAGTAGTTTCTTTCTGCCATAGAAAGAAAAAGTTCCTACATCAAACTGCTCACAACAAGGCCTGTGGATTATTTCGAGTAACCAGGTCATGACTTCTGGAAAGAGACACTGCTGCTGAGTTTTTTCAAATGCATTTTTTAGCACTTAGAGCACCAGAGGCCAAGTGCCATCTAGTTCAATTATACTGGAGAGAAGGCAGACATCTCTACAGCCAATATCATATAAACTTGCCAATTCACACCAAAACTATCTAGATGGACAAACAGCACTACAGGCCAGAGGAAAATGTGTATTTTTGACTCTGGTGTGGACTGTCTCTTTAAAAGCTCTGGTCACTTCTATCTTCCCCGCTATCAAACTTTCAGATATCCTGAGTGCAAACATGCTCATAAATCAGTTACACTCTGTGTGGGCATCAAAAAACTGAACCAAAACCAACATTTCTGGTGTTTTTTCCATGATGCAAAGCTCGGCATGCTACTCAACTAATCTCCAATCAAATTTCAACTCAGCCTCTCTTAATGAACGTTGCAAAGGAGCAAAGCTTTCAGAGTGAACACTCCACGCATCAGAGGGCAAAGCGTGACTCCGCTGGCTGCTTCTCCTACTGTGGCTGAGGAGGAGAGCAATTATGAAACCAGGAACATCATCGTAATCACTCAATGTAACGCATCCCAAATACTCCCCCCTCGACGTGTCCCCTGAGGGTCTGACAACCACCTTGACTTCTAATCTCACACATTAGTGCTTAACCACAATCAGAAGGAACTCCAGTAGGTCTCAGGACATTGTCAAGACACCAGAATTTTATACTTCCATACTTGTATAAAAAAAAAGATACTCTATAACTCTGGCAAAAAGAAATAAAAAGTCTTCTACACACAAAATAGCATAGTTTTTTCTTGTTTTATAAATGAGCAACCTGCACACCGTGGTGGTACAGAAAAAGCACTGAACCCTGTCTAGTTTTGAATGAGGCAGGACAATAAAGATTGAACTGAAAAGAGGTCTTGAATGAGCACTTACATCATTTGTACTTAAGGTTCAGCACTTTCAATACTATATTTAACAGGTAAACATGTTTTAAACCTGTAGTATTGAAAAAGTACTGAAGTAGGGATACTTTTAACAACCTTATTTAAATTAGATGATCAAATCAGTCACTCTACGTGCAATTAATGTCCACACAATCACAAGTATCTATAGGAGAGAACATTAGATTATGAGTTTGAGTCATCACACAGTGGTGATTAAGTCATTCTCTTAAGTAGGGGATTGCGGACACCCTCCCTCCCCATTTCCATTGTCTGTCAATAGGCCTACCACAGTTGCTCTCACAGCTCTGTGAGCTGACCGAGAGTGTGTGAGAGCAGCTCCTACCACACACAGACACACAACACACACACACACACACACACACACACACCAACTGACACGCATGATTAGTGATTACTCATTCATACTGTCTGTTTGAAGGGACATGCAAAGCGGGCAACCGAAAAAAAAGGAAAAAAAAGGAATGTGATCAGTGTTTGCCTTATATGGCAGGCGGCACTGCGCTGTCCAGGGTGCTGAAACTGACTGTACGACTGGGATTGGAGATGGGGATGAGGAAGGGGGATAGGGGAGGGGATGGTGGTGGGGTGGTGGGGTGGGGGGGTACATGCAGCTAACTACATTAATCATATACGCACACGCTCATGCACACACACACACACACACAACAACATAAAAGTGAGTGGGTGATAGTGGCAGTGAGTGAAGGAGCAGCTGGATGACATATCTTCCACATTCATTGATGAGAGCTATACAGGCTGCTGCTGCTGCTGCTGCTGTTGCTGGTGATGGAGTCAGCAGCAGCAGCAGCAGCAGCAGCCTATAGGCTTGCTGAGCATCCACTCCCTGCTTCTTGGGGACATCCATTTCACTGCAACCGGCTCAGACGCGTTCACTCTACTCCAGTGACTTGAATCAGTCTCGCACTGGTCAGTCACAGTGGCTGAAATCACACGTCAGCCCTGCAGGTTTTGGGATCACACACATGCACACACACACACACACACACCACCACCACACAGTGTGGCCCTTACCATCATCATCCCCACCATCATCATCATCCTCACTCTAAGCAGCATCTCAGCCTGATGCAATGAAGAAGGCATCCAAAGATTTTTACCTTTCATCCAGTCCAGCACTTGCTTTGGTGTCCATTTACTTATAGGTTCCATAACCAGAGCCATGGTGTCACAGTCTCTCCGAGGTGAACGGCGCAGGACTCGATGCAGGAGGAGGCGACATAAAACGACCTGTCAGTCACATCTGGAACGACACGGCGGTGCTTCAATCTGAGGGGAAAGAAAGGCTTGTCAGTTTTATTCTCTCCATCAGAGCATGGCCGCCTGCAGAAACGGTGAACGGGATGCGGTGGTGCAATCCACGCGCACACACAGGAGAAACACGCACACACACGCACACACGCGCTCTCTCCTCTCCCTCCCCTCTTCTCTTCTCCCTCACTCTCTCTCTCTCTTCCTCGCTCGTGCCTTCCCGCCAGCAGCCCGCGCGCTGTGAGAAGTGGATTCGGTGGGCGCGAGGAGGGATGGAGCGACCCCTCCCCTCCTCTCTCCTCTCCTCTTTTTCTCCTCCCGCCCGCCTCGCTGCAGCATCACAAGGGCCACCACTCATAATACAGACCAGGGAATGGTGCAACGCACACCATATAGGGAGGATCTCTCCCTACCTCCCCCCTCCTCCCCCCTGACTTACACACACATGCACATTCACACAGAAAGAGCAACTTAACAGACCCTTGGTAAAACACCGTAATAAATCATATATAAAGTGCAGTGGTAGCACATATATTAACCAATAGAAATATGTGAGAAATTATAGCTTTTATTGTGTTTTACCAAAGTGATGGAAAGAAGAAGTCTTTTAGTCTGTTCAGGTAAAAAAAAACTGTGGTTAAAAACGTTTTATGTTTCAGTTGGCAGCGGTGTGCTCCATCATCACAGGACGAGAAAAAAGGCTGCTCACATGTCAGCTGGTTTTTTAAGTTCACAATGCGTGGATGAGGAAATCAGCATCAGTTGTCAGGCGCTGCTGCTGAGCTGTGAGGAACAGCGCCCCCTGCTGCGCACCTGGGACACAGGTGACGTCATGGATTAAAGCAGAAGCCCTCTCCACACCGTAGATGCTACACACACACGCACACACACGCACGCACACACACACTTACTTTATTGGCAGATGGAGAAAAGTAGCAGGTAAGAAAGAAAGGAAGAAACAAACAAACAAACAAATCGCACAAAATAAGACTAAGGTAGGTAGATAGATGGAACTTGTACAGTTACATTATCAACATTGATATATTTAGTATTTTTTAACAGCTACTTGTAATTAAAATAGTAGGTAAAAACAAGTGATAATTATACTAATTAAGGCCCCATTCCATTGAGTGTACATCTTCAGGCCCAGTGTGTGACCATGACATGGGGTACACTAGCACCAACCAAAAATCTTACATGGTTGTACACTAAATGCACGTTATGTATATATATTTTTTTTTTTTTGATAATTTTATTGTTGTTGTTACGTATATAAAGACAGTCTACAGTCTAGGGAACAAATATCAAATATATAATTTTCACTTATTTGTATTTATATTTTATAACTGAAAATATACATTTTTTATTTTTTATTTTTAAGCACATTTTTTTTACTCTATTTTTTTTTTGTACTTGTTTTGGCAATGTACGTTTTTTCTTTTGTTGCTATTCTCACCTTTGTTTTGGCAATGTAAGTGTTCCCCATGCCAATAAAGCTCTTTTGAATTTGAAATCAAGATAGATTTACTTAGATTTAATATTTAATGGAACCTGAGCAGTTACACCAACCATCATCATCGTCATTATTACAGTTGACACAATAGACCTTTTTCTCAGTAGCCATTTTGAGATGAAATAGTGTAAACACAGGTGTTACCAATGATACTAATTAAGGTTCCATTCCATTCAGGTTAAACAGTCAGGGTGCTGCTGTTGTGCATGTTGGCTAATTACAAATGCTGAAGTTACTGTAGTTCTGTAATAACTTATATAATTATAATTTATATTATGTATATTTTCAAGTATGCTTGTTTGCATTCCACTATGTAATCTATTTAGTTACTTTTAAAGTCATACTTGGGCTCTGAATGAATATTCAAACCATTCATCTGCATTTTTGTAGCCATAAAACCATCTGATTGCAAACTGGCAAATGAAAACCTTGACAGACAGACAACAAGCAAATTCAAAATGCTGCAACAGGCACAGGTTTGGAGACCACTGAGCAGAACAGAGCAGGAGGTGTAAACTGGACTGAAGATTTAGAGAAACAGAAACCCCCTTCTGACTGAATGCCTACTATTGATAATGCATTAAACACCAACAGTTAGCTAATAACTAAATCAGAGTAATTTTTGAAAAGAATACTTTGTATGTTTACACAAGTATTTTTTAACAGCTACTTGTAATATTTTAGTAATGTAGCAGTACTTCTACTCGAGTACAGATTTTCAGCTCTGCTAAATGGAACTTAACCTTAATCAGTATCACTGGTGGCACCTGTGTTGTATTTTATATCAAAGCAGCTGCTGTGAAGAAGGTCTATTATCAAGCATGATGTTCTGTCACTGAGGACACATACCACATGTGGTGTCTGTATACTCTCTGTGCATTTAAATATGTAAACAGCTACATCTGAAACAACACAGAGGAGAATGAATACATGATCCCATATAAAAAGCAAGCATGCACACACACACAATAGGAACAGATCACAAAACACAGTAATTATAAATGAACTGACTTTATTTCTTTTACACAGAACTGACAAAGCAAGTTTGTTTTAAAGTGCAGAATGCCACGTAGCTCTAATGCGAATTACCTTCAAACAGGGAGGGATGCTTGACACAGTAATCATAATGACTTCAGAAGGCCTTCAAATGAAAATTTAGCGGTTGATGTTCCTGGCAAAGCACCTTTGGTTCGTTCTGGTTCAAAGGAGAGAACACTTTTTGCCCCATTTGCCTAATGGTGTGGATTGCTGTCTCCGAATTCTTCATACGTGCTCTTAGGCTCTTTGTCTTTCTGTCTGCCTCTCTCCCTGATAAACACTGTTAGCCACAGTGCAGCAAAAATGCCATTAAGCTATTAGACTGTAATAAGACAGTACCTAAAGTCAGTCTTAATTACTTAAGGGGCAGTATGGTCTATTTTGAAATGAAAAGATGTTCAGAAAGAGTCATTTTTAAAGTCAAGTTAACTACAGCAGGGGTTTCAAACCAAGGACACCCACAATAGATGCACATTGGGACCATGGACCCCCAGTTTGAGAAGATTTTGTCTCAAGAAATCCCTTCTGAGTATTGTTTTTTTTTTTAGGTTTTAAGGTAATGATAATAATAGTAACAATTGGTCTTAAGAAATTTTTTATTTTAAATGATTGTTGATTTAGAGTGATCCAGGTCCATTGATGATCATTTATTCTCTTGTTGTTCCAACTTCCAAAAAAATGTTATAAAAGTTAAAATATAATTATTATTCTTCTTCTGGGGACAACTTACAGCCCACTCAAGGACCCCTGTTGGACCCTAATTTGAAAGACAGCAAACAACCACGCCTGTAAAAAAAAAAAAAAAAAAGAAAAGAAAGAAAAACTCTATCTTCCTAATTTAACAACTTAGATAAAAGGTAACAAAATTCAAATTAAATTAGTTTTATTTGAATTATCATGATTAAATACAATATCACCAAAACAGGGTTTACAATGCAAAAATTTTAAAAGCATCAATAACAGATGTTTCAACCATTTTTCAAGAACACAATGTCAAATATTTGCTGGTTCCAGCTTCTTCAATCTAAGGGGGTTTGGAACTGTTAGTTGGATAAAAGAAGCATTTTGAAAATGTCACTGTGGGCTTTTGGAAATTGTGACAATTTTTTTTTCACTTTTTCAGATTTTATGGACTGAATTAAAATGTTAACGTGTGAATTAAATTGTGGGTAGATTAATCAATAAAGACTACAACTGACAGTCGTAGCCTTAAATAACTGATCCAAAGTTATACATAAATCTAAACACATTTGCTGCCTGAATAAGCTGTAACATACAGCCTGCAGTGAAATGCTCTATTTCAACAATTTCCTGTTGGCAGCATTCCCAGCTCCCACTGTAAATTCAAACACAGTTTCAGTGTCAACTGAGATTACTTCAAAGGAGACTGTGACACGTTCAGGTGCCGCGGAAACAAACAGTTTCCCAGCCAAAGTTTTCTTCGGCTGCTTCCATGTCTGTGACCTCCTCCTCCGGCAGCCCACTGAACAAAGTCAACGGTGGGCGGGACCACGGCGCTCAGTTTTCAGCCCTCTCCGAATGTCACGGCGATGATCTCGAGCCCCCATTGGCTCCTGTCTGCAAACACGTCACAATCATGATTAGAATTGATGATCGGACGTTCTGATTTCATTGTCTCGCAAAGGGGGACTGGTGAAGAAATCTGCTGAATTTGAACGTTCGTCTGATTTTGTCATCAAAAAATGGTGAGTGATTTTCACTTCTCGCTTCGGGCCGAACCGAGCCCGCTTTTTGTTCGCGTCCGCTCGGAGCCAGGGGTCAGCGGGAACGACCACGCCAGGGTCGGGAAATCACAGATTTGAAGGAAAAGTTTAGCCGCGGCTATCCATTGGGAGAGCTATGCTAATGCTAAGCTAACGCTGGCTGGCTCAGACATGGCCGCTCGGGGCCTTGCAGGCTAACGTAAGCTGCCTGCTGCATGGCCGTTGTGGTGATGATGCGGCGCTTACCCGGTTTGTTTACCGTCTGAAGTCACGGCAGGAGCGACAGTGTTTGTGAATCCCCGGGCTGTCGCCTCGGCGGCGGACTGATCTGACGTGCCCACAATTTGTTCGCTAATTCTCTCCGTAATGTTTCCATATTGACTGTAGCCATGCGCAGTCAGCCTGCCAAAATAAACCCGCTGGATGCTTATTGGTCGCGCAGCGTTCCCGTATGTGACAATTTCTGTGTTTATCTCAACAACCTCACCAACAGCTTGTGTGAGTCCAAGTGTTTTTTTTTTTTTACTTTAACCGGGGATGCTCGCTCCTCTTTCACTTTCTCCCTGTTTCCCTCTCTGTAAACATAACGCAGATTTGCTTTGAAACTTTAATTATTTCTACTTTTGTGGCACAGTGAAAGATGATAAATAACTGTGTCCAGAAAAAGTTATTTATCCTCTCTCTTTATTGTTTGTGTACACATTTACTATTTTGAACATGTGTTAAAACTTGTTATTATTATTGCTTTTACAATAGACCTTTTCACAGCAGTCAGGGTGTTTGCTCTACTATTTCATTTTAATATGGCTGATGTGAAAAAAAAGGGTCTTTTGCTTAAAGTAAATAAAAAGTAGTTTTATTTTCCATGATCAGTACAGTATTGCCAAAGCAGACAATATTTATAAAGTGAGTATAATGTATGTCTTTATGTAAATTTTGTTTAAATAGGGATGAAATTATAGCCGGCTCCATGATGAAATTCAGGATGATTAGTATTACCATTTCAAATTTTAATGATCACATCATAAAAAGTCACAGTAAATACTGTCCAGCATCGAACCAAAGTTAGCCATAGTCTCCCAGATGCAGAATTGACACTGTAATGGACTGATGGCATTTCAAATCATTGAGAGATTTTTAATATAAAACTTGGTGAAATGATTTCAGTGTGTGTATCAGTACTCTCTAAACATTGTCAGCACATTTTATCAATACCATGATTTTACTGATAACTGTGATCATTTTGAACGTTTCATGCCGTTCATCTCTAAATGTAAGACAATAATTTCAAAAATGCTGATTTTATCATTTACCAACTCGTTAATAATAGGCAACCTTTTCATAATAACTGATTAATTAAAAAGCTAAAGATGGAAATCTGAACACTTTTGCTGTCTGATTTGCAAGGAACATAATTTTGAATTTAAAGTGAAATAGTTCATTTAAACTGTTGTTTTCCTCTTGGCAACATTTCCAGCATCAATTTCAGTGACAGACTCCCCTAAAACACTTCAGATGTGACTTGTAATTAATACTTTAACAAATTGAAATGCTTTTCATTTGATAAATAGAACAACGTCTTGCTGGGGACAACGTACTGTATGAGCTTGATTGATAGTGCTATTTATGTTATACAGTGGCTTGTCATAGCTTATTATACTATGACTGACAGCGTGGTGTATATTTTACAGCTTCACAGTGCTTCATGTAACTTTTTCAAAATGTTGTAACGTATTATATGACAAAGTGTTGACTGGCTGTCTACGGTATGATGAAACTGATAGTTGCGTCGCTGGTCTTGGGTTATTTTTAGAACACAACTGTGCTCATAATGACATGGATCGAGTTTTTTATTTACACTCTGAAGCATAGTGTTTGTGTGCTTTGCTTTCTCCTCAGCCACGTTACCCGGCAGTGTGCCAGGTACACTGAGGCAGGATGAGTACAATCCGAGTTGTGCTAATCTAGAAACATGGAGGTTTTGCTGTGATCTGCATGGCGGCCCCGTTCCCCTCCAGCAGCAGAATGGATGCGTGGCCACAAAGACGTGGCCTGCAGGCTGTGAGTATATCAAGAATTGTATTCCAATATGAGCTTTAAAAAACTGACGCGGCTTGAGTTTGGACACATTTAAAACTAAATACAGGTAGTGCTGCTGCAGTTGTTATTGTTATTGTTGTGCATAGTTGATGCATTTGCTAAGTTAGTCAATATGAACAATTATTGTGATTGTTGGAATTAAGTAGACCTTTTCACCGCAGCCATATTTAGATGTAAGCACAGGTGTTACGATAATACTAATTAGGTGATGTTCCATTTAGTGCAGCAGAGGTAACATCTGTGTTTAGCCTACTATATCATGCCAAAATGACGGCTGTAAAACAGGTCTGTTGGCTATAAAAATCTTCTTATTGCAGTAAAGCTCAAGAAAGGAAATTGCATAACTGTCATGAAGTTATAGATTCACACTAAACACTTTATCACTTTGACCTAATCGTCTGCCATTATCTGTCACTGAGCTCTGATCAGTAATTAATTCTTATGTAATACAAAGTTTTTTTCGGGGGTGGGGGGGTGGGTGTTATCTTTGTGGTTATTCTCAGATGAACCTGCGGTCAGTGTTCACAGCTGAACAGCAGAGGATCCTGGAGCGTTACTATGAGAATGGGATGACCAATCAGAGCAAGGCTTGCTTCCAGCTGATACTGCAATGTGCTCAGGAGGCCAAACTGGACTTCAGCGTGGTCCGGGTAAAACGTGTTTGTGTGTGTGTTTGTGAAAGGGCAAGTTTTTTTTTTTGTTTTGTTTTTTTTAAATAAAGGATGCCCATTTAATGCTGGGCCTTTTAATTGAGACAGTGAGTCTAGTTTCTTCCATGTGAGCTCTTCATCTAAATGCAGAGTCATGAATTATTATCCTCCTCACTTTGCTGATATGACCTTTCCAAAGACCCGCCCCTTTTTTTCTCTTTGCTCCAGTAACAGTTGAGCAAGTTTCTTGTACTTAGATGTGCTATGTACTAGGCTCATCTATGAAAAGAAAAGATGTTGCTGGGGGACCTGTAAAAATGACAATATAGTCATATCTTAAGTTAGCTAATGTTAGCAAAACACCAGCTACCTAGCTAGTCAACAATTGATTATTAGTAGATTGATAAGTGGATTACCTAGCTAGTTAGCTAGTGCTAGTTAGCTATTAGATATAACCAATAAAGCTTGTTAACTAGTGTTTTGCTAAGATTAGCTAGCTAGTTAGCTAGCATTTCACTAACATTGGCTAACTTTAACCTATTACATGGAGTTGTTAACTGGTTATGAAACAGTCTAATTATAATGCTGATGCCTTTATATGACCTACATAAACAAATGAGACCATCAGCAAGAAAATCAGCTGTTTCTGTATAGTTATTCTTACTGGCTGCCATTAATGGCTGCCATGTTGGATTCTCCTTGAAATCAGATGAAACGAGCCTGTGTTTACATTTTCCCAGATGAAGTTACAGTGAGCTGTACATTAGACTGGTGAGACAAAGAGGAAGGTGATTCCTTTCTTTAGATAATTTTATTTTTGACGTTAGATTTTGTGGTTATGGTGGTGAAAACACTACCAATTTTGTCCACAAGTGCCTTCAAAATCAACACAATATGAAAGTTGCTTGTAGTATTTTATTTTTTGTTTTATTGAACAGGTACAATGCGCATTAATAAACATTGTTGTAAATGAGCCAGAGTTTGCCAAGACGCTATTTTTCAAGTTACCAGTGGCCACAAAACTTAAGCAGCTTTAAGATATGACAATAGGCCTACATATATCACTTTTACAGGTCCCCCAGCAACAAAATTTGGTTTTCTTTACAGCATAATGAGCCTGGCATGTAGCACATCTGAGTACGGGAAACAGGACAGGAGAAAGCTTACAGAGGTTCTGATGGTTGCCGAGCTTGCTCAGCTGTTATTGGAGCACAGACCAAAAAGGGGTGGGACTTAGGAAGAGTAAATTGATCCATCTTGCGTTTTGCAAAATGTTTTTCAGTGATGTCACTGAGCTGACTGCTTTCTTCCCACAGACATGGGTTGGCAACAAAAGGCGTAAACTCGCCTCCAAGGTAGAACAGAACGGAGGGGTGTCTCATGCCTTGTCCAGTCACGGACTCGGTGGGGGTCTACTTTCCAATCACACATTAGCCGGAGCCGCTCTGTCCAATCACAGCCTGGCGGCGGGGGCGTTGCTTCCTGCTGACTTGGCTGCAGCACGGATCCAGAACCGTGTGCACCTTCTCCCTCCAACCTCGTCCTTCCCCTCCTTCTCGTCGACATCTTCCTCCCCCTCCTCTTCTTCTCCCCACAGCAGCGGAAGCAACAACAACAACAACAACAATGACGTCATACTGACCGGGATCTACTCTCTCAACTCCGTCCCCCGCTCCCGACCGAGACCCTCAGCCCCCCAATCTCAGTCAGACTCTGAGCACTCTGCACACACATCCTCAACTCTGATCAACCAGGCCCTGCAGAGCAGAGGCACCTCCACCTCCTCCCCGCTCCACTCCAAGCTGGTGTCGCTCTCTCAGAACCTCCCATCCCTCACCTCAGCCTCAGGGCCTTTAGTCTACACTGCAGTCAGGAAGGGAGCCTCAACCCTTGGGGAGGCGGGGGTAAAGTGCAGGAGCAGGGGTCGTACCTCACAGCTGGACTAGGCAGTACGGTACAGCGCAAACTCGCCCTTGGTCCTCTTCCTCGCAGTCTCAGACTCAGCTTCAGCCCAGACCTCATTCCAACCCCCAACCTCAACCGCCTGTCCCTCAGAAGATCCGGGTCTCCTTGCCGGTCCAAACCTCCAGTCCCTCCTCTGAGCAGACACCTCGTATCCAGCAGGTCTTCACCCTGTCAGAGAAAGGCGAGGGGGACAGGCTCAGGCCGAGTCACGCGTCTACCCGCAAGGGGCAGGAGAGTCATAGGCCGGCGCCCCATCCTCTGGACACCAGTCATAACTTCTCCATCGCCATGGAAACTGGAGATGAAGAGGATGAATGGCAAAGGGAAGAGGAGTTGGCAAACATGGCCGCTCGGACACATATGCACAGGGAGCAGACGTCAGCCAGCCCGACCGGGGCTGAGGTGTCTGTGGTGCGAGGAAGCCACACACCCCCGATGACGAGCTCCAGACCCACAATGCCTCACAGCAACACAACTCTTCAGGGCAGCTACTCCCTCACAGCACAGACCTCAATCACAGGGGAATCCAGCTCACAGGTAGGAGACGTTCCAGTGTTGTTGCTGTTTTCCTTCAAAGTCAATTGAAAGACTAAACCTGACTGCATCTGTCTTTGTGTGCAGACTTCAGTCGGTGTGTCTGCTGCCCCCTGGGTTATCAGCAACTCCAGAAAGAGAACAGTTAGTACCTTTTTTGTCACTTTAAACACAAGATTTTAAATACAATACTTGGAAACACAGTACGACTTTACAATAAGGCTTCACAATAAATGGTTTATTTTAGGTCATTTATTAGGTTGCAAACACTTTATAAAACATTAAAAAGCTGTTGAGTACCTTGTTGCTTGCCAAATAGTGAGCCTACATTTATCTGTACTGTTGAATAGGACCAGGGTGATTAATCGACATCATGATTACGGAAATACATCAATTTGCATAAAGTGCATCGACGCCTCACTGTAGCTAACAAACTTTGCCGCGATCATCCAAAGTGTGGGAGTATTTTAGACAGAGACACAACAGTATGCATCTTATATGATCTGCAAACTGGAAATGTCTTTTCACAGCAGGACAGCTGCAGCTCTGCACAAGCACTTGAAGTGAAAGCACTGGAGCGCTCTGTCAAGCAGCAGCAGCACTGTCCTGTTTACTTTCTGTCACCACCCAAACACAATATACTAGGATTGTCAACAGCCAGAACATCTTTCTGTCAGTATTATCACTTAAGTTGATTTTCCCATTGTTTCTACATCATCATCATGTAAAATGTCATTTCTGCACCACTGCTTGTTAATGTAATGTTACGACATGTGTCATCTCGTTGTTATTTGGCCATTTTTCTAATTAACAGCCATGCATGAGTGAGAAAATTACTTAAACTAACATTACAGTCTGTTGTTACAGTCTGTAAATCATTTTAGTTATTTTCCTCACCCCATATATACAAAAATACATTTGCCAGTGTTAATCTTTACTGCACATTACTGTTCAGGGAAAGGGTTGATATAGTGATTAAATTAATATGTGTCACAGCAAACCTTTTGAATTTGAGGTCCAGTATTTTTCTAATCAGGCATCTGATGAATGGGGTCTATTAAACAGGGTGGAAATTAAACTCATTTAAAAATATGCCGCTGTGTAATTGAGCTTCAATCTGCTTAGCATCCATGTGAATGTTCTGTAGTTAAACAGAGGTTTGTGTTTTCAGCTGCAGGATCGGACCCAGTTCAGTGACGGGGATCTCATCCAGCTGAAGCGCTACTGGGACCGAGGCATGACCAGCCTGGGCTCAGTGTGCAGGGAAAAGATCACCGCTGCAGCCAACCAGCTCAATGTAGACACTGAAATAGTCAAGGTAACTTAATAAATTAGTTTTGCATCACTGTTGAATCAGGAGAGAAAGCAAGAAAAGTTTCCTCCAGGCATTGAATTCCACAGTATCATTGAAACTAGGGAGAAAGTTTTGAGCTTAATTCACATTGTCTGGTTGCTTGTCTATGACATTTAGAGAAAACAAGACTATTTGACTCATCTGAACTTTTGGTGAGCAAAAAAGAAAACAGGAAAGAGTAACTTTTCTAGGTCACTGAAGTTTTATAACTTAACTCACTCAAAGTTGTGTAAAAGTCACGCAGTTATATATCAGGGCCACAGCTGGAATGCTGATGGACTAAATATAGTCCCTCAGTCCTGACACACACATGACCCACTGCCATCTCACTTACTAGGATATTTATTGCATGGAAGGAAAAATCTTGGCCTTCATAGAGAAATAGTATGTTGGTGTAGGATTATCTTTAAGTCTTTGCAATAATTAAACATCTATTAAAAATTAATTTAATTTAGTGGTACATGTATATTTATTGATGATTATATTATGATGTTTTCAAGAATTATTTTTCCTGACCTCACCTTCACATTCTTCACATTGGACACTTTATTTTGAAAAACTGATTGATATCCTTGAATTCTGGTCGAGCATGTTACCATGTTGTCTTTTGCGTTTTCCAATCGTCAGACATGGATCAGTAACAGACGGAGGAAGTACCGTCTGATGGGTATCGAAATCCCTCCACCTAAAGGCGGGCCTGCTGTATTCACAACCTCATCCCCGGGAAACGAATCTCCAGTGGACCTCAGCCCCGACGAGGAGCGTCTCAGAACGCCCGAACTCGGAGATGACATGAACGACGGGGGATCTGTCTGCCTGTCTGAAGGTTAGGCTGCTGATAACTGTGTACGCACCAACACCTACCTCTGTTCAAACTGTGTGTCTCAGCATTCATGCAGTGTTCTGGCTTCTAGATGGCACCATCGACTCACAACACAGAGATGGAGAGGATGGAATAGATGTGCCCACTGCTGCTCCACCGGCCAATAATGTGGTACTTCATTATTTCTCTGATATTACAGCCTCATTAAATTTAGCCATTTAGGAATGGACGCTGGTAGGAAGAGCATCCATTCTCAAATGTGATAAAATGGATCAGAGCTTGTTAATTCTACTTCAGTGTATAAATCCACATTAGTTTGCAGCAACAAACCTACACCCGTGTATTTTATTAATCAGATATGAGCTTGATATGAACACATTTTACACCACAATTGCACTCCATTTGTAATGTGATATTCTAATATGCACTTTTCACAGTAGACAGTTTGACATGTCACAGTAAATAATAAAGTGAATGAAGGTTGAAGTCCATAAACTGCTTCAGTTTCAGGGACCTGCTACTGTAAATGCTGTTCACTGTCACTGTCGTGGCTTACTGGAACATTTGCTTTTTCCTACTATGAAAAGTCAGTGTGGGAAAGGACAATAGTGATAGATATTCATGTGTTTTATATTACTACACATTAACAGTCTAGGACTGTACAATTAGTCTTAACATAATAGCAAATACTGTACTTTTTTATTTCAAACTTAACCCAGTTTTACACGGTTTTATATTAGTATTTAGGATGCCTGCTGTGGTGCATCCGATCAAATGATTCCTAGTCTCAAATAAAGTTCCTGACCGACCACAGGCATTCATTTGAGGCATGATGTATTAAGAAGCTGCTGTTTAGCCAAACTTGGTTGAGGCAAATTGATTTCTATCATACAGACAACCTGCAAGTGTAATACATGCTCTTTGTAGGGAGAAGTACCATGTTTTTGTTGTTTTTTTTGTTCTCTACAGATTGATGAATATTAGTGACCTCAGGATAGAGAACTGTGTTTATTTTAGAGTGATAGTTTGGTTTTTTGAAGTGGGGTTAGATGAGGTACTTGTTCATAGTCTTTTACCTGCAGTAGATGGTGGTGGGTTCCCTGTTCTAAAGGGTTAGTTCTAATTCACTTGAGCGCACAAGGTAAAGGGGGTATCATTACTGTTTTTGCCAAGGGAGTGCAGTGGCTTTGGAGAGAGAGATATTTTGCTAATATAACGGCGCTTTCCCAGTGGAAAAGGCTGTCTGACAGCAAGGTAAAGAGGTGAAAATATTGTAATATAGTTTATCACTTAAACTAATATTGACTTTTTAAGTGGGCCTTTTTTTAAGTAGCGAACTTGAACATAAGTTTTGCCACCGACTGTGTCCACGAAGTATATTGCATAGCCTCCGTGGTGGTGCTCTTGTCTGCTTCTACTCCATCTATTTTTTGTAATACATGACTATAGATAAGTATCACAATTCAAAAAACCTGAACTATCCCTTTAATTATTATTCTGCAGCTCAGATTGTTAATACTAGGTGACACATGTTTATGTTTTAAATTGTTTCAAGACTACATCAGACATCATTGTCTTTGTACAGTCATTTATTACAATGGATAATAGTGTTTTATCACACCATGTGTTTAATGATTAATTTGAGCTCATTTAATCTTTAGAGTTCTATTTTAGAGAAAACACAGTTGCCACTGCACTCAACAAACAAGAAAGGGGTTCAGTTTTGTTATCAAGAGTTTATTTCTTTGAAACAACACAACAAAACAGTATTTGCATATACAGTATGTGGCACTTTCATCCAAAATTGCAATACAAAGTGCTTGACAAATAATAATAATGATACAGTAAATTACAAAAATACAAACGTAAGGAAAAATAACCTGTACGGCTGTACTTGTTACTTACATGTGTAATCATATTTCACCATATTTTGCATTTTCTTCGTATGACGCCGTGATGATTTGGTCTAATCTTTGTGTTTTTTAACAGAAGGTCGAAGTAATTAATGAAGATGAGGACGAAGACGATGATTATGACGGTGAATTGGTGGCTTCAGACCTAGAGCAAATGCAGAACCTGCTGGAATTCAAGGTGAACTCATTCATAAGACTATGACAGATTGATCAAGCCCCATTTCAATCCTTTCTTGATGTGTTCGTACTGGTCTGTCTACGGTTTAGAAGTGCAGAGAATAAAAAATAAGTGTGCTGCTAAATAAAAAGCATTGAAACTCACAAGAATCTGGAGCTCTGAATAATCTTTTTTCCTCTTCGAATCCTTCTGTTTCAGCATGAGGAAGTGCAGTTCTTGGAAAATGAGCTAGAGAACCAAAAACAAAAATACCAGGAGCTTGCGAGCTTCACGAAGAGCCTGCTCAGCGCTGTGAGGAACAATGACCTGGAGAGACAGCAGGTACGTTCACATGCTTACACACCGACGAGACCCACGAGAACATCAGTTTGAAGTGAAACAACAACCGTTTATAGAAACATCTAACCTGAAGTCTGCTGTTGTGTTCAGGAACTCATTGCCAGTCTACCTCAGCCTTCAGACCAGGACTGGGACATGACTGTGGAGAGAGGAACCCAGCCTGCTGCTGTGTCAGCAGACGCATCCTTCAACCACGATGACTCCCCGGCGGCCGGTGCGGGCAGCGTGGAGCCTCCGCCGGTCCAAGAAGTCCCACTTGTCACCATAAACGCAGACGATAAAATGACAACTGAAGTTACTCAGCCCTCTGCATCAGAGGAGCAGCTGCAGGAAGCAGTTACAGAACAAAAGTGACTCTCTCGTGTACATCAGCTCACATAGACTCATACAGATGTTTTCACACTCCACACAGAAGCTGGTTTCACATTAGAAGGGACAGTATGTTCTTGCATTTACACAAACACTCTGGTAAATTCATGCCCCATGCCCAGTGCCTGTGGATTGATGCTTCACTACGACTGTTGGGCTGACAAATGCCTTTTTTACTGCATATCATTCGCCTTGCTCTGGACCAGTCCAGAGAGAACAATAAACGACCTCTAACTTATCTGTGTGGCCGTGTGTTTCAGTGAGAAGGGTGAATCTGTTCTGATGTAGCACTGATCAAGCAAACTAGAGTTATACAGGCTTTGATGCATGCTACCAATTTCTTCAACTAGCCAAGAAGTTTAGCTCATCTTTCATCGGAAACAATGCTTTCTGTAAACGCAAGTGTCACAGTAAAGGAAAGCTGCGGTTGCTTTTTTGTATTGTTTTTACATAAGGCTACCAAAAATCTACTTTGGCCACCAAATTTTGGGGCTCAGTGGCCCAAGTGCCCTATGCTTAAAAATATTAGCTCCTATACCTGTATAGACTAATATCCTTTATTTATATATTTGAAAATCCACAATGACATTAGAGCACTGAAACAGTAAACTTTCACTGGTGTTTTTAATAATAATAAATACTTTAAAACAAAACAGACATATGGGAACAACTAAAAAGTTGCCTATGAAAACTGAAAATATGCATTCTGTAAAAAAAATAACAGGCAACCTACCCAATATGGACCGACCTAGTTGTGCTAGGCCAATTTTGGGCTGATAATAATGGTATTGACCGATATGTAGGATTTCGTGGCATCTAGCAGTGACCTTGCAGACTGCAAACATCTCATCTTACTCTCCCCTTCCAAGCGTGTGGGAGCACCTCTGCTGTCTGCAAAACTCACACAAAATACAAAAGGTTGCATCCAGAGCCAATGTTTGGTTTGGTTTGTCCATTCTGAGCTCGTGTAGAAACATGGCGGTGCAAAATGGCGGCCTCCATGGAAGAGGACCCGCGCCCTCTGTAAATATAAAGGGCTCATGCTAAAGTGCTGAAAGCACAATGATTCATGATTTGATATTGATTGATAATAATGGATTAATCGATTCAGTCGAAGATGTCACTTTGGGCTCTGGGAAATTGCATTTTTAATATTTTATTTGACATTTTATTGACCAAACCAGTGTTTCTAAAAATTTTTACACTGCATGCCTCCTCGGAAAATATTTGGCTCTCCAAGTACCACCATTAGGACCATTATGAGGTCCAAGTAACAGTAATGTAGACCCACCCTGTCCAGCTACATTTCATACAGGAGGTCGGTTTATTCCTAATAAGATTATTTATTGGTGACTGTCAGCTACAGCCACACTTTTTTTGCCCACTGCATGAACGTAACTACATAGCAGACTGATATCGAAACAAGAATATTACAGCGAAGTCAAGTCAGCTTTATTTATATAGCACATTTCATATGACAAGTGTAAACTCATTGTGCTTCAAGAGACATTGTACATGACAAACATAAAATAGTATATACAATAATGACGTGAAAACAAGGAGGACAAGATAAATACATACAAGATAATAAGGTATTATTATTATCATTATTCTTAAAAAAGGGAGAGCAAATACTATACTTTTTTATTTCAACAATAATAATACTGATTCATAAAACAAATAAAAAACAAATAAAAATACACTAAAAACCTAACTAAAAGCTTGTGAATAAAGATGCGTTTTTTAGTTTGCTTTTAAAAGAGAACACTGTACAGGACTTATTTTGAATTACATTTCCACAAACTCAACATATTATTTTAATTGGAAACTTTGTGGTATTTTGAATGCTTTTAAATTAATTTATTTCATTTTTTTTATTGTAGGAGATTTCTCAGTGTACCATTAGAGGGAGCTTGAGTACCACCAGTGATACTGGTACCAAGGGGTTGACCAAATAATCCATAACGAAAATAAAGTTACTTGCAGCTTTATTATACACTAATCAAAACAAACTTATGAATATTATTTTCCATTTCTGCAATATTCTGCCAATAATCCCCATAAATCTTATACACTGGACCTTTAAGTAGAAGTTGTGTCCATGCATAAACAAAAGTAGACATGTAGCGTGTGTAGTGCAACCATCTCACTACACAAAGTCTTTTTGTGCCTGTGTGTGAGAGAGAAAGTGGATGAGCTTTAAGCCTCTTATTTCCTCTTGGACTAGGGATGGACCGGCTTATGAAACAGTGGCTTTAAAACACTCAACTCACACCCTTAAGATCAGAGGTTTTAAGATTCACGGCTGATTGTTTTGCCCCCTGATTGTGTTCTGCGTCAACCCATAAATTAAAAGTCCTTCTCTGGTTAAAATGGCAGTGACTATTTCAGTCGCAAGCAAATGGTCCATCACCCGGATGCATGTATGTCACACACGCAGCGTGTCGTACACACACAGCATCAAACCCACCACCGCGTCTCCCCCTCCTCCTCCGTGTCTCAGATCCGCTGCTTTGGTTTGGACGGGGGGGAAATCCTTAACTGAATTGCGTCATAAATACGTCAATAAACTCTCATTCACTGACGATCAGGTACCACGATAGCCGCCATATTCGCATCCATGGCAGGGTAGCGGTGCTCTCTCTCGGCGAGCGTATGGTCCAGTCATCAACGCCAACTATTCCCCGCACCGACTCCCCCCCCCCGAGGTCCCATCATCCCGACAGCGGTCCACACGGCAGCCGCACAGCCTGCATCGGATCATCAAAGCAGAAGAGCCGGACTTCCACACGGAGGGGAAGACATGCAACGTGGAGCGGGGGTCTAGGCTGACTACGATGCCTTAGACTCGGAGAGGGATCCTGGCACAAGATGGAGGTAAACAGCGTCAGCAGTGAGGTGAGTCGCATATTAATTTGCTTATGGTTGTTTTCTGGTTTGTGCTGTCCCGTTAAGTTAGCTCGCCCCCCCGGGGAGGGAGGCTGTGCTCGAGCTTAAATTCGCGTCACGACCTGCAGCGCACCGTGATGCATGCTAACACTCTGGCTAATGCTAACAGCTGGTTACATGTTTATTTTTGTTGCACTGTCCCGGGTTTATTAGTTTGATAGCCGCTCGTACGCGCTTTCTCCGCCGCTCGTTGTCCCCCCCCGCACAGAGGACGGACTCTTTACCCAATGACACACGAGCTCCTGTTTAGCTTTTTGTTGTTATTTACACTTCTCAAGAGGAGTTTAGCTTCTCAGCTAGCTTAGCGTATGTAGCGCTAGCATGTAGCTAACAGCTTGCTAGCTGACAGCTTGCACAGGCTTGAAAACTTGGAGACTTGGGAGTTTTTATTCGACCTCTGCCGTCTAGTAGATGGAAGAGACGGTAAAGTGTTTTACATGTCTGCTGTAAAGTATGAAAACATTTCGGCAACGTTGATTTATTTAAAAGTTTAATGCTAGCCTGTTAAATTTGATCAAACGTCTTCTCAGCTGAGGGCTGGTTTGTCAGCAGCAGCACAAGTGAATTCACTAATGATGCTGTTATTAGCTATAACTTTAGATTTGTAAGCTATGTTATAAAACTATTCATTTAGACAGCTGACAGTATCTAAGTGAAATTACCACTACAGGTTGTTTCCACTTGGCTCATAAACAAACTCTTAATGGAATATAAACTCTTCTTCTAACTTAATTATAGGCTGACTTATCATCTTCAAACCTTCAGTAAACCCATAATCTGATGACTAGATTATTAATCAATTATTAAATTAACTTCCATCTATTTTGATAATGGATTACCTGATTTGAGTCATTTTTAATTTAAAAAAAATGTCCAATTCTTTTATCTCAGCTTCTTAAATGTGAATATTTTCTGGTTTTCTTTACTCCTCTCTGTCAGTAAACTGAATATCTTTCAGTTGTGATCAAAACAAGACATTTGAGGATGTCATCCTGTGCTTTGGGAAATACTGATAGACATTTTTTTTCACTGTTTTCTGACATTTTATAGACCAAATGATAAATCTACTATGAAAGTAATCATTCGTTGCAGCCCTAGTGATGACCTTTAAAGACTTCTTAAAATGCCCTTAACTGTGGAAACGTTCAGTTTGCTTTTGCATGGGCCCCACGATGAGCCAACCTGACATCCTAAACCTCTCCATCTCTGGGATTCTTTGCAATCTTTCACACCTACAGTACAAACTGTCTGTCTGACTGCTGGGACTGTTTTAAAGCCAACTGAGAGCTATTGCAACACGCACTTTTGACCTAGTCCATTCTTTGTTTAACTAAATTCCCTTCCTGTGATACCACTTCTGCTGCCCATTCTTAATATTTTTGTTATTGAAGTTCCGTTTATGTAGGTGGCATGGAAATTTTAATAACTCTAACTATTATGGCAGAGATATTACTATGTTTCAACAAGTTTTTTTCATCTCCTGCTACAAACTAGCACTTTAATCTGCTGTTCACTGAATGCTGCTCCTTTAAGAGCTGCCAAGATAACAGAAGCACAGACGTAAACATTAAGCTTAGCCACTTAAACTGGGCAAGTGGTGATGCTGGTTGTTTAATCCACACTTTGTATCACTTTTTGACTTTGAAGATGCTGTTAAATCAGAGTATTTCAGTGATTGTAAAATGATACGATCATGTATGGCTGACAGATATCGCTTTCAAATGGCTGAAAAAGGCTCGGCCGGTTGTGCTGCAAGTGTAGGCTGCACTCTGTTACAAGCCTCGATGAGCCACAGCAAAGGTGGGAGTGAAAATGTATGTGTGAATTATGACACAAGCACTGCCCTGGCTTTGGCTAGCCTGGATGTTATACTTCAGAAATGCACTGAGGCTTACATTTTGACATTTTTCTGTGTGTTGTCTTGCTTTGAACTGTATATATCCTTACTGATTTGAATGTTTATGTTCTTAATGTTATTCTATAGGGCTCAGATAAGAAATGTGGTTTGCTGGCCTCTGTTCTGAGGATGTACGTGAGTGTATGTTGGTGGCTCCACCCACTGAGTGGGCTTGCGTAGCGCTATGACTCATCCCCCCTCTTCAGAGGCTTGATGGAATTCAACACACAAACACACTGGACTGAATACATCATGCAGGCTGAGCTTCAGCACTGAACTGAAATATGTAGACCTGGTTAATGTTACAGTCGGTCAGTTTATTGGTCGATTTTTTGCAGATGCTGTGATATCTGACCTCTGCTGACAATATCACAGTGTATGGCTGTTTAAATAAACAAAAGAGGCTCCTGAATGAGTAGAACAAAGCATGCCTATCTGTGGTCTTTAAAAAAAAAACAGCATCTCACCACCACCATCAGCCAGAAGCCCTGAAAGAGCTGGACCCTAGATTGTCCTCAAGAGGCTGAATTCTGACTGCAGCTCCAGCAAACATCAAACTCTCAGAGCCTGTGTCAGACATGTTGTTTTTGCTCTAGCTGGGGATTAAGCTAGAATGCTAATAATGAGGGGCTTTATAGGGACAGGATGAGAGTCGGACAGCTGGACTGGCTTAGTGTATGGACTCCATACTGTTTGACAACAAATAGAGCCGCAGTTGGAAAAGTGAAAGCGCACTGTTATTGCATGTGACTCATTGATTTAATCTGTT
This sequence comes from Lutjanus argentimaculatus, assembly GCA_034769285.1. Lineage (NCBI taxonomy): Eukaryota > Metazoa > Chordata > Actinopteri > Lutjaniformes > Lutjanidae > Lutjanus > Lutjanus argentimaculatus. The sequence goes on from JAWZSL010000006.1 coordinate 27,160,831, forward strand.
GAATCTTCCATCATACATGTGGGCGTGCAGCAGCTGCAGTCATAGTCCTGCTCAGCTAAAAACAAGGATGAACAAGCTCTCTGGAAGTGTTTATTGCTCCCGACTTCTCTGATCAAACTTGTTGGTTTGGCTGCAGGTCAATGGGCATCAGATCATGGACGAGCCCATGGAGGAGGGAGAGTCTTACTCGCACTGTGTAAGTATTGATGGGCTTAAGGTCTTGGAGCATATGTGTGTGTGTGTGTGTGTGCGTGTGTGTGTATGTAGGATGACATACCCGCTGCCTCATACTGATACTGTTTGTGTAGGATGAAGGGACATATAAGGAGATTCCTATCACTCACCATGTGAAAGAAGGCTGCGAGAAAGCTGATCCATCTCAGTTTGAACTGCTCAAAGTCCTCGGCCAGGGCTCTTTTGGCAAGGTGAGGAAATGGAGCGGACCGATCAAATGTTTCCATCACCATCTGTGCAATCGTGTTTCTGAATTTGTCCTGTTCTCTCAGGTATTTCTTGTCAGGAAGATCATGGGTCCAGATGCTGGCCAGTTATATGCAATGAAAGTTCTAAAAAAGGCATCTTTGAAAGGTAACGCAACTTTGTATTCGATCTGCAGCCGCACAAAACACAACACGGTGCAAATGTTCAAATACTCAGTGTGTTCTGTCCTCATGTTGAATTTCTCTCTGTCTCACTGTCTCTTCCTGTTTTGTCTCACCAGTCAGGGACAGAGTTCGCACTAAGATGGAAAGAGACATTTTAGTGAAGTTAATCATCCCTTCATAGTGAAATTGCACTACGGTAAGAGAGACATTCTTATTTGCGTAGTATGCAGGCGATTATATATAATCATACAGATTACATCCCAGTTCAAGTTGAGTTAAGGGATAAGCTGCTTATGTGCATGTTCATGTTCCAGCATCATTGTTAATATGATTTATCAGAATATTTGAGTGTTATTACACAGTTATTGAACATTAAGTAGCCCCCATGTAGTCAAGTTTATTAGATAACATTGCTTATTAGAAGGGCACTCAGAGAATGCAGGCCTCTGTCAGGGTAAATAGAGTGCTGCAGGTGATGTATTTTTGTAGGGCATCCTGGAAGCTAGCATCATTCTGGTTTCCTCCACAAAAAGCAAGTGGGATTTTTTCCATTGGTTTTTGGATTATTGCAGAAAATAAGCTCTGTGGCAAACTAAAGTTTATGATATTTACATGAAATTTTTGTTCAGCAAGATGGTCTTCACACATGAACACCACTAAAACCTAAGTACAATCGCCAGAAGTAAAAAGCTAATATTATATCGTTCTAAATGAACTACACCGCGGTCATGTGACTTCAGCCTCAACCTGGGTCATCTGGCCAATTTTAACAACCACCTTTTTCAAGACACGTAAAAGCTTCAAAAGTCACACGTGTGGTATTTACTGATGTATTTTCTGTCATAGAACAAAACTTATTGAGCGATATGGCTTACAAATAATATTTTGATATTTTTAGGCTTTGCTGTGATACACAGTGTATATCTTTTTTTTTTTTCTGAAATGACATACCATAAATTCACAAATAGTACAAACTTGATGATAGTGATGATCTTTTAGCAGCGTGCTTTTTTGTCCACTGGCCAAATGAATGTTCAAAGTTTACCAGTCACCCAATAGATGACCAGTTTTTGGACTGGTAAGTGAAGCAAATCTACAGTCATCAATCAAAAAAGCTCATTTTGCTCCCTGCATATCACGATAAAATGATATCCAAAATCTAAGACAATATCTAGTCTCACATCACAACGTCGATATAATATTAATTTATTGCCCAGCCCTAACAATCGTGAAAATCTCAGTTTGTTTTATAACTACAGACCTTATTTCAGGCATTAACTTTGACATGATGGAACCAAGGGTGCAAAAACGCTGCCTCATTTCTGAGTTTTAGGAATCGTTCCTGCAGCACTCTGTAGTCCGGTCTATGATATGCAAATCTGCAAGTGCACATATTTGAAAGAAGTATAATCTAGACATGGCTTATTTCTTACATACCTGCTGCGTTTGTTTCTACAGTGATGTTTGAAGTGGCTGTTGTGTTTTGTTATGTGTTGAGTCGCAGCTCAGCATTCACTTTACTTATGACAGGCTCATGAATGCCTGATGAATTCAGTTCATTTTGCCATAGACACTGGTGTTAACTAAAGTGAAAAATACTTTGTGTATCTGCCCCGTGATTCGGCAATACTCCCAACATTTAATGGGTTCTGCTTTGGCTCATAATAGTGCGAACAGACAAACAAACAAACCAAACTGAAAGCCTAACCTCCTCGATGGAGGTAAAAATAAAGGGATGAAGCTAATATCTACTTTATCAGTACCAAGGCTGTTAATGTAAGCAAGCTGTTGCCATTTTAAGTGAGTTGCATGTGTCACCCTGTTACCCAAACACCTAAGTGTCTCTTTGGAAATCCAAATATAATTTACATGCTGGTAATCCCCTTGTTTTCTTGTCTCCCAGCCTTTCAGACAGAAGGGAAACTGTATTTAATACTGGACTTTCTCAGGGGAGGGGATGTATTCACTCGCTTATCCAAAGAGGTAAGCTGACGTTCTGTTGCCTTACATCATCTCATTATACTTCTTTGTGCCTTTTTCTATCTGTTATTTTTTTTGTCTGAAAAGAAAAGTATAGCGTGTCCTTTTCATTCACAAATTCAAAGTTCTTTTTTACCCCTAGTGTTTTAAATGCATTTGAGAAAATCTGAACCGCATATGCCTCAGTGTTGTTTTAAAAACCCTGAGGAATTTTAAGTTGACAGCTACAAATTGAACAGGTGCAAATTTAGTATGCAAAAGTACTTTATTTATTTTATAAGAGCATAAGTGCTGCCAAGTCATTAGTCTTTCCTGTTTTCTGTTTACATTTTATTCAAATTAGGACTTCAATTCCTCATGGAAACACTCGTGCTTTTCTTGGAATCTTTATTCGCTTTTAGATCATCAGTTGCTTGTCAGTTAGAGGCTCGGATCAGCTCTTTTCAAATGCTTTCAGGGAACTCAAACAATGTGTGATTGTTCTCTAGACAGACCTTGTGTTGAAAGCATGTCTCAGAACCAAAGCGATAGCTGCTGGCAATGTCAAATCAACAGCTTGCTGAATCATGTAACCTATTTGAAATGTTGATATTGTGACAATAATAATACTCTGTTTTCTCTGTTTGTGCTAACTGAAGCTTAATGTTGAAGTTGTGTTTTATTTTTTTTTTCTCTGCTGCTGAATTTCTCTCCTTTTTCTGAGTTCAGAGAGTAAATTTGTCCAGTTCTTATCAGGTTATGTTTACAGAGGAAGATGTGAAATTCTACCTTGCAGAGCTGGCCCTGGCCCTCGACCATCTGCACAACCTGGGCATAGTTTACAGAGATCTCAAGCCAGAGAAGTACGAATCCTAGACCTCACCTTCACCTTTGACCCTTCACGCTCAAACCCCACGCTCATCTTCCAACTCAGACAGGACATACACAGCTGTAACAAATATTTTCACAAGTACAAAACCACTGATTTTTGATTTGCAGTCATACACTCTACATTCTCTACTCTACTTTCACCTGCCATATTCTTAAAACACCACAGTGCTCCCATCTACAACAATGACGAGTGCTTGTCCAAGAAGCATTATTCCTTATTTCAAAAAGTTGATACATTAGTCCTGACTCTGATTTCAAATTAATCACTTTTCTACTTAGACATTGTTTTTGAAGAATAAGCTATTCAAGTCGATTCCCCTCCTTTTACCTCCTTTGTCTCCACACTGACTATAATGAAATAGTGAATGACTGAGATGAGTTTTTGACTGTATGTGTGCACTTCTCAAAGACCTAAAATAGTCCGGCCATTACGTTTTTTGCCACTCAGGCAAAAGGATCAAGAATCTACTGGTCCTGATTAAACTTCTACATAATATTTTTGTGGTTGAATGCAACCAAGTATATTTACCTGAGACCAAATTCAAGGTACTTGTACTTAACTTGAGCGTTTCCATTTTATGCGACTTTATACTTCTACTCTACTAGATCCTAGACATCTTTGCAGCAAATATTGTCCTTTTTCGTCTACTACATGTATCTAACAGCTGTAGTTACTAGTGACTGTTTCCAATAATTATCTGTCCCTTTTTAAAAAAAAATGTCCCGACTTATCAGACTTTTTTGGGTATTTAGGACAAAGCCAAAAGTGCATCTCTACTGATCTACTATTTATCGCATCATCATTCTCAACCCAGTTGATGTTTTTTCTCCAAGAGGCAATGAATGTTCTTTGCGTTTCAACTTTTATTGAATTGGATTGACTGTCATCTCATTTGTGAAGCAAACAAGGCTGTCTGTCTTCATGCAGCACGCTCTAGACACGAGCAGAGCAGAGTCTCAGAGACTAGAGCAGATAGACTGATGTCGCTTGCGATGCAATGTCTGGAAAATTATTAAATGAAACCCCCTTTTTTCCCTCATTTTCGTGCACTGGCCCAGTCAGGCAACTTGCTGATTGATTGAATTTAGTGGCCCGACATAACTTTTTGCTGACCTCGGGCCTTTTGATGATCCTTACTGTTAGACCCTATAAAGAGGAAATCATGCTACAAGAGAAGTTACATATTACCCATATACTGTAGCATAGACATGGCATAAAATATTGAAAGGCTTTTATATCAGATGTTGTGAAGAGATACTTAATCTTATCTGACAAATAGCTGACAGGAATTTAAGGAACATTCATTAAATTCGTAAGTTTGTTAATTCCTCCAATGAGTGATGCCCAAAAAGACCCTGAATAACTCTATATTATTGCCGTCAAAAGTGTAGCATCATGTAATTCTGTTTAGGATGTGGTCGTGTTTGTCTGTACTCGACTACATGACATAGCACAGGGATTGACCTGCACCATATACAGCAGGTTCCTGTATTAATGTTTCACAATTTATTTCATACCGTAATTTCACACATAACCTCATATAGTCTCACTGATCCATACCAACTAACGCATTTTCCTCAGCTTGAATAGTTTTAGAATCTGTGACTGGATGAGTCCAATGCAGCTGAGAATGGAGTACTCTAATCTGTTATGAAACCTACAGAACTTTAGAATAGAAGCGCAAAAAATGTAATGATTGTGAGCGGGAAACAAGGGCATGAAATGAATAACATGCTGTCATTGTTGTATTGTTAACTTGTCATGAAGAGTTGTTGTAATCTCACCTCTGTGGAAAATCTGTTCCTGTTTTTCAGCATCTTACTTGATGAAGCTGGACACATAAAGTTAACAGGTGTGTTTTTGACTTACAGATATATAATTGAATAGTCTGATCTAGTTAATAGCCTGTAATTAAATTGTTTCATATTAACTGTGTTTTCACTGAGAATAGATGTATGGCCCCTTTTTATGTCCTTTGGCTGACTTTACTCTGCAGCTATTTTTACATTTCTTTTACCAGCACCTAAAAGAATCCAAGTTCTGCATAGTATTATTCCTGGATGTGATTGTTCAGTAAGTTGTGTATCTTTACCATTTTGTTTTGCATTGTTGTCGTGCAGACTTTGGCTTGAGTAAAGAGTCAGTAGATGCTGATAAGAAGGCATATTCCTTCTGTGGTACGGTGGAGTATATGGCCCCTGAGGTGGTCAACAGGAGAGGACACACACAGAGTGCAGACTGGTGGTCTCTGGGAGTACTTATGGTACACGAGCTCACGCAAACTTACACACACTCACTCATCTTTTGTGCTTTGACATGTATTCAAAGTGATTACCGTTGATTAAGTCCCCTTTCTGTCATTGTGTGTTTGCAGTTTGAGATGCTAACGGGGACATTACCGTTCCAAGGGAAAGACCGCAATGAGACCATGAACATGATTCTCAAGTGAGTCATTATGCATGATTAAAGGGTAATGTTGGTATTTTTGAACCTGGATCCCATTTTACCGTGTTTTTGTGTGTAAGTACTAATGAGGACAATGAATTTTGAAACCGGTCCAGTATTGAGGGGGAGCGCTGCAGCTGGCTCTGTCAAAGTCAAAGTACTGTCAAAGTAAGCCCACTAAAAGTTGTGGTTTTTGCCACAGACAGGTTCAGATTGTTATTTTGAGTGTCTAATAAGAGGAAGATCTGTTTTGTTGAACCAGAAACCCCGCCATACAGACTCCCCTCGCAAAACTGCAGTTTTGACATCGTCATTGTCATCTTCATTCAACAAAATAAACAAACACCAGCTCTGGTTTAGTCAAAAGAAACCCTTAATTTGCAGAGTTAGATGTGAAAATATCAGGACAGGAGTGAGAGGGAGGTCTGTCACCAGAGAAGCAGCTGAGAGCACGTACAGCCAGAATATTTTCAAGTCTACCTCAGTGAATTAAGGGTCTATTTCCACCAAACCAGAGTTGATGATTGTCGGAACAGTGGAAAGAGAGTCTGGTTAGTTTGGCGAGAGCAATAACACAGCTGTTTCTGGTTAAACAACACGTACTTAGTCTTTAAAAAACAGTCTATCTCTGTAGTGATCCTTTCCATAATATTGTCAGACAGGTGGCAAAAACAATCACTTTTAGTGGACTTACTTTGATGGTGCGCAGTTGCCCGGTGGGAATGCATTGTAGCGTAGTTTCACTTCTGATGGCTGCAGCGCTCTCCCTCAATACTGGACCGATTTAAAAATTGTTATCCCCATCAGGCAGTGAAAAAATGATCAGTTTTTATGCAGATAAATACTCTCTTTCTCCATTAGTCACGTAGACACAAAACCATGGGAAAATAGAGTCCAGTTTAAAAAATACTAATGTTTCCCTTTAAAACATTCAAAGCATGATAGAAGTGAAGTTTTAAAATGTAAATAGAGATTGACTGTAGCTTTTTTCTTTTTGTCAATATTACCCTGTGTCTCCCTGCTCTTTTCTGCCATCCAGAGCGAAGTTGGGAATGCCTCAGTTCCTGAGTTTGGAAGCGCAGAGTTTGCTGAGAATGCTGTTTAAACGTAACCCTGCTAACAGACTAGGTAAGGTGCATTAAAGCTGATTGTGTATAAACCTGTTGCAATAAAAGAAAATGAGGTGTGCTGATCCTTGCATTGCACCACTCGCTTAGCTTGAGCTTGTTAACATTTTGGCATCCACTTAAATCACATGCTGAAAACCGCTGAGAGAGAAATGTGTGAACGTGTTGATCCTGTGAAAACAATAAAAACCTAACATGCCAGGTTGACTGAACCTGAGTGATCTGTGTCTTTAGGGGCCGGGCCCGATGGAGTGGAGGAGATCAAACGCCACGCTTTCTTTTCCACCATCGACTGGAATGTGAGCACACACACACCAGCACAACCCGCTCATTTCTCACATATACACCACATGTAACTCTCCAGCTTCTGCTGAGGATTCACACCTAACAAACGGTTGGCTTGGTGACTACTGGCCATCAGTCTTGGCCACGCCAACTATGTTTGTGTGTGTCTGGGCAGAGGGCCAGTTCTCACTGTGTGTGCACTAATAGCCCTGCGTGAGTGTTTAAGAGCCAGCAGGATGCTATTGGCTGGACCAGGCTGTACAGGGATGGGATGGGGGTTAATCTGGGAGGGGTCTTGGCTTCTCTTTCACACATGTGCACACACGCCAAACTGCCCATGGTCGGGTTTGATTTCTAACACGTATGTGTGTTTTCTGCATGTGTGCACCTGTATTCTCTCCAGAAACTGTACAGGAGAGAGCTCCAGCCCCCGTTCAAGCCCGCAGCAGGTAAACCAGATGACACGTTCTGCTTCGACCCAGAGTTCACTGCTAAAACGCCTAAAGGTAAATCTACACCTACACACACATGTTCTGTTCTGTTGTTCACATGCTTTTTGAGCAAAAGCAACAGCCACTCCTGCAGCCATGGAAACTGCAACTGAGCTCTGGCTACAAGAAACAACTCCAAAATTTTTAGTGGGTGTTTGTATGTTGGTATGTCTATTTTATTAATTATCTTTTTGTGTATTTAGACTCCCCAGGTATCCCTCCCAGTGCTAACGCCCACCAGCTCTTCAAAGGCTTCAGTTTTGTTGCGCCAGCCCCGATGGATGAGAATAAGAGCTCACCACTGCTCAGTATACTCCCTATAGTTCAGGTGAACACACATTATCTCTACTTTGTCCTCTGTCACAATTTGCACAAGTCAGTTTTTACCATATTAACTTACATACATGAAGGTCCCACATAGATTTGTTTTACTCTGTAGCTTTTGAATGAAGCTCATGTGGTGCACACAAGGTACAGAATAACTCCATCAATGTCAAGTAGTGCTTATTTTGCAACATATACCAACTGAGTTTCACAGTTTACTTCTTATGGGCAGGGCCCTTGCAAAAGCTGGTCAAAACACTGTTTAAAGGGTGTGAACACTGTGGTTAACACGTCAGTAACAGTTATCATTTTAGTTAAAACTTTTTGAGTGGTGTTTTTTACGTGATTTTTCTTTCTTGACTGTATAGACTGCCTGTGTTCAGTTTCACAGAAAATATTTACAGAATTCACAGCAAGTGGAAATAGACAACTTTTTTTGCTTTAACTTATAATTATGACGTAAATCTTGATTGCGCAGTGTAAAGGCTGTAGAATAATGACACCATCTGTGTTTAGATTGGTTCACTGTGAGCCTGGCTTTCACCATGCAATTCTGTCCGTCATCAGACACAACATTTTCTGAAAGTTATGTCTTCATTATAAACAAAATGAATGAACAAATTCACAACTTTTCTCCTAGTGTTTTCTTAAAGATGCAAGGATCGATTGACAGCTGACTGGAATTTAACGTTTTTAGCTTGACTGGCCACAGCATCAGATAAATATGACTCTGTGCCGGTCCAGTTTACATGCATGCACTGCACAGTGGTTCACGTCATGCACACAGCAGCGCAGACAGTTGCGTCACAGCCATATTCAATGGCGCCACACACACACACATGTTAGCATGTCATTAACGTTAAGAGGAGCGTTGGACTCCAAGAACAGGATGAAGAGAAGAGTTAGGGAGAGAAGAGAGGGAGAAAACAGGAGAAGATAGGAGAGCAAAAAGATTGTAAAAAGGAAAAGTCTGAGAGGGAGAAAGAAAAGAGGAAAAGAAACAAGGCCTTAAAGCTCCAGTTGGTAAGTTGATGAAAGTGAAAGTAAACTCCGCGACTTGGTCGGAAATTTCAAGACAATACTCCATCAGGTCTCTTTATGAACCTCTGCCAAGAACCCCACACACACACAGACACACACAGGCACACACTGGCACACACACACACACACACATGCAGGCGCATGCACACAAAGTAGCCATAAACGCACCCACAGACGACGTACCGTTTCCATAGCAACCGGAGACTCCAAAACGATCTCACATCTCTCTCACCATGAAACACACTCTTCTTGTGTGTGTCTGCGTGTGTGGAGGGAAGGAGGGGGTTGACAGAGGTGAAAGAGGGAGCTGACGGTGTGTATCATCTTGAAATGTCCGACCAAGTCGCGGACTTTACTTTCACTTTGTCAGTTTACTACGACGTGTAGGAGCGGCGATTGGCTACTCCTCCTACTACCTCTACCTGACTGGTGAGAATCTTCGGTCGCGGTGGATTTCGGCAAATACGATTACAGGCTGTAGGTGGAGCCAGAGGAGTTGGATTTTGTCCTAAATTACCCATTTAATGTCCGACTATCAGAATATAGTGACAGTTCCAGCAAATATGACTGAATAATTGTTACCAACTGTAGCTTTAAGAAAATGCAAAACTTATTTAATAGTTAATGTTTTATTATGGACATAGTGGTGAATTTTCCTTTTAAGAAAATTACAAAGATGTTTGTATATGGTGTCAATTAGCATTCTTGGAAAGAAAGAAAATTGGAATCTGCAGGTCAGAACTTTAATAAAATTTGGAAATCAGCCAAGAAATTTGTAATTGGTGCATCTGTAGTTTTCATCCTGTGGGCAGAACCTTTGCAAAAGCTGGTCAAAACACTGCTGAGAGGGAGTTAACACTACAGGTAACACTTCTGTAACTGTTACTGACCAATTATCACAACATCTTAGACGTTGTTCATACACTTTCCTTTCTTGACTCGACTGGCTGCCTGTGTTCAGTTTGACATTACTCACAGAACTCAGTGCAAACAGTCGATTTCTGTACAGTGAAGTGAACTTGGGATCAAAATTGACTGACACAACAGCAGAAACTTAAAAAAACAAAACAAACAAAACCTAGTTGCAGAATGGCCACAAATATCCTTACATAAACACACACACACACTCTGTCCTCGCCACACTCGGCATGAGTCCATTTATGCCCATAACTGTTAATTTGACAGCACTTTGCCACCATTAATTGATGTGTGAATAGGGAGCCAAAACCACAATGGCTTGTAAATGATAGTAAATCTGTTATGACAGTTTGACTGCTGAGTATGTAATAACATTATCCCCTGACATTCAGCTCTGGCATATTTGTGAACAAAAGTGTTTAAACAAATTCTGTGGAGCACACACCATCAGGACGGTCTGAACTACAATTCACTTTTGTTGTCTCGTATGGATCGGCAGCAAACTGTAGCAACATTGTGGTGGTTTACGAGTCGTCACATTGAATTCTCCTGAGGCATGGTTTTTGAAGGACGCTGGAGCATTTTTTAAGTTATTCCGTGAATGTTAAACAATGTAATGTAACACTTCAGATCTCGTTCTTTCCAGATGCACGGGGGCTCGGCCAAGTTCTCTGATCTGTACGAGCTGCAGGAGGACATCGGGGTCGGCTCCTACTCCATTTGTAAACGCTGTGTACACCGAGTCTCTGCCATGGACTATGCTGTGAAGGTAGCAAGGATTTTCTTTTTATATCCGCTGTACACCGGTGCTGATTTTCTGCAGAGCCACACTTTACACACTCACTCCTGAGAGTTATCCCCTAAGATCACAGTTTTGTTGGCCACTGAACAGCTCCACAGTTCCTTGCCCAGGGGTGTCAGCAGTGTCTCATGAATGATGTGCATACACTTTTCATTGACATCTCCTCCAAGATTTATCATGCTCTCCCAGAATTAAACTGGTGACCTTTCAGTCAGAATCCTGCTTCTCTAACCTTCAGGCCACCGATGCACCACATTTAACCTGCAAAATGATTATGTGTCATATTCAGTTTCAATAGCATTGAGGCTGTGACTGTGTGAAAGCCTTTTATAATGTTTTCTATCATTGTCAGCACTTTTTGTGTACCTTTTTCTTTTTGTGAAATGAAACACAAGTCAATTTGACGGCTTCATTTGAACATCTCTCAAAAGCACTGTGGTTTTAGATTCCTGGAGAACTACATTAGATGATGTGGTGAGGATGTGGATTCATAAATGTTTCTCAACTGGAGTGTATGAAATTGCTGAAAATTGATTTAACATGGTGGTTAGTGTTGCCAGCTGGCCAGCAGAGGGCAGCACAGCTCTAGCAGCGGAAGCCATGCTTGCTGCAGTGCTTGCAATACTTTCTTGTTTAAAATATCTCAGCTCAGGTTACACAGCAGAGAGATTTTCATTCACTTCACAATAAGTGCTCACGTCTGTGTTTGCATGTGTTCAGATTATAGACAAAATTAAGAGGGACCCTCTGAAGAGATCGAAATCCTGATGCGATACGGGCAGCACCCCAACATCATCACACTAAAAGACGTCAGTATTATTTATGTGTGAGCATTTCATTAAAGCTTCTGGAGTTATTAGTCACCATACTGACAGGTTGTCCCCGTGTGTGCCAGGTGTATGATGAGGGCAGGTATGTATACCTGGTGACGGAGCTGATGAAGGGAGGGGAGCTGCTGGACAAGATCCTCAGGCAGAAGTTTTTCTCTGAGAGAGAGGCTAGTGCTGTGCTCTACACCATCACCAAGACTGTTGACTACCTCCACTGCCAAGGGGTAAGAAAACACATCTGCACATATATGAACATTAGTGAAAAGTGGACATCTTCTTGTCTCTTCTTTTATAAACTGTATTTCCCTTTAGTTTTGCATGTATTTCATGCATGCAAATAGACAATGAAACATGTTATCAGAATTTTCATAATCTAAGGAAAAGAAGTATAATGTTTCATGTACTTCACATACTTAAATAAAATAAATACACATCAGATGAAGAGAAAAAACAACAATAAAAACACATCAAATAAGGAAAAAAAAACAGAAAACAATGATTGTTCACCTTGATGTCCTAGAAGCTCCAATAAAGGCTTCCCCACTTTGAAATCTCCAGCCCTTCCCCTGGTTATGAAAGTGAGCCTCTCCAATACAATACTAAATGCCGTCTCCTTCACTGTACATGTATTGAAGGCATATCAATTTTTCTTCAAAACAGAGCTATCATCCTCCTGGCCTGCAGGTGTCCAAAGTCAATTAAAGTTATTTCTTTTGAACAAACAATAAAGTTGAGCATTTCCTTCTCTAATGTTTTCCTCTCCTCTACTATTCCCCTTCCCCAGGTGGTACACCGAGACCTGAAGCCCAGTAACATCCTGTATATGGATGACTCGGGAAATCCTGACTCCATCAGGATCTGTGACTTTGGATTCGCCAAGCAGCTTCGAGGAGGCAACGGTCTGCTCCTCACCCCCTGTTACACCGCCAACTTTGTGGCACCAGAGGTGAGACTGGAGGAGTGGTGGAAGCCAAAGGAGAACAAATGCTACAGGCAACTTAAGGAGCAAGGACATAAAGTGGACAATACCATTTAAAGTGAATTTCTTATTCAGGTTATCAGTATCCTTAATAGTCCTTAATGGTTTGACTTTGTGTGTCCAGGTACTAATGCGGCAAGGTTATGATGCAGCCTGTGATATATGGAGTCTTGGAGTTCTACTGTACACCATGTTGGCAGGGTAAGACTGCACTCAGCAACAACTGTTGGACAAATTTGGCTTAAACGTGGGTGGGAATGATTAATAGTGAAGTGTGAAGTGTCCAAATTTCTCAACCACTCTAATGCCTCGCAACAATGAAGCTCAAAATAGAGGCTATACATCAGTGCTTTTGTCATGTACGCTGCTTGTGCTGTTGGTGTTATTACAGATACTAAGTGTTGTTGCAAATTCACCACCACCTCCCACTATAATTTCAGATAGTTGTATTCATGTTGTGTTTAATTACCGCAAAGTGGCAGCTAAGTTTGCCTCATGAGACTAGTGTATGAAAGAATAAATGAAGTGAAATACAGCTTGTAATATGTTCGTGTTTTCTCTGCTTTTTTTTTTCCTCCTCCTGACAGGTACACGCCGTTTGCTAATGGGCCAAACGACACGCCAGAGGAGATTCTACTCCGGATAGGATCTGGAAAGTTCTCTTTGACAGGAGGCAACTGGGATACTGTATCAGACACCTCAAAGGTACACGCCGACACTCTGTCGCTTCACATGGTGGTGTGACATTAAAGTATAATTTCAAATCTAATGCTAATAAAAAAAAAAAAAAAAAATCTGATGTCTGTAAAGCACTTTGTACACTTGTTTCTGAAAGGTGTTACATGAACTATATATGCTTCCTTTTTAATTTAGCTGTAATAGATTTAATCTTATGTAGATTTATGTTCCATTCTGTAATTCTACAGAAGCAGTGAGAGATGGATGACTGAACAACAAAGACAGCATCTTTTTGTTACATGAGCATAAATGGTTGAGACACATTAGCCACGTTTCCACTGCAGGAACTTCCCTCAAGGACTAGGGACCTTTTGGAGGAACTTCAAATTTTCCACTGCAGGGACCAAGGTCTTAATTAAGTTCTGGGGACATTGTATTACTTCATAAAAAGTCCCTCCTTGGGGGTAGCACTTAACAAAAGTACAGGAATGTGGGGGCAAGGCCTGCAGCAGAACATTTCTTATTGATTGTGTAGTCGCAGCATTTTATTTTAGACACCACCATCTTTAAAAATATGCAGCCACAAACCAGTTTGTTTTTTGTGTTTCGACACATCTGTAGCGAGTTACAGAAGAAAGCATGCAACAGATGGACCAGCGACAGTTGTTGTACGGTCACAAGCAAAAATTACATCGCTGCTCTCTCATACATCAGTGGACTAATTTGCCCAATCTTTGCGGGTTTCTAGACTGTGGTGGAAACACAGACAACAATGGGCTGAAGGAACCTTTCAGTTCCTTAAAAAGTAGTTCCTGTGAGTTTAAGTGCCAGGTACTTTGGGTGGAAACGCAGCTGTTGTGATTTGATCAGTGAAAATTTACCAGTTCTGTCCATGCCAACACAATAAATAAACTTACATAGCATGTAAGTTCATAAAAAAAGACGTTTGACACTTGGATGCTCTTTCCTTGTACTCATGTTTAAGACTGGATGTTGTGGTGTGTTCTAGGACCTGCTGTCCCATATGCTCCATGTGGACCCTCACCAGCGATACACAGCAGAGCAGGTTCTAAAGCATTCCTGGATCACCTGCAGAGATACGCTACCACACTTCCAGCTCACACGCCATGATGCACCACACCTCGTCAAGGTGAGTGTATATATATATCCTCCCAGTGAACAAATGATACCACAGTAAACAAAAAGGAGAATAAAATTCAGCCATTGTTGTTTTTCTTTGCCACCTGAAATAAAAACTCTTCTGAGGTTCTTGGACAAGAGACTGAGGGGGGAGATTTACTGAGCCTGCCACTGTGTAGAAAAAGAGTCCTCGGTTTTCAAGATTTAACCCAGCTGACAGACACACCGGATGCACTGCTGTGTGCACCGCTGCAGCCAGTGTGTTTGTTTGACTGAGAGGAAGACAGAGAGAGGCAGGAAGGTGGAAAGAGGACCACTGCACACAGTCTTTCGGGAAGTCATTAATAATTACTACCTGCCCGCCGTAACTCGTGGTATTTTGTAGAAAGTCGATTGGAACCCGCCCGCCTTCTGGGTGAACTGGGTCGACCAGCACATCACTACTTTTTGGACAAGCCGAAGCTGAGCTGTTGCTGCACATGTTGTTCAGTGCTGGTAGGGATTCCTCTCCTTCTGATTGCATTTACAGCAGTCTGCAACATTTGTAAGCGTTTGTGCTGTCCCTGTCATGTCCAGAAGAATTACATCTCTGGTAACTCCCGTACAGTAAAAAAACAGGTTAATATTTTCAAAATTTTAGCATCAACTTGGTACCTAAGTATCAGTTATCGTGACATCCCTACAGGTGATAATGTGTAGTGTAACATGGTGTTCAAATGTTTTGAAATAATGTTGTGGAAAAAAGGCTAGTGGTACCTCAGAGTTAAGATGGCCTCACATGCCTTCAAGGGTAATGACACTTTCCTCAGTGTTTCTAAACATGGCACGACATCATCTCACCAAATCAGAAAAGGGTCTGAACTCTACCCTTGCAGTGCCTCTTCCTCTTGACATTTAAAAGTGAGCCCGAGCCTCGGTGATTCATACTCTTCTAATCTCGTCTATTACTAACATCGGATCCAACAGAGCAGATGTGTCCACCCTTCTCCTGCCACGTATCAAGGTCAGAAGCTTCTTTCAAATGGAACTCATCAGGTCGTATTTTTGGCACAGGAAGTCGAATACACAGTGCGTGTGGCGCTCAAACAGTTTTAAGTAATGAGAACACTGTTGCTAGGCGACTGACAACAAAAAAAAGGATGCCGTTTCATTCACTTTTAAGAAATGGTGAATCATTTTTTGTATTTTAACAACATGTTTAGGATACATATGACAGAAAGGATAAAAACAAAAAAAATTAAAGGAACTTCAGTGAGTGTCAGCATCACGACCTTGGCAGACATCACAAAACAAACTGGAATCAAGATGCTTTCCACTTATAAAGTCATGAGGACCATGTTAACCTGACTCTGCTCGAAGGCACAAAAGGTCGAGGTAAAAACGACGCAACAGAGAGATCGTCCCTCATCTCCCTCTGTGTGGGATCAGTTGTTCTCAGACCCCCCGCAGAGGGAGGTTGTCTGGGCAGCATCTTTACCAAGCGCTTGAACCACCTAAGTCGACTTCTCTCAATCTCAGGGAGCAGCGGCGGTATATAGAAGCACTCTGAAATTGCTGAACTCTTCGCCCAATCATGCAGCGAGAGGCCAGCCACCCCGCACAGGAATCTGTGATCTTGTTCTAACAGATAGAACCTAAAGCCTGTGATCATAGGTGAGGGTCTGAACGAAGATGAACAGTAAACTGAGAGCTCTCTTCAGCACCTTAACATCAGACAGTCTCACAGTCCTGTTTACCCACAGAAAGATGACCTTCACACTCTTCCTTGGTGCCATGATAGATCCTTCCCAGAGCATATTCTTTATATAGACATTTATTCATGTAATACAGTAGATTAAGCAGACAGGGAAGACTCCTGTTTTACTTCTTGCTTTGGCTGAAAAATGTTAAAATTATTAGTCATAGAAATGCTGTATTTTATCCATTATACCTGTGCTGGAACTCCAGAACAGGCTAGATTTTTCAAGGCATGTTTTTCATGCAGTGAAAGAACTCTTCTGTTATTTCTGAGGTGGGGTGGCTGTGGTTGCCAGCAGCATAGACGAGGCTTATGCAAGCAATGTTGTAACACTACACATTATCCAAGGATAGTGTCACCATTAAGGGACGCACCAGGTCTGCAACAGTATTCAGTTCTGATAAAGTTCTACTGATAAGTTTATGCAGGCCAAAGAGTTCCACGGTCACAAACACCCTTCCGCCACCAGACAGTCCCAATTATTGATGGATGGTTCAATGCATTCATGCTGCTCATATTAAATTTTCCCTTTCAGTTGGTATGAAGGTGACCATGCATCATTTTCCCACTCGCCAGTCTGAATCGTGTCGCTTACTGGAGACTCGTCATCCTGTTCTTAGTCATGAATCCCACAGCTGTCAGTGATCTATTCTTGCCCTTCTCCTCTCTTACACATGTGATTCAAGGTCTAACAAATAGTTTGTCATGAAATGCTCAAATAGACACCACGGCCAGCATGAGGTGTTATTTTTGTACCTGTGGTCTTTTTGTTAGCTGGAACAAGTCCCTTCCTGGAACTCTGATCTCATCTGTCAGGGCCACTGTTGATTCGTTGATGTGTGTGGTGACTAACAATGTATGGCTTGATAAAAACATGTATTTTGGAATGTTTTTCTTAATGATTGGATTATAAAATGATAGTAGAGCGTTAACATGAAATGAGGGGTGAGAAATGGGCATAACTGCAGAAGTTGCTATTATACAAGCATGCATCATTGTAACTGAACCTCTTGACCTTTCCTGCCTGTACAATGACCTGTCAGGGTTTACTTGTAAATTTAACAATGTCATCTTGTTTTCTACTTTTTAGTGTTAGGTTTTAGTCCTGCTCCCATATTCCCATTCAAACAAATGTTGTGTAGTACAGTGTTGAATAAGATGTTAGCAGAATTTACGCTGAATCTGAGAAATTTGTGAAGTTGAATGTAGTGTTGCACTGAAGCTCCAAATTAGCAGAGTTATCATGGTGAAATGATAACAAATTCATGACTCCTAAGGCCCAAAAGCATAGAAAGCAATAACTGACGGGCTTTTTTGACACCTGTCGGTTAATGCTCCAGTAGTGCACTGGAGGCATCAGATTTGACACCACAGAAACAGCTGTATTTTGGGAAAAGGCCACCATTTATATCTGTTTATTTGTTTGGTGTGATCATTATTTCTTTAATACAGTGTTGTCCCCTGGGGGAAGAAATCCTTACTTTTTCAGGTCAGTGTATCAATAACGGCATACTAAATGGTGTGCAATATTCATGTTTTTTTGTATTAATTTGAATTGCCAGAATAACTAAACTTGGTTTTTAACAACACTGTCAAACAATTAGAGAAGGTTACACTACAGCAGACAGTGAACTTGTACACCAACATACACCAAGGAGATGAAAAGGGAAAAACAGTGTGTGGACAGTACATCATACTTTATAAAAATGCACCAGTGACAGATGTTTCATACAGGAGATGAGCGTATATCACATAGATCTGTCTGTTTGTCACTGTTAACAGAGACTCCAGTCTGCAGTGTGGTTCATACTCCAGTGATAAACCACAGAACTGTAAAATAACATTAGGATTCATGATCAAAAAAAGTTTTCATATCACGTCGACACTTCTGTCAATGTTCATACTCTCCCTCTGTCTCTCTGCTGTGAGTCTGCATCACACATTTGTATCCATTTCAGCTCTCTTGTGGCTGCAGAAAAAAGCTTTGGCTATCATTCGATGCTCAAAAATTAAAACAAGGTCGGAGTCTGAGCTCACAACGCTTTTGGTGCACATTTGGAAGATTTAAACAATAGGTGTACGTCAAAATTAACACATCAGATGCTTTTATTGCGTTTGGGTCCTTAGTAGAACAAAACTGACTGATCTCCTGTAGTTTGGACACTTCTGTGTTGGGCCTGGCATCCAAACAGGGTACAAAACACCAACAACTTCAAAGGTGGATTGTTTTAATGACTTAAAAGTTGAAGCCAAATGTTCATCTTGTTGTTTTTCCAGGGAGCCATGGCTGCCACCTATTCAGCACTGAGCCAGAAGACAAGTCAGCCAGTGTTGGAGCCCGTGGCGGCGTCCAGTCTAGCCCAGAGACGCAGCATGAAGAAACTCACCTCAACAGACATGTAGACTCACACACCGCTCGCCCTCCAGTTTTGACCTCACTCTCAGTCGGACTCTCATGCGCAAAAAAGATGCACGCACGCACACAGACCGAAGTCCTGGCCAGTCAGACCCACTGTCTCCCTTTTTTTTTTTAATCTATTTATTTGACACACCCGACATGTGCACGCATATACACACACACACATTGGCACACTCACACTGGACGAGGTTGCATTGTGAAGAAGTCAGCTGAAGAGGAAGAGGGGAAAACTCACATATCTGTTACTGCTGGGGAGACAGACTTGTATTTATTTCCACAGCTTTCATATGCACTCGCCCTCCTCGCCTTTCATTCTTTCTTCCTCGTGTGGGGAAGAAACGCACCAGCTGATGTTCTCCTTCACTGTGATTGGCTGATTCAAAGCTGCTTCGGTAAACTGTGCCCCCCCCCCCCCCCACACTGCTCTTCATCTGTGCTCTGCCATCCTCCTCCTCAGTTCTCTCTCCTTTCCTTGTTTGCTTTTGCTCTCTTAACTTTGTTTCTTTTCTCCTGGTTTATGTGTGAGAGTGTTGGCAGGATGATTTTGTCTGAGGGATGCTGTAAGACTGTTTCCTCTCTTGAAAATAAAAAGATAAGATTCTGCTTGTGGCAGATTTAAAAAGTCCCTCAGGATCAAAATCATCTGCCAGCACTTTTGGTAACATAAAAGCATGTGTGGACAGAACCTGAATTTCTTTTCCCTTAAAATTCACAGTCTGACTCCTGTTACTTATGATGCTAACAATGTATCAAAAGAGGTAAAATAAGCTGCAGATGGACAAAAGAAAATGTCTAGCGTTCGAAGGTGAAAAAATGTGGTAACGATAACAGAAATTCTAGTTTGCAAAAAAAAAATATAAATATATATATATATAAATATAATGAAGATGATGAAGATGAAGAGCATGTGGGGGAGCTGTAGGGATTTCTCTGGGGGGGACGGGACGCACCCCGTCGAACCAGAGAGGCTGAATTTAAAAAAAAAATTTCCATGGATATCTCTTCAAAAAAGACATTGTGGAAATTGTATGATATTGTATTTATTTCATTTGATTTTTAAGATTCTATTTTTCTTTCAAGTTCTGTATATATTGACATTAAAGATCATTATTGACATGCATTCTGTTTGGTTGCAGCTGCTTTGTTCTGTCACAAAACCAAACATCTGTCCATCATTCGTGACAAATTCAGTAGTATGGGAAAACGTGGGAAAACATAACGCCTGTAGCCATAAAAACAGAAAGGCATGAAAGTCATTAAAAAATCTTTTTCAAGGTTTTTCAAGAATTCTAAATCACAGAGCTCGACGGTCCGGTTGTATTCGAGATCAGCTGTGGACAAGCTTTAGGTCCAGTGATCACATATGCACACATACACACACAAGCTACAGTATTAGATGATGCCCTCCTGGCTTAAGCCTGGCGGTGACAGAAAAGGGTTTGTTCATCTAAATAATAAGAAACAAAATTTCTTACCGCTAGCCATGCTTTGATGTTGGTTTTATTCAGCCAGATTTTAAAATGTATGCCTGAGATTTCTGCTACCAACTCACTATAAGGCAGTGAATGTATTTTTGTAGCACAATTTTCTTTTCCACAGCCCTGATACTCTGAATTATCTGCAGACTTCTCTATGAAGAGTTTTCATTTGACTTTTTTACAGGCAGATTTGTCCCTAGAAGTGTTTGTAATGCTTACAAACGTTGGAAAAAAGCTCACATGGTGAACATCTTTGCAAAAAAAAAATTGCCTATTTTTACACATCCAGCTGAAACAGCAACATTGGCATGCCTTCAGAGTCTAGATTCTGGCCCCATGGAAAATCTTAAGTCCAATACTCACTTTTATTTTAGCTCTGTTCTGGTCTCCATAAGCTCTGAATTATCTAGCTCTTGAGCTGCTCTATGATTGCTAGCTAGTGGCTAACTGGCTATCTGCCGTTTGGTTGTGATACAATTACTCACCTATTAAAAATCTAGTCGGCGTTGTAATCACCACAATATTAGTGTGGTAACGTGACTACTTTCTGCTGTTTTTTGGGTTGCCTCTATACCAAATATGGTGAAAGCCCAAAATAATGTTTCATGTTTTTTGTTAAGTTTAATGTTTAAAGCACCTATATGTGTGCTCTGAGATTGTCACACCACAGAAACATGTTATTAGCCACCCAGCCAAAGTTGAATAACTAAAAAAGTCGCTAGCTATATAAAATTAGGTCTGAAAATCATGAAAAAAAATGAGCAGTTTTCTCAGAGTGTGTCCACTCTGCTGTGTGACTCAAACACCACTAAGACCTGAGAAACATGGATGCTTCTAACAGTTTTAATGGACATGTCCAGACATGTTTGAGCCATCAGAGCCAGAGGATGGTGATAGGATGATGTCTTTTTCTCTTCTGTGTTGCGTTGTTGGAACTGAAGTGGGCTGAAGTGAACTGCTGGGCTGATCTGGATCAAGAGAGTCACCAAAGGGTGTTGTTTCGTGGGGCTTATATAAGGTTGGGGGAACGCTGGCTCCAAGATGTCACCGAGCCATGTTTCAGGTCTGGCTAAAAAATCCTGAACACCAAAATCGTGACCAACAGTCTATGGGCCTAACTCCACAGTTCAGTACTTAAAGTTCAATTTTCATGTTTTCAGCAGCTATGTTCTAACATATAATATTTTTAAAGAGGCCTATTTATGTGAACAGACCCTTTAAAATGATGACCACATCCCTAAGCTGCTTTATCTCCCTTGTGTCCTCCCCCAGTGAACACACATGAGCTGCAGCGCGTGTTACCCACCACTAGGTGGAAACACTGTCCAGTCCATGAGAAGTTGTGTGGCTGTTGAACACACAGCGTCCCCTCAGTGGGTCTGTGTCCTACCCTTATGTAAATGATCAGTCTCGCCTGCTTCCATTTTGTCTGTCCAACCCCCAGCTCCCCGGAGAGTATGAGCTCCTCTAACCAGTGGTGTGTAAAGAGAAGTGTGTGTGTGTCAGAGCTGTCATGACCAGACAGCAGAGGATGGAGATCTAGGCAGGAAAGCAGATGGATTGAGGCACGAGGACTGCTCCCATCAATGCACACACAGAAACACACACACACACACACACATGGCCTATGGACCAGCTGTTGTCCTTTTTCTGTGACTGTCCAAGCTGCCTCCATGTCCTCTCTCTGTCTCTCTCTCTCTGCTGGATTAGATGCATTTGAGCCTGGGAGCTGAGAGGTAAACAGTGGGGCTAATTGTTTTGACATACTGCTCTTTGTTTTGGCCTCCTGGTGCTAATCAACCACTTGGCTAATAAGTCTGCCTGGCGAGGAAAACACAACTGTGTTTATGCTGGGAGGAAGTTTAAAAAAAAAAAAAAAAGGGACAGGTGCTGCAGTCATAGTTGCAGTCTGCATTTGCTCGTCATCCAGAGTTCCCACAGTGCTGCTGTGGCTGGGTAGCGCCCCGCTCAGGTGTGAATCTATTTATCCTCATTAACGAGCGTCTCCCCAAAGTCAGCCAATTAACACGCTGCTCCTAATGAAGCCATTAGCTGTCAGATGAGGTAGAGGCAGTGCTTGTCATCGGTCCACTGTGTGTATATATGTGTGTGTGCGCGTATCCACTCTTGCTGCTAATAAAAGCAAGAGAATTAATGGAGTGAGCGTGTGTGATAATGAGTTAATGTGGAACAAGCAGGACGAGCAGTGATCAGCCCTCTGTCTCAAATGAAGATATCAGACACAGTGATTTACTCTCTCGGAGTCATAAACAGGCCTTTCTCCTCTCACATATACCGCTCCATCCTCTATGAGTGTGTGTGTGTGTTTAATAGACACGCCGGCAGGGAGAAGCTCCTTTCTAAACACAGAGCGTGCTGCTCGGCTCTGTAGTTTTTGAAATAAGACCTCTTGACTGCAGGTGTGCAGCCACGTGCGACCACATCACATCACATCAAAGTCTGCAGCCTCAAAATAACAAAGCGTAGGTGTCACTCAGAGATCCTGATGTGCTCCTTAATGGAGCCATCATACGGCACAACCTTAATACGCTTTTAATTGTCAGAGTAATTGCAAAGACATGACTGCCACAGCCTGAGCAGAGAGGGACAATAAGATCACAGGGGCAGCTGTTCTACTGACACCATTTTTAGTTTTAATTGTGTGTCAGTGACTGAACATAAAAATCGGAGGTTTCTGAGAGTCTGCATTCATCTTAGGAGGTGAGGAAGATCACATTTGAAAAAAAACTGGCTGCATAAAACTACTCAGGTGGTAAGGTTTCCCTTGAATTTTTATCTAAGGATGCCTTAGAAAAAAAAACGAGGTGCATAAAAGAGCATAAGGATTTCCCTGGGATGTTGTGAGGCAGGGGTCTTCACTGGTTTTCAGGCCATGGACCCTTGGTAGAGAGATGGAGAAGGGGCCACCTTGTGCATTGTTTTGTAAATGAGTAGTATGAGTCATCTTTGCTAGCAATATGTTGGATTCATGTTGTTGTTTATTTTCAAACATTTTAATTTTTGAAAAAGTAAATTCTTAGCAGTAACTCTGCTGACCCCCTAGGGGTCAGGACCCCCTGTTTTAAGGGATATCCCTAAAGGCTCATTCAGGCCCCCTTTATCTATGATGTAGAGCCAGACGTCAAGCAATACATCCACTAGAGGGAGCCACTTTAAGTCAAAAGTTACCCCAAAGAAGAAGAAGAGTCAAAAACAACAAACATACCCTGTGCTCCCAATTGCATACTTTTTCTTTTTTCTTTTAGTACATACACAGCTGCCCTTACAAAGCATGTACTGTTTCATGCAGTATGCATACAACTGGGACATACCACTTCCTCATAATGCTGCGCCTCGAACTTTGACCCTCTTGCTCATGCATCCATCACAAAGGATTGACGGTCAGAATAGCCAAAAAAGCATGCTGGCTTGCATACCTCAAAATGCGATCAAATGCAGCAGGACATCCTGGTAGTTTTGGCATACTGCATTTGGCATACTATGTATTGGGACGTACTACATCTTTTTCTGTCACACTTAATAGTATGGTAGTATGGGTGTTGGAAAGCACAGATGGTGATACCTTCTGAGAAGGAGGCAAAAGACGAGGCGAAGACAAAGAGTTCTAGATGGTCTGTGCAGTCATTTAATACATCATGATGTGCGAACAGAGAATTATTTTCGCTAACTGACGCTGAATGTTATTTCCAATACAATTGGATTTTAAAAACTTTGTAGTCGTGTCCTGTGGTCGGGTCTTGCTTGAACTATTGACTACACTGCCCCCAACGACTACTGGAGGCACCGCTTCTTTTCGTGCTTATCTGCAAGCTTTCAGAAAACTCCTAACAGTCGATTTAAAAGTGAAATAATTTGTAGAACGTAAGACAATGGCTGAATTTGTGGTGATTGAAGAGGAGGAGGAGATACCAAGACGCATTTCTCAGGACAGAGAAAACCCACTGGACATTATGAATGACGTGCAACTTGTTAGAGAGTAGACTTGACGTTAGCACCAGCAACGTTAACACAACTCTGCCTCTTATATTAATTAGCTCTAATGTTTTATTGAAACTCACCTGTTTTTGTCAATGTTTGTCTCCTTTCTTGCTGTCAAAGTCATATTTCTACATTTCTTCTTGACTTCATTTACAATTCATTTCACGGCAGATTTCTCACATTGATTTAGTCAGTTAGCTTACCTCTCGTCACATGTCCTGCTTGTACATATTTTGGTTGTTAAATCTTCCATTATTCTCATCTTGTTCTTTTTTATCCCTTTTTTTGTTCCTTTTTTGAGAAGCTAGCTAACACTGGCTAACTAAGTGTGCTAGCTAAGCTAACTAACAACTGACAATAAAACTGCCTGGTAACATTAAAGAATGAAGCGAGTGAAGGTAACTGTTGTAACTAGTTTTCAACTGCTGTCCGTGGAAACTCAGAAGAAAGGAAGGCTCATTACATCATCAATAAACTTTGTATGCTCTGATTGGAGCCAGAACGTTGGTGCCAGTTCTATTTATCTACATACTGTCTACGTTTTATGACCTTTGATGAAGAAACGGCGCTAAAAATGAATGAACACACTTCGGGGAATAACATACTGACTGATTTCTGCAAATGTGCGCATTCGTTTATTTGCTGTACGTCTCCAACTAGCACGATTGACATTCATCTCCCATAAACTTCAGTAGAACTGGTATCCAAGTACTGGAATTCTTTAGTTTCCTTTACTGATGTCAAAGCAATAGTATAAACACATAGGCAGGAGACAAACTAAGAGGATTTACGCAACGCTCCTAAGTGAACCCCTTATCTTAGGGAAATATTTTACTTAAGGGACAAATTTAAGTTTGAAACTTGAGGTGGTTTTATGTAACCAGGTGCAGATTATAAGGCTTAATTATTTGATTCTTCTTGACTTTCACGTTGGGATTCCCTTGTTTGGGTATAGGCCTATTGTATATCTTACACCCCCACCCTACAAACTGTAGCTGAAACTGCCCCGCCCTGTCAGGGGATGCCAAAACTGAGGATGTGAAATTGATTTTACGTTATGTGATTAATCGTATTGCAGATTCTCCCGTCTTCAGTCTTCTTAGAAACCCCATCCCCCTCCCCCCTCCTCATCCACTCTGTATTTCTTCTCTCCTCCGCTCTCAGTTACAGTTACTCTGCAATTGATTCTGTCCTCTAACACACTATCATTACCAACAGAGGTCCTCTGCCCTCCAGTGATCAGTTATCAAGTTTGGTCAAATTCACTTTTAGGTCGTGTCAGTGCCCTGCAGAGCCGAGCTGCTTCTATTTTCAACTGTGCAACAATATAAGCTTAAATAGAAAATGCGATGAATCAGTGTGTAGATGCTCCCCGCAACAAGTGTGAAAAGCTTTGCCAAAAAAATGTGTTTATGTAACTTGAAGCATGCAAATTGTGCACCAAAAAAAAAAATCT
Source organism: Lutjanus argentimaculatus (assembly GCA_034769285.1). NCBI lineage: Eukaryota > Metazoa > Chordata > Actinopteri > Lutjaniformes > Lutjanidae > Lutjanus > Lutjanus argentimaculatus. The sequence continues at coordinate 27,186,437 of JAWZSL010000006.1, forward strand.
GCCATTCCAAAGCAAATTAAAACCTCGCTTCTTCTCTCAGGCCGAGGGAGGAGGATGCAGAAACATTTAACCACTGACTGTCACTGCTAATGCTCTGATTTCAGGACATAGTTTTCGAGAACTGATGTCTTTAACAGGACGTCCTGTAAGCTATATATCTGCTGAAAGTGTTGACAACCACAACGGCCTGTGGGCCTGACCCTTCTTTAATCTTCAACCACACAAACACTGTACTACTCTAGTAAATTGACCTCAGGATGTATTGAAACTTGACATTTTTTATAAAGCAGTTTGGTTGCCACAAGAAAATATTTTGTTTTTATGAGAGTTCTTGCAGAATATCTTGTCAGGAATGATAATTTACTAAATGTAACACGCCCAAGAGATTTTCATTAGTGTATAAGGTATATTCCTGATCTTAATAGGCCCATATCTGTTTTAAAAGAAAATATTTTCCAGCGTCAAGTTTCATTTGTTCACATATTAATTAAAAATAATTCATTTCAGAATAGGTTTCTGAATAGCTTTACATGCGCTCAGTCCAAAAAACACATTATTTTTCTCAGAGCTGCAGCACCTCCATTAATCCTCTGGTTCAAACACACAAGTTCACAACACACAAGTTTTATCTCTTGTCTTTTTTAAGGCCCCAAGCCCATTCTAAATTCTTTTCCAGACTAGCTGAACATAATGCAAATGTGTTACATAGTGATGTCAGCAAGTCACAGAACAAAGGCTGGGCTCCAAACGAGGCGTTTCAGGCAGTTCGGGAGGAGTGTTTCTGTCTGAGTGAGTTACTCCCTTTGACATGAACTTTGGTCTTTGCAAACCTGTTACATGAACAAAAAGCTACATAACACACTAAAAGACATGGAAAAACCGAAAAAGCATAATGTGGCTACTTTAAATACATGTGTCTGTTTTTGTCTGAAGGTATTTTTGCTGGGGGTTTTTTTCCAATAATTTCAGTAATTTATAAATGTTTTAATGTGTATTTTGGTTTTTACATTTAAATGCTCACTTACAACATGTATAATGTAGAATAAGCTTTAGGACAGTGGTTCCCAGCCTGGGGCCAGCACCCCCACAAGGGGTCACAAATTAAATTTGAGGGGTCACGAAAGCAAACAAAACAAAAATGAAACAAAACAAATTATTTTTCTGCTACACAACTAGATTCTTCTAATTCTTTTCTTTCTTTCGAAGCTTTTTTCTTGTGAATTATTGGATAATTTTCAAACTTTTCAATAAATATATATTTCTGCTAAACAACTAAATTCCTCTAATCTCTGCCTTTTTTTCAATTGCAAATTACTGGACATTTTTCAAAAAAAGAAAAGAGAAAACTAATACTAGATAACTGTAATACAGACTTACAGACTGCAGCTGATTATCTGGGTCACAAGTAGACATTGCTTTGTTTTTCAGGGGTCACAGCTGCTTAAACTGGTTTAAGATAGAGACAACAGAACAACCGGTATGACATGATCATTTTATAAACTTAAAGAAAAGGATGAAGCAGACTTGGTAAAGTCCAAAAGCCACGCAGCCATGTGGCCGACCAGCAGCCGATATTGATTATTCCCACGTATGAATGCTCTCCTGTGGGCTGCTGTTTCGTTCCTGTCTGTGTTCTCTGTAACTGCAGGCCTCTGCTCTCCCCCTTTATAATTAAAGAGATATGTGATGTCGGATGTCCTCTCTTTGACCTCCTTCTGTGCCACTTTTACTGCAAACGCTATATCAGTGTGTGTCTGACAAACTTTTTTTTTCTGCTTTCTCTGACAATTTGTGCCACCGTGCTTTAAAATTTCTCCTCTTTAATGTGTTTTATTCACTTTATTGACCTTCAGAGATTTTTTTTTTTCTTTAAAAAAAAACCTTGGAGAAAAATAACACTATTAATAAAAGCTTGGAAAACAATTTATTTAGAAGAATTTGGGAACCACTTTTATATATATATATATATATATATATATATATATATATAATATATATATATAGTTTTTTTTTACACTTTTGACTTCTTAACTTCCAACCAAAGTCTTTGAAACAGGATACAAAATAAATTCAAAGGGAACAGAAGGTTTGAGATGAGATGCAATTATGAAAAAGGTGTGAGTCAGCCGCTCCCATTATCCCCCGCCAGTAAACAAACCTGCTCATCCTCCAACACACAAGTCACTACTTCTTCTTCTGCTTCTCTATTGTTGCTGCCCTGCGTGATGATCAGTCCACTCTTTTACTGAGTATCCGATTCAGAGCCGAGTCATCCGACCTCGATTGCATTTTGGGAGAATAATTACCTGAAGTTCATCGTTTAATACCTCTGAAATAAGCTTTCATGTTGCACCTGTTATATTTTTCTCACAGTCTTTTACACGTTTTCCCAAGTCAATCATTTTTCCACCACTGAGTTATTCATGTGTTACTCTTTAAAGGCTTATTTGGAGGTTTTTTTTAAGCATCCACACTGACTCCGGCAGTCTGAGGTGGAAGAGGCTCAAGGATACTGCAGTGCTGCTCTGGACCTTGGCTTGCTTTCCTTGTTTGCTCGGCTGCTGGCTCCTCTTCCATCCAGGGGCATTTTTTTTTTCTCTCTCTCTCTCTCTCTCTCCCCCACCAACACCAGAAATCAGGGATTATTTCAAACTAAAATAGATGGATGGAATCAATCAGCCATGGTTTTACTTTTCTCTTCTTCTTCTACATAACTGCCCCCCTTTCACCTCCACCCTCACACCCTTTTCTCTCCCTCTCCCTCTCTCTTTTCTGTCTCCCCCACCCCCCTCTCAGGGCTGCAGACTGAGGAGATGCATAAATTCAGACGCATTAGTATTCCAGTCAGGCTCTCCATTTCAAGGCAAGGCCTAGCACCCTTCCGCCTCTCCTCCTCTCCTCTCCCCTCCTTCACTCTCCCTCCTCTCCACCAGCTCTATTTTTGAATCATTTAAGCAGGAGCTGCATCTATAGGCCTACTTATTTCCAAACCATCCCTAAATTATTTTTAGGCATTATGATTTTTTTTTTTTTTTTTAGGAATATAGCTCTATTTTGCCCTTGCATGGCCAATTATACGCAGCTGTAGTCTTTGAAATGAGATTCATCTGCTTCTGATTGTGTGTGTGTGTTGATTGTGTGTGTGTGGTGTGAGTGGTGTGTGTGTGTGTGTGTGTGTGTGTGTGTCATTGTGTTTTGCTGTCAGGCCCAGCGGCCCAGGCGATAAATCACGCATGTCTGATTGAGGAGGGCAGAGGGCCCGGACAATAACATTTTCAGAGGAACTTGCTGGAGAAAGCGTCTCAGTTGTTTGCTGTGATCCGTAGAGCCTGCAGACCTGCAGCCAAGGTCCTGTTGAACCACTGGATATTTTACAGCTGTTATAGTGGCATGAAAAACTTGGAAAAAGTTGTCTCTTTGACATGACATTGAAGCTGACTGAAGGTTATGCTGCTTAAACATGGTTGTACTACATAAATAGAGCATAATATTGTCTTTAGTATAAGTATAATCCATCATATTTTTAAACTGGAACCAACTTCAAAATATGTCAAAATTTAAATGGAGTTTTGAATTGAGAAAAATAATCCTACATTTTAATTATTGCTTTTACTATTTGGTGATAACATTTCAGTGCTGGACAAAGCGTCTCAGTTGTTTGCTGTGATCTGTAGATCCTGCAGACCTACAGCCAAGGTCCTGTTGAACCACTGGATATTTTACAGCTGTTATAGTAGCATGAAAAAAAGTTTCCTTTTTGACATAACATTGAAGCTGAGTGAAGGTTACGCTGCTGCATGTGAGTATAAATACATATATGAAGCATAATATTCACTTTAGTATACTTATAATAATGAGTTACAATTTTAAATTGAACCCATCGTCAAAATATGTCAAAATGTAAAGGGAGTTTTGAAAGAAGAAAAATAATCATACATTTCATTTATTGCTTTCACTATTTTGATGATCCTGGAGAAATTTTCTGTGAGGTGTAGAGGTCCTGTTGAACCACTGGATATTTTACAGCTGTTATAGTAGCATGAAAAACTCGGAAAAAGTTACCTTTTTGACATGACATTGAAGCTGAATGAAGGTTATGTTGCTGTACTTGTGTGTATAAATACATAAATAGAGCATAATATTCTCTTTAATGTTGTTATAACGGTCACAATTTTAAATTGTACCCATCTTAAAAATTCTATAAAAATTAAAAGAGAGTTTGAATGGAGAAAAATAATCATATATTTTAATGATTCACATTTTTGATATATATAATAATATAATAATAATAATTATAATAATAATAATAATAATTTTGTATGATACTAAATATTCGATTTTCATTCATCAGAAGGTGAATTCTGTGAATTTTGGACAGTGAACAGTTGTAGCAAGAAATTGTTTATTACAACATACATAGTTTATTTCAAAACATAATACAAGCTTTATACTGAAAATAAATAATTACTTGAGCTGTCATCGAAATTTGGAATAAAACCGCCGAAACAGTTCAATCTTACTGAAAATATTGTGTTTTTTTTCTTTTACATTGCTAATTAAGTGCATGAATAACTAAGAGCATTTGTTTAAATTAATGACTTCAAAAGGGTAATATATAAAACTGTACAATATTCGAAAAAATACTTAAGAAATAAACCAATAACAGGAGTATTTAAGATTATAAAATTTTTGATACTGAACGTGTACAATAAAATTATAGGCAGGTGTATAGCGTCGTCAACCCCTCTTTCTTTTTCTATTCTCGGCTCTGTTTTCAGAGTCCACACAGTTTATATGGTCGAAGATGATTGAAATCAAATAAATGAGTTTATAAATAGCTGTAACTGTGTGTGGCTTCATAAGCTACAGGCCATCGGGGAGGAATGAAATAAAAAACCCTCCAAGAAGTGCTATTATGTTGGTAGGAATACCTCTAACAACTGGAAATGAGGGCCTATATTTGCATATGCAAAAATAATTACAGATCTGCTACGAGTATGTTACAAAATAATGAATGTAAATATGAGGAGAACTAAAGCGTTGTAGAAGCCCGAGGGAAGCATGTATGAGCTGGACTGTAAAATGGCCTGAAATCAATTAAAGCTACTACAAGGAGGTTATAACTGCTTATGAAACAGTCTCAATTTAACATGATGCCTCTATACGACCCACATAAGTCAAGGAGAACATCAGCGTGAATATTGGGTATATCTGTATAGCTGTTCTTAACGTCTGCCACCGGGCCGGATTTCAAAACAGATTTAAATTAGCCTGTTTTTACATTTTCTCAGGCAAGTTTAGCCAGTTAAGAAGAAGCAGGAGAATTTCATTTTATTTTTGGCGTTACATTTTGTCGTTTTTCCTGCGTTGAGGCCTCTGAAATTGACCAAATATGAAAGCTCCTTGTAGTAGCTTTAAGAAAAGTGATATTATTATTATTTGTTTCACTCCACAGAAGCCCAAACAGATCAAAACAAAGCATCAGTCCCATCTTATCGTTATTATCGAGCTGATGAGAAGTGGTGACACAAACCAAAGGCGCTGGCAGGTTATTATAGGCACATTTTTGTATTTATATCCGTGATGGTGTAGAAAATAATTTGGCGGGCTCCGAAGGTGATCAGAAATGTGATGTTTTGATAGAGTAATGCCCTCATGATGACAGTTAGAGAAAGGCTGAACAGGTATCTCTGTTTTTGTTATTGTTTCAGTGCTGGAGGCGTCTGCAGGAGTCTGTACCGGGACAGGCGCGGCGGCTTGGAGGTGCCACCGCGCAGCAGCCCCTTTGCGCTCTAGAGTCATTGCCCGGGGGGTGGGTCGGGGAGGGGGGTTCCTCCCGGTGGTCAGAGATCATGGCACGAAGAGTTGTCCCCCGCGCTCCCGCTGTGAGAATAGGGTCCCTCGTGCGGCGGCGGCTCCCCCGGTGGCGTCATGCGCTTCTCCTTCTGCCTCCGGTTGCAGAACCAGACGCGCACCACCTCCTTCTCCAGCTGCAGCGAGTCCGCCAGCGAGGTGATCTCCTGCGCCGACGGTTTGGGACACTTGAGAAAGTGCGTCTCCAACACCCCCTTGACGCTCACCTCGATGGACGTCCTCTTCTTCCTCTTCCTCCCCTGAGCTGCGATCTTGTCTATACTGCTCGAGCTGCCCGTGGACGAGTCCGCCTCCTCCAGCCACTTGTTCAGCAGCGGCTTCAGTTTGCACATGTTTTTAAAGCTCAGCTGCAGAGCTTCGAACCTGCAGATGGTGGTTTGGGAAAAGACGTTCCCGTAGAGCGTGCCCAGCGCCAACCCCACGTCCGCTTGCGTGAAGCCCAGCTTGATCCTGCGCTGCTTGAACTGCTTGGCAAAGTGCTCCAGCTCGTCCGACGTCGGCGTCTCCTCGTCGGAGTGGTCGTGGCAGTGGTGCCCGCCGAGCTCGCTGTGCTCGGGGCTGAGCGTGTCCCTGAGGCCCGGGTGCATGCCTTGGCCCTGCGGGTTGGGTGGAGGCGTGAGGCCGCCGTGCTCCAGCATGCCGTTGACAGTGAAGCCCGTCTGGGAGTAGATGTTAATCTGCTGCCCGCTGCTGATGGAGGAGTTGTGGGACACCGGGGTGCCCCAGGCGCCCGGGTGGTTGCCATGGTTGTTGTGATGCGGGGAGTGATGCGCTACGTGCGGGGAGCGGTGATGAATGATACCGAGCTGCAGGTCCTCTCGGCCTGGCTTCACGTCCTGCTGCTCCATGGAGGCCGACCAGGGGCTGCCCTCCGACAGGCTGCTCGCCCACTGGTGCCCGAGCGGGTGCCCGTTGCTCTGGACGCTCTGCAGGTAGTCGCTCTGGAGGAGTTTCTGGTGTCCTCTGTAGGGGCTCGCAGGCTGCATGGCCTGGCTGTCCGGGTGGATCATGGGACTGGAGCTGAGCAGGGTGTAGGGGCTGGAGGCAGCTGTGGCCATGCTGGCTGCTGAACCCCACTAGTGCTACTGAAGCGAGGGAGCAGCTCAGCCTCTGACATCTCCCTCTCTCTGGAGCCTCGGCAGCAGGCTGGCACTGACTGACAGCCTCCGCCGCCACTCACACACCGAGCGAGGCGCGGTGACGACGCGCGTCAGCCAATGACGGCGCAGATACGCGCTCCTCCGCCTCTGGAAGCAGCGGAGCCGCGGAGAGGAAAGGGTTAATTGCAGCCAGTCGAACCGGAAGTGAGTGGGGATGCTGGTCCAGTGGGTCTGGCTGTGGAGCGATGTGCGCGTGGAGTGCAGTTCCTGTTTATTAATTAAAGTTTCCAACTGATTTACGCACGAGTTTATTGCTGCTCCTGTCACCCTTGAACGCGTGCGAAGGAGGAGATTAAAGCGCAATGGCATTTTAGACGTGCCAGCACTTCATTTAGAGGGATACAATCAAACCAAGAGCAGTTCCCACTGCTAATTATTAACTTTTACAGGAAACTTCCTCAGGTGTTTGTAGAATGAGACTCTAAAGAGTTAGAGTTTTACGCACAAGAGTTTTACGCACAGGACTTTAATTATCCAAACCCATTTTGGTCAGACAAAATGGACCTATAACTGCAATTGGGACTTTCAAATAGGATTTCATAAAATATTTTAAAAAAATAACATTTCTCTGGCAGCCCAACTCACACTTTTTCCTCCTGCACAAGGCATTATCTGACATGTTTACAACCTAAAACTAAATTATTTTTTAACATTTTCTCAAAGAAATAAACGTGTCTTCACCCACTCCAAACTTCCAGTGTTTAAGAATCTCATCAGGTCCTCTCACACAGATGAAAAAGATCTAACTGCATATCTGAGAGCTAACTTAGCCGCGTAATTATATTTGCCATTAGAAGACTGACTGTAGCGTCCCGGTCTCTCTTATTGGTTTGAAATTCCATTAAATATATTGCTGGAGCTCCCAGGTTAAGCTTGATTTAAATTTGCATACATTTTCATACATTTAGGAGAAATAAAAGAAGGCCTGCAGCCACCAGAAAGTCATTAAAGAGCGCTGAGCCGAGGAGCTGGAGCTGGAGAAGGAGACAGGGACAGAGACACAGGGAGAAGGCCGGAGCAGGTGAGCTGACCGCGGGGCTGGATGTGTGGACACGCAGGCAGGGCCGCTGGAGGGTGGACACTGCAGGGGCCTCGGTACACCTGGAGGAATGAGGGAAGGGTGATGACAAGACAGGGAAATAATTCAACAGATGCATTTATTTGTTGTCGTGTTTTTATTCTGGATCCAGTGTGGAATTCTTCATGTAGTTTTACTCTTTGAAATTCTTTAAAAGTGGCTGAATATTTGATGTGAATGGCAGCGTTGTTCTAGTGGCCTAGTTAGCTCAATGGATTGCTCCGTTCGAGCTGTTATGGGATAAAATTATGCAGAAGTGCCCGCAAAAAAAGAATAGCAAATATCCAGCACAATGGTAGAAGTGGTTCTTGCGTATCACATTAAAACACGCACCAAAGCGAATTGATTTTAAAGGATGAATTCTCCATTTAAAGGAAAATGTATCCTAAAAACTGATTCGATTAAACATGAGCCTGTTTATTAACAAAATCTGAGCTTTTAAAATTGGCTTACACGCTGAAAATCGCTTAAATATTTTTTTTTATTTTTTTTGTCTCGTTACAAAAATAAAAGTGCATTTTTGGGGGGCGCATATAAAGCAGACATTAGAAGGACTTTGGAGAGGGGGTTGTATCGCTCTCGATAGTCTAAGTTTCTAAGTGTAACAGATGCTTCTCTAGAAACGCTCCTTGTGCTGATTCCTTTTATTCACATCAACATTTTTCTGCCGTCGAGCGCGTTTCCATAGCGAGGCGAATAAAAGGCAAATCCCCGCTCCGCGCCTCCAATAAAGAGCCCATTCACAGATAACCCGAGCCAGCCCTGCTACACTTACACCATGCAGCAGCAGCAGCAGCAGCAGCAACACTGCAGCAGCTCCTCTCTCTGTCTCTCCACACACATTACTGCGAAATAACACAAACTAATGGCTCATAATTTCTTTAATTTTCTCTTTAGTTCATGCCTGTTTGTCATGTTTGTTTAGCTGCTTGTTGGTGTTTATTCGGCGGCTCTGAGTAAACCTTTTGGTGATTATATCTTCTGAATCTGATTATTTGCTGTAGGCAGTGGAGCAAATAAAAAGATTTGTTAACTATGAACGTCCAGTAGGCGATTAAAAAATCTACTCTCAGAAAAACAATATTTATTGATACATTTTCTCCGTGGAAAATCATAGCCTACCTTGTCTTTCTATGGGCCTATAACTTAACGCTTACATTTACATTATTTATTATTTAATTAAAGAAGTAGGCCTAATTACGATGCTATTAATTATTATTCCGATTTAGAAGGAAAAAAACGGCTTTAAATTTAATTACATCCATGCTGCCTGTTTGTACCACAGCCCATTGTCATGGACATTTAAAACATTTGTGGTCTTTACATCATATAAGATACAAGATCGATTTATTTATCATTGCACAACAGGGTTGCATAGCGAGATTTGGATGTAGTTCAGTTTTTGCCAGCCTGCTTATGAATAAAACATTTAAAATGATATGCAGTAGATTACTTGGGGAGTAATACATTTAGATGCTTCAATTCCTGTTGCAAATGATTATGTTTCCATAGGTTTAAGAACAGACTAAAGGCGCAAATGTAAATAATTTTCCTATGGTTTGGTGTGTCAGTGTTTGTCATTTTATTTTTCCTTTGTAATATTTTCCATCTCTCTATTATGTAGGAGTGATACAGTTTTCCTGTTGTTTATGTAGGCCTGTGTTGTGTAATTTATTTATTTCTAAAAACTGTGAAAATCTTAATGGAGTTTGGTGTGAAGGTCTAAATGCGCAGCTCAGGGTAACAGGGCGTTTTCGATTTTTTTTTTTACAAATAAATAAATAAAATAAAATATCATTAGACTTTGTGTCACTTGCCTAAATGCTCTCCTCCTCTCCAGTTTGTAGTGCTGCTCCAGCCTAAAGATAAATCAGCTTTAGTCTGCTATTGAGACAGCCTTGGGCCTCGGGGCGGGACCTGTCACTTTGTGTCATGACCTCTGGAAACTTTGCCCATGAAGCCTAAAAATCTCTGCTCCTGCGCGCCAGATATGGCCTCCAGTTAAAGATTTTTACAACTGAAACGTATCAATCTGTCTCAGCCTATTACAGCAAACTCATCCCGGGCCTGTTTTGATCTAGATTTAAAAAGAAAAAAAAAAGAGGCATTTATTTTTATTTTTCTAAAATCTTATAACTTTTGGTTTGATTTTTTTTTTGCTCAGGGAGTTGTTTTTTTTTTTCTCAATCCAAAGCTTTATTCGTGTCAGATCTGAGTTGAAACGCGGTGGTTTTCTCCTCCCTGACAGCCGCCTCACACACTTCACTTCACAGGCTCCCAGACAGTAAAATCGATATTCCCATTAACCCGTGACGTCGCTAATAAAGGACAGTGACACCGTGTTTAAACAACACGAGCCCTTCAAAAACAAACCCGAAACTAATCTCGCGTCGTGTCGGTGACAAGTCGTTTGTTTTCATCAGCAACTTGAAACAAAAACGTCTGTTTGTGACGGAAAAGCAGTGCTGCCTGTCCTACACGTCCATCTGTCAGTCACGGAGACCTCACCTCTGCTCTCTCTGTGTGTGTGTGTGTGTGTGTGTGTGTGTCCAGCGGGGGTGTGAGGAGGAAATATATTGGACACGCCGATGAGTGAATGTATAGGAAGCTAAAAAATCATCCCATGAGAGCACACACGAGTGTAAATGTACATTCATAATGCATGAGGCCCGGTGCGTTTGTTTGGTCTGCGCGAGGTTTATGTGGTTCACTACCAAGTGCGTTCAGGACTGAAGGGGTTTTTTGGCTTTTCAACAAGTCTACAGCGAAGTCCTCGGATTTTTTTGAAGATATTTTAATCCACGTGGAGAAAATGAACATATGTCTCATGTTCGGCTGTTTTTTCCCCCAAACCTAACCTCTTGACAGAGCACCGATTTGGTTGAAAATGGCAAGTTTTCCACTAAATTTAGCGAGAAAAACTTCCATTCGCGACACGTATGGCAGAAAATTTAGATTCAATAAATGCTTCATCACAGCAAAAAAACAACGTGGGATTAATTCAAGACAAATTCAGGGGATTTTCAGGCTATTCAACCCGCATTGTTTTGATGAAAAAAAATTCATTTCAAACGACATGCAGTCTTATTTTTTAATTATGGATTACCCCCACGTATTATCACCGCCGAATAGAAGCAATTAATACGAGATAACAGATTAACAAAGCTTTTCCTCATTCCGATGATCAGATAGGTGCAATGTTTTATTTTTATTTAAGGATAAAAAAAAAAGGGTGAAACTAAACCCGAACTTGTTTGAAATGGAGCGTCTCACTTTGAATTAGGATTACACTTAAAACCCAGGATCATATTGGGCCAGTTGTACACTTTACACTTTATGGCTCCAGCAGTGCTCTTAAAACGGCATCAATTTCAAGTCGTTATGGATATGACACCCCCTTCTGATAATGAAATGTCTCAGTCTTTGTTTAAGGATCATATTAATTTAAATAAGAAACAAAAAAAAAAACACAGTGGTGACCTCAGTGAGCGTCACAGCAGATCAGATAAACATGACATCATGGGGGAATAGTAGGGCTGCACACCTAATCGAAATATTATCAAAATCATAACATGGCCAGATGCAATTTCCAAATCACAGAAGCTGCATTTTTGATGAAGGAGACGTGTGACAACACAGCATTATAATGTAGTGCTGCAGAGATGTCCTGGCCTGCCAATGTTGTTCTCCAGATGTAAGAAAACATGTTTGTTTGGCACAAACCCCAACAAATGTCACCTCATTGTAATTTTAATAGTTTTTTTTTTTTCAGTGAAAATGTGAATTATGATGCAAAAAATGTAATTCCCACTAATCGTGAATCATATCGAAATTGCAATATCTATAAAAAAATAATTGCAACATGGTTTTTTTTACCATGAAAAAGAGAGAATTGTGAACCAACTTAAAAAAAAATCAATTGATAACACACAGAATAAATTAAAAATTTCAAATCAAGTCAGCAAGTAAGATGAACACAAGTGCCTTAAGTCAGATGTACTTAATAATCTGACTGCTTTCTAATCATCTGTTTGGATTAATGCAATTTAAGTTTGAGGCAACTCAAAAGTTTTCAGTTTTCTAACTCATTTATTTGCTTTACCCAAAAGTAAAATACTGCTCCTTAACAACCCAAGAGTACAGTTCCAGCAGCAGTAGTTTTTACAGTGACCCTAATGTGTTACTTTAGTTCCTTAAACACACAACGTAATTAATATAACTGCTTAGCGATTAGCATGACTAAACGTTAGTCTGACTAGGGAGTTTGTTTCAGTGAGTTAATGAAAACTTGGCACAGTTTAACCAATTCAGATGGAGCATTTTATATGTAACATAATACATTATTTGATCACAAAATATTATTTTGACTTGCATTATGGCGGCTCAGCTGCAGGGGAAAAAATCTAGAAAAGATCAGGAGAACACAACGCAGAATACTAACAGAAACCTAACTGATAGCGTAACTGTGTAGCTTGAAGTTGTTATAGTCTGCCATCTCTAAAGGACACTCATTCAAAACATTACATCACTTCAGCTACTAATAAAATTCACTTTTTACAATGTATCCTGCAGCTCTGATGGAAATATGAATGACCTGTGATGCCATTTTATTGGCCGTCATGACAATATTCTGACAGTGAAGATAAACTTTAGACACCCGTTTTTTTTTTATTTTGTTTTTTAAAAATCAGATAAAGTTGTTTTGAATTCCAAAGTCCCCTCAAAATCCAACTCATTTAATTTCCTGGAACGACTGTACGACACCAAGTGCAACGCAGAGCTTCAATTAAATGTCTCAGGTCTGGATATTAGCATTCCAACTATGATGCAAATCCCAGCGTAAAATTATTTTTGGTTTCGAGTTAATTAGAAAATGAATTCAGTCAAAACAACACACGGGCCTGAGGTCAGGGAGCCTTTCAGCTGCTGGAAACGTCTCCCCGAGAACAAACACTCAGCCGCACAAAAGCAATTGTTGCAATATTATTTTTTATTATCTGCAAGAATTTGAAACACCTGAGCAAAATTGAAACTGTTTGTCCCTCTTGTTGCCTTCGCTCAAACAAAGCGAATGTTTGTCAGAGAGATTATTCACCGCTTGTGTTTCTGTGTGTTGTGTGTGTGTGTGTTACAGGTGCTGTGTTTGCGGAAGAGGCTAGTATATTGTCCCTGGGTCACTGGAGGAGCCGAGGTTGGTGAAAATCTACATAACATTACCATCTGTTAAACTTCAAACTGCTCAAACACACACACACACACACACACACACACACACACATGAACACACAGTATACTATAAACAGAGAGCGGTGAAGAAGAGTAGAGAGTCTATAGAAATGTAATGTATGCTCTTCAGCCCCTCTCCAGCTCCTCTTCCACATCCTCCTTCTTCTTCTCCTCTTCTGTGCTGAGAGCCGACAAGAGCTCGGGGTTGAGGCCTCCGCTGGCACCAACAAGGAAGAGAAAGGTCTCGGGGAGCAGAGAGAGGAGAGGACGGACTCGTGAAAACTTCTAAAAAATCCTCCCTTTTCTCTCAAAAATCAAACGTGCTCGATGTTTAATGAACAGCCCGGGCGAGTTTCACGCGGAATATCAGCGAGCTCTGACTCTGCCACAGCTGAACAACCAACCAACATAGTTTCCCCTGTGGCCCGCAAACCCACACACACACACACACTCTCATATACACACACACACACACACACACATACACAGGTCCCTCTGAAGGAGCAGGCGGAGCCGGCAGTTGCACATCTGCATTTCAAACACAGACTCTCTGGGATTCATTATTAATTAGCCTGCTGAGCCCTGGAGGACTGGTGATGCTGCCGTCACACACACGCAGAAACACACACACTGACACACACACACCTCGTGACCCCTTTGCCCCCTCTGCTCTACAGTTTGAGAGTCCTCACCAGAATACTGAGCCGTACAGGAGCCGTCTCCTCCCTCCAATCACATCCCTTCTCCTGATTTCCCAGCTTAATGTTTGGTAAAGGATGATGAATTACAGGAGTAGATGGTTTTTATTAAGCCGAGCGCAGTGTAACTGTGTTTAAAACACCATATTCAATTGAGTTGTTTAGCTCTGCACAGTGCTAAATGACATGAGAGCAAGCCTGAAGAGCTGTATGCTTCTTATATCACATCAATAAACATTACAAAACTCCTCTCTGCCTTTGTTTGCTTTATTCTTTTGCTTTTTGTTGGAAATAGATTGTTGTGTTTCGCTTGCCTCTAATTTAAGTGTGTGTATCTGTGTGCATTAACCTCCACCGGCAGCAGATAGAGGCAGATCAGAAAGACACACAGCGATTATGCATGAGGAATGTCTCCAGGGTCCACAGACAGAGAAAGAGAGGGAGAGAGACATCAAACACACTGCAGTGAGAAGCCTCTGTCCACAACACACGTCCCACCGCTGCGCAAAAGTTGGGGCTGTGCAGTTTACAAAAATAAACACGATAGGAAGAAACCAATGCGCCGCTGCGGGTTTCAGCCTATTGTGTGCCTCCGCTGTTGCCCACGGTTGCATTAGTATGCAGGGAGCCAACGTTTGATGCCGAGATCATTCAAGAGCATCAGATCGTGCATGATTTTCTGACATATTTGTGACGGGATGATGTGTTGACTGCAAATATTCGAACGCGGAATGTTAAATCTTACATGAAAGTTCTCACCTTGGTTCTGAAACCGGGGGAAGTCGATCATCATTTTTGGGTTGGTGGTTGATAGAAGTGATTATACGCTCAACGAAATTTGAACGTAACACTTGTTTTTGTTCCCATTGTTTCACAGCTGTGCCCTGGATTGGTCACAATACGAGGCCACTCTAAATTGTGCAATTTGAACTTGGAAAAAAGACATTTATTAGGCACCAAACTGTGGCTGTTTCATATTACCCTAAAACTAACCCCAACCCTAATCCTAACCCTAACTCGGCATCAGTATGCAGGGAGCCAACGTTTGATGCCGATATCATTCAAGAGCATCAGATCGTGCATGATTTTCTGACGTATTTGTGATGGGTTGATGTGTTGACTGCAAAATTTTGAACGCAGAATGTTAAATATTAAAAGAAAGTTCTTGCCTTGATTCTGAAAACGGAGGAAGTCTATCATTTTTGACGGGTGGTTGATAGTAGAGATTATACGTTCGACAAAAATATAAATGCAACACTTTTGTTTTTGTTGGTCACAGATGTGTCTTGGACTGGTCACAATAAAAGGCCACTCTAAAATGTGCAGCTTGAACATGAAAAAGGACATTTATAAGCCACTGAACTACGGTTATGTCACATAGGGCTACAGATACCAATTATTTTTCCCAGGAGGGCAACGTCACAACTCGCCCCACTCCTCCTCTGATTGGCTTACTCCTCCTGCGGTTCATGACTTATACCACCTGAGAAAAAATGTGGTGTCTGTAGGCCTATATGAAATGTCGATAGGCCAGTAACTAATAAATGCCTTCAGCACTTAGGCAGTAACCAATTTTTATTTTCCCTGGAGGGAAAAGTCACGGCCTGCTCCACTCTACCTCTGATTGGTTAGTCCTTGTTGCCTTCATTTGTTGGGCTGGTTAGATTTAGGCATGAGGAGTGACTGGTCAGGGTAAGATTATGAAAGAAAATAAAGAGAAAGAGAATAAAATTTGTCATCTGTAGCCCTGTGTCAATAGCCACAGTTCAGTGTCTAATAAATGTCTTTTTTCATGATAAAACTGCGCATTTTAGAGAGCCTTTTATTGTGACCGGTCCAAGACACACCTGTGCAGTAATTATGCTTTTAATCAGAGTCTCTATGCCACACCTGTGAGGATTATCTCAGCCAAGGAGAAGTGCTCACTAAGGCCACATTCAGACACAGTCAGGCGCTGTTGCAAATACGCCATTCTCCTCATTCAGTTTGAATGGGGGTTAGTCTGTTTGGGCTGTGGCTGTTGGGGGGGCTGCAGGGGAAGCTGAAAAAAAAAAGGCAGCGGCGTACAGGAGAGAAAGTGGAAACAGTCAAGTTTTCGGGAAATGCAAAATGATGTCATGCTGAAAATATCTCTGAAAACGGGTGCTACCCAGGTGGAGTTCTTGATGATACTCTTGCGTATTTTCTGTACCCAGCTTCAACATCTGGGTCTGACTTGAAGTTTAAGCTGGAAAATAGTGACACCAAGAAGATTCTTTTGGATTGCGCCCATGTGTTTGAAAGAGAGACAAACAGTGTGCAGCTGCAGACTGAGAGTGACACTGATGCCCATAGCGGAACAGAAAGCTATCGGTCTGGCAGTAAATTTACAGTACAGGTTACAGTGTGTTAATAAACACTGCATTTTCTCAAGAAAAGTTGCTTCTTATTTTCCAATGCTGGAAAAATGACGAGGTTAGCCTCGAAGTCAGCAGGAAAGGCTAATGTTAAGCTAATCCTAAAGCTAGCATTGTACCTTTAAAACCTCGGCTCGACACATCGTATCCCTTTCAGAAGCTTTGTAATCCAGCCCTTGAACTGCAGCAAGTAAAATCAACCCATAATGATAAATCCAGCACTGAATGTCTTCTGTAGTTTTTTTTAAATGCATTTCTCTGTGTTGAAGACACTTATTGCTGTTGTTAGCATGTTGCCTTAGCAGAGCACTTGCAATCCCAAGATGCCTTGGGTCAGCTGTGTTTCTGACTTGTGTATGACAGCGCTGATACGTAGATGTATTAATAGACTGAAATCGATGATCTCCATATGAGATTGACCCTTCAAAATAAAATCTGCGGTGATGTCAGTGAGCTCAACATTGTGGCAGGTATCACATGAACTAGTTTATATTTTTGTTGAGTGTGTAGCATGTTCTCCTGCAACATGTGGCTCCATCCATCAATCCATTATGGCTCAGATAATATTACAATGGCCACTGGGCCTATAGGTGAGGGCCGTGTGATCCCTCACCACACATCAACACCTCACTGACCGGCTCGCTCAGGGCTATAACCCAGGCTCTGATAGGGCAACAGGCTCTGGCAGTAATTTGGACATAATTGCATAATTGAGCAGGACTCCACCATCATCACCTTCTGCCTCTGAAGTCCTCAGTTTAGGCCTCACAGTGGCCGAAGCTGCTGCTCAGCTGTCACCTTCTATCTCTATTCAAAGTGATGCCGCAGGAGAGTAAAACACACTCTCACGCTGCAGCATCCCTGTGAGGATCAGAGCCTCTTGAACCAATTGGATCTGATTCAGAGCCAGCGGTGGACCTCCACTGAGCACACACACACACACACTTCCTGGTTCTGTAGAGAATTCATAGGCAGCGGTGCGGCGAGATTTGCAGGGGGAAAAGACCACTTCTCGACAACACAGCGCAGCCTTTGTTAGATGTGTAACGAAGAATCTGGGGCAATCGAAGAATCTGCACAAATGTTGTTACAAGTTCTCGCTCCGAAAGGGAATTCTCGTTCCCCTTTCGAGCGTTCCCGTCGGCCGCTCTTTCATTCAAAGGAATGTACATATGATTTTTGGTTTCGTACCAATTCCACCTGGAGTCTCGAAGGGAAGAATAACAAATATGGGAAACATTTAATCCAGAATAATATGTTTATCCAGAGACCTGTGGACTTGGGGAGGAACGGACCCCCTCTGATGTGGTCTGCTGCCAGTGTGTGTGTGTTCATGTGTGTGTGTGTATGTGTGTGTGTGTGTGTGTGCGGGTTGCTGTGTGTTTGGGTTGGACGTGCGAGACGGGTGAAGAGACCCTCCACCCCCTGGGGCCAGGAACTCTGGGTGAGGAGGAAGAGAGGTCTAACACACTCTCAGATTTCTAAAGTGTGTTTGTGTGCGAGCTTTTGTGTGTGTGTGTGTGTGATACAGGATGTGACAAAAGCGAAGCAGCAAGTGAGTAGTTGGACTGAAATGCAGTAAAAACTAGAAGCATCTCAGTTATGGTGGTGCTTCTTGCAGAGAGGCGGGGTTTTTTTCTGCAGGAAAGAAAATATAAATTTAATCTTCCTAACCTTCCTCTGTACTTCTGCTGGTGGGGTTAAGTGTAGAGAAAATACTAAAAAATCAGATGTATTTTCACAACTTGTGTTTAAAGGAAAATTTAGATTTATTACAGCTGGACCTCAGTTTTGAGCAACATCTGAGTTTAGAGAACTCAGTGACATTGCTACAATGAAGTCAGACGGGGCAAGAAGCACGAGGGGTCCGACAATAAACATGTTAAAAGTTTAGCCAGAGTATCTAAGCTGCTTTTTTTTAAAAGGGAAAATGATGCTAATAATCACTCATTTTAAAAAAGAAAAACTACACACACAACTAAGTATGGTAGGTCAAAGTTGAACCAGGAAGTTGGCCTGTAAACTGTGGTGGTCTTTAAGAACTGACAGGTTGGGTAATAATTTTACCCTTTGCCATTGTTTTCCCTCCAAATATACTCACCCGAGTCACTTTTTAATAAAAGTCTTGATGACAGTCTTACTAGGTTGGACTGAGTAACCCAACAATCTACGTCTTGGTGCAACTTCTAAAAATACCTTCCAACCAGACAGCCTTTTTTGATGGGAAACCACCATTATACAAGCACAAATATGGTCTCTCCAAAGCCACCAGACTCCAACAAACAGATCGAGGCAGGGCAGACCGGCAACTCCTGTGTTCTCTGAGGTAAAATTAATTCTTTGATCTGTAGGGTTTGGTTGGTCATTGAATACCCAGCAAATACACTTCACATACAGGATGTGAAATAAGACCTTAACACGAGCCCTAATTTAGCAGCTGAAAGAGAAGCACTGGACTTTCAAGTCACCGGTTCTCAGTTGTTGCATTAAGGTCAAATCCATTTAAAAATCTGATGTATTGCTCAAGCTTTGTGGCTTTTCACATAATCGTCTTGTTATATATGAATAAAATCAATAAATTAAACAGATAAATAAAGCTGGCAAAGTTATGTATTCCATGTCTAATAAGAGCTCTGGTGGTGTTGTTTAAAATCTGTCTGACAGTGTTTTTTTTAGTAAGGTCACAACATTTCCAGCAATTACTTTGGTTTTAATAACTGATAGAAATGATGGTTAAAACTACAGAAATAAAACTCGAGCTATAGGCCTTTTTCACACAGTCATTTTGACATGAAATAGTTGTGTAAATACAGGTGGGTGTTACCAGTGATATGAATTAAGGTTCCACTTGGGTAAGGTTGCTGCTGTTGTGCATGTTGGCTCACTGGAAAGGCTCTGCTACACAAAATGGAATAGGGCCTTAATTAGTATCATTGGTAACACCTGTTTTTATCCAGCTATTTCATATCAATATGTCTGCCGTGAAAAATGTCTATTGTAAAATGGATTGTTCCTTCAAAACAGGACAATTAGTGCAGTGTTATCATGATGCATGAAACCAGCAATTCCTTTAAGAAAATAAATCCAGACACACCCACACTGACACATACAAGTGACAGTACTACCTCTACTACTACTACCACCAGCTCAGTGTGCCAAAAGTACTAGATCCTGCTCCCTTTTCTCTCTCTTCTCTCTTGCTCTGACTCCCTCTCTTCCCCTCTGAAAGAAGGTCTTATTGTGGGCGATGTCAGCTGTCTCAAGGGCATCCAGAACAAAGACGCTTTTCACCCCTCTGCATATCCTCCTCTCATCCTTCACTCTCTCACCTCTCACTCTCATTCCGACTCCGGTATCATGCAAACCTCTCATTTGTTTGCACCCATTATCCCCCTCCCTCCTTTCCCTTTCTCACTTTTGTTTTGGCATCCTCATGTGGGTGGGATACGTCTAGTTGTTGGTGACGCACGTGCAGGAGCAGGTTGAAGTAAATGGAGACGGTAACACTGGTGGAATATTAAAAAATAAATCCATTGGCAAGTTTCTCAGTTTGAATACAGCATTCTTGAGATTTCTCTGCTGTCAGACATGGGCAGTATTTCAATTAAATGTAATGAAAATATGTATTTAATTACTTGTGTGCATTTTGTAATGTGTCTTTTGCTGGCCAGAAAAAAATTAGACTTAAAATACATTATTTAACATGTAATTTTGTTCTCAAATAACGTTAGGTTAACTCTGTATTTTTCCCCTGGTCATCCCAGCTCCCCCCTGAAGTGATTCAGAGGAGCAAACCCCCCAGACTGGGAACCACAGCACTATCAGGATTGGTCCAAAACATACGATTAAATCATTTTATTCCCGCTCATGTGAGTAGAAGGCTAAACCAGAAGTTATCTGAAGTCTCTGTGCTTGCTCCAATTCCAAATTCATAAAAATGAATGGAAACCTGCCTCTGACGCTGTATCCAGTTTACCAGTATACATCCCTGGTCCGAGTGGGAGGCTGCAGAGTCTACTAGCTAACGGCAGCTACAGTGAGCAGCTACAGTTAGCAGCAGTTATTGTTAACTCTGGTGATTTGCTGCCCCCTATTTGTTTGGAGTACAAAATTGACAGGTGGCCTTTTCCTACATATTGCATCTCTCTTAACTCTCTGACACTGAAAATTTCTAACATCATGGGTTTGACGTGGCCAATCAGGATATTTGGGAGATGGAAGGCTGCGAATTGAGGGGTGCATGGTGGGTGTTTCTGTCGGTCAAAGGTACCACTGACAGACAGAAACTGAACGCAGGAACACAAATGAAAAATCACAATGATTGTGTTACTGGACTCGACAGGACGTGTTGCATGATTTACTTGTATTCACAGTTTGCTGATTGATAAAACTTTTTTTTGGCTTCAGAAGGGAGGAACCACTGTGATAGTGAAACAAGTCATTTTGTGAGGGCTGTGACACTTAAAAAATGTATTTACAGCCACTTCTTTCACAGTGGGATCGGACCCAGCCTCCGAGACTGACGGCTGTTATTTCTTCACATTCTGTTGATAAATTTTGCCATTTTTAAAAAATCTTTTAAACTAAAATTCTTACATGTTGTACCTTTAAGCTCAGACCCATAGTGAGGCTGTCTAAAATGTCATAACATCAGTTTGTCTGGAATGTATTTTTGCATTTTCTCATTATAAATTACTTGTATTTTAATTAACTTCATTTCTCATCCCTGAATTTTCTATTTTATCTAAATACATTCATTGAGCACGTATTTGTAATTTGTAACAGGATACTTTTTGATGTATTTGTGCCCATTTCTGTCTGCAGCTGCTGCTGTGTGTGTATTTTTTATATATATATACTGTATACATACAGTGTTGTATGTGATACATACATCCTGTATGTGTCTGTGGCTGCAGTATATGGATGCAGGAGGAGAGGGATGTGTGCAGGCAGCAGCAGCTGGTGGAGATACACAATGTCAGGAGAGCTCAGAGAGACAGAGAGAGAGGACAACAGAGGATGCCTCCTTGGCTGACTGTGTGGAAGGGGGACAGTGGAGCATAACAAACAGGATCCACCTTTCTGCTTGGCTAATTTTCCCCATTAAAACAGCCCAGCAGGAGCCTCAGCAGTCCACCAGCTGGAACAGAGGTTATTTTAGTGCCTGTCTTTCAGCAGGGTGTGTGTGTGTGCGTTTTCGTGTGTGTGTGTGTGTGTGTGTGTGTGTGTCACTTGCATCTATTTTGGCGTGTGAGTCTGAGGTTTGGGGAAGCATAAAGATCTTCCATAGGAGCGGATTCAATTCACTGATATTAATTTCCTTCTCTCCAGTCATGCATAAACAAAGAAAATCTCCTCGGCTGTCTACAGTATGTGTTTCGCCCTGCTGCGGCCGCTATAATGTGCTCCGAGCTGATATTGATGTATGTGCCCATATTTGCCCAGTCATCTCTTTATGTGGCCAGCCCTCCTCTCCTCTGTCTCAGTCAGATCCTAAACTAATCCCCAACCCTGCTACTCTGACAAGAAAATCCCCTATTTTAATGCATGCACACACACACTCCGTCTTCCTCCCTCGCCCCCGGCCACACACCCCAGTCAAGCACACACACACATACACACACACACACACACTTTCTTTTTTATCCCTACCTGTACACAGCATCTCTTAGTCTCTTCACCTTTTAGTAAAGCATGCCTTGTACACAAGTAACCATTTGTGATATTTGTTATGGTAATATCTTCAAAGTGTGGTGGCGTTTCCGGAAATTCATACTGTAATGAAATTTCTTCTTCTTCTTTTTGTTTATGAATTCACACTGAGCAGAACTTGGCAGCACAGTGTCATTATGCTGGAGGCTGTCAGGAAATGTTAAGCGGAGTCTGTTACAGTCCATTTACTGTAAGAAAAACAGTAATCAGATAACAGATATTTGTGATTTAAAAAGAGGGGACGACACATTGTGTTACTAAAACAAAGCATCAGTAATGCTTAGCGATTTTTCCAAAGGGTCATAATGGTTGTAGATGATGGCATATTGGAGTCTGAGAGTTAGAACACTTCTTGTAACTGCGGAATGGATTTCGGAGGCAAAATAATCCAATAAAATGAGCTGAATTTTCTTTCTTCGAGCTAACGAGTTTTGTGGTTAATTATGTTTGTATGTTATATCGAGTCATCTGCCTCTACAAGAGCAAAGAGCAGCAACTGCAGAACAGAAGACAGTAGTCACAGCATTCAAGGGGAACAGTTCGCGTGTTAACATGTGTTTTTACAGCTTCGACTAGTTTATAACTTTACTTTGATTATTAGAGTTCATTGCTCAGATGCAGGAAGCAGACCCAAATGCAATTTTCAGACGTGATCCAGAACGAAAATCTTGGGAATTCTGCAGAATTTTTTATTGCCTGTAATGTGATAGACGGTATTCATTTAAGATAACAAAGATCGTTTTAGAGCAAAAATAAGCACACATTACTTCAAAACGACCATAAATTGCATTATGCAGGGCTGAAAGAAATATTTAGTGGATTTTTGTAGAACCTGAGGTTTTATTTCATCACCAACAGTCCAGAAGCGTGAACATTTTTTGGAAAAGTCAACCAGCATATAAAGTAGGACACACGGACACTAAAATGTGAGGTTCAATGTGGAGCAGAGAGAGCAATGCATGCAAATTAATTTGCAAAACAATTAACCATTAATCATTCATCTCCCAGCAATTACCTCTTCACTCGTTCATTACCACTTATGCAAACAAATATATAAATAAATAACTGGTAAGGTGCTTGATAGCATTTTGAGTTTTACAAGCAGCATCCCTTTTTGTTTTGCAGAAAATTTGATGAGATTTCGACAGAATTCTGTGGGCTCAGATTCCATGTGGTATGGAAGCCCATTTCTGCCAATGACAGAAAGAAATATCCCCATGGGAAGTCACAATTATGAGATAAAACAGTCGAAATTATGAAACAAAAAGATTACTTATCTTATAACTTGACTTTTTATGTGATAATTATGACTTTGCATCTCATAATTTTGACATTTTATCTCATAATTTGGACTTTTTAAACTCATGATTATGATTTATGGGGATATTTTTTCTTTAACTGGCAGAAATGGGCTTCCACACATGTAGGGCCAACTCATAAGAAACAAACGTTCTCTGTTTTCAAGGTGTCTGTCTGCTATTAATTCATATATTTAAATATGTGATCTTCACCACACTATATTGCATGAATTCCACAACAGTCAAAGCTGACATGGCAGTTAGGCTACTGCAACTGTGCTAAGCTGGATACCTTTAGTGGGTTGAGTTGGGTTTCTGTTCCATTTAGTGCTGTGGAATGACAAAGTGAAAGGATGTAGGTTAATAAAAAGAGCTTTACGTGAAAATATACAGCGTTAAATTTACCTCAGATGTGAGAAGCAGCTGGGAGCATTCCAATACAAGTTGGAAAACAAAGGTTAACGCCTTTTCTGTGATTGATAACAACACGTGATTGATATTTTACACATACAAACACCATATAGCAACATAATCCACAGATAGACATTGGACAGTCAGGGCCATTTCTTGCTATATGTGGACTATTCAGTTGCATGGAGCCCCCAGATCTGCCAGTCAGTGTCCCCACTGGTATTTGAAGGCTTTCACTGTTTTACTCTCTCATCCATCGCCTAAGTACCACAGTCACATGAGCCCACCTTTGCTAGAATACTAGCAGCTAGCTGAGATATTTTACTTAATTAAATTAAATATATATATTTAGTTTATTATATCTTAATGCAATATTTCCCCTAACATATATAAAATAAACATTTTAACATAAATACAGCATCTGTCTTGTTTTGGCAGATGTTATGATGCAGATTTCGTAAAAACTGTGAGTTTTAATGAGTTTCTTGATGTAGCGGAGTCACAGTTTTTCCATTTTTTATCATTTTCTGTCATTTTATGTCGCTGCGGTCAACTTGAGATGTTTGATTTGACCTTGAGTGAAAAAAAATAATAAAAATTGGGCCCCAAAAAAGCTAGAAAGAAGCTGTGGGCGACTGATTTAGTGCAGCACAAATGACAGAAATGCTAATAAACGGTATATTACCACAGATTTACTACTGTTGATAGATGAAGAAGCCATCTTGGGTTTTGAGGTCTGGGCTGGCGAAGTTCCTCTGACTTTCCGAATCGGAAATCTGACTTCAGGGGCCATTCCAGTTGAAATTTCCAACTGAAAACTTGGAAATTCTGACTTCCATGTCCATGTAGTAGGGTTTTGGCTGTTTTGTGACTGCTGCAAATTCTACATGCTGTTTCCATGGATATTATACATTTCCATGGCATGAGGTTAAACAGATGCCAAAAAGTTAGTTTCTGGTCTTAACCCAATTCTTTAACTCAAATGTAGTTTCCTAGTATAGTGCACAGTGTGGCCATGAACTGAGCTGGATGCATACATACTGGGTGCGGCCTTGGAACAGTATGTGTGGTGTGGCCGGGAAGAGTCTCGACCCTGCTGAGTTTTTCCTCAAAAAAATAACCAAGCACCCACGCAAAGGAGTCAGACTGAAGGTTTAATTTATGCCCTTGTTGGCCTGTCAGGAGGTTTGCCAACTGCAGCCCATTTGTATTTCACGCTCTTGTTTAAAGGCTGTAAAACATTTTATTTGTAATTTCTGTATTTTATAGCATAT
Source organism: Lutjanus argentimaculatus (assembly GCA_034769285.1). Lineage (NCBI taxonomy): Eukaryota > Metazoa > Chordata > Actinopteri > Lutjaniformes > Lutjanidae > Lutjanus > Lutjanus argentimaculatus. The sequence continues at coordinate 27,211,564 of JAWZSL010000006.1, forward strand.
TAACACTGATGATAAAACAATACAATTAAGCTGTAACCCGTCTGAATACAACACCAGATTATTTATGTTTGGCTACAGTAAATTCAGCCCGTCCAGATGACCAATTAGTGCCGAGCACACACGCAGAAATATGACTGTTATGGTTCGTGTCAAACAAAATATCACTTTCTGTATTTTGTGAGCTAAACAAATGGAAAAGGCTGGATTTCATCTGCGTTACATTCAGCATGTGGAAGGACCGTCTGCGTTTACCCGCCAGGAGAGATGAGGTGCGGTTGACCTTGGCATGTGTGCGAACATACGCACACAAACGCAACACATGAACACACTCACACACACACACAGCATGTAGGGGGGAAACTGACAAATGGCAGTTCAGCAGCTCAGTTAGATGGTAAATGTGTGTTTAAACAATGCAGAGTGACGCTTACACACGCAACACTTAGTGGCCGGTCGGTGATATAAGATTGATTTGATTCACTCGCTCACTCTCACTCTCTGAAACACACACACACACACACACACACACTCAGTGGAATATGAGTGATGTGATTCAGGACACCTCTCGGCAGCCACTCTGCTTTCCATCCTAACGCCTGAGCAGAATACTAATCACTGGATCACATTACAGAGAGAGAGAGGGAGAGATGTTGCAGCTATAGGAGGAGGAGAAGCAGTGAGAAATAGCATGGATTATATCAGATAAGAGAAATACAAAGGTGGGCTTCGCACACCATTTTTCTACACCTACACCTTCCTGTGAGCAGCATGCAAATACTGCGGGTTAGTGATGAAAAAGTACTGTTGTGGGCAGCAAAGCTAAACAACGGGGCTGGAAACAGAGATCAGATCTGAGAGAAGCAAAGAAGTTCTGTCCACCTGTATGAAAGTTATTTACAACAGGCAGCTGGTTATAGAAACAGTTATTCCCCATAACTGCAGTGAAAATATACTATAATCAATCACTACACTGCCTTTGTTTGTGTATTTTCATTTTATGCCACTTTTTAACAGTTTAGAGCAGCGATACTAAACTTGTTTTGCCAGCAGCCACTTTTGCAAAATTATAGTGGGCCAGAAGAAACATAGCACACATTAAAAGCATAACATGTCTTTCTTTGCAAATTTTTGTTATTTTCAAACCAAATTAATTATTAACTAAATTAAGATCAGATATTTTAATAACTGCAACTGCATTTTAGTTGTAAGATAAGATATGATAAACTTTATTGATCCCACACTGGGGAAGTTCACATGTCATAGCAGCTTTAAAAAATATCTAAGATATCAAGTATTACATTTAACAAACCATACACTCAAGACTATAAACACTATATATACCTTTCACTAATACAGATATATGATTTTTTGGATATATGGACAGATATAATTGTGCATGTTAATTGCACACATCTTGTAATACACACAGTGTGTAGCATTAAATTACGAGAATGTAATGTAAATAGTGTTGCCTTGTAAAAGCTAATTGCACAGAGAAACAGATTGGATAAAGCAGCAAAAAATTTCACAGGGATGATTTACTGTTTGAAAAGTATATATTGCAGAGAACATGATTCAAGAGTATAAAATAGAAATGTTTAAGCAGTATATTGCACAGGGCAAACTGCACATTAGAGATGTGAAGATTAACAGTATGTATGAAAAATAAGAGTATGTGAGGATATATTATGCCATATGGTAGTGTAATATGTATAAATATTAATAAGTATGATATGCATCCTGAGACAGAGAATTGTGCAAATAAGCTGTATGCTCATGTAGTAAGTAAGTGATGAGTGATGTAACAGACACATAACAGTGCTGGAAATACTTTGAAAGAATTCATACAGCATTAAACATCACCTGGAACCTCCTCCATCACGCAACCACTCAAATGAGCTGGGATGATTCATAAACATAAACATAAACTGCTCCTACCAGGGACAGAATAAAAGCATATTTAAGTGTTTTTGGTGTGTGTAAGCTGATATGTAACTTTCCAAACAACAGCCAAGGGTCATTACTGAACATTTACAAAAAATCCCAGTGTGAACCAATTTTTCACTGTGAATTAAAAATGGTAGGCAGGACACTGAGAACCTGTCGGGGGCCAGATTTGGTCCCTGGGCCTTTAAGTTGAGCATCACTGGTTTACAGGAAAATACTGTACCCCTAAATCCACTACATTATTTAAAGGCTATAGTTACTAGTTACTCGGAAGATTAATATTTTACAAAAGAAATCAAGCAATAAAGTGTAATGTTATAGATTAAAATATAGAGCAGTGTATGAAATAGTTCAAAATACCCTCCACCAGCTACAATATTAAAATGTTACACACACGTTAATGCATCAATAATTGTAATCCAACACAACAATAAAACTGACATGAGCCACACTGCTACACAATAAGAACTTTACATTGTAGTTGAAGACTTTAAATGCACAATATGCAAGTTCTGGCACTCAGGGTCTCTCTCACATCAAAACGACAACAAAAGATGTAGTTTGAAGTGGCGTGTAATCATGGGAGTTGTTGTCCTCATTGTTAAACAACCGCCATTGCAAAAAATCTTGATGGATGAGGTAATGCAGTGGTTCCCTATCTGGGGGGCAGGTCCCCGGAGGGAGGTGTAGAGCTACTGCAGGAGGGGCCTGGGGGGTGGGAGGGGGGGTGGATGACCAGAGTAGAACTACAGAGTTAAACTAATTTTAATAAATATAATTTATATAGGGGAAATAACCAACAAGGGTTTGTTGACGTATTATGCTGACGTTTATGCCAATAAAGTGCAACTTGAATCCTTTTTTATCTGTTGCTTCCCCAAGTATTGATTAATGATTGATAACAAAATGTTTGTGTGTGTGTGTTGGCTTTTGAAAGAATGTATTAAAGTTTTATTCACATTCTGTTCAGTCACGTTAGCGTCTTCCCTCCTCATTCTCTGATGTATAAAACATATCGTGTGTTTTCCTGGAAGTTATAGCAACTAGCAGCTAGTAGGAAACACATCATCTTGAATACATTACAGATTTCTCTGGATTTGACCGTTGTTGGGAACATTTGGGATAATGTAAGTACACAACTGAACAAAATATGTTCAGCATTTTTAGACATTTTAATGTGGAAATGTTACATATTATAGCTTTAAAGCTGCTAGTCAATATTTTCATAATAATAATGACGAAAAGGACTAATATGTAATGTGAAATGTTTGAATCCACAGAGAATTATCACCCAGTGTGTTTTGGTGATTTTCAGCTTATTGTTTTAGTTTTCTAGCCTAAAACTTTACTGTTTTGGTTGACCCTCATGGCTCTCACCAGTGCTGCCTCCAGCAGTTGCAGGCAGCTGTTTCAGATAAATCACAGACTCTAAAACACAGAATATTTTTGTCAGGACTTGTCAGAGACCAAAACTGTACATAAGACTATATAAAGCTGTCTTTAGAGTTTGTTGCACTGCCCTCAAGTAGCCAAAAGTAAACTGAGGCTGCTTTAAGTTAACCTGACATGCCAGATGGTTTGTTACACAGAACCATCTGGGAAGCCTCCTTAGAAACTGTTTGGAAAAGGGCAGGCACTTTTCAAAAAACACTGCAGTGATTGGATGAACCATCTGTCTATCACACCTAGCACGCGCTAATTTCAACCTATCAGATCAAGCTCTTGCCAAAGCTGGTCGGGAGAAGAACAAGCCTTCTGTGCCGTTCTTTACTCTTCTTTCAATTAAGAAATACACTCTCCAGTTCTGATATAACTGATGCTATCGCAGTTCTTACGCTAAGCTTTTCAGAAGCCACCATTGTTTGTTCGAGATGAGTTGCTTCCATGAACACTTCTCGCTGTCGTCACAGCATATTATTGTACTATGGTGTTGCTACATTTGTCCGCCTAAAATGGCATTTTAAGAATATCTGGCTTCCATATTGTGACATATTTCAGGATTTCATAGACAGGTGTGATATAATATTGGGGGGATTTGATTTGAACATTGAAAAGTGGGTGTGTCTTAGTCCACCATACCATGCTGTTGCTAGCTAGCAAACTAATGAATGTTGATGGATGGATGCCATGATATTTTTGTTTGACACTGGTTGGTTCAAGTTTACTTAAGCACATCTCATAGTTTGTAGAGGACCATCACTACTGTAGAAAAACCTAATAACTAAACATTTTACTGTTACTGTTGCTGAAAGAGTTATAACTTATACATACTTACACTCTCTTTGCAGAACTGTCTTGTGTTTTACAGACAAATTGTCTTTGCCTGACTGGTCTATGAGCTATAATCTATTGCTTTGCTCTACAGTCTTCATCTCTGCACTATTTTTGTTATGCTTATATATGTTTATGTTATGCACAGATTTGCTCAGGTTATGTCCTTACATTTGCACATTTTGTATTGTCTAGTGTTTTTACCCATTAACCTGCTGCACCATAGGTTCTGCAAAACAGTATTTCATCACAGATGCTATACTTGAGTCTGAGTCATATTTTGTTTCACAGGAGGAAAACATGACTGGATTTTGAGACAAGGATTAAACCTTAAACAGGTGCATAACATGACTGAGGATGTCATCTAAAAGGTAAAAAAAAAAAAAAGCATTTTTCATTTTGTTGCAATCTTAAGTAAACCATCTTATTATTTTTTTCCAGCAAAGGGAAACAGAGAATAGTTGAAAAGAAGCTCTGTCCACCTGTACAGAATTCATCCTCAAGAGGCAGCCAGTAATAGAGACATTTAGTCCCATTAACAGAAGTTATCGGAAATAATTGCTGGAGTAATTTTTCAGGAGCAACGACTCAGATTAGAGCTCATTTCAACTAATCTGGATCATCAAACGCCAGTTTAGGCCATGCACTGTCCTCTATTCTCCGTGCTCCACTTGCCTGTGCGGCCAAGATGCAAACACAAACACTGGCACTAAACCTCACACACTCTCCCTTTCCTCCTCACCCTCCCTCCCTCCTTGTCTCCTCTCCCTCTCCCCAACCCCATGCTGAAGCAATTATGTCCAGTGTGTGAGTCTTCTACAGGCAGTGTGAGGGTGATTGATGATGCTGTCAGCGCAGGGAACATGTTTTAACGTCAGAATAATCTCCCTGCTAATATATTACATCCACTGGATAGGGTTCAATCATTACTAATAGCGCTGCTAAGTTGGTGAGAGGGGAGCTGGTGTTGAGAGCACGTGCCTTTGTGTGTGTGTGTGTGAGTTTTTGTGTGTGTGTGTATCTCATTAATCAGAGCAGAAGTAGAGGCAGGGAAATCTAGTAAGGCCAACCAATAAACAAGTGTGCAAGTGCAAGGTGGAATAAGCAGCCAGCGAGAAGTGTTTACTTCTTACATAATTACTCACTCGCATCCCATAGTCGGTGAATCAACTGAGACGCTGTTATTGTGAGTGTGAGAGTCTTACCACCACTTGATATAATATCGTCTTATGAAATGAAAGAGGTGGAAAGAATGGAGCACAAAGGCATCCAACGCTTCAAAAAGAGGCTGCCTTGTGGTGTCTAATCCGCGCTGTCTAATCTCTCAAATTGCTGTGACGTTTGATGAAGGGGATCGAGCTGGTGTGAGGAGAGAAACGGGCCCAGTCAGAGGGGGAATGTGTGTGTGTGTGAGTTGTTTTTTTTTTTGGTTTTTTTTTGCTGATGTGTACAGTACAGATCCAGCTGTGCCCTCCGCTTCCGAACAAATCCTTCTTTAAATAGAGCTGTGTTGTTTACAGCACTTCTCTCTGCCTCCAGACACCATCCCGCTCCCCTCTGCCTACACTGCCTCTGTTCATTTGACAGTGCCTCCTCTCTTATCTGCCTTACGTACACTGCTGATCGGATGCACCATCCCCCCACTTTTCTATATGCATGTTGTCGCATGTTGCATGCGCAGGCGTACACATGCATATACATCTCGGGGAACATGGGAGAGAGAGAGAGACAGAAAGAAGGAAAGAAAGAATGACTGTGTGCATGTGTGTGTGTGTGAGAGAGAGAGAGAGAATCTGTGGGGATTGGTGTTATATTCTGCTGGTGTCAGCTGGCTCGTGGCCTGCAGATTAATGTGTGCGTGCGTATGTGTGCACACGCATATGTGCGTGGCGCAAACAAAGGCGCCCTCACAAACACCCGTAAACAGATTAGCTCGTCTGCTGAGAAACAAAGGGTTAAGAGAGAATGCAGATTTCACAGGGAAGGGGAGGGAGCCGAGGCTGTGTGTGTGTGTGTATAGTGTTTTGGGGTGTGTGTGTGTGTGTGTGTGTGAGGGTTGAGCGGGGCCAGCACGGCGGTGGAGCGTCGTGATCCCTCTCCCTAATACTGTGTGGAGAATCTCCTCGCTGGGCTCAGCTGCCAATTCTCTCCACTGTAACAGTTCCATTCTCCTCCTCAGCCGCTGAAACAATGCTGCCATGCCTTTCTGTGCATCTCCACACAAAGAGCCCGGCGCTGAGACAGACGCTCAGAGTGAACTGAGACACAGCACCAGGACAATAGACTGAGAACGGTTTTGTTCGGCATTGTGTTGCGTGTTTGTGGAGACAAACAATAAAGAAAGTTCCAAGGGACGAGCAACTTTTTTTCCTCATTGTTGAAACTTTAAGAGGATGCAGTTTACAGAAGGAGGAGCTGGGGATTTGCTTCTTTGGAGAAATCTGAGTGTGTCACTCGTCCCGGCTTAGAGAACGTTTAGGTAACTCAACTTGGAGTCAGACTTGAAAAGAATGTTTTCCCAGCACCTTTTTGATTGAAATATAACCCAGGTCTGATCCATAGACAGCAAGGCCTGTATCCCTCCCACTGAAACAACTCAGATACACATATAAGGTCAAATTAAGTGAAATGTCCTTCACTGTAAAATATAACTATTTAACTTTTTTTTTAAAGAGTCTATGGGCTGCCTTAAAATTTTAAGTTGACTGAATTTTGACTGAAACTTTTCCAGTTAAATAAATTTGATATTAATCAGTTGTACTTAAGAAAACATGTTCAGTAAGATTAGGTTTTAACAAACAATGCATGCTGGGAAGTCTGCTAATATGCTGATTATGTTTCTTTAGATTCAACTTATCATTTCAAATCACAAGACTTAAAGTTAGATGAACTTGTGTCTATGAATTCTGAAGTGTTCTGGAAATAAATACCAGAAATTTCAAGTTTATTTACCTTGAAAAAATAAAACTTGTTTAAGTTGTTTAAGTTCACTGTAAGTTGGCTATAAGTTAGCAGTACTAAAAAAGAATTGAGGCAATCAGTTGCCACAAATTGTTTGTGTTCATAAACTTCAAAGTTGGAGGTTATCAGAGCTTACATATATGGAGCTCTTTGATTATTGATTAAGCCATCCCATCAAATATTTTCAGTAAATGCAACTTTCATTCACCACCGAATAATTTAAAGCATAAGAAGTCATTATTTCATATTCAGAAAAGTTTGTATTAATCAAAAATGATGAGTTTAATTAACACAAAAGAAATAATATTTTACTAGCACTCAACTTTTTTAAGTTAGTAGAACTTCTAAACAAATTACAAGTTTTTACTACTTATAGCAGTTAATTAATTTGATAACTCAGCTTTACAGAGTTGATGAGAAAAGATTAGTTGACTCCACTAAATTCCTGTAGGATTTTTTACAGTGTACATGCAGAACGTCCTACATCACTCTCTCTCTCACTATCCTCAGCACACACACAGGCACACACAGTGGACAGTGCTCACTGGCATGCTGGAAGTTCCCCTCTACTGGTGGCGGCGGATGCTGAGACGCACTGCCCCAGAGGACCACCTCCCTGGGACCTTGAGCCAATCACGACAGCCGAAACAAGCCTTTTATCTACAGGGGCTTATTAAGCTAATTGAATTAGCATGTTGTGGTTTCTGAACCCAAATACGATTAGCCTGTTATTACTGTGTTATCAGGGTCCCTTGTTACAGTAACAGCAGGTTACTTTTGGCTGCTTCGTTGGCTCTTTTTCTCTCTCTCTCTGTCTCTCTCATTGCCTGCATAACACTGGAGCTTTTCACACATTCACATATCAGCTCCTTATCTGTTTGATACCTTGGCACAGTTACAGCATAATGAGAATCTAAGATATAGTGCATCCCATACCAGTTAAACTGACACTCACATTCATTTTAAAAGCATACTATCCAGGATTTTCCTGACAAAGCTGTAAAATTCATAAAATTAATCCATCTCAATCATCACTTATGTCTCACTAGAAGTGTGTGGTGGTGTTTCTATCCATAGAGACCCTGCCCTCTGCTGTATTTTCTTATTTTCCCATTATTTTGCAGTGCTCTGGATAATTCTGGGCTTCAGCCTTAGTACAGTGGTGGGTAGCCCCCCAGCCCATAACAGTGCACAGGCTGCGAGGTTGAGACTCTATAAAAAGTGTAGAGACCAACAGTTACATTGCTGTCTCTTTCTCTGTCCTCTGCTCTCTGCAGAGCAGACTGAGGACACAGCAACAAGACGAAGGTTCGGTTCTGTTGCATTCACACAAAACTTTGCTGACGCTAGTCCCTCACTTCATTCACTCTCTAGCTCTTTCGACCGATGCTGCTGTCGGTCTCTCATTCTCGTTAGTCGAACCAGAAAGGAAGGGCCAACTTCGAATGATGTGTTTACAAACAGCAACCCAGAAATCCTTCATATTCTACCTTTAAAATGTGGTTTATTGACTCACCAAACATCAGACAGTAATAATTAGCAACTAGCTAGTGACCAAAATGTTCAGCAATGGTCAGCTTTAACTGTGCGTCTGGTGATTTTTTTTTTTTTTTTTTTTTTTTTTTTGTCTCACAAAATCTTGATCTTCAACCTCCTTCTCACAAAAATCTCCCAATTATTTCGCAATAGCTATTTCTTTAATGGTGGAAAGCTTTAGAATGACACTCTTCCCTTATTAACCTTAAAGTCACATGTGATTATCACTGTATTTCATTACCATTGCTTTGGGATGATATAATAATAACAATGTTTTATTTTATTTAAAGGACCAGTGTGCAGGATTTTGGGATAAGGCTTCAGAGCTTGCAGACTGTAAACATCTTGCCTCACCCTCCCCTTCCGAATGTGTAGGAGAACCTATGGTGGCCATGAAACTCATGAATAACATGAACGGCCCTATAGCCAGTGTTTATTTTGTCCGCTCTGGGCTACTATAGAAACATGCCGGCCCTCAGTGGAAGACGACCTGCACCCTCTTTAAATATAAACGGCTCATTCCAAGGTAAGAAATATATGATTCATATTTTCCACAGCTTATACACTAATGGAAACATACTGATGGATATTATATTCCTTTTCTGCCATATTCTATGAATAAAACCCTGTAAATCTGACACACCGGGGGTTTAAACAAACAATGATCTTAATGTGATTTAAATTTCTTTTACAGATGTCTCCTGGCTAAGGAGGTTACAAAACAAATAACATAGACTTATAATTAACTATAAAATATGGTAGGAACAATCAAGGATCGCAAAACACATAAGAACTGATAAAAATAAAATAAATAAAAGCATTGTATATGTCTGGACCCAAAGCAAAGAAAATTTTGAAAAAGTCCAATGTTTCGTCTGAATGAACCAGTGTGAACACAGCGCTCGTTGTGCACCAAAGCTCCCTTTACCAGCTGGGCAGGGAGTCATAGAGACTGGCTTCAGAGGGGAGAGTAGGAGGTGGGCAGCCTGGGTGGAGGGAGATGCAGGGGTGAGGGAGGGAGGAGGGGGGGGGCTGTGTGAGGGAGCTGAGAGACCAGGTTGGGGAGTCAGCTGGTCTCTCTGAGCCTGTGATTAATACACTGGGGCTGCTCTGCACCACCTCCACACCACACTGTCCTCACCTCCAATTAGCATGCTAATGAACCTGCACATGTGTGACTGTGTGTGTGTGTGTGTGTGTGTGTGTGTCACCTGAGGGCTCTTTCTTACTGTGCAGCATAAACAGAAACAGGCTGGCATTCAGAGGAATGGCTGCTGCTCTGCTAATTGAGACTGTGTGTTGTGTGTGTGTGTGTGTGTGTGTGTGTGTGTGTGTGTGTGTGTGTGTGTGTGTGTGTATGTGTGTCATGGACTGTGACCCTGGTCTTCCTCGCTGCTGTTATGGTAACCGGTTGAATAGGAATGTTTTCTGAGCCTGGTTATACCTGTCATGGTGACCTTTGTTCTGTGTGATTGCTGAGAGGTGGACGCAACCAGTCACAGCTCGTTCTCCATGGGTAACATGATTTACACGTCCACCGTGACATGAGGAGGCGTCTGCAAACACTCAGAGGCTGTAAACACACAATACACAGTTAACAAATGAACACTATATCAAAATATGTATTGAGGAAAAACTATGTTTAAATAATTATTAAAGTTGCTGTTTTGCATTGTAACCCAGTTTTTTACGGCTTTTATTTCCCCTTCAGTAGCTTCAGTGCAGAGTATGTAATTCCGGCTGATAGGTGTCTCTCAATCAAAACAATAAGAAAAGACAGACCTTGATGATGTCATGAAGTAGCGTGGGATCATGAGGGTTGTTGTCATCATTGTTAACCAACCACCAAACCATCAAAATCTATCTGATGACTCAGGCATGGACGGAGAGACTAATTAGCACAGTACAGTAAGCAGTCGAGTGAGGTTGGCTCCCACGTGGGTCGGTGCTACAGACAGGTTGAGAAGCAGGAGTAAATCCACTTTTTGATCCCAAAAGTTTGAAACATAAACTTTGAGCTCTCCTCCTGCCAGTAAAGGAGCAAAATCAGTCTGGCCGTGGTGTTTCTTTAGCTAGAAGCTCTGGTCTGTCCTCAGCTCTCTCCCCCAAAAGCTCCCCGGCTCTCAGCAGCTTGTTTGTCAGCTCTGTGTCTCAGCTCTGGCCCGGTCCTCTCCACACAACACCCGACAAAAGCCCATCGATGGACTCGAATGAGCACAACTGAAGGGAAAGTCAAAAGTAACTGGGTGAGTTGACAAACCCCTGAACTGAGCATGTTGCTCATTAGCTCTCTTTAAGATTGTCTTTCTAGTAATTCCATCTTCCGGTAGTTGCTAATGTTGGAATAGCAACTTTTCCTGAATCAAGCTTTCCACTGAAGGGGCATGCACGCTCAGCTACACTAGTAGAACAGCCAGCAGGAACACCAGGTCTCTGAGATGACCTGTGATTAGTCAAAATCTCATGTCACGGACCTTCCTAAAGCCTGAAAACAGGGCCAAGAAGAGGTGCAGAAGTCTAGTTTTCGCTCAGACCACTTGATTTGCAAAATGCTAAAAGGTTTTTATGGAAATATTGCTCAGTGAAGCAAAATATATGTTGCCTCCCACAGCTTTAAAAAGTACACTGTACAGCAGACAACCTCACCCTCTATCCTTAGACCCTCGACTATAACAAACAAATAATAACCACACCAAAGCATCTGGGAGGCAGTGTGTGGAAGTACTCGGATTCTACACCGTGGAGGTGAAAATTAACATTAAATATAAGGCTATTTGCTGAGTTTTTAAAAAGCAGCTGACTTGAAACTATAACAAATCTGAGGACTCATCTGCTTGCCACCCAACAGGCAGTGGATGCATCAGAAAACAGCAGAGCAACATCAACTGTCCAACCTCTTATGACTGCCTTCTCAAGAGACAAGTCCAGCTGTATTATACAACATGGGAAAATAGAAAGACTACACTGAAGGGTAGGACAGTCACATGACCTTATATGATTTTTTATGGCCGCACCATTTCATTAAACCTAAACGTCTCGAGTATAAGTTCATGTATTTTCCCCCAAAAAGTTAACTTAAATGTTTTGTTGCACAGTCTGAGTTTGTAATGACTGACCTACAGGCAGGGCGGGTTTTACATCAGCATATTATTAGTAGATTGTTTTTGAGACATTCATAATTAAGGAATTGTACATGAGAAAGTACAGCGTGAAAAAAAATGACACCATTGCTGAGAACACTGGCAGCCTCTCCTTTTTAAAGTAAAGTTATTCCAAAAAAGCACATGGTTTAACACATGGTCTGGTGAGAAATAACTTTCAATATGTTTATCCTCATTACTAAAGTGAAAAGAGAAACAGAATGTGGGAGGTTGGACACGCAGAAGAGTGGCTTTTTTTTTCTTTTCTTTTCTTTTTTTTTTTCTTTTACTGGTAGCAGTGGGGTTTATGGGAATGCTTGTGTGGGACAAACGCTCACATGATATGACTTCCTTGTGCTTTTGTTAGCGGTGCTGAACCAAAACCATAATTTCACAGTCCAGCATCCAAATGCAAAAGGTAGGAACCACACATTTCAGCAGTTCGAATTAAATACATCTCCATTTCACGCGTATATTTTTGCAGTGCTCAAAAAGACACCAATCTTTCAGCCTTTTGGATGCTAAAATAAGGATTAATTTACATGCTTTATGGTCAGTGATCCTTCAGTGTGTCATCACCTCGCTCTCAAAAACTGTGCATCAACAAAGACATTTTACACAGTTAAGATTCCTCATGAACAACAATATAATCCTGTTTCCATTTCAGCCCTCTGGGTACACATGCATGTACAAGAATGTGCATTTAAGTGCCTGAGTGTGTGTGCATGCATACGGGTTGTGTGTGTACAGATGCAGGCAGGGAAACAGTGAGCACCAGTGCTACAGTAACCTTTGCAATAATCAGTTCTGTCTGATGGGCCTCTTTAATTAACCTTGTAGGAAATTAATCCCAGTGTTAAATGGACAAGAAAAAGATGTTTGATTACCACCGCGAGCCAACTGGGACTTCTCCCTCTGTCTAATTGCCCAGGAAGAGAGAACAAGAGAAAAAGTAGCAAGAATGAAAAAGGGAGAAACAGATAGGGAGAGGGAGGCGAGAGGCGAGAGGCGAGAGGGTAGAGCGGAGAGCGAAGCGCCTCGAATCCTGTGGTGTCATTAGCGTCTGTGTGAATGTCAGTTAGTCCCTGGAGCACTGATAAGGCTTCACCAAGAAGAGAGAGGAGAGGGAAAAAGAGAGGACAGGGAAGAGAAGGACGTTGAGGAAAAGGGAGGAAACATTTTGTTAAACTGAGAGAGACAAAACACTTCACAAAGCGTACAGAAATCCTGAGTAGTTACTGGGGAATGAGAGGGAACTAACTGTTAAAGCAGAAAAGCTAACAGGCTAACAAGTGGTTCCTGAATAAAGGCCTCGGTATGCTTCAGACTAAGTCAGTTGTACAATATGTTGCCAGAAGGTCAATGTGTTTACACCTTTTACAAATGCCCACTCTCAAAATTCCTCCTCCTGGCTGGAAGAATTCAGCAACTTCATTCTTTCTGGCGTCAACACAATAATCGCACACAGAAATAAGGCACACTTTCGGACAGTCTGTTCTCCAAGGCATTGAGCTGTGTTGTACTCACATTAAAAGCGTAAGAAGCTGCTGTGTGTGAAAAATGAAGAAAGAGAGCTTGGAGGAGAGAAGTTCAAATGTCACACCTCTGCACACCTGGACAATCACTTTGTAAAGTGAGTGAGATTGTCAAGTATTGTTTTCGAAGGTTACAAAAATTTGCAGAAGCTGACAGAGACTTTATAACATGCTGAAGCCTTAATTAATGTTGTTAATAATATGCAAAGTGACCAAAGACAGACTGCTAGTCTGTCTTTGACTCAAGTAAAGTGAATTATCGTATGAAAACTGCATAACAACGATTAGTTCGTAAAGATTAACAAATATCTAGTTATTGATCATTAAAAGCTGATAGTATCTAGCAGTTGGTTCACAGGCTGTTATGTACCATACATTTTGGTGTAAGTTTGCTCCTCTCTGGAGCTTCAGAGGTTTTGGGATCGCTCTGATACCAGTATCGGAAAATGCCTCCAATGCAGCTTAAAATGCTGCGTCACAAGCGCTTTTTTCCTCAGAATACCAAAGTCATTCTATAGCATTGATTTCCTATATGTATTTGTTCATGTTTAACAAAAGGTTTGAGCCAGGCCAAACAACATTGTTTGCAATCACATCTGTACAGGGTTAGTAATAAACAGCTGTTAAAACATATATATTTTTTAATGCATTAGTGTCGGGTTGGTACTCCGTATCTGCCGATACCCAGAGTTAAAGTACTGGAATCAGTATCGTATCAGAACAGCTCTAGCTTTAGCTACGAGGAGGTGATAATCAACACCCAAGCCCTCCTCTCCCCTTCATCTCTCTCTCCCTGAGGCCTGCTCGAGCAGGTGCTTCCCTTCTCTCCTCACTAATGTCTCCAGATCTTTGCACTGACCTCAGCTATCCATGACTCATCCCGCAGCTTGCTGGCTCTGCGTGTCAGTGTGTGTGTTGGCTGTGCTCATCAGTGTGTGTCGACTTCCCGGATCCCTGCAGGTGTCTGTATCAATAATCCAGAGGGCAGAGAGAAGAGAACCAAGCGGAGGCTACGTCCGCTGTTTTCAGCTTTGGCTGTTTAGTCTGTCCTCCAAGATTGGCCCTGTCTTAATGTTGTGTCACAGAGTTTGACAAAGTGGTCTGTTTTCTCAATCTTTTTCATAAAGGGACACTTTAAAATAATTGGCTACATATGTTCCTTCTTCATTTATTAATTATAAAATAAAAGGGAAAAAATCAATAAAAGTTTATGGTGAACACCTTTTGTCTGTATAGAAACACGTGACAGGTGTTAGGCTACTTGAAAAATGTCCAACTCATCACTTTTTACAACTACTATTACCGTAATTTACTGGTCACAAGCAGCTAGTGATAGCTAAGCCCCAGTGGCCGCACGTCAAGTTCCAGGAGGACTGTCATGGCCCTCTAACTCTGAATAAAACCAGATAATTCCTAACGTAGGCTTACGATGCAAGCTAGGAAGACAGACCATGTGAAAAAGACAACTTCTAAGTTATTTTAAGGCACATTTCTCCTCTTTTGGTGGAGGTTAGCCACCACCCAGCACTCCAAGGTGCTGCGCCAAGTGAACATGTCTTTGTAAGGCTTGTAAATACTTCTTCATTAATTGGTTTCACTATGCCATTGGCTTTTTGCGTAAGCCTCAAAGGTATGCCATAGTTGACATGTGCCTATTTAATGGTCAGCCCCAGTCAAAATGGGTTTTTTTTCTAATGTTCATGTCCCCTAAAATGTCTGACCGCAACTAGACTGACTGTATCTGTGCAAAGTTTGTCACTACATGTTTTTACATCACTCAACTTTTTCCTAAAATCTGAGATTCAAATGTACACTGGGCAAGCCAGATTTGGTAACAATTCAAACCTAGTCTCTGTCTAATATGCTTTATGGTGGCGAAAAAAACCCTGAAACCTCCAGCTGAAGATGCTAACTACACTTACCATTCTAATACGTCAAACTCCTCGGCTGAGTCTGACTGAAGCTCAAACATGTATGGCTGAATCTCTTGGATGTTCCTTGTAATGCTAATGGAAGCCATCATGATGTGCTTTGCTTTTTCACTTGCAGAGTGAAAGTGCAAGTGCAAGCAGCAGAGGACAGATTCTGATTTTCTCAATGAGGGACAGAGAGAAGATTTGTTTCCAGCACCTCCAGGTTTGTTTGTTTTTTAAACCTTTATAGAAACTTTTTTGTGGGAAAACCACGTTAAACAAATATTAGTCTAAATCATGTCTGGAGGGGAATTTTAAGAATGTACAATAACTTCTTGTTGCGGCTAATGCAAATATGAAACTAGCACGGGGAGCTACAGTTGGCTAGTTGTGTTTCTGATGCTGATGGAGATTGTTTAGAGCAGTGGTTTTCAAACTGGAGTTGGGGGACCAACAGGTGTCTTTGAAGTGTGTTATAGCACAAAAACTTTTGTAACATTTTTTGGAAGTTGAAACAACAAGAAAAGAAATAGGATTGGCTGTTTTGACTGATTTACAAATTACTAATTTACAGTGATCCTAGTTTGCTTGCTGCTAGATTACTTTCTGCTTCTAGATTTCCTTTCCTCAAGACTAGAATCTACTTTGCATCACAAAAATTGCAGGATTTTGCATTTAACTGACAGATCAAATGTTTGCTGTTGAAGATGCAAGCTTCTCTTTTCATTAGCTGTAGACTCTGATAAAGATATAAAAGATTAATATCTAATATCCATTATGTAATTAAAAAGTAAGTGATCTTTCTTAAGTCTTAGTAACTTTGTCGGCGAGTATTAATATTTAAAAAGTTTATTTGAAAAAAATACTTACCATTAGATTAACTGACTTGATGTTTTTCAGATTTGCATTTGTGCGTGAGTCTATTTGAATATTGTTCTTGTCAGTCGAGCGTTCACTAGCTTCATTGTCTGCAGCTCACCTCGCCTTCTCCTCTTTACGAGCTCGTTAGTGTTAACTCATCAGCGGGGTCAAACGCTGAAAAACACACATTACAACACAGCCAAAAGATCACATTACACAATTTGAATAAATACAAGGCAATTTGTCACTGTCATGTCAGAGTTGCCCCTTTCTCTGTCTGCCCTGGCTGGCTCTCTCATCCTCCCCCCCCCTACTCCCTCTCCTCCTCCTCCTCCTCCACGGCACCGCAGCAGGAAGCAGTAATGGTGATTGTATTAACCCCTCGTAGAGAGCACTGACCTCCGCTTCTGTTCAGCTGGAGGTAATAGTCCAGGAACACACACAGACATGTGTTTCTATGTGTACACACTCACCCTGCAGGATCCAACCAAAGTTGAAGATTTTGGAAGACTTTGGGGGCTTGTCCAAGTAATAAATGAAATGGGGTGAAGAAGGTGATGTTCAATAAAGTGTGTCTAGTGTATTACAGAACTCTGACAAAGTCTGTCAACTGTTTGGCTACAAGTGGCAGACCTGGGTTGGGTCCAACAGGGGCCAGTGCCCCTTTGAAAACAATCTTGGACTTACTTTTCGGCCAAATGTGTAGTAGTGTTTTCTCTCAGGAGCTAAAGGAAGCTAGGACTCCTTCATAATTAAAACTAAATCTTACACACTGGCTGAAAGCCTTACCATTTCTTTGTCATTTGTTATATTTGTATTAGCTTGTCATTTTAACAGCCTCTCCATTTTTCACTGAGTTTCTTCAAATTAGACAGTACTTAGACAGGATTACAACATGTGCTAAATGTCACTTGGTTTAGTGAAAGACTGTATTTCACTGTTATGGTAAGAGGCAGTCATGTCAAAGGGAGACATGTACTAATCTATCACACCACTTCAAAACTGTGGACGGTTAGGACTCTGGGAAAAAAGCCAAAAAGCCCATTTGTCTGACAGCCCATTATCCCGAAAACAAACACCCATTGCTCCAAAAATACACACTCTCCCTGCAGTTACTAACCCTAACACCAAAGACACGCACATCCCTGAGCTCAGTGGGTTGGGTGCTGGATCACAAAAATATCTGAACAAGAAAGGAAAAAATCTTTGCACCAAAAGAGCTCCCATTAAACACATTTATTGATGTTTCGAGTTATCGGCTCTTCCTCAGACTGTTGAGCAGTCTAACACCCGAACACCAACCGATCTAATGACTCGGGAAACAGGGGCGTGCACCAACTGAGGTAAAACTCTCATGGTTTTATTCCGACATTGGAAGTTTGTCTGTGACAATAAAATTGCTTGAAACGTTGTTTGTCGTGGGGACAGAAAGATAATCTATTAAGAGCAAAACCCCCACTGATTCAGCACCATGGACAGCGCCGGCAGTCACTGAAATAACTACTCCGAGGAGAGTGTGTATTTTTGGAGCAATGGGCTTTCGGTCCAATGAGACATCTCTAGGACTAATAGGCTGTCGGTACAATGGGTAGACTCCATTTGAGTTAGGTTGTGGCAAAAGAACAGCTTAGTAAAGGTTAGATAAAGATCATGGTTTTGGGATAAGATTACTACTTTGTTTGGGTCAGGGGTTGTTTGAGGTCATAGTTACAGTAATAACCATATGTTTTTATGGTTTTATGAGGCCATGATTAAAAGAAAATAGTATTGACTGTTGGTGGGAGCCAGGAAGAAAACAGTAGTCTCCTGTATTTCATGTAGTGTAATGTTTTATTAAGCAATCTGATGGAAATAAAATCCTACAGTTGATAGAGAGCTCCTGGACTTAAACAGACGTGCATTTGCTCAAAACAACTGCCTGTTTCTCTTTTGAGGAAAGTCTGAGTGAAAAGACATCATACACTATCATTCTCTAATCTCTAATCTTAAATGTAGTCTTGACTTGTTTAGAACATATGCATGCTGAAATTGTTGCTTTTATGCTGTCCACACACAGACAGAGTTTGCACCATGCACATGCATTTATGGTAAAATCACTAAGTTCCATACAACAAATTTTCTTCCTGAACTTCCCAAACCTTTCTTCCTGAATTTAGCATATCGGCCGATACGAGTACAAATCTGATACCATCATTTTTTTAACAGCTGTGTACTATTAATCCTGCAGGTATGTGATTACTATCATTGTTGTATGGCCTGGCTCAGGTTTAAATAAACAGCATGCAGGACAGTGCTGGGAAGTAGCAGGGCCTCTGTTCAGAGCTAATAAATTACATTATGTCAGATCGGTGATAGACTCACGTACTGATACCCAATCCAGCGCTGTAGGCTGTAGGCCATTTCTGATATTGGCATCGCTGTTGGAACAACCCTGCAAATCACCCACAATAGCCTGTGTGATTTGTAATGGTAGCCCACAGAAGATCTTCAGGTTGCTTGTTACTTTTTTTTCATCCTTGTTTTGCTCTTAAGCTCCCTGTATAATAATTAATTGGCTTTAATAATTAGCTAGATAAGGAATATTGTGGGCTTATGCCGGTTGTTTTTGTATGACACAGATAACGGTGGTGTTTAAGTCATGAATTGATACATGGTGGATACTGAACTGAACATTTAATTATCTGTGAATGAATACTGAGTGGATAATTGTACTCCACTACTGATCTGTACATTGTATTTGAGTATAAGCTGCTAAGTCGAAAGATTCAAATAATCATGCAGAGATGTGGGGTTTGTTTTGGTTTGGTCTCTTTTTTGTCAGACTGAATAGACGGACACATACACAGAATAAGTGGTTATGGAGGCAGCTGCCTGGAGGAAGAGAGACCTTGGTGAATTTACAGCCTGCAGCAACTTAATACGATATAGTGGCTTTTGTTTGATATTTCAGCAAAAGATATTGTTGCACATTTGTGATATGAGCGTAGTTGGCACAATAAGCTCAGAGGGCTAACTTGGCTTGTTTGCTATGATGCATGAACGTCTCTGTCTCACTGAATGTCCCGGCAAACCCCATTTAAAAATCTGGCAGTTCAATTAAGTGCTCCTGATGGTCTATATGGAAAAACAGGACAAATAGTCAAATATTCATATTGAAACAGCCAAATCAGATTCAAGTGACAAAGTTCTACGCTGGGTACAAACCTACTTTGCAGAACTGTTTACTGTACGTATATGCCGTTGTTGTTGTTCCGATACCAATACCAGTATCAGGAAATGCCTCCGGTGCTGCCTAAAATGTGGCATCAAGCATTGGAAAATAGGCGAGTACGCACCAGTCCTGTACCACGTAATGTATTAGTCCCAAAATAGGACACTGCTACTTTCCAGGAGCAAATTTTATGGCCAGTGGAAAAGAGAAACACAAGCTTTACGATGGTGTTGCAAAGTCTGGGTTATTGTAGCAGGTCATGGTAAAGAGAAGGTCTTTGGAGTCTCTGTCAGGAGGGAGAATCTGGTGGGTTGTGTATTTCCCAGTTGTAGTTCAGAGGTAGCAAGAGTCTTAGCAGAGCTTAGGTCAACGCTGCAATCCTCCCTGACTAAGTAAACTTACTGACCGATCACCAGGTGTATATACTGGACTTAATCTCTGTTACTGAACCGCGAAACAGACGCTGTTATTTCAATCTTCATTTTCTGATTTGGCGCAGACTTTTGAGTTGTCTGTCTTTTATGACTGATAAGCTTTAGTTGCAAAGTTCAGGTGTCAGAATCTGTATTGCCACATCTCTATTATGGTAGGTATGTTGAGAAAAAAAAACTGTGATACTGCTGATTTGCTTTATTTCAACTACATGTGAACTAGAGGTGTTCAGTGCTGATGTACTGCTGAATAGTATCTGAGCAGTGATGCAATTGCTTAGCTTTAAATAAAGTGCCTAACTACATTGTCATTGTCTGAAAGAAACTATTCGAATCGGCGTAATTCATAATTTACACCTCTAATCTGAGTGTGTTATGTTCGTCTCTAAAATAACACCAGCAGTATCGTTTTATTACACCAACATGTCTCACTTGAACCTTCTCACTTGGCTTCCTCACAAATTTTCCCATG
Organism: Lutjanus argentimaculatus; assembly: GCA_034769285.1. NCBI lineage: Eukaryota > Metazoa > Chordata > Actinopteri > Lutjaniformes > Lutjanidae > Lutjanus > Lutjanus argentimaculatus. The sequence goes on from JAWZSL010000006.1 coordinate 27,231,842, forward strand.
CCACACATAGTATCAGTATCATAGTTCCAGTGCTAATATAACAGTTTCAGTGTTAATATAACTAAAAGAGTCGTTTTAGTGTGAATATCAGTGTCGTTTTAAGCCAGCTACCAGCACTGGTGCCTAACTTTAAAAGACCTGCGTGTTTGCAGTATTTGCAGTCGCCTCTTATCACGTATATCCTGAGGTATGAATGTTGAAACTCTAAAAACTGTTTCATCTCAATTCTCTTGAGAGTTATGTGCTCAGTGGGCTTGTTTTCATTGCCAGGTTGACAGAAGATTAGTGTATCTATCACCAGTGAGTCCCTGTCCATGTGATATCTTGCCAAAATATCACCCTCATTAACCCCGACACCTTCACGCAGAGATCTGTAGATCTTTAACAGACGAATTAAAAAGGGCAACATAAAAACATTCAGAGTGAGGACGGTGTTGCTTAGAAATGTGTATTAGCTAGTACAGTATAATAGAAGTCATATGCTGCTGCTGTTTAAATACAGTTTAAAACACATGTAGACTTTATGCACTTATCTAGATTGCCAGAGAGGAAAGCCTTTAATAAAAGTATTTCTCAGAGATGTGTGTGGGGCGGAAGTCACACGGGGCACCTCCGAGCGTACGGGGGTTAGCACAACAGCTCAGACCTCCTGCACTCTTTCATCTGGCTGTTTCAACATCCCTTCACCCCCTCCACCCTTTCCACTCTTAAACAAATCCTCTTCTTTCTGACATCCTAACACACACAAACACACATGTGCACAAAAAAGAAAGAAAAAAAAAAAAAAAAAAAAAGCCCCAGGGCAGAGCTGTGACCTATCCAGACTTTGACCTGTGTGGGTGAAACAGTCAAAGTCCTCATGGACCCAGATGTCCTCTTGGCTTTTAAAACCGCACACTTTCTTTTCTCCTCTCCTCCTCCTCCTCCTCCTCCTCTTCTTCCTCGCTCACTCGCTCGCTCGCTCGCACTCCTTTCCCTGCAGCCCCTCTGGAGACTCAGTGATAACCAGGGTAGACGGGAGGAGGAAGGGAGCGGAGGAAAGAGGGGTGGAGGGGGAAGAGGAGGAGGAGGAGGGTGGGGGTTGTGATGTCCCGACTCAGGGATATTTAATCCTCTCTGTGAGGGGCGAGCGTCTCTCTCCCTCTGTTTGGCTTTGGGAGATCAAAGAGGCAGTTCAGATCCTGGCGAGATCGCTCGCTCTCTCCTCCTGAGTGGACCAGAGACTCTCAGACACACACACACACACACACACACACACACACACACACACAACACACACACACACACACGCTTAAGTACTTGGGCTGACTGGCGAGGATGTCGGTGGTGGTGCTGGTGGTGGTAATGAGGCAGTGATTGATGGGACTTTATGCTTCTTTACTGCACTGTCTTAAACCACCAGTATATGAGCACTCTCCAAATAAAATCAAATCTGTGTGCAGAGGAGAAATGGCTGGTTAAAAGAAGACCCACATTTTTCTTCTATCAACAGTATCATGTGGTTTCCTCTGGGGTTGAATTCGAGCTTTACCTCCGTAGAGTTACACTAGTTGAAAAGTTAACTTCGTACTCCAGCATGCTCCCACTGCGACTCACAAAGCTTCTTCTTTTGGCACGGACGTGATAAAACAAACACACCTGGAGTATACTGCTGGCTTTAGGCCATAACCAGAACGATAATGTGGATACATTTGGAAAAAAAGCAGCCTTTTTCTTTCTTTTTTTTTCTGCTCTGGCCCTCCACCCACACTGAGCTGATAATTCATCCACCAGAAACAGATAGTTTTAAAAGTGCTATCCAAAATTCAAGTCTCACGTTGCGATGTGTATGGGGAAAGTTTAGTTTTTCAACAACTTGGATGACCACTTTTGAGAAACCTCATTTTCTGATTCATTCCATTCTTTTAAAAAATGCCATAAAACGGGGATGTCTCTTTGCCCTAGTGGTCTAAGATGCGTAGCAGGTAATCACACCATCACCAACGTCACCTCTGTTGCATTTCGTGCTCTCTTTTTGCTCCTTGCTCTCATCCCAATGTTTTCTTGCCTGTGTGTATAGGCGAAATGCCCCCCAGACTGAAATGTCCCGGCAACTGCTAGATGGATTGCAATGAAATTTTCTACAGACAGTAATGTTCCCGAGAAAATGAAGCCTCCTGACTGCGGTGATCCCCTGACTTTTCCTCTAGATTTATATTTCAGTAAGATGTCTGGACAGTTATTGGATGGATTGACATGAAACTCTGTACAGACATTTCTGCTCTCCTCGTGAATTGCAAGCACCTTGGTGATCCTTTACATCATCAGGTAAAATTTCAGTTTGTCCAACACTTTGGTTTATGACCAAATACCTGCAAACCTATTGAGATTCCCATCAGCCTTAGCTATTCTTTGTGTTTAGTGCAAGCTGGAAGAGGTGTGACCTAACTCATTGTTTTCCAAGCCACAAGTAAGTCTTACTTCTTTGCACTGAAGTCTCAATTAATGTCCCAAGTCAAGGCCTCAGTCCTAAACCGGTTATAATGCGCTCGCGCTTACTGATTCCACTTAAACAACAGAACCTCAACTTACTGTTCTTTGTGGAACTTTAAATGTTGAACAATGTTGGAAGTTGTTGCATCTTGGTAATTTTCCACCTGCACATTTTGCATACTGTGATTTGCAGTATATTGCATTTTTTGTTGTCTACCACATAGTTTTTGTGCATAACAAAATAATCTCAACTTTTTCCAACTGAAGCTCAGTAACGTGCTTCATGGTTCTCTGCTGCAACTGAAGTGGATGCTGACAGATTTATTCAAACTATGTATATCTAGGGAATTAAGTACAGACTTGCTGAGAATGTTTAGCATTTGCCTTGGTTGATTCAAAAAATGAAGGGAAATTAATTGATCTGTGGATTCACACAAGAATACGTTTCAATCTTTGGGCTTGGGGAAAAGTAGCAAGTATTTTCTAGTCAAAAGTTCAAGTGAAGTCACAAGCCACAGGTGCCAAGATGCCAGTCTTTTTTGATTTCGTCAAGTTGAGTCTGAAGTCATCAAATTTGTGACTCAGGTCCAAGTGATGTGAGAGAGGCGAGAGTCCACACCTTTGCTAAATTAGCAACTGCTAGCATGCTAACATCATAAACTAAGATGGTTAACATAAGAAACATTACAGCCTCACAGTGCTGCTCGCATGGCTGGAGACTCAGCTGGAGACTCTTAGTTGAAACATGAGGACATGGTCGAGGCAGAACTCCTTCAGTTGACATGTTTTTCGGTCTCCTGGTTCCCTGCTATGTAACATTTAGTTTAAATAAAATAGGGTAGAAAAATGTTTAGTCATCTTAATGTTAGGAATAGAGATTCATGATAAATATCAGGACCAATAAATTATCAGGCTATATTGACCTACACCACTACATCGGTCTCTATCAATTTCGTCATATATTAGCCAACTAATGTTAGCAATACTAATATCTGATTTGACAGATTTCATTTGAATTCTTGGGCAAAATGCTCTATAAAAGCCAAAGTATGTTTGCGGAGGTTTTATGTACTTTAATGAACATTTGAAGAGTCAGAACTGTTATTTGTTTTTGTTGTAACAGTGATGTCAGTTATATTTGGTTTGGTCAGAGCTTTGGAGTATTAAATCATCCATCTACATCTGAGCCTTTCTTACTCTCAGGTGTGCATAAACTACAGGTTACGAACTTTTTTAAAATACAAAAATCTTATCGTATCAGCCATGAGAAGGAGGTGATTATCGCTTATCAGCATCAGCTGAAAAAAATCCATATTGCCCATCCTTAGTTAGAAAGAAATATGCTCCCTTGGGAAAACATGAGCCTTATACTCATACTCTTTTTTTAATAAATGACTTATCAATTTTGAAGTTTATGTGCTGATTTTTGTGCTTTTGTATCCTGCCTTGTCAAACTGTATTAAATGCAACAACAACTTCAATACTGGACCTTTAGCAAAACCTTAGAATACATACAATGACAATGTTTTTTTTAAAAATGTCAGATTTTTTTTTTTTAAAGTCTCACTTTTGACAATATCTGCAAATGGCAGCTGCAGTATGGTAGGTTGAGGAAACCTCCGTACCAATCCAATATAGATGTAATTCTGAGGGATTCCAGGCTGATCAGTTTTTTTATACAAGGTGTACAGGTTGTGGTCTACAACATGAGATGTTATCCTTCCATTCCTACAGGCTTGGCTCAGAATTAAACGTGTTCAACAATTCTGCACGTAAACTCATCAGAGGCTGGAGCGCTTTATTGTTGGATGCAATAATGTTTTTCTCATCTAATGCCTAAAATGAGTTTCACACCCATTGCAGCCTTGCCAAGTGTTTATAATATTACTTAAAAGATATTCTCTGAGTCAGGGAGTGAGTACATTTCAGCGCTTTCTGTTTCATCACCCTGGAGGAGTTTGTTAACAGTGGGAGCTAAAAACCGTATAGCTGGCGATAACAAAAGTGATGATTCCAATGTTTCCTTTCTATTTGTATTTTAATTTTATACCAATCCCCTGAAACACACACACACACAGACTCATGCACTTACACACACGCACAAATGTAAACCCACGGCTCCCCTGCCACTCGGCTTCTGAGGTTTGCAGGTCTCTGATAGGAAGCCTCTGAAATGGAAAAGAGATAAGAGTAAATAAACAAACAAATACAATAAAACCGAATTTGTGCTGGTTCAGTGCACACAGAGGGAGAGGGGGAGAGGGAAACGGAGGGAGCGCACTCTGCAAGGCCTGACGCCGAACCCCACAAAGATGCATTCTCAATAAAGCAAAGCAAGGTAAATACCTAAGTGAATTCATGCAAGTTCCATTTATTCAGTGAAATCTGTTGAGACTGTGAGCAGATAGAGAGAGACACCATTTGGCTCTCGAACAATGGAGCTATCAGTTACCGCCTCTGTGTTCCCTCGATATGATCTCCGTCCATTTTATACAACTGAATTGCTCCCAAAAAAAGCATTTTATTTCCATCACAATAATGTCATTTGGTGTTGTCAGCTAATTCTCAGTGGCACAGCGAGCTTTCTTTTTCAGCCCTTGTCGATACCTTAGCGGAGGAACCGCGCTAAACCAAATGTTCTGCACAGCCAATCTGCCTTTAAAGCAGTGCCACAGGCTTTGATGTGCGCCCACACCAACATGCCACTCCAACAGCCTTTCTTCTCAGATGTTGCTTAATTACACTATCATAGTCTGTTAATTACCTTATCAGTGCCGCATAATCCCATGGTCAGTGTCTGAACGGCGCGTATCAAAGCAATGCGAGTCTCTTTCATGTGTTTTTTTTGGTCTTGATTAGTGAATGCAACAGACCTAAACAGTAATTTGAGGACAACAAGTTGTGATATTAGGCAGGGCTTCATGTTGAAGCTATTTCTCGATGAATAACAGTTTCCCACCCGGTGCTTCATTGGAGCATCTCTGACTACAGCGTGCCAGATACTGTACTGTCACTCAGTGCAGCCTTTGCTTTCGGTCTCTGTACAGACACGACTGTACGAAACCCAGCATCAACCCAACATCACAGTGACAACATGATGCAGAAGAGCCGCTGGCACGAGCAGACGTAGCTGCTTTCACAACCTTGTTGGCACATCACAGAATTCTTCTTAAATGGAAGATTGCACAGCCCCCCTCACAATGTGAAGTTTCGTTCTCAAGCTTGAGAGAGTTAATATGCAGGATTTTTCTAAAAAAAAAAACAAAAACAAAACAATGCATAGACTCATATAAACATAATTCCTCTCAATCATCACTTACAACCCACTAGAAGTGTGTGGTGGTGGTTGTATCTGCAGAGACCTGCCAGTATTTCCTTATTTTCTCATTATTTTGCTGTGTTCGGACGATTTACCAACCCGAAGCGTTGGTATTTGACATCCTGGGAACGAGGCTCAGCAATCAACTATCTACTGATGCTGCCGTTAAAGGGATAGTTCACACAAAAGTCAAAATTCAGTCATTATCTACCCCTCATGCCAACTGAAGGTCAGGTTTAGTTTTTTAGTGAACCACTGCTGTAGTTTGACAGGAAAACAGAGTTGCAGAATCTCCCAAACAATTTCAGTGAATGGTGACCAGTTTTCAAATATAAAAAAAACAACCAAAAAAATGCCTCCAGGCTCCTCATCTGGTATAAACCTAACCTTCAATCTGCATGAGGATGTTTAGATAATGACTGATTTTCCATTTCTGGGTGAACTATCCCTTCAAATATCTCTGAGGGGTTCAAATGATAAATTTGTTTTTCAAAGTGGCAACCATTTAATCTTCAGCCTACTACCACCTTAAAAACATAGCAAGAATTAAAGGATTTCTGTCTAAAGAAGACGCAGAAAAACTTGTTCGCGCTTTCATTTTCAGCAGGCTGGACTATTGTAACGGGGTCTTCACAGGTCTGAGTTAAAAATCAATCAGACAACTGCAGCTCGTCCAGAACGCTGCTGCCAGAGTCCTCACCAACACCAAGAGAGTGGAGCACATTACACCAGTGCTTAAGTCACTGCACTGGCTTCCTGTGTGTCAAAGGATAGACTTTAAAATCTTGTTACTTGTCTATAAAGCGCCTCTGCTTTACTTGTACATTATGAAGCACCCAGAAGCCTCAGATCATCTGGAACAGGTTTACTCAGTGTTCCCAGGATCAAAACCAAACAAGGTGAAGCAGCCTTTAGTTTCTATGCTCCTCATTCTGTGGAACAAACTTCCAGAATATCTGAGGTCAGCTGAAAACTGTCAGCTCATTTAAATCAGGGCTAAAAACACTGTTTACTGCAGCTTACCAGTGAAGTAGATATGTGACTTATTGTTAGAATAATCTGTAGCTATTGTTTTTATATTTGTCTGCTGTTGTTTTGCTTTGTTTGCTTTTTAAATGCATTTTCTGTAATGTTTTTAACTATTTATTGTCTTGCTTTTAGCTTTTGTTTTTAATAATCTTAAATGCAATTTTTATGTATTATTTTAATGAATTTCTAAGTTCTTGTAAAGCACCTTGAATTGCCTTGTGTATGAATGGTGCTATACAAATAAAATTGCCTTGCCAGTGTCCTGCAGAGGCTTTTCAGATGACAAGAACTGAGTCCCGTCATTGGCACCGACTCTATGTTGTCAACGATGTGGTCCGAGCAATTTGCAAATTTTCTTTTATTTATTATTCACTCACATGTTTATTTTATTTTATTTTATTTTCCTGCTCCATATTTCTACCCAACATCATCTCATTTAGTCTGCCCCCCCCTACTTGTATTATGTCACCCTCACAATCATTTGTGTTTTGTGTATCATTCAGCCAACATTAGTTACAGTTTTATAATATGTTTAATTCTGTGTTTATGGCTACGATCAGGGCGCACTTTCCTGCTACCTCTACCAGCCAGTGCTGCTTCTAAAACATGTGACTTTTATGATTTATTTAGTATATCTTTTTTTTTTTTTTTTTTTTTTTTACTTCCTCCATTTTTCTTCCCATTATTACAGGTGATGGGAGGTGTTTGGGTGGGGCTGTTGTTGTTTGTAATGCCCTATAACTATTGCAACTTATCAATAAAAACACACTTTAGTGTACTAAATTTCCTATAACATTACAAATGGTTGTACTTTCACTTTTTTTTGTTTTTTAATTTAACTACAGAAAGAGACAGGCTAAGTCCCTGCCTCCAGTTTTCATGCCCCTTTACTCTCTCTGCTCCTTTACAGCTCTGTATTTGACACCCAGAAATGCGATTTATCAATCTTTTTGTTTTGGAAAGAAAACATACTTCCAAAAATATGTAACTTTAATACTTTAAACAGTCACTGTTAGTTTCCCTGTTGATTAGCAAAACAGCAAAACTAAAGAGTGTGTCCATGAAATTTGTGAGGAAACGGGCCAAGAGAAGAGCATGTAGGCGGGTACATCTGTATACAGATGTTATGATTATGTTATGTGAGAGAACTCCAAGCAAACATAATATCTGAATTCATAATGTGAAATATTCTCCCAGTGTTAACTCACAAAATTATAATCTTCCATGTTGTTGTATTGGAATGACGGCGTGGCACCTGTATTTTTACGTTGAGTGCATCTGATGTGTTGCATGCTATATGTGTCGGCTTCTCTCCACACAGCTCTGTTTCAATGCAGAGACGATAATTAAGAAATAATTGGAGGGGCCAGAGAAATGTTCCTCAAGCGTGGAAGATGCATGCCTAAATGTTAATTCCACTCGGAATATGTTAACGTATGCACAGATGTTAATGTAGCCTCCACGTCGGGCTCTTGTGTTGTGCACCTCAGTGCTCTCCCTGCGCGCACGTGTTCTTCCCCTCAGCTCTGCCAGCAGCCTACTGGATCTGTCAACTTGGGGAAAATTTCCATTTTGCAGCTAACTCTGCAGCCTTTTGATGGATACGTCTTGCCGACTTTTATCTCTCGGCGCGTCTGCAAACTAATTAATATTTTTTTTCTCTCACTCTCTCTCTCTCTCTCTCTCTCTCTCCCCTTCAGGCAAATATTTGTTTCCTCAGAAGTGAGCGTGGGCAAACCTTCCTCACAGCTCCATATGCTGCCAGCTGCCAATCAAGTGGGCTGGAACCCTGAAACTAATCGCAACCCCCTCCTCTCTCCTCTGTCTCCTCTTCCTCTCCTTCAGCAGAAATGAAAGAAGTTGGGGGGGGGGGGGGGGTTAGGGGTGTAGGGGGGGGTTTGTGTTTAAGGAAAATAAAGACATACAGTAGAGCAGAAGAAGAAGAAGAAAGGGGATGGTTGAGACACAAGCCCAAAGCAATGTCTCCTCTGTTCTGTCCGTCCACACAGAGATCCTCCAGCCCGTCTCCATGCTAAGCTCTTTGTTTTTATTTCACTTTATTGTATTTATTTATGTATTGTTCAAATGGATTGGACTGTATCTGTACTGGATTTGTTTTGTTTGCCAGACAGCTCCAAGAGTGCATAGTGCTTGTACACAATGATTTGTGTGTGTGTGTGTCTGTGTGTGTGTGTCCTGCCCAGGTAGTGGGTTGTGTGTGTTGTTGTGTGTGTGTGTGTGTGTGTGTGTGCCAGAGCCAGAACACAAACACACAGGCTGGGCAAAAACCAGCTTTACATGCAGCTACAGCTCAGCAGCAGGTGAATGAAGAGGGCAGCAGCAACGAAATGATTAATGTCGTGTTTTATCAACCACACTGCTGTAATTACTGGTTAGTCCAACCTAGCTAACCCTAACCCTAACCCCAACTTCCTAACCCTCTGTCACAGGTGCTGATGGACAGAACTTCCTGGACACTTACCCTACCTCAGCAGACATGAGGCTAGTTCCAGTATTGGAAAGAGTACTGAAAATCTGTACTCAAGTAGAAGTACTATTACTGTACAAGTAAAACTACTGGTGTTAAAAATACTTAAAATGTAGAATCTGCAACATTTTTCTACAATAATACAACAATGTATAGACTCATGTGGCATAATCCTTTTCAGTCATCACTTATGACCCACTAGAAATGTGTAGTGGTGGCTGTATCTGTACCTGCCCTCTGTATTTCCTTATTTTTTCTCATTGTTTTGTTGTGCTCCGGATGTTTCACCAACTCAAAATTATGATATTTGATGTCCTGATGCTTTTAAAAACAGATCTGACAAATCCTACTGACTCCTTAAAGTAAAGTACAAAGTATTCCTCCCAAAAAACATTTTTAACCAATCATGTTCATTTTCAATAGCAGGCATTCAGTCGAAAGGGGTTTCTGTTTCACCAAATCTCTCATCTAAATTGCTCACAACTCCTGCACTGTTGTGATCGGTGGTCATGTTGCCTCTCCAAACCTGTGCCTGCTGCAGCATTTTTTTAAAAAAAAACTACATGTCATGGTTTTTATTGGCCTGTTTACGATCAGATAGCCTCATTAGCTACAAAATGCAGATTAAATGTTTGGATATTAATTCAAATCACAGCAAAATCACTTCATTACATTAATGTGAGTAGTTGTAATTAGTTATTTCCATCCCTGGCAAGTTCTACATAATGTTTGCATTGTGCCAGATTCAGCTTGGCAAACTGACATTCTAAGACATTAAATTATCAAGGGTGGTCCTATACTGCACTCTTTTCCTCAGTAATTGGTGTTCTTGGTAAACATAGCACGAGGGTGGGCAAAATGCTCTTTCTTAAGGAGAATTTTTTGTCTTTTTTCTTATTAGATGTGTCAAAAGAAAGGTGACCACAATTGTCAGTGTCTTAAACCTCTCTGCCCCCAAGCAAAATCCTTCCATAAGTAACATATAGCTTATATAAATTAGGACGGTTGTTCTTTTTTAAATGCAACAGAGATAGGTCTGGTGTGAGATAGTCAACCAGTAAGAGGACTTACTCAGCCCATTCTCTTCAACCTGCACACCAACAGATACACCAAACCGTCCCATTAACTGTCAAGTGACACAGTATGAAGAGTGAGTCTGCATATAGAGAAGTGGAATCAAACAAACACAGGACTTTCACCCAGGAGGCTGGCGTTCATGTCCCATGTGAAACCAAAAGTCAACCTTATTTAAAGTTTTAAGCTACATAATGTCATGTGCATCTTACTTTACTTATGTAACGTAGAAGACTTTTAACTTTATCTTCCTAAAACCCACCTTGTAGTTTTGTTACCTAAACCTACCAACCTAATGCAACTGCTTCACATCATTAACCACATGTTTTTGTTTGTTACCATGATAATGAAGGTTTGACTATGGATCTGCTCTCCACACAAGTTAACAGGAAGAATGGGCATATCATCTGCACACAGAATTGAACAGTACGTATTCGCTGCATACAGTTTTAAAGTGTAAACTTTTGTACACAGGTTGAAGAGACTGGGTTGACTCCTCTCTGTGGTTCACATCACATGAAGCTAGACTGAGTCCTGAAGAGTTTAGTTTGCTTCAAACAAACTTGGCTGTACAATGTGTCATCTAACCATTTTCAAGGACAAAAGTGTTTTTAAATTTCCAAATATCCACACTGGTGAAAAAGCCTGTCATTACAGGCTCATTGTAGCTACATTTCACCTCCCTGATCTCTCATGTTTTTGTTGTCTCACCATGATGAATCGTGCACATGGGGATAATGCTGCACAATTTCATACAGTCTCCTCTCAAACACATTGTACTTGTTTGTACGCACAAAACTTGGCCAACTGAGCCTTTGAAAGTACCGCCCCTTTTCATTCTGTGCTCCAATGACACTTGGTACCTCGATTTGCTTTCCTGTTTCCTTTACCAAGATATGCTGCAGACTGGTCTATGTTAGAGTAAAGATCGAAACAAATTAAAATGGGTGAGGCACCAAACAAACAAACAAAAAAGACATTGCCAGAGGACCTGTAACAACAAGATATATTCACATCTTAAATTAACTAATGTCAGCAAAACACCAGCTAGCTAGCTAGCTAGCCACATCAACCATTAGCTAGATACGTAGTGTTTCGTTAACAGTAGCTAACTTAAGATATGTCTCTGTTGCTTTGACAGGAAAACAAGAAAGTTGGCTGAGATGCCAGACTTGCTCAACTATTATTGGAACACAGATCAAAAGGGGGCGGGACTTAGAAAGGGTCGACTGCAGCATAACGTTGGCATGCCTGTCAGATTGCATGTTTTAGAAAGTTACAACAATTGTCCTTCAATCCTGCCGTCAGAAAATAAGGTCTGAGATGCTGTTAGATGATCCGACAAACTTTGTTTGTGGCATAATGTGGCCTTCACTGTGACTAAAATCTAACAAAGACAGACATTTTTTTAGCTTTGTGAAATACCAGTTTAGCTCCTAATTACGCACCCTTTCACCAACCATCCACTTTCATAAAACAGCATTAAGGTTATGCTTATGTAAAACACAGTCATTTCCTAAAATATAAACAAAGATAGAAGCAAAACTTGGCTGTTTTCTGTTTTTCTGTTTCTAAACAAGTATTCATATAGCAACACTTCCTCTCAGTGTGGTGAGTGCCAATAAACAGAGCAACACCTTTCCAGTGCTGCAACCCTTTTCTCTGGCACTCTTGCTGTCTGAAACTCGCCTCACCAGAGAATTTCCCTGCCAAATGTTTTCATTTACTTCACATTCAGGATTTATTTTCTTACGACTACACACAACAGTACATCCACCTTGATGTTTAATTTCTTTACTGTTAATCAGCAGCAAAAACAACATCTGGTGAATGAGCCGTAACATTTAAAAACACATTATTTTCAGTGGTTTGAACAAGGTGGGATGTTTGTCATTCTGTCAAAAGACAGGGTATATGACATAATGTCATTTACTCACAAACTGACTATTGTATCGTGCCTTGCTATGTGGTGAAGCCTGCCTGTTATATATATAGCAGCCACACACACACGCAGACACACAGCTCTTTACTGTTTCCCTAATGCTACCATCATCAGATGTGTGTGTAAGTGATCCTGTCTTTGTGAGGTTAATTGAAGGCAGGAGCTCTGACTGTCTGAGACATAATCTGTCTGCATGAAGAGTGTGTGTATGCATATGTGTGCGTGTGTGTGTGTGTTGGGGGGGTATTTTAGGGGAGGGATGTCTTTAATAAGACCACACTACTTATTTATAAAAAAAAATAGAAAAAGAAACAGAGAGAAACTCTTCTTTATCCCTCCACCTGCTCCCTCTCTACCTCAGCTACCCCGCAATACAGATTAGCAGTTTGTGTGTGTGTGTGTGTGTGTGTGTGCGTTGTGTGTGTGTGTATGTGTGTGTTTTCAGGGGTGGGTGGGTTGGTGGGGCTGTTCCTGGGGATTTAGGGTGTACAAAAGAAACAAAAAAAGCAAGAGTGATGCCATAAGGCTTGCTATTCTCTCATATCAGCTCTTATTATCAGTCATTTTTTGACAGGAGAAAAACCTTTATCTGGGAGAAACTGTGTCCGTCTGGCCCTGCACACGAACACACACACACTCCACACACACACACACACACACACACACAAAAAGAGCCTTGCAGGCTGGGGCTCACACACACAGAGCAGGTAATCGGCTCACTAGGAGAGTTAGGGGGTTAGAGAAAGGAAGGAAAGAGCTCTCACCAAGTGTATCCCCCTTCTTTGACTGGATTAGAGCCCACCAGTATTCAGCCCAGGTGCTCCAGAGAACGGAGGGGTGAGGGGGGGTCCACATAGGGTTAATTTTCCCTACCTAGTGTGAGACCACATCCCGCTGTTTGCTGTCTGACACCTCACATATACGGGACCTTTAACAAATAGTGGAAAATTAGTGGTGAATAATGCTGCCATGCCTGAAAATATACATTATACATCCACACGCACACATACACACAACACACACTCATTACCCCTAATCAACAAGACGTATGCTCTTTGGGTTCCTCAGGTCTGTTGGGGTTAATTTGCAAACCATTTATTACTTTATTATCATGTCATGTCTTTATTCACGTGATGCTCGCTACACCATATGCATAATATTATAACGCCATAATTGCTGACACTTCAAGTGCAAGATTATTTCTTCCTTAAATGAAGTGATAGTGTGTTTCCATTGTTGTGGATGACAGGGGAGGAGACATAAGAGTTAATTAACTATGATTAGGAAGAGCTACAGTCGCTGAACAAGCTGGGGTTCTCGCTCAATACTCGCCTCAGTAATTGCTTCCTTTACTTTCCTTTCCTTCACTTTCCTTTCCTTTCCACCCGCTGCCCTCCTCATGTTTTTCCCCTCTGTCCATCCATGCATGGGAGATTTTCCTTTTGAAGAGGAGAGCTGGAGAGCCCTCTGCTGGCTGATTGTGGGAATTCAACCACATGCATGAATTCAGTGAAGATGTGGGCCAACTATTATGGATAACAGCTTCTTGCTAGTTTGCCAATCAGGTGAATTTTTGAAGAAGTACAGTTTGCATGGAATAAAAGCTAAAACAAGTAACTTTTCAACAATCTTCCAGATCTGTCACATCCTACAGATTTTGAGGGTCAGTGGGTCTGACACAAAGTTATCCAGATAACTAGATAAGTAAAGCCTGTCTGTGATACAGGCTGGGGACTTCAACAAACGACTACATTCAAAACAACACCAGAAGAAACAGAGAAAGTCTAATTTTTGTGATTAAAATGAAAATCAAACTCCAGCCCAAAACAACAAATCAGACATTTCAAAAACATTCTCACACTCACAGCAAAAAATTTGTTTGGTTTTTATTGGCCTGTTTACGATCAGACAGCCTCATTAGCTACAAAATGCAGATTAAATGTTTGGATATTAATTCAAATCATAGCAAAGTCACTTAATTACATTAATGTGAGTAGTTGTAATTAGTTATTTCCATCCCTGGCAAGTTCTACATAATGTTTGCATTGTGCCAAATTCAGCTTGGCAAACTGTCTAAGACATTAAATTGTCAAGGGTGGTCCTATACTGCACTCTTTTCCTCAGTAATTGGTGTTCTTGGTAAACATAGCATGAGGGTGGGCAAAATGCTCTTTCTTGAGGAAAATTTTTTGTCTTTTTTCTTATCAAATAGTGTCAAAAGAGAGCTGAAAGACAATGTAGAAGCAAACCAGCCCATTCTCTTCAACCTGCACACCAACAGATACGCCAAACCGTCCCATCCCCTTTTACTTTCTCTGACAGTGTGAAAATCTGTTTTCACATCACAGATGATGACAAGCGGTTACAGAAAATGGATGGATGGATGGATGGAGATGATGACAAAAGGCATTAAAACATGAGTCATGCTGGTAAAACATATATTGTGTGTCATGTAGGCTCAGTGTTCTGAAAATAAACACTAGAAATTTTAAGTTTAATTAACTTTTTACTTCTAACTTTGAATATCGAGACCTTCATGCACTGCAGGCACATTTACATACCCATACATATCTTTGAGTGTCTCCATTTTGCTCCATTATAGTTGACCTCTCACCCCACAATAGGTAGGGGCAATGTTCAAATCTGTCTGTCTGTGATCTAAAGAAAGATTTCAACAAGTGTTTGCCAGATTTTCGTTAAATTTGTTGTGAATAGTCAAAATCCTTTGACCTTTCCACCCACAAGCCAACACTTCCACTGGTGAATTAAGAAAAAAATGGAACCTAAATGGCAGATATTCATGTTTCTAAAGCACATTCATGCTGCCCTGAGGTTTAACCCTTTTGACATTAAAGAGGACCTATTATACTCATTTTCGGGCCTTTGTATTGAGTTTTGGACTCCTATAGAGCAGCTACACATGATTACCCGCACACAAAGCTTTGTAGCTCTTCGGGACGCTGTGCCTCTCGCTGCATCTCCTCCTTGTATTTTGTGCATCCCGCGAAAACAGTCTGTGTAATTTACTCCACCCCCCAGCCCTCCCGCCAAGCCCACTCTGCTGTGATTGGTCACACTCCCGAGGACTTCCGAAGGACTGCCGAGCGCTGCCGAGCGTCGCCGAGTCCCACCTCCTCATTTTGCCGGTGCCGGAGTAAACAGCGAACTTTACAAAGAATTTCTCTTTTGAAAATGAGAAGTTTTGAAATACAGCCGTATGTGTTGGATCCCGAATCCGATCCAGAGGTACAGACTGGACAGCCTGAAGTTTCTCCAGAACAGAGGTTACTTCATGACGTCTCTGAATGGTAGGCGTAGCTTGTTATTGTCATTACCTGCTTACCTGTGCGGCATAAGGATGGATTTCGTTTTCGGCTAATCCAGCTTCGTACTGTACATAACAGTCCCGTGTGAAGTGCCGTAGACAGACAAACGCGGAGGTATTTTTCTTTTGCTGGCCGGGAAAAAGCAACTCTATCCAGAGCTAAACAAAGTTAACTTTCCCTCACACCAGAACAAACATTTTCTCGGAGCCATTGCTCAACGTGCTAACACTGAAATCGTAAACAGCAGAGCAGCGCACAGCACAACTTCTGAAGCAGAGCGGGGTTGGGGGCAGGCCTGGAGCAAATGCCTGGGCATTCCCATATAAGTAAGTCCGGCGCATCGTCAATGCGACCTCACTGTTTAAAAAAAGACTGTAAAACACAGCGTGCAGAGCCATCCAAAACAGCTTGCAGGGCTCACTTCCAAATGCACGAACCTCATTAAATGACGCGTTGGCATCGTTTAACACGAGTATCCAACATAGTAACAACATTTATAGGTCAGAAAAGAGGAAAAAGCATAATAGTTCCCCTTTAATGACCCAATGATGGCTTTTAATCAACTGCTAACTTCAGTAAAAACTTTGCATTGTAGCATACTACTAGTACGGCTTGAGGAAAAGCGTATTCCAAACTGCAACTGTGGTTATTTGTAATTCCAACAGCCAGCATTGCTTTGGCAGTTTTATGCCAACAAACTTTGCATCTCTGTTAAGGAGCAATGTACAGCTGCCTCTCTAAATTTCACCATGGGAAGCATTCAGGACCGTGTGCCATGCAGTGGATAAGATGGGCCCAAACTAGGCTTGTGAGTTACTGGGAGTGTTAGTGACAAGCACACCCCTGGCACCTCATTTACCACCATCAGCCTATCACTGACTATATGTCACAGGCTTTGGCTTGGCTGCTGCCAGCCGCTGCCAATAGTCCTGTTATGGCAGTTGTGTGGGTCGGGAAGAGAAACAGCAAACACAATACAGAAAGGACCAGAGCTCCTTCAATTACTGATTTGAACTTAAATTTTCGTGAAAATATGAAAATAGGTCCTAAGGGGCACTGTGGTTGCTCACTAGGTAGAGCAAGAGCCCCACTTGCTGAGGCTGTGGGTGCTCTGCTGCAGCTTTGGTTCAATTTCAGCCTGATGCTCTTTGCTGTGTGTCACATCCTCTCTGTCTCCCACCTTTCCTGACAGTCTTTAGCTATCCTATCCACTAAAGCCATAAAAAGCCACAAAAAATACTTTTTAAAAAGGTCTCCAGAGGTGTCAGAGCTAGCTTAATGATTTTTAGACATATCAGACATCAGCTGCCACTAGCAACTAAAAACTAAACTAAACTAAACTAAACTAAACTATGCAAACCAAATCAAACCCAACACAACACAACACAACACAACACAACCCAAACCAAACCAAACCAAACCAAACAACCAACCAGCCAACCAACCAAGGCTGTGAAGGCTCTGCAGCAGCTTTGGTTGGCCCAAAAACATTTTTTAAAAAGATCTCCAGAAGTGATGTTTAGACATATCAACTAAACTAAACTAAACTAAACTAAACTAAACTAAACTAACAAACCCAAACCAAAACCCAACCCAAACTAAACCAAACTAAACCCAACCCAACCCAAGCCCACTGATGCAGCCAGTATGTGTTGCACTTGCAGTTCATCGCTCACACTTAGAGCCTTTTCTTCTTCCACTGCTGCTTCAAATCCTGTCAGTGCATAAACCTCAACTGAAGAGTCCAACTTCACCTCCTTTTTCAGTGCCTCAGCTGCCACTGACACTTCATTTCTTTTCAGTGTTCACAATTCAACTAACATTTCAACACTGAAGCAGCTTGAAGCAACCTCACTTACACTTCAATCTGATTGTATAATATGATTC
This sequence comes from Lutjanus argentimaculatus, assembly GCA_034769285.1. NCBI lineage: Eukaryota > Metazoa > Chordata > Actinopteri > Lutjaniformes > Lutjanidae > Lutjanus > Lutjanus argentimaculatus. The sequence continues at coordinate 27,249,379 of JAWZSL010000006.1, forward strand.
TATGAATCATCTTTTTCACTTGTCAGTCAGGCAGAACAACTTAAGGAGTCACTTCACCCAAATCATACACAAAAAACATCTCTGCAGCTCAACTCTTTGTGATGTTCAATACATTGATCTTAGAATAATCCAGATCTTACTGTCAACAGACAGGAACAATTACTGTAATTCTGGAGGAAAAAAAACACAAGTAGTCCCAATGAAAACTTCACTGTGTGGTATGTGGAGATGGTGCATGGGAAAGGCATGCTGCTGTAGAGTTGTTGTAATATTCTGTTTGACTTTTATGGTTTTAATTTATAGGACAGCTGAAGCGAGGACGGGAAAGGGGGGGTGAGCACAGGGTGATGACACGCAGCAAAGGGCTGCAGGCAGGAGTTGAACCCATAACCCCGGCACATGGGGGGCATGCTCCGCCAACTGAGCTACATGGCCATCTGCTGTTGATTTTTTTTTTTTTTAATTTAATCCATTTGCCTCTGTTGTTTTGGGGGGTGGCAGAAATCTCTCCCTGCTCTGTATCACACTGATTTTCTTCCTTACGATCTTTTTCTGTATCTTTAAATTGTGCAGATTTTTGTCTCAATCAGCTCTGCTGCTAGTTCAAATCACACACGTCAGATTCATCAGATAGTTACATGTTTCTTCATTTTGTCTCTTTATTTTCTCTTTCTTCTGTTCAGTTTATCTTTTTTTTAAATCTATTTTAGTGTGTTAAGGTTTCTTCAGATCAGGAGTGGAGTGTAATTGTGGTTGAAAAGTTACCAGATCAAAACTGAACTCAGACATGAGAATTCCCTGCTTATGAGGCCTCTGGTTGTCTGCTGAGATATTATTCTTCCTGTAGCTGGAGGCAAAGTGTGCAGATTTTTATTTTTTTGTTCTATTGAAACAGTTTTATTGAAACACTTACGGTTGCAAGATACATCTCTCAGATGCACTGGGACGCATCCTCAGTGATGTTCCTGGGGTCATAGGGGGTTTCGGGTCTTTCAACATCAGGCCCCCTCGCCCAGGTGACCCAGCCGGGGTTGATCAAGTCCCGCCTTACATCCCAGCAGCCGTCTTTATCCAAAGCCAACTGGTGGCTTTCTCTGCGGCTTCAATCATGTTGCGTTTGCTGCAACTCTGCAACTTTGCAACTCCAGTGACTCCAAGCCTGGCCAGAGCTTTACAGAGTGAGCATCCTGTAAAACCACAGAAGCCCACTTCAATTGGCTTGCAGCCCTCCCAGGGCCCTGTGAGCTCCCACATGAAGACCTGCTTGGTGGAGCTGGAGAAAATGACCAGGTCTGGGCCGAGTGTTGTTACAGTGATATGCCCAGGAAACTTCAGCTGTCTTCTGAGGTCCACTCTCAGCTGCCAGTCTGGGGCTGTGGAAAGGAGGCACGGTCTTGTTGTTGGTCATGGGGACTGGCTTCTTCTCTCTGGCTTTAAGGAAAGAGATGAACCTCTTCCTAGGACGGTGCTTGTTGGACTGGGTTGCCATGATGACTGCTTCTGCAGCTCCCTTGATCACCTGGTCGTGGCGCCAGCAATAGCATCCATCAGCCAGGGCTTTGGGGTGGCAACAAGTTACTTACAGACAAGTAAGGCATCATTTATCATGAAAAATCAATCATAGATCTGTCTTGTTTATCAGAAGTTATCATTAGGGATATAAAATAATAAAATCACATGTACTCAGTAAAATAAGTTGATCTATAGCATTTGATGGCTGTGGTGCTATATCACAGCAGCATTACACTTTCAAGTCCACCATCTTACATAAGTCACATCTAGGATCAGCCGTGCACGAACAGTTTATTTCAATAATTAATATCGGTGTGTTCTGGACAGTTTGATCCCAGCATGTGTGTGTGTGTATGACTGTATGCTTGAGCCTGTATTTCTATGTGTTTGATCAGTGGGTTCTTTGAAGCAAACATACCCCCCCCACCACCACCACCACTCCTGCTCTACTGAGGAGCAGATGAAAGCTGATACGTGTGATTGAGAGTCCTCCGCTTGTTTCCACACGCTGCCCATTCAGACCAGTGAAAAAGGAGGATGATCTAATACTGTGGCAGTTATGATACAATCACAAGTCTGCGCTTCCCGTTTGGATAAGGCTGCGTCTGTGTCTGTGTGTGCAATAGATGTGTGTCAACAGATAATCTATAGGGGTGGGGGTTTCTGAATTTAAAGTTTAGGGTGGGACAGAGAAACATAATAGTTCGAGGCAGAGAAGAGAAATAAGGATTTCAATGAGGCAGTGAAATGTGATTGGGGTGAAGGAGGCAGGTGGCCGGCCCGCTGAACACCAACCAAACCCACAAACAGCTGTTCATTTCTCAAAGCCCTTGTGCCCCTCCTACGCACATCAATTCTCCTTCTATTCCCCCCTGCCTATATCTATCCCTCTCCACTCCACCCCCAACCCTCACCCTCTATCCAAACCTCTACCGTTTCTGTCTCCAGTCCATCCTCCCTCCTCACTCCACTCTGCTCCAGCAACCCTACTTTGATCGTGTGCCAAAAACAGGACAGGGGACACAGCTGGTTCACCCATAGATTTCTCACCTTCTGCTCCATGGACTCATCATTTGTAGCATTTAGGAGGTACTGCACACTTAACATGATTGTTGAGCTGTAAACTAAATTTTATTATTGTATCGTGATGACACATATCCTGCTGGTGTTAACACTGACATTTCGTAATACATTTCAAAACATTTAATTGGTTGAAAATGGCTCAAAATGCCAACAACTGTTTTAAATCTGACACAAAATCAACCATTTGGGACAAGATGTATTATAATGAAGTACAGTAGATACAGGATGCAAAGATGGAGCCCTTTCATTCCAATGAGACTTGTTTGCCTGGTGCAAACTCCGAAAAGATTTTCCAGCATCCAGGTTTACTTCCATGGTGTGCGGCCCGCTGAATATGCACTGTAGTGTTTCGCTTGCTGGCACCACCCACAAGCTCCCACTCGAGCCACAGAGTTTACATTGTGGTAGCATAACAGATTTTCTCAGCTCTTGGAATTTTTTACAATTATAAAGCCCCCATGGATTGACAGTTCATGATAGAAAGAGTCATAATTGATCTTGTTTGAGTTCGAGGTGTCGTGTCAACAGTTTTTCATAGGTCTCTTTAATAGTGGTGACTTATGGGAAAATGCTTTTTGGTCTGCAGGGAATTTTTTTTTGCTGCAATACCGTGAGTGGCCACAGGAGTTTACATTAGTTTTTGCTAAACCTCTACTCATTTTTTAAAATACTTTTCATGCTTTAGATGACTGTAGAATCTCCAATGGACCACAATCTTTCCCTTGATGATATTCCCATGATAAACAGCAGGGCTACTGTACTGAACTGACAGCAGCCTCTCTGAGCTGTTAGCATTAGCTCAGATATCTACAACACAGGTGCAACACAGAAACTTTTTTAAAAGGGCTTCGAATATGCTTCTAGTGACTGTGAAAGCTCCAGCAGATTATCTGTGGTTCTCCACAAGACATGGAGAGTCTGACAGCAGCTGCCCGTAGTTAGCTCAGACTGCTAGCTGTTACTGGTACACTGAGCGGTGATCAGTCTCTGTGGTCGCTGTTGTAGCCATAAGGCCACAAGCCCTACAGTGGTTGTCCTGTGCACCCCCACCCCAACCCCTTCCTCAGTCCCTTTGCCCACTTTTTAAAAATTTTCAAAATTATGCAGTGCATGAAATTAGGCTCAGACCTGCAGGTGCAGTTACACTTTAATAACAATAACAACCAGTAGAATGACAGGAGGACACAAATGAATGGAAGAAATCTTTATACCCACACAGTTTTGTTTGGAAAAAAGAACAGTCTTGGCACATTATATATAGCTCCTTAATGCCACTATCACATCCATATCACACCACATTAATCTTATAAACTCTAACACTTATTGAGGTATTGTTATCCTATAGCAATTAGTGATTTATATAGAAATGAAGCAAAGCAAGTTAAAGAAAACGGATACAATAAATAAGTTCTTTCACTGCATGTTACTTGATATCCAAAGGGTGGTGCTGTAATGCTCATCATGTCTTTCCAGCCAGTATTTACATCCCACAAGTGTGCTGCTGATAGTCCCAGTAGCAGGACATAAAAAGGTCAGTCCTTTCTTCTCCATCAGGCCAGATGGCAGAGCTCACTTCCTGGCATGCAAAGCACGGCCCACCAGCATGAAGACCAACCCGGAGATGAGCTCCAGAGGCACGCCGGCAGCCGCCACCATGAACGACAGGCCGTACAACACCGAAACCCGACCCTGTGGGCATGCCTCCCCTCTCTCCTGCAGGACGTAGCGCTTCACGTCCACCACCTCCATCCACAGTACGTAGAGCAGCAGCATGAACAGGAACAAGCAGGCTGGGAGAGTGACAGAAAAAGAGTCAAAGAGAGACAAGGAGACGCAGACAGAGGCTATCAGTGCTGTGAGTAACAGCAGAGGAATGCAGCTCCTACTCATCTCTACTGTTACCACGGTAGCAGTGTTTAAACCTGCTGTTGTTATAGCGACAGTACTGCAGAGTGACATATGCTGCTCTGTGTGTTGGGTATCTGTTTGTCGTGTGACAGGTATGAACAGCTGACAGCAGTGTATTTGTGTCTGTACATTCACTTGTTCCCCTGGCACAAGGGTGTGGCTTTCATTTCCACATTGGAGGGGGCGGGGGTGTGCATTTTAAGCAGGGGTCTGAGTGTCAAACACTTCCTGCATTCTGGCTGGTGAATTTTTATGAATCAATAAAACATTGCCTGAACTGTCTTGCGCCACTGTAAACTCTTACAAAGTAACGAGTAATGAGCCCATTTAAATTTCAGTGCTTGTAATTGGGTTATTCATTTGAGAAAAGTAGTTAGTTACATGTCTAGTTACTGCCAAAAGTACTGCAATTACAATAACGTCTTATTCCCAACATGTAATATAATCTGGAGAGGCTCTTACTATGGGCATTATGTATTGCTGTCAAATATTTATTTTCCTCTAGATCAACTTATAACAGTATCATTTAAATCTGTATTTGAATTTATAGGATATATGTAAATTACTGTTAGAGTAATTAAATTTAAATGTTCCATGCTGTCACCACATCACATAGTGCCATTCTTTTGACTTTGCTGCTGTAGCTAACGCTAAACGCTGCTCGTGTCCTGCTAGCTTGGCCAGCTAGCAAGCTTTATTTATGGGCAGGCCACATTAGATTAGTTAGCAAACTAGCAAACAACACTTCTAAAGGCTCATTTATGCTTAATGTTATAGACACATACAGATACGGACGGAGCCTTCTGTGTTCATTTTGCGTTCATTTTGTGGGCTTACAGACGAAACGGTGCAGTTCCTTTGGTAGTTGTGAGGGGCAGTGTAGCAGTGTACCCAATAGTTCAAGTGGGAACGACCACAGGACACGATGAAGAAGTTTTACAAATCTTCAGGTATTGGAAATGAAGTTCTTTGTCAATTAGTTAGAAGAAAAGAATCCTTCATCCACAAGTCATGATGTATTTAATGGCCACACAAACCACCGCCATCTACAGCGCTGCGTCAGTTTCTCAAGATGTACATTATTACAATCTCCTTACTAATCCCGTTAGCATGTTTGTTTTTAACTTGTTATCAGAAACTTATTCTTCTCTTTTTGAGATAACTTCTCACACTGAGCAGCTCCCTCCAGTGCATTATTACTCAACATCCATGACAGTGTGTGAGCAGTCATTTAAACCCCCTTTCAATGTGAAAGAGGGGAAAAAATGAGCCTTAAAAGTAAACTCAAAAGACCTAACCTGGCACATCATTAGCTGCCAACTCACAACCTGAGAAAAAACATCCTCATATCGGGCTTCCTCCTTCTTTTCCATTCTGGCTCCTATATGACTGTACATAGTTGCTGCTCACCACCTACTTTCATGTTTTTATTGAGGGGGACAAATGCACATGTTCTAAATATTGAGGGGGGCATTCCCCACCCCCCCAACCTCCTGGCATCATATTTCACGCTTCAGATAAATACTATAGTTGTGAACATCACACGCAACCACACATATACACAGACTATATTTTACCAGCAGCGATGAGGAAAGCACCGCCCAGCTTGTACAGTTTGTGGCTGATGAAGGGGACACCGCAGACCAAGAGGAAGGCTCCAGTTAGAGCTGCGACCAAGGCAAGGATTATCAGCACGGTCCAGAAACCTCGAAACACTGCAAGAAACACAAAACAGGCCACCATCAGAGCAGTTGGAAATATATGTATAAAGCAGGGAAAGTGAGTGTTTGCATTTGGGTTTTAGCCATCTTAGCTATTGTCTTTTATTTTGAAAATGAACTGGATTCTCCCTGCCTTTTCTGTGTCTGACTTCCTGCCCGTTCAATCTGCTCCGTGCTAATTGTCACAGGCATCCGTCAAAAATACGGTGTATGTTTGAAGCAGGGACACGCCGAGGCGCTACTGGTGCAATCACAGGCATTGTGTAAAATGACTACAATCAGCTCCGGCTGATGTGGTGCAGCCGCAACATGACGCAGCTGTGCCTGGTGGAATTTAGCCATCAGACTTTTCAGTCTGATCCGAACCAAAAACACATCAACGGCTTTCACACCCACCTCCAGCCCAACACTTCCAGACCAAACAGCTGACTGAAAGTTGTGGTCTAGGTCTTGATCAAATGGAACAAGGTTAATTTTGTTCCTCGTGTGAAAACAATTTTTTTTGGAAGGTTCAGACTTCCCGGCCAACTACTGGTCCAAGACTTTAAGAATCAGTTGGAAAAAGCTCACAAAAATGAGAAAGTAAACATAATCAGGCCAGTGAAACGCTCTGCTGCTGAAATGCTCCTGAAATGTTGCTGGCGGGACTTGCAGCCGTGCAGAGGACGGATCAGAACCGTGGTGCAGACGTGCCGTGCTTGGTAAAATCCACCAGTGACAGTTCAAACCAAAGAAGATAGGTGTGAAAGGGCCCTTAGAGGTGCCAGGCTAGATTTTTCTCCTTGCTTGCAATCTTTATGCCATGCTAAGCTAAGCTAACCACCTCCTAGCTTCATATTAACAGACAGATACGAGAGTGGTATGAACCCTGTCATCTAACTGTCAATAAGAAGGTAAATGTGTATGTCCCAAAATGTTTCTTGAAAAACATTGGAGTTTGTTTTATGTGTTCTCAGCATTTTTAGACTAATTTGACTACCTTTAGGCAAATGACTAAATAAAGGATTCAGAACTTCTCCACCAGATTTGTATTCATATTTCTGAAGACTGTTATTTGGGTATGTGTGTGGGTGGGTAGGTGGGGGTGTGTGTGTGTGGAGGATGGGGTCTTTGAAAGGTTACATTGGAAGTTTTTAACCCATGACCTCAGCAGCTCTAACATCTTAGCCGTGACCCTGGTTTGCATGTGTAATGAAACTTTGCATTTACTCCATTTCATTTACAAGCTCATTCAGATGAACCCATGACCCCTCAGCTCCTCACTGTTACTGTATAATGCTGCAGATTTGGTTATTCTCACTGGCCAAATGCAAATGTAGATTTGTGTTTATGTGTGAGGAGGTGACTGTAAAGAATAAACATGATTGTGTGCCTGTGTGTGTAGATGGGTGACAAAGAAGTCACCTTGCCTTGGTAAGATGTGAAGCCAATCTGAGCCTCCATAACTGCTTTCGATGCTACTTGGCCAAGAGATATTATCTCCGTTGGTGCCTTTATATTATTTCACTTTCACTTTTATTTGTTCAGTTTATTTACTTTAGTTTGTCACCGGTCGGTAAGTACAGTGTTTGAGTGAGTGTGTTACCTGCTGTAGTGTCATAACTTGGATGAGGCACTTGTCCAAGCGCGACAGGCAGAGGGAAGAGGTAACCATGGACACAGACCTTAGATTGTGGCTGGTTTGCTACATAAAAGTGAAAATACAAACAATTTAAAAGAACCTACTATACAGGGAAAAATAAAAAACCACATGAGAGCAACATTTAGAGAAAAGCCAAAAACACTCCACACATGCCAACACATTCTTCTCGCTCTCCTCCTGTATATTTTCTGTCAAATATCCAAATTATAGACATTTTTCTTTCCTGCACTTGTTAGCATGTCAAGCAGACCACACTGGCGAGCATGAGACATGCAACCGCACTGGACGAGCCCCAACAAAAACTTAGTGCAGCGTAGTGAGGAAGAAGGCCCTACATACTGAAGAGGGTGGCCAGGACCGCATGCGCTGTGGGCTCCACCTGAAACACACATCTCCAGAAGAAGCCCTCGTGGTGCAGAGTGAGAGATGGCGGAGAAGAAGTGACGACTTCCACTAACTGGATCTAAATGATAAAAAGAGACAGACTGACATCAGCGGACAAACAGAGAGACAGACACGACTGAAGACGGCTGGACGTTGACGTTGTCAGCTTTGTCGACACGTCTCCGCGGACCGCTCCGTGTGATGCGGCACTTCAGTGGTGCCACGGCATCAAACGTGGTTCTGATTATGGCCTGCTCCTCTGTGAGGTTTTCAAGGGGAACTTATGAAACACGCATGAGTGATACTCTCCATTTGCTTGTCAGAAATATGATGGATGGTGCTGAATCGCACAGCAACTTTAATCATCCGCTTTTATTCAAATGAAAGACTTTGTTGTGCTGTGATGTTAGGGAGGAGTTCACCGGGGGATTAGCTTTTATAAATATATCCCTTACTTTGCATTTTGTGAACTTTCTCACAAATGTGGCGCAGAAGAATAAACTTGAAAATTAAAGGGCCACTCCACTGTTTACACATGAAGATCGGATGACTTGTGGAAACAGTATGATGGATCTGGGGGAGCTTTGTCAACGATGACATGATATGTCATCAGGATTATCTTGACTTGGAAGACTACTACTATTATTATTAGTCATTCGAACCGTGAACGCCAACCCTGTCTCTTTTTTGTAGTACTAAATTGCTTTTCCAGTTATATTGTGTGGTGAAATGTAATCGCTGTCTGGATTAAGTTCAGAGGCAATTTTTTTTTTTTTTGAGTGATTGAAGCATAACAACTGTTGTATTTTACCGAGTATAAAATCACGCAGTCATCGCACATCAATAATCAACAGAAGCAGGCTCAGGAGTGTGACAAGAGTTACCTTGCGAGGCAGCTGGATTCGCAAGATCACAGGATCATGCAAGAATCCATCTTGCCAGGCTTCAAGTTATCCATTTGTGGTTCAGCCAGTCATCATCTTAGGAGGGACTACTGGCAGCAACTGCTCTCGAATAAACAATGGCGGCTCCTGAAGATGTTAGTGTAGATACTGTTGTGGCATCAGTTATATCAGAAATTGAGTTTTCTTTATTGAAATAAGAGCAAAAAATGGCACTGAAGGCTTTTCTCAAAGGAAAAGATGTTTTTGCTCTTCTCCTGACCGGCTTCAGCAAGATTATGATCTGACTGGTTGAAGTTAGCCCGTGTTAGACGTGATAGACGGATGGTTCATCCAATCACCTCTCAAGTGTTTGTTTTTTGTTTTTTGTCTTTTTTTTAATGTGCCTGCCCTTTTCCAAACAGTTTCTAAGGATGACTTCTCAGATGGTTCTGGCATGTCAGGACATGAGGACTGAGCTCGCAAGCCAAATTATGTATGCTGTTTTTCACTTTATTTTTGCTTAATTATTTTGATTACATAATATCCACATAATCCACATCCACATGATCCACATGTGGGTTTTTGACACGTGCATAAATTTTAATTTAATTTAATTTTTTTGTCATAAGCATAACACATTGCACATTTGCATGCACTTCACTGTCATTCACTCATTCATTCTGCTGCAACCCAAAGGTAGACCTTCAATTGAGCCAACTCACCAAGTAAGTGATGTAGATATTGTAAATAATAAGGAAGTATGTTGAAATCAAGTCTTTTCTTTAAGTCATCCATTAGGCTTCACTATATGACTGAAAGCAGCGACAGACTGTGAAACCAGTGTGCAGTGTTTATATCTTAAGACCATCTGTGGTAAGGATTGGGTAACCAAAGCACTTTGGTTATGGTTTGGGAGAGATTGTGCTTAAATACAGATGAACATGTTGCGTCTCGTGTCTCTGAAAACTTTTTCTGTATTTAATCAGATGATGATCTTTCCCTAACCCTAATCAAGCTGCCAGTACCTAGACATTACAATCAAAGAGTTTAATAATGCAGAATTCGCAATAGAGTTTTTTCACATCATCATCTGGAGGTCGGCCATGTTAGAGGTTCTGACAGTAGACAACACATACAAACTCACCACTCTTACTGATGATTTGCTGCCTTCAAATGGGGTCGTGTTTACGGTGTTCAAGAGAAGAGTTCATATGAAAACCTCTCCTGTGGTATTCATGACCTTGTTAGTAGAAATTGTCTGAAAGCACCAGTTCACAAGTTGTGAACATGACTTCCACTGCAGTAGTTATAAGTTCCATTTGAAGGCAGCAGTTGCTCAAAATGGTTAATTTTGGTCAAGCATTTCATATAAGCTTGTAAGAATAACACTTTGTTGTCCACTACTACTTTATATTTAGTGCTAACAAGTGTTAGAATGCCAATGCAATAAGCTACAACGCTGAACAAGGTAAACATTATACCTTCTTAATATCAGCATGCTGATATTTGCATTTTGCTCCAAGCTTTTGATAACACCACACATAAACTAAAAGTCACTTCAGTCAAAATAAAAGTTAGGCTGTTGCACTGATTTGATCGATTTGCTTTTAAAACTGTTTCTTCTAAGTCCCCCAACCTTTAAAAGAGAAAGCCTAAACTATTTTGGACCCTCTTTAAATATCTTATAGTGACATAGCGTGCAAACCACTGTCTCACACCATCTGATCATGTTCCACATTGGTCTTTTTGTGGTTCTCACATGTGATGTTTCAGTGACAAAAATATTGCACTGCTGTGACTATTATTATATACGTTTGTTTAGTTGGACGTCACTGAGCAGTTCTGACAGCAAGTTGTAAGGTTTGCATTCACTGTATACATGTTTCTGTCCTACCTCAGTCCCATTGTCATCTTTTTGCAGTGTTGTTTTTGTCGGCCATGTATACGGTCCACAGTCGTCACTGGCCACCAGCCAGTAGTCTGTACCAAAAGCTAGGAAGAAGCACAGAGTCCCTACTGCCCCAAATATCCCCGCAGACAAGGTCGCGGCTCCCACCCTCATAACTCCTGCTTAAAACCTCCGTCACTGTGCTCTTTCTCCTCAGCCTTCAGTCTGCACGCCAATTACTCCCCAGTTCCTCACTGGTGTCCAGTCTGCAGCCCTCTGCCAGCCCCAGCCCTAAAGAAAACAGTCTGGTCCCCCCCTGCCACTCCCTGACATGCTGGGAGCTGTGGGGAAAAGAAGCTTCAGTAACCGAGGGGGTCAGTCAGGGGGACAGGAGTTATTTTAGGAAGCATTAAGCCTGTCCTTGTCAAATTACCAGTGGGCGTGCTTTGCATGTAAAAAGGAAACAAGGAGAGGCTCGATTGGTTTGGGTGTGAGTTCATAATGTGGACAGCAGTATCAGCATTTATGACTGCAAGGTATTTCTGAGGTAGGTGTTACACTTGGAGCGCTGCTTTGAAAATAAATTAGACTGGAGATGCAAATGACCCTCAAACCTCCACCGAGTGCTCAGGAGGTGAAACCTGGAGCGACAGAAACACTCAGAATGATAAATAAAAAAAAAAAAACCCAAAGACGCTGAATTATTTAATCCATTTTAACAGTTTTAATTGGAAGATATCCATGGAATTGCTCAAAGCTTTCATCAAACCCACAACTGAATGGCTAAATAAATATGAGGTACTTATCACTTTATGACTGAACACACTGAATTCATTGATTTACATTCCTTTTCCCCGCTTCCTGTTTTTTGTTTGTCTTCATTGCTGCTTCTCGTTCTCTAATACGAAGCTGAGTTGTTTCTTCGGGGCTCTTCCCGCAGGTGTTTGGTGCGGTTGAGAGGTCTGGTCCTCGCCGGGAGCTGAAGATTTTGGATCCGCTGGTCCTGTCGGAGCCGAGGCTGCTGGGACCGATGAGTCCTGGAGGACGAGCCTCGGACTTATGGAGCACACTGCCAACAGAAGACCATTCACACCATAACTGTCAGGGTTAGGGTTGGGTGATATGACTCTATGTTCTTATAGTGAGAGCTGAAAGCTTGAGAGAAAGAAGCGGGAAGAGAAACTAGAATTGTGCAGAAAATTAGTTACTTCTTGAAACATCATTTTTTAAATTTATTTAATTGAAAAGTAGTTTTCATCTGCAGTCTGTAAAGGAGAAATCTGTAATAATTCAGTGTAACAAATCATAAAATGACCATGATATGGCATCAGGGAAACATGGTAAGTTGAATACTCGCTTCTCTGACATCGACCCTACAGCCGCGGTGCCCCCCTTTGTAATTTCTATTCAGGTCTGTAACTTGTATTATTGTTTGCCTGTTACACATTAATTAGAGTTAAAATTAATGCCAAATATTTACTGAATGATTAATTGACTGTTTATGAGTCATTCATAATCGTTTAGAAGGAGTAGATGCTTGTAACTCATGTTTGTGTCTGTTTTCAAGATAACGGGCTAAACTTTACATTGACAGACAACTGACAGTTATAAACAGCTGATCAACAGACAGTGTGGGACTCGTCGTCACTTGTTAGTGTCAATTTAAGACGTTGTGCTCGTGTTGCACTCCTGCAGTGTTCCTGCAGCCTGCCTGTGGAACAGCCTGAGCAACTAACTTCAAACATTAACTGAATATTAAATAGGATTTCAACCTATTTAATATACATTCTATGGGTCCAACTTGCTATTTGGACTACAACATTAGTTTTTGGACACACAGTTGGTACATACTGTTCTTTTAAGACATACTAAGCATATACAACATCATGATACATTTTAGTAAAAGCAGTGACTGTCCTTTCCCACAGCAGCAGTATGTTAAATACAGATGGACACACGTAAATACATGGATATCTTTGTGACTTCAGTCTCAGAATAAAGGTTGGAAACTTGAAAAAAAAAAAAGCATACTGTGTCAAATATGTGTTTTTGTATATTTATTTATGTTAAATTGTCTGTTACTTTACCTGTGTGAGATCTGCTGAGTCCTGCTCTCACTCTGCGTGTGCCAATGAACTCTCCATCCTCCCCCTGTCATAATGGAAATGTAATCATAATAAGTCTTAACATAGCTTAAAGGGAAAGTTTGCTCCAAAATCAAAAATACCTCATTTATAGTCCTGTTTATCCATCTGCTGGTTTTGGTGTGGAGATATCGGCTGTGCAAATGTCTGCCTTCTCACAAATATAATGGAACTAGTTGGCACTTGGCTTGTGGTGCTCAGAGTGATAAAAAAAATATTTGAAAAACACACAGCGATGTCTCTTTCCAGAAATCATGACCCAGTTACTCAAGATAATCCACAGACCTTGCTGTAAGCAGTTTCATGTCGGAACTATTTTCTTTTTGGCCAAAATAAGCCCGCCAACCATATCGCAGAACAACGTGTGCATCTACTCAGTTCGATTTTGGTGCTGAGTTTTTTAAATGTATTTTTTGGTGCTTTGAGAACCACAAGCCGAGTGCCATTTAGTCCTGTCATATTTGAGAGAAGGCAGACAATCAATATCAGCAATATCTCCAAAACTCGGCAACTCAAACCACAACAATCTAGATGGATAAATGGCATTACAGGAAAAATATGTATTTTTGATTTTGAGGTGAACTGTCCTTCTATAAAAAAAAAAAGTTTTACAAAACATTTTTGAGGATAAAATCATCAAGTTTTTCAATAATCTGAATTTAAGTTGTGTTTTTACCCTTTAAATGGTAACAGTATGTAGCATTTTTGAGAAAACTCCACAAAATGTTGAAATTTTCCATCACTGCAGTAAAAGTGAGACTCAGAGAAAATGCGACAGAATGACTAAATCGTGAGTTTACATGGATACAGTACCTGCGGCCAGTGTGTGATCGTATTATACGTGTGTCTCTCTGCAAGACTGTGGTGTCTGTAAAGAGGCTTCCATGTTCTGTCCATGGTGGCATCCTGGTGCAGAGTGTGTCTGCTGTAGGCCGGTGTCTGCTGGAGGGACAACAGTCGATCAATAGTTTACATACCTACAGCGCAAATTCAACAATTTCTTTAACATCAACAACCCAAAGCCATGAAATTTACCTTGTTGTTGAAGTTTTGAAGGTTTCTGGAGAGAATTCGCCTGATGCTGTCCATCTCCTCTGGTAAGAGGGGACGGCTGTGGGAGCGAGGGTCCACTCTAAAAATCAGTTGTGGATATTCACGTCCATTTAGTCAACAGTGGAATGATTTGGGTTTTAAGTAGGAAAATGCCTGGGAATTGTCTGGGTTGGAGATATTATTTAACTTTCTGACTTTCAGACTGATGTAAATGGTGCTTTAAGGAATAACCTCTTATTTGTTGTGTTGAACCAGTGAGGACCAAGATTTGAATAAACACAGGTAACCATGAAGGTCATGAACCTTATCTTAGTCATTTAAGTCCTGGTCCTACTATGAAAGACACTAAAGTAAAGCAAATTAGTGTTTTCTCACAGTGGCGGCGCCTCCTCATCTCCCCTCTGCTCCCTCCTCTCCAGCTCCTGGTAAACTCTGAGGATGCTGGAGCGAGCCTGGTGATCCTCACGGATCAGGAAACGACGAAGGTACTTCCTGTTGAACTGCTCAAACCTCATGCACACACACACACACACACATATATAAAACACAGCTGATGTTGTTATGAGTCCTGACTGAGGAAAAACCATCAGGAACTTTTCCTTGTGGTATTTGCTGCCATCTGCTGGTCATTTCAGGTCTTATCTTTATGGGCATGCAAACACTTTATAGAAGAAACAAAACAGAAGGTAAAGTGTAAGTAAAACAAGAGAAACTAACTTGTCTTTCCAGTAGTGCTGCCCCCAGTATCCAACCACGTCCTCTATTCCTGCCAGCAGGTGATCGATGAGCTAAGAGGAGACATGAGAGTTTATCTATTTATCATTTTCCATGGATAATTTGTGGGTGTGTGTCATGGTTTGTGTTGTGTGTCCATCCCTGCGTGCTACACATCTTTTTAAGAAAATCAGATAACAATTTGCTCTTTCTATGTTGAACTATTATGTTAATTTTCAGAGATGAAAGGAAAAAGAGTGTGTTCTGTGTGTTCACACAGGGAGGCCATGACACCAGTGCAAGATGAAAGACTCGTTTCTGTTACAAAAAAAAATAAAAACCCAGAATCAATGGGAGAACTGAAGCTCAGCGCTGCAGCATCTTTACTCATAAAGAGGACAGAATTTTGCATTAGCAAATATTTGAAGAAGGTCCATTTGAAGTTGTGGAGTTATGACACATATTAACACCCAATTAGTCCTTTCTTTTTATAGATCATTTTCTTTGATACATACATTTTTTTTTTGACAGCGTGTTTCTAATTGTGAGACAATTAAAAATACAGCGAGGGTCCAAAGTTAAATAGCTAGCACTTTTTAAAGTTAAATTATAGCTAAAGATCATTCTGGGTGGTTAAAAATTGTAACATTGTTATGCTGAGATAATGTTATGAATGAAAAACGTTGTTTTGATAAATATCACTGTGTCACTATGTGACCTTTATTACAATAAAAACAGTTGAAATGTTGGAATGTTGCACCTCACTGAATTATTTTGTCTACATGCCTGTCACTCAGTGGTTACCTTGACTACTTACACCTGAAATACACCATAATACCATCAGTGTTGGGGTGTAGTGAACTACATGTAATTAAAACAGTATTTTAACAAAAATAGTAGCTTGTTGGTTTCACACACAACTTCATTAATTTTTGTTTATCTGATGTAATTGAACCACCACACACTTGACCTTTGTGTGGTACAAAATGTTTTGAATCCGAATTTGTAAAAGTAAACTTAAAAATATTAGGTGTCATTTAGTTCTAATTTTGATTATTATAATAGATGCTATTTTAGTGTGATCCTGCTTGGTGAAATCCTCACACCCGCACTCTGGTTTCTGGAAGGCAGATGTTTGACTGCCTGACTTTTTTTTTTTTTTTTTTTTTAACATAACCAAAGCTGACATTCCTTGTATGTTCCCATGAATAGTGGGGTATTTTCTTGTTGTTTTATTTGGTTTATGCATGACCTGTGAACAAGTGGGCAGTTTTTGCAACTAGACTTTTTATAGTATACTTTGTTATAATTTCATATCATGCATATTGTAAATTTATTTCTTTACGAGATAGTTTGAACTACTTTTGTCAGTATCTTTAGTCAGCAAAAATATATTTCTCTCTACGGTAACTTTGTTGTAGATGAACTTCAGCCCTCCAGAGTCTAATTGGTAGCTTGCAAAGGTGTGCTTTTAAAGTAGCTTCCTCAACACTGACTACTGTAATAATGCAGTATAAACTGTATTCCTTAAAGACAATAATGCAGGCCCAGCACCTCGCTGTAAGTCCTGTCATTTCTCACCCTGCTGTGGATCTCCTCACTGACAGTGGGCAGAGCTCTCTTCTTCCTCTTCACATCCAGCAGCTCTACTAGAGGTTTTATAGTCATACCCTGGACATGGGACAAAAACAAAAACTCAACAAATTTACCCAAACAAATGCATTCAAAGAAGAAAAACTACTATCAGGACCCAGTATTTTATCAAGATTCACGTTGTTCTCACCTGAACAAAGACAGTGAAGAGGATGACCACAATGGTAGTTGTGATGAAGAGTCTTTTCTTTGGGAAGTCGTCTATCAGGAAGACAAGGGAGAAGCAGATTGCTCCTCTCAGGCCTCCGTAGGCGATGATGAACTGATCTCGAAAGGTCACGGCGTTCCTCCGGAGTTTGTTCACCACAGCAGTCAGCAGCAGAACACCTTCAGAGGAGCAGAAACGTGTTGATTCCTTTATTCTGACAACTGTTTATCAAACTCCTGGCCAGAGAACCATTGGGACACACAGGTCACGAACAATGTCAGCATTTTTTAAAGTGCAGGGAGTTTTTCTGAAAGCTACCTGTGGCCCTCCAGACGAGGCAGAGCAGCAGTGTGGAGCAGACAAAGGGCCAGCTCCACATGTGGACGTCCTGTATTGTGGACACACCCAGGAAGATGAAGATGAGGGTTTCGCTCACGCTGCTCCACATCTTCAGGAAGTACTGGATGCTGGTGTTGCTGCGCTCGGACACATTAGCCTCCACATACTGCTTCATGGTCACAGCACAGGTCACAATGCTGCAAAATGGGGGGAAAATATACGACATAATCAAATTTTACCAGTCAGCATTTACAAAAGGAAGTCTTTGGCTAGGTTGCACCAACAAGAATACATTTTTAAACCTGATTAAATAATGTTTTAACTTTAAATTATGTTACTTTTAAATTAGCTTAAAGTGAGAAGATTACATTTAACCCTCTCTTTAAACCTCAGTTTAGTTTTAACTCTGAGCCTAAATTAAAATTACTCTGTTTCTGTTGCTCCATGACTTTAAATTTAAAATGTGGTCCAGTATCAACTTTAAATTTACACTTAAGGAGGTTTAACTTTTAAAATTGCTGCCTTTTTGAGATTTAAAAAAAAAAAATCTATTACAGAATTTGGCCATACTGCTCCATTAATTGCTGAGCCAACACGTTTTTCTCAAAGATGGAGAAATTAGAGCTTCTCTGCCAAACCATAATGGTAGGCTAACTATGTTTTAGCCAGCTAGAAAACAATGTAACCTTTGGCTAACTTTTTAACTAGCAAACATGCAATGTTTTGTTAGCATTTTAGCTAGGTAGCAAAAAGTGCAACATTTTGATAACTTTTTAGCTAGCAAATGATATAATGTTTCTTTAAATTGCCGTTTGCTGAATATGTATGAGTGTTTGTTTGCCACACTTCTTCACGTTAAGTGCTGGCTTTGCCATGACTAAAATAATTTCATCTTCCCTGGCTTTGCACTGATGAAAGACAGCAGCTTTTTGGTCTTCTCTCTGCTTTTTATTAGCTTTTATCTGTGGAATGTCTCTGTTTTTCTATGACTCACTCTGTACTGTCTTTTGTTGTGGTATGTGATTGATATCGAGTGATTTGGTTGCGTGATCTCCCTCCTGCCTGTCAGCCTGGACAGCTGCGCTTTTCCCTACTCTGCTCTTTGCTGCATCAAAGAGTGATAATAGTACAGTACATGAATTCCTTAGATATAGTTATGCAGTGTTCTAAGCAGACTGGATGGCATGCAGCGGATGACGTAACTGTACATAGACTTGACTTGAACTTGCAAAAAATTACTTCTGAGCATCTCTGAAATAATGTAAAGTTTTGTTAATGAATACAGAGCAGCTAAAATGGTTTTCTTCTTCTAAGCATTCTCCATATTATTAAACTCTTTGTAGGGTTACACCAGTAAACTTGGATTTGCTCTATAGAGATTAGTTTTTAGCTTTTCTCTAACATTAAATTAATCTTTGTTGGTGCAACCCAGTCTTTGAGTTTAAGTTGAAACTCAGCAGCACTCACGCCATGATACCAGAGAGGTGAAGCATCTCTGAGGTCAGGTAGGACAGGTAGGAGTAGAGGAAGACAAAGAGCGGGGCAATGACCTGGGCTCTGGAGGTGAACCGTGAGGTGAGGGCCGCCACCAGGCCAAAGAAGAGGCCCACAAACAGACCGCCGAGACCCACCACCACCACCCTGCAGCCCCCCAGCAGCACATCCAGCCCCGACACTGATGGCAAACGGAGGAAGGACTCAAACAGCTTGTAGAGCACCTGAGAGAAAGAGACTTCAGAGCATTATGCACAGAATAAGATATTTTATTATATATTTTGAGACCTCCTGGTGACAACGTTTCCCCCCTCACCACGGTGACGGCGTCATTAAGCAGCGACTCTCCAAACACCAAGATATGAAGCTGTTCGTTAACATGCATCTCCTGGAAGACAGAGAGCACGGCCACGGGATCGACGGCAGCGATCAGAGAGCCAAAGAGCAGGCAGTGGAGCAGAGACACGTCTCCTAGAGAGCTCTGAGCCAGTAGACATACACCGTACAGAGACAGGCCGATGCCCAGCACGTTCCATAAGGTTCCCAGCACCGCGTACCTGCAGATTTACACAGAACCAGCTGCTTTAATACTCAAACATTTGAAGCCACATGTCTCAATAAAACTGCAAAATTACTGTTGTGCTCACTTAAGTAGAACAAGTTGTAAATATGTATTATCACCTTAATTGCTGGCGAACATGTTAGCAAACTATTGCTTATTTATCTAGCATTCATCCAGCAGACAAATAACATTAGTATTCATTCGGAGCTGTGTTTTCATGGAGCCACAACAGTGACTTCAAATTCTGGCATCGAAAATAACATTTGGCATCGAAAACAAAACCTGAACTGAAAAAGGAAACACTGGCATTGAAACACTTGTGCTGAAAAGTTGTACTGGCGCTGAAACAAGTATTGGACCAACATAACATTGGTTAAAAGTTCATTTTAATCCAGTCTGGTTCTCTGTGGAAAAAAAAACCCCAGACAGTTTCAGGTGAACTCGGGGAAGTAATCACTGTTTGCCAGGTGGTTAGAGGAGTGATGTGTAAGTCTAACTTTTCACTGTCCTAGCCCCGTTCCCTCAAATCTCCCCTCTTCACGCCAAAATTTGACACTGGAAGCTAGTGACACTGAAAAAAAACTATAATTGAAAAAACACAGTCATGAAGAAAACAACAAAACAATTTTCATTGTTGATTGTCATTGGAAAACACATCAGAATACAAAACAACAATAATAATAAAATGAAATTATTTTTACTGCCTGAGGACCTTTGTTCAGTGCCAATACAACTCGTTTCAATACAAGTGTTTCAATGCTGACGTTTCCTTTTTCAGTTCAGCATTTGTTTTCACTGGTTCTTTTAGCTCCACACTGGTCAGGTAATGTACAGTCTTTTGCTGAGAACAGCTGCATGATGTCTGGAAACGATGCTCGTGAGAGCGGTGAAGCTGAACCATAACAGAAAAGCCGTGGGCTGTAACTATCATATAAAAAACACAAAAATGGTCAATAGAGAGCCGAAGTTCTCTTTTTCCGGTGGACCACCGTGGGACCTGATTTTGTAAAAGCTTTGGACGGTGATCGAGGGCGAGAGACAATTGTTTTTTTTTATCCAGTTTGATTTGTGTGTGAATTACACAGTTGATGTTTGTCAATTTAATATAATTTTACAAGACACAAAGGTCACAGTTTGTCATAAAACTATGCACTGAAGCACAGTATAAGATCCATAATTAAACCTGTATGTGACGTCATGACTTTCTTTCTCCACCAATTAATGTTAACCGCAGAAGCTACGATGCCTGTGTGCTCCGTACCAGGATGTAGTCTTGATCGGGATCGTGAGTGATGTTGTTGTTGATGACGCATCTTGTGCGAGACGAGTACTTTCACACTAAACTAAACTACGACAAACCTACAATAGACTGTGACTTTCTCGTCTTGTAAGATTACCTTTTAAACTGACGAACGTGTAATTAGTGGCACAATTCAAATGTGATCAAAAAAATATTTGTCTCTTGCCATTAACTACCGTTCATATTTTTTAGGATGTAAGGTCCCGTGGGGGAGCTCGGACGAGGAGGGAGCTGGCTCTCTATAGATCTGAGGTGAATTGCTGAGTAGGGTGATCCAACTGTTTAACAGTGCTAACACGCTCACAATGACAATTTTAACGTAATGTTTAGCGTGCATAATGTTAACCATGTTCACAATCTTAGTTTAGTTGTTTGCATGCTAATATTTTTTAATTAGCTCCAAACAAAAAGTACTATTGACCTTGATGGGGTGTGGGCACTAGATGAGAGGTCAGGGGATCATCATCATCATGGCTGCACCAAATTTTCACCAGCAAGTCTCATCAGAGTGATCGCCCACATTACCATCACGAGAGTCATGATGGTTTTTCTCTCTGTTTGACAAGAATATTGATTTTTATCTGCTTGTCTTGTTCTGACATTCATTAATGTTATATAAGTTGGACGGAAATGTGAGATGTTGTGCATTTTATGTACATTTTATATACAGTATATATTTCCCTGTAATTCATACTGCCGCATTTGAGAACTTAATCCCAACTGGGGAATTGTATTAAAAAGGTATAAGAAAAAGCAAATTCAACATTGCGTGCACACACAAAAGAACTGAAATACTGACTATATACCAACCAGAGGATGGTGCCGAGGTTTTCAAAGAACAGCCTCCCCGGCAGGAAATAGCCTGCGTCCAAGACGATGGGTGGGAGCAGAAAGAGGAAGAAAGCATCAGCGCTGAGAGTCGGGGGAGCGGAGTGGCGAACACCATAGATCACTCCTCCGACCAGGAGGCCCACCATGATGAGGAGACAGCTCTCTGGGACGACGGCTGGGACTCGACCTGACCAGTGGAAACCTGGAGGTTAGGGACAGAGATGATGCTCATTGGATTCAGCAGCTCTGTGACTTTTTGATCTGTCACTCTGTCAATGTGGCTGAAATCACACACATGGAGCTACAACAACAGCTCACACACATCATATAATATGCACAAAAACACCCTAACTTGCAGATCTTGTCTTAACTGTTTGGTAACCATGGTAATAAGTGTCAGGACCTGGTTCAGGAAAAAGGTCATTACAGATGAACTGTTCCTGTCCTAAATGAATATAAGAAAAGTGTATTACACATGCTAACTTCCTAAAATCTAAAATAAACTGTCCTAACTTTATGATAACTGCTAAGCTGTCATAACTTTCACTTTTACACCTGTAGCAGTGCTAACTAGCTAAAAGTAGGTAATGGTAGCATTCACTGACTTTAGCTAACAGCAGTGTTAGCTTACAGTAGCTAACAGTAGTTTTAGCTAACAGTGGCTAACAGTAGTGTAAGTATGGCTGCTCTTTTATTGCTTTTACACGGTGGATACTGGGTACGGTGGAGATGTGTCTGCTGTCTTAGCCCAGTCTCATCTATCTTTTATCTTCCAAGTTAGCATGGTTGTAAATTTCCCGGAACAAACATCTTTGGAGTTTTGTACAGATGTTACCCACACCTCTAACTCATCTCTCTTGAGGTTAATTTGTTTTTGGTCCATTTTTTTGTAGGTCTGTGTTTCAATGGTTAAGAAGTCAGTGGTTACAAAGTTGTTTAGTTCTGCAGGAGGAAAAAAGTAGTGTCGGTTGCCAGGTAACAGACGTAAAAATTGATTAGCAATATTGGATCGAGTATTTAGGATTTCCTAACCTGAGATAAGATAGGATGAAGTAAAATAAGGTAGGATTTCTAAAGTCAGATTTGCTCCTGTAACACCAAATTGGAAAAAATCTTAGATGCTTCGTATCTCAACGTAAGACTTATGGTGGTTTCTGTAATATGGCCACTTGGTAGTGTTGTGATGCTGTATTGGCTTTATAGCCTACATTTATGAATGGGAATGCTTTTTAAAGTAAAGTCAGAAATGCGTAACACCGCTGATAAGTAAAATATGTTACAGTTCTTTTACAAATGCAGAATAGAGAAGCGTTTCTTCCTGTGTGCCTTTCTTTTGTAAATATGTACATTAGTCCTGCAGTAATGATGAAGTAACTCATAACTACCGTTAACTTAACAAACCCTGTACCCTTTCGTAGATAAGTGCAGATTTGAACCCTCTAACAACATCTAATCACCTCCATCAGCATCTGATCTAATGTTGGCTTTTCCTGTATGACGGGAAACCCAGCTGAAGCTTACCCAGCTTGGCCAGTGAGGCCAGCATGATCCACAGCACAATCTCAAAGGGAGCCTGCACATGGTGATAGTCCACGCTGAAAACCCTCAAAGCCATGGGCAGATCGACAGACAGGCTGCCATCGCTACTGTTGAAGCCCAGCAAGGGGGGCAGGTTGTGGGGCTGAGGGAGCTCAGCAGGGGGGGTCAGGGCCAAACACACAGGCCACAACGGGCAGGCAGAGAGCAGCAGAGAGAGAGTCCACAGAGCAGCCATCCTGCAGCCATGCTGGGACAACAGGACAGAAAGACAGGCAGAGAATAGGACAGGGGTTATGGAGGCAGGGGGAGGGCGAGCGGCACACACACACACATGTACACACACACCTACACACACAAAACACAACCTGACCACAACTCATGCAGCCACTAATGTGCACAGGAATCCCTGAGCTTGCATTGATACCCAACCAGCAGTACAGAGCTGAACACGCACACACACACCTACACACGCACACCTACACACACACACACACACACACACACACACACCACACACACACACACACACACCTACACACACGCACAAATACATTCCTACATCACCAACAGTAGACTAATATTCTACACTGACGCTATAAGTGTGGCCATTATTTAAAAAAAAAAAAAAATTAATTAATTGATTTTTTTTATTCAAGGCCCCTTTTCATTCATAAGTGCAAAAGTGCCCTTTGAAATTTTCTTTTACAGTAAAAATTTCGGGGGACTTGCAGCCCTAGCCGATGTCACTGTGCCTGTCAAAGATCTCGATAGAGACGGTTTAATGGTGAACACAGACTGAAGACTTTCTTTATGTCTTTCAAAAATGGATAATTCCTCTATTGTTTTTAACATTTAAACATCTCCCTTTGACATATATATTCAGAAAATAATGACACTTTGAATTAAGAACAAATGTATAATATATGTATGTATTTTTTACCAGTAAATCATTACTTATTGGATATATGCACTAATATAAAAAAATTGAAAATCTTAAAATACATAGACTTTATTATGTGTCTGAGTTTTAAGCATATGAAAAAATAATTGTGAAATTAAAGTCTAAAATTATACCACAGTGGCCTTATTTTTCTGCTCAAGGTTTCTGCTTCTTAAAAGGCCTCTGTCACCGTAGTGCTTCGTCTTGGTGGGAACGACTGGGTCTCTGTAAATGATATTATAAAAAGTTTAGTGTAGACCAGCTCTAGTGCCCCTGAGAAAAATGTAGCGACACCTGCTAGCTAGTTCAGGCAGTCAACCTGAACTGCACCACAATCACACATGACACGCCTCACAGTCTTTAGCACAAACCAAACGCACCCTTCCAATCTGGCGGTCTATTTAAACCGCTAAAACCTCCTGTCTCTCCCTCTGCCTGTCAAGGCCATTGCTGCCTTGCAACAGCGTCGCTGCCTGTTCATTCAACCCCACCACCACCCCAGCATCCACGTGCAGGCTCCGACAGGGGGGTCCAAGATATGTGTTCATCACTCCTCAATATCTCTGTGTAAACATAATCTGTGAGGAGTGATGAGGTCGGAGCCTAGACGCCAAACTCTATGTTCTGCTGCGGCAACAAACATTCTTAAACGTGAGTTGTCTGACTGAACTGCTGTTATGATTTGTTGCTATAATAATAAAATTTATTTCAACTTGACATAGATTAAAAAAATCCTCTTGATTATTCTTGAGGACTTGTCACAAAACTGATTTGATCTTCTGTCTTTGAGCATCCCTGATGAAGTGGCAACATCACCTCCATGTTGTCTGAGAGGGAAAAGTGTGGGCCTTCTTTTCTATCAACATTAAATCCAACCTTGAATATGTTTTTGTGAATAAGTGCAGCTTGATTAAGAATAAATTAATAAAACCAACTTTTTTATTATTTACCGTGCTCCCTGTCTGCCCTGATTTACAATTTGGCAAATATTAGTTTGATATTTTCCATCACAAAACAAAGTGAGTTGAGCACTTTTTCAATTATGTAAAGTCTCAGTTTTAACATCACATGTATTAAAAATAACTCACAAAGACAAATGCATGTTAAATGTTAACTATGTCAGCAAAACCAATAAACAAAAAGAATGTTAATTTAATGAAAACTATAACAAATAATTTAGCTTAAAACAGTGCTGGTGAAAATTGTGGCTCTGAAAATCTGATGACGACGTTACAAATGACAAATATTTTTCTCAGGGTTGTGTCTTCTACTTTTCCTTTGAATCCGTGTGAATGTCAGTCCATGCTGTCCAACAGGGGACATCTGTCATCATCTGACAGTGGACGTGTCTTTCTGTGCAATATAGACGTGGACCCTGTTTTCTGCACAAACTTTAACATTAAACACAACATTTCTCTTTATTCATATCATTTAAATACACACAACCTAATCACCTAAATTACAATATACTGTATGTGTATTTGCAGCTTCTTTACTGTTACTGACTGAACTTATTTGTACTGGATATTCACACAAAGAGTTTGTTGTTAATACTAAAAATATGTCGCATGTGCATGTTTGTGTGACTCTTTCCCTTTCCAAAGATTTCAAACAGATGGCATGTGAAAATGCTTTACTTCTGTTTTAAAATCTGTTGCTGCTTTTGGAAAGTTGTTGCATGTTTTTCTCCGGTCCAAGAGAACAGATTGAACCCGAATTTGTCTTTTCCTAAAGTCTGTTTTACAATGAATCATGAATAAAAGACAATAACTGATTCAGAATGACCCAGTTTTCCTGAACACCACAGTGCTCTCAGATCACCTCGTGAAATTGCTTGTCATTCTAAATCTAAATAGAGAAGTTTGATTTAAACTGGATGAAAGAAAAAGGCAAATAAGGGAAATGTCAGTCAAAAATGATAACATTTTATTGTTGATGTTCTTTTTTTAAACTAAAAATTCTTTTGCCGCTTGTGAACAGTCCATTTGTCCTCCTCTACTTGCTTTGTCTTTTTAGCAAACTATTCATCGGAGAGGTTAACCATCGTGGAAAAGAGCATCTGCACAGTTTTAAAAACCCTGTCTAAGTATGTATCATTAGAAAATGGTATTTTCTGTTGTGACAAAACAGAGGACAACGTGAGATTTTCTTTATGTCTTTGCAAGCCAATTTGCAAACAAAAGAAAGTTGTGCCCAGAGAACATTAGCTCCCAGTGGTAATGAAGTTTTTTGGCAGACATTTTGACATGCAGGAAAAGCACAGATATAATTAATAACATGAAAAACAACTGGGACACTTATGAAACGGAGCCATTGTTAGTATCATTAGTAACAACTGTGCTTTTTCAACAATGGCAAGTCAAAACGTCTTCTTTGGAAAAGATCTATTGCTGCTGCTGCTGCTTTTAAGCTGAGTGAATCTTCTGCACATTGTTACTCATAAGATGTTGCTTTCTGTTTTCAATTAGTCACTAACTCTAATTATGCCTTTGTATTTACAGTGAAAACTTCTAACTCTGTATAGTCAGTAATGTGTTACCACATGTGTTAATAATACTTCTATTCAGCCCACTTAGAGATCTGGACACTTAAAGGGTTTCCCCTAACCATGTAGTGCTATTTATCTATCTAGATAGTTTTGGTGTGAGTAGTGTGCACAGCAGAGTTTTGGAGATATCAGCTGTACAGATGTTTGTCTTCTCTCCAATATAATGGGACTAAATGGCGCCCGGCTTGTGGTGCTCAAAGCACCAAAATAAATACACTTGAAAAATTCAAAACCAGCTTCTCTTTCCAAAAATCATGACCCAGTTACTCAAGATAATCTACAGGCCTCGTTGTGAGCAGTTTCATGTCGGAACTACTTTCTTTCTGCAGTAGAATCTACCCAGACTACATGTAAGGGATAATGCCTGACGAGGTGTCCATTATCAGAAATGAATGGACGACGCGGAGGCGTGAACCGTCCCCGCTTCGCGTCGGACGGTTGCTTCTGCGAAGTCCATTCATTTCTGATAATGGACACCTCGAAGGGCATTATCCCGCTTATACCATGGTCACTTACGAAAGAAATAAATATTAAATCAATTATTAATACGTTAATGTTGTTTTTTACCGTTAAAATCGTAAGTTTTTCACAAGAAGCGGCTGAGTGGACTATTTAATATCTCTCGTTGTGACGCCTTCAAAATTCATGATACATGATAATGCAGTCTTCAAAATTATCAAATTCACCAAATAGGTTAAAGGAAACTATAAAATCACTCATGTTTTGTCTACTGTCTTGCCGTTGTGATAAATAAACTGTGAAATAACGTATGTTAACGTATGTTCTGAGTTTCTGTTGCCACGGTTACCAACTAGCGTTTGAGCAGGCGCATTAATTTAGAACAATCAGGCTATTTGACCGGAATTTTTTAAAGGTGTCCTACAACACTTTTTAACGGACACCCTGCAGCCAGTCAGAATCGAGTATTCACCCAGACCATGGTATAATAGAATCTAGTAGTTCCTACATGAAACTGCTCATCACAAGGTCTGTAAATTATCTTGATCTTAACCGGGTATTGATTGGATCTGTTTTGGTTTTGAATTTTTGAACAGTTCTCGAGCACCACGAGCCAAGTACCATTTAGTCCCATTACACTGGAGAGAAGACAGACATCTCAGTGGTCCATAGCTCCAAAAATCTGTAACTCACACCAATTAATCTGGGTTAAATATCACTACAGGCCAGTGGAAAAGATATGTACTTTTGATTTTGGGGTGAACTGTCCCTTTAAGATCACACTGAATGTAATATTGGTTGTGTCCAGAATCATTTTCTTATTCACTAGTGAGTAGGGAGAACAAAGCTTGTGAGATACTTTCAGTCCACTATACGGGATATACAGCTCTCAGATTAATTTTTGTGTGTCTTTGTCTGCTTGTCCGTTTTTGATCCAAACAGTTTGCCTTTAATTTACATTTTAAGATACCTTTTAGCCTGTAAATGACTTTTTCTGCACTTTGCTTTAATTTTGTTTTTAAAGGCCCCACACAGTCATTGCTCTCACCACACAGGGTGTTTTTTTTTTTTTTTAATTCTGCTGTCTAATTAGACCTCTTCACAAGTCTGTGTGAGTTTGTGTAAACTGTCCTACACGGACCTTTTTCAAAGACATGTTGACTTGTCATAGCAGGTAAAGCACAGGTGTTAATAATAACATTAATAATGGCTCTGTTCAAGTGTCCCAGTAAGTCATGACAGAGTGACAGTGAGTCAGCATGAACTCTTAAACTGACGCAGTTAAATGGAATTCAGCCCTGATTAATTTTGTTATTTACACCTGCTTTTCTTACTGTGACATGGCAGTTATTGAGGGACAACTTTCACCTTTGACATTCTTATTGCAGTTTCCTACATAGCTCCACCCAACACCAACCTCAGCACCTCTAAAATACTTTTTTTCCCTCGTGGGCGTGTAGTGGTTTTTATCCATCTGGACTTTTTTGGTGTAAGTTTCAGACTTTTGTAGATATCAGCCTGCATTCTCTACAATATAATGAGACTAGAAGGCACCTTGTGGTGCTCAAAGCATCAAAAAAAAAAAAAAAAAAAACCCTTGTTGTGAGCAGTTTAACCGCTTTCTTTCTAGTAGAAAGAAAGTGCTTCTGGCAGATTCTAGATTTATGATTTTTGACAAGAGATGCTGGTTTTTGAGCACCACAAGCTGAGAGCCATTCCGTCCCATTATGTTGGAGAGGAGGCAGACATCTCTACAGCTGATATCTCCAAAACTCTGCGACTCACACCAGAACAATCTAGATGGATCAAAAAGCACTACAGTAAAGTTATCCTGTGTAAGAGAGTTAACTGTGTTAACAGTACTTACAGTAACAGGAGTCTGTGTACCTGCCCACATTGTCTGAGAAGAAATCTAGTCAGGTGATGTAAGTTAAAACACCTGCCAGGGTTTGTTTGTGTAGGCCCTTTACATAAATATGGGTGTATCAGAGTGATGTAACTTGTATTACTGTATGTTGGGTATTATAATGTTGTTACAGCTGCATTTTAAAGGCAAGCAAAAGTTTGCTGAAGCATTTTAAAAAGTCTTCACCCTGCAACTAGTCAGCACAAAATGTACAAGATTATAGTTTTCAAATAGCTCCTACAGGGTTCAGCTTTAATCTATAAGTCTCTAAAAGGTAAAATCTCATTTTCGCTCCTTTTTTGTTTGCATTTAATTTTTATTTCAGCAGGGGTAAATTACCTGGAAATTAAAAAGTAAATGCCTTCATCTCTGGATAGAGGATGTGTGTAACAGAGCCTCATTATATAGACTCAGATCTTTTTAATGAGAGAAAAACCTAAGAAAACTTTTAATCTCTATTTTATTAATCAGCTCTTGTTTCCAAAGCGCCCAGTGTGTTAGTGCATATTAATGCATCACCGTAACCTTCGCTGTGGGTACGTAGGAAGATCAGCTGTGAGGATTTGTCCTTCACAGGTTACAAATCAACCTGAAGCAGGCAAATGCACCGTAAATATTCAGGCTACTGCTTTGTCACTTCACGGACCTCACTGTGATGTGCAGGTGCTCACTGTGATGACTCCACACCCTGCCAGAGAGTCAACATGGTGGAAATTTGGAGCCTGCCAGGTTGTGATGCACACTTCTTTGTTAAAGTATCATGTTCATGCCTGAACCGTCCATTTTTATTCATTTATAATCTCTATAGCTAACAGTATATATCATCTATTTACAGTATTACAGTGATGTATCCACCATGGACCTTTGGAAAGGCCTTTAGTCCTTCACAGGTTTTAATCACACACAGGTTTGAAGGCTTGAATGTCTTTGGACTGCAAACTCTACACAAAAGGCCTGGTGTTAACTACTGGCTTCATTATATTTCCTCACATTAAAGAAAAAAAAAACACAGTGAAACAGAATTAACATTTTGCTATTCTGCTTCACTCTAAAGTTCATTTTTATGTGCACACATGGTCGACTGTAATTTGGAAATCAGAGCATCAGAACTGACTTTATCTCATCAAAACTGGTCGGAGTTGGTCCATTAAAAGCAAAATGTGAATGTCTCCTAGCACTCCTCAATAGTCCAACAAAGGTTAAAAAAAAAATACATATATGGGAATGATCCCATAAACCAAAACTCCTTAAAAGTTTGGTTTCAGGTGTTATATCTATTGAAAGCCCCTAAAATATACCTGGAGTCCCCGACATCCTCCAATCATGTGTTCAGACACGGTTTGGAGGACCCAGTCTTCACAACTTGAAGGGATTGAAGGACTTGAGTCGTCTGGTTAACTGGGTCAGGGTAACTGTGTGTGTTAATAAATATGTAATTTAATTACCAGGTCATGGCAAAACTTTAAACAACATTTACATTTGTGCTTTATCTCAAGTCTCATCTGTTATTTCTGTTGTATCCTGATATGCTCCCCAAATGGACTTCTCTCCTTGTCAGAGGTCGTCTTTGATCTCTGTCTTGAATTTAACAGCTTAAATTGGCCTGTTTACCTCCATGTTTATCTCTGAGGGGGGCAGCAGGAAAGCCTTCTGTCATGGAGAGAGTATATAACCACACAGAATCACGAAGCACTTTTGTCTTTGCTTTCTGCACACCATAATGCTGCAAAACATATATTTTCCGATTTCTACTTATTATGATTTCAAGGTTCTGCACATCACCCCTGATAAAATACAACAGAAAGATAACAAAACAAACTATAAAAAATACCCTAAAATTATACTCTGACAGTCTCCACAATAGCCTAATGTTATGTTGTTGTATTACATTGTCCCTTTTTGTTTTAAGACACAAAATGAAAATAGGTATCCGCTTAAAACCTCTAGTAAGTCATTCAGAGTAAGTAAATAATGTTGTTTTGTAGATATAATGCCGTAATTATCCCATATTAATCATACAAATTATGCAGTCAACCTTTTTCACTTTACCATTCAACATATTTCATATATTTCTCTAATTATTCTTGAGCGTCTGACATATCACGGAAGAAACATGCACAAAATTGAAAGCGAACATTTCCTTTCTTGCCAAAGACAGAACATGAGATCAGACAGCAGAATTCAGCTCAAATGCACATTCCCTCTTGTGAAGTGCTCATTGAAAGGGTGAAATATAGTCTCAATATAAAATCCAGAGTTGAAGTCTCTTTCAAAAACAATCCAAGACATATTGTAGGGATTGTGCAATATTATAATGCTTTTATTTGCCTTTATTTTTGTATTTAAAATGACTGATAAGTTGTTTTAAATACATATTGCCATGTAAAATAAATGCATTTCAATTTTGCACAAATCCTACAGTGTGCCTTGGATTGTTTTGAAGGATTTTTGCATTTTAGATTATTTATTTAGATTACATTTCACCCTTTCAATGAGCCCTTTACAAGATGGAATAAGCACAATACACCTGAAGTATCCAAAGAGCACCTGTATGTGATCAACAGAAAAATCCAACAGCTGCTGTCTTTAAATTCAAATGCACTTGAAAACTCACAAATTAAAAAAAACTTATCTCTTGACTGGAATCAAAACCTGATTTAATAACTCTTTTATTTTACTTCATTTAGACCAGATGGATTAATCTATAATAGGTTACATCTCTCTTTATGTACCAGGTTACTTCAGTGCAGAGTGTAAACTGACATCAGAGGATCAGAGTTGGCTTCAGTATAATAAATACCTCGGACACACGCCCAGTTATAAGGTCAATAAAATACATTTTTATGTATGTCAGTGTATGTCAGGTTGGTGTAGTACTGAAATTTAACAGCAGATGGCACATGAGAGCAAGTAAATCTGAGACATTATTTCATCAAGCAAGTAAACAAAGACACTGTGTAAATACAGGTAAAAAAAAATAATAAAAGGATGCACTGATTTACTCAGTTGCACTTGTTTTGATGTCTCACTTGCATGTTCCTATAAACCTGGAAGAAGAGAAGTGCAGAAGCAAAACAGAGCAGTATGTAACACTTTTGCAGGATGTATGCATGTTTGCATTCATTGCCGATGAGTATTGTCATCCTCTGAAATTCTCAGCACAGGCGAGCTGAAGTTGGATGAGCAGGGAACTAAGTTCTGGGTGCTCAGATAACTAATCTTCTTGCTGCTGTCCCCTCCCGATCCCTCCTCCAGGCTGGCCTCCAGCGAGTCAGGCCCCTGCGGCTGGCTGCTGGGCTGCGGTGGAGGCACCAGGCCGTGCAGGAGGCTGTTCCCCAGGTGGGAGTTACATCGAGCCAGGTTCTCAGTCAGATGCTGCATGTACACCTCCTCCAGCTGTTTGTCCAGCAGCCCGTTCAGCACCGAGTTCGACATCGGCTCCAGCCCTGACCCGGGCAGCTCCAGGCTGATGTTCACACTGGGCCCCATGGCCAGATAACCCTGGTCTGGTATCGATATAACAGGCTCACCCTGTGGCTCCTGTTGGGTTGACCATTCCGGCTGACGGCTCACGTCGGAGACCAAACCGTGCTGGGTGATTAAGGCTCTCATTGGGTTGTGGGAGACGCGGCCTGAGTCGACCACCAGCAGGTCTGGATACTGTTCCAGGAGGCTACAATCGTCTAAGCAAACAGCAAAGTTAGGGTCCAGGGCGAGGACAGGTGGACACCCAGGGATTGAGAGGCCTACAGGCCCTGGAGTCATCACCTTCAGTCCCTGGAACTGGGTGGAGTCGAGTTCTTCCTGGTTTGAAACTGGTTAGAGAAAATAAACTGGTTATTGAGATGTTTGCTATTTGGCATGCACTGGTGAAACACAAACTATGATCTTTTATTTGGCTAAATGTAGAAATACTATAGTCTGAAAATACTCTGTAAGAAGTTAAAGTCCTGAATTCAAACCTTCTGATGGACAACATGGGTCTTAAAAGACCCAGCTACATTTTTATTTTCTATATCTTTAATTTCATCACTCAGTATTCCAGATATTGATCAGTTCACTTGTTTTTGTCTTACTTTTTGAATAAAAATCTTTTTGTATCACTACCCCTCTAATGCACAACACATCTAAAACGACAAAATATTCATTTACCGTGATTTCATGCACTGCTGAGTTATTCTTTGCATTATCTTTGAAATAAATGTATTTTATCATTAAATATTCCAGGTATTCATCAAATATCTTGTTTTTGGTTACCACAAATCATTATTTTTTGTGGCAGATGCTATTAGCACCCAGGTGTCAGTAGCAAAAAGTGCTATATGCACCAGCTACTTACACCTGCATGGCAGCTAATGTAACATAATGTAAACCTAAAGTAAGTAAGTAAGTAAGTAAGTAAAGTAAATAAAGTAAGGAAGTAAAATAAAATAATACTTTGTGTTAATCAAAAACAAGATATTTAATGAATATTTGTGGATATTAAACAATAAACAAAATTATTTCAAAAGATAAACCAAAGAAACACTCAGCAATGCATGAAACCACACAGGAAATGAATACAGGTCATTTAAGACCCATGTTGTGCACTAGAAGCGATTTGGATAGTACAGACGTATTATTAGCAAAATGTACTTAAAGTATCAAAAGTAAAAGTATTCATTATTCAGAATGGCTTCTTTCACACTGTTATATTATTATAGGATTTGACATTATTCTGTTTCTATTATTGACAAATACATGTAGGAGCATTTTAATGTTGTAGTTTGTCAGTGTTTTAGATGCTTTGTATACTGCTGGGTAGTTTAGTTATACAGATCTTATCTGTACAATATTTACCTCTTAACTGTTGTGGAGTATAAAGTAGCATAAGATGGAGATACTCAAGTAAAGTACAAGTATGTCAGAATTTTACTTGAGTAAATGTACGTTGTCACTTTCCAGCACTGTTGGCATGAAATCATTTGCAAGATTATATCAGTGACAAAGGAGGAACACTTTAGTAAAAGGGAAGCAAATGAACTGGACCATGTGAAGTTAACATCAGAGCATTAAACCATCACAGAAAATGAAACGCATCACTACATCAGACTTCTGACAAAGTGATGCATGGGGGAAGTATTCAGATCCTTTACATAACATAAACATCACA
This sequence comes from Lutjanus argentimaculatus, assembly GCA_034769285.1. Taxonomy (NCBI): domain Eukaryota; kingdom Metazoa; phylum Chordata; class Actinopteri; order Lutjaniformes; family Lutjanidae; genus Lutjanus; species Lutjanus argentimaculatus. The sequence goes on from JAWZSL010000006.1 coordinate 27,283,183, forward strand.
TAAAATTGCTGATACCACACTGTAAAGATGTTCTGTTACAAGTATAATCAGGAAAAAGTATTAAAAAGTAAAAGTACCCAAAGCAGTGGCTGTCACTCTGTTATGTATATGATATTAGTTTATTATTACTTGTGCATTAGTGTGAAAGCAGAACTTTACTGTTGTAGCTGTGAGGTGGAGCTCATTTGGAAACTACTTTGTTTTTGCTACTTTCACAATATAGTGTGAAAATAGCTGTTTTAAAAGCTGCATGTCTGTTTCCTTCCTGCCGACACTCGAATAATTTTACCTTCATTCACAAACTTTGTGATTTTTTCATCCTTAAAGGCATCATATGCATTTGCATGCAACATATTTATGCAACATTTTCCTTAAATAAAAAAACAAAACAATGTACAGACTTATATAAACATAATTCCTTTCAATCATCACTTATGACCCATTAAAGTGTGTAGTAGTGTCTGTATCTGCAGAGACGCTGCCCTCTGCCTGTATTTCCTTATTTTCTCATTATTTTGCTGTGCTCTGGGATTTTACCAACCCAAAACATCAGTATTTTACGTCCTGGGAATGAGACTCAGCAATCAACTATCTTTCTGGTGCGTTTACAGACAGCTCAGACAAATTCTACTGATCTTCATCGATGGTTTAATAACGTTTTTGAGCCTCAGTGTCTTAGATAAACATTAGCAACATTAGCTAGTCACTCAGTGGCTACAGCACCAACCTAACAGTAATTTCAGCATCGTCATCTTAGTTTTCATTTTTACTCAGCAGAAACGAAACAAACTCACCACAAACTTGTCTTTCTGCTGTTTCAACAGTTTCCAACACTGGTTTTTTGGTTTTTTGGTTGAAATAAACCCTTAATTCACAGCGTTAGGTGTCAAAATATCACCGGGAGATGATTAAGAAGGAGGTCAGATATTAGAGAAGCAGAGGGGGAAACGTGTGGCCAGAATATTTTCACTTCTACCACAGTGAATTAGTTTATGTCAACCAAACAACCAGATTTGGGGCTTGTTGGAGCGTTGGAAAGACGAGTTAAAACATTTTTGGTGAGTTTGAATGACAATGATGTTAAACTGAGGGACAGGCTAATGTTGCTAACCGTTATCTAAGGATATTTTCACACCTACCTGGTTTGGTCCAGACTTTCAAACTTTTCACTTTGGTACAAACCAAAATTACAGGTAAGGGAATGGCACATGGGGACAGGAGACCAGATATTTAATTGACATCTGGTCCGATGACTTTATAAAGAGTTGGCTGGAAAAAAAAAACCTGATAAAAATGTGGACACTTTTCAGTTATTGTTTCACTTTGGTCCTGCTGGCAGCAGTGCCACAATAATATATTATGGTGACATGGATGTGAACCTGTTCTTTCATTTCTCTTCATAAACGACCACTGAAGTCAGGCTCCCTGCCGAGTTGTAAACACACCGATGTCAGACACTGCCTGTCTACAAACCAGTCAATGTAAAATGTAGGGAGATGCAGCCCACAGAGCCAATCTTAGGTCCGCTTGGCTAATTGCAACGTGAAACAAAAACCAACAGATCCAGACCAGACTTTTTAGGTGTGAAAGCACCCCGGGACACTGAGGTGATTATCAAAATGCTCAAAAACACTATATACAAAAAACAAATGGTAAATACTATTAAAAATATTTACCAAGCTAACTGTGAAAAGTGAAGAAACTAACTTAAGGATGAAAAATCACCAAGGTTGTAGGTGAAGGCACAGTGGTTAGCATTTTCGCCTCATTTGAATCCTGATTTGTGCAGGGCCTTTATGTGTGGAGTCTGAGTTTCCTCCAGGTGTGCTGGTTTCCCCTGCCATCAAAAACATGTGTGCCAGTTCTCAGTTCCCCTGACCGAGGCCCTGACATCTGCACTGCACAGCAGCTGCACTTACCAACTAACTGTTGCAGCTGTACTTGTATAAACTGTTGGTAGTTACATTCGTAATAAGGCATCATATTTTATAAACTCTTCATATATTTTGGGTACTAAAACCTTCTGTAGTTGAGGAAAAGGTACAATATTTCCCTCTGAGATGTAGTTTGAGCAGAAGTAGCAGTGGCATGAAAAGAAAGACTCAAGACTCAACTTTGTAACTACAGTACTTGAGTAAATGTACTTAGTTACATCTTAGCTCTGGGCTTATTGCGTGTTAGACAGTTTTTTAGGCCGTTTACCTGTTTCTGCTGAATAAGTCTGTAGGCCTGTGGAGTCTGAGTCGGAGAGATCACAGTTGAACGGATCCGAACAGTGAGCGTGTGTCTGCGGTCTCTTTATGCTGGAAGCAGCGGCAAACCTTCTCTCCTCCCTGTAACGCAGGACTCTGAGGAAACCTTCAGCCAACATGGCTCAGAATGACCGTCCTCTTCTCCTCTGTCTCTTTTTTACTTCACTTCTTATGCCTCTTATGATTGTCAGGCTTCAGGGCAAATGGCACAGTGTGCGTGTGTATGTAAAGTTCTTCTGGCCTGTTTCACTTCTGCAACTGAGAACTGGCCTCTCCACCCCCACCACACACTTCCTTTATTAGTGTGTACTGAAAATCACAGTTGAGAGAAAAGAGAACAGTACATTTATACACAAGCTAACTATGGTGAGCTGAGTGGCAGAAGAATTCAGACGCTGCACTGAAATGAAAGTAACAAACAACATTTCAATAATACTTGGAAATAAGAAATACCCACTCAATTCCCACCTTGGAAAACCAAAGTAAAAGTATTATCAGCACATATGCGTAGATTTTGGAAGGATGACACATGCATTTGTCCCGCCCAATAGTTTTTGTGTTTTTCTTAAGACAAATAAAGACATTTCTGCTATAAATTGATGCAGACAAAGGCACAAAATGGTGCATAAAAAATTACCAGAATGAAGGAAACAAAGTGTTTGATGCCCAGTTAACATGTGCCGCCCCCTAATGTTGAAGCAAAACCCCAGCAAAATGTATTTAAGTATAAAAAGTAAAAGTATTCACTAAGTAGAAATATAGCCTCTGTGAGTAATATATTATGATATATTTGATTGTGTTACTGATGCATCAGTGTGTGAGTAGTATTTTACAGCTGGTTAAGTTAAGGGCTGCTTTACCGTTACTTGACCCAAGGGTCAAAAGCTAAATCTGAAGATTGTGATACGGGCAGGAAAAGGAGAAAACAAACATCCTGCTCCGCTTTTCAGTTGATTCAGTGGTGCAAAAAGTACTCAAATCCTTTACTTAAGCAAGACTAATACGAGGCAGGACGGATCCATGCCTTCATGTTTTTTACGCCAAATTCTGACTCAACCATCTGAATGTTGCAGCGGAAATCGAGACTCATCAGACCAGGCGGTGTTTTCCAATCTTCTATTGTCTAATTTTGGTGAGCCCTGTGCGAATTATAGCCTCAGGTTCCTGTTCTTACCTGACAGGAGTGGCACCTGGTGTTGTCTTTTGCTGCTGTACCACATCTGCTTCAAGGTTCCATGTGTGGTGCATTCAGAGTCTTCTGCTACCTTGGTTGTAACGATGGTTATTTGAGCTCCTGTTGCCTTTCTATCGTCTCAAACCAGTCTGGCCGTTCTCCTCTGACCTTGGCGTCAACAAGGCATTTTCTGCCCAGAGAACTGCCGCTCACTGATATTTTCTCTTTTTTTCGGACCATTCTCTGTAAACCCTAGAGATGGTTGTGTGTGAAAATCCCAGTAGATCAGCAGGTTTCTGAAATACTCAGACCAGCCCGTCTGGCACCAACAACCATGTCAGTTCAAAGTCACTTAAATCACCTTTCTTCCTCATTGTGATGCTCGCGTGAGCTTCAGCAGGTCGTCTCAACCATATCCACATGCTTAATGCATTGAGTTGCTGTTATGTGATTGGCTGATTAGATATTTGCATTAACAAGCAGTTGAACAGGTGTACCTAATTTAGTGGCTGGTGAGTCTATTATTATTATTATAGTAGTAGTAGTATTATCATTATTAAAATCAAAAGTACCTATAGTAGTTAAATAAATTTAGTGGAGTAAAAAGTACAGTTGGAGTAGAAGTAAAAGTAGCATAAATTAGACATAAAGTACAAGTATGTCAAAAAGTACTATAAGGAATCTTCACATTGTGTTGATTTGCAGGCTCCTGTGGACAAAAGCAGTAGTGCTTTCACCACCATAACAACAAAAAATAAAACACAAAAATAAAATTATCTAAATAAAAATTTCCTCCTGCTTCACTTTAACTGGCTCATGTACTTCTCACTATAACTCTGTCTGTGAAAATCTCAACAACAGGCTCTTTTCATCTGATTTCACGGTGAATCCCACCCGGTGGCGGACAATCAGAATAATAGAAACAGAAAATCTCCCTGCAGATGGTCTTGTTAATTTACGTACTTCATATAGAGACAGCGGTAATAAACTGACACTTTTTCATAATCTGTTAAAAACTCCCTGCAGTAGCTTCAAGTACAGTACATGGTTTAAGCTATTTAGAGCCTGAAATATAACACCTTTTTAAATAAAGCCGTGAGAGAAGTTTAGAGAGGAAGTTACTCTTTGTTGGAGCTGCGAACAACTCGCAGACATCTGAAACATGACAAGAGGCCCCACCACACTGTGTTCTGCAGAGAGTCATAAGATGAAAACATCAGGAACCAGAGGTTTAGTCTGTAATAAGTTAAACTGGCCATGTGTGCATCCACAAAACCTCAAGATACAAAAAAAATCAATATAATGGATATATAATATCATGAGGATGCTGCAGTATCTTATAAACCCAGGCATTATAAAAAAAAAAAAAAACACCCGATGAAAACGTTTAAACCTGTGGTGTTTTCCCATTGCTCACTAGCCTATCACAAACATTCTAGGAACGTTTCTTGAATGTTCCCCAGATCTTAAAACTGCATGTTTTTCTGATGTAAAACTAACATCAGCGTTACAGTCCCAGAGCATCTGGGAACATTAGCTGATGTTCCAGGAAGGTTACTTGAACTCCCCCCCCCCACCCTTAATTTTCCCTAAATGTTAACATGGCAGTTTTCTCTCATCTAAAATTACTAAGGTGACTTGAATCTTCCCCCTTAACATTACTTAGGTGTTACAGGAACGTTTGTTTTTGGTCATGGACGTGTTTCTTGAATGTTCCTGAATAATGTTCAGAAGTTTTTCTGATGTTAACTTGTTAACTAACATCAGCATCACATTCCCAGAATGTCTGAGAACATTAGATGAATGTTCCATGAATGTTCCCTAGATGTTAAAACATTTTTTTTTTTTGTACATAAAATTAACATCAGTGTTACATTCCCAGGGTTTGTTATGTGTTCCAGGTTTATTTAACATTTTTTCTTATTCCCTAGATGTTAAAAAGGAGTTTATTTAGTTAGTTTTTTACATAAAGTTAACATTATGGTAACATTTCCAGAGCGTACTGGGAATGTTAGTTGACTATTCAAGAAAGGTTACTTGAACGCTCCTTCTTAACGTTTCCTGGATGTTAAATGCAGAGACGTAGAACTAATCTTGCAATTACATTCTCACAATGTTTTAAGTGATTAGTTTAATTTTTCCAAAGAGGTTACTTGAATGTTCTTCCTTAACACTGCTTAAATGTTACAGGATCTTTTTTTTTTTTCATGTTAAATTAACATTTTGGTTCTCACAACGATCCATGAAGGTTAGTTGCATGTTTCCCTCAACGTCCTTCACAACATGAAACTGTAAAGCTAACGTAAAGTTTACATTCTTAGGTTAGTTTAAAAGCATTACTTTGTGGGTTATTAGAACATTTTGGGAATGTTATATTGAACAAAAACTTTGTTACCAAATAGAAACCTGGGATAAACATTGAAGAATCTTATGGGAATGTTATGTGTTGGCTGGGTATATGTGTAGGCTATGTAATACACAAGTATTTGTGATGATGGGAGAGAGGATTCACTTTTTTTTATCTCTTTATTATCATGTGTATAAGTCCTTTATTAAATTCCTTGTGATGTAATTCACAGTAATCAATAGTTTGAGGTGGTTTAGCTAGTTTTTAATAGTGTTCCACTGAATAAATAAAGTTCTCATGAATTAGATCAGTGTTGCTGTGGCTGGTTTGACCTAGAATATGCTGGTGTTCAGCTCTTTGTGAGAAAAATGCTCTGAAATGTCAAAATCAATTGTTGTCACCAACTATTAGATAAAAGTTTCGAAATAAAGCAAAACCGATGACTGTCACTGTCACAGCTTCTCTCCGCACCCACAGCTCTGACTCACTTCCAGCATCCATGATTATGAGAATAATCATCTTCACCGTGTTCAATAGTCTTTCTCAGAATAGACTAGCGTTGTCTTGCCATAGTGTCAATACTGAAGAAGCGGAGAGGAGTGTGAACGCAAACAGATTTGAGAAGAAGTCTGAATAGTGGTGTCAGGTGCTGCAGCTGTCACATGCATGTAGTGAAGAAAAAAGTCCAGTATTTGTAAATGTTTTTTGACCACTGCTGAGCATGAATGGATTATGAGACAATGGGGTCCTGGGCACAGACACGTAAAGAGCCCCATCACCTCAAACAAGAAACAGACTGTAGTTATTTTGCCTCTTTTTTTGTAGTCGTACTACAGCTCTTTGTCATTATTTTGCATATTTTGTAATCATTTTATGGTTGTTATGCATCTTTTCTGTGTTTTGTTTGTCTCTTTGCAGTCACTTTGTGTCTCTTTTGCCCCTTTTTTGCTCTAGTTTTGTGTCTCTGCTGTAGTTGTTCTCTGCCTCTTTGTGCTTGTTTTTCCCCTTTCTGTAGTTATTTTGCACCTCCTTGTTGTCATTTTGCATCTCCTTGCGGTCATTATGGGTCTCTTTGTTGTCTGTTTGTGTCTCCTTGTGGTCGTTATACATTTTGCAGGTGAATCTCAGAGGAGCCGTGACCTTTAGTCCAGTAATCCATCCATGCTGTCGAGAGGCACTCTGAGTAATTGGATAACATTCTCGGGAATATGCGTAGAATATTTTAAGAAATTTCAGTAATTTGAGAAGTGATCACTTCTTCAAAACTGCCCACTTTGTCTTTCACAATTTTAATTCTTAGAAATCCCACCACACAGCCACAGTTTAATGAAAGATTAGTCATATTCCGTAAACTTTGTCATTTATTGTGCATAATAATAATAATATAACAGTATGCTATAAGAAGGCAGAATTTATTTTAGATGTGTTGACACTTGACAGCCACCAAGGACCACAAACTTCCACTTTTATTTGCGGTCTTATTCTTATTTTATTTTATTTTAGGGAAGGTATCAACTTATGTAACACAGGGATTACCAACACAATGTGAAACAGGATGCTTACAGCGAAACGAAACAGCCTTCCAACTCCCCTACAAAAACAAAAATAACAAATAACAAAAACTCAACCTCACGTCCGTTTGTGTCCGCAGATTTGTCATTTTGGCATGTATTATCTATCCTTTTTTAACATATATCATCTCGTAGAAAAAAGTTTGCTATTAAAACAGCATTAAGACAATATAAAGTAAATAAAAACATAGAGAATGGGATTGTAACATATCACTTTTACAGAAGGTGCTGCAGTTTGGGTGACGACATGACTGGCAGGAGCACAACATTTGACTCCGTGTTTTCCAGGATTCAACAGATAAGACTTCAAAACTAATTCAACCTGTCGAGTTGAATAAATGACAGTAATGTTTGATGACCTAATGTTAACATGCATGACGTTCTGTTGACCAGGTGATGAATCTGTGTTACAATTTACAACAGTGTGTACATTTTGTTGTGTCTGCACTGTGAAAACTAAGTTAAGAAAACTCATAATTTCAAGGCAACTGTCTCCACGAACATTTTGACTTTTAAGTCAAACTTAAACTCTTTAGTACTGAAATAAACTAAAGATAATAATTTACTTTTCTTATTTAGATATTTTTAGAAACCAAACAAATTCTGTATTTCAAAAGCTGTGAATCCAATTTGTCATTATTTGGGAGCATGAAAATGAAACGGTTACAATTGACCTGGCAAAAGGCCCGCCCCCTTTTTGGAACCTCCAACAATTTCCTGTTTCCACTTTTCTGTATATGCTGTGTACAAGGTATGTCTGTGTTGAAGAGAAAAACAAATATTGAAGATGGTTAATTGATGTTGCTGGAGGACCTGTTAAAGTGACATATAGTCTTAAGTTAGCTAATGTTAGCAAAACTCTAGCTAACTAGCTAGTTAACAGTTGATGTATATTAGCTACCTACTTAGCTAGTGTTTGCTAACATTAGCTATCAGATATAACTAGCTAGCTACAAGCAGAAGCAAAAATGCTACCTAAGTAGCTAGCTAACAATTGAAGTAGATTAGCTAGTCAGCTAGTTATCTAGCACTTTGCTCACACTAGCCCACTTAAGATGTGACTATAGGCTATGTATGTTGTTTTTACAGCTTCCCCAGCAACATCTTTTAAACATCTTTTCAATTTGATTTATTTTTAGCATTAGCATATCTAAGTATAGGAAACAGGAAAAGAGATAGTTGACTGAAGTTCCAAAAGGGGTGGGACTTAGGAAGGGTCAATTATTAACCATTATTACACGGCTTTGTCAAATGCTCAGCTCTGATTGGTTGATTATGACAACAGGTTGTTGCTATGGACACAGTTCTGATCTATCCACTTCATGTTGGGATCCTGCACCATCATGGTTTATTTCACAATAATGAACTACTCACTGTACATTATCCCTTACTTACTGACTTTTTCATTTTGATTTTTGAAATAGAAAAAGTGTTTCTAAAACTCAAAGATTAAATTTTTTTTGAAAGTATATTATTACTACAAAAGATTGTAGACTGGCATTTTTTTTAATCTAACAGTTGCCTTGGGATTATAAGAGTTCTTCTGTTTTTTTTACAGTGTGATGATGTGTTCTCACATGGGAGGCTACATGTTCATGCTAATGGTTTGATTGACATGTCAATAGGCCAATAGGCTTAGCAGGCTGAGGTTAATGGGAGGAAGCAGGGCTGTTTGTACATACCCATAATGCTCTGCTTTTAGCGCCTCCCTTCACTACAGCTGACAAGGCACAGCTGAACACAGATTAATAATAATAATTAAAAAAAACATACTGAAAAACCGTACACATATTTATAAGCTGAGTGAAATGTTGCTTGTTTTTTTTTTTTTTTTTGTTTTGTTTTGTTTTTTTCCTGGAGCAGTTCCAGGTCAGTCTGGGTCCAGGTCTGGGTTTAGCAGGAGGCCTGAGGTCTCAGGTAGAAATGATGTAAAGCTGCTACTGCTGTGCTTTCTTCTCTAAAGCCTCGGCCTCCTGCAGAGAGAAACAGAGAGAACGTTTCAAATGTTTTCAAACGCTTCAAATGGTATTTTTAAATGTAGAACCCCCTGGGTGGATTCAAGATGAAAAGCTTGGAATATAAAAGGGTTCTCAGCAGAACCCCCTGGATGGGTTCTTGCTGGCACCCTTAGAAGGTGGAAAAGTTCTGGATAGAATCTCCAGAGAAGGTTCTGGATGGAACCATTACATCATAAACAGGTTCTCTGTAGAACCTCACATAGCAGTTTAGAAAAAAGGGTATTTTTTAGAACCTCTTTGGTGGGTTCTAGATGAAACCTTTGGAATATAAAAGGGTTCCTGGTAGAACCCCCTGAGTGGGTTCAATATACAATGCTTAGAATATAAAAAAAGGTTCTCATTAGAACCTTCTGGCTGGCTTCAAGATGAAAACCTTGTAATCAAAAAGGGTTCTCAGTAGAACTCCCTGGGTTGTTCTTGCTGGCACTGTTAGGTTCTAGAGGGAATCCCCAGAGAAGCCTCTGGGTGGACACTTTACACCATAGAAGTGTTCTCTGTAGAACCTCACACAGCAGGTTAGAAAAAGGGGTATTTTTAGATCCCCTCTGGTGGGTTCTAGATAAAACTCTTGGAATACAAGTGAAGTGTTTTAGGTAGAACACCTGGGCCAGTTCTTGTTGTCACCCTTAAAAGGTGGAAAGGTTCCAGATAGAATCTTTAGAGAGGGTTGGGTGGAACCATTACATGATAGAAGGGTTCTCATCAACCTTCCATAAAGGGTTCTGGGTGGAACCTTTTATGGATGGTTCTGGGTGTAATGTTTCATGTTGGGTTCTAGGTAGAACCTCCTGAAAGGGCTACCTGTGAAACCTTCATAAAGAGTTCTACCAGAAAGGGTTCTCCTATGGGGAAAAGCACCATATATGGTTCTAGTTAACACCTCTTATGTATCTAATTTTTCTAAGAGTTTGGAAAGAAACAGAAACAAGGAGAAGAGAGAAGAAGAGGGAGACTGTGTTCTATTAAAATGGAGGATATTGGTTTATATATCCAGAGGAAAACCCCTCTGTTTCTATGGTAACTGGCACACCTCCCTGCAGTTCCTGTTGCAGCAGAGAGGAGGTGCCAGTGTGCAGGAGCAGCGAGAGGAAAGGGAGAAAAGGGAGGCCTGTTCGGGTGTAAGGATATCATGAACAGATGTATTATGTAATATGTGTGTTTTCTGTATGGAAATCACACTGAGAGGATAAATATATATTTAGGCTCATAAGCCGTTGTTACAGGAAACATGGCTGAGGCTGCAGGAATGCAGTTCAGAGAGAGGACAGCTATCAGTGTGTGTGTGTGTGTGTGTGTGTGTGTGTGTGTGTTTGTGTTCATAAGCTTACCTTCGAGCCCGGGGGAGCGGTCAGACCCAGAAATGCATAAACAGCGTTGTCCTCTCTGGCATCGAAGAAGGCCTCATAGTTCTGAGAAAGAGGAGGAACACACACACACACACACACAGAAGTTTAGATGCAGATCGATCAGAGGATGAGCTCGTCTGAATCTGAGCTCCAACCTGAGCAGTGATAATGTGGAACAGGCTTGGGCTCGGCGCCCGAGGGCAACAATCTGAGCGGCAGAGCCACATGGAGAATTCTTTGTGAGAAACAGACGAGGTTGTGTTATTTGTCCAGGGACAGGCCTCCTCGGCAGTCAATCTGATAGGAGGGTATTGTCTTTGAGAATGTAACCCAGAGTAAACAAGCTGCCGTTTACTGCACCCTCTCTCATTCTTGATCCCTCACTCCTTCTCGTTCCTTTGTTTTCCCTCATTTCTCTCCCACACACACAAACAGCTGCGAGTATCCTGGGAAATGCTGTTCTCTTTGTCTGTGACATTCAATACAGCCCATCCTGCATGTGCAACTTCACTTCCAGCCGTCCATTAGCCGCACAGCATGACGCATCAGAGCACCCGGGCTAAAGGTCTTTCTAATGGGAGTAAATTAGCATCTGCTAACACAGTGCAGAAGGCTGGGGCACATGCTAGAGCATCTCTGAGCAGGGCTGTAGCCAAGATGTGACAAGAACTAAAACCACTCCCCTCTAAAAAAAAAAAAAAAAAAAAGGTTACTCAAAAAAACTTACTTACTTCTGATTTTATCAATTCATTAAGGTCACTTCTTTAGAGTCTATCTCAGCATGATGTTTAAAGGAACAGTGTGACATTTTGACAAATACACTTACTGACTTGTGTGGAGAGTTAGATGAGACGATCAATACCATTCTTATATCTGTCCGTTAAACATTAAGCCAGAGCAAGGTGATGGTTAAATTAATCTAAGTTAAGCACAAAGACTGGAAGCAAGAGGAAACAGTTAACCTGGTTCTATCTGCTCTGTATATCATGTTTGTTTCATCTTTACAAAAAAACAAAGTGAAAAAGTTGCCGCTTTACATGAGATTATGTTTTACCTTTGAACAGACCCGGCCGAGCTGGTTCATCAGCTTCTGGCTCCAGTTCAGGCTCAGACTGACAATCTGGCAATTCTGGCAAATGCCAGATGGGTTGGCTCGCTTAGTGGGCTGCAAGGTCACCACCAGCAACGTGGGAAAAAACCCGTGGGAAAAAACATGTGACCTGCCCATCTGACTGGGGGTTACGTGGTCCCAAAATTGTCAGCAGGGTACCTATACTGTGAGGAAGGTGGTGAAAATGGTGCTGAGAGTGGTCTTCTCCCCACATCCCTTCAAGCAGATCCGTCCATCCATGTAATGTCAGAGGTCAAGCAGGAAATAATCAGATGAAACCAAGCCAGAAAGAGCAGAGTTCAAGTCGAGAGTGCAGATGAAATGGGTAAAGGACTGAAAAAATAAAAAACTGGTGCAGAAAAGTTCACAAAGAAAATCAGAAAAATCTTGAGGCTGATGGTGCAAAATGTTTTAAATCAGTACATTAATTATTAAATAATGTCAGCAACAACAGTAATCAGCTGGTGTCCAAAAAAAGATTGTCCACTAAAAAGTGACTGCTGTCTACTTTAAAGATACTGTAGTTAAACTGCTAAAGTTGCATTGGTTAGAAACTTGGGCACAGAGCAGGTAAAATAACGCAGATCACTGCATCAGTCAGCATTTCTTTATTTTATAAAGAATATGTTTACAGAGGGATGGGGCTGGTCCAGACAAAAATCCCTGCTCCAGTCTCATATTATATGTGGACCCTCTTTTCCCAAATGTTGGAGGCAGTGAAACAAGCTAAATTGTTAGCAAACAGTTTCCCTTTTATAAAATCAGATACAGAGCAACATTAGTATTCTGGTTTGTAAATTCAATACTCACTCTTTTAGCTCTGTTTAGTTCTCTCTCCACCAGCTCCCAAAGGATATATCTGAGCTCTTTAGCTGCTAATTACTCCACTATATTCACCAGCTAGTTGCTAACGGTGTCTGTCTACACCATGGGTCTGCAACCTGCAGCTCTGGAGCCGCATGTGGCTCTTTTGCCCCTCTCCAGTTCTTATTATTTTAAGAGATGTTATTGTAAATTGTTGTAGGCCTTAAGTGATTCTTACATTCTCAAATTGTAAAAATGTGTAGCCTATACGCCAAAAGGAATTTTTTTTTAAAATATTTCAATTGACTAAAATGTGCATCATAGCCTACAGCTCAATGCCATTTCTTCAAAATTTGGCCAGTGGCTAGTCCTGAGCTTCGTAGGCTAACTATGGATGCCAAATCTGAAAAAAGAGAATCCTCTGCGGAAAATAGAGAATTTAATAGTTGCTGCACCAGACAGATTTTTTTTTCCCTCCTTTTTGGCCAAAAATGGCTCTTTTGATAGCAAAGGTTCCTGGCCCCTGGTCTGCACACTGGTGCTGAGCAGGTAGTGCACAGTGAGTTTTTTGCTGAAAACATTCTGCTCTTGAAAACGAAGCTGATTAGAGCCGTGAGAGTGAAACCAAAACAGCAAAGCTGCACACTGTAAAACCAAAAACAATGACCTGACATTATTGTAGAGCTGACTGGAACTGCAGAGTTGCGTGATAATTCTCAGCGTGTTTGTCACTACGAGTGACTTTTCACATTACGCGTAGTACTTCTACTTATAATTTGTGCAGCTTTAAACATATTTAGCCAAAAATCCCACCATGCATTAGAGTTGCCACATGATAGGAGGTGTTACAGGCGTTACATGTTTATCAACTGGTGGGAAAATTTCCTCACTGTGGCCTCTTTACCATGCATGATTTGTATGTACTGAGGACCTGAGCTTGATAGCCTTCAGTGGTAGCTGCAGCTCCGTATGTGACCCATCAGAGCAGTACTGTAACTGCATGAACAAACATGTGCCAATAACTCAGAGTATCTGTGTGCATGTGTGCCTCACCCCGCAATATTTGCTTTCATTAAATATCTGTGGGGGGAGAGGATTCCCTGTGGCCGGCCTGGACTCCTCCGGAACGTTCTCTCTCATCCACTTCCTGTTGGCCTCGTTGGCTGCGATGTCACACTCCTCGAATTCGATCTTATTGGCCGCCAGGAAGCCCATCACATCCTGCTGCTGCTTTTTAATCTGCGTGCGGGGGGACATGAGAGAGGACGACAGAGGGGAAGTTGTCAGTTAGACATGTGTTAACTTCAGCCTTATGAGGAAACATAAGGGCCTCGGTTCACCATACTGTCATCAGTCTGCTACAAAAATAAGGACACTTTTTCTCTGCTGTGAGAAATAACACTACAGAGATCGCTGGCTGCTCTGTTACTAAGTTACCACTCGTTTGCTGACGAGTGAATGAAGTGACAAAAGAGTATTGAAGAGGGTGAAGGCTAAGCAGGGACACATTGTGTTTTGTCTGCAAGGATGCCAGATAGTGAAGAAGACAGCAGCTCCCAAGACTGGACTCCCATTCTCCTTATATTTCAACAGGAGATTTCACTTTTAGGGAACCATTTCTAACACATTTGTAACTTGTTGCGTGCTTTCATTTTGACAAACTGTCAAAGCCAATAATATTTACACAAGAAAGTGAGCAAGAAAGACTGCGCTGGCAGTCCCCAAATGAGAGCTGCTGTCGTTCTCACTGCCTGGGATTTTCATGCAGATGTGATTATTTTTGAAAGGTGCTTTTTTCTCACGAAGGGCTGTTCTGTTGCATTGGCACAGAATCATATTTAATGCTTTAACGTTTGTGACAGTTTTAAAATAGTTCATCCTGCTCGATGCAAAACAACAAGCTCTTTGTCTAACAGAATGCAAATAACCCCCTCTACAACTCGACAGGAAATAAAAGTGAATGAATAGTGACACAGTGACCTTCTATTATCTCACCTTTTTTCAGAGTGCACTATCAGGTGTGTCCTTAAAGGGACAGTTCAGGGATTTTGAAGTGTGACCTATCCATAGTCAGTGGGGTCCCAGTGAAGGGAAGCTGAGCAATGTGCTGCTGTGGACAGCAAATTATTTTCAGCCACCTAAAAACAGTCTCACCTAAAAAAAAAATCAATGTCGGTTTAAGTGTATGGTATATTTAGAGCATTTTTACTGCTTCACCTTGCACATAGACAGTCTTTCCCACAGCTGTCATATAAGCCATATATCTCTGTCCATAGCCACCGGACTCCTTTGGCAAAAACAGCAATTTTATCTTGCAGAACCCAGAAGTTGCTGGTCTACCACTGCTTCAACTGGTTAGTCTGTTTGTGTTTTGGTGCAACTTCAGTGAATCTGAACTACAATGAAGTCACCCAATAATGAGGTAAAATGTTTTTGTTTGTTTGTTTGTTGTTTGTTTTTGCCAAAGGAGTCCAGTAGTTGTGGATAGAGTGATGTTTGGCTTGCATAACTGTGGTTTCCCATCAGAAAGGCTGTCTGATGGCAAGTTAAGCAGTGAAAACATTCTAAATATAGTATAAATTTAAACGATATTGATTTTTTTAGGTGACCCTTTTTTACAATGCTGAAATATGGTTTGCTGCTGACTATGTCCACAGCAGTACATCGCTTATTTTCCTACCCCGGCACTCCTACTGCTTTCCCAAACTGGGGGCTTACCAACTGCAATCGACTGTAGGTAATACACTGACTGTAGAAAAGTACAACCACTATTCCTAAGAAGTTAGGATTCTGCATAAAATGTAAATAAAAACAGTACAGAATGATTTTTCTTTTCTGACCTACATTCAGTTGAATGTAAAGACAAGATATTTACTGATCAAACTGATAACTGTTTGAAACATTTCACAGGTAAACAGATTGATTGATATGGGGTATGAAAGGGGCATCTTGGAAAGGCAGCGAGGACGGGCGAGGGTCACCACTTGGTGGAAAAACTGTGAGGTCAAATAGTCAGCAGCTTCAGAACATTTTTCAACACAAAACTGCAAAGAATTTAGGGATTTCACCATCTACAATCCATTATAGCGTTAAAATATTCAGAGAATCTGAAGAAATCTTTGCACATAAGGGGCAAGGCCGAAAACCAACGCTGAATGCCGTGACCTTTGACCCCTAAGGCAGCACTGCATTAATATCCAACAAAATTATAGAAAGCATAGCCTATTACATTATGGGTCCGGGAACACTTTAGAAAATCATTGTCAGTAAGCACAGCTCATTGCTGCATACAAATGCAAGTTAAGACAAGTTAAGATGGTGTGACAAAGTGGAATGTGGCCATACTTGTCAACATTTTAATTTGTTTTTGGAAATGATAAACATTGTGTCCTCTGGGCTAAAGAGGAAAGTGACCATCCAGATTGTTACCAGTTCAAAAGGCAGCATCTGTTGTGAGAGTTTGTTAGTGCCCGTGGCATCATGGGTAACTGTCACATCTGTGAAGGCCCCAATTAATGATGAAAGGTACATACAGGTTTTGGAGCAGCATATGCTGCCATTCAGAGTGCATCCTTTTCAGGGACGTCCCTGCTTATTTCAGCAGGACGATGCCAAGACACAACCTCCATGTGTTACAATAGTGTGGCTTCATCATAAAAGAGTTCAGGTACTAGACTGACCTGCCTGCAGTCCAGACCTGTCTCCCATTGGAAATGTTGGTGCATTAAAATATGACAACAGAGATCTGGAACTGCTGAGTCTGAAGTCATATATCAGTAAGAATGGGAAAGAATTTCCCTTTCAAACCTTCAATGATTCAGGTCCTGAGTTCCCAAACACTGACTGAGTGTTGTTAAAGGAAAATGTGATGTAACACAGTAGTAAACATCTTCCTGTCCAAACTTTTCTGAAACATGTCGCAGGCATCAAATTCAGAATGACTGTATATTTGCAAAAACACAATAAAGTTTAGAAATTTGAACATTAAATATCTTGTCTTTGTATTCTATTTAATTGAACTTAGATTTGCAAATCATTGCATTCTGTTTTTATTTACACCACAACTTTTTGGGATTTGAACGTCATACAAACCCCCCTCAAAAAAAACAACAAAAAACCTATCCCTTTAAGTTGTTGTCACAGATTTTCTCAAATACAGCTGCACGCCACAAGATAACGAAAGATAAAGAAGATTCACAAGGGATGTAAATGTGTGCTTGTCTGTGTGTG
Organism: Lutjanus argentimaculatus; assembly: GCA_034769285.1. Classification (NCBI taxonomy): domain Eukaryota; kingdom Metazoa; phylum Chordata; class Actinopteri; order Lutjaniformes; family Lutjanidae; genus Lutjanus; species Lutjanus argentimaculatus. The sequence goes on from JAWZSL010000006.1 coordinate 27,300,036, forward strand.
TTGTTCCTCTTCTGCCTCTATCTATATGGATGTGTGTGTGTGTGTGATTAAGAGTATGAAATTGTGGTCCAATGAGGTCTCAGTGGGTGTGTGTAAGAGGGAGGATGGCCCTACAAGGCCAGACGGAAACAAGAGCTCCTCTGGGACTCGAGAGGAGGTAACTGGTCAAACACAAGCCAAATAAGGCCTGCTGCAAGGAGACACACACACGCGCCACACACACACAAACACACATCCAGCCTCAGCTGCACACACACACACACACCACACATCTGGCACTCACACCTACAATCAAACTAAGCCAACTTCATGGTAAAAACAAATACAAGGTTCTGTGGACAGTCATCAGTTTATTGTCCTCCTGTCAGTCCAGACACCTCTACTGAGATCTCCTCCCAGGGCCACCAGACAGGTGGATTATTGAGCAGCCATCTGCTGGACCAACACCGAGACATGGAAATGAGGGAGCGGACAATGCTGGCAGATTAGCCGTGGTACAGTTTGAATCATTTAACGGCAGTTGCACTCCCGGGGCCAAAGTCCTAAAACCAGCTCTTTCCCCACCTGCTCTGGGAACCAGCGCGGGACAAAGCAGCGGAGTGGAACGCACTTTAACTCACTCTGTATCTAAACACAGACCTCAATCCTCTTTCTGCCTCCGCTTCTGACTAACACTGGCTTAGTACACTTAAAGCTGGTACCTTCCCCCAAAACTTTAACTTTATCCTTTTAAGTCACTAAAATAACAAGTTTAACAAATGATCCACTTTCTCCTCTTTCCTCTTTTCTGTTGGTGCACTCTGCCCATTCCCCCAGTAAGCCTCATTGTACTGTTGCCAAGCAAAATTAATTTGTAGGGCAAACTGGCCACATGCCATCTGCCCCTAACTCTAATTGCACAGTGACAGTTCCCAGCTTTGCCTCTTTTAGCCCTTTGCATCGCTCCCCTGTGTCTTGAGTGTAGCTCCTGATTTTAATAAGGAAGAAGACAGACTGACCCTAGTTTTGGGTGTGGTAATAAACAACCGCTATTCTCCTGTTGCCTTGTATTATTATAAACCCCTTATCTATTTCTCTGTAAATTTACTCCTCAGCCCTTCCAAGAAAGACAAGAGAGTGAGGGAGATGAGGCAGTGTCAGTCCTGCAGGACTCAAGTTTTGATTTCCATAATTGACGCTTACCTAAATCTCTTGCCTTGGTATGCAAATATACACTGGCATTAAGTTTAACAAAATGCAAAAGCAGGACAGGCTGCTTCATTGTAGTTTGCTCTTGTCTTGACATGGATCTGGCAGTAACTCTTAGGTGGTTTTAGTCATGCTAGTTGCATGGCTCTATGGATGCTAACATATCTCAGAACTTGCTGAAGGGATTTCCATGGAATTTAGACCCGACATTCATGAGCCAAAGAAAATGAAACCTTTGCTGAATGACTTTGCTGTTTTCCTGACCCTTCCTAAAGCACCACCATGTTCTGTTTCCTGTACTCAGATATGCTATGTGCTTGGCCTGTCAGTGTTGAAAAGAAAATCAAATTTTGTCGATGGTGGACCTATAAAAGTAACGTATAGTAGTTCACATCTTATGTTAGCTAATGCTAACTAGCTAGCTAATCTACATCAATCATTGGCTAGCTAGTTAACTAACATTTCGAGAATAATAGCTAACTTAAGATTTGACTGCAGGTCTGCCAGCAACATCTTTTAAACATGTTCAGAATGTATTTTCTTTACAAAATAAAAGAGCCTAGAACGTTGCATATCTAAGTAAAGGAAACAGGAAAGGACAAAGTTGACCAAGGCATCAAACTTGCTTAACTGTTACTGGAGTACAGACCAAAAAAGGGGCGGGACTTTGGAAGGGTTAAATAATTTTTGGTGATCAATAGACTACTCATACAGCACCATCATCTGGCCAAGTTTTAGGGCCATTTGAGCAATGCTTTGGTTTATAACTAAATATTTAATGACATTCCCATCAGCCTCAGCTGTGCTTTGTGTAGCACTAAGTAGCAACAAATGCTGACATGCTAGAGTGCTAAACTAAGATGGTTAACATGATAAACTTTATGCCTGCAAAATATGTGCATGGTTCACATTGTCAGTGTGGGCAAGTTAGCATGCTGATATTAGCACTTAGCTCAGAGCACCACTGCACAGCCCTCACAGAACTGCTAACACTGGTGTAGCTCTTTCTACACAGAGATTGTGCAACAGTCATTCATCTTGTGTAATGAATTAGGATCACAAAAATGCCACCACATAGAACTTTACTTAACTGATTTCAAATGTTTACTCCTGGTTTTAGGACACTGATACGGAACCTGAATGAAACAAACAAATGCAAACAGTATTTGGCACTAATCTGTTGTTTTTACTGCACACTGGCACACATTTTTTATCAGCAGTGACCTGGTCCTCTACTTATGTGTCAGCACATTCTCAAGACAGGCTGTGTACACACCCATAGAAGAACTGAAACAATCATTAGATGATTCAGTGTGTCCACTACAGTAAGTAGTGTGAAATGTCTGTAAACGGGAGAGCAATGTCAGGTCACCAGCACACTAAAAAGTTATTTTTAAAATCAACTTTGAACAGCAATCAATATTTAATGTGCTTACTCTTGAAAATAAGATATAAATGACTAGATCTAAGGTTCATAAGGCTTGTTTTGGTGAAATATATTTCTGCATGGATCATTAATTTGATTCCAACTAGAACCTACAAAAACTGCAAATGTGGAAGGAAGGAATCAGCAACATATGGTCTATAGTTTATATTCCACATCATCATGATCATCATGATCACCGTCATGTGAGAGCTGTGACGGAGCAATGACATCAGATCCAGACCTGATCAATCTCTGAAAAAGGTCAGAACTCTGGGAACAGCTGCCAGACAATACCAGGCATTGATTGGACACACTCTGCGCACAACAGCGGAGACTGATTCGATCAGTTATGTTGACTCGTCATTAAGGTCAATTCATGTTCAATTCACTCAGATGAAAAGGAAAAGACATTTAAACTGATGTTGTAAGAACTTCTTCCAAGACTAAACAAGCTTTCTAATGCCTTTAATGGCTCTGGAATCCGACATTTAAATGCAGGAAACTCCACTTTGTGGACTAAAGGAAACATGAATCAGCCCCAGCCCTGTGTGTTTTGTGAGGGATGAAGGTTTTGTCTTGATTAGATCAAGTCTGATTTGTGCTGAAAACAGACGTTCACTGGAAATTCAGCAGCAACAGTAGCCTCCACCCATTCCTGAGCTCAGTCAGCATTACAACATTGTTACAAAAGAGCCTTACGCTGCTGCTCTGGCTGGGTTCCCTCACGGCTGCATAAACGTGAAACAACGGCAAAAAAGTGACCTGACTGACTCACTGTAACAGCCGTCCAACTCAAGCCTGACCTATAGACCCTGATGTCAAACTTGCAGTGCAGGAAGAGAGCAGAATATTTGCTCATGCACTGTGCATAAGCTGTACACACTGAAAAAAACATTCCAAAGTTATTACTGATTCTTATTATTTTTATTGTGGCAATGAGGAAATTGTACAATAGCGTGGCTGCTGTGCATAAAGTGAAATGAGGCAGTAAAAGTTCTGTGGTGCTGGCCAATGTTTTTGGCTCTTTCCACAGACTTACTTTCAGTTGGCTTAGTGTTGCACAGTCTAGATACATAGCTACAGGTGTGTATTTACATGTCTGTACTTAAAAAAAAACATCTAGAAAACATCCTTGTCCTCTAATTTGGTATTCAAATCCAGCTTCTATGTAACCTTAGAATCATGTAAAACAAGAATAAATAGTAATATTGGTAAAGGTGGTGCATTTGTACAAATATCACAGTTTATCCTTTGCTTTTAGGCACAGTTCAGGTTAAAATAAGGATATGAGAATGTAGCATGACCTAATCTTTACAAAGCCATTGACGGTAACACTAGAAGTCTCTCTGGAGAATTCACAGCCAGTCACAACACCATTTCTTCAGGTGACTCAGACACTCTGCTTCTCATTACTGGGTGGAAATATGATGAGGTCACCTCTCATTCAGGACCAGAACAGGTCAGGGGTCAGGGGCTAAGCTGGCAATCAGTGCTTTGCTCAAGAACCCAACAATAACTGTGGCAGGGAGTGCACCTAAAAAAATAATGCTTTTTAATGACTTATTAGTTACATAGTTTACACAGTTGTTTGTGGTGTTTTGCTAAACCGAATAGACCAGGGGGTTTTCAAAGCCTGAGACTGCCTGAGCTTGGAAAAAGATGCCCCCTCATCACCTTTAGTTTACTTACTTAGGTTTGTTCAATTCCTGAAAGCCCACAGGATCAATTTGATCACATAGAAATTCAATAACTGAGCCAAGAAAGCTTAATGTTGGTGTTTGACATAACTTCAGACTGCACCAAATACATAAAAAGGTCTGTCCAAAGGTGTTTATAAGTTTCTGACTCTGGAAAAAGTGAGAAAAAAGTCAAATTCCCCAAAATTACTGTATCTCTGAACTCTGAACTATCTCTTTAAAGGGGTTGTTATTATTTGATGTTTGGCTGTATAATGTACTTATTAATAGTCAGTGTATTACCAACAGTAGATACGACCCCGGTTAAAAGAAGCAGTGAGGGCCACCAGCACAGAAAATAAGCAATGTAGTGCTGTGGACAGGGTCAGCAACAAAACATATTTTAGCCATTTTAGCCATTTAGCCAGTTTGAATGTTACTATATTAGAATATTTTCACCGCTTTACCGATGACAGACAGTCTTTTTCAAGAGGATACAGCTGTAAGCCATCTATCGCTCTCTCCAGTCCAACCAAACTCCATTAACAAAATCAGCAGATGTACCTCACAGGCTATTATCTATTTTAGCTTGTTTATGTTATTGTGTTACTTTGGTGAATCCGAACTATGCTTTTAAACACACCAAAGTCACACAATGACACAAACAAACTAATGGATTGAGGCGGTGGCAGACCAGCAACTGCTGTGGTCTGCGAGGTAAGATTGCTGATTTTGCCCATGGAGTTTGGTTGGTTTGGAGAGAGCGACATTTGTCTTACATAACTGCAGCTTCCTGTCAGAGAAGAAGCAGTGGAAATATTCTAAATACAGCAATACAATGCTTTTTTTTTTTTGGTTGACCTTTCTAAGTGGCTAAAAGACATTTTGTTACTGTTCCTGACATCTTCCATGCTGGTGCCCTTCTCTGAGGGCACCCTGGTGAGGCCCGCCTCCCACTTTGAAAACACAGACCCTCTTCATGGCAGCCATATTGATATGAAATAGTGGCGTAAACACAGGTGTTAGTAGTAATACTACTTAAGGGTCCATTCATTTTAGTGTAGCAGAGCCTTTTCCAGTGAGTCAAAATGCACAATAGCAGCACCCTGACTTTGTTGGACCTGAATAGAACAGAACCTTAATTAGTATCACTGGTAACACCTGTGTTTACACTACTAATTCATGTCAATATGGCTGCCAATATAAGGTATTTATGTTATATTCCTCTTAAAACTACAGCATCAAAGTTACCATTTATTGCAACAAGTATACACACGTACGCACTTGTATTTACAGAAGAAGAACCAACGGGCACGCACACACAACGCCATCGAGATGTTGAGGAACAATCATGCTGACGCAACTCACCTCACTTCTTCGTTATCTGTCATTTGTCTACAATACTTCTCTCTGCCTGACCTTCGCGCATTATTAAGCATCTTTTGTCAGCTGTGGTTGTTTCATATGAGACATTGAAGATTTCAGTCCATTAAACTTTATTGTTCTTGAGATGTTTACCAGCATTCATGCTTCACAGAACCATTTCTGATAACCTTCAGCTGTTATGTGGATCTGATTCTGCGTAAAACCAATAAGCATTAAAGCTATAAATGTGCTCTAACATGAAACAGAACTTTATGTCTTTAGAGAAAACATCCGCCTGAATAATGCTGACTATAGTAACTTGTCAAGCGCTGAATATGATACAGCCCTCCGGCTAATTTTACGCTCTCTCTCTCTCTCTCTCTCTCTCTCACTGACCTGCAATCGTTTCCTCTGTGGAGCAAAAGCTTTAAAATATTGCTTTTTGAAATACTCCTACTTGTCTGCCTGTTTTGGCTGTTACTCCATTCACATGCTGCACTAGATTGGAGTGATTAATGGAGCAGCAGACACTGCCGGAAAGTGGAATGCAATCGCATTGTTTTGTAGTCACTGATGCAATCGAACTGCAAGCTTGAGGGCAGAGGGTTTCAACCACGATTTGTCACTCGGCAGCTTTTTTACTGGCCTAAATGTCGTTTTACTGGTATTGTATTAAGAACAGACTTGATAAAGTGAGAGATTAGAACATAAAAAGTGTGTAACTCAGACATTAACTGAGTCCTATAAACTCTGCCGTGTGAAAGCATACATATCTAAATCAACCCAAAGAAATGAGTTGCCACAGCACAATGAGACAAAATGTGTTCACGGCACTTTGCTTTAGTCAGTAAAACTGCTGCTTTTCATCCAACTCTTAAAAAAGATGTCAAATGAAGATGATAATATGAGTATAAGACTGGGTTTCACCAAAAAGGATTAATTTTCAGACCAGATTAAATCATGGTTTAACTTTAAATTATGTTGCACAAAACTTTTAAACTAGCTTAAAACGAAGAAAGATTAAATTTAAACATCTCTTTAAACCTCAATTTAGTTTTTACTCTAAACCTGGATTAAATTTAAGTCTGTTGCACCAAAACTTGAGCAAAATAATCAAATTCCTTGAAGAAAGGTAAGGGACAGACTCAGAGAAGAGAAATTAGAGATGTTCTACTAAGCCATCATGAGTGTGCTAACTAGGCTAACTAACTTTTTAGCTATATAGTAAACAATGAAATGTTTTATTCAAGAAAACTAAAAAAGATAAATAAAAATGGCTTATTACATCACTGTAGAACATTCAGTGCTTTGCTTGGTCCCAGACTCTGCTGCTTAAACTCTTTTTAGGGCTGCATGATTTGGTAAGAAAGTCATATTGCGATTATTTTAATTGAAACAGTGTTTGCAATATGATTAGTGGAAATAATCAGTTTTGCCTTACAATTGTTAACTGAACAAAAAAAAATGTCTGCAATTTGGATATTGCACCTGGCCATAATGCGATGTTGTTGTGTACCCCTACTTCTTTTTTAGCTTCCTTGATTTTGTTACAGTTACATTTTACCTAGCTAGCAAGCAACATAACATTATGTTAACTTTTTGCTTATCTAGCAAATAATGTAACACTCTTTTTTAAACTACTTACTGTGCTGTTGTCCATTTTTTATATTTTCTATTACTGTATTTGGTCATACTGGTCCATTAATTGTTCACCCAAAAAGTTTTTCTCAAAGAAGGACAAATTAGAGCTTCTCTGCCAAACCATCTTAGTAGACTAACTAACTTTTTTGTTAACTAGCAAACAGTGTAATGTTTAGGTAACTTGTTAACTATCTAGCAAACAATGTAACATTTTGTTAACTTTTTAGTTCAACAGAAACAATGTAACATTTTGTTAACTTTTTAGTTCAACAGAAACAATGTAACATTTTGTTAACTTTTTAGTTCAATAGAAACAATGTAACGTTTTGTTAAGGGATACAGAGAGGCTGAAAATAAATGGTTTCCCCCCAGTTTACAAATCTGGGTAAGCAAATGTCTCCATACTGCTTAAATTCTATTTAATTTCGGTTTAAATCTCTAACCTTGGATTAACTAAACTTAAATTAGTTTTTAATTGAGTAACAGAGCTCTGCTTAATTTTAAATCTGGATTTACAAAACCTAGGTTTACTAAACTCTGATTAGAACTAATCTTACATTAAATTATTCTTTGTTGGTGCAACCCAGTCTAAGTCTGTCTTTGCAGCCTTTAAGAGGACATAAGCATGTCCACTTCTAGCAGACTCAACTCGAAGACAGATCAATGAGAGGTAATGCATTTTCCCCGACAGGCTCCAGCACATTGATGGCATCACTGGCTCTAAACTCTGAACACTCTCTGACTTTACAGGAAGCTCCCGTCCTGTAAGACTGCTGCTGAGCTTGTGCAAATGTCATTTACTATTTGGGCAATAAAGTCACTCGACTCTCCGCTGTCCAACTGAAAAGAGGATCTGCTACCGTTGATCACTTCCTCTGTGTGTGAGCTGTGAAAGCAAGCTGCTCAATGAGGGTAAATCATCCTCAAGGTGATCTTAATCTAATGGGATGACAAGGCACTTTAATTTCTACAGCGACAACAAGGAAATATAATCTTTTTAAGCACTTTACCAGATTTACAGGCTACTATTTATGTGCCATTTCCATTAGACACAAAGTGAATGCTAGTCACTTAAGAAAGAAAACACTGGGTCAACACAAGGTAACAATTTGTCCCCAAATAAAAAATAGATATTTTTCCTCTGGCCTGTAGTTTGTTTATCCATCTAGATTTTTGTTGGTGTGAACTGCAGAGTTTTGGAGATACTGGCTGTAGAGATATCTGCCTTCACTCCAGTATAATGGGACTAAATGGTGCCCGGTTTGTGGTGAAATACATTTGAAGAAGTCAAAACCAGTGTCTCTTTCCAAAAATCATGACTCAGTTACTCAAGATAACCGACAGACCTTGTTGTAAAATGTAGGAACTACGGTCTTTCTGCAGTAGAATCTACCGGAACTACTTTCTTTTGATTAGAATCAAGTATTTATTTTTGACTCTGGAATGAACTGTCCCTTTAAGTAATTCCAACTTAGTCATTACGAGTCAATCCCATGAGATGTTTATAGTTAGACTAGCTCAGTTAGTTTGGTAAAACCAATATGATTTGCTTTGTCCGCTACACGCTTAATTAAGTTGAACTTAATTTTAATTAAAAAAAGTTTGGGTGTAATATTGTACATCACTGATCTTGTTGAGAACCTTGCAGCAGCCGAACGCAGCTAAATGACTCATTTCATTACAAGACTAGTGTGCTATAGCCAGAATTCAAGCTTAACTGCACATTTACAGTAGATATTTGTATATTCCCACAAATCCAGACCTCCAACAAGTCCTAAACAGAGCATAAAGTGTTCCTGGGCTGCAGCTGCAGGTCTAAAAAGGGGCCCAGGAGAATTGCATCACCATCATTCCTCTGCACTCTGGAAGAAACTGGCAAGAGTGGAGCTCAAGGTCCTCTTGGCTGCAGGGCAGTGAAGGCAACACTTTCTAGAGAAAGTCAGATCTGTCCCCCCTACCAGACTCTGTGAACCACCCATATCCTGGCATCAGGTGACAGAACAGACCATTTTAGGTGCATTTTTTTTTTTTTACTGCATGCCTTTCCTGTTGAGCCTGCTTTCAGCCGCAACAACACTAAACTGTCACATCAGGAAATACTGACAAACCACAGCTGAGAGAAAAGTGTGCCCTGCTACAAACTTCCTCTCTGTCTGTCTTCTTGACACAGTGTTAAAGTCAAACAAGGCAGGGAGACAGAAAGAGAGGAAAAAAGACATTGAGGGACCCCATCTGGCATCCAAAGTCTTGAGGAGGACACAGCAGCATGCTTACTGATGAGTCAGATCCACTCCAGACTGAGAGGATGACAGCCTGGACATCAGTTAGTGAGTTCAATAAAAGTTCAACTGCCTGTCTAATGCCTGAAAGCAGCTGGATGCTGCACACGAATCCAGCTTAAAACCTCACATTATTAAAAAGCCATGCTGTTATTTTATCTCTTACCGAAGTGGATCCGGAGGACGATGCTATGTACACTTTGATCACCATGATTAAATCCCTGATGCTGAGTCCGGTAAGCAGCGGTTGGCTGGATGATTGCACTGCTCCTCCTTGCAGACACTTTGCAGGCGAGACAAAAAAAAAAACACCCACAAAACAACAACAACAACAACAAACTTCGCCGGCTTGAAATGCTGTGTGTCTGTCTGTTGAAGGCAGCGCAGACTATCTGCGCAAATGCTCCAGTTCTCAGCTCTGGATGGAGCTTTGCATTCCTCCTCCGCCTCTACTCTCTGCCTCCCCGCCCATTCTAGTCTCCCTCTCCCCTCTGTGTGCGTGTGTGTGTGAGTGTGTGTGTGTGTGTGTGTGTGTAGAGAAAGAGAGAGAGAGGGTGCACACACACACGGAGACACGTACACGCACGCACACGAGAGGGAACAGGCCTATCAGGGCTGCAAGACAACAGGGTTATATTGTCTGAATATTTCAGCTGCGACCCCATTGTCTGCAAGCCAGACCACTGACACATAAGAGCCAGACATGGGCCATTGTTCTTTGAACGCAGCACATGTGCACAGATGCAGGTGTTTAAAGTAAACGTGAGTATAATGAGTGAATGATGAGGGGATGAATTTAAAAAAAATATATATATTTAAAAATGCTGTGATTTTTCAACACTTGGTGGCTGCTTTTGTGTATCTGAAGCGCCGGCTTGTGCAGCCTCATTATTACACGGGCTTTGTGGGCCCCCTGCAGGCGTCTGGGGCAGATGACGCTAAGGCTTTCTCCCTGAAACGAATTTAGGAAAGCCGACTGACAAACAAAAAAAAAAAAAAAAAATGTGTCGGAGAGGAGTGGGCGCCATATTGGACTCAAACACGAAGTGAAATTATGGTGAATTTTCTCCCCGCTGGCCGCTGCAGATGTGAGCGCCGGCTTTTTTAGGCGAGCATGGAGGATGCATGGCTCTACACTGGGGCATGTCGCCCTCATGTCGGCTGTCTAACGGTGCATTCACGTTACCCGCACGGCCTCCTCCTCCTCACCGTGATTAAACACACTCGCATGAAGGGGCGACACGTCCTCGAATGCAACCCCCTTTTCATTCTTGCAGGCTTCCTCCCATCTCTCCCTGCAAAAAGAAGGAGCCATTCGCGCAGGCAGACCCCCAGATCATCACCGGCTCCAAAAAATTCCAAGTGTTCTGCAGCCCCGAATGGCGTCACCTGATTGGCTGAGAGCCTATCAATCATGACTTTAGCCGCACCCCTCCCCCCATTCAACCACTCGCCTCTCTGTTCCAGTGTGTTTACTACACTGCCGAGCATAAGGGAGACACTCGTCTTCACATGCACTGAACCCACCAAGAAAAACAGTTTTTAGTTGTATTTGTAAGAAAACCTCCAAGAGCTCAACATGCCCAAGAGAAAGGTACGTATTCTGAAAAAAACAAAAATAGTTTGAGGGGGATATCAGCTATTAATGCAATGCAAACGATTGTGAAGACATCCCTCTGAGACATTACTTAATTATAACGCTATGTATAAGGTTTTTTTCGCGCTGGTAATTTTTGCCTATTTTCTAGATATAATATACATTTTTTATGTGTTAGAATGAATATTTTCCTGCTCGGACACGGCCTAAAAAACGCGTTTTCCTCCGAGTGCCGCTGTCCTTTGGAGAGTCAGAAGTCTCTTTCGGTCTCCATGCAGTTAAAGCACAAGCAGCAGCCATGCTTTGCAGCTCTTGTCCACCTTCGTCGCCGACCTACCGAGAACAAACGCTCCACTTATCGCCATTTCCTCACCGAACCGGCCGAAAACGCCACCAGAAAATGCTTTAGTGCCTTTACTTTGCATTTTGGCCGCGAAAGCAGACATTCGCCGTCGCGTTTCGATAAAATTGTATATTTTCTCTCTTTGTTCATAGTCCCAAATGGCTGCGATGGCGCGGCTCGGCCGCCTGGTGGCGCCCGCGAGCCTTAGGCAGGTCCCTCCCCCTTCTCCAAGACTCCCGCGCCAGCTTTCAAATCTGAGCTCCATGCATTGAATGAGAGAAAGAGATGGGGGGTGAAAGGGAGAAGTGGGGCCTGGGCCCTCAAAATATGGCTCCAGAGGCCCACATGGCAGAGCTGTCGCAGCCTATTACAGAAATCATTGATTATTCCAGCGTTTCTGGGCTGTAATCCTTAAAAATGACCTGTATTTGAAATAATTTTTTGTTTTCACATGAATCTGAAAAGTTTTTTCAGCAGGTCTGTAATTATTCATAATATGTGCCTGAAGCATTTAGCAACTGCTCCCTGCTAATGTAAACACCATTTAAACTCCTAATAATGTTATTTTTATTTTATTCTGTTTTAACTTGTGCTGTTTGTGTTTTTCAATCACAGGACAGAACAGAGGGAGGAGAAAAGGAGGAGGTAAGACGGGCCGCCTCATACGTGTGATTAAAATGACATTTTAATCAGTATGTGAGCGCATTATCAGTAAGAAAGTGGTTAAGTGTTTGAATTTAAAGGTGTGTTTCCTGAATACAGTCCAAATCAAAATAACAGCCCTGTGATAACACTCTTTGTTCTGTTTCAGCCCATGAGGAGATCAGCCCGGTTATCAGCGGTAAGAAGACACACACACAAACTCAGCCAGCTCATTTACATCAACAGATTCCGTTAAGAAAACATTTAAAACGTGGCAAAACACTTAAAAGTAGCAACACGCATGTAACTACCTAGATAAAGCAACACTTTGCTTTTAGAGAAGCAAAAACAGACTGAGGAACAGGGTTTTCTTTATATAATACACCTACATTTGATTCATAGCTATTTAAAACATCAAAACATGTATTTTTTTTTTACATTATTAAGCTTAAAATTAGTTAAGATTACAATTATAGTGAATTAGGTAGTAATTAAGTTGTTAGAAATACCTTAAAGCTAATATAATGCTTATTACACAAATAAAACATGTTTTAGAAAGATTTTTGCAAGTAAAAGGTCTTGTACAATACATACTAAATACCATTAGAGAGTATAATAAAAGCTGTCCAAATTATTAGTGTATTGTATCTTAATATTTTCTAAATTCTGTAATTAACTTAGTTAGGAGTAGTCATATACATGTTTTAAACTTTTAGACAGTTTCTTTATTAAAAAGAAGTTGCTCGTAGGGAACATTTTAAGGTTTCCTTCTTGATTCTCCTTTAAAAAGTGTCTTGTAGGAACCAAAGTCTTCTAGTATCTTCAGAAGAACAGGAAAAGTTATATGTTAGCAAAGAGAGTGGTATTGTATTAAACTGTAGCATGTTTTTTAACCCCTTTCTCCTTCTTTTTGCAGAAACCGGTCCCACCCAAGCCGGAACCAAAGGCCAAGAAGGCAGCAAAGGTGAGAGGCCCTGAATGCATCACGAAGAAGAAGATGCAGGTCATGTGAGTGAACATTCAGCCTGTTAACGCTGTGTTTTGTGGCCCCTGCAGAAAGAAAAGGCTGTGAACGACAAGAAGGAGGACAAGAAGACCAAGAAGGCGAAGGAGAACGCAGAGGCAGAGGCAAACGAGGAAAACCACTCTGAGAACGGAGAGGCCAAGACCAACGAGGTGGGTGAAGTCTAAAAAGACAAAACAAAGAAGTTTTGGTTATTACAACCTTCACATGTAAGGAATCAGCTTTTAACGGTTTAAAGTTTTTCACCGTGTCCTGTCTTGGTTTGTCCCCGCAGGTGGAGGCAGCCCCCGAGGAGGCCAAGGAGGAGGCCAAGTCCGAGTAGCACCACTGCCCAAGCTTCCTCCTCCTCCTCTACGATCCCTCCCCCCCTCTGAACCCCCCAGCCAGCCAGCCAGCCCCCCAAGTCTCTCACATGGTTTCCCTCCAAGGCGTATTGTTAACAGAGGAATATTTTTATCAATGATTTTATAAGTATCCGTACAGATTTTTAGCACAAAAAGCAAAGCTGATTATGGAGCGCCTTGCAGATTTGCAGTGGTCATATCAAGTGTCTGCAAGCAAGATGAACACACTAAAATCTTTTTTAAATGGCATTTCATGATTGTTGAAGGCTTGTGTGGTGTAGAAAGTGCGTCCCTGCCGGATTGGCTATGTTGTGAGTTGTGTATTCCTGTGTTTTTCCCCCTCCTCCTTCCTGTCCCTCCTCCTCCTCCCTTATTCTTCCTCCACAGATTAGACCTTCCTCCCCCCTACAGTTCAGCCTTTATCCATGTTTTATTAACGGTTCAGCCATGTTAATGTGGGTGATTTCTTTTAGACCTCTAAATGTGCAGTGAGTTCCCTTTGCTTCTGTCTCTTGTTTTTTTTTTTTTTTTTTTTTTTTCCATTGAAATCGTGTTTTAAAGAAAAAAAAAAGCGTGTTGAAGTGTGTTGTCCACATAAGAAAGAGGAAGATGAACATGTGAAACATTCCGGGAACAGCGATTGCCTCCTTCGACCTGTCTCCTAGACGACCCTGCGTGTACAAAAAAAAAAAAGGAAAAAAAAAAAACAGCTCCTGCTCCATCCACGCTGTCATGTCGGCTTTTCTAAACACTCTGTTTTTTTTAAAACGATCGAATTTGGAAACCTTCTCTGACAAAATGCAGGTGTCTGGTCCCTCTCTTATGTTCTGAAATTCTCTTAATAAAAAGAAGTCCTGGGAATTTTCCTCGAATCGTTGTCATGGGTGTCTTTCTTTAAATGTGTTTGTGGCCTTAAAATACAGAACAGGGACGAACGCTGTGGCGATGCTTCGAATTCTAGATCGTTTCTAAAACACATACTGCCAAAACGATGGCTCAAAAAGGTGCAGATGTTCAAATAACATTGTTTAGTGTAAAATATAACAAAATTGGAACCCTGAAGTGTTTTTGTGAAGTGTAGGACAGAAAAATGGACCTTTAAATAGACTGACAAAGAAATTGGAGCTTCCAAATTAATACCATAAGGGTATGCTATAAACTCTGTAAGTCTTCAAGATTCTTTATTGTTTTTGTACTGCTGCAGACAGAAATAAAATTACAGTATAAATGAGCAAATAATCTGCAGTATAGAAGTTCTAGCAGCGTGTATTTACTGTAAAACCAAAGTAAACTCTCCAGCCTTAAAATCCAGTTTTAATTTTGCAAGTAAATGCGATGCTGTATCATCTGGAAATCACGGTTTAAAGTCATATTGTAGCCTGTAATCTTGTTCTCAACCTACTTCTTACGCAGCCTCCATTATTAACCACATGTGAGAGCTTTTCTGTGTTCATCTGTACATGCAGATGTAAAATCAGGCCTTTAATGCACAAAAAACAGGACTCGACTGTTTGGCACGACCTCAAACACGCCTGTAATGTAATTTCTCTGTAGACAAATCCAACATTTCCGTTGAGACGGCCGCTGCAGGATACAGATTCATCCTGCTTATTTGCTTTGTCTAATTAAGCTGTGGAAGTTTGTTGATTCTCCCAAAATCTGCTGTAGGTTGGCACTTGTTAGCCGAGGATTGAAACTGACACGATTCATCCCGCAGGTCTGTGTGTTGCTGCTGATCCATAGGTGGGGGAGGTCAGGTCAGCAAAAGGTCACCCATGTTTGGAGACACTATTCTAGGACTCCCTGATAGGGAGTATCTGTCTTGCGCCATCTTTACAGAATGATTCACCCTTGTTGTGAAAATGTTTAAGTCAAGGGCATGATGAAAGGCCTCTGAATCCCTTTATGCTTTTCTGTTTCAAGCCATCACAACACAGATTGAAGCACTCTGTGTATTTTACCCACAGAGGCCTGCACCCACTGAAGGAGCAGACAGTGTCTATCCACCCCTGCATCTTCATTCCCCCTTCAGGCTTCACACACTCTGATTTAACTCTCCATGAACTCAAGCGTGAGCGCCATGACCCACATTTACCTCAACCCTCAAACAAAATATCACAGATTTATTTAGCAACATCATATAAAGGGAGCTCCATATTTAGTTTGTGCATACAGAGCTGCATGTTGGAAGCCTGGCAGCATCGGGCAGGCATGAGAGAATGCATGTAGTCTATTAAGCAAACAGAGGATAAATGGGCCACTTTTCCTTCAGCTTTGTGTGTGCATTTGCCTCCAGCATTGCCACTGTGTGAATATGAATGTGAATGCATGTTTGCTGTGTGCTTTCAAGGCTAAACCTCACTTTGAAGTGCCTTAAAATATGCAAAAGAGCGTTTTATGATTATGTGGTGCAAATGATTTTCAATGCCCTGTATAAAAAAGGGGCTTAAATAAGATTTGATTGGCTGCAGCTGACTGCAGCAGGCCTCCTTTCTTAAAGACCGCAGCACATGTGAGTGTTCGTTCATTTAACTATAAATTACAGCCTGCATTTTGCACAGAAAAAGATGCTTTGTCGTGCTCCCTCTGCTCTTTTGTGTGCAGCAGTTGCAGCCCCTCTGACCTGCATTGTCATGGCCGAGCACCGGGCTCCATTTTGTCGATATTTTGTTGTGTGTGCACAGCGTTATGTCAATGCACCACCACTAGATGGCAGCCTTGTCCTATCTTTATCCCTGCAAAGACACATCAGCCCTGCTCATGACATCCTGGCGAGCTCTGATTAACCTTACAATTTATTAACTGCTGTGTTATTATTTTTTCCCGAGGCATGTTTCTAGAAATCATCGAGTAATAGGAGACTGTTCGCACATTTCATCACTTCAAACAAACACTCCAAAGTGGATCCCTGCAGGCTTTCCAAAAAAACCCCTTCCTCTTTCATTCACATTTCCCATCATACTCTCTTTTTATCCTCTGTCACCATCATCTGTTTGATGCTTTTCTATTTAACCTGTATTCAACCAGAGGGATTCATTTAAGAGCAGATCCTCCAGCCTGGGCTGTGAATTCAGCATCCACCATGTGTGTGTGAGATCTATTGATGAAGAGCACTGATGTGTGGGGGGGGGGGGGGGGGGGGGGGGGGGGGACTAAAGGAAATACATTATTGATCAGACAGAAAGTTTCTGATCTCAGCCACGGTGGTCTCTCTCCTTTTCCATGCCACCTTCTTTCATCTGTGTGCAGTCCTTGTGATGATCCTCAGCTCCTACACCTTCATCGATCCGTCCATTCATCCTGTCTCCTGTGATCAGCCCTCTGACTCGTTAACAGCTTTGATACTAAGATGCACAAACACACACGCAGCCCTCTCCTGAGGCATCCTGACATCAAAGAGATAATTACTCCAATATTATTTTATCTTTC
Source organism: Lutjanus argentimaculatus (assembly GCA_034769285.1). NCBI lineage: Eukaryota > Metazoa > Chordata > Actinopteri > Lutjaniformes > Lutjanidae > Lutjanus > Lutjanus argentimaculatus. Next base: position 27,316,990 of record JAWZSL010000006.1, read on the forward strand.
ATCTGTGCATGTTTGCTGCTTGAACTGAATGTTTGTCTGCCTGCTTCACTGTCTGCTGGACCATCTGCCAGTCTGCCTGCTTGTCTGCAGTTCATCCTCTTCTGTCTCTTTTCTCTCTCTAGTAGGGGAGACTGGGGACAGTTGCAACACTTTCACTCTCAGTTACTATTTGGACAAGACCAACAAAATCTTTACATCTGTCTGCTAATTATCCACACCGTTTTAAGATGATTATATATTAAAGTTTTCACAAAGTTTATTTGAATGGGAACAGGAAATAGTTGCTACATATTGAAAATATATTCAGTTTCTCTAATTAAAGCTAAAATATGTTACATTTCCACATATAAATATCCCAAAATGTCACACATATGTTATATAATTAGTTGAGTTGTGTACTCAATATTATCCCAAATGATTCCAACAATGTTTAAACACAGAGAAATCCATCATTTATTCAAGGAGGCGGCATACTTCCTGCCACCCGTTGCTTGCTGCTGGGAAAACATAATTTGATTTAAGCTGTGATATAACCTCGTCCACGAACATGATTTCTGCCTGAGTCACGTCAGATAGATTTTCATCAGCTGTGGTGGGGGTTCAGAAGTGAAGACAACAACTCCGATAATCCTACACCACCTCACAGCATCATCAAACTACGTCTCATGCTATTGTTTGAATATGAAAGAGACCCCTTCTGGAATTTGTATGTTGTGTGCTTAACTTTTCCTTTTTTCTTAATAAGCATAGTATTCTGAAAATAAGCACTGTTTTACAGCAACTTTACAGAATTATTAAATTACGTCATGTCATTGTAGCCTAGCTGCAGGTTAAGATGGATAACATAAGGCCAAAAAGCCTGTGGAGAATACCAAAATGTGGACAAGTTTGAACAAGTTGTTGCAACCATCATGCAACATCATGTGCTAGCTAGCCACACTGGACTTAGGCTAAACATGTCACTTACAGGTCAACAAAACATTGATATAAACTAAGTGAGTTTTGATTAATTAATTTTAAAAAAGGTGACAAAAATACAGCTCATCAAAAATAAAAACTACCAAAACAAGTTTTATTTTATTTTTATTTTTTGGAGGTACCATTTCCTTTTGAGGACTTACAGAATAAAGCATGGAAGCTTAATATTATATTTGTATGGTGTCACTCAGTTGTGGTGCGATTGGTAGGGCTATTTATTTATTAAAACTATAATTTCAAACAGGAAGATAAGAAACTGTAAGTTAATGTAATGTTAGCAATTAATGTAGATATGAGAAATGGTACAATAATGTGCACAGGTGCATGCATGCATGTGTATGTGCATGCCACCCCTGTATAAGTCAGTGTCCCACTTGGGCCCCCCCAGTCAAAAAAAAGTCTGGACACACCCCTGCTTACCAAACCTTAACTACATTCAAGTCACGTAACTTAGGTCATGTGACATAAACCACATGATTTATGTTGTAAAATGTTTGCAGTTTGATTAGGTTTGGGCAACAAAACAACTTGGGTAGGGTTACAGTGGATTGTGGTTCAGTTAATGATGGAAGTGATGTCACTCAGGTGGAGGTGATGCAGCAGAACTTAAGTGACTTAAACCTTAAAAGATACTGTAAAGCAACAATTGTGTGTTCTGAGTTTGTCACTCCACAGAAACATAATGTCATTAACCACCCAGCCAAATCTGAATGATTAAAAAAAATCACTAAGAATATAAAATTAGGCCTCAAAATCAGGAAAAATAAAAATGGGCAGTTTTCTCTGCTCTGAAACACTGGGTGTGCATCCACTTAGCTGTCTCAGTGTGAAACACCACTACAACCTAAAAACAACCTGAAACACGGACACTCCATCTAACAGCTTTATTGGACATGTCCAGACATGTTTAGGCCACCAGAGCCAGAGGACGGTGACAAGAGGGTATTTTTGCTTCTTCTGTGCCGGGCTGTTAGAACTGAAGTGAGCTGAAGTGAACCACGGGGCTGATTTAGACTGAGAGCGTCGCTGAAGGTATGTTCGTCACTGACCATTAGGCAGGGTGAGGGGAGGGGGAGGCGGTGTCGTTTGTGTGTCAGTTGTGGGTGTTTAAATAGTGTCACCGAGCCATGTTTCAGGTCCACCCAAAATGTCCCGAACACAGAAATTGTGAGCAACAGTCCTTTTTCCTTTGCAGGGAAGTTAAGTTAACTCAATGTTGACTTTTTCGTTTCACAAAGGACTTGAGTCTCAGTCTCCTGGGTGGAAGTCCTGTGTTTGTTTGAGCTTTCCACCCAACCTGCCCCAAATGTGGACTTTCTAGCTCTATATACTTCTCCTGTCATAATTATTACGCCCATTGGAGGTCACCGCTTAACACATTCAACACTTGCTTTTCTGGTGAAGACAGGCTGGCAGTATGAGTATCATTACTCAAGCATGTTTCTGAATGGAGGACTAAGACTTCTTACAACCGTCCCCTGTTTCAAGTGTCCCCATTCTACCCTACTCACAAGGGAGTGGTGCCGCCAGCCTTGCACAAAACCCCACCCAGTGTGCACTCTCATTCTGTCCTCTCTGACTCTCTGATGGGATATATGTTGACTAAAATAGCCCCATTTCCCTTTTCAAACATGTGCATATATATCTTGTTCTGTCAACCCACGCATTTCCAGCTGCTGTCTCCTCCCCACACTCATCCATTCACAGCCTCTGTCCACATCACTCTGGTCAGGGTCTCGCACGCAGGGTTGGGGGTGAATGAATGTGTGTGTGTGTGTGTGTGTGTGTGCGCGCGTGTTGGTGTGTGTAGTACGAGGAGGAGGGGGGGGAAGTGGGAGGAAATTCTCTGCGTAAAGGATGAGGATGACCTTTTACGAGGAAGTGATTTAAATGATGTCCTGTCGTCACCAGGGATACCAGTGTGTGAATGTGGATGAGCATTTGTTGTGGAAAGAACGTCACACTTTTGCACATGCTCACACACACACACACACACACACAATAGCAAGAGGAAAGCATGCACACACACGCACAAGTTGCCACAGGTACACATTGACATTTTGTGTGAAAGAGCCTGAGTCAAATGTCCTCCCTGCAGACGGGACCTTAGTGATGCTTGAAATGAACAGATGTTTAGTGGCAAGGTTCTCTAATATGCTGCTCTGAGAGGATGTTGCTGTCTGGTTGTCTTAAATTGTTTGTGTTCGACTGTCTTGTTTGTCTGCAGGGCTGGCTGCACTCTATGGGGGTGGGATGTACGAGAGCCAGTGAATGGGAAGAGGCAGGTTGAGGAGGAAAGGAAGAGAAAGTACCGGGAGGTGAGGAAGAAGAGGGAGAGAGGAGGGGAGGCAAAGAGGAGGAGAGGAGGAGAGGAAGCGTTCAGGAGAAGAAGAGCTGGATGCAGATGGGGATCTATTCTCTCCGCGCGCGCAGACAAGATGGAAATGAGTGGGCGTCTGTGACGTCAATCAGTGTAGACACACACACACACACACACACACACACACATACAGACACTCCCCTCCTCTTCCAGTCCCATGCTAATACATGCTTCACTGCAAACAGCAGCAGTGCCACGGATCACAGGCATAAACATCAGCACACACAAACAGCAACCCCCCCAACCCAAAACAAACATGACACACACACACACACACACACACAGACACGCAGATCTGAGACTCATCTCTGACCTCCTGATGATGTCAAGCTCTCAGTCCTGTCATTCATAAAAAAAAAAAAAAAACAGAAAAAAAAAAGAAAACCAGTTCTGTGCCATGGGCAGAATAATTTATCAGAGGATGGCAGTCTTAAAAGTTTCCACAAAAAGGCAAACGTTTAGCATCATTCATAAGACAAAAGTCCCAAGAGTTAGAGATATTTATGGTTATTATACCTGTCTAACCCCCAGAGCTGAAAGAGGTGCCCAGATTTTCTAGTCTACTGCTACTTCAGTATCAATACAACACTGTAAAAATACTTAATTACAAGTAAAAGTCCAACATTCAAAATTACAATTTAAAAACAGTATTATTATCAGCTAAATATACTTTAAAGGTCCAGTATGGAAGATTTAGAGGAATCTATTGGCAGACTATAGCAGAAATATAACATTCATATGTTTTCAGTATATTTTCATGGGTGTATAATTACCTAGAAATAAAATTGTGTTTTTGTTACCTTAAAATGAACCATTTATATGTACTGAGGGCGCAGGTTTACCTTGCGTGGCAGCTGGATTCACAAATTCACAAGATCACGAGACTCCATCACGCCAGGCTTCAAGTTATCCATTTATGTCTGCACCAAATCAGCCAATCAGCATCTGAGGAGGGACACCTGTCAGGTACAGGTGTGGTTTTAGGTGTGATGACAGCCAAAGCATCGATGGAAGCGTTGGTTTGATTGGTTGAAGTTAGTCCATTTTCTAAGGATGGCTCTGTGTAACAAACCACCTGGCGTGGCAGGTCAGGTGCGGGTCTCCTTCCACGGAGTCCGCCGTGCTTCCACAGTGGCACAGAACAGACAAATCAAACACATTGCTCTAAACACTATTTCCCCTTGAAGTGTAGTGAAAACGTTCATTAAGTTCTCTCAAATAAAGCACCTCAAAATTGTACTTAACTACAGCTCTTGAGCAAATGTTCACGATAACCTTCCACCACTGTTAAAAGCCACTGTGCTAAAGTGATATTTCAGCTATTTACTATTGCACTTGCGTAAAGTTTGGGGATTTGAGAAGGACAAATTTAGAAATAAATGAACAAGAATGGTCAAAATCGAAGTAGCAGAGGCTGAGAAATTCAGATTTTTTGTTTGTTATAGTTCCTAGTGTGGATCAAGCATCATTAACACTGCATTCCCCATAATGCATCAGGATAACATCTTCAATAGAAATAATGTTTTGTTCCCATTTGAATTGTGTTCTCCACAGTCTGATACGTGAACGGTTTCAGGACAAATGGCGACTATTTTTCATCTTGCCAAATTGTCATTTAAATTGATAAAAAATCATATGCTTGATTTGTGGCACAATTGAAATGGAAACTGAAATGAAAAAATTGATCTACCTGGTCAACGTGAACAACTTTCAAACTCCACACCTCCAGCTTTAACGCAGGCGGAGATATAAATATTGTGGGACATGGGCTGCTGTGTGAGCTAAAATAATTGGTAAACTTGAACACCAGCCAGCTGCATGTACAGCTGTGCTGCCTTTCTCAGTAAATTGTACCTCTCACTGTTGTAAATCTGCCTTTCTGTCCGCCTGATTGATCACCTCTTATGTAAGCTTGTCTTTGTCACATGGCTACACATTATGATCCATTATGCCGCATTTAGTTTGCATAATTAATAAAGTAAGGTCTCAGTGACCCGCAGGTTCCTGAATGGATGTGGTGCGTAAGAGATGAGCAGACGGGAGGCACAGACACCATTCAGGAAACACAATCGTCTCCCACTTTGTCCTGCATCACTGCACAATTTTTGGACTGATGTAAGAGGAGTTAAAACACTGATGGTACGACAATCTGAGCCAGATGGGCTGACGCTGTACGTGGAATAACAAAGTAATGTGATCGACAGGTTGGATTCCTTGAGGTTTTCTGATTCAGGCTCCATGTATGGCATGTATTTAGCAAGTTCGCCTTTAAGAAATCATCCATCCATGTCACAGAGTCGTGACGACACAGACTTCTATCTAGAGAAATGAAAAACTATTTTTGAAACACTCCTCACTGCCTCCCCATTTTTTGCTGTTAAGGATGAATTAGCGGATAAAGTAAGAGTGCATCAATTTCAATGTGGGGGTGGTGTGTGTGTGTGTGTGTATTTCTGATGAGTGGGGATTGGAGGTGTGTGTGTAACTAAAGATGCAGCCACTTGCCTTGCCAATTGCTCTATTTCTTTGAGTAAAATGGTTTCTTGGCTGTTTTTCATCAAGGTTTTTATCCTCTTGTACCCTCAGCTGGAAGAGGACTGAGTCATAGCAGTCAAGCAAGCAGGTGGGTGGGAGGCTAGTGGTGGGTAAGGAGGAGAGAGGAGGGGGTGAGGAGAAAGCTAGAGGATGTGGGTGGTACAGGTTAAGGAGGGGGTGAGGGGGGAGGTTGTAGTGAATGAAATAAAATTATGAATGAATACTATGGATCCATTTTATTACCTGAGGATGTATTACAGAAACATCCTAACTTGCAGATCCTATTTTTTAACTGGACCTGATTTAGGCAAGAAGCCATTACAGATGAGCAGTTCCTAAGTCAATGTTGCCATCCTAAAGTAAGATAGCAAAAGTGCTTTACACAAACTTCCCAAAATATTAAATAAACTCTCCTAACTTAACCAGTAAACTGTCCTTACTTTCACTTTTCTAGCTGCAGTGTTAGCTAACAAAATAACTAGTTAACAGTAACTAACACAAGTACTAACAGTATTTTTATTAATTGAAGCAGGTTTGTACAACAATATATAGAAATACAACATCAGTTCTGGACAATGGAGTACAAAACAGAGCTAGTGGTGTCTTAATACGTTAACGTTTGTGAATTGAATGAATGAATGAATGAATAATAAAAAAAAATGAATAAGGTGTTCAGCAGCAGTTCAGTTTTCCCATCTGCAACTATCCAAATGTGATTTTATTTCTTGTAAAGTCAGAAGGAGAGATTGTTGGTTCTAACTAATCCTACATATCACCCCAGAAAGTATTGCTGTACAGACAGGAGAAGTGTGAGCTAACAGCAGCTAACAGCAGTGTTCGCCAAAGGTAGCTAATAGTAGTGTTAGCAAACAGAAGCTAACATAGTTTTAGCTAACTTGTTTAATCTATATGGCTGGTCTTTTATTGCTTTAACACAAGGGAGACTGTCTGCTATCTTAGCCCACTCAATCTTCTTATCTTTCAAGTTAGCACTGTTGTAAGTTTTCCGAGAGAGCATCTTTGGATTTTTCACAGATGTTACCAAAAAACCTTTAACTCACCTGTTTTGAAGTTAAGTGCTCCTGAATGTTTTTACTTTTATTGTATCTTTCAGTTTATGTTTCAGTATATCTCAATGAGAAAAGACACAATTACAAAGTTGTTTTGCTCAGCGAGATCAGAAAAGTAGTGTCAGTTGATAAGCAATCTTGGATTCAGTATTTAGCATTTCCTAACCTGAAATAGATGACGCGTTCTCATTGCAGCTTGTCATATATGCCGATGATTTGTCACCACCCCTTGGTGGCCAAGCACTTTTTTAACACATGATAAGTGCAGCAAAACAGCTTCATAACGTGTGATTATTGCTGTGAAAGGGTCACAGTTTGGTTAGGTTTGGGCAGAAAAAACTACTCCGTTAGGTTTAGGATTAGAGGCCATTTTTGGGGTTGCAATAACAAAGCAAAGGTAATAACTAAGACACATTACATACAGCATATGATGTCACTGAAGAAACTTACATCACGACAGTCTGTGACAAAAGTCACATCACACACGTAACATTATGTGCCTCAACTTTTAATCATGTTTTGGTTTCACAAGGGACACAAACCTCAGTCCTGTGTTTTTTGACCCATCCATCCAACAAACCTCCTCCATGTGTGTACTTTTTATACAACATCAGCAGCCCAGGACGTCCTGGTGCGCTCATTTCAGCCGCAAACGGGTACCGTCCGCGGCCGCGCCTATATGAGTCTCTGATGGGCAAAAGGCGTCAGTTTGTGTTGAGTTGGGAGTAAGACTAGGAAGACAGGATGAAGTAAGGTAGGTTAGGATTCCTAAATTCAGATGAGGATTTGCTTCTGTAATACTAATTTGGTAAGAAAAAAAAATCCTCTCTTTGACTTTTCCTATCTGTGAATTTTCTGTAATTCAGCCCCTGGTGTTCATTAGTCACAGAAACAGCAATTCTGTCTTCAAAGGAGCATTAAACCCTCACAAATGATTTCTATTAGTTGTTTGCCGCTAAGTGTTTTATAATAGCAGGTTCAGTAACATGGCATTCAATAAACACTACTCTCGCATGAGACTTTAAAGTGGCTGGTAATCGACAGAAAGTTACTGAGGAATTAATTTGGACGACAGGATGAAGGCAGATTCAAATAAATTGGCCGGCAGCCATAATTATCTCGATTCACACTTCAGATAGAGCCACGTGTTTCATGCCTCAAGCCTCTGCTAACCCCGACTTGATGCCTTTGTTTTCATTTGTACTGCAGAGGCTGCATGTGCCCACAAACCATTCCTATTTTATCTCTGAGATATGAAAAGAAAACGGCCTTTAACTTGTTTGTTAAAACCTGTATGAGAGAGTATAAAATGATACCGAGGAGACAGTCGAATCAAATGTATTGGCCACAGAAAGACAGATGTGTGGGTGATATATTCTCTTTTTGTCTCGGTGAGTTTGAAACTGTTTGCTGAGGGTGGACGGGTGGGCAGGCCATTAGGAAAATTGATGTGCGTGCGGCTGTGTATGTGCGCGCGCTCATACGTGTTGTGTGTGTGTGTGTGCGCCCGCCTCTAACATCACTGCTGTCGTCACTGCAGCCACCTCACAGTGACTCCCCTGTGACTGAAGTCCTGACAACCTCCCACGCTCTCCCCATCAACTCCCCTGCTCCTGCTCCTCTCGCCTCGCTTTATCTATAACCTCACCCCCTCCTCACACTCCCCACACCCTGTCCTTTTGCTTTCTGTCTCCCCCTCAGCTTTATTTTCTCATCCATCCATCCATCTCTCTGTCCACATCTCTCTCTTTCGTTTCACCCACCTCCTTTTTCTTTTTGCCTGTTTTCATCTCTCGCCCCCTCATTTGGTGTGTGGGTCTTCCCTGTCTTTCGTCATGCTCTCTGCGCCCACCGTGCTGCCTGTCTCTGTCTCTATGGAAACCCCGAGTGGACAAGAGTGGCTCAGAGGTCTGCGAGACGCTGATACAGACCCTATTAGACCACACACTTGCCTTGTCTCCTGGAGAGCCACATGCTTGCGACCTTGCGCACACAAGTGCAAGCCTATACTGTGTGTAAATGGATGGTACCAGCCATCACTCAAGCCCCCACCCCCCTGTGGAAAGACATGCCCCATCTCCCCTTGTGCCCACGACTTATCAGTGGAGTGAAGTGGGAGGAAATGATGGAGGAGGCAATGAGGGAGTAAGGAGGCAGCCCTTTTGTTTCATTATATGTAAGTCTCTTCATTACTCGATGGAGAAGGGGACCACCTGATGCCGCCTCTGCACATAATATTCCCATCTGAACACACACACGCACAGAAAGACACACACATGTACACACATACTCCTCGCTCTCTGGCCCCCTCCTCTCCCTTTCAGTCTCACACCTCACGAACCATATTCTCCTCACATTTACACATTGTTGAGCCTGCTGTGTTGCGTAGACCGTGCGTCATTCGGGTCCAAACACATCCAAAGGACAGGTGATTTGCGATAAGAGGCCTCACACAGACAGAATTTCACAGCTTTGGGTCGCTCTCCTGGGCACCATCGTGATTTGACGGTCACGCTTAAGTGGATCATTGCGGAGCGCAATCATGGGGAGGATATGTAGGCTGCACAGCATGTCGATTTTGGGGAAAAAGTGGAAGGAGTGTGAATGTGAATAGAGCAAAAAAGAGACAAAAAAGTGGTGTTGGAATTCTTTTTCTCCTCAAAGACACAGTTCACCCCAAAATCTTATCTGTAGTGCCGTTTATCTATCTAGGTTGTTTTGGTGTAAATTGCAGAGTTTTAGAGATACCGGCCATAGAGATGTCTGTCTTCTCTCCAGTGTAATGGAACTAGAAGGCACTCAGCTTGTGGTGGCCAAAACACCAAAAAATAAATTCGAAAAAACTCAACAGCAGTGTCTCTTTCTGGAAATCATGACCCAAGATAATCCACAGACCTTATCGTAAGCGGTTTCATGTAGGAACTGTTTTCATCCTACCAAATTACATCTGACAGTGTGGGATGCAAACATTAATGGTGTCCTTCTCAGCTGAGCTGTAACCATAGACAGTTGAAGAAGACGTAGACAGAACTTCCAGGTCTTAAAATGTTTTTTAGAAACATAATGTAGTGTACTGTTTAACTGTAATACAAGAACGATCACAAGCAGATAGCTGGGCCCATAATGCCAAACTCAAAAGGGTGAGGTGGCTCTGTCTACTAATTTACTGTCCATGGCTGTAACTCTCCTCCATGAGTAGATGCACACTTCCTTCTGTGCAATGACACAGTTGATGGGTGTAGTTCGGTAGAAACAAAATAGTTCCTCAACTGCCCACAACAAGATCTGCGGATTATCTTGAATAACCAGGTCATGATTTATGGAACGAGATATAGCAGTTGACTTTTTCAGATGTATTTTTTGGCACTTTGACACCACAAGAGTGCCATCTACAGAAGGCAAACATCACTATGGCAGATATCTCTACAACTCGGCAACTCACACCAAAACAATGTAAATGGATAAATAATGTATTTTTAGTGTCCCTTCAAAGTTAATCCTTAGCTGCTTTTGAAAGAATTACATTTCTCTCGGATCTTAAGGTTTGTTGAGTCTCCTCTTTATTTTTTATCAAAATGTACATGAATAAACTACAACAAAGGACTACATTAAAGAAGACATCAAAACGGGCAGCAATAACAGGGGTCAACAACTGAACACACACCCAACCCAGCCCCAGGCCCACCCCATAAACACCCCCAGTGCAGTGAGATAAAGACATGCCAATGATGTCTCACATTTAGGCACTTGATTTTTCCCTACCGAACCATCTTTGGTCATAGTTGCTGTTGCACGGCTTTGAACTTAGATTCAAACAGGTTTGAGGTGGATTTGAACTTGTCTCATGTTGAATTAGAGGATGCTGATTTCATGCTGAGAGGAGTCACACGAGTTTCGATGTAATTCCTTCGGTTTAGACAGATCTGCATCTGCCATGTTTAGAGATGACCCAAAGATGGTTATAACCTGACCACCTCCATAGAGTAAACTTTTAGCATTAAATAAATCAACACTAGATGGTACAGTACTTCACATGATTACAGAAAAGACTCCACAAGGGAAAGGAATCAAGCACTACATCTTAACACAATTTACCTGAAAACAATGTAGTGTATCCGCACACGATATACTGTAATCAATACGCTGTACAGTCTATTGCAAAGGCATTGTTGTTGGCATTTTTCTGTAGGAACTAACCAGTCTGTTAACCACTGAGTATTATCTTGGAAAGTCTTGCAAAAATAGATCAATTTCTATTAAATTAAAAGCCTTTGCTTTGACTTCAGGATGTGATATACTGTATATTTAGCTACTCATGCATGTCTAACTTGTGTGTGCATACAGTATACTGCATGTTTGTTTGCGTGTGTGCATGTATTTGTGTGTTTGTGTTGTGCATGCATGTGTGTGTTCTGATGACTGTACACACTGTCCCTCAGATATTTTTTTTTTTTTCGGAATACACCCCTTCAGTAAAGGATTAACAAAGTTACATTAAACTGTTGAAGAAGCATAGTAGTCACACAGTATTTGGCAGTGAGAGAACAGTCCTAATTTATCCATGCACAATATCAACCACAGGCAAGGTCCACATTCTGAACAAACCCATTAAGAACAACACAGTAAGAACATGAAAAGAGTGTACAAGAATTCAAGAACCTGGAAGTGTGTTTTGTGTGTGTTTTGTGTGTGTGTGTGCATGTTTGTGTGTGTGTGGTGTGTGTGTGAATGTCAACAGCTCGGTTGGTTTCCTAGGGAGACCAAAGGGCTATGACTCATGCAGTGCATACAGCATTTTCTGGAATTTTTAACAATATCGGAAGAATTATTATTTCCCCACAAAGCCCAGATAATTAAATATAATCATGTTAGAACCTTACAGAGTACTCTGGGAGTTTACTGTAAAAACCCATTGAATCCCACCCCCACAGGTCTATTATAGACCAAACAGTTTATCCCTGGATTATATTTCCATTCTCCAGCTGTTTCTTCATGGAAAGCACCTTCCCCTTGCTCGACTGTGTGTTTTGTGTGATTATGTGTGTGTTTGTGTGTGTTTCAGACCAGTCCAGTCTGTGTGTGCAGATGCAAGGGGTACGGTTGGTAAAGGAGAGTCGATCCCCCCTGTGGTATGTAGTAGCTGCAGTAGCTGGGTTCTGCTAAATAGGGGGCACTGTGCTCGGCAAGGTATGGGGCAGGCTGGTAGAAGCATGTCACATGGTCTGTGTTGGGGATAATGTTCTGCTCTCCCAGAACCTTCAGTGCCAGCACTGTGATCATGTTCAGTGTTGACGCCTCTCGTGTCCCATCAGACACACAGTGCTGTCGTCCACCACACGACGCAGCGTCATCAAGTACTGGTACTTGCTTCTCTCCTCGCCGATAAAGTGGTTCTTCAAGTAGGACAGGATCTTCCGCTGCTGCTCCTGCACATCAGGGAAATCGATGAAAAAGCGAGAGCACATGTAGCGCTCAAGTGTCTTTATCTGAGTCTCACTGGCTGGCCGGTAGTCCCTGACCAACAGGTTGCTGTATTTCAACAAGCCGCCACCTCGAATCTCCTCAGGGTTCCTGGTAGCGATTAGCCGATAGCGCAGGTGATCCATGGCGGCCTCAAAGTCACCATACATGCTCTCTGCCAGGACCTCGACAGCAGGGGCCGAGCCGGATGCCTGAGGACCGCTGCTCTGTTCAGGCATGTCTGCGGTTGCCTCAGGGACCTCTTCGTTCTCAGGCACAGAGCTGGATGCCTCATCTGCTTTTGGAGGGCCAGATTCCCCTGGGCTTCCAGACTGAGACGGAGGCAGCACATGCGAGGTGGAGCTCGGGATTGTGATCGGAAAAGAGACAGGCTCTGCAACCCGAGGCAACGATGAGATATAATCTTGTTCCTTTTTATCCTCCAACTGTAGGAGAGGAATTCCTGGCTGTGGGGAGGACTCTTTAATCTGTTCCTCGCTGTCTGTGTTCAGTATCAAAGGCTCCATGTCTGAAGATACCTGAGGTACAAGGTCCTCTGACTCCACCGGCGGAGTGAGGCAGAGGAGGGGAGGGCTGAGGCAGAGTGGAGGAGGGCTGAGGCTAAGCATAGGAGGGGTCAGGTAGGGAGGTGAGCTGAGGCAGGAAGAGGTAGGGCTGAAACTCAGGGGTGGAGAGCTTAAGCTGGTAGCGGGGCTGACGGTGCTCAGCATCGGAGACGGGAGGCAGTGAGACGGAGGGGTCAGACATGGGGGAGGGCTGAGACTGGGTGGCGAGGGACTGAAGCAGGGAGGGGAAAGACTGAGTACAGGAGGGGTGAGACAGGAAATAGGAGGGGTGACGCAATGGGAAGAGGAGGGCGAACTTAGTGTGGTCTCTTGTGGGCTGCTGTTTGGCTGATTCAAGTCTGTCTTTTTGGTCCGTAGTTCTCTGTTTTCATCGTCATCACTAAGCTCAACTTCTGAGGTATGTGCGGTTCTTGGGTGTCTAAGCTGGACGTATCAGTGTGTGAAACTGACATGTCCACTGAGTCAAGAGGCTCTGATTGTTTGGGTGCTTGACAGTTTCTCTAGGGGACTCTGGGGACTGGCTTTGCTCATCAGAAGCCTTATGTGTCGATGGTGTCTCTTTCAGGCTCTGAATACTTGTATCACATGAACTCTCTGTGATTAGCTGAGAGGATGATGGCTCTTGAGGTAAAGCAGACACAGGATCGAGAGCGGAGGTGGAGATTATATGAGGGGCTGGATCAGGAGCTGAGGTAAGGTCTAGGCTCGAAGGGGAAGGTAGGTTGGATTCAGGCTTAGGGTTTGACACTGGGACACTGGTTGTTGGAGTAGTTGTATGTCCAAACTGGGAGCTGTTGGCGTTGGGTCAAAGGCTATCTCGGGTTCAGGGCTAGGGCAGGGGTTTGGATCTAGACAGGGCGCTATAACAGGTTCGCTTTCAGAGACTGGACTGGGGTAATGATTGGGGGCAACCTTCCGACACATCCTCCGCGGGGGTTTGGGAGAGGAGTGTTTGAGCACCACCATGTGAGATAGCCTCTCTGAGGCCTTACAAGAGGGTGAAGAGGAGGTCTTTTTGTCAGAAACAAGGCTGTGTGGTGCAGGTAAAATATCCTGAGTATCTGGAGGGCTGACGGCATCAAGTGTGTTCAGCGTTTTATCTGAGTTGTGTAGTGTGCTGTGAATCTCCAGTGTATCCTGTGTGTTGTGAGGTGTAAGAGATATGGAAGAGGTGGGGCAGGAACAATCAATACCCTGTGTGTCTTCTATGTTTTTTGCTTCTGATGCTAAAATCTCTTCTGTCACTTCACTTTTTTCCATGTTGTTTTCCTTCTCTGCTTGCTCGCCTGTCTCGGTTTCTACTTTTCTTTCATCTGCTAACTGCGTCTCTATCTTTGCATGTGAAGATGTGCTGGAGTCTAGAGCTGACACATGTTGTGTTTTATCTTTCTCATTGCTTCTCTGATCCTCGCTGAAACATTTAGAGAAGTCTGAACTGTGCCGCTGTCCTGCCAGGTTTAAAGACCCCATCTGGTTTGAGGTTTTTGGCGGCTCGGACTGTCCCAACTGCTCTGCGAGTTTGTTCTGTTCATCAGGGGTTTTTGCGTGGTCAGATTGTTCTTTCTGGGGAGAAAGTTCCTTGTGATTTAAATGTGCTGGTTGTTGTTGGCCATCACAGGGCTGGGTTTGCTCTGACTGCTCCACCTTTGTTGAGCATTTGGTTTTGTCAGAAAGCTCTGACTCGTGTCTGAGTTCAATCTGAGTTGCTGGTTCAGCTTCCTCAGAAGTTTGTTTCTTTTCTGACAAAAGGTTTAGAGATGTTGGGTCAGAGGAGTCTGTCTCTATTTTTTCTCTGTCTTCTGACACTTCTTTCAACTCTGCAGGTGCTTTTTCCTCAACTTTGGAGTGTTTTGTCTGGTTTGAATGTTCGGTTTGTTGTGAGAGTTCTGTCTGGGACTCCTTTTCATGCACCTCGTCTCCCTGTTGTGTCTGGCTGATGTGAGCCGCCTCTTTGCTGGACAAGTCTCTACCAGTCGACTGCTCTGTTTCTGTAGCAGTGGCCTGTTGGAGCAGAGAGGGAGAGTCTTTACTCTGATTCTCTGCGGGCTGGTCTTTAAGATCAACAGTATTATTTTTGTGCTGTGACTCCTGCTGCATGTAGGACTCCAGGAGACGATCCAGGATTATCTGGAAGGAGTCGACGCTGAACTCAAACTGTCGCCTCAGCACGCTCACAAATTTGAGCTCCAGGTTTTTGCCACTGTTGTTTGACAGGGAGATGAGGCTCCAGCGGTCGTGCTCATTGAAGACCTTGACCATTTTCTGGACGTAGGCCTCCTTCATTGTGGCGCTGCTGATCCGCTCCCTGTTGACCCCGGCAGGAAGGCAGTCCAGCAGGCAGCCCAGCACTGACTCTTTGATCACCTGGGAGGACAAGAGGTCAACAACATGACAGCTACAACTAATGACTGCAATCTGAATGCAATTCTGCTTGTATCATTGAACTGAATATTGTGATGCTCTTGTGGTTTAGTTTTCTGTATAATGCAATTAAAACATATTAAAACCATTAATATTGATTCAGTCTCATGGTAAAATTATCCACAATTAAATTATGGGAAGGATTACAATATCATTATTATCAATATAGCATCTCAAAAGTAAATACTGCAACACCCTAGAGAAAGTAGAGATTCAGCGTTGCAGATAATATGGCAGAATGAATGCTTTTTAATGCCAACATGTCATATCAGGTTCCATCATGTAAGGCACTTTAGAACTTTATTATGTTAAGTGATGTATAAATAATATTATGTATACATTATAGGGATGTAACGATACCAGAAAGTCAAGGTACGAAGATTTTTATATTAAAGCTATAATATGTGTCATTTATGTATTAAAATGTCTAAAAACACTAAACATAAGTAACACATTTTGTTGAGTTTAGGGCTGCAACTAATGATTGTTTTCATTGTCAGTTAATCTGTTGATTATTTTCTTGATTAATCAATTAGTTGTTTGGTCTATATGTAATAAAAGTGTCAGTGAAAACAAATTCTATGTGTTTGTTGTCCAGAGCCAACAGATATTCAGTTTACTGTCATTCACATTTAAGAAGCTCAGAAAATATTGACTTATTTTCTTGAAAAATTATTCCAAAACATTTTATAAAATTAGCTGGTAATTAATTAATTTAATACTTGATACTAAATATTTAATCAATTAATTGTTGCAGCTCTAGTTGAGATGTGCACTTACATTATCCCAAATGTTTCCAACAATGGTCAAGTCCATAGAAATCCATAATTTATTCAAGGCAATGGTGCGTTTCCATGATTTAATCAGAAAAAAATGTCATGTATTAAATAATGAATCTGATGTGAGCAGCATTTTTTGTTTGCATAAAAATTGTTTTTCCTTTCAACTGAAAGTGCGTCTGCTTTCCTTCTTTGATAAAATAAAATAAAAGTAGCCAGCCATGACCTACGCATGTGTAAAAAATTGGCATGAATTGTGTTTAGTAATGACTCGTAGAATTAGCAAAACAAAAACAATGCAGCAATCAGTGAAAGTCTTTTTATAGAAGAAAATAGAAAAAATATCCATGTAATATCACGGTAGATATCTGATACAGTACTGAGACATTGTTTTTATTGCGATATTCGATATATTGTTACATCTCTATAATTATGATATTAATGTTGTTTATTGAACATCATAATCATACCTGGAACTCCTCCTGACTGGGCAGCTCCACTCCAAAGATGATGTCCAGGTCCTTGTAGCTTGTTCCGTTGTCTCGGACGAGGACGTGGCTAGCTGTGGAGCCGTTCAGACGGACATCTCTCACTGTGATCCCCTGCTTCTGCAGCCTGGCCCGCACAGCTATGATGATGTCTCGGGGACGCAGCTCCAGCGTGGGAAAGTTCCCGCGGCCATGGATTGGAACCACCTCTGACAAAACCTGATGGAGGACCTCCACCTGCTCGGCATTCAGGCTGTGGAACCGCTGGCTGGATTTGGTTTCAGACATGCTGCTGCCCTGAAGTGGGAGGGACAGGAGGACGACAATGAGAGTTTATTACAACTCCCAAACAAAATGTGCTATGTATTTAACTCTCTCTTTCTCACACGCACACACTTAGCACTCACCCACACTCATATGCACACTCCCTGCCAGTCTGCTGTCTGCAAGTCACAGCTTGGCTGACAGCTTTTCCACAATGCTAATGTAACTGCTGTGTTGACAAGCTGACACATGGAGCGATCAACATAGATGTGCTTTGCATAAATATTCTTCCACTGCTCAACCAGATCACAACAAATTAACAGGAATGTGTTTGACTGGAATCACAGAAACTGAAACACATTACAGTATTTACCACCCAAGACTTTTATCACATCAATTAGACTCTTTATTTACACTCTGAGTCAGATACAATACCCAGTTCAGTTCTTTTAAAAAATCACAAAGAATAATGGTAAAAAATTATACTCTTATAATAATAATAATAATAATATAATAATAATGATAATAATAATAATAGCAGCATGTAAAGGCAGAGTAAGTCTTTGTTTATTGATTGTTTCCACCAGAGGGGCAAGGGTTAATCTGAATGAGTCATCACCAGCAGACTGCATTAATCACACCAACGTCACTAATTAAAGACACACATCTGTTTTTGTGTCCGTGTGTGCAGCACATGATGTGTATACATTACAAACAATGACTCCCACACACATTCATGTGAGTGCGCACAAGCTTTTGCAGGACACCTTTTGCAAACTGCAGCACAAATTGGAACAAAGTGGGATTTAATATCGGCCAATTATTCCTGTTTGGCTCTCACATGTGTAATCCTCCTGGCACGCAGGCTCTGCATCCAGACTCTATCAATCAATCTCCACAAACTAGACATATTTTTTTAATAAACCAAACAACATTTGCCTAACAGAATCAGCCAGAGGAGTCTCTCTTATGTGACTGATTGTGTGATTGTGGATGCACATAAAAGTGTTTCAGGGGAGTGAGTGCTCGCGTTTGAGTGTGCAACTGTGGTTCATAGCAGCCCATTATGATCTATTGTTTGCTTTAATCAATAGATGTCACTCAGTGCTACAGCTGAATGCTGCTGATTGCTATGATTTGTCAATACTAGCATGGTAAACATTGGGATACTAATGAGCAGTAATGGGATGCTTTCTGGTAGTGGTTTGTCAGACATCTGAGGGCTATAGCCTGTGACAACCACAAACAATCTATTATAGAGAGTGTTTATATATCTTGTAATTCATGTCACACACATTT
Organism: Lutjanus argentimaculatus; assembly: GCA_034769285.1. Taxonomy (NCBI): domain Eukaryota; kingdom Metazoa; phylum Chordata; class Actinopteri; order Lutjaniformes; family Lutjanidae; genus Lutjanus; species Lutjanus argentimaculatus. Next base: position 27,335,251 of record JAWZSL010000006.1, read on the forward strand.
CAACAGACACTGAAGGACAGCACTTTACTCTATAGCTTCTGTAAATCTGCACATTCAAAAAGAACTGAGTAAGCTTACCAGAAGGCAAAAAAGTTGAGTCTGAGAAAACAAAGCTCTTAAATAACTGCATCTGCCTGAGATCCGGTTTAACAAGGTGAACTTCAAGCTGCAGAAAAATAGCAATCATACGTCCAGAGGGATAAACACAGCTCCGGAGGTGACACTGATCATATACACAAAAAAACAATGTGTTGAGGAGGCAGAGAGGCACTGCAGGACTGTTTTCCAGCTAGCCCCTGTGTCTCCCCCTCCCCTTTCGCACTCTTCTGCAAACTTGCAGCCTGAGTGACTCATCCAGGCGTATCGGCTCAGCTCGAACATAATCTATGGCCATTGAAAAAGCCAACAAATCAGAGGGTCTCCTATACAAGGTAGATATTTATTTATCATTATACAACACAGTATATTGAGATTAAGTTGTAGTTTCCTTTTTGCTACTCACAATTTATACTGCAGATTGGTTAAATACAATGGGCTAAATCTTAAACAAACAATAATGCTTTGTAAACTTAAGTAGCTATCTCCTCTATAAATAAAGTAGTACATGCAAGTGATTCTGTCCTGTGGATAAAAAAAAAATCTAGATAAAGCCAAAGTATCTTTTATGTATCTAAATTAAAACTGGATGATATGGACAAAATCAAATACCATGATTTTTTTTAACCAAATACATAGATACCGATATTGTGACAATATTGTAGAGATGACTATTAGCGCTTTCACAAAATATTAACACAATGAGAGTTTTAATAAATAATGAGTGATGTGGATATACTGACTAAGTTGGTAAAGGCAAATAATAGAACAGCTAGAACAGTCTGGAAGTTCAGATCCATCACTTTATTGCAATGCAGCCTTTAAAACCAGGAAAAGACAGCACTTATGCCATATCAAAATATCCTAAATCTTAGATCATATCTTGTCTAATATCATGATATTCATATATTACTCTAAATTTCCTTTTTCTCTTACAATCGCATGAACTACGGTTAAACAACTCAGTATTTGTTTTATTACCCTGAAAAAAATGTACTTACAATGTCAACTAAACAGATATTTTGTGTAAAATATCCTAAACTCTCCCTGTCAGTACTCCCCTAAAAAATAATGAGAGTTGTTTACCCATAAAATAAACAGCAACTGGGGGGGTTTTACTTTCCAGTTTCACAGTCCATCAATACTTAAAACGTACTGGAGCTGCTCCAGAGCCCTGCTGGTCTTCACTCTAATCACCTAATCACGCACTTACTCACTCCTGAGATACCAGGTGAGGCTAATTAACCGCAATTAAGTGCCTGGCAGGATAAAGGGCACTGTACTTCTGAGTGCTGGGATTTAAAAACACATTACAAATCGGTTGTGTGTGTGTGTTCCAGCAGCCACAAAAAAAAAAAAAAGTGAATTAACTTTACAGAGAAGCTTCTTACCTGTTGCTGTGGCATTTGACGGAGCGACTGGCTCCAGGCTTGACAGACGAACAAAACCTTGAGTATCCAGCGAGCTTCGGGTCCGGGGTGTCTCTTCTTCGTTGGTTTGTTTTGCTTCTCAAGTCCCTACCCGCTCCGCTGCGGCTCGCTGCTGATGCTGCTCGGTCCTCTGTAAGGCATGTGAGGCAGGAGTCTGTGCGCGAGTTCATCCGGGCGCTGTCCAGGAGCTCGCGTGGTGCTGAAATGAGGACTGAAATGAGTCCTCGCGCTCTTGTTTTCTCCTCCGGCCGCCCGGAGCGTAACGCAGTTTCCATAGCGACCTGCCGTCATTCACTTATGACTGGGGAGTGTTGTTGTGTGTGTGTGTGTGTGTGTGTGTGTGCATACAGCAGTCTACGGTCGCAGCAGTAAATGTGGAGTGGTGTGTTGTGGTGGTGATGGTTCAGGGGGTGTTAACAGGTGTAATATAGTTCTAAATACGTGCCTCAGTGTTTTAAAAATAAAAGTTTACGAGCTAAATTAAGAAGGGAGAGAAGGGACCCCTGGTTAGCCTGTTCATTGTACTGCCTGAATGACCGACTTTACAACCAAAGTTATAAAAGCTGGCTGGATGGAGAAGCACTTTATTGTGTGCCTGCTCTGGTGTTTTAAGTCGTATAAATGGAGGTTCAAATGGACTAAAATCCCTCAAGTATTCCCCACGGCGGTGCTGAGGTTGAAGCCAGGATGTTTGGGTTATGAAGCCACTGTGGCTCAAATCTCAGGGGATAACCATTAAAGTGGCCATATTATGCTTTTTGGGCCCCCCCCCATTTCCTTTATTATGTTATAGACATCCAATATAAACTGTTTGGAATAGGGCAGGCACTTTCAAAAAACCACATGGAACGAACCATCTGTCTAACAAGCGCTAACTTCAACCAGTCGGATCAAACTCTTGCCGAAGCGGGGTCAGGAGAAGAGCTAAAACATCTTTTCCATCTCCTCTTTCAATAAAGAAATACTCTCCAGCTCTGATCTAACCGATGCTATCGCAGTATCTATGCTAACCTCATCTGCAGCCGCTGTTGTTTGTTCGAGACAAATCGCTTTCATGGATGCTTCCTGCTGTCATCACACCTAAAACCACGCCCGTAGCTGTCAGTAGTCCCTGCTCTGACGCTGACTGGCTGCACCACTTTTGGTGTGGGCACAAACGGATAACTTGTAGCCTGGCAGATGGGTTCTAGCATGATCTCAAGAATAGAGCTGCCCGACCAGGTAAATGTTTTTTGTTCAAACAGGTCTGCAAAGTTACAAAGACCAAGAATTTGTAATCCAGGCTTTGTTCCATTACTTGTTGACAACACTATGTCACAAATATGCATTACTGTGTTCAGTGGAACTCCTGAACGCAACGTTAGGGGGGCGTTCAAATGGGCTCATCTCGTAAACGCGACACCATTTGAATGCACCACATGTACGGCTACTTTGGAAAAGAATTTGGAATTAGCTTGCGGCATTAAACACACGATATGTTAATTCTGCCGCTAGGGGTCTCTCTAACATTTAAAACAATATTAAGGACATAGTTTGGTGAACGCGGGATAAAGTGGAGTTGCTATCTTCACTTTTCAACGACCACCATAGCTAATGAAAATCTGATGTGACTCGGAGAAATCATGTTTTGCGGACAAAGTAATATCAAATTTTTTATTCACGTTAGGTTTAGTCACGCGCACAGGTTTTCCTTTCCTCTCTTTGACGTATATGACGTATAATGTGTTTTCCTGGAAACTGCAGCAACTAGCTACGTACGAATACGAATACGAATACGAAATACTTTATTGATCCCCAAGGATCAATAAAGTATTTCGTATTCGTATTACGTATATTCGTATTAGGGCTAGCACTAGCTACCAGTTATCCTGAATAAATTACAGATTTGTCTGCGTTTGAACACTGTTGAAAACATTTGGGATATATAAGTATACAATATATAACACATGGCTAGCATTTTTTTTGACATCTTTAATGTGTAAGGTTACATCTTTAATAAGACAGAGGGTGTGGTGCTGCAGCTATGGCCAAAATGGACAAAAAGTGTTTTTGAACATGAAAGCATTCTAGTAGGCCTAGTAGCCCAAAAATACTAGTGATTTTGAAAATGGGCATAATATGACCACTTTGACCCGCCAGAGAACATGAAAGCTCGTTTACAGGAAACATTTATGAAACACTTCTCATTCACTTCTTCACTCTCCCTCACGCACACATCATTGTATCTGGTGCTGTGTCCATACAGACTATCAGCAGATAGAGTATGAGTCATCCATGCTGCTCCCTCCCCCTGACCCAGCCGTTAATCCCCCCCCCCCCCCCCCCCCAACAACCCCAGCCCCTTCGGCTGGCCGGTGCACGCACACACCGGAATCCTTTTTTCTCTCTCTGGACAGCCGATGATCCTGTTTCTCCTCATGCTGCATTTTCTTCCCGTCTCTTTCATCCCTTCAACGCCCTTTATGTTCCCGTCAGGTCACAAACCCGTCCAGACCACCTTTCTCTCCGTGCAGCCCTCTACCAAACAAATAAAAGACGGTGCATGTTTCATTCTCGTTAATGCATCATAAATAAAGTGAAGGAAACATGACTGAAATCGTTAAGTCAAACGGCGAGCGGCTCAGCAGAAAAAGGTCAATTTACTCCTTCACCAAAAAAGCACAAATGACGTCACTAGACGTGTACCACAACCTACCGATACCGGGTACAAAACTATTTTTAGCCCGCATGGAACTTGTCTGCCTTGGACACGCGCGCCCGTCCACTCCTCGAACAGGCGTGACGTAAAAGGCGCGAGCACGCCGTGCAAAATCGTGACCGTTTGACGACGGTGAAAGGTAGTCAGGAAGCGGCTTGTATCCAAAGACGACGACAAGTCAAGATGGCGTACGTCTCGTGGTCTAGCCACATCTGTATTAGTCCAGACCGCGCCAGCCAATCGACGTGTTGTCCAACTGGGGCGTCAAATCAAAGCGAACACGGACCAGTCAGTCTAATATTATGCCATTTATTCACAATCAGCCGATAAGCTAGGATTATAATGGCAAAACAGTTAAAACACGAAAGAAATTTGTGTAGTCGTTTGCGCATGCGTATTGCGAGCACGGACTTTTCAACGATTCATAAGCGGTTTAGAAAGTTTTTCTCACCCGAATAAATTACAAAAAAAAAGCTCCCTCGAAGGGAAAACGTTCTCCAAAAAGTTACGGGCCGTTCGTTTTGACCGCGAGACGCGTTAAACAAAACTACCATTCGTGTTTTTAACTTCCTCGAAGCCAACGCGGAAGTAAGCAGACGTGCGTCATCTCGTCTCGCCACAGTGACGAACGTGCGCTAGGTTGCTACAAATCAAAACAAACAATTAGATGCTACTTTGTAGCTGTGTGTAACCAGTATAAGTATCATTTGTCTCAGAAATAGACCTTCATCATGTCGAGTATGGAGAGTATCCTTTTGTATTGGTATAACATATATAATGGTGCATTCACCTCGTTATAGCTGGTCAATTTAAGCTGGGTTTGGTCGCTAATCTTGACATGCATTAGTTCTTCTGCCCAGTCATTGATGATATGATAAAGGAAAATAATATCGGCTGGCTAGCTCATCTAACTAATGTGATTACTCTTTGGTCAATCTTTACCTGTTTGGGAAAAAATAATGTCTCTTGCTCACACTGAGTTGGTTTTGAGTTAGCACAATATCTTAGGTGTTTGCAGGTTGTATTCAGTGTATATTTTGCAATTTTTATCATAATTAAAATAAATTATGCCTTGACTGCCCATACAGAACACCTGTTCAACCTTAAGTTTGCTGCCAAGGAGCTGCAGCGCAACTCCAAGAAATGTGACAAAGAGGAAAAGACAGAAAAGGCAAAAGTGAAGCAGGTTGGCTTGTTAAATTGTGAATTTAATAGAGACTTGGTAGGTGGGTGGATCAATATGATATCATATCGTGATATGAGACTAGACGTCTTAGATTTTGGGTATCATTATATCTTCATATGGCATAAGTGTTGTCTTTTTTCCTGGTTTTAAAGTCTGCATTACAGTAATTTTCTTAACTTAACTAATGATGATTTGTTTTTTCCTGACTTAGTCATTATATCCACATTAATGATTTTCTTTTTTTTTCCCCCCCAAAAAATCTTGTTGTGTTAGATTATATTTTATGAAAGTACCAATAGCCATCCTTACAATATTGCCACAATATCAATATTGAGATTTTTGGTCAAAAATATTGTAGAATTTACACTTTTTATACTTTTTGGATAGTTTAATCAACAGTAAGACATCATATTCACTATTTTAGAATTTGCAGTGTGTTATTTTAGAGAAAATGTGTATATCAGAATATATATTGTATTTTGTTGTACAGCCTAAAAATATCGAGATTATTTTTAAGTCATGTTTCCCAGCCCTAGCAGATTTATCCTCAAACCATCAATACTACGGAGATATGAAGGTTTGATTTGAGTATTGATACTAGCATCAATAGGATCAATACCAAGTAATGGATCCATCACATATTAGATGACATCCTGGACACATTGAATATTATTCCTAGTGCTTCACTGCATGTAGCGATCATTCATGTAATAAACATTTATTTATTTTCCATTAAAATGGTTTAAACATGCACATAATTATCAGAGAATAGTAAAAACAAATGCTCCATGTTTGTCACATTATTTAGTGATAATTTTTTCATAGGTAGAATAATAGCAAATTATGAAATAATTTGCTATCTTACATGATAATACATTAGCTGCTTTTAACAAAAAAAAAAAAAATATATTGATTTTGTTATTGATATTGGTGATCCTGGCACTGGTATCGGATTAAAATCAAATTTTGTCATATTGCTCACCCCTACGAGAGACCAGGATTCAGGGACATTGTACAGCTATAGACTGTATAATGTTTGTGTATGTATTCATCTTCCCCTTGTTTCTCAGGCTATCCAGAAGGGGAATATGGAGGCAGCCAGGATCCATGCAGAGAACGCCATCCGTCAGAAGCATCAGTCCATCAACTTCTTGAGGATGAGTGCACGCGTGGATGCAGTGGCTTCAAGGGTCCAGACGGCTGTCACTATGAACCAGGTCAGGACTGCAGATCAATGGCTTGCCTTGCTTTCTGATGCTACCTAAAGCAGGTAAATGACAGCCAGTGAAAAGCATACCTGACATATTTACTGCAGTCACTCATTCATTTTTCAGTATTATCAAATCATTTCAGTTCAAGAAAATATGCACAGGTTTGTACTTTATGCTGTAGTGAAAAATTGACTCCTCTGCAAATGATAATTCCATCATGTCATACTTGTCTCTTGCCCGGTCAGCATTTAACTTCTTTTTTTTATTGTTATTATTATTTTTGGAGTCATTTTCTGCCTTTGTTGGATCGCAATAGCAGAAAGCGATTAACAGAAATGAGGGCAAGAGATGGGCAACGTAGGCTACGTTCACACTGCAAGACAAAGTGGCACAGATCCAATTTTTCTTTTTGCTTATATGTACTCATATTTTTCTAAGCCTGTGTGAACAGCAGAAATCACTTGGAATCTGATCTTTTCAGAACTGATTTGGGCCACTTTCATATGTTTTCTTAAATCAGATACAGTTTTTTCTCTCCCTGGTCTGATGTGTCTTGCCGCAAGACTCTTGCGGAGAGGACAGATGTACTTAAAAGCAGCCCTCGACATCCTGAAAATTTTTGGATGAAAACTCTTTCTGTGTAGCCATTCACGTCACGATCCCACCACTCCTGGCTCTAAGTCCGCAGCCACACACCTCCGTACAGAAGTAGCAGCCATTGCTCCAGAAAAAGCCATTTAAAGCCAATTAAAAATTTGGCTTTCTTTCTCCTCATCCTCGTTATCATCTGCTCACAAATTTGCTGGCTTCCACTGAACGTCAACTTATAAATGAAACTATAAATCCTGACTTCAGTGACCTTCATGTTTACTTTTGTCTGCCGTGTGTCAAGTCTTTGTTCTTTTGTACATGCGTGGGAGTTCACATTTAAATCTGATATGGGCCACACTTAAAGTCTCTGTAAAGGAAAAGGGGAGTTTTTCTTCTCAACACATTACACATGTGAGAACATAGTTGCTGAAAAGATATGCAAAAACTGAGAACTTTGTAGCACTGAATTCTGGAGTTCAAACAGTAGACTGCTCTCATGGACCTGAAACATGGCACGGTGACGTGCCAGAGCCATGGTCCCTCAATACTATATGAACCCCACGAACAGACACACAAGTGATACCGCCTACCCCTCCCTTCACCCTCCCTAACTGTCAATTACAAACGTACCCTCAGCGACTTTCTCAGTCCAAATCAGCCCAGCAGTTCACCTCAGCTCACTTCAGTTCCGACAGCCCAACAGAGAAGAAAAAAAGATGCCATCCTGTCACCATCCTCCAGCTCTGGTGGCTCAAACATGTTTGGACATGTCCAGTAAAGCTGCTAGATGGAGCGTCCATGTTTCATGTCGTTTTTGGGGTTGTAGTGGTGTTTGACACTGAGACAGCAGAGCGGACATGCACCAAGTGTTTCAGAGCAGAGAAAACTGCTCATTTATCCCCTTTATCCCCAATGTCCCCTTTACAGATCTTTATTACGAAAATTATTACAATTAAAATTAAAATCAAGCTCAATGCATAAAGCCTTACAAGTTCATACAACATGTTTTTTTTTCCTGTACTTCAGCTGCAATGAAAAAGTTGAAACTTAAAAAGCAACCAAAGGTAACTGAGATGAGGCTCCTGTGCATCGTTGTGGCTGAGGCATATTACACAGCTGCCTTTATGAAAACAATAAAATACAGACTTGTATAGCACACAGTAGTTCACGTTTATCATGATCATGCATTTTATGAACCAGTTAGCTTCTCCACACACATGCCGACATGCAGACTATAAAAGCATCCACATGCTTTTCATATCACGTAGACTCAGGGGAAGTATTTCAAAATGTGCGTCAGATAGTCGGTTTTTCTGACGAGACTTTCAAGGCTAAAAAGTCTCTCCAGACGCTCTGGATGGTGTTGTAGTATTGATTTAAAGAAAGATTTCATTATGGGGAATTTGTTCAATACATCCATCTTGAGGGTGCCTACTCCACTATTTCAGTGTCTGCTGAGACTGTTGGCTGCGTCTGTCCTCTGTCTAAATGCAAAAAAAGTCACCCTCAGAGTCTCGTCGGGTGACAAGTGTAGGCAATTAATTCAGGCAGGTAGAAATAAATTAATGATAATAATTATAATTAAATTTAATAATTATAATTTAATAATTTATAAAATGTGTTACATTTTTAAATGCAATCAAGGGTGTTTTCACACCTGTAGTTCAGTTTATTTGGTCCAGACCAAAAGACTTTTGTACAATTGACTTTGTACAAACAAATCAAGAGGAGTAAACATGAAGTTTTACAGACTGAAGGGTAACTTGTTGATTGGACAGTTTTGGCGATTGTCATCCTGCATCATCAGGACCCACACGGGGAAATCAAATTCTGGTGACTGACAGACTTATGCAGCACTTAAATGCTTTGACATGTATATTTAAGAACTCACAAAGAAAATATCCACTTCTAAGCATTATTTAGCAAATTGGTGATTGTTTATACAAATGACAAACACATAGAGACGGGACGAAAAAGAGTCACCTTGTAGCCTGCAGTACACTTGTGCACCTTTGTGTGCTAGCCACCATGCTGACATGCAGTGGCTTGTATGTGTGTAGAGACAGCACCCTGCAGTGCTGCATCTGCCAGCCCTACTGTGCATCTTTATATATTTGCAGATATTTTGTGAAAAGAAGAAAAGAATAACCAGAAAACACTGGGATTTTTCTTTTCCCTCGACCAGAGAGCGAGAGATGGAGGGCAGGAGCGCATCTGCCCATCACCTGATTTTTTTCATGTGTGTGACATACAGTTGTATTACACTTTAATCAGACAAAACACACAGAGTAGGATACAAGCACAGCAGTTTGAGCAGCTCTTGACCTGTTAATCAGCTAAAATATCTACACTGAAGTGCATACCTGTTATTAAATGAATTTCATATCTACACACTTGTCTTACACAGATCAATTATACAATCAGCAAATGGATTTAATCATAGTTTAGCATTTGAAATAATGCTATTTTCACACCAGCACAAACGGGCCGCACTAAACAGACCAAACAAGGTAGGTGTGAAAACGCCCTAAATAACCGAGTACTTAAATTGCAAAACTACCATGTTAGATTACTCGTCACAGCAAAAAAGTAATCTGAGTACTCTAAAGCGTAACACCCAACACTGGTCTTATAACCCCTCAGCCATAGTGGCAGAGCCAGTAGCCATCCACTTTATTAACCCAGTCGCCTCCTTTGTAGATATCTGAAGAATAACTGTGACTATATTTACTGATGGAGATGTAGAAATCACATGGCTTTTACCTGATAGTTGTTATTCTGGTATAAATATGTTATGCTGAGCTTTGGGCATGCTTATTTATCAGATATTTCACCGTGCATGTAATTTTGTATAGTATATATTTTGAGCACTTTGAAAACATCTTATTTCAGAAGGTGAAGAGCTGCAGAGTAGAACTATTCCAGGGTAGAAAAGTCCAAAGTAGTCTTTCCTTAAGATTCAGGCAGTCAAAAGTCCCACACGAAGGAGACGGAGGGAGTGAGAGTGAGCAAAAAAATAAGGCTAGCAGACATGCAAACAAAAAGCCGCCAATTACGTAATGTCATTAGATGTGCTTCAGACTTTAGGCTTTTAGCTTTTCGCTCTTACGAGAGTGACAGCCTCTTTAAATTGCTTTAATTCAGGCTCACTGCAGGATGGGCATTATTTCATAGAATAGAACTTAATAGTGTATAGAAATGGAAGCACAGTATGAGAGGGCATCACTGAAAAACACCTCTTAAAGCCTCTGTGTTGTTGTAACACTGCTGCCTGTTTCATAAAACATTATCACAATAGCATTAATAATAAACCCATTAACTATAATTTGGTCAACTATTAGTAGGTTGGTCTTGAAGAGATTAATCCTCAATCAGAATCATCATTGAAATATCAGGTATGCATCTATGATGAGAGGTAGTCATGACAAAGTATCTGATTCAAAAGATAAAACTGACACCTAGTGGAAGGATGAGGATACAGCACTTAAATCTTTGCCATGTCAAGAGTCCTCTAACTGTCTGGCTTCAAATTCCCTGATCCTGTTTTATATCACAACAAATTAGACCAATAAAAAGTGAGAAGACTACCGAGACTTCAACACTTTATTTTATGTGTTTTTTTCACCAGGTATCTAAATCCATGTCTGGAGTGGTGAAGTCTATGGACGCCACACTGAAAAGTATGAACCTGGAAAAGGTAAAAAGCTAACATGAGCGAAGACAGACACATGCACACGCAAAGTGAAACAAAATCTGTTATTATCATATGTTCTTTTTAATTTATTTTAATGCTTTTGTATCTGTCTTTCTCTGCAGATCTCTGCATTAATGGACAAGTTTGAAAACCAATTTGAGACTCTTGATGTGCAGACAGCTCAGATGGAAGACACAATGGGCAACACCACCACTCTGACAACACCTCAGGTAATAAGAACTGTCCTCTTACTGTCCTCAGGAGAAACTGCGCTCCAGTGGCTACTTATAAAGACAAAGTCAAAGGAATGGTTCGGATGATTTGAAGTGGGGCTGTATGAGGTACTCATACATAGTCAGTGTATTGCTGACAGTAGATGGCGGTCGGCACGCTCCCAGTTTGGAGAAACAGACAGAAGTACTGAGACGGAAGCTAAGCAATGTAATACTGTGGGCAGGGTCAGCTGCAAAATTTATTTTAGCCACCTAAAAATTCAATTGCGGTTTAATTTCCATAATTTCATATTATCGCAGTACCTTTTCAGTATGCTAAGACGGTATGTGAGATTTTTCAGTATGTCAGAAACCTTAGTACATGAGCTGCATACTATTTGTGCAGAAATGTTACAGTATGCAAGCAGTGGACACTGCCAGCATAAATATCCTCTCTCTGTTTATTTACACAAATGTATGTTGAATGATAGACACATGTTGGGTATATATTGCATAGTACATGATTGAGGACACAGCATAAGTGTACACCATATTTGAAATATTTTCACCACTTTTCTGATAGAAAACCAGCGTACATATCGCTCTCTCCCAATTCATTCATGCTCCTTTTGTAAAATCAGTCATTTCTCTTCACAGAACACAGGAGTTGCTTGTCTACTTCTGCCTCCATCAGTTAGCTTTTTTTGTGTGTTATTGTGTGACTTCTGTGTATTAAAGGGTTAGTTTGGGTTCAGCAAACAGTCACGTAATAAGACAAACTAACCAATCGAGGCAGTGGAGGACCAGCAACTCCTGTCTTCTACAAGGTAAAGTTGCTGTTGTTCATTGCTTAGCTTCCATACCAGTACTCATCTCTGCTTCTCCAACCCGGGGGTGTGCCAGCCACCATCTATTGCATTTTATACACGGACCATGGATAAGTACCTCATACAACCCGACTTTAAAAAACCAGAACCATCCATCTAACCACTTTCATAATTCAGGCATCCCCTAAAGAATCTAATGAATCTAAAGGCATGTTTATATTTTTTATTTAAATTATTGTTTGCTTGGTTTGTCCGTAGACTGAAGTGGATATGCTGCTGCATGAGATGGCTGATGAAGCAGGGTGAGTGTGGCCCACATCTACAGACAATTTGTCAACATAAAAAAACAGCAATTACTACAGCAAAAGCCCGATAAATATAAATGTAGGGAATTTTAAAAAACACACTGCACCTCCTTGTTAAAACAGACGGATTAATCTTTAAAAAGAAACAAGACACAAAGCATAAATTGTACTAAAAGCTTTATTTAAATGACTTTCATTTAAAAATCTTGGAACAAACATCTTTCAGTGTTTACAGTGTTTCCTTGTAAATACAAAAAGCCATTAAGATTAATGCTACAGTTTTAAAGAAGCTGTGTTGAGAGGTCAGAGCCACTTTAATATTCCCCATTTTGTTGATTTTCATTAAGAGCTAAACAGCCGAGTTGAAACTGTGGTGAATCTGTTCCTGTGTTCTTTCCTTTTATCCAGGTTGGATCTGAACCTGGAGCTCCCTTCAGGCCAGACTTCCTCACTGGCTTCATCTGTGGCATCAAGAGAGCAGGTAACACATCCACTCTTATTATTATTATGCCGTCGCTATTTTTGGTTTTTTACTTCTCAGAAACAGAATTCACACGCCAGCCTTTATTGTCTTTGACAGTCTCATTGGCACACGTGAAGTAGTGTCACCCAAGTGGAAATCGAAAGTGATACTCCACTCAAACACTCCTCAGCTCCTGTACGATCGAGAGGAGGCTCTTATTGTTTGGAACAGGCGGCTGTGGTCAGACAGTTTTCACCGTGAAACACAAAAATATTAAAACCTCCACAGAAACTTCTGAAAACCGCAGCTCAATACGTTTCTCCACAGGTCTATCTGTATGCTCAAACATGCTGAAAACAGTAATTGTTTCGCCAAAAATAGCTCAAAGAGACGGCCTCTGGTGGAGCTTTGAAACGTCATAGAGGGTGATGGCGTGACACAGGAGCAGTATATTTAGCCTTTTTCACCTAAACAATTGTGTGTGGAACATTGGGATCACACGGATCGACAGTGGAAAGGCGGCTATGTGGCAGGAAGCGTTTGAGTCGTTCCTGAAGATGTTTGGATGCGTTTTCCATTATGACGACTCGCCAGTGGAATCTATTGTAAGCAGCATAATTCAAGCTGACCACGGCCGCTGTTTATGAAAAGCACAACTACAAACTTTATGCCTTCACCTCTACTTTAAGTGCAATTTCTCAAGCTGCTGCATTGATGAATGTTATTTTTCTGACTTGAAGCACCATCTAAACAGTTTCTCTTATGTTTTGCAAGCTCATAGCTACTGAAGTATTAATAAAAGAAAGAGTTTTAGGTTTTTAAAACTCATTCAGTTGTAGGGCTTTACCCGCCTCAGAGTTTTGTCAGATTTGGCTGTTAAATACGAAGGTTTTATGACATGTTCCTTTTTTTTTTTTAATTCATCTCCACTCTAAACTCCATTATCAGACTACATGAGTATGTTTTACCTTTAAGACTCATGTTGTAATCCCTTTCTTCGTCATTTGTGGTGTGAAAACATCAGATTTCCACACAGAAAATACCTGCCTCAGGTATAAAATCCCAGCATTGCGATGGAGAGTCTCGACCTGTGCTGCTGACAGCGTGTCAGAGTCACACACGCTCCATTTCTGTCAGTTGTCTCTGCTTCCATCATGGTTATTTTTGAGGTTTATGATGATTTTTAGACTCGGTTTGTAAAGTTCACACCCTGCCATGCTGTTGCATTGCTCTGTGTGCAATGACACAGCTAAAAAACAAGAGCTGAAACTTGTTTACCAGCCATTCATCTCACTTAGTCTTATAAGTTAACCACCAGCTCATGCTCCTATGTGTTTTACCCTATTACTGTAATGCACACTGACTGACAAACCAAAACAAAACCACACAACTTGAAGAACCTCAGTTGACTGAGGGTTCTCCAACTGACTGATGATTCAGTTCATCGACTTCCAGTGGGCAGCCCCACTAAACTGACTCACTTTGAGAGGAAAATATTTGTCTTAAACTATTTGAGTGTTGGCGTTTATAAGACCAGTACAATTGTATCTTCGGTTTGATCTCGCCCTTACTGTTTTACCTGTTTTTTTTATGTTGCTATCAGGATGAGCTCTCCCAGAGACTGTCCAGACTGCGAGGCGAGGTCTCATAATGATGCAGAAAGTGTCAAGATCGGGAGGAGGGGGAAGAGCAGGAGAAGCAAAAGAGACAAGGAGAGAAAAAAGTGGAGCATAAACAAAAAAAAGGTGACATGTGCCTGCAAGCTCTGTGCCCTCCTCTGTGTTCCAGGTTTGTTCTTTTGTGAGACATAAAGGAGAGGAAAAAAATGGATATTTACATTCTCGTCCTAACTGTATCCCAAGCAGTCTTTCCATGTTAATGTTCATTTGCACACTCATATTTAACACTTTTTAATTATTTATTAGCTGAGCAACTGGACACTACTGTGCTGGTATGTTTCTTTATTTTTTTAAGGAATAGTTTGGATTTTTTGATGTGGTGCAGTATGAGGTACTCATCGATAGTCAGTGTATTACCTACAGTAGATGCTGGTTGGCGCATCCCCAGTAAGGAGAAGCAGAGCGGTGTAGTGGTTTCATTGTCAGGTTCATCTTATGCTACATTTAGAATATTTACACGAGTTTGCCTTGTCGTCCGTCAGCCTATTTGATGGGAAAACGCTGTTATATAAGCCAAATACCACTGTCTCCAAAGCACCTGACTCCATGGGTGAAATCAGTAATTTTACCTCGTAGAACACGTTGCTGGTCCACTGCTGCCTCGATCTGTTAGTTTGTTTGTGTTATTGTGTGACTTCAGTGAGTGTGAACTAACCATAACAGTAACTGCGAGGTGAAAATACTGATGCCGCCTGTGGAGTTGGATTGATTTGGAGAGAGCGATATTTGATTTGTATAACGGCGGTTTCCCATCAGAAGATGCTGTCTGACGGCAAAGTAAAGCCGTGAAATTATTCATACACTTAAACTGATATCAAGTTTTTTAGGTGGACCTTTTTTTTTTAGTGGCTAAAATACCTTTTGCTGCTGACCTTGACCCACAGCAGTTCATTACTCAGTTTCCATGCTGCTACTCTCTTCTTCTCCAAACCGGGGGCACGCTGGCCTCCATCTATTTTAGCGAATACACTGACTATTGAAGGTACCTCATACAACCCCACATCAAATAATTCAAACTATCCCTTTTAGGTGGCACACCTTGGACATATTCCTGAATGGCATTGTCGGAGAGAAAATGCGTGTTGTTTAATAGTCGATACCTCATTCCAATATACACGATGTATAAAATGCAAAGAGCAATATATTTATTTATTTGTTTATTTATTTATTTATTTACTTGTGTATGTGTGTCTTTATTTATTGACTGATTGGTTATTGCTAAGAGCATACTTGTTCTATAAATGTGATGCATGACTGAGTATTGTTGCCTTGTCCGTTTCTGTTTTGGCGGTTTCTGTGCTGAAACTCAAACTTTGTTTTACTTTTTATTAGGAATGTAACAATACCAAAAAACTCAGTACTACGGTATTTAAGAGAAACGGGGCTTGAAAAACCCCTTTATTAAATAATACATCTGTTTTGTACAGTATTTTTATGTTTGTATAAATGTCTCTTTTAACTTGCTTCTGCTTTCTTTCACTGCAAAAAAGTTGAGAGAACTCATTTCAAGGCAGCTGCCTTCATTAAATTGTTGAGTTTTGAATCAAATTCAAACTCTTGCAAAGTTTTGCTGACCTATAATCTCTAGTTGAGATAAGTTACTTTTCTTCTGAAGATAAACTCAATATTTGCATTTTAGAAATATTACATTTCAAAAATTGTTCCCAGTGACCTGTGAACCTGATTTGTCATTATTTCAGTGCTTGAAAATTAAATGGTTACAACTGAAAATATTGAACTATTAACCATTATTGACTTTCACTTTAATGAGTTTACTTGACAGTTTATGAAACACAAATTTTGGGGGTTTCTACAACTCAAAGATTCAATTTTATCTAAAGAAGAAAAGTACATTATCTCATCCAAACAAAACATTATTAGTTGGTAAAACTTTTTCAGAACTTAAGAGTTCGAGTTGGGCTCAGATCTCAACAATCTATTGAAGTAAGCTGCCTTGAAATTTTGAATTTGCTCTCCTTTTGTTTTTAGTGTTATTTAATAAAATAAAATAGTAGTAGCCAGTCATGATCAAAGCATGTACAAACAATTGACATGAATTATCTTTGGCAATGAATATTTGAATTATGTATAAACAAAATCAATGCAGAAGTCAGCAGCAGTCCTTTTATAAAATAAATAAAAAAGAATAAAATAAAATAATTAACCGTGTAATATGGTGGTAGATGTTACCACAGTCCAGAACGGTTTTGAGACATATTTTTATCGTGGTATTGTTACATCCCTACTTTTCATGTTTACCCAAAAACAGGGCTCGTTGTAAATATTTGCCTTGAGTGAAAGCTGGAATATTCTTGATTATCTGCATGTAGCAGTAACCACCACTGGCTCGTTACGCACTTATATGCAAAGACAGATTCATTAAAAGAGTTTTTAACATGTTTTACTCGTCACATTTTTTCGCTCGGTTTATTGCTGTGTTTTGGGGTAAAGTATGCATCCCCACATACCTCTGTGTCCCTCCTTTTTCCATCTCACCCCTCCTCTGTCTCTCCTCCAACAGGGAACAGATGAGAGGTCAAAGGTGTCACCTGTAGAGGAAGCGGCCTTCTGCCGCTCGCATGCCAGCGCCTCATTACAACACACACACACACACACACATCATATCCCAGGGGTTAGACGAGACTCAGCTGGGAGCCATTACAGGTGCTGTCCATGCACACAAAATATCTATACATGAACACACCCGCAGCCCCGTGGCTGATGGGCGTCTTCCAGAGTGACACTCGGCCACCTCTGACCCTTTTTGTGTCCTTCCTAATCATCATCAGCACTCACTTAACTACATTCACAATCATCATCAGCGCCCCCAGACTGACACGAGTCTCTATTTGGCCTATTACGCACGTACTTCTTCAAGTCCTCCGACGTTAGACTTATCCCAGAAAACACCGACCCCAGTGATCCAGCAGCTGTCAGTCATTTCTGCCAGGAGTCAGATCACCTGAAATTAAAATTCCACATCCCTCCGCTGTCAGAGCCACAAAATCTGTTTGGTAAGTTTAGTTTTAGATCTATTTTTAACCTTCACTGGCCATCTCTTCAGCTATGATTAAAGCCGGGGGAGTTTTTCATGACCTATTTTTCTCTTCGCTTTGTGCATCTCAACATCTGCGCAGGGATGCTTCTTCCAGATGTGCTGGAACAGCTCCTGTATGAAACCTGTGTTTGTATATGAGTGTGTGTCAGGTGTTGATACTGAGCGAATTTCTTCCTCACTCCTAGAGGAGTGGTACTTGCTGACAGGCAGGGATCCGGTGGGCCGGTGGTCCCGTCCCCGTGGCCGACCTGTCTGCTCCTGCGCGAGGGGGGGGAGAGAGCTGCTGAGAGCCACACACACATGTTGCTCAGGGAAAAAACAAAGCTCTAATTACAACGAGGGGGATTCACACACAGGATATGAAACAGTCCAGACAGTTAGTCATGAGCTGGGATTCAGCAGGGAAAGATGCATGCTGCTAAAGCCCAGCGTTTTATCTTTTTTTCACTTAATTTTTCTCCAGGATTCACACGCTGTTCAGCAAAATCAAAACCCAGATGTACAATTCATAATAACAAGCAAACATAAACAACAGCAAAATAAAAATGTAAAAAATGAAGTGGAAAATACAGGGAGGTGTGACAGACTAGTTGGATACTGCACACACTTGTAAATTAAATTAATCTATACATTTACCCATGCATAGACATATATTTAATATTTATACAGGGCATACATGTTGATTACAACCCAAACTTTTTTTCTGGGGACCCACTTTTGACAAAAAAATGACAAAGCATCGCAAACAATTCACAATAGTCCTTATCAATATATCTTGGGAGTGTTATTGAAAACATATACACGTTAAATGAATATGAATGAATATAAAATAATGCATTTAGGCTGAGTTTCAACCATCTCATTGCTTTTATTTCCTCTCATCAGAAAAACAATAAATAGGTTCCTTCATAAATGAGACAAAAAAAGTGCATTTAGGCTTTTTTTTTCCTTCTCATAATTAAAACAATATGTACATTTTAAATGCCTTATAAAAGGTGTACTGCAGATATAAATCTTAAATTTGCTGAATTTCTTTCATACTTTTTGTATTTATTTGCCAACCCAAATAAAATCACCTGTGACCCACCTGTGGGTCCTGACTCAGCCTCTGGGAATGAGTGGATTACAGACAGTGGTCAGTTAGTCAGTTTGAGTCATATAGAGAATGAATTTTAATGGTAAAACTTTCAGCTTCTCACTTTCAGATGATTTACTGCTTTTATTTAGCATTTGTATCATATATCTGGTGGTCAAATAAAGTACGACAAGATAGAAAGTTGTGATGGGCATTGTTTCATTATTTGAAGTTTAGACTGAATCATTAATCCATAATCAAAAAAATAATTGACAGATTAATTGATAATTAAAATATTATAATAATATCCCTACTTGCATTTAAATGGGGAAGTTCTTTGAAAATTCCTATTTTCCCTGGAATTAGTACCAAAACCTGAAACTTGATTTAAAAAAAACAATGGATTTATAAAAATAAAATTACTGATGAAAAAATATAGCAGATGTCTTTATGTGAACAAAAATCTTGACGTTCCATATTTATAGAACAGAATTAAACTGTAATAGTCCTCTAAAAGTGAGAAAATCCTAGAATTGAGAATCTCGGCCAATATAACAACTGATAATCACCATGCGTCTCATGGCTGATAGTGATACTTTACTGAAAATGTCACATTTTTGTATTTTAAAAAAGAAGTTCTTATAACCTGTAGTTTACAGGCACCTGAGGGTAAGACAGGCTCAGACGTAGTGAGCAAAGATGGATGATTTAATATATCACAGTTCTGACCGAATCAAATCTAACTGACATCACTATGACAAAAAAAAAAAAACAGAACAGTTCTCATTCTTAAAATGTTAATTTACCTTCTCTTGTAAAGTGCATCAAAAAACTATACTTTGACATATTCTGATAATTATCAGCTATAATTTCATTATCAGAATAATAAATAATAATATAAATTTCCCATGTATCATACTTCCCTACCTAGAATAAGGATTTTATACAATATTTCATAATAATATGTGTGCATTGCTTGTTTTTGTTGTGTGTTTGCAGTAACATCTATTTAAGGAGGAGGCTGAAATGGAAAAGTTTCTTACGCTGAGGTAGCACCGGCTCTTTTTATTACTCTTTTCCTCTCCCTGTCTTCTCTCTGCTCCTCAGCCTCCCATTTGAAATATTCTATTACTGTGCGTGAAGGGTCAGGTCAAACACAGGAAGCCGAGCTGATTGGTTCTACTCGGATATCGATGGGCATGTGTGACCAATCGCTGCTGCCCAGGGCTTTCCCCGGTCTCCATCTGCTGCCACTGCTGCTGCTGATAAGTGTGTGTCTAATCGTTCCAGCCCGAGGCTCTCCCCAGTTTCCACTCACCTCTTGACCATTGCTTCCTGTCAGATGTGTTAACGCTGCTTTTAATCAGTTTTACTGTCTCGTGCACACACACACACACACGCCGATACAGCTGGCCCTATCCATCCCTGCTCTGCAGAGCACGCTTCATTAAGATTTCACCTCACCCCAGCACCCAGCCTGATATCTCTTACAGTCAAACAAGCCGTGAACACGGACATGTAGCCCTGTCTCTGACTCTTTATTGAGGCTGTCTGCCAGTCTGTGTGTCTACACGTATGAACGCAGGATGGAATGTGTGCCACGCTTCATTATTACATTAGAGTTCATCACCTCACACTGGCAACTGTTGCTTCAGGCTAAATCAAACAAGTGGAGAGTTCTCATTCACCTCATAGCATGTGCTTCAAAACTTCCCGGCCTCCTAGAGTGCTGTTTTTAGCAAGATAGCAGCACGGCTAAAGAGTTTTCTCAACAACTACTGGATGGATTGTGATAAGATGTGGTTCAGACATTTATGTTCCTCCCGGGATGAACTGTAATAGATCCGTTAACAATTTATCCAGCACCATCATCAGGTTTGTTTTAATTTGCTCAAATAAAAGATCCATAATACGCCCAAGAAACCTGCAAAACTAATAACATCCCCGTCGGCCTCAGCTGTACTTTGTGTTCTGTGCTGATTAGCAAATATTAGCTTGCTAACACATAAAACTGAGATGGTGAAACATGGTAAACACATTGGAAAAACATCAGAATGCTAGCATTGTCTTTGTGTGCATGTTAGCATGCTGATGTTAGCATGTGGCACAAATTGCTGAAGTGCCTCACAGAGCTGCTAGCATGGCTGTAGAGCCTTGTTCATATGTTGTGTGTGATGTATGTGTACATTTATTCAAAATAGCTAAGTATTTAATCTTAAACATGTGATATCTTGTTTTATTTTTCTTGGGGACAGTACACATTTAGGTTGTCAAAAGTTTTAATAACATGTTTTATTAAAACAATACAATCTCTTAATTATACATTTGGTAGTACTGAAAGTACAGAAGCTATAAAAAAAATTAAAAAAAAAAAAAGGATTGCAGTCCTCATTCCAGACAGTCTGTGTTCAGTTCAGTCTTTATTGTCCTGCCTTAAATTTGGCTTATACCGTAACAAAAACCAGACAGTTTTTGGTAACTTTTTCTGTACCAGCACTGTGTGTAGGTTGCTAAAGGAAAATGTTTGATGTTAAATCTTATCAATTGAAGCAATACATTCTTCAGTGCATGCTACTGTGCCAGCAGTGCCTAAATGTACCAGAATGCATTGTGCATGAGCTTGTAACGCCCACACCTGCCACATATCACCGGCCTCGACTATAGCTATTACTTTGTTGGCGTTAGGTGACAAATACTCATTTAGTTCAGGACTCCTTAAAGTATTTCACCCAGGGGTGGTGTCTTTCGTCCTGTGTCACACAGAGTGTGTTTCTGATGCACAGGTCATGAAGGGAACCCCGGACCCTCTGAAATATCTCGTACTGTAACCAGGTGTTTTCTGTCCCTAAACCTACCTGGATCTTAACCACATTATAAAACGTAATTAGTTTGTACAACATGCACATTAAAGAAACAACGCAAATCAAGGCTTCCCTTCTAGACGCGACCTGATGTGCATTCTTGTTGGCTCACATTTGGTCATCTCATCACTTTTTGAATAACCCAATCTTTGCCTTAACCCCTAGAATAAACATACAAGAGATCTCATGCCTAATAGCAACTTTGAACAGAAATCTTAAATTTTTTTTATGATCATTGATTTACGTTGATATCAAAAGTAGGGCTGTGTATTGGCACAATTTATATCCCAATACAGGGGTTACATCAATATATCGATATATTGCTAAACTGTCAGCAAGGTGATATTATGCTATTGTTTAAGTATATTTTTGGTGACTCTTTTATGCCTTTAATGTGACAGAACAGCAGGTGTGAGTGCAGGAAAGGGGCAGAGATAGTGGGGGAATAACATGCAGCAAAGGGCTGCAGGTGGGAGTTGAACCCACAGCCGCTGCAGAGGACTCACAGCCACTGTACATGTGGCACACGCTCAGTCGACTGAGTCACATTATGCCTTTTCATTTTAATAATTTTAGGAAAACTGTCAGTATAAAGAACACAGCACCATATACACAAAAAACTTTTTCATGCAATCATAAAATTAAAAATAGAAAACAACACTGCTGTTTTAGAGAATCAATACAGTATCGCAAATCATAAAAATGCAATAATCAAGTGCATTGATATTTTCTTACACCCCAAATCAAAAGAGGTATATCTTAATATCTTTTTTTTATAGTAGTATTGGGGTATCGTGACACCTCTTGTACACTGTGTGTTAAAATGCAAATTAAATTAGAATTCATGATAGTTAAATCACTCATGCATATATTTGCTCTCTTGTTATAATCTCCAGACTTTCACTCAGATATTTCAGATTTAAACGTGCTGTAGGTAATAGTGTTCAGTGTGTCCCACTTGGCTGGTTGTGTAAATTGACTCTGGGTGAGGCAATGAAGCTCTGTAGTTGTTGACAAGTTGACTGTTTCCTGATAATGAAACAGGAAGAGAGCAGATCTATTAATAGGATTCATACCTCTGAAATTACATTATTATCATACAAGTGGATGGGATTGTTAAGCCTGTGTGTGTGTGTGTGTGTGTGTGTGTAGGTGTGTGAATGTGTGTGTGGTGCATATGGTAAAACACTCTGCAGGTCTGCTGTTAGTCACACTCCCGCGTCTCAAATTGAATTAGCGTTGACAGCGCACAGCGCCGGCCTCGTGTGTGTGCACTGGGGGCACTAGCTGTTGGCAAGCTGTCTGTCTGTGTGCATGTGTGTGTGCGCGATGTGAGTGTGTGTGAAACAGAAGAGAAAGAGGGCCTTCCCTCCCTGAAATCAATTAAGCGAGTATAGGTTTGTAGTTGTGGGGGCGAGGGGGGCACATCCTGTAGAGGGCAACACAGACAGACAGCACCATCTGGGGCAGCGGGCGGGTCGACCCCGGGTTGAGACATGAAAGAAGCGGGGCAGGGATAAGAGGAGAGGAGAGTACAGGCCGGCGCTAAATCACTCCTCTCTCTCCACCCTATACCCTACACCCAGCCCCTCGTCTGCCATCCGATACATCAGCCACGGAGCATCATTCTCACTCAATCACACTCCGTCTCCTTCCTTGTTCTGCCCTCTCTGTGCTGTATCAGTCCCACGAGTGATAACCTGTCATACACAGGAAGCAAAAAGAGGTAGGAACGATTCATCCCTCTGTCAGGGATAGGGCCAAAGAGAAAAAGAATATCTCACATCTCTTGTTCCAAAAGGCTTGATTTATAGGTCCATATTAAATAAAACCAATGCCAGAGAGTGCCTCTTATTCCCTCTGCCTCTCATACACCCACACACACACCCACGCACCTGTAGAGTCCCCCTCAGGTCCATCAGACAGGGAAGGAATTAGCACACACACACTCTTTTAGGGGGGAGGGGTGGCCCAGGGTGATGGACAGCCAGGGTCAGAGTGTGCGTTGTGTTTGTTGGTCCTGAGCTGAGTGCTGACAGGCCTCATCCAGCCTCCCTGCACTCACACACACACACACACACACACAGCTCCATTGATGACAAAAGAAATGGGTTAACAAGAAAGCAAATTACATTAAGAGGCCACAGCAAAACACGGTCACTCATGTGCCTTTTAAGTTAAACTGATCATAATCAGAAGAAGTAATCACATCTTTTCATCCATTGAAAGTAGCAAAATCACCATGTAAAATACAAAAGAGTGTGTAAGTATTATCTGCAAAAGTCAGAGATGCATGATATTGGATTTTTGCAGAACTCTGATATGCTGATATTTTCAAACTCATTTTGGCCAAATTCCAATACTGATAAGCGCACATATTTTTCCACCTAAGTGCAGATGACATGAAGTTTCCCTGCAGTGGAGTTAATATATAATTATGCCTATTCTTACTGTGATGACCACAGTGCCATTCGGCCCTATACGCACACTACACAAGTTCTGTGGGGCCTTGCAATGTATGCAAGGGCCCCCGCCTCGTGGCAAAGAAGGTATCAACTTTGTTGAGAGGATGAAGCAGACCTTAAGAGAAAATAACATCACAACAGTGAATGGGTTGAACAGTAATCAGGTAAACTTGTGTTTTCTCTTCTCCAGGTTTGTTATTAACAGTAAACAGTAGGTTGGTGTGATAGTTTGCCGTGCATGATGCACCTCCCTCTGTCTGTCGAACGTTAGATGTGCTCAGCATGATGTGACTCCTCAGAAGTGCACACAATATTACACGACAATGATTATCTGTCTCTCAGTCTTTAGTTACAACCAGGAGTGTAAAAAGTATTCAAATCCTTTACTTAAACAAAAGTACTGATACCACCCTGTAAAAATACTTCACAACAAGTAAAAGTCCTGCATTCACAAATCTAAGTGAAGTTAAAGTATGTAAGTATTATCAGCTAAATGTACTGATGTAATGATTAATTTTATTGCTGCTTTAATGTTACTGCTGTTTACTGCTGTAGATGTTTAAGGTTGAGCTCATTTTAATACTTTATAGGCCACTGTTGGCCAGTTTAATCTACAGCTATGTGTCACATTCTTTAAAATCATCACGTTTGTAGTGTGGCCGTCCTGTGAGAACCACAAATCTATAAATCATCAGAAAACAACAACATTTTTTCAGCTTTGTGGATTAAAAAGTGCAGTATCTGCCGCTGGGAGTATAAAGTTAGATAAAACAGAAATACTCAAGTCCTTCAAATAAGTCAACAACTTCATCTAAATGTACTTAGTTACAGTCCAACACTGATTACAACTCTGGACTAAAGCAAGAGGGAACTTAACTGATTGACATTGAGTGATCATTGATTAAATATATAATAATATTGATTTTAATTGACTAGTTACACTGAGCAAAAGCTCAGTGTTGTGTTTTAGTATTTTCTACATTTTATATATTCTTAAATTTCTAAGTTATGTCAGTATTAATATTCAATTATCTTAAGTTTCCATACAAAATATTCTGTTCAATAAATATAGATTTTTTTGTTTCTCATTCTTTTCTGTATAGATCAACTTATTCTCAGGCCAACAGATGGAGCAACTGGTTTAAAAGAAGGGACGACTGTGGTTGAAGCGACTGGGCTGTCAGGTGTGACTGTGTGATAAAGGTAAATGGTTTACATGACTCACAGGTCAGTTAGAAATGGTCCTTAGCATAATTTTGCTTCAGGCCCCGGTGAGGTCAGGACCGGCTCTGGATGGCCAATACATTGCTGATCACTGGTCAAATTAAGAAAACTACTACTTTTTCTCTGTTAGTAGCTACCTGTTTCTCCTTCTTTTCTTTCTAAAAATTCATTGCAGTGATCGGGATATTGGCTCTAAAGATCAACAATTAACTCTGTAGCATTGAAGGAACGTGATTTGGCTCCTCCTCCACATGTGACTGATGCAGTCGGTGAAAATAGCAACTTTGCTGCCTGTTTCAGTAACTTCAATAAACCTCCACACTGTAGACATACTTGCTTGTGCATATACGTAGTAATAAGTGTCATTTTATTAGATCCAGTGACGTGCCGATATGATCGTGAATCCCTACCAAAAATATCCTCATCAAAAGTAAAACCATGCAGGCAAAATGTCCTCTGCCATTGTTATGTTAGTGTATATTAGATATATCAATATTCATTCATTTTTCGTTTTCCATTTAAAATAAAAATAGCAATGTCACAATAAATACACACCACAATTAAAAGTCCGATCTAACAAAATGTAGGCCTACTTCATTTATCAAAACATTCCTACCCAAATAAATTTGGTGACTTTGAATTTTTCAGGAAAAATTAATGATTAAATGTCTCTTTAAGGAACATTAATTGAACAAATACTGCTACTCTCTAAATACAATAGTCCCACTGGACCATCTAAAAGTATCACACTGCTGAAAACGAGTGTTTTGAGAGCTGATGTTCACAGAACAGAACGACAATAACTATACTTCTGTCACTGTTTCATTATCATATTATTAGATCATTATTATTGATGCATTTCCTCATTGTAACTGATTTATATACTTTTAGGAGGTTTAATCTTAAACCAGTGAACCAATCATATTGTTTTGTGTGTAAAATAACTTGCAGCTCTGATTGAAATAAATACAGTGGGGTAAAAGAGTGTAATATTTGCCTCTGAAATATAGTGAAGTAGAAGTACACACAGTACATTAATTAAGTGAAAATACCTCATCACTGTAAGTACACAGCAGTGCTTTGTTTGGACTCGATTATACAAATCAGTCACATGCCTGTAATTACTGAACAAGCAGCATCGCTGAGTGTTCACTTCACAGAAACCGTGGAGGGAAGGTGAAAACAGAGCAGTGAGGTGTGAGGCAAAGTGCTGTTTGGGTCATTAACACGTTCACTCATACTGGCACGAGTGTGAGGCCCAGAGGAAACCCCAAAACACACACTCACTCACACACACACAACACACAGACACACACACAGACACAAACATGCAGGCCAGGTGCCGGACCACATGTTAAAGCAGTTTGTCCTCCACTCATCTAACCTCTGCTCCTGTAAGACAGAGGCCTGTCAGGGAGCACATGCCTGCGCAATGCCCCAGTGACCCGTGTCTGCACATACTGTGGCCACATAGGCACACACACACACACACACGCACACGGGCTGCTGTTTCTGTCAGCACTCCTGTGATCTAGTGCTGCAAGACTTCTGATCACAACCGAAGCCGATCTTAGAGTCTGGACCCGTGTTTAAAATGAACCGGTCGATGTTTGCAGCATGTTCCAGAGGACGTCTAAAAGGAGAATTTCGCTATGCAGCAGACGAAATGTAGTTTGAGCGGCGTATGCCTGCTCGATAGGGCAGCAGAAGAGAGCTTAATAACTGTTAAACTGCCCTTGCTTTTCACATTACTCACTCAGTGTAATTCAATTTCAGCCACAGCTGGTTTCACTTTCAACTTTACAGCTGAGCTCAGTCGTGTCCCATAATCTGACCTGATAAATAACCAGCTTTTATTGAGTTTGCAGAGAAAATAGCGTCCAGTATAAACCTTCACAAGAGACTCACATGAGCCAAATACGAGCGAAGGCTGGAGGGCACAAAGCTGACTGGGCAGAGGACTGTGTGTACGCGTGTGTAGGTGTGTATGGCAGCTATTATTAGGAGATAACTGACGTATGTGTGTTTGTGCGGGTGTGTGTGTGTGTGTGTGTGCCGTGTATGTTAATCTAATGAAGGCAGAGTATATTTACACGCCCTGACTCTCTGCCGAGCTTCTCTCCTGTTTCAGGATGCCATTTCACATGATTGGAAACAAATGACTTCAGGGTCAAATTTCTCTCCCTTTACTGCCTGTCAATCACGCTGGAACGGCCCAGAAACTTCCCTCCTCGTGTTGTTACAACGTCGAATCGGCACAGTCTCCATGTTGTTTCAGCCACCACCTTCAAGAGGATTATGTTGACACATTATCAAGCAAATTAACGATGCTGGGGGGCGGACAGCGTGGTTAATCATCGACAGGCTGATAAAAGGTTAACTCAACAGTGGTTTTCAACCAACTTTGGGGTCTAACAAGTTCTTAAACAAAGTGACGTTTCATAAGCAACACACACAAAAAAAAAGGCTTAAAGCTATAATATGTAACATTTCTGCATTAAAATATCTAAAAACCCTCGACACGTTATATATTTTATTGAGTTGTGTACTTACATTATCCCAAATGTTTCTAACAATGTTTAAACCCTGAGAATCAGGTATTTATTAAGGTAATGGTGTGTTTCCTGCTAGCTGATGCTAGCTAGTTGCTGGTTGCTGTAACCTATGGAAAAACACAGGGTATGTTGGATACGTCAGAGAGTGAGGAAGGAAGTTGGCGAACATGACTAAATGTAACATGAATAAAACTTCACATGATTTCTGCCTGAGTCACATCAGATAAATTTTCATCAGCTGAGGTGGTTGTGTAAAACTGAAGAAAACAGCTAGAATGATCCCACACTACTTCACGACAACATCAAACTAGTCATTGTTTTATTATAAGAGACCCCTCGAAGCAGAATTTACATATTGTGCATTTTAAATATAATATATATACATAAGCTTATATATAAATACCTGTTTTTCCAAACTTGTTCCAAAGTTGGGGAAATACACTAATTTGCTTTCTTGCTGAGAGTTACATGAGAAGTTTGATACTCATACCATGAAGTAGGTTGAAGGTTGAAGCCGGGAGCCGGTTAGCTTAGCCCAGCATAATAATTAGGAATGGGGAAACTAGCCTAGCTCTATGCAACAAAGCAATAAACCTTTCAACAGCACCTCTAAAGTTTATTTATTACATTTAAGACATTATATTTTATTTGTTTAATCTGTACACAAAATGAAGCGTGAAAATGTAGGCTATTGCACCTATCTAAGAATTAGCTCGCTACAGAATGTAAAACCACAACCTGTCATTTCTATACTTTGGTTTTTGTCCAAATTAAACAGATGAGATAAAACTTAAAATCAGAGAGCTTTGGAGGTGCTTTTTTAGCCTTGGAACAGAGCTAGGGTTGTTTTTCCATTTCTGCTAAGCTATGACTTAACTTATATGGAGCTATCACCAACAGCCGGTTAGCTTATAAACTAATATCTAGGGTAGACCAGGGGTCTTTATGTTTTCCAGGCCATGGACCCTTTAGCTGATAGAGAGACAGAGCAGAGGCCCCCTACTACATATATTGCATTAAATGTTTTCAGGTCTTCTCATCTTTGTTTGCACTTACCTGTTTTAAGATGTGTTAGTCTAACCCTCTGCACTTTTATCACTGGTGTCTGAGGTGGAGGGTATGTCAGAGTGTCTGCATGTGAAGTTACAAAACAATCCACTGTGCCTCACAGGAGTGTTTGTACACTTGGGATAATAATAAGCTAACAGGCTGATTTACTAACTAGCTAGCTCACATGACTGCATGAGTGTTATGGCCTGTTGTGCATGTTGAGGACCCCTTGGGGTCACGGACCACCTGTTGAACACCCATGGTGTAGCCTACAGATATAGGAGTGTGGTCAATCTTCAGCAAGAAAGCAAGAAAAGGCATTTCCCGTAATGTCAAACAATTTCTTTTACTAAAAAATTGAGCACCAATTGTGTTGTACTTATTGTTTCATCAAGCAGCATTTGTACTGTTGCATAGTGTATGAATCTACACAAACACCCTAATCAAAAGCTGACCTTTCAAACTTAATGTTATTTACTGCTTGTAATATAGCTTAGTGGTATTAAGACTCTAATAAATGACAGATGCTCACATCTTATTCTATGTGATGTGTGTTTCTGTATTACTCTGCTGGAGAGCAGCAGGTGCAGAGTTCAGCTCTGCTGGTATGAAAGCAATTTGTCTAATTGAAAGATCAGGAATTAGTTGGGAGTTTAAAATGATTGTCCTGCATAGCCAAACATGGAAATGACAGACAGTATCAAATAACCAGCACAGATTAAGTCTGTCTGCGGACAAAGGGCAGGCTGTTTGATAGCAGCGCACCTGACCGCGCGCTCAAACACGGGCCATCCCCTGCCTGAGTTCCTCAATTAACTCCTTCCTGCTATTTCCACGTCCAGCGCGCATTAGCTCACTGCCATGCTCGGCCATGACAAGTAAATTGCTGTTTGGTTATGACCGTTTGTCGGGAAACAGGCCATTTCCCCCGCTTTGCCTAAACCGCTGTTCTCTGCTGAGGAGGAGGGAGGGATGGTGCAGGGTTTTGAGTCTGAGCTGAAGGCAGGAATTATCACATCAGCGGCTGAACGGGCGTGCCCCCTTTGGTATATGGACAAAAAAACACAGCGTTATGTTGGCCCGCGGTAGTGAGAGGTTTTCATTCGGCGCAGCAGAGTTCACTTTTCTGAAAACCTTCCACATGTTTCCGAAAGTCAAGTCTGCACACAGCGGTATTGATTTACTGTTGATCCTGGAACAATGTTTCAGCGACTACAATAATGATGACACGGCTGCTTTAGCACTTTTTAGAGAGCAGGGAGCCTTATTCCAATCATGTTATACATTGTGCATAATAAAGGCCTGTACAGAATAACTCTATCGCCTCCATACGTCTCTGATTAGTCCAGTTATTGGTAATAAAGTACAGGACTGGAAATTGGCGGCCTGAATCCTGGCAGCGGTTGTTCTTCCTCTAAAATCACAGAGAGCCCTGATGAGCTCATGTTATTAGTCAAGGGTGGCCAAGCCTGACACCGAGATTCAGATGAGTTTAGAGCTTGAAAAAACACAAAACACGCTTTTGTTTAATTTGTTATTCGAAATCACCCTCTTGTTGCACAATAGCAAGTATGTGTTTCTGTTGTGCAGTGAAAACCTCTCAGTGAGCACATCTGTCCAGGTCAAACTGGGCACTATAAGCGGATGTTTAGTTTTTCTTTATTTCTCGTGCATATTATCACCTAATTGGCATTTGTGCATTTACTGCAGGAATGAAACGGAGAGCTTTGCTATTTTTCCCTCACCAATTCAAGGTTAGTGCTGGCATGGTTCAAAAATTTGCAGTACTGGTACCGATATCTATACTTTGGCTTTGATACCGGTTCCTGAATGATACTTTTTTTCCGATACCAAATCCATTTTAGCAAAAAGAAAAGTTACATTACACCTTACAGTACAATTTAACTTCTTTTTAAAGGATGAAGCTGTTCAAAAACCTGCAAGCAGCTGTTTTTACTCCTGGCTAACTGGACTAAAATTGTAGAAACTGTACAGTATTGGACGAAAAAATACAATAAAACTGTCAAAACTCTTTAGGCGTCAAAATTTGGTATTAAATGACTGAGCATTTTTCAATTCTTAATAGTATTGAAGCAGTGGAGTCGGTGTGCCATAAAAGTATCAAAGTTTGGTACCCAGCCCGACTCAAGGGGACATTACGTGACTGAGGTTTAACCACAGGTGCTTCTCCTGTGCACACCCGTTTTCAGTCTCCATCATTAGTAGACTGTTTCTTGTCTTGTCTCATAGAAGTTTCACTGCTGCATCTCTTTGGCTTGTTTTTGCCATAAACTTTTTCCCAACATGATTTCAACATGAGTAAGGTTTAACAAAAACTGCCTACTTCACTACTTTATAAGCAAATTATTTAAAGGAACAATATGTGACAATTGCACATCCATAAATGAGTACTGCAGTCCAAGTAGGGAGTTGGAGCATATATATTAAAATATTTGAAATGAAATTTAACATGATTTATGGTTGAAGCCAGCTGTTTCCCCCCCTCCCCCTTCTCCCCAGACTCAAGGAAGCTCAGGCAGGCTGCAGGAGCACAAGACAAGCCCAACAACATAGTTTGACAATAACAAGTGACGAGTCCTGCACTAAGAAAGTAAATCAGCTGTTAGCACCTGTCAGTTGTCTATCAATGTAAAGTTAAGCCTGTTATCCTGAAAACAAAAGCCCACTGCTCTGGAAATACACATTCTGGAGTTGGAGTTCTGTGACTGTCTGTCAGACTCCATTAACATATTGCTATTATCCCCTGTGAACATGTACTCCTTCCACAGACACATAGTCATTCAGCAAACATTTGACATTAACTCGTATTAACATGAAACAGTAATTCTGACCTAGAATAGAATTTCAAACCATGGCTGTAGCGTTGTTGTTTTTATAATTTTATGATTTATTATTTCTACAAACACCTTTCATATTTTGTTGATTTTGAGGACCCTGCGGACAAAAGCGGTGGTGTTTCCACCACAAGCACAAAATGTATCGTAAAAAAAAAAAAAAATGAAATTATCTAAATAAAAATCTCCTGCCTGCGTCCTTTTAACAAGCTAATGTACAACTCACTGTAACTTTGCCTGTGAAAATGTAAACACAGGCTTGTTTCATCTGATCTCACGGAGAATCCGACCCGGTGGCAGCCGTTAAAACAACTATACAGAAAAAAGCCAGTCTTCTCGCAGATGGTTTTGTTTGCTAGCGTAGATCATATAGAGGCATCAGTATTGAACCGAGACTGATTTATAACCAGTTAAAACTCATTGTAGCAGCTTTAAACAGCATTTGTATCGGAATAATTCTGCCCCAAGCTTTTTGATTACGGTAACCATGGTCACTATAAGAAGTTTCCACTGTATATTTTTGTGAATATAACTGAAAAAAGTGTTTTCCACTTTCGCTTTGTTTATTCACACTGTATTTATGGAAAAAGAACATTTTGAAAGCTGGTGCATGATCTGAACAAAAAGTCTGAAAAATACTTTAATGGGCACTTATGGTCAGTTTAACAGTCATTCTTATGGTCATATTAATATTTATATTACATACCTCTGGTCCTATTGCTGATGCTCTTTGGTAACACCATTACAGTGTGTGAAGTAGTTTTAAGGCATCAAAGAAACTGTGCTTTCTGTCCCAAATAAAGATCTACATCTTGTCTACATTTCTGTTCCGCACAGTGAAGAGGAGCAGCTCATGATCTGCTTCAGGATCAGTTTCGGTGCTGGTAAACCCAACACAGAGTACAAAAGAGTTTTTAAATACAAAAAAAAAAAGTCCCCGCAGCCACAGTTCTGTTTTTATTGCTCCTTTGAGTCTCGCTCGGATAGAGAACCAGCCCTCTCTGTTTTGTTGCAATAAGCTTTGGCTTGTTACACTCAATGGGCCGGAGCCTAAAAGTGCGGTCCAGCTGTCAGAGGCAGTGGTTGGTGGTCGGGTGCCACGGAGACTGGCGCAGCACACAGTCTGTGGTGTCCTCGGCTAGTTTGGCGTGCCGGGAAATCGCTGTGAGTTGGGGGCTCAGGGGGAAGCTGTAGCGGTAAAGACAGTAGGGTCCTGCAGTGTCAGAGAGATGAGGGAGGAGAGACGGCCCCTGAGGGCTGAGGGGGCTGTGGAGGGGGAAGAGGCTCCCCGGAGAACCGTGAAGACAGGGGTCCCTGCAGTGGGGAGGTTTCTTCGCCTGCAGCGCTGAGAGGAGCGGGAGGTCCGTCAGCGGAGACAGTGGGGGCAGGCCTCTCAGTCTGTCTGCTCCCAGGGAGGAGAAGGCTCTGCTGGGAAGCGGGGAGCTGGGCGAGGTGGCGGAGGAGGCCTTGCCGTAGAGAGGAAGTGCGAGGGTGTGGAGAGCGGTGTCCTGGCAGGAGAGCGCGGAGACCGAGAACGGGTGAAGGGATGAAGAAGAGGAGAGAGGGAGGAGAGTCTTCATACTGCTGGTCGGTGACCCCGATCCCCCTGTTGAAACAGACGTCAGAAACTTGAGTCAGAAAGAGTAGAGAAGTAGAGAATTAATTCTCTACTTGCACAATGTAGTGACGTACATCTGTCTTATGAGCTGCAGGTCTGTTTACTTCCTGTCAACTGCACAACACCCTTACCTTGGCCTCTAAACTCCTAATGACCTCAGTGTCTTTAAATAACCCAGTGAGCATTTTTTCATTGAAAAGACATTTAAAAAATGACTATGATCACCGGTGAAAAGAAGTTCAGAGGTTTTTTCACCGACTATTTGAAGACGTTGATTGAAGATTTACATTTCACCAGGACATTTTTCATCCTCTACAATGTGCAAATAATAGCCACTCGTCTCTTTGGACCTTCACTACCTGAACTACATCTAAATTTCTCAGTTGAAAGCCAGAAAGAAAACTGTCATAAGCATGTCTTCAACCTCACTTGCCAAGGTCAAAGTCTTGTGTGTAACCCACTCATCCATCACATCATCACATGTTTTGCCCCTATTTAATATATGTGCAGGTGCATATATCTCACGAATACTTGAACCTTCAACCAATTCGTACTTACACATGTGCGTTAGGTTACAACATAAAGTGCAGTTTCTTTATTTTACAGTAATAACTTCTCCCATTTTGATGTCTTGGAAGCGTCTTGTTGGCAGTTTGTATTTATGACATTTTATATGAAACATTTAATGCATTGCAATTACATAATCATGTAGATGACATTTCACCTACCAGTTAAATAAGACTTTGGAGAAATACCTTCACACTAATATTGTTGCTCTTTCAACCTACAACTGAACAAATCATCAAAATGATGATGTCGTAAACACATTTTTGCACGTTGAAAAGAGGGCAAAAGAAGTTCATGCCAAATATCAACCAGTTTTCAAGCAGAAATCAACATCAAAATCCCAGTTGGTCCTCACTGGGAACTGTTAGCGACATTTGCGAGTCACTTTTTTTCCCACGTTTTTTTGTGTCTAATGGGGAAAACATCTTGGCTCATCTCTCCGCTGTTCCAACAATCACCAACTCGGTTGTTTGGTCGGAAATAAACCCTTTATTCACCAAATTAGATGTCAAAATATTCTGGCTCTGCACGCTGTTTCTTTCCGCTGCACTCGTTCCCCTCTCACCGCTCCCCTGATATTTTAACATCTAAACATGATGAATTAAGGGTTTATTTCAACCAAACCAGAATTGGTGATTATTGAAGTAGTGGAAAGATGAGCCAAGATGATTGTGGTGAGTTTTATTGATGACAGTGATAACATTATTATAACATTGTTGGTACACCACCAGGGACTGCATACTAGCTAAAGTTGCTAACGGTTATCCCTATTAGGCACAAAAACGTGGGAAAGTAGGGCCCGGGTTGAAAAATACCTAACTTACCCTTTTTATGTTAACTTCAACTGGATACATTCAATTTAAAACCCTTATCCAGCAATAAGGTTGGAGCTTTTGCTTAATTATTTTCAGGTCTTTCAACCACTGAATGTTAAAAAAGAGCCATAGTGGCCATTAGCTAAGCTGGTGCTATACTGAGTGACTAGCTAACAGTTATCTAAGACACTGAGGTGATTATCAATATGCTCAAGAAAACTATATACAAACATAAATAAATACTATTAACAATATAAAGCCAACTGTTGAAAGTGAAATTATTAGTGAAAGTAACTGAAGGATGAAAAATCCTAAGGTTGGAAGCAAAGGTAGCGTTACTGTGCAGTTAACAGGAAGTAAATAGCTTGTGCATCCGATATGTCACAATACATAGTGTGCAAAGAGCTGTGGTACGGTACCTTGGAGCTGTATGGTGAATGGCTTGAAGTCCAAACTGAGAGGGCCTCTCCAGGGATATGACTCCAACAAGCCATCCAACACTCCCCTACACACACACACACATATATATACTGTAAAAGCACTGAAAAATGTTATTCCAGGTATTTAAATATTGGTTCTGAGAGGTGTGAAATTCTGCACTACACAGTTCGACTTCATTTGAAGGTTTTACGTGGTGTCACATGTCAGTGGTTGAACCTTAAATCCCTCTTGGGTCCTTTAGCGGAGTGCTTTCTGAGCTAAAACAAGTGTCAGTATTTGGTGAGGTTTTCTGTACCTATTCCTTCCTGGATCTCTGAAGCCCTTGGCGAACGGGTTCCTGTCGATCTTCAGCTTTGTGATCTGGCCCGGCAGAGAGGAACAGACATGGGTTAGAGTGGACGTGTCAACCGCTGATGTGTTAAGCTAACAATGAGCTCAGCTTTACAACAGCGCGGAGCTCTCCCACAGGGACTGCATCTCCCAGCAGCACCCAGGGCTATCAGCCATGTCAAACATGGTTCTTGGAGGTCGTACAGTTTTATTTGGTGCTTTAACGGGCCGTGGACTCCAGCGCTCGGCCCAGTCACAGCTCGTTATTGAGTTTCTGTAATAATACGTTCGCTGATCGTAAAATGAGCCCTGATGAAAAGAGCTGGCAGTCCCCGCGGACGGCTCCGTTACTGGAGGAGTGGTAGCCAACAGCGGGGTCAGCTCCCCTGCACAGGAACACACACACCAGCTCCGAGCAACTGGCCCCCGCAGAAAATCAGGACACTGAAATTTATGGTTTTGCTCAGACTATAGGGAAGTGTGCCTCATCACCTTCATGATGTTCAGATTAAAACATGTTGATGTGACGTCGAGCAGGCCGGAGCTTTTTGATTGGATCATTGTGCAGCACTGTAGTCACTGTGTGCACAACCACTGATAAGACTTGATATTTTATTTCTTAATATTTCTGTCCCTTAAAGATTGTAAAATGTAAATATGCAGCATTTTTACAGACACAAAAATTCAGTTTAAAACAGTGGTTCCCAACCTAAGGGTCGAGACCTGCAAGGGGGTCCCGAAATAATTTCTGAGGGTCAATGGATGGTTGTTGACGATAAAATAAAATTAAATAAAGTAAGATAAAATAAAATAAAATATTGTGGCAGCCAGCATAGAATAAGCGCCAGGAAGCAGCTCTCAGAGACACCAGCTGCTTAATGCCATTCAACATGATAGACAATCTCTCAAAAATATGTAAAATACAGCTGAACACTAAAGGTTAAAACTATAAAACAGCACAAAAATGTTTACAAACAAATCACAAACATAAACAACCATGTTCTGAATAGGCACAAACAAAAACTAACATTTTTTAGCATTTTGTAACATAAAATAGCAAACATTTAAAATATTTCTGGGGCTTTTATGCCTGAAATTTTGATATTAAAACATACACATTTCTATTATCTAACATCTCTATACTTTGCCATCTGGTTGATTCAGTAGCAACAATAAACTATGGACATAAGTAGCGCCCCAGTCTTTGTTCTTTTTGGTACTTCTCATCATATTCTGCCGAATCTACGTAGCTTGTGACTTTGTGGTGACTTGCAATTTTCCCGTTTGGGTGTAGGGTAGCAAAGACAGTAAAAGCTGAACCTGCATTTGACCCAGATGTGCGCAGTTTGACATCACAGCCCCGTGGGGACAGCCTTCCCAAGCCAGATTTTTTAAAAAGCATCCTGGAGTGGTTTGACTTTTGAAAATGAGAGCCAATCAAAATGTGGGACACGGGACAAGGGATACAAATGCTGGTCACCCGACCTTTAATTGAGATAGGACGGTGTGGGGGGGGGAGAGAGTGGGGGACCACAGGTGGGAGTCAAACCCACAGCCGCTGCCTGTGTACACGGGGCGCACGCTCTACCAGCTGAACCACCAGGCCACAGTAAAATAGCAAACTTAACCAACTACTTATTCCAGCACAAGGCATGATGGGATAAGAGGCTGTATTTTAGACTGGGAATGTTTTTTACATGACATTTCCTGTACCAGTGATACATTGTGAGTTTGTTACCTTTCATGTGTTACACAGGAATTCCTGAACAGTCTGAGGTCGCGAACACCAACCTGATTTTTCTGGGGGGTCAACAAATAACCAAGGATTTTGAAAAATCATATTTTCCGCGTTGCATGAAATGCAATAGTTTCTGGTCCCTGTCGGTCAAATCTATTGTTTGTGATTACGTTAAGAAGCATTTCACCGTTCAGCAGGATCGGTTGGCGTTTCGGTGAGCGTTTACCTGTTGATTCTGATAGGCTGTGACGGTGGTGAACTCCGTTTCTGGGAAGGAGAAGCTGTGCACTCCTTCAGCAGGCAGAGAGTGGATCTGTGACAAGTCCATCCGAGGGTCGTGCCGGATGATGTGCACACGTGGCTTGTATTTGTGCATCGACTGGAGGATAATCTGGATGAAGAGATGAAGAGGATTTTTTAAATTTTACACACTGAGTCTTGATTTTATCAGTATCATTAACTGCAGAGACAAACTATGTGGCTGCAGCTAAGGTTTAATGTCATTCTAAATTAATCTGAAGATTTTTTAATTAACCAAGTTATTGTTTTGGAGATGAAATGTCAGACAATAGTGAAAAACATCACAATTTTGAGCTCAATGTGATGTTATCAAATTGCTTCTTTTGCTTAAAACCCAAAAATATTAATTTTACTATCATGAGACAAAGAGAAGAAATAAATCCTAATAGTGAAGAAGCTTGAATTTTTTGGCATTTCTGCTTAAAAAAATAAACAGTATTTAATTCTGTAAACACTAAAAATGAAATTATCTAAATGGTTTCTGATATTTTTTTGTCCACTAACTAATTGATTAATTGACCAAGTGTTTGTGGATGTTAAAACTTAAAAGTTTCAAATCATATAATTTCCACAGATTAACTACAGTAGGTGACATATTAAGGTCATATGATAGAAGAACAAAATATAATTTTACAACAACGTCACAGACGCAGGTACAATAATCTGTGAAAACAAAATAATAAATAGCAAAACAGTATTACGCACTCTGCCATGCACACTAAAACTTAAGTAGATTTGGCTCGAATCTGATATTCAGAAAATTTCAAACATCAAACAAAACATCAAATCATATCCAATTAGTGTGCCAAACTAATATTAACGAACTAACCCTATAATGGAAATTGATTTTAATTTGACATGACGCATAAATTAAACTATCGTATTTCAAGTACAATAATGTCTGCTGGACGGGGCTTAACACTATTAAAAAGAAATTCGTCTGAGTAAAACTGATTTCCCAGAATTTAATTTTGCAGTTTATAGTGTTGCCTTTTTTGGCGTGTTGTTATTATTCTGATTTTGTGAAATGCACAGCCAAAGTAAAATAGAATATTAGAGTGAACAGTCTGACGTTGTGGAGTTTTCTTATTTTCCAGTTACAACAGAGGCAAATTAAAAATATGTAATGTAATAATAATATAAAAAGGTTTCAGAGAAGAAAGCAGATTTTTTTCTAAACTACACATTCAGCTGCCAGACTTTAATGTCGAACAGCAACATGTCTCACGCAGCTTTGAAAAAGGCAATTCAATCAGCACTTCCTCATAAGTGTTTAAAACCAAAATGAGTGCCGTAACAGAGCTCCAGAGAGGCCACATGAGGTGATAAACTGACCACAGCAACATCAGGGATCATCACGAGAACCCAGCCCCAGCTGTGGGGCAAAAAGAAGCTGTTTCTACATTCCAACGTCGTACACCAGAATAAATGAATCCTCCAAACACAAAATGGTTTTATAAACACGAGGATCAAGTGAAAAGCCTCCTGCGGCCTCCCCGGTCACCACATCTGTCACTTCTGCACATCACTGAACCTTTACAGGAAGTTCTGGAGCTGAGAGGGATTTCCACTTCCTCTATCCCTAAAAGACGCACAGACTTTTCCTCGGTTCGATGTGTATATGACGGCAATCCAAGCAGGACCGAAGCTGCCAAAAGCAGTTAAAGATTGCTTGCTTTACAATTATAGCAGCTACGTCTGAGCGATATGGCTTTTATATAATATCTCAATATTTTTAAGTTATTCCGTGTATATCTCAATGTGCACATTTTCTCTAAAATAACATCGGCTACCATAAATTCTCAAATAAGGATGAGTAAAAGGGACACAATCAAATATCAGGGTATTTTTGACCAAATACCACAACACTGATATTGTGATGATGGATGAATATTGGTGCTTTCATAAAATATAACCACAATGAAATTTCTGATAAATAATAATGAGAGATGTAATTACATATATAATATTATAATATAATAATATAATGACTGAAGGGCTAAAGGCAAAAAATAATAACTTTACTGTAATGCAGCCTTTAAAAGCAAGAAAAGACAAGAGTTATGCCATGTCATGATATCCAAGACAGTATCTTATTACAAATACACAGGCATTATAAACCAGAGTAAGAAACAATAAAATGAACTCCCAGCTAATTTAACTTTTCACTCCAAATGTCTCATCCTGTAGGGCCTTTGCACAGATGGTCACTATATGTCAGAGAAAAAGGAAGGAGCAGCGCAGTCAGATGGGTTACCTACATGTCCCTTATCGTCCATCTCGTTGTTGGTGAGTTTGACGCGGTCAAAGCTGATGACCTGACGCATCCACGTCTCTCCGCGCACGGCGAGTCCGGGTGCACGTAGAGCCGGGGAGAGATGCAGGAGTGGTCCGTGTTTCCGGCCACCATCCACTGCGAGCTGTGGTACACATACCTGCAGGGGTGTGCACACGCGCTAGTAAATAAACTAAATACATATTGGTTTAGAGTGACTTTGATCAATTTAATTTAACGCACTAACCTGTAGCGTTTGGAGTCCACGGGCATGACGTCCATTGCGACGTAATACTGCTGGCAAGGGTCCAGATTGCGCACTTTGACGCGCACAGACGGAAACATTCTCCTGATGAGAGGAGAGAAGAAGAGCATTCATTATTAGACCTTGGATGTGACTCATTTTATCCTCTCTTAAATAATTATGTTTTATATCTTTCTTAAACAGGTAAAAGTGTGTTTTGTCAGCATGGATTTAACATCACAACACCAGACTGAAAGAGATCAGAACAACATCGAGGCAGAAACTTTCCTGCCTGCAGCGGCCAAGTTCAGAGGAAAGTTCAGGGACCTCGAGGGGCCGTGAGGGCATCTTCACTGCCGAGATTTATAGCGTGTGTTCACCGTAATTGAATAAACGGAACTTAGATTTCAGCAAGTAGTTACGTCCCCATAACTCATGTCTGGAAAGAAAAGAAAAAAAAAGAAAAGAAAAAAAAAAAAAAACACAGAAGAAGAAGACGCGACACACATGGCTGCCTATCAGACTGATTCCTTTGAAAGTGAAAGATAAAAGCAAATTTAATAAAAACCAAGAATATGTGTCATAAGATTTCATAATTCATATCTCCGGATTATATCAAGTCATATTAAATTCTCTTTAACAAAATTTCACTTTAGGAAATATAAATCTACCTCACATGATTCATAATCTGCTCTCTTTCGTTGTATTTCAAAACATCAGCCAAACCAGGAATTTAAAATTATTTTTCTGCATGTTAACACAATTGCTAATAGGTGTAAACATAACGTGTAAATGTGGGACAAAAAACTGACCGTTTCTGGTGTCTATGTATATTTTATTAAACTTTAACTCCCGAGTTCAGTTCATTTGTTTAGACAATAAAAAAACAGCGCGTTCAGAGCCGTTTTACACCTGATAAACGCGCACCTGTGACCACACAACGGTTCATGTAAATATCATATCCTTTATCATGTCATTGATAATGACCATTTCAGCTTGTATTGCATTAATAACGCACACTTGAAGGCGGAAATAAGCATGTAATTATAACGGGTTGGAAACGACAAGAAGACAGATTGCTTGGACACCTTTTTAAAAACACAAAACGCTTATAAGTCATCTCTGTTTAAGCAGTGAGGCTCTGCGAGTAAACTGACTTTTGTAAAGTTTTTATTTATCACATTGAGAAAAAGTATCAAGATTTTTTTTTTTAAAGGGATGAATTTTAGGAAAATCTGCAGCACTTTTGTTTCGTTTTCGCTGATGCATTTGGTTTTTACACTTTATAATAATTAAGCAAATACAGAGTAATTAATAAAGGCCCATATCATTATTTTGAATAGACCAAAAACTGCCTGTCAGACACGTATTCTTCCTCTTGCTCTCCGAGGCCAAATAAGTTTTTGTTTGCGTAAAGCATGACCAGAGTTGTAGTAGAGTAACTCCTCCGCATAATTCTTAAAAAATCAC
This sequence comes from Lutjanus argentimaculatus, assembly GCA_034769285.1. Classification (NCBI taxonomy): domain Eukaryota; kingdom Metazoa; phylum Chordata; class Actinopteri; order Lutjaniformes; family Lutjanidae; genus Lutjanus; species Lutjanus argentimaculatus. Next base: position 27,376,584 of record JAWZSL010000006.1, read on the forward strand.
ATTAAATCTTTCTTCTCCACATTTCGTACCTGCCAGCTTTAGTGATGATCATCTCGGTGCCGATCTCGTAGAATCTCTTCCACAGTTCGGAGCCCTGCAGCTCGACCCGCACTTCTCTGTCCGGGCGGCAGTCGCTCTCCTGCGCCTTGTCCTCCTCCTCTCCGCTGGGGTCAGCAGCCTCCTCACCTCTGGATCTAACAGTCTGTCCGTCCGGGTCACAGGACGCGTCATCTGTCCTCCTCGCTGCTGATCCAGATTTCTTCATCTGGCTGACTGGAAACTCATTCAGGCCTATAAAGAGGCAAAGACTCGGATGAGAAGAGAAGCCTGTAGTAGTGTATGCAATTGTGCAACATTTGATTTTTCAAAATTATTTACAAGTTAGCTGCAACTTGATTTTTTTTCATCTGAATAAGTTGCAGATGTTACCAGAGTTTAAATCTTAAAGGACGCGCAGAAAGTTGCTCCAGTTTGCCAACACTTGCAAAACCCTTTTCCCGCAAAAATTAATTTATTTGATTATTTTGTTTTTTAACTGATGAAATATAAAGGAAGAGAAAATTGATTAAATACGGATCTAATAAGGCAAAATAACTTGTAAAATGCGGATTGTGTCAGGGGTTTTGTTGTTCCATCTTGTGCGTAAATGCGTGATTAAACAATTAGATGTTTTTTAAAAATCCATCCATCCTTCCGCCTCACCGGTGAAGATGCTCGTGTCGCTGCGGGTGTCTGCAGCTGAACTTGACTCGTGTCCCTCCGACACTTTCATCCTCTTACAGGGTTTCCCCACCAGCGCCTCCACCGAAAACGCGTGCGCCCGGGAGCTCAGACCCTGCATCTTAGCCAAAGATCCCGTGTTCCTGCGAGTCGTAAATCCGTCTGAACTTTGACTTTGTCCCGCACCAGGTTCAGTGTCCGAGCTCATTCAGGACAGGAGGGCGCAGAACAGCAGCAGCAGCAACAGCAGCAGCACCTCAGGGAGCCACTCTTCTTTCACAGCGGCTCCGTGACGCTGCGTAATTGATCCGGTGCGTTCCCATGTGTTCTCCGAGACGCGCGCCCTCATCCAAAAACCTTGATTATTGGCACGCCTCTCCTCCTCACTACAATATTTCCCTCTCTCCCCCTTTATCCGTTTCTGTGTCTCCCCTTTCCTCTCTGTCTCACAGAGGGCTTGTTCCTCTGGTTCCCCTCTGCGCGTCACGGAGAGGGAGGGAAGAGCGCAGCGTGCATTCCTCCACATGGGCCTGCGCTGCAAAAAATATCCGTCCTGATACTTATCTCGGCCTTAAATATTAACTTCTTGAAACAAATGAGGACTACATATTACCACAAAAGTTAAATGAAAACTATTCTGTCTGAAGCAATCACTTTAATTCTTTCTGGAACTGTCACTACTTTGAAACAATGCAAAATTAGACAGATTAGGGGAGACCGGGGATGACCGCAACACTTTTTGCATTTGTCTCAGTTATTCAGAGACAATTTGGACTGGAGCAACCAAATGTCTTATATTGAAGTTAAATCTGTCTGCTAATTAACCATACCATTTAAGAGGATTATGAGATATCGTTCACAATTTTTGTTTTGAATGAAAGAAGTCAGATGTTGCAACTGACCCCAACCCTGCAAATGAGGAGGGTTGAAAATGTGAAAAATACATAACATTTTCATTGATTTACTTTTGCCTTTTGTCTTAATAAGTATAGCATTGTGAAAAATTATCAAAGTATTATTTATTTAGTTAGTTTGTCAATTATTATTTGAATAAGTGTGCAGATGTTACAGATGCTTTCTGTCTCTGTGTGAGACAAAGAATAGAACAATTTGCAATTCAGCAAACTTTTATCAAACATGTATTTTTGTACAAAACTGCAACAATGACGTGTATGCTGACAAATAAAGTTGAGTGGTCTGTTTTGCTATGTCTGCTTAGCTAGGGGACAGTCGCAACAACTTGTTACAACCATCCCCACCATGACAAAACATCATGTATGAGCTAGACACACTGACCTAAACACATGCTAACTATATCACTTAGAAGTCAGCAAAACACAAATTCAGACACAATACGTTTTGATTATTTCATATTAAAGGTCGGGACAGTGTGACAATAATACAGCTCATGATAAAAAAAATACTTTCATACCTCCAAAATAATTTTATTTCAGCAAATGCAGCAGCACATGTTGAATATATCTTCAGTCTTCCTGGAGAGGGTCTAACTGTGTGTGCAGTGTGAATGTCGTCACCATTTTGCTGACCGGACAATAAGACTTGTTGCAACAACCCTCTGTTGCAACCGTCCCCGGTCTACCCTATCAGTATCAACAAGTGTAATAAGATTCAAGACAGTTCTTCTCAAGGAAACAAGTTAAATCATCCGCTCATTTGCCAGTTTCCCTCTTGTTGAAGAAAACTAATGAGACGCAGATATTTTTTGCAGTGTTCCTTTGGTCTCAGTGGCCTTTGAGCATCCAGGACAACCAGCAGCAGCATCTTTACGCGCGGTGCCACCCCGGGATGATGATACTGTTCAGACTGAGCAGTAAAAAAAAATGCCTTTTTTTTAATTTAGGCTTGAGTTATTTTGTAATACGCAGAGTCAGTGGATTAAAAAAATACAGACTGAAGGCCGCAAGACGATAATAATAAAGCCAGAAAATGATTTATAGCGCTGATGAAGTCTCCAAAGTGATTTAGCTACTTTAAATTTGTGAAGCACGTTTCCATTCATTTTCTCAGCACAAGCGAGCTTCTTTTTTTTTTAAACTGACCTGCGTGTTTTCCACGTTGCTTCCCCCCATTTAGACATCCGATAGATGAATAGAATGAACACTTTAGAGCAGTGGAGGGGGAGTCTCGGCACAAATATTTAAGTCTTTTAATTCAGACCATCTGGAAGGTAAAATATCTCCATGAAACTCTGTTGAAGCTAACATTTCCTATATTAATTTGAAGGCTTTCCTTGTCTCCCGTCCCTCCGGTATAGGAGTGGGATTTTTTTTTTTTTTTCTTCGTTGCGGTGCCCGGTGAGGGTGGTGTGCGCCAGTCTGGTTCTCATAAGTGCGGAGATCAGATGGAGTTCGACGCACAGGGGGAAACTGGGCCGTAATGACAGCTCGGGATTATTACATTACGGCTCGACATGAAATAGATCCGCTTTACACAAATAAAAGTCAGCGAAGGCTCTATTTAAAATGTTTTTTAATCACATGATATAATTGCTGTGAGGAGAAAACAAATGAGCGCTGTGTTTACGGCACGGTTGGTTTGGTTGGTGATGGAAATCTCTGACAACAGCCGGGAAATGGAGAACTATGACCAACCGGAATCACATGCTCTCTGTCATCATAACCTGTTTCAGAACCGCGGCCTGGATTTATGTTTATTCTTTCCCAACTTGTCGTTTTCTTTATAACAGAAAGTGCATCCCGACCAAGCAGCGGCCTGGCCGTGTGTCTGTGCGCGCACTCAGGCCGCCGCCTCTCACTGAAATCAAAGACGCAGAGAAGCGATAGAAATAGCCCGTGTAGTTTCCTTCCACTCAAAGTCTGAGAGATTATTTTTCCATGTTGTCTTCAGCAGTCAGCTCATAAATCTTCGTCATGGGATTATGGGATGTCAGCCGAGTGATGACGGGCCTGCAGCAGAGTGATGCCTGATGTATGGAGCGAAGACTAAAACCTGAAGGTCTGCGTCCGCGTTATTGAGTCAAATTTGTACATCTTGAGGCGTCAGAAAATATTAACAGTAAAAATTTAACTTACTTTGTGGATTCAGGACTAGTTGAGGGGTGTCAAAGCCTGATCCGGCTCACCAAATGGTCTAATTGGTTTTACAAAGTGTAAAAAAAGATTGCACAGCAGTCATTGTTCTCTGTTCTCTGAAAAAAAGAATAGACACATATTGTGGTTATATTTAAAGCTATTGAACATTGTGCAAAATATTGTCAATCAGCGTCTTCAGTGCAAAATAATCTTAATCAGACCTAAATCTTTAAGTGGAAAAAAGCCTTTTCAACCTGTTTATATCACACCCCCAGTCATAATGTGCACAATGTAATACATGCCAAAATAAAAACTAAACATACAAAAATCATCCAATCGTGTTTTCTTCCTGTAAAACAAAATATGACAGTCCTACATAAGTAAGAACCAACCATTTTCAATCAGTAATATTATGACACCAAAACAATCTTCAACTTGTAGAGGTGCAAAGTTAAGGTTAAGATTAATTAAGCTAGCTAGCGACACTTTGGGACATCGGTGTGTCTTTGGGTGTTAGCCACTTCAAACCTTGTTCTGTTTTCCCCAAAATACCATGGTTAAAAGAGAGTGTGCAACACATTTTACAGTGGACTGCTTCAGCAACAGGTTGCTGGCCCTCACTGATTAATGTTACTATACAAAAGAACAACTTTATACCTTTTACAAAAACACAACTTACCGACTGTGTTCACTGATTTGCATGAAACTGAATCATATTTTATGGAGAAAATACTTCTTTCTTCTGATGTGCTCCAGCTCATCAGCTTCAACTCTCTGTGATTTAGAGTTTCTGCTAACTTAGCGGCTGATAGCAGCAACAGAACCAGGCTCAGCAAGCTCCTAGTGAAGGCCAGATTTAAGCTCACAGACCACCAAGTTTCCTTGTTGCAAAAGTATTTAACTACTAGAGCTGTTAGCTCGGTTAGCCGTGCAGCTACTGTAAGTTAAAAGAATCAGCCCCAGGATGTCAGGAGTTTTCATGAAAACCACCTTTATTCTGTATTAATTAGCTAACTAGCAACAGTCATCAAACCTCTGTCAGTCTCCAAAGCAGTGTTCAGTTCAAGTCTTGCCATGTTTACTGGGAGCTTCCAGTCCACGAAGCATCAGCAGGTTAATGGACTGCTGTAGCTGCACGGCTCGGGGGGGAGTTGCATTAATGCCCGTTCAGAGCTGTTGGCTACTGTAAATGGTGATCAGTTTCCACAACATGTCCTTTGCCTGTTTTTACAAGAAACTCATAAACGTGCAGAAGCAAATAGCACGTTCTGTTTCATGCAGACTTTAAAACATTATTATAAAAACCTGTTGCTAAGGCACTACAAAACTTCAGGTGTAAATGGTTTGTAAGGGAGATTACTTCACTTTCTTACTCATTAGCTCCACTTAAGTTGCAGGAGCGGAAATGTCTGGAGAATTCAAAGAATTTCTAGGGTTTGACAAGTTGTTTGAAACATAAAGAACTGAAATACTGGATTGTTGCTTTTCTTAACACATCTCAGGCTGTGAATGGGTCAATAACTGTGAACAGTTTCTGAATGTAGTTGTACCTGTCTACATCAAAAAGGGAAAGAAATTTAGAGCTATCTAGTGTTATTTATAAGTTATTATGCAATACTGGTGTGGCCCACTTGAGATCAAACTGGTCTGTATGTGGCCCATTAACCGAAGTGACTTTGACACCCCTGGTTTAGTTCAGCGTTCGTTCCATATGCTCGGCCCTGCTGAACACAACAGGAAGGTGCTTCTAGTTGTTTTACGATTCTTAATCCAGTGCAAATCTGCGTTTGTCCCATTCAGGGATGTTTGGCACACGTGTTTCCTCTTATTAAGAACAACACGCACGCTTGGCGGAAACTAGAGACTCAAATCCAATTTAGCACGGGCCTCAGGTTTCCATTAATGCGGAAGTTTGATGACCAGCTGCAATTAGGCTTTTCCGACCATTTTGCGCCTTCGGGCTCGCTCACATGCTGCTGATTTGTGTATCCACGGACTAATTAATACTTATTGGTGAATAATTGGTTCGCAATTGATACTTAATGGGCAGGCCACATTATTTGGCTCAAGAGCAAAACATTAATCATGAAGCCAACTTGAACTTAAGTTGGTTGAAGGGAAACTTTGCTGCTTATAAAATATGGCTTGCATGAACTCAAGATTCATGCAAATGCTTTGTTTCATAACATTGGGCAATATATCAACATTATATCAACATCATTATATGAGACTACATATCATCTTTGTGATATAAGTGTTGTCCTTTCCTGGTTTTAAAGCAACATGACTAAAAACTAAAATGTCTAAAAACGCTACACATATGTTACATATTTTGTTGAGTTGTGGACTCACATTATCCAAAATGTTTCCAACAATGTTCAATGTTGCAGAGAAATACAGAATTTATTCAAGTTAATGGTGTGTTTCCATGTAGCCATGGCTAGCTAATTGCTAGTTGGTCTTAGGCACAGAAAAACATGAAGCTGTGCCCCCAATACTTTATTTCTACATATATTATTGAAAAAAAGCTGTTCCCCCAGTGTTTCCTGCTCAGTGGTATGAACCGCATGTGTCACTTTCTGTCAAGGAAAACAAGCGCTGTAGAAGTGCCAGACGAGTCAATACGTGAACGTCTGTGGCGAACACTTCATCACAGGTTACTTCATCATGATACTGAGTAAATGCCGTGTGCTGATTGTGCTTGTGGATCACAGCAAATCAGAAAACAGCCCTAGTTATGTTATAATTAAAGCTTTACTGTGAAAAGTTACCATCCACCTGCTTTTAGAATGAAGTTTGGATCAAACTGCCCACTCGAAAGACAGCCAGGAGCAGGCGGTGGTGGGTTAACGTTTAAATTCACATAAATCGAGCCTTGTGAACAGCATGAAGTAACATAGGTTGTGGGCCTAAAACCAACCTGTTTTCTATTTCTCTCTGCTCGTAATAAAAGGTCGCATCAAAATAGACACAGCGGTCCACAGCTGAATTACACCATTGTGCCCCCCTAAGTTGTAATGAGGCCTGAGCCTTTTGCAGTTGTTAGAACAAAAACACGGGATACATGGGAAACATCAGAGAGTGCAGAAGGAAGTAGGCACATGTGACTAAACATGACATGAATAAAACTTTAATATTACCTCGTCTGCGAACATCATTTATGCCTGAATCATATCAAATAGGTTTTCATCAGTTATGGTGTGTTGTTATTTGTTATCATCAAACCACGTCTTTTGTTATTGTTTTAAATGTGCTGCAATAGAGAAAAATAATTTTCTGAACTTACTGGACTGTTCTGTTTTATTACATATTTTCTTTTACCCTGTTCACATCCACATCAGTGATGATTATTTATCAAAAATCCCATTGTGTTAATATTTTGTGAAAGCATGAAAAATTGTCTTCACAATGTTGTCAAAATATCGATATTGTTGTTAAGTGTGTGCGTGTGTGTGTTTGTGTGTGTGTGTGTGTGTGTGTGTGTGTGTGTGTGTTTGTGTGTGTGTAGCTGTGGGGCTTGTGCCCAGAGAGTAATCACGACCAGCCTTACGCTCATGGTAGGCATCTGTCTGTACTGTATATGTGCACATGCTCACAAATTAATGCATGCAAGTGTGTGTGTGTGTGTTTGTATTAAAACAGGCCTGTCTGTCTGTTGCTCAGCGCTGAGTGGATGTGACAGGGCCCCCTGATGGTTTGTTTTAAGTTGGATCCTGATGCTGAGCAGTTTGTGTGTGTGTGTTTTCGTGTGTGTGTGTGTGTGTGCGCGTGAGGGTTATTCTGGGCATGAGCTGCCGGAGCGGATGCCCACTCACTGCCAAACGTCAAACTTCCACCAGCCGTGCTCGGTGACATATGTGGAGTGTTTGAATATAGCACGCTGTACACACTTAGTGCGCTGTGGCTCTAATGGGACATGAGTTCTCGGACATGAGTGAAAGAAGGCTCACCTGGAAAACACACTCCGCACTCAGACAATGATGTGCTAATTGTTTCCAAAGCTGGCTGCATAAATTTAAAGTTGAAAGCCTCATCTTGGTGAGGATTTCAAGTAGCGTACGGGCTGTTTGTTATTTACACACATGCTGTTCCCGGCTGTTTTCTACTTTAAATGGACGGTGCCAAAACATCCTTGGCTGCAGCTGTGAAAGAGAAGAAGAAGAAGAAGACGATGAGAGCAGAAACAGAACAGAACCAGGCAAAGCTTTTTACAACATGACCGATTACAGAGTGACAAATTCCTTCGACCCTGACATGTCATCAGCTCCATGGTGTGTGTGTGTGAGGATGTGTGTGTTTGTGTAATGTCACATCTGCTCCTCATAACCTCCTTCTCGTCCCTCTCTCGGGGGGTACAGCTGTCTGAGGTCCAGAGCATCTCTCAGACTGTCGGGTCCCTGCAGGGTTCCTCTCTGTGCACAAACACGGTCTCCTCATGGCTTCTGTTTCTGCAGCAGCTCTAATGGGAGAGTCGGCGTGATGCTGATCACATCCCTCTCTGCCTCTAAGAGTTAATTGATTGTGTCTGCCAGCACACTCTCATCCTGCCCCTTGATTTGCTGTTGAAAAGCATCCAAAGTCTTCCCTCCAATCAGCTATTACTACAAGAGTATTATTACAAGAGTTTCAGCTGGCTGCTGCAGTGTGATTACGCTGTAATCAGTTTCAACTGTTTTATCACCACCAACCCCTATCAATCAATCAGTCAGTCTAAGACTAGACTTTTCATGCAGATTAGTGCTACAGATGAGCAACAAACGAGACTGTAAAATCAAACTAAGATTAAACTGCAACACTAAAACAATAAGAATATAGAGATGTAAGATTTAAATGTGACTAAAAACATATTTTAACAACAAAATAAAATCATTTTTAAAAGATAAAAGATGATAAACGCATTAAAAGATCACATAATAAGAATTCCCACCCATAAACCAAGCTGCATGTATAAAGTGGAGAGCAACATTGTATGTGCAAAAGGGGAATATAATAATAAAAAAAGATCAAATACTCTAAAAAGAGCCAATATGGGCTTTAATATTACATTAAAGGGTAAAGTAAAATTCTATATAATTTTATATTCTTCATATTGTAAACAAAACAATTAAATTGATCCTACTCACAAGTGTTTTTGGCTGATACATCCTGTTTCTCTGTGTTTTAAAAACACATCAGTCACACTGTTGCACTGGTGGACATGTTTCTCACATGGACATTGTAGTTAATTTTTGATTCAGCTCCATGTACGCTGTCCTGCTGCCAGAACTACTGCAGCACCAAACCAGCTGCTGAAAATCCCCAACAAATGCACTATTTGCTCCTTTATGAGCAAAAGAAAACCAAAGATGTCCTCCAAGCAGACTCTATAAAAGTGGGCGAGTATAAGTTGAACTACTAACGCAGCTGTCTGTGTACTCCTCCACTTGGGAATATAATCCAGGTTCATAAGAGACAGACTGAAGGTTCAGGTTTATACTAAATGTTACAGATATAGACAGAGCCCTCTGTCTGTATTCACCTTTTCTGAAAGCTTACAGATGCCAGTGGTGGACAAAGTAGTACTTGAGTCAAAGTATAGATGCTCCTGGTCGAATATTACTCAACTACAAGTGAAAGTTGTATTTAAAAGTACAAAGTACATTTTCTAATATCAGTCCATTGCTGTATTGTTTTCACGATGCATTTACAGAACCTTGTAACTCTCTGAAACCACCTAATGATGCACTGACTTTCTTGTAGAACCATGATGCTACACAAAGCCTGTAGAAACACCTATAAAAGCTTCAGCATAGAAATGTAATCAAAAACAAAAAGGACAGTTATTATCATTTTCTGATGTAACTGTATTAAAATCACCACATAAAATCAGATTGAAACCAACTGTAAGGAGTTCTCCAAGTCTGTTAAATATCTGAGATTTCTTTCTGGCTTCAGGGGCTACCTGGCTACCTGGAATTATTTATCTTTTTCTAATTATAATAACATCTTGATATTTAATTTTGTCTCCTGCTGTCGCCATTACTGCGTTTTGTTTGAATGAAAGAGGGAGAACTTGCTTGACTTATTACAGAGTTCGCCTGGATGACGCATTTCCTGAGAGCGGGTACTGTGATTGATTTCCCTCTGTGAGGAACACAGCGTGTGACCAACTGCATTTTAGAAAAGAAAAAACAGCAACAGCTGACTTCAAAGCTATGCTTCGCCAAAAAGTAACCAGTAGCAACAACCTTCATATAAATGTAGTGGAGTCAAAAGTACAATATTTGTCTTTGAAATGTAGTGGAGTGAAAGTCATAAGATTCCAAAAAAGAAATAGTCAAGTAAAGATACTCAAAAAATGCACTTAAGTACAGTACTCGAGTAAATGTACTTTGTTACTGTCCACCGCTGACAGACACATATGAAACAGATGAACCACTGGTTGGTATGGGGGGCAGTGTAGCCAGTAGCTCAAGCGAGACAGGAGACCACCTTTGTCTACAGCATTGATTACACCCTCCACCAGCGTAGCCATGTTTGTGTGTTGTCAGAAAACTTTTGACTCCTCTTCTTCCTCTTTGGGGTAACTTTTGACTCTGAGTCGAGTCCTCTAATTGATGTATTATTTAACACTCATGCCAACATACAGGACACATGAAATATCTATTTTTGTGCGTAAATGAGCCTTGAAGCTCTTTTGTTTTTGGTCCTCTTGTGAGATTTGTTGGTTGTACAAAAACTGCGTCAAATATTTCCAGCCTGTAAAGATATCGACGCTCTGCTGCTCTCAGATCCACAGGTAGGCCGTTTCAATATAACGTTGGTATAATACACCACTCAGACACATTCTGAATGAACTCCAGCCAGTTTATAACTTGATGAGCATTACAGTAGTCAAGGTTGAAAGAGTTTTTCAGTGTTGCTCTCCAGCACCATTGTTCTCCCTGCGTGCAGCACCTCTGGTTCTCTGGTTCTCTGGGCTGGCAGCACTCGAGCAGCCCGGGCATGCAGCCTGGTACTACCGCCTTCCCCCTGCCCACAGTGTAGGAAGATTTAATGGCTCATGTGCCACGGCATCCAGCCTTTACTGGCTCCGTCAGCCTCCGCCAGGCCGGGCGGGTAACGAGGGATGAGGGCAAGGGAGGAAAAGAGGAGAAGGAGAGCGACATCTCTGCCAAGACGCAGCCTCCTCCTCTCACCACAAGTGTGTTGTGAATTATCTCCTCCCTCTCCCCCCGTCTTTCTCTCTTTCTCTCCCTAAGCCTTTAGTTATCCCTTGCTACTCACCCTCTTCCTATTAAACACATATAGATCTTCATCTGTCCGCAGTGCTTTCATGAGGCCCGCTGTGAATCCGGCTCCATGGCACATTCATCTCACTTGTTTGGATAGCTAATTCTTTTTGATGAAAATTGCCTTTTCTCTCTCTCTCTGTGTCTCTCTCTGCTTTTCTCTCTCTCTCCCTCACTGCCAGTAACTGTGTGGTTAATGGTTGCGGTAAAAAGAAACAAAAACAGCCGTAATTGATAATGAGAGTCAGATTCGGCATGTGAGGATTTCAGTCGAGCGCCGTTTTCTCTCCTCTCCGTCTCGTCAGCTCCTCGGAGTGACGGCTCAGACGGGCGGCTCGGCCAAGCCGGACTCTTCCCAGAAGGATGTCAAGGGATGGAAAACTAATACGGAGGGTGTTAGAGTGCAATTTCCTAATACCATAATGTGTAACTAGCACATTACGTTGGACTGTTTGGATAAAATAATATATAAACGCGAACAATGTACTGTAAAAAAATAGTTGAGAAAACTTTCAAGGCTTCACTAGTTTAATCATTTAAAAAAACAAACGTTTTGCTTTTACCAAACAACACCAAATGCATTTCACAGCAACATTATTACATATTCTCTGACAGCATTACACAGACATATATGAAACATATAAAGGTGTAAAGGCCTTCATATTAAACATATATACTTGAATATCAGATAATATGTTGAGCACACTCGTAAAAAATAATATACGGGGTGTGTGAGGGCCTCATTTGAAAGTAGATTGATTAAATTTTACTTGATTGATTGAGTTCTTGATGGCCGAGTAGTTTAGCATCAATTAATCGTGATCCTCCCCAAAATCTTATCAAGTCTAATCTCACTTTAGTGCCCTAAAAACACTGGACATCACAGATTACAGATTGTTTTTTGTACCTATATTATTTGAAATGTTTCAAACAATGTCTAAACAAAATCTATAATTTATTCAAGGTAGCGGTGCGAGATACGTCAGAGGAGGAAGGAAGTCACGTGACTAAACATAACATGAGTAGACAGATTTTAATCAGCTGGAGGTTGTCGAAAAAGTAAAGACAACAACTCCCAAGATCCTACATCACTTCATGACATCATCAAACTACATCTTTTGTTTTTGTTTTTTTTATGTGAGAGTGGCAGAACTTAAGTTTTGCTGACATTTAGTCATTTGCTGAGATAATTTACTTTTCTTCTTCAGATAAATTTGGATTGTTGAGTTTAAAAAAAAAACAAAAACAAAAATGGTTGCAAATTGACAGTGTTAAATTATGAATCATTATTTGCTTTCACGTCATGCATCACTTATGGAACAACTTTTGAAATATAAACTTTGGGGGGGGGGGGGGGGGGGGGGGGTTCTCAAACTCAAGTTTAAAATTCAAGTTTATCTAAAAAAGAAAATAATCTCAACAAAACATTATTACTTGCTAAAACTTTTTCAAAACTTAAAGCTACAAGGAACTTTCATGTTTTGTTGATTTTTGAGGCCCCTGTGGACAAAAGCAGTCATGTTTCCACCTAATAACAACAACATATAACATGAATAACACCAAAACTGATCTTATCTAACTAAATATGCTAAATAAACTAAATAAATATGCTAAATAAACTAATAAAAACTTATTTTTAACTAGCGAACATACTACTCACTGTAACTCTGCCTAAAAATGTAAATTCAGGCTCATTTCATCTGATTTAAATTAGAATCCAACCTGGTGGCAGCCATTGAAAACAACTGCATAAAAACAGCCGATCTTCCTGCAGATGGTCTCATTAACTTACATAGGTCATATAGAGGCTGTAAGAATCTGAGTTGGGCTCAAAACTCAAAAATCTATTGAATTAAGTTGGCTTGAAATTTTGAGTTTTCTCAAATGTTTGTTTTTTACAGTGTGTCAGCACTGGAACATAAACACACTCTCAGATTGTTCGCTGACTTAAGCGAGAGTTTGAAATGTGTTGAAGGCTCCTCTCGGCGTTGTTAACATGCATGGCGAGGGGAAGTAGTAATTATTCAGGGGAAACCATCGTTTTGTGCGTGTATGCGGTGGGAAGCTGTTGAGGAACCCCACAGTCACACACGTCTTTATCTGTTTTTGTCCCACTGAGCGCAATCATTCTGAACACAAATATTTTTTATCAAAGCCTCGCCACAGTGGAGGGGAATTATTTTTAGATTGCCCTGATAAATGAGGGGTTTCATATATCTGGATGTGGTCACGAGGGAAGAAGAGTGAAAATGTAGGAGAAAGACTTGAGAAAAAATCTGGCAGAGCCACAAAAGCTTTTAAAACAACATGTGAAAAATCTGCAGTTCTTTAACAGTTAGCTTGTCATTTTTATTTGCCTCTTCAGATGGTGGCAGCGGTTGTCTTTCAGGCAGTGCCAGCTGGGATTGGCTGCTGGCTGGAAGGCGCAGGCCTGGCCCCGGGTAGCACTCTTATTATCATCACCACACACTGTAATTCACATGTCAATCAAAGCGCAGAGCAGCGCAGGGCCGAGGGGAGAGGGGCTGGTTAGAAAGGGGCCGCCGACTGGGGTGATGAGCCGGGCGGGGCGGGGGCTACACGCTGAATACTTCCAGCAGGCCCTAATCGGACCTTTCATCCCTCATCTCTGCAAAATGGGCCTGGATGATTGGCTGTGCGGCGCTGGCCTGAACTGAAGCAGGAGGCTGTAAGAATAGGAGTGACCTCTGAGGAAGGTTAAACTGTCAGAGTTTCACCAGTCTGTCCTGGCTCGAGTTAGACTCTCGCTCGAGTAGCCAGGATGAACTGAGCAAAGAATGAGAATAGAGGAAACAGTGTTAATCTAACAAGAATTCTAATGTTTTTAAGCCAACGGTCACAAAATGTCTGTTAGTCTGAAGAATAGTTGGTTATTTGAATAGTTTGGGAAATAAGTGTGTGTCCACTTGAAATTCTTTGGTGACAGAGATGTTGATTTTGCATTAGATGTCCCTTTATTCCAGAGCGGAGCTGGTTGCATGTGGGAGAAGTTTGCCTGTCAGGAAAACAGACAGCAAACTTCTCTCATGTGCCCGACGGGTCGAACAAGCTCTTCGGAAATTCAAACTTAGCATCAAACTAAGATGTACAAATCATTCAACTAAAACAGGTTGCATCCCACAAAACTGATCAAGTGTAAAGTGTAAATATTTGCACCCATTGCACTATTATGCAACGAATTAAGTGCAAAAACTAACATTAGCGTGATAGTGTTATGACCTGTTTGGTATGAAAACTGCAAGAGGTTATGTGGAATATAGTTCTGACCTGAGGTGCATTTCACAATATAGTTAAAATTACAAAAAGTTATTCCAGTTACGTTTATTTTAAAATGATCAGGTTAGCACAATTGAAGTCACTCTTTCTAAATGAGCAAGAAAACAACTACAAACTGTGAAACACATACTTCAATTTATGCAGTTATTAAAAAGAAAATAAGCAAAAAACAAAACAAAAACAAAGTGGTTAAATAACACCTGCATTTACAAAGGATTATCAGATTAGCACAAACTCTTATGTACACATCGGTTGTTTACATGTTACACAAACTGCCAGGAAACTTTGCTGCGTAGCTAACTGATAGAACTGATGCTAATGTTAGCTTGCTGATAATGACTCATTTGAAAGAAAAGAGGGCTGACATAACAGTTGATTGAAATTATTTATTAATAATAAACTGGGAAGACTGATAATTAGATTTCAAAATATAACACACCATAACCAACATGACAAGATATTATGCCTCGACTTGTCTGATAATGCAAAGTAGATTAGCATTGTCTAACATCTGATATTTTTCCATTTATTCTAAACTGAATAAACTTGACACTGTTAACTCTGCACTGTGATGAACGGCGATTGTCCTCGCCCAATGTCAGCTGGGTAGACTCCAAGACCCCCCACAACCCCTCAAAGATAAGCAGTTCATGGACAATAAATGAATGGACTATGAACTCTAAAACATCTATATTTCTCCATCTATGCATATATAAATAAAACAAAGCATAAACATACATTAGGAGGCCAAAGGCTTGATGTATACTTTGACAGCGCTACAGATATTTTACATTCTTCTGATGGTTTTTCAGATGGAAACTCTGACTTAGCCGTTAGCAAATAGCACTGACCAGGGGCGTAGAGAAGTAAATTCAGGTTATCCACCTCTTTGTAATGAGGCTGAGAGTTTACTCATCTATTTTCAGATCATCTGCACCAATCATCAGCAGTGATACACGGTGACACAACACCTGTGGACGTTAAAATCCACATGCAGCACTGTACATGTTGACGGTTTTGAACTGATGTGTAAGATGGAGAAGCTAATTAATCCTGCTGCTGCACAGCTGAAGTCAGAATTTAAAAAATCAGAGTCGTTCAGCGTCTCTGGAGTCATATTCAGATTGTCCTCACATGTATAGAAAAGCGTTTTCTCTTTTCTGACTTTATTCCCACCCCGAGAGGCTTTCTGCAGCCCCGTGGAGACACTATAATTTAAACTCTGCCGAAATGGGAACTCAAAAGACAACATGCTATTTCAATCAAAAGCCCAGCTCGAGCCCCATCATCCCGCCTGCCAAAGCGTGGTGTAACTCACACACACACATACACACACGCAGAGAGAGCTCGCCTGCCAACGTGTGGTTTGCATTCACGATGCCTTAATGCCTTGTGGTTAGTGCTCTATCAGGGCCATGAGAAATGATTTATTAGTGGCTCCCGCCTGTATTTATAGATAATGAGCCTCCGTCAGTGTTAATAAAGAGATCCATTCTCAGCCTGGAAACACAGCACCTCTTTAAGGGATTACTGTCACTGCTAAACAATAGCTGCTCCTCCAAACATAGCCTGCACGCTCTGAGGAATACAACTGCTGCTTAGAACCACGGAGGGTTCTTCACTTGTCCTCACAGGAGAGCCTCTGTCTTTCCTGGTAGAGCCTTTTAAAAAGGTTCCACTTTAAACCCTCTCAGAGAGTTCTAACTACAACCGAACAGAAAGGGTTATACCTAGAACCATCTGTGATAGTGTGTACCTAGAACCCCCTATGAGAACCCTTCTATGGTGTAATGGTTCCACCTAGAACCTCTCTGCAGGATCTGTCCAGAATCTTTCCAGCTTCCACTGGTGATAATAAGAGCCCACCCAAGGGGTTCTACTGATAACACTTTTATATTCCAGAGTTTTATCTATGGTAGAACTCACCAAGGAAGTTCTAGTGAGAATGATTTATATTCAGGGGATTTATTTAGAACCTACCCAGAGGGTTCTACTGATAACACTTTTATATGCAGGGGTTTTATTTAGAACCCACCCAGTGGGTTCTATAAATAATACTTTTATATTCCAGGAGTTTTATCTAGAACCCTCCCAGGTTGTTCTATCAAGAACTGTTTTATATTGCAGGGATTTTATCTAGAACGCACCCAGGGGGTTCTACCGAGAACTGTTTACATTCCAGGGGTTTTATCTAGAACCTTCCTGGGGGTTCTACTTAGAAGCCTTTTATATCCTAGGGGTTTCATCTAGAACATATAAGGTGAGTTCTCCTGGGAATCCTTTTATATTCTAGGGGTTTTATCTAGAACCCACCCAGGGGGTTCTACCAAGAGCACTTTTATATTCCAGGAGTTTTATAGAACACACCCAGGGGGTTCTTCCCAAAACAATTTTATATTCTAGGGGTTTGTCTAGAACACAGCCAAGGAGGATCTACTGAGAACCATTTTATATTTTGGTACAAAGAACCCTTGGCAAACCCTTTCAGCCCTTCCAAAAAGGGATCTTTGGATAGAAAAAGTTCTCAGTGGAACCCTTAGTCTCACAAAAATCCCTTGCTTTCTTTAAAAAAAAAAAAAAAAAAGTGTTCTTAAGAAGCACATTGTTCTGGGTAGAACCTCAGTCCTTCAGTTAGAACCCTTTTGGAACCCTTATTTCTGTGAGTGTGTATGGAGCAGTGTGTGAAAGTGTATCCATGTATGTCGTGGGAGGAGAAACAGTGTCTCTGTCCTTTTTAACACGGACTCATTCATTAAAGACACATTTATGTTCTCACAGAATACCTTTCATGTTATTGTGTTCAGGGTTCTCAAAGCCTCTTGGTCTGATCCTCAGGCTCTGATCTGTTTTTATAGAAGCTGGTGTTGGCAATAACTGTTCTCATTTGCCGTGTCTCAGATGTTGGAAGACAGCGAAGCAGCATGAATAAGTGTTTCCCTTGTAGGCCTACTTTTGCACTTTTATCTGTCTATATGTCAGTCACATGTACAAGTGTGTTGTGTGTGTGTGTGTGTGTGTGTGTGGGTGTGGGTGTGTGTGTGTGTGTGTGTGTGTGTGTGTGTGTGTGGGGGGGGGGGGGGGGGGGGGGGGTTTGATGATGAGGATGAAAGGGAGACATGGAGACACATGAGCACTCTGGCAGTGAAGTGTGTTTGTGTGACATCATTCTGTCTCCCTCTGGTTCCAATCAGCCCATCCTCCCCTGTTAATGACACCTGATAGATTAATGACTGATAAAGAGTGTGTGTGTGTGTCCATGTGTGTGTGTGTGTGTGTGTCCGTGTGTGTGCGTGTGTGTGTGTGTGTTTGGTAGGGGCCCACAGAAAGCCCGCAATCAGACGGCTCTCAAATTAGCGCTCCATAACTACATCCTGACCAGGGCTTAAAGTTTTGAAGCGCAGGAAAAGTCCTTCCAGACAATCAGACACACACACACACACACACACACACACACGGCTATCACTTTCATCCACAGTATATCACATCACATTTGTCTTCTCTCTGGCATGGTGAACTTTGACATGGTGAGAAACGGGGGTGGTGTTGGGGATGTCATCAATTTTAGCAGCTTACTCTGATATCCTCCAACCAAGTCAAGCATGCACGCACGCACGCACGCAAGCACGCACCACACACACACACACACACACACACACGATTACTATACTAATACACAGTGATGCTTTTGGACATAATGGGTTATATGAAATCATCCAAAGGACCACACACTCAGCATAGTGACCATCAGTGTTGGTCAAGTTACTTGGAAATAGTAATTAGTTACTGATTACTGATTACTTCTCCAAGAAAGTAATCCAGTTACCTTACTGATTACTTATTTTCCAAAAGTAATTAGTTACTTTAATAATTACTTTACTTACTTACTTTTCAAAAACATGATGCACAACCTGAATACACTATAAAGAAACAGACCTTTCAGCCTAATTCTATTCTTTCTGTATATTCCATCATATAAAATTGAATCAAATGAATAAAACTTGTTTTATTAGTTTCAATCTTTTAACTTTATGCACATTGCATCAAGCAAAAATTAAATTTAATGCAAGTCTCTGACTTGAAGAAATTTGTTGAACATTTAAACCTATTTTCTGCACATTCCACCATATTTTAATAAAATAAAGCAAGTCTTTCTTCTGTTAACTTATATTTCTGCATATTCCAGCATATAACTTTCTTGGAGAAGTAATCAGTAATCAGTAACTAATTACTATTTCCAAGTAACTTGACCAATGCTGCTCTTAAGTCTATTTTCACCTGTTTAGCAGGAGAGGGGCCCTCGGAGGTTCGCCCGGTGGAATTAGATGTGGTAGCTGCAGCGGGCATGTCAGTGGGGGGAGTTTCACATTCCTGTGCCGGCTTGCTAGGTGCTCGCTCAGATTTGAGGTGGAATTTTTCGCTGTAGATAAAAGTTTTCTTCCCACGCAGAGTGACAGCGGACGCTAATGTTTTTGTCACCGTCATTGTCACGAGACAGTCTCACAAAACAAAATCACGGTTTAGTAACGCAGTAACGCAGCCTGCTTGCGGGAAAGTAACAGTAATCTAATTACTGTTTTTGAAATTGTAATCCCCTACTTTACTCGTTACCTGAAAAAAGTAATCGGATTACAGTAACGCGTTACTTCTAACGCGTTACTGCCCATCAGTGGTGACCATAAAAAGAGTTGCATAAACTTTAAAACCTGCAACTTTGTGTTTGAACAACATCAAGTTAGTTGTTTTCTGAGTTGGTAATGAGAATAATAATTATAGGGATGTAACAATATATTGAATATTGGAATAAAAAATGTGTTAATACTGTACCGGACTGTGACAATATCTACTGTGATATTACATGCGTTATTATTTTATTTTATTAACTTTATTGTCTTTTATAAAATGGTGGCTACTGACTGCTGTTTCATTTTTTGTTTTGCAACTTAATTCAAACATTTATTGCCAATTTTTGCACATGCTCAGGTCACGGCTGGCTACTTTTATTTTATTTTATTAAAGAAGGAAAACTGAAACACTTTAAGTTAAAAGAAAAAAAACCTAATGTTATACCATACAAATGTTGTACAGCCAGATTCATCATTTAATAATAAACATTTTTTTTCAAGTCATCATTTTTCTTTATTTTTTGATATTACAATAAATGTCATATTGTGGACTTTTCATTGTGTTTTTATCACACCTAGAGTTTTTGGTATCGTTACACCCTTATTATTTATATATTTTTCACAAAAGCTAAGAATTATAAAGTGCTTTACAAAAAGGAAAAACATAAACAATTTGGAGATAAAGTGTAATGTATAAAGTGTAAACACTAAACACAGAAAATTGGGATCAAGGAGCAAAGAAAACTATGACTACAATCAGCAATACAAATATATATTTATACACTTATGAAAATAAAACTGTTACACTATATTATTAATCACAGTATTCTAACAAGGCATCTGTTGCACTAATATATGTGTCAGTGGTTAATAAATCATTTACTAAAGCTTTTTAGAATCAATAAATCATTAATAAAGTCAATATTTGTTTTCCAGGAGGTAGAAAACATCCCTTTGGCTGGTGTACATCCTCCTCAATCACTGCCTGTTTATAAAGGCTTATTACTCATCAGTGTATCCGTGACTCACTCATCACAGCTGCTCGATTTGTGTGTGTCACCTGATGGTTTTAGATGTGACAAGGTAAGTCAAAGAGGGAGCGGCAGGGGCTCGTGCGGTCTTGCAGGTTTAACTAATGCAGTTGTGAGCATTGCAACGCGTTTTCAATTGGGAACTGATGCCAAAATTAAAAAAAAAAACAAAACTAAAATTAGAAAAAGAAGTAGGAAAGAAATGAAAAGTAGTCAGACGCTGAAAGTGCAGGTGTTTGAGCACCACCTGGGGTCTATCTGTGCACGTGCCTGACTGTGGATTAAACCATGCTCCTTAAATAGTCTTTGGCCACTGAATACTTATTTAATTTAAAATCTAGTTTAGGTGAAAAGAATGAAGAAATGTTCTGCATTAACAGATGTTTACTCTCTGTCCTCCTCCTGTACTTTTCACTTTAATCCACAGTCTTTTGACCACTGAGAGTTCTTGTTGTGCAGCTTCACCCATATTCACTTTCCAGTGCACTCACAGTCTTCTGCTCTTGGTGGAGTAGATATCGTTAAAATATATTGATCATTGGCACTTCAACAGTAGTTGCTGAAGGAAAGGGGAGTGTCAGTTCTCCCCTATTATCCCAGCCTGGGATATGAACCAACATCTTTTCCAAAGGCCTCTTCCCCGTCCTCTGCTGGCTACTAAAACCTTATTACGGGCCTTTTAGAGTCCAGGTGGGACTGTAACCTCGTGGCGTTCAGCCATCAGAGTTTCAGTCTGTCAGTTCTCCGCTGTACCCGCTGTGTGATGTGAGGATGGTTCCTCTCTGAGTTCAATAAAGAAGCTGGAATAAAAAGCCTCAAAACGACCCCGTGTCATAATTTAAGAAAAATACAGATGAGTAGATGAGTCGTCCTCGGTGGAAAGGTGCTCTGTGTGTGTGTGTGTGTTGTGCTTTCTGCTCCTCCTGTGAACCTGACAGAGGTGACGTCACTGAATCTGGAAATGATTCGACTGGGCTATGATGCTATTGGCCACAATTCAGAAGAGGGTGTGTGTGTGTGTGTGTGTGTGTGTGTGTGTGTGCGCGCGCTCCACCAACGCAAAGTCAACATGGCCGAAGTGTACATGTAGCACTCTGGAGCCGTCTCATGATGATGAGGTAATTTCCCCAGAGTTTAACCCTCAGGAACATAACAGACATGCATCCATTTCCATCCCTCCGTTCTCCTCTCCTCTCCCTTTCATCCTTTTTCATCCCGTCTGATTCTTCCACTTTTCTCTTTCTACCTGTGCCAGTTGCTTACCTTGACTTGTCTTTCATCGCGTACATGTGTGACCCACCTTCTTCCTCTCTTCCTGTCGTACCCTTTGTCCTCTCCTTCACTCCTGTGCTTCAAAAATCCTTTAATACCTCAGTCTTCATCCTTTTCCGTCTTTTCTTCACCTCTTGCTACTTCAAACAGACAGGCAGCAACATTAGGTCACATGTTTAGAGAAAAACGCCCATTCCACTCGAATATAGTCATATAAAAATCATATTCCGTGTTACATCATATGTTATTTTAGCCTCATTAAATGACTCCAACATCCCTAACAAAAGTGTGCTCAACCTCAGTGTGTTTGTAAGAAGTGAAAGAAAGTGATTTCTATCAGAGAATAGATTTACTAAAGATTTAAGCTACTTTTCAGTTCATTGTTGACTGGTTACACAACAAACATTATATCATCAGAGTTTAATGAGTGGAGATTTATGTATCACTAAATGAAAACAAGTTACACCATCAATATTACTTAAATAGAGATTAGTTGTGAATAATTACACCCAGGGGGCTAACGGCCACCTGTAACTGTTAGCTAACTCCACCCAATGGCAAAGCTAACGTTAGCCTGCTGATATACAGCCTGTTTAGAGTGAAGAGCAAAAGAGCTAATATGGCTGATAAACCATAATTATTGAATGATAATGTAAACCCGGAAAGATTTTAACTTACCTTTCACAAAAATAACACAACATAGGCCTGCCTCAAATTACCAAATAGCGCCAGCTAGGTTAGCATAATCGCTAGCTCGCTCGTTCTAAAGTGCAACACATATTTCTACTGACTTGTACTGATTTTTGGAAGCTACAGCTTGTGACTCCGGTGACTTTGTGTTTACGTAATTGACCACTTTTCTCAGACAGGGCAGAAATGTTTCTTAGCTAACGTTAATGATTTACACAGTATGAAGGTACGTAGCAGTGAGAAAATTCTTTGGTTTTAAAAGTGCAAAACACACTAGCTAGCTAAAAACAAGCTAAATTCTGCCACCAGAGATCTCTCTCACATTAAAATAACAACGAAAGATTTAGTTTGATGACATGAATTAGCATGATTAATTATTTTCTTCACTTTTAAACAACCACCATAGCTGATCAAAAGCTATCTGACAATTCAGGCAGAAATCATGTTCATGGGCGAAATACACTGCCTGGCCAAAAAAAAAAGTCGCAGACACTCTAATATTTCGTTGGACCGCCTTTAGCTTTGATTACAGCACGCATTCGCTGTGGCATTGTTTCGATAAGCTTATGCAATGTCACAAGATTTATTTCCATCCAGTGTTGCATAATTTTTCACAAGATCTTGCATTGATGATGGTTGAGTCTGACCGCTGCGCAAAGCCTTCTCCAGCACATCCCAAAGATTCTCAATGGGGTTAAGGTCTGGACTCTGTGGTGGCCAATTCATGTGTGAAAATGATGTCTCATGCTCCCTGAACCAGTCTTTCACAATTTGAGCCCGATGAATCCTGGCATTGTCATCTTGGAATATGCCCGTGCCATCAGGGAAGAAAAAATCCATTGATGGAATAACCTGGTCATTCAGTATATTCAGGTAGTCAGCTGACCTCATTCTTTGAGCACATACTGTTGCTGAACCTAGACCTGACCAACTGCAGCAACCCCAGATCATAGCACTGCCCCCACAGGCTTGTACAGTAGGCACTAGGCATGATGGGTGCATCACTTCATCTGCCTCTCTTCTTACCCTGATGCGCCCATCACTCTGGAACAGGGTAAATCTGGACTCATCAGACCACATGACCTTCTTCCATTGCTCCAGAGTCCAATCTTTATGCTCCCTAGCAAATTGAAGCCTTTTTTTCTGGTTAGCCTCACTGATTAGTGGTTTTCTTAAGGCTACACAGCTGTTCAGTCCCAATCCCTTGAGTTCCCTTCGCATTGTGCGTGTGGAAATGCTCTTACTTTCACTATTAAACATAGCCCTGAGTTCTACTGTTGTTTTTCTTAGATTTGATCTCACCAAACGTTTAAGTGATCGCCGATCACGATCATTCAGGATTTTTTTCCGGCCACATTTCTTCCTCGAAGACGATGGGTCCCCACTATCCTTCCAGTTTTTAATAACGCGTTGGACAGTTCTTAACCCAATTTTAGTAGTTTCTGCAATCTCCTTAGATGTTTTCTCTACTTGATGCATGCCAATGATTTGACCCTTCTCAAACAGACTAACATCTTTTCCACGACCACGGGATGTGTCTTTCGACATGGTTGTTTAGGAAATGAGAAGCAACTCATTGCACTAGTTGGGGTTAAATAACTTGTTGCCAGCTGAAAGATAATCGCCCATGCAGTAATTATCCAATAGGAGGCTTGTACCTATTTGCTTAGTTAAATCCAGGTGGCGACTTTTTTTTTGGCCGGGCAGTGTATTAAAATCTTACTCACTTTACTCCAAATTCCCTCCTCACTCTTTGACAAAACTAATGTGTACTGTATCTGTTTCACGAAAATTATTTTAACAAGAGACTAGCTAGCAGTGGCTAGAAGGAAATGAACCATTACCTTAAATAAATACAGATCTCTCTGTGTTTGACCATTGTTGGAAACATCTGGGATAACGTAAGTGCACAGGTCATCAAAATATAAAAGCTAACATATGTCAAGTGTTTCTAAACATTTTAATGTAGTAATGTTTCATATTGTTGCTGTCTTGTCATGTAATTCCAACAGCCAGCAACGTGTTTCCAGCTCTGTGGAAATACATTTTTCAGATGATCCAGTGACTTTGTAAATGGTTTGTTTAGCTTAAAAAAATGGGAGAATTGTCTCCCTTCTTAAGTTTTATTGAAAAATACAAAATCACCCAATTTAGTGGTGTAAGTGGTTTTCACTGGAGAGCATTAATATTATGGTTTTAATGGCCAGTGCAAAACAAACTAGCTAGCTAAAAATTAGGTAATAGTTACTAAAAACTTTACACGAATTTCTGAATACCTCCTGATCTGTATTGTGACTTTTCCGCCTCCCCAAAGCAGCCCACCAGAGCTCCTTCAGCATGAAATTATTACATTTCCCCGAGGTGAGCCAAGCTGAGAGGATGAAGACAGGCAGACAGGCAGTGCTCTGGGAGGGAGAAGGTAGCTTTAGAAGCTGATACTCACAGGAAAGACTCATTTGTCACCCTTGTCTCAAAGCCACATGTGATTGCCAAAAGTGTGTGTGTGGTGGGGCAAGGATCACGAGAGTGTGATGCACGCTGATTTTAGAGGAGGGGGATCTGAAAGGGTCTTTGAAGCAGCATCGCCGCTCTCCACCACATGTCTGCCGAGGAGATCTGCCCTTCTGTTTCTCTCTTACATTTTCTCTCTTTCTCTCTCTCTCTTTGACCACTAAATGTTCTCCCACTCGAGGCACACGGTGATTATGGTGCGTCCACATGAAGACATGTCAGTGACGTTATGAAGTACTGAGCAGTGTCTAACTTTTTGGTTCAACGCAACTCTGTGGCCAGCTGTTACCATAGCAGCTTTGGAGGCTGTGTTGTGTGTGTGTGTGTGTGTGTGTGTACTGTATGTATGGCTTGGGAGCAGTGAAGGGGACAGAGTCATTTGTCACTTGCGGCTTTGCATGTCTGGTATTGAAATTGATGACAAATCTATGAGGTGTGTGTCTGTGTGTGTGTTCATATTTGTTGGCTTGCATGCGGGTGATGTCATGCATGAGAGCTTCTTTTTCTCACACTTTATGAAGCCAACTACGGCCCTGCAGACTTTCACAGTTTGCTGACACTGCAGGCGAGGAGTATGTGTTTGAATATACACGTGCTTGTGCGTTACCTAGTGTAGACTTATGTATCACTGAAATAATACAGATTGTTGCACCCAAATTTATTATGTAGAGATTAGTTATTACTAATTATTTTACACCCAGTTACAGCTGAATTGTAGCAACAGTTGCGTAGCTAACAGCTAACATTTAAAAACATGATTTTTCAAGTCAAGACGGTCGCAGTTTGTCATAAAACTGTTTGAAGTATAAAACTGTGAAGATAATTACAAAGACTACACATCCAGAAGTCGCATGAGTGACGTCATGACTTTCTCCCTCCAAAA
This sequence comes from Lutjanus argentimaculatus, assembly GCA_034769285.1. NCBI lineage: Eukaryota > Metazoa > Chordata > Actinopteri > Lutjaniformes > Lutjanidae > Lutjanus > Lutjanus argentimaculatus. Next base: position 27,401,934 of record JAWZSL010000006.1, read on the forward strand.
GCTAACTTTAGCCGGTGAATCTACGATGTTCGTACTGTATGTTTTTGTACCGGGATGTAGTCACACGCAACAGATAAAACGCTTTAGGAAAGATAACATTTTAAGGGACAGCGATGTTGGTGCTGATGACATATATTGTGCAAGATGAGAGAGGTAGTTCAGTGAGCAATTTCACACAAAGCTAAACTAAATGATGACAAAACTACCACAAACTGCAACTCTCTTGAGTTGTAAAATTTTTTAAATTAACAAACGTGTAATTCAAGGCGCAGTTCTAACGGGATCAAAAAATTATTACTTTTTGTCCCCCAAAGTAATGTCCCATGGGGCACATCGGAAAGGTCGTGACTTTGCCTCTCTATGTAAAATATAGTTGATAAATCTGAACGATTGAATGACTGATCATCTAAACTGGAAAGATTTTCAATTACCTGTCACAAAAATAACATATCAAAGGCCTAGCACAGTTGCAAAAAGCCATTCTAGTAACATTTTCCTGAATAACCAGTTCCTGCCAGCTTGGTTAGCATAAGCGCTAACACACTCATTCTAAACTGCAACACTCATTTCTAATGACTGTTTAATATTTCTCTAAACTGTAATATTTGGAAGCTCCAGTTTGTAAAACTGGACTGTGTAAACTTTCTGTTTACACAGTTCTCGGAGAGAGCAGAGCTACAAATGTTTCATAGCTAACGCTAATGATTGACACAGTATTAAAGTCTGTAATAGCTCAGACATTTCTTAGGTTTTAATGGTGCAAAACACACTGGCTAGCTAAAAAACTAGCTAGTAGTCAAACACACAATGTGTAAAATCTGCAGCTAGGGGTCTCTATCACATTAAAACAATAGCAAAAGAGTTTGATGATGTTGTGAAGTAGCGCAGGATCACGGGAGTTGTTGTCTTCACTTTTAAACAACCACCATAGCTGATGAAATCATGTTCACGGATGAGTAAATATTAAAGTTTAATCCTGTGATTGTCTGTGAAATTGATGACAAATCCATCGAGGTTTGTGTGTTCATATTTGTTGGCTTGCGTGTGAGTGATGTCATGCACGAGAGCTTCTTTTTCTCACAGCTACGGCGCTGCAGACTTTCACAGTTTGCTGACACTGCAGGCAAGCAGTGTGTGTGTGTGTGTTTGCGTGTACATGTGTGTGTTTTTATTGCTTTTACTGGACGTTTGCTGCAGACCACAGGGAAACACTGGCATTCAAACTCCATCATACACGCCTGCCATCCCACCATTATGACGCCCGCTGCCTCCGTGTGCCCGTGCACGCAAGCATGGGCGTCCACATGTGTATGTTTTGCTCTTTTCGGCCTGAGAGGCAGGAGAAATCCTACCTAGCAGGCGTGTAAGAGAGTTTGAGACGTAAACTGCATGGACGGCGAGTTTAATCTGCCGTTAATCAGCTCCTCGGAAAACTCACTCAAGCATCAGACACTGCAGATTGCTCTGCCTCTCCTGGTAACTCCCTCCCTGTGTTTTTCCCAGTCATCACTTTACTCCCCCCCCTCCCCGAGAATCACCCCCACCTGCCCCCCAATCATCCCTTGTTTCCCTCCTTCCCTTCTCCTCCTCTTCCTCTGTTGTGTGTGATGCCGAGAAGCCCTCAGGATTAAATCTAAGTCTTTTGTTTATCATCTCAGCTATTACTGTTAATGCTCGCTCTCTCCTCATCTTTCTGCATGTGTGTGTGTGTGAGTCCACGCATGCATGTGTGGGCAAGCTCTCAGATCAAACACAGCGTAAGACGAGCCCATAAACAAGCCTTCAGGACCACTTAGGATTTCCAGGGAGAGTCAGTTTGGGGGGGTACGCAGAGGAGGGGTTAGGTACAGAAATCAGCTGCTCTGTTTATGTACCTTTCAGTGGTGATTACCGGTCCAATCTGTCTGTTTAACAGAGGAAATATCATAGCCTCGCAGAGTGCGTGTGTGCGCTTATGTGCGTGTTTGTGAGAGATGCATGTGGTACAGTTGCAGCGCACAGGGCTGGAGAGATGCCACCGAGTTGCGTGGAATTAGAGCGCCGGTGCAGCAGTAAGTGTTTATTTACTCATACGTAGAACCTTAACTGAGTCAGGAGAGTGAAAGCAGAGGAAGCAGAGGACCACCACAGACCAGAGGACTGAGGATATGTGTCAGACATACAGTGTATAGTCTTGGCACCGGCCTGTGTTTCCACACAGTGCAGTGAAGGCTGTGTACTGAGTGGGCAGACACACTGGCAGGTAGTGCCCGGCCTGTAGGAGGGAATATATTTACAGAGTCAGTTTACAGAGTGGAATATTATTCACAGAGATGAATAGGCTACTTTATGTACTCAAAATATGACTTTCATTACATTACAGAATTGAGTAATGTTTCTATCACTGTGCAGAATGTAGCAGGTAAATGAGGTCAAGTTTAACTGATGCAAAAGGTTTACAAAAGCACGCACACCCAAACATGATAGGCGCTGCACAGAAGTACGTGACAAAAAAAAAGTACAGTAGATAATGCTCCAACACTGTAAGACATCATACAAGAATTTAGTGAAATCATCCAATCTTTTCTTGTTAACATAAAGATATAGATTTTAATGCTCTCAAGTGAAGTTTTCAGTTTCTAGTTTTTATTTTTAGACCAGTGCAGAACTTATAAACATGAGTCGTTCTGACTTTTTCTGACCTTTTGTGTCGAATAAATCTACTGCTGTGAGTTCACTTAACTCATTAAATTAAGTTTAGAAATAAACTTGATCAGTGTATCAGCTGACTTCCCAGCATGCCTCTGTTTTGTAGTTTGAAGTAAACATACATGACGGACAGTTGCTGTGTCAATACGTTTTAAGATCATGGTTGTTTCTTTTCATAAAACAATACTAACCATGATTAATGTTAGTATCGAAATGCATTCAACTTAATATCTTAAGCTTATTAAACTTGGATTTTCTCTCAGGTTGCATGAACGTAACTCAATTGATTGCAGTTTCAAAACTCACAAGATGATTTTGAAACAATTATTCAACCTATTTTCAGCCAATTCGCATTTTAATGGCAGCAAGGGAACATTTTTTTCACATTTTTAAGATAAACCAGGTCGATGATTAACAGTGCATGAACATATCACAAAACGAAATCTTCGAATAAAAAAAAAACTTCATACTACTGTTGTATATGAGAGGAAAAAACCCAACTCAGCACTTTAGTCGCGTTAGAAAAAAATATAATTCATAGTGAAAATGCACATATAAGCACATATAACACACAAAAATGTGCAAAAGGCTCCAGAGTGCTAGAAAAAAATACACTTGTCTGTTAGATCAAAAACTTTGTAGAGTGCCAAAAGCTTAGTCAGAACAACTTGAATATCACATAACCGGAGCATCAGGTTTACACAATCATAGTGTAATATGATAATCAAGAAGCAAAAGGAAAATTGAGTCTTGTAGCATTGGGCTTTGTCTTTTTAAAAAAATTGGAAATACGTATATATAAACAAACAGTCATACTCGTTAAAATAACAAAAAGGAGAGTAAATGATGATAGTAGAAAGCAACAATGTTTTATTATGACATACATTTTAAAAATCATACAGGAATTAAGTGGAATCAACTAATACTTTAACAGTAACTTAACAATATACACTTTAATTAAACTTAAATTTTTTCTTGTATTTATTTTCAGAACACTTTAGAACTTATAAACATGAGTTCTTCTAACCTGGAGTCCTTTGACTTGAAATGATGAGTTGAATTAATGTTCTGTACAGAGTTAAATCAACTTATTAAATTAAGTTTCTAAAGAAACATGATCAGCAGAGTTCCCAGAATGCATTGTCATAAAACCACCCTGAGACCTTTCTTTTTATAGTTTGAAGAAAACATCTAAACTTGCTGTGTGTCTCTAAAACACTTTAAGATAAGTCATAGTTGTTTGTTTTCACATGAATGAAAACTCTGTGAACCGCGATGAGGTTTAGTATTGAATTCAGCCGTTACCCTCTTACACTTAAATTTTCATAAATTCACTGGGACCAGTAAGGAAATCTGGTTTGTTTGAACACAACAAACTTTGTTCAACTTAGTATCTTAATATAAGCTCACTCAAGATGTTTCTTAAGTGCAGCTGAGTTAATTTGAATTTTATTTGACTAGAAAAGTTTGTTTATTGTGAATCATTGCAAAAAATTTCTTTGTCTTGTCTTTTCAAATTCAGTCAACTTAAATTTTTTGGCAGCCCGGACATTAACTTTTTATGTTAAAACATATGTTAGATTGGTTTATCTTTCTTTCTTTCTTTCTTTCTTTCTTTCTTTCTTTCTTTCTTTCTTTTAAAGTGTACAGAAACTTTGTATAACAAAATGATTATTTATCTTATTATAACTTGAAAAGTTTCATGTTATAATGTAATAGATTTACTAATGTAATAATAATGTAATATAAGTTAATATATAGTTGTTATAATAACAAGAAGATTTTCTTGTTATAAAGTAATAAGTTTCATGTAATAACATGAAAATATCAATATAACGTTAAAAACATCTTGTAATAACAACTTTTCACGTTATAAAGTGATACTAATCCGTATTTCTTTTTCTGGAGTGATACACTTCAAAAAACCTTACATTCAAAATAAGAACAGTATTTTTCTCCTCAGTGATAATCCCATGTGTTGTTTGATTCTCAAAGTCTTTCCAGAATGTAAAACAATATGAGCAACCACAGAACAGATGAGATGATATTTTCCTGTTCTGTCTTGCAGAAAGTACATTTGTTATCAACATGTAAAAATCTGGAGATGTGTTTGTTGGATTCACAGTAGCCTATGTAGTATCTTAATATGTATTTATTTAATTTTATTTGTGATGCACAAAATGAAAGGAACATGCTACATGTTAACATCTATAAAATGAGGGTTCTGAAAAGATTTTCCTAGAGCTGTAGAAACATTTTTCAAATATGTTATTGGAGCATTTGCTGCTGACAGTAACAACACCATTTATAGAAGAGTCCACACAGATACATGAACCTCATGTTGTTTCTTAGCTTTTCATAACTGGGTACAGTGGTGCAAAGTAAAATAAGTACAGTAAATTTCTCAAGTACAATAATTAAGAATTTATTACTTGTACTCTACTTGAGTAATTCCACTTTATTATTTTACTTTACGCTGCTACATTTGAGAAAGAAATATTGTACTTTTACCAGCTCAAACATTAAAATAATTAATTATTATTCTGTCAAATTAAAGATTATAATCCAGTAATATATTAAACATTATTCTGAAATGGTCCATTCTGATTAATGAGTACTTTTACTTTTGGTACTTTAAGTATATACTTTGATGCTGATACTCTTGTACTTGAGTTATTTTATAAAGGCAGGACTTTTACTTGAGTAATTTTACACTGTGGCATTGGTACTTTTACTCAGAAGATGATCTGAATACTTCTTCCATAACTGATTGGGTTGATTGATTAACTGATTTAATTTATGGCCTATGTGGACAAAACAATTTGAGGGATAATATGTAACACTTATTTCCAACATGGTCCCTGATGTCATAAAAAAAAACGGGACACACAGAATCTCTGAATCAATAAACAACAAAAATAAAACAAACAAACAAACAAAAAACAGTAATGACACTTCAAATACCTGTCCAAGTATCCTCCTTTTCAGTCACAATTCATAGGTCCTAAGAGCATTCACAAAGCCAATAAAAGCACTGTAATAGAGACTAATAAAAGCAGTAAAATTTCACAATTTACAAGAAAAAGATAATATGGATTTTTTATTAAGTAGTTGATTTTTCTTGATGGGAGCATTTTCTTCGAGGAAAAAGTCGGTAGTTTTCACCTGCGGCCACAAGATGGCGCCAAAGCTGCACAAATGAACTCTCCCGAGAGGATACAGGGGGCAATAAACGGGGCAATAAATGGTTTCAGCGGTCACTAAACCAGCGTTTACAGTGGTCTAACTCATCCCAGGCGTGTGCTGTTTATACATGTTATATCATCTTGAGGTTGAGGGGAGTTTCTGCAGCTCCTGATTCGGAAGCCATCTTAATCCCCTCTGAGCAGCCACCGGAAGCGCTAGATAAAGCCGAGGTTGTAAAGTGCGTCACTGCTGCTGAGAGTGGACGAGCCCGCAGTGAAGTCCCCACCACCACCGACACCACCGACACTTTTCACTCCTCTGCTGCTTCCACAAGACACCCGAGCTGCAGTCTCCCCCTCCAGCATGGTGAAGATCGCCTTTAACTCGGCTCTGGCGCAGAAGGCGCTGGGCAAAGAGGTGCCGGCCGCAGTGACGGTGAGATAACGGGGGCTTCAGTGTCTGTCTGAGCCCGGTGTCTGGTTTTAGTCTGGCGGTGGCGGGCCTGCACCGGCCGCGGGCACCGAGCTGTGACCGGGGACTGCATCTGTGAATGATCTAAATCGCTCGAAATACGTTACTTTGCATGTTGCAAATTTGAGGATTAGCAGTGTTTTTCCTAAAAAAAAAAAAATGCACGTAGACTCATAGTGCACCTGATGCAGCAGCACAGTGGGACCGCCCATCATCTTCTAACAGCTGTTCTGCAGAGGCCGAGCGCTCAGTGGGATTAGAGAATCAAAGCTGTGTGCGTTGATATTTAATGTATGCAATGTTATAAATCACTGTAGAACAGCGTGTGTAAATATATTCTGTGTGTGTGTGTGTGTGTGTGTGTGTGTGGTGTGGTGTAGGACCCTGAGCTGGCCTCTGCTCCAGCGGGTAACGAGGGCTCCACAGGTCGTTGTCTGCTCACCCTGCTGGGCATCGCCTTCATCCTCAGTGGGCTCATTGTGGGGGGAGCATGTCTCTATCGGTATTTCACCCCCAAGGTAAATATGTGCATGCGTGTTTGTGCGTGGTATTACTAGCTATGTATTACCACTGTTATAACAGTTTTTTTTTTACGTTTTCTGTGTGTTTTATTAAGTGATAAACTGGTCAGTTGATCGGCCGATAAATCGGGCCGATTATCACGCGTTTTTAGATCATAAAATTGGCCGATGCCTGCGCTCATGAGGCCAATATACAGAAATGTATCTAGACTAGGGCGGTAGTGACTGATTTTTTCATTGTTGATTAATCTGATGATTATTTTCTCGATTAATTGATTAGTTGTAATATGGTGAAAAATGTTGATCAGTGTTTCTCAAAGCCTTAGGTGATGTCCTCAAATGTGCTGTCCACAACACAAAGATATTTTGTTTACTGTCACGGAAAACTAAAGAAATAAGAAAATATTTAATTAATGATAATTCATTTAACAGTTTACGACTAATAGATTAATGGTTGTGGCTCAATCTCATCAATGTGGCTGCTGTGGTATGAAGTTGCTTTGGAGCCCTGTACTATAACTCCTGTGCATCCTGCTGTAAACATTTGCCTAAATTTCCTCAGTCAACTTTTTTTTTTAATGCAACACATTTCTCCTGTCATCTAAACGACAGCAAATCTAATCTAAAATGGTTGCAGGCAAGTGTTAAATGTTACACATACATTCTGAAATCTGCAGCATAACTCAGTGTAGTTTCCTATTTCATCAATTAATAAAAAAAATGCATCTAAAACAACATGGTACTGGCTAAGATAAGCACGTATATTAGATTGTAATGTGCATGAAATAATGGAATTATTAGGCCATTGAAAAACCCATATCGTTTGACCACTGCGTTTATTGTCTCTGGGCCGGTCTAACTTGTGTGTGTAAACTTTGTCAAACGGACAAACGATCAGAGAATATCTGTCCGTGTCATATACAGTCACTGCAGTGTGCAGAGTTTGAGTCCAGCAGAGGGGGCCTTTGTTGCATGACACAGCTGTCTCTCTTGTCTTGTGTTTCCTTTCTGTTTCTACACTGTCATCGTCTAATAAAGGCAAAGTGATTTTTAAAAAAAATTAAAAGATCATCAATCATTATTAGTCGTATGAGCGATCACACATTTATTTTACAGTACACTAATAAGGTGCAACAAGTCGAAATTTGTATCAAATTAAACAAAAACTAGAGATATATTCTTTATGAGACAATGTTAAACCCTTTATTAGACCTTCATTAGAGTGTAATTTGGGACGCATTGCTACAGAACTGTACTCTAATTTAAATAGAAATTTTTGCAATGCACTTGTGTTGTAATGTGTCCCAAATTACCCTCTGATAAAGTCTAATAAAGGGTCTTATAAAGAGCATTTGATGCAAAGTACAGCTTGTTACGCCTTATTAGTGTACTTTAAAATAAAGTATGATCATATAAGTATTATTTTTTTTTTTTTTTAGATAAGGGAGACATCATTGTCATCCATCTGTATACACTGTAGTGCAGCACACAGAGAAATCAAATTGTGTTTCTCTCTGGTCCCCAGTGCAAAACAGAAAGAGTGATTGATGCAACATTCAGTGGGAGTGAAGCAACATTCAAATTACTGATGAGGTGCAAACAAATCAAGATATAAAACAAGGTATAAATATGACTGTTAAAGAGTTCTAAAAATAGAAGAGTACAAATATGAGTAAGTGTGAAAGTGCAGCAGCAGTTTGATGGTCCCTGAAGACATTTGTGTAGTCAGAGAGACACAATCTCAGATGCTACACTTTATTTCTGTCAGTCTGACCAGAGACGTGTCATGCAGGGACGAGGAGGTGGGGGACAAGGCTGAGTGCTACTTGAGTTTAGGAGGAATTGTTAAGGCTGCTCTCGGCTGCTGAGGGGACTCTCTTGTCTAGATTGCTGACTCCTGCTCACTTCCGCCTTCAGAGAAACTGCAGACTTCACAATTTTTCGATTTTTTTGCTGCGTTGTCAGTAGGTGGGTCTCACATTCGGTACAGTATCTCCGTGCCCACGGGCGTCTTTTGTTATGCAGATGAAGCAACGCCTAAAATTCTCTTATTAAACTATTAATACCACGCATAAACACCACTTAATTCAAATGAAAATCAGCTTTGTTTAGGAGATTCATCCTACTTACAAATTGTGATATTAGAGACTCAACATGCTTCAAGTCTTAGTGGACTCCTCTGTCTTGTCTTGTTCAAGCAACAAGTTTCCTTTAAGAATTAATTTTAAATATCTTATCACATTAGTCCCTTGAGTGTGGATACAGATACTACAGCTTATACTGAGAATGAACACCCAGTCCACAACATTGCGCTGCCCAGCTCTACCCAAGTGCTAGAAAGACAAGCGAGATCCAGGCAGGTATTTGTCACGGGAGTTTGTCAACTAAATGGCTGCAATTTAATCGATTATTAGATTAACATTCAGCAAGTAGTGACAACAGGATGCGAATGCTCATGTTTTTCTGTTTCTACAGGATGTTTAGATGATGTTTGGCTGCTGTTTCCATTCATGTTAGATATAAATATGTGATAAGCAAGGATGTGCACTGGTGGCAGGTGCTCAAGAGGGAAAAAAGAGCACCCCCTCATAATTACTTATATTTAAAAAAAAAAGTTACATATAGTAGCACATCTTTATTTATTTTAATGGTGCAAAGTACATTTACCTGGGTACTATACTTAAAGTTACTACGAGGAACTTCCATATTTTGTTGATTTTGGAGACAAAAACGGTAGTGTTTTCACTGCAATAACCACAAAATATTACATCGGAAATGAAACTATCTGAATAAAAAGCTCCTCTTGCTTCCTTTTAACTCACTAATGTACTACTCACTGTAACTTTACCTGGAAATATGTAATAATAATAATGATACGTTTTATTTATAAACACTTTTCTTGGTATTCAAAGACATTTAAATAGGTTAAAAGTGAATGCAAATTTGTTGCATCTAATTTTATAGAGAATCCAGTTTCATAACCAGTTAACAACTCCTTGTAGTAGGTTTAGGTGCAATTTTGAGGTACTTCACCTGGGGTTTTCCATTTTATGCCACTTTCTACTTCTGCTTCACCACATTTCAGAGAGAAATATTGCACTTTTTACTTCACTACATTTATTTGACAGCTTAAGTTACAAATTACTTTACAAATCTTTACACTCAAAACACACGAAGAGTTCATAAAATATTGATATCGATGTTTTAAATTGAAATTGATGTTATAAATTAAACTACCCAACAGTTTAAACAAGTACAGCTGAAACAATTATTAGATTAACAGAAAATTGTTTGACAGCTACTCTGATAGTTAAAACATTTTGTGGTTTCCTTTTAATTATTTTAGTCAACATAATGTATTTTTCCCAGGTTTGAGGTTTGGACTGTTGGACAAATCAAACAATCAATCGATTAATGGAGAAAATCAGTATAATGAAAATAATCATTGGTTGCATTCCTCCACCTCGACGAATTACAGCAGTAAAATCCTGCTTTTACATTCATGCACAAATAATAACAATCTAATATCATGTATAATTATATAACAGTCACAGGGGACACTTTACTGCATTGAATACTTTAACTTTTAATACTTTAAGTACATTTTCCTGATTAGACTTACATACTTTTTCTTAACTGTTGTGCCTGTGACAGGGGAAGTTGAAGAGGGAGGGATGGCGGCACACGTGGCCGCTCAGATGCGGTTACGGGCGCTGCAACATGCTTGAAATTGAGAATTGATGCACCTGGCCAAGTTTAAAAACTAAAATCTTAAATTAGGAAACGAAATAGAGAAACAAATGTCTTGCACAAAAGGTGCTCTCCTGTAGTCAGAGGCCGAAAGGGCAGCTGAGGGCAGCACATGAGTTTAACCTGTGCACATGCCTGAGTGATAACATGAGTTTTTGTGTAAGTCTGAGTCGACATGACAGAGAAACCACAGGCTGCGTCTAACGTCAGATGAAGGACTTGTGGTTTCAGGGGGCAGAGATCCACCTCGCCACTTTTTTTTTTTTTTTACATATGATGACATGTTTTTGTTCCTGTTTGTAACTGATCAAACGTCTCAGTGTGACACCTCACAAAAATACCTCTAGTGCAGGCGGTTCATGCTGACTTTTGACATTTGAAATACAAATGGGTAAAGTAAAGACATGAAAAGAGGTCAGTTAACACATGTCTTCACAAAATAACACCTTGATATATTTATCATAAACTGATATCTGAAAAATGCAGGAAAATCCTGGGGGTCATTTTCACAAACAACCTGGGAGTACTCTCAGAGAACTCCAAAATTAGCCTAAAACATTCTATCAAGGATTCATAGCTCAGGAGTGATTCAGGAAAATTATCAGTGCGACCCTTACAGAGCAAGGAAGGGACAGAAACATTATATTGTTTGCTAAGTAGGTAAAAGGTTAACAAAATGTTTCATTGTTTGCAAGTTAACTAGCTAAGTTATATTGTTTGGTAGCCAGCTAAAAACTTAATTAGCCTAATTAGCCTCGTCATGATGACTCGGTAGAGAAGCTTTAATTTCTTATCTGCAAAAAAAAACCTCTTAGCTGAATTATCAGCTGGAGTGAAAGAAAGAAGAGAAGCAACAAGAACATATTTGGGTTGAGTCTGTCCCGTAACTTTCTTTGAGGAACTTAATTATTTTGCTCAGTCCATCTCAAAAAGGTCTTTTTAAAGTTAAACCTCTGCAAATATGAGTTTAAAGTAAATACTGGATGATACGGTAAATTGGAGTTTAAAGTTTTGGTGCAACAGAATTGAATTTAATCAAGTAAAAGCTTCCCCGAGGATTAAAGAAAGGCGGTTTAAATTAAATCTTTATTAATTTTAAGCTTGTTTAATGTTTGGTGCAACATAATTTAAAGTTAAACCACGATTTAACTGGGTTTAAAAATTAATCCATGTTTGTGGAACCCAGCCTCAGTGATGATGGTCATGCAGTGGACAGTAAAATCAATAGTATTTAGTCTCTGTTAAGACATGGTGTTTTTATGAATACCATTTTATTTAATGAAGACAAAAATCATAAAGCCATACTTTAAAAATGTTTCAAAACACAGACCTACTTGTGCAGTAGTCGGCTCCTATGCTTATAGTTGTTTTATTTATTTATTTATTTGCTTAAGTTTATTCACCATGCAGGTAATTTTAGTACTTAATATGTTTAATATTCATGGTAGAAGCTCCCTGAATGCCCCTCTGTGAGCCTGCGAGGTGTGGCCACCCAGTGGAGATGAAATGAACTGCATCATTCTGTGAAAGTGTAAAAGTGCTTTTTTTTTACAAATATCTTTGTGTTGTTATCACTTCCCTTTCCTGTGTGACAGCGTTTTTGCATTGGAGACGCTCCTGAGATTGACCGCAGACATTATCCTGCACGATCTAATCTGTAGTGTTTTCTTATTAACTCACTTAATATAATTCACCGTTTCGAGAATATTTCCCTGCCAGTTTCTCCTTCGCTTTAGAAACTCATCACCGTTAAAAGTCCTTCTCCCTACTCGCCTTAGGAACTCTCTTAAGGGCTAAGAAATCTTGTGAATAACTTTTATCTTTACCAGGATCTAATCTTAAGTTTAACGGGAAATTCTTAGAGAAGTCATAATTCTAAAAATTTTCTCAGAACCTTTTTAACTAGGAACCTTTATGAATACGGCCTCTCTTTATTTTTTTGCTGTTTATTTTTCCTCAGCTGACCCACTATATTTGCTTGTTTTTGTCTTTTGCGTGCATTAAAGTGATTCATTTTGCTCTCACTCGGGCCTGTGACCTGCAGAGGCTGTATCACGGAGCGATGCAGTTCAATGACATGTCGGGCGGAGCTGGGGGAGAGAACCAGCCGTACTACCTGCCCCGGGTGGAGGAGGAGGTGGAGATCTCCGACAGCATGGCCGTCATCAGCGTCCCACCCCCCCGCTTCAGGCCTGGAGACCCTGCTTACATCCTCCATGACTTCAACAGGGTAACACTCGCACGCTGCAGATGCTGGTGCGCTCCTGTTCGTGTAGTTCGAATTCCTCCCCTGATTTATTTGTGTGTGTGTGTGTGTGTGTTGGCGAGCAGAAGCTGACGGCATATCTGGACCTGACTCTGAGGACCTGCTTCGTGATTCCTCTGAACACCTCGGTGGTGCTCCCCCCTCAGGACCTCATCGACCTCTTCTCACAGCTGATGGTGAGTGGTGATCAGCTACAGCCCGAGCTCGGATGATAAAGGAAAAACCCTGTACTGACACAGCACTTTCGCTGAAGCTCATGCATAAGCCCTGAAAATTAAGGTCTAAATGTTACCTGGTGAAATCCAGGGATTTATGATAATTCCAGAGATTGTCTGTGCTTTAATCCTGTGCAAATCTGACATTTCTGTCATTTGTAAAATAAAAATTTTCCAGCACACGTCACCTTCCCCTATTCCAGACAGTCTGGGATATTAGTAACTCCGTATGAATCAGACTGAGTAATCTACACCAGAATTTAGAGCTCACATATTTCTTCTCTTTCATTGTCTTAGACATGTGAAATGAAAAACAAAGTTAAAGAGACAGTTTGGATAATTTAATGTGGCGTTGTGGGAGATATTTATTGATATTCGGTGTATTACCTACAGTAGATGCAGGCTGGAACGCCGTCTGTTTGGAGAGGCCGAGAGCGGCACCAGCACGGAAGCTAAGCAATAAACTGCTCTGGACACACTTATCATTTATGTCTACCCTAAATTTAGAATGTCTTCACGTCTTTACAGTGGCGCCAGACTGCCTTTTCTGACAGGAAACCACCGTTTCATTTGCCAAATATTGCTCTCTTAAAACCAAGCAAACTCCATGACTAAAATCAGTCATTTTACCTTCGAAGAACAGGGGAGCTGCTGGCGCACGGCTGCCTCGATGTGTTAGTTCGTTTGTGTCATTGTGTGACCACAGTGTCTGAACTGACCTTTTATAACACTTGAAGTCGCTCAATAACGCAAACAAAGTAAGCAGTGATAGACCAGCAACACCTGTGTCCTGTGAGGTAAAATGAGTAATTTCACCCACAGAGTTTGGTTGGTTTGGAGACGGTGATATTTGGTTGATATAGCTGCAGTTTCACATTGGAAAAGGCTGTCTAACCACAAAATGTTGTGTTGTTTCAGTTTTTGTCATACTGCATGATCAGGTTGCCATAGCAAATTTGTTTTTTTTTTGTTTTTTAGTGAGAGTGCACCGTGGTCAGTAAAACCAAGTTTAAGAACAGTCAGTCCGAAGCTCTCGGTGCACGCATGTAGGCACTGAGAGTTTGCTTGGCGTCACCGAGTTCTCCACCATGGCAGGTTGTACAGCATTTGGTGTTTGGTGGGTGGTGGTGCAACCAGTGAATTTCATTATCCGCTGTCAAAAGTGTTTCACCAAATGCAGAAGTTTTGGGATGATTCATAAATTCGACAAAGTCCTGCCCACTCTCTGTTTTCACATTTGGCTGCAGTCGTGTTCGCCGAGCGTGCTGTGAAAGTAGTTGCATGAAACATGTTTTCTGAATCCTGCGTGACACCTTGTGTTTTTGTCCCAGTCTGGCTCTTACCGCAGCTACCTGGTGCACGAGGACCTGGTGGTGACGGAGCGTATCGATGACATCAAGCCTCTGGGCTTCTACATCCGCAGGCTGTGTGATGGAAAGGAGACTTACAAGATGCAGCGCCGCTCCAGCCTGCCAGGTGTGGAGTCACAGTTCAGCTAACACTCTGACATACTGTCATGTTTGTCCTTCACTATTTAAAATGCATTTTAATTTTATGCCTCCACCATTTTGTACGAGCTGATGCACTTTTTTCAACAAAATGCTCCTCTGTTTTAAAGTCAAGTTGAAATTTGGGTTCTCCTCATTCTTTGTGACCATGTTTGGACATATTTGTGAGCGCAGCATCCAAGCTTCAAGCCTCTGGGGTTTTTTCTCATGGCAGTGGTTGACTCACATCTGCGAGGGCAACATGGCTACATTACATCAAAATTGAGTACGACAAAACTCAATTCAGCTCATTTAAAATAAGCTAAACACAGACTGTTTGTATTTGGCTTGAACTCTAAAGCTATTAAATGCTCATTTCTGATCATTTTTTGGGATCAGGACTCTGCTGCTGGTCACAGACTAACAGAATTAAAAGACTGAGGGAAACAGTACAAAGTAAAAGTATTAATATATAATAAATGCACACTCTGTTTACATCCTGTTATGCACGCATGAGCTATCACTTATGCCGAAGCGTAAGAAAGGGTGACAAGTTTTAAAGCCGCTAGCAAAAACAGATAAAGCAACACTTTTTTTGTTGATCTGTTTTTTTTTCTAGCCTTCTGATCGTTTAAAAGCAAAATGTGTTAATCTTACCCTGTTTTCTCCTGCAGTATAATTAAAAAGAATGCATTAGAATAAACTCAAGGCCAAAGTTTAATTAGTGATCTAGCAACAGTGTCATTACTCTAAATGTGATATTGACCAATTTAAGAGAACATTCAAATAATTAGTGCAAAACAAATACTGTCCTGCTTTCTTCTGCATGCATGCTTTACATGTTAGATATACACAATATGAAGGCTATTTATCAGCTGCGAGAATAGAGAGAGAGAGAGATTGTGACTCTGTATAATCTGTTGGGCGGCAACATTACACTACACTCATGTTACTGCCACCGTTCTCCACAAATGACCCAGCAGTTAACAACATTAGCAAGACGATTCTTGTGTCTTCAGGATTTCCAGCTAGCAGACGAATGCAGATAAAGTTAAGAAGAGTGTGCTGTGTGTATAAGAAGTGCTGCCTCTCAACCTCATAAATTAGTAACTTGTCATCCCCGCTGGAGGGGAAAGAGAAACATCAGGGACATTACTGTCAATTTTGACAAAAGAAACTAGGTTGGACTTGAAGCAAGTGCACAAAACTAAGAGTTCACTCTGGCTGTATGTTAGGTCGTGTCGTTAAGGTCTTGGCTCGAGCTGTATGATTGCCTTTTGGTGTTTGTCAGTGCAGGTGCATCCAAACGAGCATCCACAGCATCAGATGCTCGTGCTCCATTGTCTTTATGATAATCGCTTTGAGTGGGCGCAGGCTCCCAAAGCTCTTGGAACTGATGAAGTATTTTTAGCGCCTGCCCACACAGATATCGCACTAATCAAATTACCAACGCCAACAATTCACACCCCCCTGGAGAACACTAATGTAGAGGAGGCTCTTGCTGCAGAAAATAAAACCAACTTAAATGACTTCTTTTGTGTAAATCACAGTTCTGACCAAAAAGGACACAAGTTGAATGGACATTAAAGGAGAAATATGCGATATATTTATGTACTAAATCAGGAAATGACCATGATGTGTCATCAGAGATCAAGGAAACATTGCTAAGTTCAAATACTGACTTCTCTGACGACAACAATTTCCACTCTGGTCAGAACTTCCTTTTTTTTTGTTTTGGCCACACTGCCTGTTTCACGTTTATTAACTTTACAAGGAGCTGAAATAGATGCTGAACGTTCACAAAATGAGCAAGTTTATCTGTTTATGAGTCACAGTCGATCTTTGACAGACAATTGACAGTTAGAAACAGCTGATAAACTTGCAGAGTAGTAAAGTGTTAAAGTGTTGCACTTGTCTTGTGCTCCTGCAGCCTGCCTGAGCTTCCTCAAGTCTGGGGAGGAGGGGCTGTGGGGAAACAACCTGCTTTAACCTCTATGGCTCTAACTCACCATTTGGACTGCAGCATTCATTTTTGAACACTAGAGAGCCACATATTTCACCTTTCAGAGCAGTTATACTGATTTCTGCATTCATTTCATGTCAAACAAGCAGCCACTTGAATGTTTAGGACTAAAGGTTTGTGTGTTTCTTCGTGTCTGCCAGGTGGAGGCATCCAGAAACGCTCCGCGGAGGAATGTTTCACCATCCGCCACTTTGAGAACAAGTTTGTGACGGAGACCAACATCTGCAAGGCTTGATGGGAAGGACGGAAGGCATGAGTGTAGATCAGAAAGTGAGTGATGGAGAGAATGAGCCAGAGACAGACAGACAGAGAGAGAGAGAGAGAGAAGAGAGAGAGGGAGGGAGTAGGCGAAGGAGGAAACAACTTTTAGATGAAAGTTAATTTTGTATAAATCTCTAACTACAGTTTTTGCGTACCCCTGCTTTAACCCCAGTGATCAGTGGTTTTAAGTTCCAGCGTTATATAGCCTAACCTTCGACCCCCCCTCCTCTGCTGTATGCCCCTGAAGCTGTATAAGTCATAGCTCTCTTGCTCTAATATTCACTAGCTAGTCTTGTACTGATGATAACCAGCGTCAGCCTGCTTACTGAGAATCTACTAAGTTTTATTTGTTCTGTTGGTTTTCGTTCTGTTGCCGTAGCTAGCTGCAGACTTATCGTTGTTACTGTATTACAACATCCGATCACCTCCAGACGAGAGTTGTCAGTCCCTCTAATGAATATCCTGAGAAGTCATTCATATCAGACCTGTGTGTGTGTGTGTGTGTGTCAGCTTACTGTTCCCACTAGAGCCGCCTCGACCAGATCTACTATACTGTGTGTTCTAGTGTGATATAGCACAAGTCACCCTGCAGATGTATGGTACAGTACAGTTACACATGTAACATGGATGTCGGTGTCTGCTTATGGATGGTGCGGAGATGCTCGAGCCCAAGAGCTCTCAGTCACCACTTTTGTAGATATTTCCCAGAGTGCCCCTGCTGCTCCCGGAGCCCTCTGCTGTCCCGCTGTGTGATGACTTCATGTAACTGATGGTGAACAGTCCAGCACCCTATGACCTATGACCAGTGTTTGTGTTCGTGTAGAAAAACCTCATTTTGTGACAATAAACGGTCGATGAGCTACAAGAATGAATAAGCTAAAGGGAAATTTTCACCAAATTTGAGAACACTTTCTGTCAGAGTTTTTGAATTCTTATTTATGAATTTGTAGTCCCATGATGTGAGATGACCTTTACTGAGATAGCTGTGATAAATAGCTCACTGTAAGTGGCTATAAGTTTTGCAGAACACTGTATATTTAAAATTGTACCAGGAACAATGTTTGTAAAGAAATCCGTCAAAGAATTTGCATAAAACACTTGATTGTCCTTGTTTTGAAAGCCCTTAGGGGAAAACTTGAAAGTAATAAAAAAAAAAAAAGGCCTTTTGCCAAATAACTTCAAGTGATTTTCGATGGTTTCCCACTCGATGCCTGCACAGAAAGACAATCAGACAGGAAGTGTGCTTGTAAAAACATGTCTCTGTCTCAGCTTTTTAACAATACTAGAAGATTAGATACAAACCAATGTTGTGTGCAGCTACTGAAATGAACTTCACTTTGTTGCTGAATAAAGTTACATTTCTTTACCTACTGAATTTTTGAACTGTTTGCTCATTATTATAGCATCAATGGAAGCTTTGTAAAACTAATAATAACCCATCCACCCACCCACATGCCCCAAAGCATTTAATCAGAATATCAGTTTGTTTGACATGTGTGAAGTGGCTCTGCCCTCTGTGAAGCGTCTCATCTGCCGGAAATATAAAACAAGAAGAAGAAGTGCTTCAGTTGTGGATGTATTTAAAGATCTCATTATGCTTCCATTGGTTTTGCCTTGATGATAGAATTTTCAAAATGGACCCACATCGTGTCGTGGGAACAATATTTTGTTTCTGTTCTTCTTTCTAATTAAGCAGCAGTCTCGGCAGCACATACTTCTCCTGCAATCTTTAAACAGGAGGGAGTGCAAGAGGACTTTTACAGCTCTTCAAGAACGGTAAATACCCCCACGTGGGGTAGACGTGCAGAAAGAATATTCCAACCAGAGACAAATAATCAAATTAAAGCTGTATTATGTAAAATCTCCACATTAAAATTTTAAAAAGATGTGAGACATACTGACATTATCCCAAATGTTTCTAATAAACAGAGAAAACAAGAGAAATCAGTCATTTATTCATGGTAATGGTCTGTTTCCTGCGAGCCATTGCCAGCTGGTTGCTTTAACATGAAAACACGGGATACCTCAGAGAGTGAGGGAGGAACTCGGCGCAAGTGACAAAATATAACGTGAATAAAACTTTAATATTACCTCATCCATGAACTTGATTCCTGCCTGAGTCACGTCTGATAGATTTTCCTTGATATGATTGTTTCAAAGTGAAGAAAACAACTCCCATGATCCCACACTGCTTCAGGATATTATCACACTTTGTCTTTTGAGATTGTTTTAATGTGAGAGAGACGCCTAGTGTAAATACTTGTATGTTTAAGCATTTACGTGGTTATTAGACACTTATGTTTTCCTATTGAACATATTCTCAAAGGTTTACACGACCACTCTCAACCCGATTAAAAATTCCTTCTGATCGTGCTGGATCGAGTTAGTTTCCTCCAGTTGAGGTGGTTACATTAGGTATTTTTAATCTGATGGGGCCATTATTCTGACTATTAGTGGAATATAAGAGTCCATGTATATGCAGCTAGTGATTTCAGTGAGGTGAGGAGCCTGCACAGAGCCCAAAAGATACTAAAAGACAATACCCACCCCAGCCATAGTGTCCTCACCCTACTGGCATCTGGCAAGAGATACAGAAGTATCCAGACAGATCACATGCTTTCCTACTGAAACGCTTGAAAAAACAAATCAACAAAACCATGCCAATGCTAATAAAAGTAACGGATGAGGAGTAGTTTGGACTGCACTTCAGAACACATCAAATGGCATATGTATACGCACACCACTTTCCAGTTTTCAGTTCCTATGAAAATGATGATAAGCAATAAAACAAGAAAAATAGAGAATCCTCTGACATAAAAAGAAATAGTGCCTTTTTATGATAGACTGGATGGTGTTCTGTGTGGAAGTGCCTGTGCTCATGAGGAAGTGTATTGTCAACAGAAAGAGGGCTGAGGCTCCATCAGAGCTGAAGTGGACCAGACAGAGAACTGAGTCCTCTTTCAAACTAACTGACAGTTAACTCAAAAAGAAATGACTCCCTCCTCTGTCGGTCCACTGCAAAGAGAAATGAGTTTGTTTCATTTATATAAAACTGTATGTGAAAACACCCTTAATCTCATCATACAGCCCTGTGTTGTCTAATGAATTATAAATCTACCTTGCACCTTTATCGTCCTCTGCAAGCTGTTAGCTTATTGTGAATTTGCATGTTGAGGAAACATGTAGCTGGTTTAGCCATTTGCCTGATTCTCATTTCCTGATACTTATAAGAGATGTTGGCACTGACGGAAAGTTCATCCTTCATAACAGGAACAGCTCACTCATCACCAGGGCAGATTTAGAAAGAACAGACACAGCTTTTATTGAAATATAAATAGGAAAAAAAAATTCACATTTTGAAACTTGCTCCCATATTGTCCTCATGTTTGCATGTAAATTATATTTCCTTAGTTGATAGGAATGCATAGACTTTATCTCAGGGTTTAGTGGTTGAGATTAAAGGGATAGTGTGTGTTATTTGATGTAGGGTTGTGTGAAATACTTAGTGATAGTTAAGTGTATTAGCTAAAGTAGATGCCCCCAGTTGGGAGAAGCAAAGAGGAGCGCCAGCATGGAAGCAAAGCAATGTACTACTGTGGACAGTGTCTGCAAACCACTTAAAAACGTCCAACTAAAAAAAAAAAATCAATACATTGTCAGTGTACACTATATTAGAATATTTCACCACTTACTTTGCCATCAACAACCTTTTTTGCAAGAAACCTCTCCAACCAAACTCGACTGGCGAAATCAGTAATTACTTTGCAGAACACAGGACTTGCTGGTCTCTCGCTGTCTCGATCTGTTGGTTTGTCTGTGTTATTGCGTGACTTCAGCGAATCCAAACTAATCTTTTAAAGCACATAAGTCACACCATAACGCAAACAAACTAGCTGATTGAGGCAGAAGTAGAGCAGCAACTCCCACGTTCTGCAAAGTAAAATGACTGATTTTGCCCTATGGGGTTTGTTTGGAAGCAATATTTGGCTAAACATAACAGTGACTTCCTGTGAGAAAAGGCAGACTGATTGCAAAGAAAAGTGGTGAAAATATATATTTTTTTAGGTAGACCTTTTGGTGCTGACCCTGTCCACAGCAGCACATTACTTAACTTCCACCACCAGTACTCCTGCCGCTCCTCCAAACGGGGCGTGTCGATCGCCATCCTCTGTAGGTAATACATTGACTATGGATAAGTACCTCAACCCTAAATAATCCGAACTATCCCTGTAAACTGCTGCTCCCTGTCGTCTAGTCCTCCTCCGCGTCCTCTCCTCCAGTTATACAGGACAGCCGCCTGCTGAAAGCCATGCTCTCTGGTATCTCTGGCTTGCTCAGTCGCCTCCAGAACTCATCGGTTGTGAAATAGTACATGAGTGGGTCCAGGCTGCAGTTCAGGCTGGCCAGGCAGAGCGTGACTGGGTGACTTCGCAGAATCAAGTCCCTGAGGGGGCAGCTGCGCAGGGCATTGGCTTTAACCAAGAAGTCCAGAGGCATAGTGACATGGTAAGGAGCAAAGCACACCAGGAAGACCACGGCACAGCTTAGCACCATCCTCAACGCCCTCCGCTTCTCCCCTCGGTCAGGGATTGCCTCCGCTGACCGCTCCCGGAGGCTCCCGGCAGTCAGACAGGTGCAGGCCAACACCAGGATGAACGGGATGATGAAGCCCAGCAGCTCGGCTACAATCAGGAGTGTCCAGGCCGCCGGCATGCCCACATTCCTCATGGGCAGCTCTGAGAAACACACCAGGTCAGGTCTGCTGAGAGCGGCACTGGCCTCTAAGGTGACGAGAGTTTTATTTAGATTAGAGTTTGGGTCACTGCTGGGGTTCCTCAGCAGAGGGAAGGGCAGGCAGCCCAGGAAGACTAACAGCCAGCCGAGGCCACAGATAATCATGTCTCTTTTTCGCGTGGACGAGGGGTACCTCAGAGGACGTATGATGAGCTCACAGCGACGCACGCTGACACACACCAGGAAGTAGATGGAGGCGTACATGTTTACGTACTTGAGATAGAAGCAGATCATGCAGAGTGGATGGCCGAAGGGCCAGGTGTTGTTCAGGTAATAGTAGATCCGCAGAGGCAGAGAGAGCACCTGAGGAGAGCAGAGAGTGTCAAGATGAATGTAGGAGAAAAACTACTAAAAAAAAAACCAGTCAAAAAAAGCTAAATCCTCCTATCTTTAGATAATGTTCTCTTAATGTGATGACAGACTGAGCAGGCATGAAAGCTGGTTCAGGGTAAATAAGGTGAAAAGGATGTGTGAGCAGAGAAAAACATCAAGTGAGCTGTTAAATGTATAATTATGATGACTATAGGATGGACACAAGTTAACAGAATCACATGATCGAGCAAAATTAAGTGCAAAGTAAAGCATGGATGGATGTTTCTGCAACTGCAGGCATTTTTAAGTCCCAGCAGTGAAATTTTGGATTCATGTTAAATTGTTTTAATATGATGCTTGATAATTATGTACACAGTAAAAATAATTACTATATAATGTAAACTAATAACATTTATGAAGCTTTTTATTGGTCCAAACACGTATTATGTTAATGTCTTACAACAGATAAGTGAAATGAGTTGACATTTCAAACTGAAGTGTTTTACAGAATGTTAAAATTATTTTTGTTTGCTGATTATTTATGATTTTTTCATCTACATGCGCCTGTTCCACACTTTCATGTCCTGAAAGTTTTTTTTTTCAAAGCCAAACAATTTCTATGGAAACAGAAGTTTGCAAAGTTAGCACGTAAGCACATGACTGGCATGTTGGGCCATTTGCACCACGTGATCCTCAAGAAAAATAACATAAAGATCATCTTCTCTTCAGGAGTGTTCACTGTGTGACCCTCCCAAACAGCTTAGTAATTGTGTATTTTGAACTAAGTTTGAAAAATAAATTCATATCACTGTTGAATTCATGGATGTTGGATGCTATGAGTCAAAGCTAACACAGGAGACCTTGTTAGCTGCAAACTTAGCAAAAAGGTCATTTCGGAAACTTGTCTTTGCTGCAACAGCTTTAGGTGTGGCAGGGTATTTTGCTTAAGAACAAATGGTGAAAACCAAAAAAATAAAAAATAAACATGATGTCTTTCAAGTCAACTTGGCAGGTCGGAGCTTTAGGAGACTTGGTCGAGCAGTATGGAGGCATTTTATGTTTGTTTGTTTTTTCTTCTTTTTTTCCCCGGTTATTATTTTACGTGTGAAAACTCATCACCGTTCACTTAACTAAACCTGACCTTCAGTGAGCATTAAGGTTAGTAGATAATGACTGAATTTTCTTTTTTTTTTTTACTTTTTATTTTTATCACATTTTAGGAACAATCAAAGAACATGTGGTCTCACATAAAATCAAGAAAGCAATCATCAGGTACAGGTTAACAGGTAGTTTGTCACCTTGACATTTCAGCATTAGTGCAAAATGTAAGTGGTAAAGAGAATAAGAGGAAAAAAGGGAGAGAGAAAAAGGTAAAACCCTAACCCTTATCAGTCACCCCTAAATAACAGACCCACTTTTTAATATTTTTCCCCTATGTCTTTCTGTAGGTGAAAAAGGTCATTTTTTCCATGGAGTGTATATAGTATTCATTAGTATAATATACAATCCCAATGAAAAGGTACAAAGAAGGGGGATTTCTCTGGAGGAAGCATTTGGTGACAGGTTTTTACATGCCACCAAAAAAATTTTACGAGGTAGACATCGCCTTTACATGAGCTTTCAGGAGCAACACCGAGGAACAGGGAGGAAAATGACGACGCATCAGTGTAAGACCCACGATCCCAGAGACATTAAGTCACCCACATTCTTCCAAAAGGGTTGAATTCTGGTCACAACCTAAAATACGTGATCACGGTCCATTTGTATTGATCCACATTTCCTCCGACACGGATGCTGGGTACCTGTTAGCTTGGATTTCAGCTTAGGTGAAATAAAGTATCAAATCAAGGTCTTAATGACTGAATTTTCTGAATTACTAAACTAAACTGTCAACTGTTTAAGTTGTATGCTCATATAAGGACATTTTAAAGTACTTATTGATGCATTTTCAGCACCTATAACTCATAACATTCATTCATTCACTCATGTGAAACATCCTAACTAAATAATGAATGACTGACAATATGACAGTTTGCCAAACTGTTTGTAAATGTTATTACAGCCATGTTATTATATTGCTCATCAGTCATTCAGTAACTATTAATACACCACCTATGGGTGCTTCATATGGGAAGTTAGAACTGTCGACAAATACATATGACGCTTATAAATGTACTCATATACAACTGCATTATGTGTGTTGTAAACAAAGTACTTATAAATGCTTGTTCGGTCTTTAAAGTGAAGTGTTTTGGGTTTAACAGTTGATTTAAAAAGTGATGCATAATTGTCCCTATCATCCACACAGAAGAGAATTTATCTAAACAGGAAACATGAATGATTGAAGTTATCTCTCCTCCTTTTAGATGAGTGAAAACCTAATAAAATAATCAGATATGAAGTGTCAAAGATGGGGAGGGATATTTACCTGCAGCAGGTCGGCCACAGCCAGGTTCATCATGAACACCACAGCCTTCTTGGTCTCTCTGACATAGGCCCTGAACACCCAGAGCGCCAGCACATTACCCAGCAGGCCCGGTGCTAAGATCACACTGTACACCACTGCATACACATGGTGCTGATACGTGCGGTGATCTTCACTGCAGCTGTAGTTCCCAAAGCTCATCTTAAGCCGGTTTACTGTCAACACAAGCAGGAAGCTTGTATCAGGAAAGCTGCATATAGTCCGGCGTTAGACGTGTTGGAGCGTCCATGCTGTCCGTTATGTCGAGGAGGAGTTGGTGAAGTTAAAGTCCAGAGATGGTGATAAGATGTTGATGTTTCAGACCGCATTCAATCCCGATCCCTGATCACTTGTCCGGTGCATGTGAGCGGCCGTCTGTACAAAACAGGACGATATTTGTGGCACAGTTAATAAAACTCTCATGGCAGCATGTTTTGCATGTTGCACAGATAACGATCAGACTTTGAAAAAGAATCACATTGTACAGCACTAACACACACATATGCAAACACACTCGCACTTGTCACCCATGTCCACAACGTGTTATACCATGACTCTGAGCAGTGCATAAAGCGATGCGTTGTGTGTGATCGCAGCTTCTGCAGCCCCAATTACAGTAAATATGCAAACCCACAGAGAAGTTGAGGCTACACTCTCCCACGTAGCATTCACTGTTGAGCACCTGCAGGGTGGCCTATAGCAGGCTGGTCTGAAACATTTTGGAGCGAGGCATAAGTGTGAAACTAGCGTGCTTACAGTAAAAGTCATACAGACCAGGCGTGTGGTTTTGGTTACCAAGTCAGAGCAGGACAAATATGCCCTCTGTACAATAAGTGAGCATAGGTGGGTGGAACAATAGTCTTCTGTGGTGGATACATCAATATGCTTTTTAACATTTCTGGCAGCACGAAATGAAAGTAATTTCAGAAGATCTGAGAAACCTTTTGGTCAAACTCTAATGAACCTAAGATGCTGATTTTTAACTTATCAAATGGAAATGCACAGCAACGTCTGGAGCTGAACTTCCTGCCTGTAGGCGTGTTCCACCTACTGGTGTAAACATCAGTGGGTTAGGCGTGCGCGGGTTCCGCATGGGTTTTCTTACTGTTTCATTTCTGTTCCAGACCATCTAAACCGTTTAAGCTCACACAACGTGATGCAGTTTAGTTTCTGTTATGATCTGGTGTGACTTCGACTAAACTGAGCCTAGCTAATTATGGAACAGAAAAAGAAATTGTTTTGTGTCATAAATAATACCAGTGATTCACCTGTTTCAACATCTGCCTTAACCTTTTGACGATTGTGTTCTAAACAAGTGTGGGCAAAGATGAAACAGAACGAAAATTTCATATCACAATTACAGCGACCAAAACGATCAAGATTATCAGTATTAACAGTTTTTTTCAAATGTGCAGAAAATTATTTCAGTGTGACAGCCACTGAAATCACTTCACCAAGTTTATATCGAAAACCTCTCAACGACTTTAAATGTCATCATGTCAGTGGTTTCATTCAGTGCCCGTCAAACCCACATGGCTGCTGCGACTGCGCCTGAGGGACTGTTGCTAACTTTGTTTGACGCTGGACAGTATTTGAGGTTTTCAAAGCACGGTATTCAAACATGGTTTTGATGATAATGAAAATGTGAAACATCAATACTAATCATCAGGAATCTTATTGTGGTTTATCATTAAACCAGCAATCATTTCATCTGTAACAGACACGGCGGCAGGATTTCAATTTTGGGTGGGCCTTTAAACTACAGAAGTTAACACTGTTTCCAACTCGTAGTCTCACTTTGACAAAACTGACTGATATCATGTTGTGGAGGGTGACTAGCACTTCCAGTTGATTATAACACTTTTAAAGTCTTTTTGAAAAAACAGTTTCAGTGCCGAGATAGCTTATTATTTCACTGTGGCACAGGATATCTTGTTATCGATAATTTCGTTATGGATCAAGTAGATCAATTCATTAAGAAAACTGACATTTTAATTCCTTTTAATTCATTTTCCTTTGATCTGGCTGGATTACTCTTTAAACTGATTGCAAGGAGAGGGAGAAACGGAGCAATCAGAGTACTGGGTGAGCTACAATCACTTTTGACAGGAGAGAGTGTGGTGCTCTGCGCCGCGCTCACTCATAAACTTAACTGTTTCTTGCTGTGGAGGTAATCTGAGGACAATCAAGTCAGGCAAGAATATTTAGCTCTGCCTCCCATATTGTCTGCACACACTGCACAGGTGTTGTTTACAGTAATAACACTCCAGATGGCCAAAAACGTTTTATGTGATTTTCTGGATATGAGTAAGAGGCTTGCTGGATGATATTAGTCCTGAGTGTGACCTTCTTCTCTCTGTACAACAGCGAAGATTTAACATAGAAATTGGGAGTAATTGTTGAAACACAAGGTCTTCGGTTCTACAGAGGAGTGAACAAAAACAGCTTCTCATTTCTGGCTGACGACTGTGGATTTGTCGGCTAAAATGACGACTCTCACTGGGAGTTTTCACAAGTGTAGCTGGGAAATGTGAGCTAACTCCTGAGTCAGTTGAGAAGTCCTTTACCAGCTGACTTTTTAATGTTTCCATCTGACACAGAATCCCGTAAAAGTGTATTAAATATGTAGTGCTACTTTACAGTTGTGTATGTGATATAACGTTAATGCTAAAACACTGAGGCTAAAGCTGGCTTACACCCCAGCAAACACTGGTCAGATGGTGAAATACGAAACGTATGCGTATGATAGATGACAGAAATACACTCATTAATGTGGGAAAAGGAAGCGCAGGGACGAGATTAAGTGCAGCATACTTTGAGACAGTCACCCAGAGCTAAGCTAACCCGGCTTAGACCTAAAAGAGCTAGCCAGAGACAGATGCGCCATCGTCTGCCCACTTTGGTTCTGCACCACCCACTCCCTCCTCGCAGTCATAATGAACAACCTGGGAATAAGCCATGAGTTTGCAAATGTAATGGTAACATAAGTTTGGCTGGAGGTAACATTACTGCAGCTAGTAAGCTAGCGTTAGTTAGGCGGGCATGCTAACATTCACAGCTTACGTTAGAGCAGGTAAAGACAAAGTTTAATACACTCCTCACGTGTCTGATTTTCTGTTTTACATTTGTGAAAGATAACAAAAAAGACGCCACTGTCCAGACTCATGAAACAAAGTATTGCTGGTCTCAGAGCTTCCTGCAAACTGTTTCAACATGGAGAGAAAGCGTGACAGGCCTGTGGCACTCTAGTTACGGTTGCAAAGCTGTGATTGCACAGCTGCTGCAGCTGGTGCCTCATTGTTAGGTAGTTAAGAGGATCCCCACCCAGGGGTCAGGGCTCCACCATATGGTCACAAGATAAATCTGAGTGGTCCTGAGAGGAAGTTCTCCTAAACAAATTCATAGTCATTTTTCGGACCATGACGTGACAAGAAGCCCCATATAGACTGTATTAAAGAAGTGGACGTACCCACTAGGTCTGTAAGTGAAGCCAGTGCACAATGATTTAAACCTGCATTCTTTCTGATAGCCAGCAGGGGGCGACTCAGTTGGCTGCAAAAAGAACCCAGATTATATTATAACAAATGAAAAAATGACCCTACTTCTCACTTGATTTATGACCTCAATAAACAGTTTGAAAGTTAAGTTGAAGTTTGAAGTTAAACTGATGACTTTATGGTCTCACTTGCTAGTCTCAAGCCTTCTTTAATACAGAATGGTGTTCATTTTGTTAATTATGGTCCCATTTGGAGTAAAATAGATGATAAAGCAGGATATGATTTATGGCATGGCTACCTTTATTGACAAGCCGCTACCAGAGCGACGTGTCAGTCAGAATAAAGGCATTGTCCGTGTTTTCATCTTAAAACTTTGACCCTTTCACAGAGTGTATGTAGTTCATGAAATGTAACTATGACAACAGTGTCACTTTGCTGGCCAGAATTAGTATCCCAATTAAGATCACAGTTGATGTGAATCAGTAGTGGAAAGAGTACTGAAAATCTGTACTGTTACATTAAATATTACTCAATTACAAGTAAAAGTACAAAGTACTCATCTCAAAAACTACTCAGAGTATTAGTTACTTTTTAACCGCTGATGTTTAATACATTATCAGTACCAGACAATCAATCACAGATGTTTCTGTTTCTCCACATCTTCAGTCTAAATTTCTCCCAGCATCCTCTCTGTTCTGCTCAGTGCTCACAGTCAACTCTGCAAACTAGGGTTGCAAACTTTCGGTTTTCCTTAACCGATAGTTGAAAATGCTGACAACTGATTGATGATTAATAATGTATACAAGATACAAAACAAATGGGGTTTTTTGTTTGTTTTGGTTTTGGCTTTTTTTTTTCTCATTTTAAGTTTTAGTTTCCTTATTCAACAAACGGCTCTGCCAGACAAAACACTGTTGAATGAGGTGCAGTTACTGCCATTTATAGACTACAGATTAAATATTCATGGGCAGTTTTAGTTGGTTAAATTCCTGATGCCGATTAATCGATTAATGATTAACATCCTTACTCCACACCTGTGCTGCTGCAGTGTTTAGTTTCTCATCTGTATGTCCTGGTTTTCATTGGCTGACTTGTGATCCACTAGTCTTATTCGCTACAAAAATGCAGATGAAAGTTTGGATGTTAATTCAACCTGTACTCAGTACTCAATTATGATTTTTAAAGTAACTAAGCAGATTACATGGTGAAA
This sequence comes from Lutjanus argentimaculatus, assembly GCA_034769285.1. Taxonomy (NCBI): domain Eukaryota; kingdom Metazoa; phylum Chordata; class Actinopteri; order Lutjaniformes; family Lutjanidae; genus Lutjanus; species Lutjanus argentimaculatus. Next base: position 27,431,079 of record JAWZSL010000006.1, read on the forward strand.
TTAATACTTAAGTACAAATAAATAGCTTGCGTGAACATTAGCTAATAACTTAACATTCACTATGCTACCAGAACCTGGCACTGTGGGGTCGGTAGCTTGTGTTATGCTATCTTCAAATGGGGTCATGTTTACCATGTTCACAAGAAAGGAACGCCCCCCACTTCTTGTGGTATTCGTGACCCCCAAAGTGGAAATTTTCTTAAAGTTTCACTAGCTTGTTTTGTTTAGCCTTGCTGGAGTCCACTGCATACAGTTTACACGACTTCCCTTGTCAAACCACAAGTTCACAAGTTCCATTTGAAGGCGCCATTTACGATAGACTGTCCACCTGGCTCTCCTCCTCAGTGCGAACATCTCATCATCATATGGTCACTTTTGGATTGAATAAGCCAAATGCCAAAATGCCAAAACTGAGGATAAAAAAATGGTAGTCCACAATCCAGTGGGTGACTTCAAGGCATCTTGTATATCATGCATGGTCTAATCTTGATCTGAAAAGTAACTACAGTAGTAACTATAGCTGTTAAATAAATGTAGTGGAGTACGGTACCTCACGACTGTAGAACTGCAGAACTGTTCTGTGCTTTCCTTCACTGGTTTCCAGGAAATCCATTAACAAGAGGAAGAATTTTGGATAACTAGAGAGGGGATTTGCTTTAAGAGACATATAAACTTGTCCAAAGCATCCTGGTCTCTGGCCAGCTGCCTTTTATCCCACTTCACAGCACTCAGAAACATCTCCCAGTGGACCTTCAGTCCCAAGTGTTCCTTTTAGCTTCACTGACCTTTGACCTATGTGTGACTGTTTTGGTGTGATTTGATTTTCATTGCTCTCTTTTTGGCATGTACAGTATGCCTCTGTCAGACATCGCATATTCTCGCAAACAACTTTTTCATGATAAACAATCTAATTGCTGTTGTTTCATTGCCTCCCTGTGGCTCATGGCTGAAGTTTTATGTATATAATGATGACCGAACAAGGACTGCCCACATGTGACGTCCAGTGGCGACATGTCATCATTGTATGTCTTTGGATCTTGTTGATATCTTTGGTACACTAAGGAAAACTGGGTTACTGTTAGTGGTACATGAAAAGTTTCTCTCTTTTAGAAAAGAGCTGCATCCCTACCTTAGCATTTAGGAGTTTTAGTCCTCCAATCTTGCCAGTGGAAACACATTATTTCATTCACTGTGATTCATCTCTGTGTGGGCTGCTGAAGCGTTACAGCCTTTCCCACTCAGACACAACATCTGGCCTCGTGGATGAGCACCCAAAACGTCGGTGGCGAACACCCAGGTCCCTAAACATGTGCTGATCCAACACACAAAACATGTGATGATGACCACCATCCCCGAGGCACATAATATGCTGTACACTTTTCATGGACAGACTGAAGAAGACACAGACACTCTGACCTACAGACACACATTCACACCCTCAACATAACAGACATTCCTCACAGTGGAGAAACATGCGAGATCCCCTGTGAGGCATGACTCCACACTGAAAGCATCCTGCTGTTACAGCCTCTCTCACAGCTTTTCAAAATAATCTAGAAGATCGGAAACCAATATCTCACCTCTGTCTTCAAACTTGAAGCTGCGTCGCATCAAAAAAGCAGAACGGTGAAGCATCAGCCAGCACACATGCCATGCCCTCCCTCTTCCCCCTCTAATGCAACTCACTTTCTCTGTCCCGCCCTCTCTCTTTCTAAATCTCTTCTCTCTTTATCACTTGTTTTTTATCTGATTACTGTCTCCTTTTTTTGTCTAATCAACAGTTGTTTCCTGTCTTGATTTCTCACCGTGTCCTGTCACTCTGTCTTTCTGTTTTGACCCTCTCTGCGTGTCTCTGCGGTGCTGGGGGTTTGAACACACACAGGGCTTCCTGTGAGTGAGGGGGTGTGGTTTACAAGAATTTTTGACACCACGACTTCTGCTATTATGGCATTTTTCTTTCCTTGTGAACATTTATCTGCCATGTGTGTTTTTCTGATGACAGGTGAAAAAAATTTAATATATAAAGACTGATAATCAATACTAAAACCAAAAACTGAAATGTTTTTTGGGCTTTTTTCAAACTGCACTTGGATTCTTTCACTCACATATTTCACAAGATGACTGTTTCAGGTACTAAATGGCAAAAATGCTGCATGACAGCAGCAAGAAGAGAGATGGGTGCCTTTTGGTGGGTGAATCAGACAGTTTTTCCTAAGGTGGGCTGCATGCATCTGCCTGGGGGCGGTAGTAGCCACAGAGTTGGCACAGACTTTGATTCAGCAGATGCACGAGGAGGTGGGTGGGGAGGGGGGCTGCTGTCAGTTTAAAAACCGACCTCAGAGCTTGGCAGTTACAGGTTTGCAGAGCTGCTGCAACTGCTGTCAACTGTCTTCTCCGCTTTGCATTGTGAGAGGAAGTAAAGCAGAATGTTTTGGCACATGCTTTCATTGACTGTCACCCGGAGGAAACCTCATTAACAAAAGGTAGATTCAAAACACCACAGATAAGACAAAAAGCACAGACTTGCTTTATTTACAGAACATTTACATGCATGTGCATACAGCTTTGACTTTTATGATATAGCTTATGTAAAATTGTTTAATTTGTTAAAGGAGAAATGTGTAATATATTTGCTGTGCTAAAATCAGACAACATGCTAAGTTGAAATGCTGGCTCCTCCAACAACACTACAGGCTGAATTCTCTCCTTTGATATGTCCATTCCAGTACAGAACATCTGTTCTTGTTTGCCCGTTTCACATTTATTCACTTTACAGAGAGTTAAAATTAATGCCAAATGTTTGCTGAACGAGTTTATGAGTCATGAGAAATCATTAATAATCCCTTAGAAGGAGAGGATGTTTAGAACAGTTAAATTGAACAATATGTTAATGGAGTCTGACAGGCGGTAAGGCAAGCAGTCAGTGAACTCCAGCTCCAAATTTTTGGATCAGTGGGCTTTTGTGTTCAGGATAACAGGCTTAGCTTTACATTCGCAGACAAGTGACAGTTATAAACAGCTGATCAACTCACAGACTTGACGACGCTTGTCAGTATCAAACTATAATCTTGTGCTTGTCTTGCGCTCGTGTAGGTTCAGTGTCTCTGCAGCCTGCAGGCAACCTGCCTACAACTCATATTATTGTATATTAAATCAGGCTTTAACCTATTTATTAAAGCTGCAAGCAGCGATGACTGGGCCCTCGCATCCTGTGCATGTTGGGCCACGGGGCAGCTGTGGCCTTGTGACCCCGACATAGCTCTGAATTTTCATGCATTTCGAACACTGCACAAAGGAGTTCAATACGGAGGCCTAAATGAAATGATCTTACACAAGTGTTACTTCCTCTTGCTAGTAGGTGGTGCAATCACTATGAATCTTAATTGTCATGTAGCTGTCTTCAGGCTGTGTTTCTTATTAAATGATGAACACTCAAGTTACAACATTTTCCTGTTTCATGGTGAAACACTGAAGTTCACTGTGTTTCCACCGAAATGCAATTTGACAAAAACATTTTCGAGTAGCTTCTCATTTGGAAGGTTTTTAGAACGCACACACCATTTTGAAGTCGATCTGATTGATTTTCTAGGAGGCGTTTGTTAAAGTGCCTGGAAATGTTAAAAAAAAACAACCAAAAAACTAAAATTTCACAGTAAATTCAAAACGGCCGACTTCTTGTTGGGTTTCGGCTACGGATCCAAAATGTTTTTTTGTACATCTGGGCATCATACGTGTGCCTATCGATTTTCATGCTTCTAGGTGAAACTTGCAGCTGGGGCAGCGAGACAAGTGACTTGTCACACCCATGTGCAAGACCCATATCAAATGTAAATTTTCACCACTTGTGACGCATGTGCCAAGTTTCATAAATTTGCAAGCACGTTCAGCCCCTCAAAAACGTGACTAATTTGGATAAATAATTCTAATAATCAGAGCCAATGGGGTCCTGACACCAGTCGCTGCTCAGCCCCTAAATATACCGTCTATGGCTCCAACTGACTCTTTGGACTGCTGGACTCATTTTTGAATGTTAAGGTGCTGCATGTGGCTCCTTTAAACAACAGTCTCAACATTATGCACATTAAAAAAACTCAATATTCACTTTACTATTGTGCGCTACTCAATATGAAACACAGGCATCATTTCAGTTGCAGATTGAAGAGCTGTTTGTTTCAAAGTGATGTCCTCTGGGATGTTCCTCACATTGAGGTCAAAGCTCTTCAGGTCAGTTTGTGTTCAGACAGCTGTGAAGCATCTCGTTGTCCAACTTGGAGCTCGTCAGTCTGCTTTCAAAGTTCAACAGGATGCTTCATGGGGACAGTCCGGTCATGTTTAGCGATGTCGCTCCCAGAGGAACAAACACATCTTAGTAATGCTACTCCCTGTCTGAGCAGTTACTCTCCATGCTTGTCAGTCGGTGCGGTGTCAGGCGCTGCGTCGGAGAGCTGATCGGGGAGGAGAGGAGCGAGGAGGTGAAGGAGGAGGTGCGCCTGGTGAGGTGCAGTCTGAACTCAGCTGTTAGAAAGTAATAGAGCAGAGGGTTGAGGCAGCAGCTCAGGCTCGCCAGGCACAGAGACACCGGGTGGAACTGACGCACAGCCAGGCTGGTGCTGCAGTGGGACACAATGCCCTGCGACACCATCAGGTAGAGCAGGAAGTTGAAGTGGTAGGGGGCGAAGCAGAACAAGAAGAGGGCGGAGCAGCTCAGCACCATCCGTAGAGCCCGCCGCTTCTCACCGTTCGTCTGCTTCTCGTGATATTTTTCAGTCTGAGAGTTGGACGTGACTGACTGGAGTCGGCTGCGTGCTGAGGAGTTCAGCGCGGCTGAGTTTTGCTGATCCTGGGTCTGTCTTTGGTTGAGGGACCGGACGATGCGGAATGTACTGTAGCTGATGCAGGCAAAAGGAATAACAAAGCCAAACAGCTCAGCAAGGGCCATCATGGTGACCGCCAGAGAGACGGGCACACAACGCATGGGCAAGTCCTTAAAACAGCTGCCTTTGGTGGGGCTGTGACTGGGGCTTGTGGTCATGGGTGATGCATAAAGCCCGGTGTAGTCTATGGGACGATGGGTAGACGTGACATCCAGCGAATGGGACACGTTATCGACTGCCGGTGTGCTGATGCTGGGATTGGTGGAGCTGCTCCGCATCAGAATGAAAGGCGAGCAGCCCAGACCAACCACCACCCACACAATGACACTGATCAACAGGTCATAGCGCCGCCGCCAGCGGCGAGCGGAGAACGGATTGAGCAGGAAGACACACCTCTGCACGCTGATGCACACCTGGAAACAAAAAATAGTGAAATGAACATTATTAACCAGATTTAGAGCCGCAGGAAGGAACATTTGCTCTGCTGGAGAAGGTTTAGACTGAAATAAGGTTATGCGCTGACATTTGCATCCTTTTAAACACATGAGAAATCAAACCTCCTAAATCCCTCCGCTTTTCACTCTTTGCTCCAGAACCTTGGTCAACTTTCTGGGACTGTAAAAGGAAACTAAAAAAGAAGCAAGGGTCCTAACATTACTATAGAACATGCAATGCTCTACTTGGTACCAGACTTTGGTGCCAGTTCTATTGAAGTCTATGGGAGAAGTACACAAACACCCAACATATGACGTTTGATGACTAAATGCCTCTGGAAAATGAAAGAACACTATAAAAAACACATTTCAGAGGCACATAGTTTTTCAAAATGCGGGTATTTGTTTATTTGCTTTCTTCTTTTAAAGTTTCTTTGGGACTGTGGGCCTAATCATGTGCTAGGCTTGCTATGTTGAAAAGACAAACAAATTTGACTGATTGATTAAAAGGTGTTGCTAGGGGACCTGAGATGTATATAAATGCTGGCTCACTGTCTCAATTGTTAGCTAGCTAGTAAATTATACCTGTAATGTTAGGAAAACACTAGCTAACTAGCAAGCTAATCTACGGCAATCATTAGCTACCTAGTTATCTAGCATTTTGCTGACATTAGCTAACTTAAGATGTGATATGTTGCTTTTACCGGTCCCACAGCAACATCTTTTCATCATCTTCAAAATTTCTTTTTCAACATAGATGGGCCTGGCTCATAGCATATTTAAGTGCAGGAAACAGGAAAGGAGAAAGTTAACTGAGGTTCGGCCGGATGCCAAGCTTGCTCAACTGTTATTGGAGCACAGAGCAAAAAGGGCTGATACTTAGGAAGGTTCCAAAAAAAAGCTAAGCTGTCATTTGAGCCGTTCTTTCTAGTATTTTGTCAGTATCCCAGTTTATTGTCTGCTTACCAGGAACACTATAGCAGCGTACATGTTGAGGTATTTGAGGTAGAAGCAGAACAAGCAGAGGCCCTGTCCAAAGGGCCACTCGTGTGAGAAGTAATAATAAATCCTGAGCGGCAGAGAGAGGATGTGGGCAAGGTCTGCCACTGCCAGATTTATCATGAAGATCACTGCCTTTGTCTTCTTACTGCAGAGGAACATACAGAAGAGTTAGGTCACATCCAGTGCATGTTTGAGACTTAACATGAGTGTGTTTGTATATGTGTACATGTTGTATACGTACCTAATGTATCTGCAGAGGACCCAGAGCGCGGTGGTGTTGAGCAGCAGCCCAGGGATGAAGAGCAGCAGGTAGAAGTAGGTGTACATCTTGTCCATGCGCTCTTCCCAGCTGCTCATATTGTGACCACAGGAGGAGTTGAGCAGGGTCTCCTCACACCTTCCAGACATATTCAGAGTCATTTTTTACACCTGTAACATCTGAAAGAGAGAATGAGTATTATGAAACTATTGCTCCAAATGATATGTGAGACATATCTTAAATAACTGACCACCCCAGTTCCAATGATTTGAAACTCCTTTTAAATATGTATTTAATTAAATACAATACAAAGAAAAGATATTTAATGTTCCAACTGATAAACTTTATTTATTCTTCAGGTGAAGGGCTCATTGCAACAACAAGGCACACTGTAAAGTTTGTAAAAAAAAAATTGTGTTGTGTGTTTTTGAAGGAGCCTTGCATTTTTGATTTTTTTACTGAGACTGTTTGACTCATGCATTGAGCCCTTCACCTGAAGAAAAAGTGCAAAACACCTTAAGTATCCAAAGAGCACCTGTATTGTGACCAACAGAAAGACCCAGCACCGCCTCCAGCGTCTTGTCTTCGTGATAAACTATGTTTTTTGTAAATACACACTCCTTTGAAATTTGATGCCTATACCTGCTTTTACTGTAATAAGACAACCTATGAGCCTAAAGGGCATTAATAAATGACTTAATGCTTTATGGATCTGTTCAGCTACTATTATGGAAAACAGTTTGACAGGTTAGCAAAACATTCTCGTCTCAAGTAGCTTTTCTTTTCCTCTTTTCTTTTAGCACAGTCTTCCTAAAGTTTCCCCAGTTGCCATGGAATTGTATAATGTTTGGATCTATACATTTTCCTGATGATTTTAAAGACTTTTCATCCATAATGGCTTCAAAGCTGAGATTGAAAAGTTTATTCTCGACCTTGGAAACAACAGTTGGCTGTTGAAATTGTTTTGTCAAATGCTGTTTTGTCTTTATCCTCCTGTGACATGACACTTTTTTATTAACTTGCTCTTTAGTCCATCAGGAAACTCCTCCCATGGACAGTTGAACCACTTAACTTCTTGAAAAGTGCTACTGCACTTATAAACCACCTAAACCACCATTTTAATATCTTTACAACAGCAGACGATGGGTTGTTTTTTGGAGGTCCTCATTTTGTAATAAGTCATCAAGTCTGCAGTTATAGTTGCAGTTAAATACAAAATACACATAAAATTGTAGAACAGGACATTTTGTGCTCTCTTGCAATAAATATAAAACAGTCTACAGCTATTAATGATAACAAGTCATTAAAGAGGCAAACATGTATTTCAGTTCATTCATCACAAGTACATCTCCGCCTTTAATAAAGGGGGTTTTCCAAAAATACATCTGATCTGCAGTTGTAAGTATAATAAATGTATTTTGGCTGAGGTCCAGTTGGTTTTCAGAAGTGCTCCAACAGTTCATTTAGGGGTATTCATGAGGAGCCAAAGAGATTTTTTTTAAAAAGCAGCAAGCATAAATTGTTCTTACTAACGTCTTAGAGCTGAATGATTTGTCAGATATTAATAAATCCCATCATTGCAACTTACTGCCATCAGTGCTGCCAAAATATTACATAGAAAAAAAAAATAAATTCCTGTGATTCATGAATGCAATAGGAAATACACAGTAACCTTTCACAAAATTATTCTACCCCATATTTGTATTTATCATCTCGATCAGGGGTTCTCAAACTGTGGCCAGTGGGCTGATGGCAGTCCTCAGAAACATTTTTGCATGGCCCCCAGAATGTGACATAAATGCAGGCATTATATTTTAATCATTCCATTTCAATACTTTCACTTTTAATAGCCTGAATTCAATACACTAAAACCATGCCTCCTAACACACATCTGTCAGGTTAGGAATGATAACTTATAAAAAGCTACTGGTTTCACCTCACGAGAGCTGCAGGATATAACTTCTGCTATCAGTATTAGTGCTGTTAGCTTAAGTTAACAATATCAGAGGACAACTCACTGGAGATGAGATGAAAAAGCCCAAAAAAATCAAATCTTCTTGAGGAGAAAATAAGGTTTCAGGAAAAATTCTACTTCGTCAGATCTCAGGGGACAGATAAAGTGATCTGTCTGATCTGCAAACAAATGAATATGGTGCTCAAGTTCATGTTAAACACCGTCACCAGACCAATCACAAATCCCACAAGATAATTGTTTTTTTCCGGTGCAGCCCTCAATCATGTGCTGGTTCACTACACTGGCATTCAGTCATCAAATCTTTGAGAACCCCTGATCCAGTTTCATCACTGCTTCTGTGAGGTATGAAAAAGTTTGGAATATTTTTGAATCGTATTTACTGGATGTCAAATTAGGCAGGCTCATGATGAAAATATTGATAGTCTTAAATCAGAGATGGCTCTCTGTGAGGGCAAAGAATGCGGTAAGAAACGTGAGAAAGAAAGACAGACCATGAACCCTGCTTATCACTGAAGCATCAGCCTTCCGTTTGCCATCTAGACGAAACCACACCCTTCCTCTGCTGGTTCCAGGAGGGGGAACAGGGAACCAGCGACAGTTTCTTGCTGCTCTACTGTAATCTTTGACGAGTTGTGACACTTGTTGTTATTGGCTGCCGGGGCTATCAGGCCGCCACAGTCAGCCAACGGAACCCCTCACGTTACCTGTTCTAAGAGTTGCGGAATGGTATGTCCCAACAGACTTAATTTTAAGGAAGTTATACAAAAGTCAACTTTTGTGGGAACTTGTGAGGATAAATTGGCAAGTTGCATTTTCTCAACACTAAGTAAAAAAAAACATTTTGCAAACAGATTTGAACAGTTTCTCAAACTCTACATCTTATATTTCAGTATAAAATCAATCAATAATTCATGACATTTCAATTACTTCAAATTTAGCCTGGATGACAACAACAAAGACAAAAAAAAAAAGTTTTTTAACGTTTTACATCTAATTTTACTTAAATTATGCCTTTAATGAGGCCTCTAACATGAAACTCAAAATATAAAGTGAAAGAGGATTTGATGCTCCTATCATCAGCAAAATATGAACCATGACTTTGACCACAAATGTTCAGACAGAGCACAGCAGAGTCATCGCCTCACAGCAGAATATCTGCAAACAAAAACTGTCATTACCTCTGTACGATCAGCACGGAGGGCAGAGGTCAGAGCCAGGGGTGACCACCAGCGACCACATGCTCCTGTAGCTTCACACTCCTCTGTCAACAGCGGCACACTCTCCTCCTCAAGCTGCACAGTAGCAAGCGGGTTCAACAGCAACCTTCCTGCCGCGTCTCGGCAGCCGCGTGAGCAAGAAGTCAGCGTTAACCCGCCAATGATGTGGTTTCTGTTTGTATGTGTAGTTGCATGAGGTGATGTCGTCTGCTGTTCTCAGACTCGACTGGTGTTTAGGTGACGAGGGGAAGGGGAAGCTCTGCCCTCATCTCATGCGTGTGACTGTTTTTCACCCATCTGCTACGTCACAGGGTCTCTAGCAACATAGCAAAAACTTAGGACGCACACAGTATTGGGCACACACACAGGGTGAGTGTGTGGTTAAGAAAAAAAAAACGACAGCACATGCAGGTTAAGACATTCAACTGCAAGAAGACAGACAAACAAGGAGGCACGTGTTTGGTTCCTGTTACCTATGATATTTGGTCTGATCAGTGGACACAGCAGAGTCTTAGATTACCTGTACCTTGTACTTACATATACAAATCTGATATAATGTATTATAGAGTAACTGACTCACTTTGCATCCTGTAATTTGGATGATATGACAAAATGAAAGTATCTATCCGCTTCCCCTATCGGCTGCTACACTTCCTTTTTTTTCTGCTGTTGTATATCAAGGCATTAAAGGAGAAATAAGTTCCTAACATTCAAAAATGAGCCATAGATGGTGTATTGAATAGGTTGAATCTATCTAATCGATCTGTGGTTGAAGCAAGTTTGTTTCTCCCGGCCCCATCCTCCCCAGACTTGAGGGTAGGTTGCCTGCAGGCTCGAGTCTGACAATTTAAGTTGATCAGCTGTTTAAAACTGCGTATCATCTTAAATGTAAAGTTAAACCTGTTATCCCGAAAACAAAAAACGACTGCTCCAAAATACACACTCTGGCCAGACTCCATTAACATATTGCTCAATTTAATCATTATAAACATCTACTCCTTCTAAAAGATTATTGATGATTTCTTACAACTCATAATCAGACACTAACACATTCGGCAAACATTCTGCATTAATTTTAACTCTAATAAACTTGAAATGGGTGAACAAAAATAGTTGTTGGGGGAATGAGAAGTAGAATATACTGGCTGTAGCACTGTTGTTATTGAATCCAGTAATATTATGTTTTTATTTTATGATTTAGTACAGTAAATATACATTATGTAAAATGCACTTCTGTATGGGTTTTTTTTTAACAAAAATATGCTCCCCCAGTGGCTTTAAAGACCCCATAAAGTCTTCCAACACACCAGTCGGATTTGTCTCTCATTATGATGTCACAAAGGACTTAGACAGGTGAGCATGGAGGTGACAAAACAGAGCAGAATAGGCTTTCAGGAGGGGGACAAGAGCTAAAACATGTTTCAGGCAGAGGGTGAATAAAGCAGTTGCAAAAATGGCCAGTAGAAGAAAAATAATGTGCTTTCTATTGGAATCCCAAGATAAAAATATGAACTAAATATGTCTCCTTCAATTTTGTCAGGTAGATTTGTGTGTAGACTTTTCAAGTGTGTTCCAGGCCTCTGCACCTTTAGTTCTGTGGTCCCCCTGTGACGTGATAGCAGCTATTTTTTCTGTGGTTACTGATGGTGAAGAGTTGAACTTTTGCAACATGTTTATGGTTTCAGTTGTGTAGAATCTGGAAGAAAAAAAAAAGTTTTCACGTGCTAAAATGCAAAGCTAAAGTTCAATAGGGTGGTAAAGGTTTCACACCTCTGGGACATGTCAAACCCAGAGAAATGGTTTTGTGATGTGTTCTCAGGCTGTGCCCAACCCTCCTAGGTGAAGCTTCCTGTGTCTGCTCCACCCAACACACACAGAAAGTTCAATGTAAAGCCAGGACAATTCAAACATGCTGAAAAAAAAAAAAAAAGCATGATTAATTGTCAGTGGTGTCTTTCTGCTGTTTTCAGTAAAACGTTTGCTCTCACTTATAGCCACTAGAGGTCAGGACAGGCCTGCACTCACAGTCTACTGAACTACAGCACACTGTTTTTATTCTACTGTTAGAAGGGCAGATTGCTCCTTTAAAGGAGACATTTGAAGGGTTGAGTGTCCTCTGTTGCAAATATTTCAGCACATTCTTGGCATGAACCAGTCAAGGGGTGAAGGCTGGTTCTTGCATAGTTTTCTACACTCCCACTTTCTTATTTCCTCCACTCCTGTTTCTTAGTCCTCCTCTCTCCGGCCTTTGACCCCAAATCCCCGTGTCCATCTACTAACGTCTCTCTGTCTCTGCTGCTGGATGCACATGGTCACATCACTCACACTCAAAGAAAGGCCGACTAAGTTTACTAGATCTTTTTTTTTTTCACTCTCGCACAGCTGCTGCAGGTATACAGGCCTGTTACATTCCCCAGTACGGACATGAATCTCAAACTGTGCGTGGCTCCATGAGAGAAAGGATAAACAACTTGTACTAACATCTTGTATAATGTCCCAGAAAACCAGTGCATACAGAAAACATACAGACGACCATGCTGCTGATCCTTCCAGTAGCAATTCACTGTCACTGTTAAAGGGACAGAGTATTGAGTACCGTCCGATCCATCAGAGTGACATCTAGTTCCATTATATTACAGAGAATGAAGACATCTCTGTGACCAATATCTCAAAAACACTATAACGCACACCAAATCAATCTAGATGAATAAAGAGCATTACAGGCCAGAGGAAAAATATGTATTTTTGATGCTGGGGTGAACTGTCTCTTTTAAAGGCAAACACACAAGCAAGCCGGGAATCTGCCAGTAGACCAGCAACAGTACAATTACTGGTTTTGCCAAACGAGTCTCGTGGCTTTGGATAGAGTGATAATTGCTTATACACTGCCTGGCCAAAAAAAAGGTCACCACCTGGATTTAACTAAGCTAATAGGTAAGAGCCTTCCATTGGATAATTACTGCAGTGATTAATATGTTTCAGCTGGCAACAAGTTATTTAACTCTAACTGATGCAGTGAGCAGCTTCTCATTTCTGAAACAACCATGTCAGAAGACATCCTGTGGTCGTGGAAAAGATGTTACTCTGTTTCAGAAGAGTCAAATTATTGACCTGCATCAAGCAACGAAAACAGCTAATGAGATTGATGAAACTACTAAAAATGGGTTAAGAACTGTCCAACACATCAGGGTAAGAAGAGAGGCAGATGAAGTGATGCTCCCATCATGCCTTGTGCCTACTGTACAAGCCTGTGGGGGCAGTGTTTTGATCTGGGGTTGCTTCAGTTGCTCAGGTCTAGGTTCAGCAGCGTTATGTGCCCAAAAAATGAGGTCAGCTGACTACCTGAATATACTGAATGAGCAGGTTTTTCCATCAATGGATTTTTTCTTCCCTGATGGCACGGACATATTCAAAGATGACAATACCAGGATTCATGGGGCTCAAACTGTGAAAGAGTGGTTCAGGGAGCATGGACATCATTTTCACACATGGACTGACCACCACAGAGTCCAGACCTGAACCCCACTGAGAATCTTTGGGATGTGCTGGAGAAGACTTTCCGCAGAGGTCCGACTCTCCCATCATCAATATAAGATCTATTAATGCAACTCTGGACAGAAATAAATGTTGTGACATTGCATAAGCTTATTGAAACAATGTGTGCCATAATCAAAGCTAAAGGCGGTAAAACAAAATATTAGTGTGTGACTTTTTTTTTTTTTTTTTGGCCAAGCAGTGAATAACGACTGTTTCCTATCAGAAAAAGATGACTATTGGCAAATGATATTGATTTTGTTCAGGTGGCTAAAATACATTTTTCTGCTGACCCTGTATACAGCAGCTCAGTTGCTTAGCTTCCTACTACACCAGTACTCCTGCTGCCTCTCCACACTGAGGGCATCTATACACCATGGATAAGTACCTCATACAACCGCACTTCAGAAAGTCTGAACTATCCCTTTAAGTCCCACTGGGGTCCTGCATGATAAAAGTGTACGTGCTGATGGCATACTCAAGGTCTGTTGGTTAAAAGTATTCACCAAACTCCTGGATCTGCTGACTAATGACTTTGCTGTTTTGTGCCTCGTGCAGTGTGCTGTAGCACCATGATTTGGGGTATTTAGTAAACAGCGTTCACTCGTACTTTGGAGAGTGTGCATGTTGCTGTGTGTAAGAGACTTTGAGCAGATCTGCAGTCTAAGGCCAGATTAAGACAGAGAGACCTCATTCAGAAGCAAACAATGGACCATTGCTCCAGTCATAATAAGCATTTGGCCTGTGACACAGCACACAGGCCAAGGTCCTCGACTGGATCAGAGCTGCCCTCTGCTCCAAGAACAAATGATGAAAATGAGGAGAGTAGAGTAGAAAAACTCCCCCATGAGTTCAAACCTCCAGTCATGCTGACAAAGGCCAGTTCAGAATACGTTCGGCCGAACCGACAGGCACAAGGCGGGGGACAGAAATAATAAATGCAGCCTCGAAAGCAATTCAAAACAGACATTTAATGGCCTCAAACTTCAACACGAGACACATTTAACTCAGCAGGTCAGCACGCTGCTGTGTTATAATAACAATGAGTCTCACCACACTAAAAAGTGTCATAACATTAATGTCTACAATGATAAAATGTTCTGTGAAAGCTTGGACTTTATAACATTAAAACTTAAGGGCTCAGTGTGTTATAAAAGTACTAAACAGCATATTTCAACAATGTGGACGGAAATCTCCATCTTATCCACAATCCAGTGCATTTGTGAGTGTTTGTGTGTGTTAAGCCTGAGTGATGATGTGTTGGAGTCTCTTTCAGAGGCCCTGCGTGTCTCTAGACATTCGTCCTGGTGTGGCTGGGGCTCTGGTCCCTGTAGTGTCCCATAATAAACACACACAGATACATTCCTCTGCTCTCCAGTGGTGGATTAATCCGTAAAGCCCAGGCCATACCTCAGGACTTACCTCAGGACTTAACTAATCTGTTGAGTTATGCGTTTGTCACTTCCAGGACCAAACAGCTGATTGCTTAATTTTTCAAATTCAGGGGCCCATCGAGCCCACGCTGTCCTTCTTTACCTTCTTTCATCCCTGCTGAGTCAGAACTGACTCTCAGACACTGGTGTGTCTTTTCCATTGCTGGCCAGAGCGTGCGTGTCTCTGGGGAGGGTGTTCGCTGTGTCCTGGGTCTCAGTGTCGCTGCGGGGGATGCTCTCGGGCCGGGAGCCGGGCCCTTTGCCTCCCAAGGTCAAGCTTTTTTGGAAGCTCTCTGAGGTGAAGTAGTAGACCACGGGGTCCAGGCAGCAGTTGAGGCTGGCCATACACAGAGTGATGGGGTAAAGAGTTCGGGCGAAACGCTCCACGGCGCAGTTAGCCAGGGCCTGGGTCCGCACCAGGGCGTACAGGAAGAGGATAGAGTTATAAGGGACAAAGCAGATGATGAAGATGCCCAGATGGACCAAAATCATCCGTAGGACGCGTCTCTTGCTGTCACAGCCATGACCAACAGTCACCGGACGCCGCAGTGTCCGCAGAACAAGTGAGGAACATACTAAGTTGGCCAGGAGGGGGAGGAGGAAGCCCACAATCTATGAAATAAATAATAAGTGGAATTAAAGTTTACATCATATCACTGGTGTATAAATGTCATGTACGTTAATATAGACCACTGATATAGAAACACAAAGAATGCATTCATGATATGATGTGCATCTGCCATATTGGGGAGGTCAAGATCTGCTACTAAACAATACAATGTGCATTGAAAGAACTGTTCTCACTTAATCCTGAACCAAGTTTGCTATAAATGTAAGAAATTGATCATGATAGAGCTTTCTTGTTGAATTAAATTCAGTTAGTAGGGGCAATCTAATCAGTTCTATGCCAAAATATTAATCTTCTGATTAGCCACAACTTCCACTGGGAAAAACATCTCCAAAAATGAAGTGAATAAGTTCTTGCATGTGTTATTTTGTGTGTCCAGGGTGTACAGATATACTGTTTATATGTTCTTCTTTTTATTAAAAAATGCATAACTGAGACACACAGCAGCAGCCAATGAGGTGTCTGTGTTTCTCCATCTATGTGCACGACTATCAGAGCCCATCTCTCCACACTCACCTCGATGAAGATGGTGATTTTGGACAGGTACGTCCTCCAGGTGCTCTTGGAGAAGCCCTCGAAGCACGTGGTGGCTCTGTTCGTGCTGTTAATGGTGGAAAAGAACGTCACGGATATTCCTCCCCCTACGATGGTCAGCCACACAGCAGCACACACCAGCGCCGCGTTCCTGCGTGTGCGGATGGAGCGGGAGCGGAAAGGGTAGACTATCGCCAGGAAGCGGTCTACGCTGATGCAGGTGAGGAAGAGCATGCTGCCGTAGATGTTGGTGATGAAGGCTGTTCCCGATACTTTACACAGACCGTCTCCAAAGGGCCAGTGGCGGTTAACATTGTAGAAGACCTTGAATGGCAGCGTAAAAACAAATACTAAATCAGATAACGCTAAATTAGTCATAAACATTGTGGTCTCGTTGCGCATCTTCATCCGGAAGCAGAACACAAAGAGGGCGGCACAGTTGGTGATCAGGCCCAAGACAAAGACCACGCTGTAAACCACTGAGTACAGGTTGTACTTGAAGGAGTCGTCAATGCCGCAGTCCTCCATTCCAGTCTCATTGAGCACCAGGCTGGCCATGGTGACAGCTCAAACGGGGAGGGGGGACTCCACAGAAAACAGGGACACCAAAGCCGTCAGGAAAGGCGGGAGTCGCTGCGGATATCTGGGGACAGAGGTGTCAGCAGGGGATCCACCAGTCAAGTCCCCTCCAAGTCATCGTGGACATTCAGACACACAAATGGAGGCAGGGACAGTCAGGATGCACGCCTGCAGGGCTGGTCAGTCATCCTGTGGAGAGAAAAGGAAAAGCACACGGTCACTTCCTCACCATAAAACTTACAGAACAAGAAGCAAACAACTCAAGTTCTCCATAAGATGAAGCATATGGTAGACCTGTTACAGTCATCACAATACCGAATTTAAACTTCAACACAATACCAGCATAAAAAGTAATACTCAGTACCTCTTTTGATACCACGGCAAAACATTTCTAATGATAAAAATAATCATTTTTCTATTTTTTTTTTCTTTGCTCCTATTCACAGTCTGCACAAAGTGCTGGTGAAGAAAAAGTCACTGAGCACCATCTGGTTTTGCTGCAAGCCAAATTTCAGGCAGGACAATAAACGAACTGAACTGAGGTCTTGAATTAGCTTTTTTTGTATTGTATCATTTGAAATGGTGGTATTAAAAAAATATCCAAGTAGCAATACTTTTGACAAACGCAACACCTGTACGCCTTCCTTTAGCCATTATAACAAGCTCAAATATATATTTAGTGTATTTACATCTAGAATGTCCAACATGCTGCCCACCTTTAATTTCTAAGGTCAATTACATTTAATTAAACCATTTAAAATTATGCTCTTGATGGACTAACATCAACACAGGTTGCATCAGTATAGTTATACTACTTCTATCACATATTTCATAAGATTAATCATTGTGTCTTCACAGTGAAACTAAGTGAAAAGAATGTATAATCTAGTTCAATCAAATGAACGTGTCGTTATCAGGCTTCTGCAGAGGTTTGATGATGAGCTGATTATTTAAATCAGGTATGTTGGAGCTGAGAAACATCTGAAACATTTAGGGCAGAGGGCCCCAAGGACCAGGATTTGGAAACGCTGATCTAAATCATCTGCAGAGAAGAAAAAATTGTAGAAATGCTTAAAATCAAACGTATAACTTCTATATTTTCAGTGTTGGTATAACTGTGATGTTCAGTGTATTTGCACGTGTGTCAGTGTGTATATGCCTTAATGCACTTCATGTGTTATCAGTCAGTATAGATAAAGTCTCATCTGTCGACAGGGTTTTAGTTTGCATGTCACTGTGGCGTGCTGCACTCAGGCTGTCATCAGGCTGCCATGACAGAAACAAGTACTGTAGATTCAGAGCTAAAACACACTTCAGCTACGGCTGAGCGATATGGATAAAATCAGATGTCATGATATTTATGGTTAAAACCTCAATATGGATGTTTATCAATATACATAACAATATTTCAGGATGATTATTGGTGCTTTCACAACATATTGACACAATGAGATGTTTGATAAATAATCATCAGTAATGTGGATATAATGACAAAGTGGATAAATGTGATTAATACAGCTAGAACAAGCTGTGAGTGCAGATAATTAGATCACTTTCTTGTAATGCAGTCTTTGCAACCAGGAAGAGACCGCACTTGCCCTATCAAGATATAACGATCTCCAAAATAGAAGATGACAATATCACTATATTGCCCAGCCTGAAGTCCAGCTACATTCACTCATGAACCAGTCTGAAATCCAAGTAGAGAAAACGTCCGAGGCTGAGCTTCAACTGGAGGAAGTGAATAAGTCAGCATGTTGGTTTGGTACAAAAGCAGCGAGAGCTGCTCCCGCCATCACAGAGCAGTGTTGTGAAGAAACACAATAGCTTTGTTGTCAAACGCAAACAATCAAAATGATCTGACATTGTGAAAGACAATACGTTGACAATACATTTACTTGAGGCGACATTTATGTGAATGTGTGACATCAGAACAGGAAATAAGATTGTTGAGTATGTGTTGAGTTTGCAGAGCGCTGACTCTCTTATCTCTATCACAGTACGCCGTGTTATCAAACTTGATATTCTACATATTCAGCATTTGTATTTCGGAAGTGATGCCCAAGAGTTATCGCTTCCTTCATGAAAATAGAGGAAGCATTGCTCACACTGGCTTATAACATCTTGTGTTGTATAATGACCAGCAGACCTTTGCCAAGCAGCCATTTTTGACATGAAATTGTAGAATAAACACGGGTGTTATCAAAGACACTGATTAAAGTTTCATTATATTCAGGTCAATCAGAGTCAGGGTGCTGCTATTGCACATGTTGGCTCAGTGGTCAGACTCTAATTAGTATTACTGGTAACACCTGTGTCGGGCGGCTCAATACCACTTTTTCATGTCCTCTAAAATAGCACAGCCGTGAGTATCTGCTGATACCAATACCAGTCTGATACCATCTTTTTCCCTCTCTTGAACAACAAAGCCTAGAGATCTAAAAACATCAAGCTGAAACTGTGAAACAAATTTTCTACTCCCATGCATATCCCACAGCATGACTCACTTACAATACAATACACCATTTGAATACTCAAAATGAAATGTAAATAATTTGCATTCGGCTGTTTTGCTTTTTTCTTCCTCAAGCTTGAAATAACTCCACGCAGCTGCTGACAGGTTTCGCTCACGTTTTAACCGCCGTTCACGTGACACACGCTGCTCCTCTGTGTCACTCTCTCTTTATGCCATGTCATCGAAGTTTACTCAACCATTGAGGTTACAGTTAAGGCTGACGGACTCTATTGGATTTTTTTTTTTTGGGGGGGGGGTGCAGATTTGTTCTTCTATAAGGCAGCAGACAACATATACAAATGCCCTTAAGTGTAGTTTTCATGATGATAGCGTCTTTTAAATCTAAGTGTGCAGTGACAGTTGTTGGTCTGCATGGCAAAGTCAAAAATAATCAAACAGAGTCATACATAGAGACGGATATTTTATGGATTTTATTTAAACTGAATAACGATACTTATTAGTACTTTTACTAAAACTTCTCGCCATAATTTGGTACAAAAATTAAAGACATGACATAAAAAAGACATGAAAAGATTCAACACTTCTTCTTATTGTTATTATTGTTTATTAATATTTACTTATTGCATGAATTGTTTACTGAGTCATTGCATTGAGCTGCATTCAAAACAAATTTAGTGAAGTAAGCCCACACTTGTGAACATTTTGCCCTGCGAGCTGTTTATGTAACATTACAAAAATACTGATAACGTTATCTTTTGTCCAGGACCTTATCAATATTTTGCTTCTGACCAGTCGAAAACCGGTACTGGTTTAGTACCAGTTCTCGATAACACATTCATAGCAGCAAAACAGACTTCTGTTTGCAGTGTAGAAGCCACACATCACCTCATTTCACCCACTGTGCAAGTAAACATAAACAAGTATCACACTATGTACATTTTCACAAACACTGACACTCTGTGATTCACACTCAGTGCACTCTCTCAGCAGTTTTCTCTGGCAAACAAATATTGCGCAAACTCTGAACCACAAAGACATGAGCCAAACAAATGATACAGGACGGGACTGAATCTCTGAGTGTTTAGATGACTCTGAGCCAAAACAGAAGGGAAGGTACTCTTAAAGTCTTAAAAAGGGAAACTCCACCGATTTCACACATCAGTTTCAGTCAAACAGTCAGGAGGAGCACTTAAAAGCACATCATAACAGCTGTAAGTCTCATGTGGCTTCGGAGGGAGCTCTCGAAAAACTGAAACAATAACCTTTGTGATGTCATCAGGGTTGTCTCGCCTTGAAACTTAGACTGCAAGAAGAAGGTTTTACGTTAAAAACTGAGGTGTAGAGTTCAAAAGAGGCAGGGAGGAAAGGAAAGACACTGCTGGACTAAAACCTCAGGACATCTCGGCCTCTGCTGTATTGATTTTGACCATTCTTTTATCTTTCTCTACTAAAATCTCCCCCCAGCTTCACGGGAGAGCAGTTTCAAATCGCTACAGCAGCTGATTTAACAAGCTAAACCGGCCTTATCTTGAGTTATGCAACAGAGCTAAAGCACAGCAGCAGCAGCAGCAAGGTGGTCGGTCTTTGGCATGGCCTGCGAAAACCGTGAGCGTCTCCGGATAAGATTCAGTCTATATGTCTATTCAGCACGCACACACAAAGGCAATGCTGTGAGTGTGTAGTAGTCCATCAGCGCTGTCCTGTGCCAGCTGCAGTGTGACATCTTTACTGCGTTTTCACACGCCTCCCAGAGAGTCTCCAGCGGCCCTCACAATGCTCTCACTGTACCCGTCTGCACCAAACACACACTTACATATGCACCAAGTCTCCACATGTGCGTACACAAGCAAGCAAACACTTCCATGTGCCAGTCCTCACTCACACACACGCACACACACTGTAGGGTTCTGTGTACCGTGGCTCCGTCCCAGGACCTCTGACAGTACCGGCTTCATATTCAGCTGATGTTGTTTCTGCAGGGAGGCCAGTGTATAGAACATTGTATTTGGCTGCTATACAGTTTATGTAGTGGAGACATGTATATGCATGTTGTGGATTTCTAGGAGTCCCGCCGAGGGATTTCTGACCCTATTGTGTGTGTGGTATGGATTGCATGTACAGGTCGTGGACAGCTGCACAGTTAAAGGGTTTCCCCCCGCAGTCGGCCGTGGCAGTGACAGAAACAGGCCTCTGGGACCCGCTGATCTGAACGGATCGAGTTCAGGCTCAGCTCACATCCAGCTGTTCCTTTCTCTCACATGCGAGGAGGAGGAAGGAGGCAGGGAGAGATGACGGTGGAGGACAAGCAGGCTTACAGACAGTGGACGTCTTCACTGCATAAAGCCAGGAGAGTTGATGGATGTAATTTACAGATAATGTCTTTAATCTGAAAGGTCTTGTTGATATTAAGGCTCTGATTACTACTTTATAGGATTTATATAGTTAAGAGTTATTTTCATAGTTGATTAATCTGTATATTATTTTCTTGATTAATCGTTTAGTTGTCTGGTCTATAAAATATCAGAAAAAGTCTTGTTTTG
Organism: Lutjanus argentimaculatus; assembly: GCA_034769285.1. Taxonomy (NCBI): domain Eukaryota; kingdom Metazoa; phylum Chordata; class Actinopteri; order Lutjaniformes; family Lutjanidae; genus Lutjanus; species Lutjanus argentimaculatus. The sequence goes on from JAWZSL010000006.1 coordinate 27,452,564, forward strand.
ACCACAGCCCAAAGATATTCAGTTTACTGTCGTCAAAAAGTAAAGAAACTGGAAAATATTCACATTTAGGAAGCAGAAATCAGAGGTTTTTGACTTTCTTTTTACTTCAAAAATTACTCAGACCAGTTAATCAATTAGCAAAATAGTTGGCGATGAATTTTACAACGGATTCATAATCAGTTAATCTGATTCAATGAATCGTCGATTACTGGTTTGGGCCATTTTTATTTTCTTATATTACAGTATTACACTGTAAAAAAACAGTTTGTTTTAACTTAGTCTCTGGGCTGACTTAAATTTTTAATTTGACTGAATCTGAAAAATCAAGTTAATCAAGGTAATTTTGATTGATGATTAAAAAAGAATAAAAACAAGCCACCTTATCTTAAAGTGTATTAGAGACACAAGAACAAAAAGTTTTCATCATATATGTTTTATTCTATATTCTATATTGTAACTTTAAAAAAATACATTTTAACACTCAAACAAGGCATTCTTGTATGTTAATACACTGATATGCTGATCATGGTTCTTTGGAAACTTAATTTATTGAGTTGAATAAACTCTGTACAGTACATTAATTCAACTCAACTCATTTTAGGTCAAAAGACTTAAAGTTAGAAGAACTCATGTTTAGAAGTTCTGAAAAATTAAATATTAAAAATACTAAGAAATTATAAGTTTAATTATCTTGAATAAATAGAACTTGTACATTTACAACAAAATTAAATAGAGACGATTATTTGATTCCTCTTGATGATTTTTTTTAAAAGTGCAGTCATTTGAATATATTAGAATTTTTTTTTTTTTCGACTGCTGATCAAACAAATAAAACCAGCAGTTTAGAGATGTCATCTTGAGAAAATGTGTCATCATTTTAGGCTATTTTATAGACCAGATGATTAATCAATTAATCAATAAAAGAACCTTACTTATAAAACTTTATGACCAAATTTTTGACATTAAAATGCTCAATTTTTGGCTGAATTGGGATTCAACTGTCACCTAATTCTTGACTCCGTGCTGCAATATGTGGTGATGTACTGAATTGTTATAGCCCAAGGCTGGGTGATACAGACAAAATCAACTACCACAATATTTTTGACCAAATACATCGATATTGATAGTTATCGATATTGCAAAGGTAATGGAGGAAAGACTACTGGTGCTTTCACAAAGTTTGAATTTGAGATTTTTGGTAAATAATGTAGATATAATGATCATATGGGTTAAGACGAATAAAAGAACGGTTAGAACAGTCTGTTAAGTTCAGAAAATTACATCATTTTACTGTAACGCAGCCTTTAAAAAAAAAACTATACTTATATCACAATATAACGACATCCAAGAAAGACGATATCTCGCCTCATATCTCAATATAGATATAATATTGATATATTGCCCAGTTCTGCTTTAGCCTTTATGTAAGTGTGTTTTTTGTTCCCCCAAACACATTAATTAAGCCTTGTGACACATTTTAATGTATAATATTTAATTTCTAATAAGAAGTTCAGTTTGTGGAGGTGCTGCACAGGTGCTAATTACACCTATTTACTGAGGCCATATTTTGTGTAGTAAATTGTATTAGCCAGTGTTGAAAGGTGTTATTTGTTCAGTTCAGAGTCATGTTATATGCACTAAATCTAAGCCCGTAGATCTATTTTGTCAGCTCCACAACTAAATCATTAAAGTACCAAAGTTGTGGCTAAACCAGTCCATTCTTCTCTCAGTTTTTTCTCGACTCAAGACAAAACATGTTTTGGTCTAGCTCTATTCAGAAATGAGGACAAAGCAGAGGAACTCACTGGCAGCTGAGTGGATGGTGACAGCTCACCTCCTGGTCACTGATGTTTGTCAGTGCGGCAGCGGTGCAGCTGTCAGAAGAAAAACTCCATACTCTTCCTCTCAGATGTTTCGCTGCTCCTCAGTCCTCTGCTCCTCTGGAGTTTTCACTTCTCCCGAGTAAAAACTGCTCCCAGATATCACCCAGAAGCCTCTTTTTAAGCGAGTTGTCGGCTGTGAGTTCCTCGGTTGGTCCTGACCAGCCTTCCGTCCGTCTGCTGGAAGTGGGACCGCATCACATCCCACGCGCCTGCTCACCCGGGGTGTTTGTGCGCGCGCGTGAGTGCGCGAGCGCGCGGGTGCTGCACGGTCACAGGAAGCGAGACAATAGACCCTCAACTGGGCTGCAGGGAGGACGAGGACGAGAGGAGGAGGAGGGTGAATAGGGGATTGTGGAGAGGGAGGGAGAGAGAGAGGGGGGACACAGACTGGTGTCATCAGCTGGAGAGCTCACAAAGCATGAGGACATGAAACACACTTTTATTATCAGTCTCAAAATGTCCCCCCCCCCCCCCCCCAAATATTGGCTGTTTTTATTAACCTCACCGTGACTTTATATTAATGTGATATCAGACATGGCCGGTGGTTGAAAGAAACATAACTCAAGTCATTAAGTGCAAATTTGAGGTATGCTTAATGCACTTTAGTTGTGTATTTCCATGATGTATATATAATGGATATTATATTTGTGTATAGTATATTTCTACTTTTTATATTTTCTACATTTTATATGAGACCTTTAGTTACTAGATACGTTGCAGATTGAGAGTTTACATGCAATACAAAGCACATAAACAAATAAAATATAATGTAAAGGCACTACAAGAAACCTCTTGCTTCTTTTTATCTGGCTGATGTGATACTCGCTTGGGAAAATGTAAACACAGGCTCGTTTCATCTGATTTCACAGACACTCCGACCGGCTGGCAGCCAATAAGAACAACTATACAAATATAGCTGGCCTTCTCACGAGTGGTCCCATTAATTCATGCAGGTCATAAAGAGGCATCAGTAAAAAATTGAGACTATTTCATAAGCAGTTAAAAACTCCTTGTAGTAGCTTTAAGTGCTTTAAAAAAGTAGCTCCACCTCAACAAGATGCATCAAAATTCTGCTTACCATGAGTGCATCTATAAGAGGTCACTCAGTCAAGTGCAGGCAACCCAGAAAGAATATCTGGATTTAAACCACTTTGTAATCACCAACATTTTGATTAGTAACTGTAACAGATTGCAATTTCATATATTTTGTAATTTAATCACATGTAACTAGTTTCTCTCCAGCACTGCATGTATCCTATTAGATGTGTGTAGTTTTGTCATAATTTGTGCATGAATTCTTGTGTTATGGCCAAAAAATGTGTTTTGTGAGTTCAGATCACCAATATCTAATCAGCTGATCCTTGAGTCCAAGTGAACATTTGTGCCAAGTTGGAAGAAATTCCCTTGAGGCATTCTTGAGATATCACGTTCATAAGAATGCAGTGACCCAAGAACACAATCACTGTAGCCACAGCTGTCGCCAGCGCTGAGCCATATAAAAAAGGGGTTTCAGTGTTTTTCAGAAATTGTGAATCACAGAGGTCCTTCAGCATACAGTCACAAATCTGCACAAAAGAATTTGGCCAATTGATCCAGTAGTATTCAGTGATCGCATGATCCCCTCCAGGTTTGCGTGTGGCGGAGATGATAAAAACCATCAGTTAAAGGTCCTGTGTGTAAATTTTATGGGGTTTTATTGGCAGAAAATGGCAGAAGTAGAATGTAATATTGATAATTATGTTTTCATTAGGGGCGGCACGATGGCACAGTGGTTAGCACTGCTGCCGCACAGCAAGAAGGTCCTGAGTTCGAATCCCCGGGCTGGCAGGGCCCCTCTTGTGTGGAGTTTGCATGTTCTTCTCGTGTCTCTCCGGGTACTCCGGCTTCTTCCCACAGTCCAAACACATGCAGCATAATAGGTTAATTGGTGACTCTAAATTGTCCGTAGGTGTGAATGTGAGAGTGAGTGGTTGTTTGTCAGCCCTGCGATGAACTGGTGCTCGCCCAATGTCAGCTGGGATAGGCTCCAGCCCCCCACGACCCTCAAGGATAAGCGGTTACAGGAAATGGATGGATGTTTTCATTAATGTATAATCAATATAAGAATCGTTGTGTTTTCATTACCTTAGAATTTATATCTACAGAAGGCACGGGTCCTCTTCCATGGAGGACGCCATGTTGCATTGACATATTCCTACATTAGCCCAGAACAGACAAACCAAACACTGACTCTAGAAACGGCCTTTTGCGTTTTTGTCACCGTAGGTTCTTGTACACACTTGGAAGGGGAGGGTGAGGTGACATGTTTGCAGTCTGCAAGCTGACAGTTAGATGCCATTAAATTGTACATGCCAGTCCTTTAAACGTATAATGACTTTGTCCTTTTTTTTCCTGGAATTTATCAGCCTATGCATAGTGCTTTAGTATTTGTGGTAGGGAGGAGATTGGACTCTTTTTGACTCTTACCCTGATTTTCAAGGAAAGACAAGGCAGCACAGATCTATCGCACAAGAAGACATGGAGATGCTTTAGGGAGTTTAGCTAGCAAGGGAGTACAGCTAGCGTACATAAGATAACTGCAATTACTGCCACTGTTCAGTGGCACATGTAGGATGTGTGATTTACAATTATAATCTAATTATAATCAATTAGATTAAAATGTAGGTGACATCTTCAGCTAAATCCACACCAGCCTAATACATCGTGATGTATGATATCTCAGAATAACAGCAAAGTGCTATTTTGGCTGATGAAAGTCCTGCCACGCCATTGTTACAATACAATCATCATGTCTGGGGCAACCAGAGGAGGTATTTTTAGCCAGGTGACAGGGCGGCGTTGGACAGGTTCCCATTGTGTTCAGGCTGGCATGAGGCTGTGTATGCGTGCGTGCATGTGTGTGTGTGTGTGTGTGTGTGTGTGGGTGGGTGGGTGTGAGCGACAGAGAGAGGCACTTGACAGAGGGGAAGAGGTCTTTGGGGGTTGCGTCTGGCAGCCTGAACACTCCACAATAGCAGCAGGGAGGACAGGACATCCTGCTTACTGCATAAACTGAAGTCAGACACACACACACACACACACACACCAGTTTAACATGCACACACACAATACATTACACGCCACCAGATGTGACTAACCTTTTTATTGTTGGAGGTGAAGTGAACATGTGAGTCATGTAAAACCAGGTTTCCTTGATGTTTCATAACATGATTCAAATGTTGTCCCTTGTTTGGTCAGCTTAAGTGAGGTATTGCTTCAGTAGCTGGCAAGTAAGAGTTACCCATTAATTTAGAAAAGACATTTTGGCAGCAGTGACCATTATGGGGGAAATGTCAGTGGAGGTAGAGGGTAAAAAACAATATTCAGATATGTATTCTTTTGATGGGTCAAATTATATATTAAAATAAGACACTATTTTCATTTTATACACAATGAAAAATCTGTGCTGTCACAATTTTCTATGGAATTAGAGGGCCTATTTTTCTCACAAAGCTCAAACTGTCACCACTCTGGTTTAGTTTCAGGTCACTTCTTTGGGTTGAGGATTATAATGCGACTTTGCTAATTTAAACCATCCTGTAGTTCACAGGATTCACAGGTTTTCCTTTATATCTTGCAAGAAACAGATGTTTTTGTGATTTATTTTTTTACAAATTTCTTGAGAGCTTTTGATTGTCAGATGTCTCCTACCAACAACAAATTCCCGTAGCCATGTTACCAGGTCTATCATGAGACCCTGTGGCGTTTTAAGCTAAGTGCTAACTTCAGAATGCTAGAAAAAGCCCACGATGACAATGCTATCATGTTGATGTTTAATTAAGTTTGAACATACCGTGACATCACCCATTGGTTAGTGCATGAAGTGTCAAGGTAGTCTGGCATCGTGGATGTCACTATTTTAGGTTTTTTGGAGTGTTTGTCCTCCTCAGCCCGTTTAAACGGGCTGAGGAGGACATGCATTGCTGCGCCTCTGTCCTGATTGGATCTGACTGAGCAGCCGAGGACACAAAGTGGTCACGACTTGTCAGTCACAAGGTAGTAACGCCCTAAAGCGTACCCTGCTTTATCGTCTATTTTACTCTCAGTTGGAACATAATTTACAAAATGAACACCACAATGTTCTGAGGAAGACCTATAAACTCATTTGGTAACTGTTTACTGACATAATAAATCCATTGAGGGGTAGGACCATTTTCTCATTAGGTTAAATACAATTAGACTTCATTTTGCAACCAGTGGTGTCGTCCCCTGCAGGCCATTAGGAAGAATGCAGGTTTAAGGCACCTCAGAACCGCACTCCACTATTACACAGTCTATGTGTCAATTAGCTACTTTGTGCAGTGCCTTAGTTTAGCCTGTTAGCATGTATGGAAGATGAACAATTTTTGATGAATGATCAATTTACTGGTTTTGGGATTCTCCGTATCTAAGTTGTGAGGAAAGAAGACGACTGTAAGTTTGAGTGTAAAATCAATGGAACATTGTATTCAGGAAGGCTAGTGTGCTTACACGTTGTTAATAACTGGAAGAAGGAAAGATGGAATCAACATTGATTGAATCAACTGTAGTTTTTGTATATAAGGCAAGACACTTTGTAAGACCTTCAGAGAACACTATGCTTGAGTCTTCTCTCCATGCTGCATGAAGTAAAGAGATTTGATTCATCACACTGTCTTGGTAATTCTTCAGAGAACTAGCAACTCTCACTATTCAGACGAAGATTTTTTTCCCACACATGCTAGCGTTTACATTACCCTGTTAGCATGCTAGCATTTAATTCTCAAGTTTTTGTGTCTTTTGAGTGACATATTTTTGCCCAAAAAAGTATATATTTTTTACCTATTTATGGTGAGTTTTGGATCTTTAGATGATTTCTGTCAAAATACACCTGTTTAACCAAAGGTGAGATGCTGCAAAGAATTATGTTACCTGTCAGTTACTTTGTGTAAACTTTGTGGTATAAAGTCATATTGCAAATTATTTTAACTGAAATTGCGATGCTATTAGTGGAAACGATCAGTTTTGTATAACAATTTTTATGTTCACTGATTAAAAAAACTATTAAAATCATGTGATATTTATTGAGGTCTGTACCAAACAAACATGTTTTCCTTCATCTGGAGAACAAGATTTTCAGACCAGGTCATCTCTGCAGCACCATAGTACCTCATTATAATGCTGTTTTCTCACACATTTTTCCTTTTTAAAAAAATTGCAATTTGGTTCTGGTTCTGCGATTTGGATATTGCACTTGGCCATATTGCAGTTTTGTTGCAATTGCAGTTTATTGTGCAGCTCTAGTGTAAACCCCACATAACCAAGTCTGACAAGGTGATTGTACGACTATGGCATCAGGCCGGTTGTCTGTCATGTACTGACATTCAACGCAGCCAATTGGGGCTAAGAAACAAAACTAATAAAAGCAACAGCAAACAAGCAAAAGCCGTGTTGAAATCCTATGATTGGATGAACCAGAGAGGACATGTAAGCTTTGATTGGGTTGCACAAACTTCCCCCAGTCCTTACACACACACACACACTCCTCCCTCCTTATTCTCTGTGTTTGGTAACGGTAACTAAGCTGTGCTGCTCCAGCAAAGGCTTTGTGAGTCACACCAACCAGAACAAAGACCCCATTACTGCACCCCCCCCCTCCTCCACCCCCGCTCTCTCCCTCCCTCCATGTCCTCCCTTCTTCGACCCCTCTGTCCTGGTCTCCTTTAATGCGATGATGAGTGTATTTCCTTTGCTTTCCTCCCTTTGCCTCCGTCCATCCTCTCATTCATTGGCTCCAGGAGGGTTTTAGGGGCAGCCCCGTCGTGCCATACATACCTCGGCCCTGACAACAGGGCCGGACAAAGGCGGCGAGGCAGTACAACACAGGAGTCTTGAGCTTTATGGGCTTTATGGACTGATATTAACATGACTGCAGAGGGGCGTCCTAAGTGTGTATGCGTATATGTCTATAACAGACCTTAGCCCCTGTGAGCCAGCGCTCAGCTCTGACCTGATTAGACACCAACTCATCCACAGCAGAGTGGAGCCCAGATCAATGCTGCTGGCTGCAACCAAGACCACAGAGACCGGAGACACTCTGCAGCTGAAGAGATCGAGCAGCGGCTGTTTACCCGACAGCACTGATAGGTGCAGCATGAGCAGCCATGGGTGAGCGCTCGTTCTCCAGACTGAGAGACGAGGCAGACAGGCTGACCAGACTGACCCCGGCCTGTGCAGACAGAGCCTGCTGTTTGTCTCTGTGATATAATGGCTGATGTACCTGATTTACCTCAGAGTACATCCAGTAAAAAGTCATCTGCTAAAGATTTGATCAGTTCTTTTCCAAACATGGTCTTCTTGGCAAGGCAAGTTTATTTGTACAGGACCTTTCAAAAGTCAGGCAGCTCAAAGTGCTGTGCAGAAGATATAATGAAACAAAAGAAATGGGGAAAGTGACTTAAAGATAAGATTAAAATATGTGGATGATTTTTTAAATTACAATGCAGTATAAACTATGAATAAATAAAGGCAGTGACAAACAGAAAAGAATGGACATTGTATGTACTCAGTGCACAGGAACACAGTCACCCGATGATATTGTTATATAAATTTATTCTGAATGATTATAGCAACATTTCTTGTTTTTTTCGAGCTAGTGAAAGCACCGTCATAGATATTGAACAGAAGAGGCACAAGAATGGACCCCTGGGGAACTCCAATATGTAATTTTTGTATGTTATAGATATTACCAATTGATACAAAGTACACTTCAATTCAAATAGAATTTAAACCAGTTCAGGACTTTGCCAGAGAGTCACGCCCAGTTTTCCAGTCTTTCTGGTCATGTGTGGTCAACCGTGTCCAATGCAGGACTTTGATCTAATAATATCAAGACTGAAACTTTTCCACCGTCTACGATTAAGTTGATTATTTTCAAGACTTAAACAAGAGCAGCCAGGACCAGGATGGTGTTCAGTTGTTGAAAACAGCCTTTTCAAAGACTTTACTTAAAAATGGGAGGTTCTGCAGGGCTACAATTGTTCATTAGTGAGTTGTCTAGATTATTTGTTGTTGAGTGGCTTAAGAAGTGCAGTTTTGGGGGCCTGTAGGAGATCAACAGGGAAGTGTTGTCTGACTATTTACAGGAGATCTTGTGCCATCCATCCACCCTTTCATCTGATAGCTGCTAGGATCACATTGTGTGATACCGGATATGGAGGACAGGTTGTTTAATTTTCTGAATTTTAATAGTGAAAAATTTACTGCATGATTTGAAGTGGTGATATTGTTACATAGATGTGTGTATGATCTGTATGATTATGGTAAGATGTTTCATTGTGTTGAGCTGGAGAGCATGTAGACATTAAACAGAAGAGGCCCAAGAAAGGAGCCTTGGGGAACATCATATTTGTATGTTCAGATAATAACCGGTTGATACAAAGTACACTTTCATTTAATTAGAATTTAAACCAGTTCAGCACTGTGCCAGAAAAGTCTCACCCATCAATCTCCTTATCAATAGTGTCAAACTGTGTGATACCTGATGCAAAGAAACTGACCACCTGTTTAATTTTCTGACTTTTATTGGGGAAGAATGAGGCAAATTCATCGTATGTTTAATAGATAGAAGTTCTGGGGTCACTGACACAGGAGGGTTTGTCAGCCTGTCAACAGCAGTAAATAAGCCACATGCATTATTATTGTTTTTGGCAAAGATCAGAAAAGCTGGACTTCCCACACAGTCAGAATCAATGCAAATGACAGACAGCAGTTCAGTAATGTCATCAATAAAGTTTGCACAGTAGGTCGACTACAGATGCTTGAAAAAAACAGCTTGAATTTAACTGAAAGATAACATATTGAGAAGCTGCAAGATTTCTTATAAATTTCCTCTGTTATGCAAAGACTTAAAGCCTTTTTTTTTGGACAATTTAAAGTTTTTTGTAACAAGGGTGAAGAGGGGCTGTGGCTGCCAAGGAAAGAAGATAAAAGTTAAATTTGCAGAATTGGTTGGGTGTGTCCTGCTTCCTAACAGATTAACCAGATTTGATGATTGAATAGAGCCCACTATTCTTTTCTATTACTTATCAAGACAAAAATAGAGTGAGCTTGGGGCTGGAACTGGCATGACTTGACAGGATAACTGAATTAAGTTCAATTCTATTTTGCTTTATTGGTGTGATACAGCAGATAAAGGACAGTGTTTACAAACACTGATGTCAGAACTCAAAGCCCTCCTAACGTCACCCAGAGACACAGAGTAAAAAGTCTTTATTTTATTTATTATATTATGGCAGCTCAATTGTATTTTCTGCAAGTTTTTTTTTTTATTTATTTATTCATTTCAAGGAAATTCTTCTGGAAGTTAATACCTGCTTAGTAAACTAGAAACTGAAGTCTAAGAAAAAATGACTAATTAACAATTAGTAACGGATTAAATAGTAATTTCCATGTAACTTCTGTGAAAATTATTGGGAAATTAAAATTTAGTGTCACCAATTTTATTTTTCAATATAGGGTCTGAGCAATGCATGCAGAGCAGAATTGGGCCAATACTAAAAATACCAAAAACATTTAAAAAAAAAAGACCAATTCAATTTAGGACACACTTAAAACTAAGTGAACCCCTTTCAAGGCTTGAATTGGCAAGAGCTGAGGAGTAATAAGGATTTCTTCACCCAACTGATCCTGAGGCTGCACCCACAAACCTGCTCTACACCTCAGAAAAAAGGACAAAAAGGCATCACCAATCAGACTCAATCAAAATACAGAACAGTTGAAACCAAATTGCATTAGCTATTGGCAAACACAAACAAAAGCACAGAGCAAAATTCAGCAGAGATGGCAAGTAACGAAGTACAAATACTCCGTTACTGTACTTAAGTAGATTTTTCAGGTACTTTGTACTTCTAGGAGTATTTATTTCTCTGACAACTTTTTACTTTTACTCAGTTACATTTTCAACATAAATATCGGTACTTTCTACTCCTTACATTTCCCAAAAAGGCTCGTTACTTTATATATATAGCCTAAGCCTATATTTTTATTTTTTGGCGCCGCGACACCAATGCGCGTGAACTGTTTTGGGTTTTGAAAGACGCAGGAGGAGACACGGCTGTCTGTGTGTGTGTGCGTGCGTGCGTGCGTGCAAGCGTGCGCGTGTGGTGTGTGTCAGAGCAGGTCTGCCACTCCGCCCACACCTGTTACACCACTAACGTTAGAGCAGCTGCACGAAATGGACAATGGTGAGGATCCCACACAGTCACAGGAGCAGTCCGTCGACGAGAAGCACCCGTGGCCTTATTTAAAAGAGGTTTTTGAGTTTGTTGGTGCTAAAAATAACTCCTGGCGAATGCGTTGCATCTTGTGCAAACCAAAACTCCAGGAAATATTTGCGTTCAAGAACAGTCCGTCAAACCTCAGGAAACACATAAAGGTAAGTCATTAGCGCCAGCTACGTGTTAGCTAGTTAGCTTGCACTAACGTTAGAGCGCTCAAAGATTGCACGAGCACAAGGCTAGGTTAGCTACCGTTATTAGACTATGCTGAAAGCTGGCTAGCATTAACGTTAGCTGCCACAGTCGGTTTGGGTTTGAGCAGAAACAGCCGAAATCGCGCTTTTTTTCTGCTAGTCAGCTGTAACGTTATGACCAGGGCTGCACATAAGCTGGTGCTCAGTACTCATGAGTTATGAAAATATTAAAATGAGCACCACATTCAAGTGTGTTAGTGCTCATTTGAGTACCTAACATTTTACAGTGCAGACATTATTGCTATGAGCGTCTAGATTAAAGCGATATTCCACTCTGTAAGAATAAGGCACTCAGTATGTCCTCACCTCTGTGCCGATGTGATGATGGGTGAAGGTCTTTAGTTCACAAAACAATCCTGGAGTTTTAGGTAGCACGTGCGGAAGTCTCGCGAGATCGACGCCATGTTTACATCCTACCGCATGCTACAGCTGATATTTCAGCTAAAAACATGGCGTAAATGGCGTCTTTTGTGGTTAATTTTTAATGTTGCGGCTCGTGGACACTTGGATTACACCACACAAGCAGGATGGAGACATTTTGTGTTTGTTTTGTGTGCTATTTTTAACGTTTTATCCGTGGTCTCCATTCACTGTCATTGTACTGGATGAGGCTGCTACCGTGTTTCTCCTAAAACTCCAGGATTGTTTAGTGAACTGAAGACCTTCATCCATCATCACATCGGCATAGTGGTGAGTACATACTGAGTGCCTTATTCTCACAGAGTGGAATATCGCTTTAACATGAATTCATGTTCTTGTTCTTAGGGATACAAATATTGTCTGAGGAAATGATTTTAGGTAGGTGGAGCTACTGTTAAAATTCAAAAAAGGTAAACAGTACTGTTAACAGCAGTAATGTTACAGTGAAACTTGTGGGGTTTTTTTCTTTTTCATTTCATGAAGTCAGATGTTAATCTGTAGGTTTTATTCAATGGACTCAAAGGACTACTGATGAAGGCATCCTTAAATGTGGTATGTGCTGCATCACTTTCTTTTATTGTATTGTTATATTTTTTTAAATTATGTTTAATATGCTTAACACCCTAAAACTCACTCCCCTCACATCTATATGTACATTCAAACAAAGTGGATCGTAATCGACTGTTGCACCTGTTAAATACCACTTATAACCCCACAACCCTTCCCTACCTCCTCCTCCACACCTCCATCCATACTCCCTCGTTTCCTCGCCCTCCCTTGCTCTCAGTCCCTCCTTTCTCTGTCCATCCCCTTCTCTTGTATGCTAATTCTGTTTCTTCATTTGGTTTTGTATCCCCCATAGGCCTTGACTACATCAAAACCCACCTGAAGGAGCAGAGTAGTGCAGCCCAGTCAGGTGACTCTCTGTCGTCGGCGGAGGAGGACTTCTTTTCGACAATCAAGCAGGCAGATCAACAGGACAGTAACACCAAGCAACTAGAGTCCTACCTGGCCAGTCCAACTGATACCATGGACATCCTGAAAACATTTCCATGTCTGCCACCTGTCTCTTAAGCTCAACACACCACTACCTGCCTCAGCTACCTGTGAGGGGCTTTTTAGCACAGCAGGAATGATTTTTAGACCCAAGAGGGCTAAGCTACTTTCTGAGAACTTGGAAAACCTGCTTTTCATGAAGCTCAACAAAAGGTTTTGTTATATTGTTTTGTTTACCATGCCTTCACATTAGACTCACATAGAGGGATGGAGTGATGCAATGTAGAGAGATGGAGAGGGGGTCTAGTATGTGTTGTGCAGGTGTAAACATAGTGAGTCACTGTTCAGAGGAGCACAGGAATTGTGTCTTAATTGTGAAGGGTTTTTCATTGAGCTTCACTGAATGCACAGTGTACAAATTTGTTTTGTCTTTTCATTTTTTATTAATTTAATTGGCAGGGACATAATGGCTAGAGAAGCTTAGTTATTTTCATCTGTAGTCCCTGGGTGCGTCACTCACAATAACACAACACCTGTACAGTGAGAAACAATTGTTGCCTGATGTGCTATTAAAAAGGTTGATTAAGAGTTGGGCCTATGAGCATGATTTGTGACACCATAGTTTAGAAGCTAATCCTGGTCCAAAATTCAATGTTCAGAAGTGTGATGTGTTAACCTTAAGTGTACAATACAAATGCCTAAAGGACTATATAGTGAAGTACATTAGGATACTAGGCAGGTAGTGTTTGTTCAAACAATAACATTGCTAAAGTAGATTCCATATAAATTATCCTGTGTTTAATGGCTTTGCAGCCAGTGAATTGTGCAATAGAAATACTTTTTACTTTTAAAAGTACTTTTGAGTACATTTCAGAGCCTGTACTTTTTACTTTTACTTGAGTAGATATTTGGATCAGTACTTTTTACTTTTACTCAAGTCGTTTTTTTACATAGGTATTTTACTTCTACTCAAGTAAGGAGTCTGGGTACTTTTGCCATCTCTGAAATTCAGTGATATCTGGCTGACTGATCTAATCTGCATCATGGCGGGACACTTGAGCACAGTGTCTGATCAACAATTAAAAAGAAGCTTGACAAAGTTCAGACTGAGTGAGCAAAGTCTTGCTTTTGAAAAGTGAAGACACAGGAAAACCTGCACTTCCTCAAGAGAATTTTTTTTTAAACTGAGTTGGTTACAAAAGGTTTTCTTAACCAACCAGATGATGGAAAATTACCAGTCCTACCCGGGGAGGACTCAAAGAGCAGAGAGTGAGCAGCAGTCTGTTGCTTCCTGTGGGTTCATCGTGGTTTTGTTGCACTAAGTGTGCCATTAAGAACCCTTATCAGCCAAACAACCCTTTCAGAGAGAGTTCTTCAAGGATTGTTAAAAGCACAGTTGTTGAAAGATCCTCAACATCAAATATTCATAATTGACACACAATTCAAACGAATCACTTTTAACATTGTTGACTGTAACATAGATTGTGAAAATGATGGATGGCCGCAATATACAATAATGCTGCCTCATCTGTATGATAAAATATGTTTGTTTCTAGAGCCCTCTGAGGACAAGAGGTGAAACACTTGAAATATAAATGTTCTAAGTAGAACCCCATGTGTGCGTTCTAAATGAAACCTTTGGAAAATAAAAGGTTATCATTCGCCCCCCATCTGGAGACCATGAGTTTGACAGAAAGACCAGGTAGAATCTCACCACCGTGCACTAACACTGACACACTGACACAGACCAAAAGGAGGTGCTAGAGCTACAGGTCAAAGCAAGAGGACGTACTGTAACTGCAGAGTACGTTAATGATTGACCAAATGATGGAGAACAACATGTTTATGATGAATTTAATAGTTTTGTGCGCTCCTCTATTCACAGATGCTGGGTTGTGGTCCTCAGGTGGGTCACAGGCTTTTTTTTTGGGATTGTTGTGGTCTAAAATTTCATGACAGCTTTTCTTAAAAAAAAGTGATGCATGTTGTGTGTTGCAAGTGTGTGTGTGTGTGTGTGTGTGTGTGTGTGTGAGTGAGTGTGAATAATTCAATTAAAAATCAAAGGAATCTACCAAATATGCTTCATTTGCACTTTCCACAAAGAAGCAAAATCTTTTTTAACAATGACAACCATTGTGTCCTTTTCAGTAACTGCAACAAAATAAAAAGTAAAAATAAATAAATAAACAATAAAACAATGAGTCAGTTCATCGAGATGTACATGTAGGACAGTCGTGTGGGGGACTGCTATGATTGGCGGAACCCGCTGGACACTACGATGATTGGTCAGATTTGTGGTAAAGTTGCAATGATTGGACAACATTGCAAGGTCATGCAGACTTCACAGTTGGCTGGTTAAATTCGTGTGTATTGTTGCGATCCCCAAGGCACTATTATTGTTTAACTGATGAGAGGAAAAAAAAAACGTGAGCCTGTTAATTCACCAATTTTGTCTCATTTATGAAGTAGATTAAATGTCCTCTATTGTTTCCCTAATGAGATGAAATAAAATCAACGAGGTGGCCTGTTAACTCGGCTTAAATGCATTTATTTCTCATTCATCAAGTATTTAACGTGCATGTGTTCTCAAAAACAGGCGTTAAAATAACATAAAGTGATGCAGAAACAGCAGTAAAAATGATCAGGAACACTGGGTCATTGATGATTTGACATTTTTAAAAAGTGGCTCCACAGAAAAAGAAAGTTTGAGAAACACTGCTCTCATATTTTTTTAAATTTGTACATTTTTCTTTACACAGATTTCATGATAGAGAAACTCCCCTCAGTCTCTGTATTTCTGTACTTAATCATCGCAGCAGACGGTAACTAATCATGGCAGCACACGGTCCTCTCCTCCTCTGGTCCTTTAAAGTCTCAAGCGCACAAATGAACCTTGACTTGCTGAAGTGCACAAACAGGATCTATTGTTATTTTTAAAAGTCTGACCTCCCACATTGTTTACTCGTGACTGACAGCCCCAGTGCCAAAGTACACTGTGCAGGCCTGACCACTGCCAAGCAGAGAGCATCATGGGAAGGAAGCTGCCACCAGCGCTCCTCGCTCCTCTTCACCCCGTCCTTGTTCCTCGGCTTTCAGCCTCAATTGATTAGTTCCAGGAACACTTGAAGTTGCAGCCACACACCACACACCACACACACACACACACAATGAAGCAGCCATTTTAATTAGCTGAGTGCAGCAGCTCTATCCTCCTCCTGACTCTGTCAGGGGCTCTTTGCAGGCATGAAGAATCAGTTGCTCTCTGCTTCCCTCTGCTGGACTCGGCTCACAATACAACAGTGAATCACTAAGTAGTAAAATACAGCTGTGCAGTTTCGCTCCCCTGCACCTTAAATCACTCTGTGAGTCTCCAATAACTCCACATAAGGAGTTTTTTTTTTTCTCCTCACACTCGTCTTTTGCATCAGTATCAAAGCAGAAATTTCTAAACACTGTCTGTGGTGCGTGTGATGTGGTCATAGATGCCCTTGAAATGTTTCAAATGCAGACAGTTTCTTCACAGGAAGCACATCTTTGATCTTTCACATCCTTAGCAACAAATTTGCGTAAAGCAAAGATAATTGTAGTGACTGATAACTGAGCAGAAGCCGTAGCGTGCCTGGGTACTGCTTTCAAGCCTGAAACTCTGCATTTGTGGCATCCGTCTTATCAGCTTGACCAGCGTTTGACTCGTACACACAGAAAATGCTCTTCTACTCTGTGTGTGTGTGTGTGTGTGTGTGTGTGTGTGTGTAGGTAAGTGTGTATTATCTGTACAGTACACTAAAAAACTATTTGTTTTAACTTAAAAAATTTGACTTTTCTAGTCAAATAAACATAATAAGATAAGTAAGTAAGATTAAGGTGCTACATTGAACCAACAATTGTTCAAACACTCAGGTCTGGGTCAGATTATTTTGAAAAGTACTGCAAACAAATAACATGGGATTTTTTGCAATTGGTAACATATATTGGATATTGGACGTACATTGGATAACAAAAAAAAAGTAATCTAATCTGAACACTTTCGGATTACTTCAAAATTAAACACTGAAATATATTCACACAAATATTCTCAAAACATTTTCAGTGCAAATAAAATGCATTTTTGCACAGGGTTCTTTTTTTGTGGAGCAGAAACCTTACATGTCACACACACCCTTTTTGTGTGTTATGAGAACATTAGTTATCAAGGGGAAAAGTGTCATCCTTTTAAAATGACCATATTTTAAAGATGTCATCAAAAATGTACTCAAATTACCCTTAACAAATGTAATCTGGGCTGGTTATTGTTATTTATTTTTTGTAATCTGATTATGTAATCCTGATTACATGTGATTACAACTGTGCAAACACAAGAATCACATCTGATTTTCTGTGACATTTTCTTAGCTTCATTTTACACAAAGAAATTAGAGCTGCGGTTGCTCCTGTTGGAGCTACTTTTGCTTCAGATACAATATGTGAAACTGCTCCAGTTCAGTTTGTTAGATTTGTTAAACTGAATTCAATAATAACTTTAATTATGGTTGCCTGTTGCCATGATTTTGAAAACAAGACCCTATGACTTATCTTGTACATGTTTTCTTCAAACGGTCTCACAAGAGTTTTAAGTCTCAAACAAAGCATGCTGGGAAGTCTGCTAATGTGGTGGTTGTGTTTCTTTTAGAAATGAGTTGATTTTTTACAGTGTAGCGAGCTGAGTGATTGGCTGGAGGGCAGATGATAAACAAGTTCAGCTGGAGCAGCAATTAAAAAAAAAAAAATCTTGCTACTGAACCATCCCAGTTTTGATACTCAGAAAAATGTAAACAGACAATTTTGAGCCGGTCAGCAGAAGAGACATGATATGCAAACAGAACACACCTTTAAACACACATCAGAGAATGTGAACGACATGAAATACAATTCTACTGAAGACACTGCTGTCTTTTCACAAACCACAAACATATTTGTGTTGTATCTTATTTTAATACCTTTTCCTGCTCGGTCTGCCAGATCAAACAGCTGAGCAGCGGCGGGACGACGGCATGTTTACAGTATGAACCAGATCATAATCTCTCACTGTTTAAATGTAAGATCAGCTTACTTCACCACGAACGTAAGATGAGAAAAACCACATAAAGCCAAATGCACACTGTAACATATTCATCAGACCACACGTTTTTAATATGTGTTTTTGATACAGTTCATACATGTGTTTATGTTTCACTGAGGATGCACTTCCTGGAGTGACCTCTTCCTTATAAAGTGTCATTAAGTGGAGACTATGTATCTTTTGACAGAAAACATAACACAATCTTCCTTTTACAGATGAAAAGTCAAGTGGGAAAAAACAATAAAAAGTGCCTTTTATCTATTTGGTACACTCAAGGGTTCACAACTGCCTTGATTGGATTGATGTGACCAGTAGCTTATGGTGACCAGTGTTTATTAATTTTAGATAGCTAATCTCACTTTAAAGGTGGAATATGCAGGATTTGACAGTTGCTGTTTGTAAACATTCACAGCTGGCCCCTCCTCCACGGCTCAGAGAGGGAGAGAGACAGCAGCATTTGTTTGAAAGTGACTTAAGAGAGAGTAGCAGCACTAAAATGTTTAAGTTGGCTGAATTTTAAAAGACAAGTTGAGGCAATGTTGTAATGATTCAAAACAAATAAACTTTTCTTGTCAAATAAACTTGATATTAATTGAGTTGTGCTTGAGAAAACATGTTCAATAAGCTTAAAGTATTAAGTTGAACCAACAACTCTTCAGACAAGCTGAAGAACATTACAAACAATTTTGACTTTCTTTTACATTTTCCTCAGTTTGAAAAGTCAGTTCTTCATTTCACACAAACACCTGTTTGAAGCTACTTTGTTCCAGCGTTAGCAAAGACAAAAAGTGAAACTGCTCCCAGTGAATTTTAAGTGCAAGGCTGAATTATATACTAACCTTCATCGGTTTAGTAATATTTTCATTATTGTTAAAACAAACAATGCTGCTAAAATGCTGATCATGTTTCTATAGAAACTTAATTCAATGAGTTGACTGAACTCTGTGTGGTACATTCATTCAACTCATCATTTCAAGTCACAGGACTTCAAGTTAGAAGAACTCATATTTATAAGTTCTGAAGTGCTCTAAAAATAAATACTAGAAAGTATAAGTCAAGGTTGGTTAACTTGAATAAATAAAACTTAGATGATGACACAGACAGACAGCTGAGGAGCGAGACAGAGACAGCAGAGACAGCAGAGACAGCTCCATTTTTACAGAGTACCAACCTCACAGCTGGACGCTAAAGGCTGACGCCCAGAAACACGGTCCTGAACAGGGTCACTGACAGACAATTACTAGTGGGTCATAAGTGATGATTGAGCAGGATTATTTTCATGTAAGTTTTTTAGGAAAATCCTGTGTGGTATTCCTTTAAAGTCCATATAAACACATGTTAATCTGTATTTCTTCTACACACATTAAATACAGTTTTATTATATAAATACAACAAAATAAATACAAATGGAAAGGACACGACAGTTTTGGTTGAATTCATACTATTTTACAGCCAAAGCTTCTAATGAAAGGAGCTCTGTCTCTTCTGTGGTTTGCTATAGAGGACAGTATAATGCAGCCATAAATTCACCAGCCATAGTGACTTCCTCAGGCAGAAGGAGAAGGTTGGAAGGAGCTGATGAGGCATCAGGCCCAGAGAGAAAGTCTCAGAGTTTCGTAGTATTGAGGGAAAAACCTGAGATCTGGAGTCCTGGAAAAGTTTTGAGTGGAGCGAGCAGAACAGTTCAAACAGGACAAGTATCCAGATGAGGCTGCAGCTGAGCTGAGCCCAGCGAGAAGTCCTGAACCTGCGAGTCTGCTGAGGCCAGCGTGACACCAGCGTGGCCTCCAGTCCCAGCAGCCCCAGCAGAAGCAGAGAGGCCAGGTGGTGAGCGTCAAGCAGCTGCTGAGAGAGCAGGTCCACGGCCTCCCTCCACCAACATGATTCCGCCTCCCTTATGAGGTCTATGTTGATCTCAAAGCCGCCGTCCTCCATCCACCGGGCCAGCATCGCTCCGAGCCAAAAAGTCCAGTGAAGCAGCGCGAGAGTGTCTGTGAGAGCCAGCCGGCCCAGGAGCACCGTGGAGGGTTTGGTGGAGATGTGAGGGGAGCGGAGCAGCACCAGGACCCGCAGGCTGAGCGCACAGCCCATCAGCAGGGGGACGCCTGCACCGTGGGGGAACAGCAGCACCGTCACCAGCTTCAGCAGCAAGAACCGACGCAGACATCCTCTACAGGCCGAGAGCCCTCCTTCCGTGACTGAACCGGGCCAGCACCAAGAGCTGATCTCCCAGACGAACTTTAACACTTGGTTCGATCTACAGAGAGTCAAACACAAGGAGCTCAATGTGATGCAACTTCTTTGGCGTAAACATTCATGCATGTGTCTCTGCTCCACCCAATGACCCCCACCCCCAACCCCCCCAACCCCCACCCCCAACACACACACACACACGCACATACAAGCACTGACAGTTTATCTCTCCCACATGATTCCCTCACACCTTTTTCCTCCTTTATGACTGTGCCAGGCTGTTGTGTAAGCAGGCAGAGGCCCAGACAAGCAAACAAGCCATTAAAACATTCTCCAGTTTTAAAGGTATCATTTAACATAACTGACACTGAACTTCACCCTTATCGAATCTAAGCTGCACTTAAAAAGCATTTGTGTGGTTTTATAAGCAGAATATGATACACTATGACTCTTTGGTAAGTATACATAAGTGTAAGTCAGTTTCTGGATGGCAGTTCTTTATAAAGGCCATCCAAATAATGTCTGTAGATACACCACACAGTATTCATTAACCATTTATAAAGTTTTACAAACATCAATTGTAACTTTACAATAACTAGTTTCAAACCATGATGCTGTAGATACCCCTCTAGTGCCAGTTTTGCACTTGCCCCACAGTCAAGTTAGCAATAATAAATATGCAACTGTAGACTTTCAAAATACAGGCACTAAAACTACTTGGGTAGGTTTAAGAAAAGATAGCGTTCTGGGTTAAAATAAGTACGAACTTATGTAAGTTCCCATATGAAACGCAACGCAGTGCAACATAACGTAACGTAACACAGAGTCGCATAACATAACATAAGGTAGCATATCATAAAGTAACGTAGCCTAACATTACGTAGCATAAAAAATAACATAATGTAATGTGGTATGAAGTAACGCACTGCAATGTAACGAAACATAACATAGTATAACGTTATGTTACATACATAGTACGTGAGTTTTGTATTAAATATTTTGTTAGTCATCTGTTTGTTTGAACTCATATTATTACTGCAGACACATAAACTTAGAGTAGAAGGTAAATTAGGTGCTTTTTTTGAGCAACGTCCTGCTTTTATTTAAACGACCTAGTTTGTCACATCGATCTATTCTGGTTGTTTACCGCTGTGTTGTTGCTTTGTGTTATGTTTGAACTTCATTGTGTGGTCTAGAGTAATTAAATAAACTGAACTGTACATAAGGAATTATAATCATTAGTTGTAACTTCATAATAGCGAAACAAAAAATATTTATAAACAGTTTACAAACTAATTATTAACCAAGTGTTACAGATATCTGGCTCATCTCTTTATGTAATGATGTCTTAAAGGTTTACAAATAATTTGGTAATCACCAACAAACACCTAAAGCCCCCCAAAATCAAAAATAGATAATTTTTTATTTGGCCTGTAGCGCTGTTTATCCATCTATACTGTTGTGGTGTGAGTTGCTGAGTTGTGGAGATGTCGGGCGTAGAGATTTCTCCCTTCTCTCCAGTATAATGGACCTGTGGCACTCGGCTTGTGGGGCTCAAACAGTCAGAAAAATAAATGTGAAAAACTCAACAGCGACGTCTTTTTCAAGAAATAATGACCCGGTTGCTCAAAATAATCCACAGACCTTGTTGTGAGCAGTTTCATGTAGGAACTACTTTTTAACTGATGGTCATAAAGCTTTAAAATTGCTTGATAAATAGTAAATAAAGCACATATAAACACCATTTAAATGTTTGTTAACTCTAAAATAACTATTGATTCAAGTTGAATAAACTATCAGTTACCCTTTATTAATGATAAAGCGTTACCCAAAAAACAGTCAGACTATTTGTTTATCTAACTTACCAAACATACTGTAGTGCTTTACACATTCAACAGAAGGCTGTTGGCAGACGTCTGAAAAGCTGTGGGTATTTTATTAAATCTGGAACACTGAAGTCTGTATCATAATATCTTTTACATTCAAGCAGCTCCTCACCTCCCCACGTTGACCTCTGTGTTGTTCCTCCTTGTTGATATTCAGAACTTTAACTGTTCACAGCTGTTTAAACTGACGACACACCTTTAAACAAAGAACCAAAGCTACTTTGTGTGGAACTCACCCGCGTGTTGGCAGGAAGTTGAGTTTGAAGGTCATTGTCCTGTTTCACCTGGATGTGGGCTGATTTTCCCACATCAGCCCCTCTTCCCAAAGAGGCTGAGTGAGAGTGTGTGAGGGGTTTCCTCTCTCTCCTCTCTTTATCAACTCCACCGAGTCCCGGCCTATAAATGTCATCATGTCTCGTATGGAGGAGAGCCAGACTGGAGCTGACTCACGTTGGTGGAGAATCTGAGCCCGAGGCTGCATCACTGACATCAGTGTAAACCTGCATGTCTCTATGTTTTTCAACGGAACGCGAAGCCAAAAAAGGAGCTCAGCCCGGGAGAGCCGGGGAATGAGCTGGCAAGATGTCTTGCATACATTCAGACATGGATCAAGAGACCAGTGGCGAAGAAGCCTTCACAGTGACTAATATCAAATCAGTATAGATTCAAAAAACACAATCACTCATTGGAATCACACAGTGGAATGTAAGCAAGGGTGTGGAATTGGGTAGGGACGGTAGGGACATGTCCATACCGATATCCAGTGATTATTCACTTGCAGTAGTGAGGGTTGTTTCCAAAGGGTGGGAGGGCCATTTCTAGCTTTTTGGGAGCCTTATGCTTAATGTTTTTTGGGGGTTCCTAGTTTCCTTTTTTGTAGTCCTGGTCCTTCAACACACTGTGACAGAAATAGCAATAATTTTGAACAAAAAATTTAAATATAGCCACTTTTGTTAGTCTTGTCTCAGTATTAAGACAAACTACCTGTGCTAATTAGAGAGACAAAACAATACATTTTTAAGTTTCAAAGATTGCGTGCTCCAGCTCAGTATGTCTTGCACTGGTGTGGACCACTGGCTGCCTATAGCCAAAATATTTCATAAATGCATTAAGCAACTAGCAACAAATCTAACATGTTGCCATCATCCATGCTTATGCATGGGGACACTTTCTGTCTCTGTCGCTCTGAGACTTTGCAACAACATGCTGGGACATGTTTATTGTCCCCATCGACCGCGTCATTAAATGAATAAATGTTTCCACAGCTTGTTTTCAGTTATTGAATTATTTACGTTTCAGTAGAGTTGTCACAGCCCACACGTATTGTTGATTTATCGCAGGCGGAGTGACACACACACAGCTGTATCCACAACAACCTGGGTGTGATCATCACGATAACTGTGTTTGTTATTGCTGCCACACAATGTGACTCTTCTCTAAAGTGACTAGTCACTCAACTCACTCTGCTGTTACAATTTGCATTGCTTAATCCATTGGTGGTGGATGGTTGACTGGGACCAGGTGGCTTTAGTTTCAGTTTGGTGCTCATAACACACACGTGATGGTGTTTAACAGGTCAGGTGTGTGAATAAGAGTGTATCACACAACATGAGTGTGTGTGGTGTGTGTGGTGTGTGTGTGTGTGTGTGTGTGTGTGTGTGTGTGGTGTAAGCTGGGGTATGAATATCTTTGCCCAATGTGACAGGAAGAGTGTGAAATATGTTTGGTTTTTTTTGTCAGAATCAAGGCAGGCCCCTGTGTATGTGTGTACATGTGTACCTATCTAACAGTGGACTTCCACGTCGTTACACATTCACCAACAGGGGACATTTTAAAAAGTCCCCTGTTAGTCATGTTTTAAATCACGGTAAAATCATGTCTGAACCCCTCTGGTGAATTTTTTTAACTTCTGCCAAGAGTGTGTGTGTTAATACGGTTCATTTTGATAACTTGTATAATAAGTTGTTATATATATATATATAAATTAAATCCAAATGACAAATAAATGACTTGCTTCCTTCATGGTCTTGTCGCAAATAACAACATAAACAAGATGTGACATTTGGCAGGAAATGTTAAGATTTTCCTAGCCTCTCAGATCTTTGGTGTTTATGGAAAACTTCTCCTCTAGTACAACCACGGAGTTGACATTTTTGGTTTTAAGTGACAACTTTTGAATGAATTTCTGTGAAATGTCCTTCAGCATGAATTGTAATAACCTTAATTTATATCATTATTATTTCCGCCTTGTGCCATAATCAGGTAGGCGTGTTACAGTAACGTTGTGACTTATTATATTTATTTATGACCATGATCTCAATTATTTTTGCCAGCCTCAGTATTGTCCATTGTGTTCATGCGTGTTTGTTTACATAAGACTGTCACCAACATTTTAGTGAACATGATGCCAGAATAAACAGCTGGGTTTTCTGCTATATATAACCTATGACTCCTATGAGGCCTTTAATATTTATTTAAAGGTACTTAATGAGATTCCCAAGAGTTTCATTCAAAGGTTGCCAAATACTTACGTTTCATATTTGGATGAGACTCAACAATTACCCACCTGCAGCCAAAGTCTCGCGTCACAGGCTAGATTTTCAAGGCCAGTTTCCAAATGGAAAAAATGAATGAAAGAAAACACACACACACACACACACACACACACACCAGTTCAGACAGTATGCACATGCACATGAACGCGCCTTCAAGCTAAAGATCTAAAGTGAAGATTTAGGCTATAAACATGGTGTAAATGACACCTTTCAAGGCACCAGACACCAGACAAGCAATATGGAGGCAAACTGGTCACCATTCACTTTCATTGTTTGGGAGATTCTGTAACACTGTTCTCCTGTGAAACTCCAGCAGTGTTTCTGACTTTCAGTTGGCACGAGAGTAAGTAGATAATGACTGAACTTTTATTTTTGGGTGAACTATGCCTTAAAGTTATTATGCAAACTTTGTTCAATGATCCAAAAACTAGACTGCCTACCCCAGCCTGAAGTTCATTTTCATTAACATCTTAAACTCTTATATGCTCCCATCCATTACAAACATTACATAAATTACATTTTTTTAATCTATTTTAAACCATCCAAATGCATTTTAAATGATGACCTTATTACAGTATCATACAAATGAACTGGAAAATACCCGTAAATAGGCCTTTTAATCCCCTCTAAATCAATTAACTTATTTTATGGTGCATTTTAACTGTTTTAACTCTTTTTAACCAAAAATCAAATAACTGCATTTAGGCTCCTACAATGTTTAACCAAGGTTTTTCAAGAATTCTGAATCACAGAGTTTTTTTCTAGTAGTATTCGAGATTAGATGTTGATAAGCTTCAGGTCCGTCGATCATCATGCACACACTCACCTTACACACCTTATGGAGGGGAAAATAACAAATAAATGCTATGCTGCCATTTCCGTTGAACAACAGAAATGAGCTCTTACATTTGGCAGCAAACATGAAGATTTTCTGGTGTTTATGAGAATCTTCTCCTGTAGTGCAACCCAACACTATAAAACAAAAAAAAAACCCAAAAAAACTGAGGAGCCGTTGAGAAGCTCAGGGTGTGTTGGTTCTGTCTGCTTGACTGCGCTTAACTCCCAGCTAATCCAAAAATGGGTAAAAAGGTGGAGCCTGGGTGGAACTGAGGCAAATAGATTGTGATCAATTTAAAAAAAAATAATTTTACAAGTCAAGAACTGCTGAGGATATGACAGGGGACTCACAGCCTCAGAACCCGTGGTGAACGATCTACCCACTGATCTACCAGGCCAACAACATCATTTCATCGTTTCTCCCTCCAAATGTTAACATTAGCCGCTGAAGCTGCAATGCCTGCATGTTTTTGTACCACAATCTAGTCACACAACAGCTTTCTCTTCACGACTGATTAAAGTGATATTCCACCGCTGAATAATAGTCCACTCAGTATGTACTCACCCCTATGCTGATGTGAGGATGGGTGAAGATCTTCAGTTCACAAAACAATCCTGGAGTTTCAGCAGAAAACAGGGAGTTGCAGTGAATGGAGACCATGGATAAAATGTAAAAAAAAAAGAACACAAAATGTCTCCATCCTGCTCGTGTGGTGTAATCCAAGTGTCCGCGAGCCGCGACATAAAAATTTAACCGCAAAAGATGCCATTTACACCATGTTTTTAACCGAAATGTCAACTGTAGCATGCAGCAGGTAGCATGTAAACACGGCGCCGATGTATCGCGAGACTTCGTATATCTCTTAATGGATGCACGTGTGAAAATATCGCGAGATCGACGCCATGTTTACATGCTACCTGCTACATGCTACAGTTGACATTTCGGCTAAAAACATGGCGTAAATGGCGTCTTTTGTGGTTAAATTTTAATGCTACGGCTCGCGGACACTTGGATTACACCACACGAGCAGGATGGAGACATTTTGTGTTTGTTTTGTGTTTTTTTTTTTTTTTGTTTTTTTTTTTTTTACATTTACATTTGATCTCAATTCACTGCCATTGTACTGGATTTGGCTGCAACCCTGTTTTCTGCTGAAACTCCAGGATTGTTTTGTGAACTGAAGATCTTCACCCTCCTCACATCGGCAGAGGGGTGAGTACATACTGAGTGGGTTATCATGTTAGGTGGAATATCCTTTTAAAGGATCAGAAGTCGCTGGATAAAACGCTTCAGGTAAGAGAACGTTACAAGAGGCAGCGATGCTGGTGTTGATGACATATATTGTGCCAGATGAGAGATTTTGTTCACTGAGTGGTTTCACACAAAACTAAACTTATTTAAAAATTACAATTTCTTGTCTTGTAAAATTATCTTGTAAACTGACAGACTTCATATGTGCAATTCATGTAATAGGAACAAAATAATTTTCTCACCATAGACTCGTTTATATTCAGTAGGTCCCATGAGGCACATCAGAAGGGGTGCGAGTTTAGCTCTCTATGCTTTATACGACTCCATACTTCTGTGCTTAGTGCTAATTAGAAATGACAGCATTCTAACACTCTAAACCAGCATTTCTCAAATTTATGGTTGTGATTCTCAGCATCAGGGCAAGTCAAAAGAGTGCAAAGAAGAAACTCTGAGGAGACAGTGTTTTAACAGCAGAAAAGTAAGTCAGTCATGTGTTTGTCTATGTACGATTTGAATTGTTGTTTTGTGTATCTGTTAGGCTGCAGATACACCTGCTGTTAAACCACACATTTGTGTTCGCATATGCATCGCACATAACCACCTCTCCAAGTGGACACAGGATACGAGAGGCAGCCGTGATGAATATGGATGCATAGGGGTGCTTAGTTAAAAGCAAGCGTATCTCCGGCCTTTGTTGTTGTCTAGTGTATTGCTAGCTAGCTAACAAAAATGGTTAATTATAGCCCAACAGACAATCCAACATACCATCTCTGACTCAAGTGTCTCTTTTGGGTCTTGAGCTGAAAACGTTCAGGAACCCCTGTGCTAAAGATGTTGAAAATAGCAAACATTAAACAGCGCCAGCTAAACCCTGTTAGCATTAACAGTGATTTTCATTGTGAACATGTTAGCATGCTGAGTGCTCAAACCACCACTGAGCCACTAATGTAGTGGTACACTTTGTCGGACTCTTAGGTTTGAATCAATTTACCAAGAAAATGCTAAGCTGCCTTCAAGTGCCGATCAAAAACATAAAGAAAATACGGTTGCACTGCTAAAATATTGTAAAAATGTGGTAGCAAAGCTTAGATTTTCTAATATTCTCACTGATGGTAACATTTTTTTATTTAATAAATGTAATTTCAATTAACATGCATCAATCTTTGCTTGAACTCCTAATTTGTTTTTTTGTTTTTTTCATATTTCCAAGAGAAAAAGAAAATCTGTGTTACAGTACTATGTTCTACATGGATCCACATTTTGGGGAGCCTGTTTGAAGACTGGTTA
This sequence comes from Lutjanus argentimaculatus, assembly GCA_034769285.1. Taxonomy (NCBI): domain Eukaryota; kingdom Metazoa; phylum Chordata; class Actinopteri; order Lutjaniformes; family Lutjanidae; genus Lutjanus; species Lutjanus argentimaculatus. Next base: position 27,480,500 of record JAWZSL010000006.1, read on the forward strand.
AAATGTCTGCCTGTTTTCCTTTTTCACAACCACAGAAAATAAACAGTGCCTCCTAGAAATTACATTTATTTTGTACTAACTTGTTTTCCAAAAGAAGTTTTGAAGGAAATGTCATGTTGCCTGGATTATTTTCTCTGAAAAACAAATTTAAACTTTGTGTATTTATGAAGGTGTTTAAGTATTTTGTCTTACTTGCTTATGGCCCAGATCATGCAGATTTAGTATTATATCCAAACAATTGTTATGGCTTATAATTCAAAATAGCAGTTTCAAAGCATGTATTTTTATGTTACATGAAATCTGTATGGAAAGGATAAACTAAGAGCATATAGTCATACAGAAACATAATGTTATGAGATAAATATCCTTATATGAATCTGTTCATTCATTTATATGGAAAACGCCCATGATGCCTCAATTACCACTGCACGAACTCACAGCCGACACAGATGACTTCATACAGCTGCTGAAAGATTGAAAGACTTCCTAATGACTCACAACCCGACCACAATCATCTACAACTTCCAGAAAAAATTAACTTCCTTTGCTCTTTGTAACTCAAACCAGAAAGCCCTCATAAAATGCCACATCCATCACAGAGTACACATCATCAGATAAGCAATAATGGGAAGCTTTGTCAACATGCTTTCTCTCTGTTCTCAACATACATTTCTCCGTTTTCCTTTTTACGTATGGCAGATTTATGTGTGTGTATGTGTTTGTTTGCACATTTACTATTTTGGTTTGATTTATGCTGCATAGGTTATCTGAACAAGGCCTGAAGCCATTCTTCAGAAGCACTGCAGTATATATATATTTATATATATCAATATATTCCCCGACCCTACAGGAAACCTGGGCCTCTTACAACCTCATGCTGTAGCAGTAAAGGATGATTTGAATAAACAGCACGCTGTTCCATTACTAAATTGCGGCTTTAGTTCTTTATTATGTCTTGCAAAATGAACCAATAAAGTGTTATTCTCTAAAACGTAACAGTTACTTTGTATACTGTATATGCAGCATGTGGTTCCTAAAACTTCAGAATCTTCTGTTTCACTGACCTGAAGCGTCCAGGTTGTACAAAACAATATCTGCACATCAGCTAACAGACACTACATGTACAATGTCAGCGACTGGGAAACCACAGAAAGTTTTCCACGTTATTTTGCAAGTTTGTTTTTCACCGTTGAACTGGCAGGGGTGTATCACTGAGCACTACTTTGTGAGACACTTCAACAAACTGCTGAGATGAACAATACACCTCAAGAGATAAAGTGACCTACATAAACATCCTCATCTGCGGGGTATTACTGTACAAGTTCTGACAGAGCAACAAAAGGGGCCATTTGAATTACAATAGATCTCAGGGTAAGCAGACCACCCAGGTAGTCTTTGACTTTATTAAGCCTGCTATATTGTCTCAACCACATAAATATGTCTGTTAAGTTATTTAAATGTGGTTTGCAACTCATTGAGGCGAATAATGTTGCCGATCTCACCAGCTTTCCAGCAAAGTAAAAAACATACAAATTATGAAATTAATCACACTGTGATAACTGACATGTGTTAGCTGCAGGCAAACATCTGCTCTCACTTCCATGAAAGGAGCGGTGCTGCAGCAAAGGCAAAAGAGCTGCTGGGCCCCAGTCAAATATGCATGGTGTCTATACCCAGTAAACAAAAGTTTATAAGTGTTTATACAGCAGAGGTGGTTAGTTAGTACCTTTCAAAACAATTCATAAACTATGAGTGCTTTTTGATCTACAATCTCTATGGTTAAGTTAGAGTCCCAGAAAGTGAAGTTTGAAGTATTTCCCTACAACACTAAAGCTGCTTTAATCAGTGTTTTCATATTACAGTTGTTCTTCAGGTACAACCAAACACAATTCCAAATAATGCTAATGTTATAAGGGGATATTTGGATTATTTGAAGTGAGGTTTTATGAGGTACTTATTGAAAGTCAGTGTATTTACACAGTAGAGAAGCAGAGAGGGTAACCAGCATGGAAGCTAAGCACTGAATTGCTGTGGACAGGGTCAGCAACAAAAGGTTCAGATTAGTTCAGTTCAGATTCACCGAAGTCACACACTGTAAAATCTAATAAGTTGGGTGTACTCAGAAAATTATGCAAACTCATTGCCTCAAAAAAAAGGAAAGTAAACTTGAGATTTTAAAGTAAAAAATAACTTGTTTATGTCCACAATACCTAAACTAATTTGTTAATTGTGAGCGCAAGATTAACTTGATTATTTTGAGTGCACAAACGTTAGACTAACTTGAAATGTGGTGGAGCAGGCTACAAGTAGACAGTGACAAACAGATAGCTGATGGCTAAAAAAGCATAACCTCTAAACACTTGGTTTGTTTAAGTGAACCCAACTGAAGTACACTGAGTTTGGCAGTTTTTTCATGCAAGTAACTTATTTAAAATGAGTGTTAATAGCAAGTGATAAAAACTGAGTTAGGTGAACTCCATCCATCCATCCATTTTCTGTAACCACTTATCCGTGAGGGTCGCGGGGGGCTGGAGCCTATCCCAGCTGACATTGGGCGTGAGACAGGGTACACCCTGGACAAGTCGCCAGTTCATCGCAGGGCTGACACATATAGACAGACAACCACTCACACTCACATTCACACCTACGGGCAATTTAGAGTCACCAATTAACCTATTATGCTGCATGTCTTTGGACTGTGGGAGGAAGCCGGAGTACCCGGAGATAACCCACGCGGACACAGGAGAACATGCAAACTCCACACAGAAAGGCCCTGCCAGCTCGGGGATTCAAACCCAGGACCTTCTTGCTGTGCGGCGGCAGCGCTAACCACGCGCCATCATGCCCCCTAGGTGAACTCAGTATTGTAATTAAATTGATTAGTATTTCATGCACATAACCAACTAACTACAGATGAGCTGTGTAGACAGAAGCTCCAGTCCTCAAGTAAAATTAATGATTTTGTCTGTGGAGTTTGGTTGGTTTGGAGTGAGTGATATTTGGTTTCCATAACAGCTTTTTCATGTCGGTAAAGGCTGTCTGACAGTAAGGTAAACTGGTGAAAATAATCTAAATATAGGGCACACTTAAGCTAATGTAGATTTTTTAGGTGGACCTCTTAAGTGGCTAAAATACCGACCTTTTTGTTGCTGACCCTGTCCACAGGAGTATATTGCTTAGCTTCAATGCTGGTGCCTCTCTCTTCATCTTCAAGCTGGAGGCATGCTAACCTCCATCTACTGTGGCTAATAAGTACCTCATACAACCTCACATCAAATAAGCTGATCAGTCCCTTTAATAGGCAGCTGTCCACATTCTCAATTAACACGCAAAGGGAAAATTCCTTATTGACTTATTGCTTTAAAAAGTCAAAGTCGAAAAACAAACAACAACGAAAAAAAAAACTATTTGCTGAAATGTAGTCAACGATTGTGGTCATGATTAAATTCAAGGAAGATTGTGTTCATGTTTAGAGGAAACAAATGTTTTCTGTCAGCAGGAGATAACATGCAAACCACAGTCTCTGCTGCCAATGTCAAATTCAAATTCTAATAGCTTTATCAACACGACCATAATCAAATAAAGCATTGCCAATACCACACACTTCTTATTCATCTAGAGTTGTTTGTTTTTGCAGCAGCTTAAACATCATTCTGCAACATGTCATTTGCGAGAGGAGAAGTGTCCAGCTGCAGTTTCCCTAATCCTAACCACTTTACCCTGACATATTTTCCTTACCCTACCTAATTAGTTTTAGTGCCTAAACCTACCCATTTTGAGGAATGTATCATGTCATAGGCATGTTTTGTAGTGACTCTGAGTCTGCAGATCTACTTGTACCAAAGAGTATAGTTTCACCTCGGGGAAACATTTCTCTTTTTTCAAACTTCCCACTTTTACCACAATTTCAAAAGATCCCTTATCAGCGCCAGTTGCCAGTGTTGCAAGAGCAGTGCAGGGCCAGCCCAGTATAAGTAGGAATTACATCCATGTCAGCCAATTCTGCACCTCGGGATTTATTTACCAATCCTTGATGATGCAGGAGGTAGTGTGCCCTTGGGACAGGCCTAGTTCTACAAGGGTGCAAAGGCAAAGCATTGGACCATTTTAATGTTAATATTCATATTTTGCACTCCGTTGAAATTTGAATAATAAATGCCAAGCACAAGGTGGTAAGATCAGTAAACGGTAAGCTTTACCTCAGGAAATGTCTGCACCCAAACCATTTACAATATATTGAAAAGTTATTACGAAATAATTTTTCAGAGATACCAAAGCAATGTTGCCTACCCTAGCTTTAATGTTATGCAACAGGATTTCCTTAAATATTATCTATAGCTGGTGCAGTGGTTAGCACTGCTGCCGCACAGCAAGAGGGTCCTGAGTTCAAATCCCCGGGCTCGCAGGGCCTTTCTGTGTGGAGTTTGTATGTTCTCCTCCGGGTACTCTGGCTTCCTCCCACAGTCCAAAGACATGCAGCATAATAGGTTAATCGGTGACTCTAAATTGCCCGTAGGTGTGAATGTGAGAGTGAGTGGTTGTTTGTCTCTATGTGTCAGCCCGGCGATGAACTGGCGACTTGTCCAGGGTGTACCCCGCCTCACGCCCAATGTCAGCTGGGATAGGCTCCAGCCCCCCGCGACCCTCACGGATAAGCGGTTACAGAAAATGGATGGATTATCTATAGCTACTTTGTTATGAGTTCTGGTCATCAGACATCTCCTTCATAAAAAGCAGAATATTGCAACCAACCAGTCTGGTGTGTGCAGAGGTCTGCATGGTTATACTACCACAGCTTGGTTTAATGAAGGTAAACACAGTGAATTGCCATGCATAAAAACACTGTGCTCTGGCGCGGCACTTCTCAGTCTGAGTTATCAACACATCATTGGCGTCAGTCAGACTCATATAGCAAACTGTTGCTGAAAAGGAACAACATGGTGTATTCACACGTTTACAACTTTTTCCAGTTGTGTTCCAGCATAATCTGTTCATCAGGGACCACACTCGGTCCTGTAACACCTCAGTGCTGACAGTCTATACCATAGACACTCCCCCTATGCCACCACACTAATTTCTGCCTGGTTCTCTGTTCTCTGACAACACTTCAGCTCAACAGTTCATGAGACTGACCATCTACTCATCCCCTTTTATCATCTGACCCACCAACCAACCAGCTACCAGCCAACCAACCAACCAACTACCCAACCAACCAACCATCACCAACCAACCAACCAACCAACTACCAGCCAACCAATAAAAAACCAACCAACACCAACCAACTAGCCAACCAACCAACCATCAGCCAGCCAACCAACCAACCAACCAACCAACCAACAACATCAGCCAACCAACCATCAGCCAACCAATAAAGCAAGCAACCAACCAACTAGCCAACCTATTTACCAATCAATTAACCAACTACCAGCCAAACAACCAACCACCAACCAACTAGCCAACCTAGTTGCCATCCAACCAACCATCAGCCAACCAGCCAACTGCCTTCCCACCCACACTGTGGTATTTTACTTGGCAACATATCAGTGTGAACATTCCATGTTAGTGTGTCAGTGCCTCGTTATCGTAAGAGTTGGCTCACTGGCACACCTAAATGGAACACAGCAATTAATTATCTTTGCAATTGTGTAACAAAGATACAACAAAAATGGGGGAAAAAAGGCGATGGGGGGAAGAAATCTTGGGAAAAAAGATCACATTCGGCCCATTTTCCTGACAGTATGTCTTGTTGTAACTTAAGAAAAACAATAAGCAAGCAGAGGGAGTAGACAATCCACTCACAATAACTGAAAACTGGATGATCCTCGGGAGGATGCACTTAGTGCAACAAGCATTTCGACTTCCCACCCGCATTATTGGATTTAGCATCAAGGCAATTATGATCCACAATGCAATAACACCAGCACACGAAACTACACTCAACTAAACCAACATTTGTCTGTCTGTGAATGCAGACAGGTAGAAGCTTATTTTTAGCTGCAATCCTTGCACCTATATTTGAAAATTTTGCTTACGTTTGATTTGTTCAAGTTACTGTTGATGAGTGCTGCTCCCTTGGCATGATTGATGTACTGTTAAGTGCCCTGAGTGTGCAGAGTATCATGCCAACACTAAGACCTAATTCACCACGCAATCAATAAACAATTATGTGTCCTTAGCTGATACTTCAGAGACCTTGAAATGGCATTACTCTGAGACTACAAATGCATTTTCCACATATCTCAGAAGGGTCAAAACATTTTATTGCAGTTTTCTGCCACTGCAATCATCTTTGTGGTGCTCTTAATGCGTCAGAGATGAATTATCCTGCCCTTCAAGCGCACAAGCCTTTTAACTGAAAAAATGAGTATGCCCATTTCCGCTGTAGAATCTGCACTCCATTTATTTACTGTAAATCACACTCATTAGCAAGAGGAAATGCTGTGGAATAAACAAAAGTCTTCCATCATTTGTAAAAGAGGGACTGAGTTTCTTGACCCGTCTTTCTTTATATGTTTCTTGATATTTGCTTTATTACGTCACAGTCACACCACCTGATCTCAGGTTACAGAGCTTGTTCTCGACTTGTTTCTACAACGCACCAAGCTGCACCAAACTCAACACATTGCTTAACAAGGCTGCGTCTTAAATGACACATTCAATAAAATGAATCAGCAATGTAAAAGCAAAGAAAGTGATAACAGTTTCCTGATTGAAGCCACAGTCCCCAAATATAACACAACGAAGAGACGGCGTAAAAAGGTCTTTGTCACTGAGAAAATCACAACCAGATTACAGCAGAAAAGAACCAGATTTGTTGAACTCTAATACAGACAATCTCTTTTCTGTGTTTATTTTTACATTTATTTACTTCATTGTTTTTATTTTTATATGAATTTTTTATAACAGCTACACTTTCTTTTGCTTGTTTTTTGTTTGTTTTTTTCCCTCGGGTAGTTTTGTATCATGTTATTTAATTAGTGTTACAGGTTTTTCATTATGTCAATGAAGAAGAAGAATTCAGACATCAAAATAGTTAGAATATAAGTTAAAAAGTGTACATGAACCTCCAAGTTGTATGTGTTAAATGAAAAATCTGTTTTAAAAAAAGTAATGCATTCTGTTCTTGTAATACTCCAGAAGACTCTCATTTAATGTGAACATTTGTGTAGACACATTTCAAAAGGTACAAGACTATTGACAAGTACTTCTTCCAGTATGTACATACCGTCAAAACAGAACAGGTTCCGTATTTGTGTATTTGTGGGCAGAACAAGCAAATACAAGCAATGACACTGATACCTGAGGGAGAAAAGGAGCTTGTTTGCAGCTCACTTGATCCTGTGAGAAAACTTCTTGGGGATGTACTGTATGTTCAGGACTGAGTTAGGCCTGTAGGTGCATGCACAATTGACCCTTCCGAAATCCTGCCACTTATTTAGCTCTGTGAGCCAATAACAGTTGAGGAAGTTTGGTACCTGGCAGTTTTGTTGTCTTGTTTTTTTTTGCCCAAGATGGCGAAGTCTTGATCCACTCTTGAAAAGAAAAGAACATTTTGAAAATGATTAAAGTCTGTGTAAAGGAGATTTTCTTTTAAACAAGATACATGGAAATAAAAGAAAAGACTGTGAACTGCGTAGTACTGAAATGTGTCCAGGATATTTTGGGCAGACCTGAAACATGACTTGATGATACACTGGAGTCATACTTCCCCTAATTCTTTATAAGTCCCACAAGCCAACACACAATCTCCCTACCCTCCCTAATGGTGGTCATTAACATACTTAGCTTAGTTTATTTAATTTGTAAAAGGACAGTGTGCAATGACATGGTTGCACCAGATTTGACGAGACGCTAATTTCCATCTGTGGTCCTACACATAACAAGTAGACACAGTAAACAAGAAGTCAAGGCACAATACAGACTACAGTACATCCAAGAGTCTACCATAATAGAAGCAATAAGAACATACTTTTAGTGACTTTTTCAGTCCAAATCAGACCGGCGCTCGCTGCTCACTTCAGTTCCAACAACCTGAAGACACTGAAGAAAAAAAAATATTCTTGAACAAGTTGATGGGTCACTGTCCTCTGGTTCTGATGGCTCAAAATGTCCGTACAAGTCCAAAAAAGCTGCTAAATGGAGCGTCCATTTTTCAGGTCATAGTGATATTTGACACTTGAGAATTTGAGACCTAATTTTACAGACTTAGAAGTTTTAAAAATTCAAATTTGGCTGTGGGGGATGATAACACAGTTTTCTGTAGTGTGAGAAAGTCAGAACATATATTTATTCGGCCTTTTGCTTTATACAGACTTCAAAAGATGTTGCTGGGGGACCTGCAAGAGCAGAATAATCTCTTGGCATGGAACTGGGCGATTTGTGCCAGAGCCTCAGCTCCAAACACCACTCAGAGCTGGGGAACGAGGGCGAGTGAGTGAATCTGGCAGGGCAGGGCCAACAGCTCAGTGCAGGGAGCGCACTCTGGAGTACTGACTGTCTGAGTGAGTGTAGTGCAACACAGGGGCGGGGCAGACCTTCAGCTCAGCGCAGGGAGCAGGCACCGGGCTGGGAGAGCTCCACTGAGTTAAAATGAGTGCCAGAGTAGGTGCTTGTCTTAGAGGGTTGATTAATACAGAAATGAACATTTTCACAAATACTGTGAATGTAAGAGTGTGAGTGACATGTGGTCTCATTTCGTTTGCACTTGTGAGGGGAAAATCAGTGAACAAGTTAACTGAGATGAGGACTCGGTAAGTGAATCAGCGAAGTGAATCTCAAGTTTCGAACGATTGACTCATGACTCGAATAACCGGATGAATGATGTCCAGAGCAAGTGAACACACAAACACACAACTTTAAATGTTGATGCATTTTTTTTTTTTTTTTTTTTTTACACACACTTTACTTTCACTTTCCCCACCAGTGGGACACAGGCACCATATCCATCCTAATGTTCATCATTATTGTAAATGTGTGTCTGTGTGGTTGATGATGTCATTGAGACTGACACTGTCGCACCACTCAGAAGAAGAGAAACATCAACCTGTGAAAAGCTTCCCAAGAACTGGAGGGTGTAAGAAGGCAGCCACCTGCAGCAGCACCCTCCTCCCACTACTGCTGTGACAGTTGGCAGACGAGCCAGAGAGGCGGAGGAAACAAACACACACTGAAGCAGCACTGCTGTTGTGCACATCAACCAGGAGAGAAGGATCAAAAACACAACTGCTCTCCCTGTGCTCTGGCACCAGACAGGAATTCACCGGTAAGGAAAACTTGAAAGAGTCTGATTTTATCACACTGAAAGTTTTACTTTGGCTAAAACAGAGATGTTTTAATTTTTGTTAAGGGCAAGAAACTGACAGACAACTAGTTACAGCATTTGATTACCACATAACTGGTATTTGAGCAATGCAAACACTTCCATTTTGGACAGCAGGAAATACTTAATGGCAGATGCACGAGTGAGCATGATTTGAAAACATATGGTAACATTTTGGCACTCAGTACACAAGTTGTTAATGCAAAGTGCATTAGAGCTACACAAATAAACAAGTTTACAGTAAAATGCATTTACCAGTGCTGGGAGAAGTACTCAGATCTTTTACTTAAGTAAAAGAAGTAATACAACAGTGTAAAAATATTATGTTACCAGTAAAAACCTGCATGTAATATCTCAAAAAAAGCATAGAAAGTATTAGCATCATACTTAAAGTACCAAAGGTAAAAGTACACATCATTTTGCATAATGTGTTTCTTTTTGTCTGTGTCATTTTTGTTTTGTTGCTGTTCCTTAATTGTTCCTATGTGTGAACAGGCTGTGGAAACAAATTTCCTCTATCAGAGGACAATCAGTTATCTATCTATCTACACCTTTTACGTTGAAGCTGGTAAAGGTGGAGCTAATTCCAGCTACTTTATATACTGCTTGGTAGATTAATCTTATCAAACATCATGTTTTATTAGTTGATTTATGTTTTGTATTGATAATCAGAATCTGTTGTCTTAAAATATCCTTTGTATTTTCAATTGAGTCTCTCTGTTAATGTGAAAAGTATGCAATTTAGTTTGTAAGTATGTAAAATCTGGTGTAAAATCTGATGTGCAAATACATTGATGGCAAAGTTTGTCAGTGCAGCAGAACAATTATCTGGTCCAGATCTGGCCCAGAGTCTGTTAGTTGGGTCGAATTCATGAGAACACAGTCCATCCATTACCTTATTTAGTCAGAGTCGGCTGCAGCTCTGTCTGAATTCATCACAAACAATGTAATACTCAAAAACTGCCTTGATCAGCTGAAACAGAAATGATCTGTTTACCGTCTCTACCCAGAAAAAAAGTGGAACCTTCATCATGTGACAAGATAAAAATCTAAAACGGTTATCTCTTATCTGAGTTTCCACCAGAGTCTGCATTGCAGCAGAAAAACAGACTATCTCAGAAACAATCTGTTATACCACAGTCATCACAATTTGCAGAGCTACTGTTTTTTCTTAAAGGTAGAATCAGAAATATTGTTTGTAAATGTTGGCTTCTCCTCACCGGCCGAACAGGCCGAAGTCCAGAAATGTCCCGAGTAAAGCGAAACATGAGAATATAAGAAAATGCAGGCAGAGAGCAGGGTCTCTGCAGATAGGGACATCGAAAGTGGGTCATAAGTGATGATTTAGAGCATATGTGTCATACTTGAGGCTTTCCAATGCAATTCTATGCTATACTACGAAACTGCAGTGTCTGTAAGATATACGTCCTCATTTCGTTATTAACACGCTGAAGGTGTCTAGCCAGATGGTATCAGCCGAGCAACATGCAGTCATTAGATTGCTGCCATTGTAGATTTGAAATCTTGCTTGCAGGCACTTAAAAGTGAAACAATGCTTCCTGTTATTTTGACTTTATTACTTGTACTACTAATATTTCACTTTTAAAGTGAATTATATAATAGTTGTACACTATAATGTCTGCTTACAATTTTATCTTCCTAGACTTCTGCTCTCTGAGCAGAGTTATTATTAATCAATAGTAATCGGATGCAGATGCAATTATGTAATACGATAACAAGTGCATGCCGACCCTTTACGGTTTGTGTATTTGCACCGGGTGCAAGTAGGCACACAGCAGCCTTTCGTCTATTAACCCTAGCTATAAATAACAACATATGCACTGTTAACGAGAGATTGCAGTGGGTGATTGCATTAAACACAGGACTCTTAGGCTAGTGTGACATTAGAAGTCAGTTTTAGCAACATTTTTAGACTTAGCTGACTTATTATTTATTATATTACTATACTACATATTATATTGCAGTTTGGTTAGGTTTAGGCAACAAAAACTACTTGGGTTTAGGGAAAAGATCATGTTTTTTTCTTTGACATGCAGGTGTAAATAACCAATTTGGCTACTTACACCCTGGGTGCAAAAAGCATTGTTGGCTATGGACACCTGGGTGCTTGTCTCTGCCAGGGTCTATTTACACCTGGGTGTAAATAGACACATTGGCTTTTCCACCCTGGGTGTAAATAGCATCTATCATACATTTATATAATCTTACATTTACATCCGGCCCGTTGAAGGCAACCATAATGTTGATATGGTCCAGGTTTCTTCAGAAAATGTTGCGTATTATGCCTTTAAAAATATTGTTTTTGTGGGTCTATGTGCCAGCGGTGTCTATTATTGACATGCTCTCTCTTGCACAAATCCTCATCATCATGTTATTTCTCTCTCAGAGGCTGCAGGTGTGGTCACAAATGGAGCAAATGAACGTGACAGCCACCGTAGCGAGCAACTCTACCACCTGTCCGTCCATCGATGACTTCCGTAACCAGGTCTACTCCACAGCCTATTCCCTCATCACCGTGTTGGGCCTGGTTGGGAACGGCTTTGCCCTGGTGGTGTTGATCAGAACGTACCGCCAGAGCTCGCCCTTTCATGTCTACATGCTGAACCTGGCTGTGTCTGATCTGCTGTGTGTCATGACGCTGCCACTGCGAGTTCTCTACTATGTCAACAAGGGCCAGTGGGACCTGGGGGACTTCCTGTGTCGCATCAGCTCCTACGCCCTCTACGTAAACCTCTACTGCAGTATTTACTTCATGGCTGCCATGTCCATCACACGTTTCCTGGCCATTGTCTTCCCTGTGCAGAACATGCGTTTGGTGACGGAGAACCGAGCTCGCCTGGTGTGTGGGGGTGTCTGGGTGTTCATCTGTCTTTCATCCTCGCCCTTCCTGATGGCCGGCCAGCATTTGGACCCTAACACAAATAAAACCAAGTGCTTTGAGCCCCCACAAAGTGGAGGCGATCGTGTAAAGAGACTCCTCATGCTGAACTATGTGTCCCTGGTGATCGGCTTCATCGTGCCCTTCCTGGTCATCCTGCTCTGCTACGCCGGCATCATCCGCGCCCTGCTGTCCCGCACCCACGCCGCCCGACGCCAGCAGGACACAGGCACCAAGGCCATCCGAATGATTGTCATCGTCCTGCTGACCTTCCTCATCAGCTTCATGCCATACCACGTGCAGCGCACCATCCACCTGAGCTTCCTGTCCCGGAATGACACCACCTGCTCAGAGCAGATCGCCATGCAGAAGTCTGTGGTGGTGACGCTGTCCCTGGCTGCTTCCAATTCATGCTTTGATCCACTGCTTTATTTCTTCTCTGGGGAGGGTTTCCGCAGGCGCTTGTCCTCCCTGCGCCGGTCGTTCACGGGCAGCACCATGCACCGCGTAGATAGGCTGAAGCCCGTCGCGGGCGCGGAGGCTGGGGAGAACCACCAGCTGCAGGCTAATTAATTTACACCACCAAACAAGCAGCTTAGGATGTGGTTAAAGTGGAGCCTGACCGATATGTGGGGTGGCTGAAATTATTGGCCTGATATTGGCCTGTTGCAGCTATAACAGTCGATATAGTTTCTGACGTATTTGTTTTATAATATGTGCCTTTTTTTAACAGAACATAATGCAAATTGTTTTTATTTGTTGGCTTTATTGGTAGCATTTTATGTATATTTGATCTTTTTTTCTTAATTCAAGTTTAATATATACATATATTTTGCTTTATTTGTGTTTTTTTATTTATAGTTATTTATAATTATTAAAAATACCAGTGAATGTTTACTATTTCAGTGGCCTGATGTCATTTAAGACAAAAAACAAATACAGTTAAACTGTAAAATATCCTGCCATATCTTTGTCACAAGTGTTAACCGCTTTTAACGGCTCATTGCAAAAAATGTTTATGCATATATTCTATATTTGTATGTTATATTCTGTATAAAGAATACTGGGCGATATATCGATATCCAATTTTTTTTAAAAACTTTCTAATATCAGTATCAGCATCAGCCCCAAAAATCCAGTATCGGTCAGGCTCTGGTTTTAAAAGTTACAGGGAAGGAGAAACAGAAGAAAAGCAGAAAACAAGTTTTAACAAATGAGGGCTGGTTTACTCATGAACAGAGTATTTAATTCTCAGGAAGATATTTTCCATTAAAATTGATATTTATTATTCTAAATAGTGCATATTGTTCAATATTTAAGTGATGTTGTTCTGCCGTATTATTATGAGAGCAACCTGTTGTGTCCAAAGAATTACTCAGACTGTGGAATTACAAATACAAATCCATTAAGTATATCAATGTATAACTGTACTGAAGATAATGTTGTAATATGTCTTTATCTGGATTTTCTTCAAGTATCTCTCATACAACCTGCGTATGAATGTATCAAGAAGAAGGGCTAAACTCTGCTGACTGTAGACAGTCTTGTAACTGTTTCCCTTATGTTTTTTTTATTACAATATGAGTTACTGTATTATGAATCACCATGCTTAATTGATTTTACTCAATTTTGATTCATATGTGTTGTTTTTATACTATTGATTCATTATTTCTGTGTATCTTTTTTGAAATAACTATGAATATTTGCTTTTTTTTTTTTACCATCTCAAAGATACGATCAATGATTTTCATCACTGTGAGCTCAACAGTGAGATGGAAGGATGTTTGATATTTGGGAGTGCACCTTTAAAATGATTGTTTGTTCGTATTTGTATGGAAATATGAAATTACAGCCAGCTGATAGTTAGCTTATCTTAGCGCAAAGACTGCAAACAAGGAGAAACAGGCCTCTATGCAGTGTCGCTACAGCTTACTAATTAAATATGTAACATGCTCAGAAATGAGTGCTGCAGAACAAATAGCAAGTCAGAGCCATCGATGATGTATTAAATAGGTTAAATCCATATTTAAAATGATTTATGGATGAAGCAAGTTGTTTCCAACCTCCTCCTCCAGGCAGGTTGCCTGCAGGCTGCAGGACACTGAATCTACACAAGCACAACATGGGTGTTACATTATGTTGTCATAATGACAACCAAGGACGAGTCCTACACTGTAAGTTGATCAGCTGTTCATAACTGTCAGTTGTCTGTCAATGTAAAGTTAAGCCCGCTGCTCTGAGAAGACACAAGTTGGAGTTCAGTGACCGCCTGTCTTACTGCCTGCCAGACTCCATTAACATTTCTCTCAATTTACCACTTAGAAACATCTGCTCCCTCTAAAAGACTGTTGATGATTTCTTACAACTCATAAACAGAACTTACTCATTCGACAGACATTCGGCATTAGTTTAAGCTCCAATAAATGTGAAACAGAAAACAAAACAACCAATCCTTACTGGAATGGAATTTTTTTTTTTTTTTTTTTTTTTTTAAGTTATTTTTTGGCCATTTTTGCCTTTATTGAGTAGGACAGCCAGAGAGTAGACAGAAAACAGGGCAGAGAGAGAGGGGATGACACGCAGCAAAGGGCCGAAGGCGGAAGTCGAACCAGCGGCCACTGCAGAGGACTAACAGCCTCCATACATGGGTCGGACGCTCTACCAAGTGAGCTAAACATCCACCCCCTGGAATGGAAATCTCAAAGAACATGGGGACTGTTGTCAGAGAAGCGAGTAGTTCAACTTAATCTCTGGTGCCATATCATGGTCTTTTTTTCTTTTTTTTTTTAAATTAGTACAGTAATTTTTATTTATTTATTTTACCTTTATTTAAGCAGGAAGTCCCATTGAGATTCAAAATCTCTCTTTCAAGAGAGACCTGGCCAAGGTAGCAGCCAATCACAACATATTAAACAAAAATCACAACAACAACCATAACAACTAAAACATAGTGGGCCTCTCAAGAAAAACACGCACGTCTCCATCGCCACATTCTTTATGAAGTTTATCAGTGGATACGAGTGTTTCTAATCTAAGATCTTTCTGCAGATTATACCAAGCTCGTGGTGCATAGTAGGAGCATGCAGTTCTCCCCAGATCACTTAAAACTGGGGATACATTAAAGAGTAAAACACTGGTAACTACCAGAGCTGACACAGAGACGGTTACAGAGGCAGGTGTCGCTTTATAGATGAAAATATACCAGTGCTGTTGTCTGCGAGTGGTCACCAAAATGTAGGCTATTACGTGTTTCTCCTTAAACATGTTGCATATGTTTTGTTTAATCTGTGCATTTGTTGTTTGTTTCCCCTGTTTCCAGTCTTCATGCAAAGCTACAAGCTAAATAATACCACATAGTACTGATTTACATTTCGTATAATATACCAACCTATTATTTTAACGTCTGACAATATGCTGCTGTATTCCTACTGTATTCAAACTATATTTCATGTTGTGTATAATAAGTGCATTAATAAATCATCCAATATGTGTCAGTTCAGCACCATCACATTTATTCCTCCCTGTCATGGAAATCCACTACAGCTCACACTGACTGACTGAAGAGTAACAAACTCTGTCCACTGGGTGTCACACCAGCTCAAATATTGCTGCAGTACTTCAGCCATAGGTTCAATACTAATCATTTTTGCTATTGCTTTTCTATTATTTATCTCTATTCTCTAAGAAAACAATAAGTTGCTGTTTTGACTCCAGTGCAGCACTTCAAAAGGATGTGTAGTGCACTTTTACGAGCTGAATTCATGCCAAATGTCATAAAGCTGTCTGTATGGTGTATAAACTCATTAACTGAAGCGATGAAATATGTTATATCTAGATAAGGATAAGAGCATATCCTCATGCTTCTATAAAGATACATTCAGACATAATTTTAGCTTCTCTGTAAATCAGAAACACAAAACATCACTGAGAGAGCAGACTGCTGAGGCCGACCCTGCTGATTAGAACATAGAAGGCCACTGTATTACCACTTCATAAACAGATTATATCAAGCACATGATCGGCTGCCTCCTCCATTTGCACAAAAAGATGTTTGTTTCAGTCTGCAGAGCCGGGCTATCTTAGAGACGGGTCTCTGTGGTGTGCAGTGTTAGTGTACCTCACGGTGCACAGGAAGTAAGGAAAGTCCCCGCCAAAAGTCCTACCAATTTGTTTCTAAAGAGCTTATAGATAATATAACAGTGCACCCCATTACATTGCAGGAAATAACCGATATTGTTTTATTTGTTTCATCCGTGCTCCCTGTTTACTGCTCATTAAATGACTTGCTCTTGGCACCAATTAGTTTTGGGGAAAGGTTAAGAATAAATAAAACTGCTTGTCTTCAGGGGGAGCAGACTCAGTCTTGCAACATGTGTTAATGCCCACCATGTGAGTTCAGAAAAGTTGGAGGTGCCCTCCAGGAGAGCTGATTTTATTGTAGGCAGTCAGGCTTTCTGTCATGTTTTTAGATTCATACTGTAGCCCAGGGGTCCCAAACCTTTTCATGTCAAGGTTCCCCACAACAGACAAGCCGTTCTCATAACAGCTCATCAAATACCGACGTTTTGTCACCGCCCCTCGGCCTCGGTCATCCCACACATTCAGCGGCTGTACGAGACGCTGTCAGACAGTTTGCCTTGCAACATGTGGATCAAGTTGTAAAATGGTCGTGGTTTAAGTAGGTTTAGGCACCAGTACTCTTTGAGCAGATTTAGGATAAGACCGCTACAATAACTGTCACATTACATACATCACGTGACGTCACCGAAGCGACTCATGAGGAGAAAGTCAAATGACGCAACTCGCAAGACAAAAGTCATGTGACGAATTAAATGTTACCTACCTTGAAACATTGAATAAGGTCTTAGTTTCACATGGGACACAAACCCCAGTCTCCTGTGTGAAAGTTCTGTGTTTGTTTGGGCCATCCATCCACTCCACTCCAGACTTGCATCATTTTAGCCACTAACGGGCACCATGTGCGTCGGGATGAGTCGCCGAGGGGCAGTGACAAACATTTGGTGTTTGACGAGTTTGGAGATGAGACCAGGCTGCAAAAGATGCACCCAATTTTAGATGATTTTGTCTTAAAGAATCCCCTCTGAGTTTTTTTATTTTTTATTTTTATTAATCAATAATCAAACTTGGATCACTATAAATTGCAATCAACCAAACTGCTAACCCTGTTTCTTCCTGAGTTGTACAAACTTCCAAAAAATGTGTTTCAAACAATCTGTTCTGTCTTTCGTTGGGGACTCCTTACAACCTACTCAGTGACCTCTGTCTGTTCCCGGACCCCACGGAAACACAGAAATCACATTAGCAAATAACTTGAACTTAACAAGCTTTGAAAATTCTTCCTCATTGATCTTATTACAAGTTGAATTATCACAGTAAGGTCATGAAACATTAAAGGGGCGTGCCAGCAAATTAAGTTTTCAAACTGGCATATGGGGACCAAGAGGGGTCCTTGAGTGTGGTGTAGGGGATCCCCGGCAATAGGAGGACTAGAATATTTTAACTTTTATCACGTTTTTTGGAAGGTGGAACAACAAATAAAAACAGTGTTGGCCGATTTGATTGATTGTAATTTATAAAGGTAAAGGTAAACTTTATTGTGAAATACTTTACATTCAAAGTACAATTATACAGTCAGATTCAGTGTGTGCATTTAAATTGGAAACTGGAACACCCAGAGGAAATGCATGCTGGCGAAAGTGCTGCACTGCACCACCGTACTGCCCCGTACAGTGATCCTATATTTGGTATAGTGATCCTAGTTTCATCATTCATTGACTAGAAAGACTTTATTATCTTCAAGCCTTAAAAAATACACAAAGGGGATTCCTTGAGACAAAATCCTCTTAATCTGAGGGTCTAATGTGAATCTATTGTGAAGATCCTTGACATGAAAAGGTTTGGGAACCCCTGCTTTAATAAATTTGAGGGACTCATGTGAGAGATTTATACTAAAATACCGTCTTGCAGCTGTATGCCTCTGCAAACCATAATCAGGGTGTAGTTTACATCCATGTCTGTCCAGACTCATAATATATGTAGTGACATTTTGAAGGAATTTAATAAAAGGTTATTTTTTGACATGTATGATTCCAGTGAATAATTTCCAGTGAGAAACATCCTGTCTTCACTGACAGACTATTTGTTTTACAGAGTACAGAAGACTGATAGAGAGCTGAACATCATGAGGTCACGGTGAAGCTGACCTTTGACCTTCTGGATATAAAATTTTATATCACCTCATCATTTTGTCCTATAAGATATTTGTGTGAAATGTTGTTGATGACTAAGATCTTATCAGTTCATACCATGATCTAAGTGGACATTTGAGACAAATTTGAAGCATCGCGTTCAGAAGAACCTGAAAACAGGATGCCTCCAGGCACAGCTGATGCTGGTGCACAAACATCTAAATGAATGGGTAAAATTGATGGAGCAGATGAGTGTCCTGACTATTGGTCTCCTAGAACTGATCAAGCCCTTCAAGGGAAATTTAACCATTTTTTATCAGTATTGATGGTAAATGTGGTCATTTAAAGTACTAAATTCCTCAGTGTGTGTTATACTGACCAAGAAACCTGAGTTCTCCTGCAGTAAAATCCGGTGATGTCGCAGTGATGTCTTTGGCTTTTCCAGCTTGAATTTCTGGTCTGGCTCTGGTCTGCTTCTGCCTCTGGATATCCTGCGGGCATGTTGGATGAGTATTTTGTCACCTAATGCTCTGTTTTGTGCCATACAGGTGTATCACACACAGCAACACTGGCGGCACAGCCTCACAAACAGGAGAACTCAGCTTTCTGAGTCAATATAGCACACAGGAATTTATTGCTTCAATCGACCACATTTACTATCAGCACTTACTGGATAACCAAAACAAAAGTTGTGAATTTTCCCTTTAAGACCTTTGATCCTACATTTTTCATCCATAAATCCCTTATTGGACATTCACCACATGATGTAACATCTATGCTGGACTGGAAAAGGACTTTACGAAACTCGCTCTCTAACTGTCTAATAGTTTAAGTCCTGCGGGTTTATTTTAACTTGGAAAATCTGCCTTTAGTTTTTGTGCAACAAATACAGGGAATCATCTAAACACACAACACATTCTCAAGATCGACTCTCACGCTACCCCAGACAGTTTAAGACGATGATCTCAAACCACTTTACACTGCAAATGAGTGGAAACCTCAATGATTTTTGAGGCTTAAATAAAGATTTGAATGAATGAATGGGTTTCCCATCATGCTACTAGATAGTGTCTTTCATTACACCCTCCCTGCAGGCTGTCTTTCAAACTGGTTTATAACACAGGCTTTCTGTTGAAGCTTCTGTAATCTGTAAACCCAAACTGAGATTGTACCCAAGTGATGTCACTTGGTTTCTTTTTAGACTTGATAAAGCACCTGCAGATCGAATAAAAACATCAAACACAGGTTGTGTACTGACTGAATGAACTGACTGTATCATGTAAAATCAGAGGCCCTTTGATACTTTTGCAGCACAACAAGCTGTAAACACAACACTTTCATATTATCACCTTTTAAAGTCACGCTCATAAAGTGAACATATTGCCCCTTTTGCACATCCAGCAGGCACAGAGCGACATTAGCATTCATTTAGAGTCGCGTTTCTAGCAACCCAAGAAGTACAAGTCCAAAAGTCATTGTCCTTTTGGGTCTGCTTTGGTTTCCACCAACAACTGACAGAAAAATAAGCCTCTTTAGCAGCTAAATTATCTATTATGTTCACCAGCTGATCGCTAATGGCGTCTGTTTAGTGCTCACGCAGTGTTGTGCAAGTTCACACTTCAAAGGGCTTAAAGTTCAGTTCACAGAGATCAATAGTTCACAGTTCACAAGTTTGAAATTTAAACTATGTTCAAAGTCCCAGAAAACGTTAATGGGAATTTCTTTATTAAGATAAAAAAAAATAAAATAATAATAGTCACGGTTTGGGGTGCTGAGACAGTCTTGACATACTAAACGGTGTGTGATATTCATGTTTTTTATATTATTTTGAACAGGCAGAATAACTTATATCTAATAGTTATTAATAATAATTGGAGAACATTTAACTCTACAGCAGACAGCAAACTTGAACACCAACATACTGTATGACAAAGCAGCCATTATATACTATACAGTCAACAACATAGAATTAATACATGCATGAGAACTGCAAGGAGAGGAACACAAGAAGAAACAAGCATAAATAACGTGGATCTATCTGTCAGCAGCGTAGTTCATACACTTCAGCCTTAATGATCAAAAAGAGTTTTTGTATCACGTCAACACTTCTGTCCATATTCAGACGAGTCCTCTCTCTCTGCTCCTCACAGCTGCGGGTCTGCATCACATTTTTTTTAAATCAATTGACAACATCGTTAACGGCTTGATTTCACCAGGCACGGCTGCGTCATATCCAAGAAGTCGCTCTCCACTTCTGCTTCAAATATGCGCGAGTCTGTTTTTGATCGGATGCTGCGTCAATCTGCGCGAAAGCAGATTGAGCAGGGGGTGGGAAGACTCAATCAATCAATTTAAAAATAAAAACAGACAAAAAAAGAAACTATTTAACTACATAGCCTACTTATTCATAATAGAAGAACAAAAAGCAGGGAAAGAGGATCAAATCTGCTGCTGAAGAACTTCCGAAACGCTGCTGATGGGACATGCAGACGTGCAGCGCCCAGTGGAATCAATGACTAAGTCGAGTTAACAGCACTCACATTCACACTCATTAGTTGCAAAACATATGTTTAATTAATCGTTCATCAAAAACATGAGCACGTTTGATGAACACATCTTTAGCGTGATCATTGGTACACAACACTGGTGGGCAGGTCGTGCACAACGGGTTTTTAGAGCTGACAGCTCCTTGAAAACAACTGCCTGCTGGTGCTGAAAACAATATTAATGAGAGCGGCAAGACTGAACAAAAAAGTGGACCATAAAACCAAATGAAGCTGCAAGATGCTAAAAAGCCCCATTGAGCTGAGAGAAACTGCAGAGTCTCTTGATAATTCTCTGTTTATAGTCATAGTCATCCTCCGTTGCTTTAAAAAAAATATTGATTAGAGCGGCTTAAAGCATGAATACTATTCAAGTCTCCAGTTACTATCATTATCTCATATACTCCAGTTGATACTTGCTAAAAGAAACAATTCTGTCCTAGAAGGAAACAGGAGAGATGGTTGAAAATTGCAGAAAATTGTCAATTTTCTTCATGCATGTCACAGTTCATGGATGGCCTGCAGTTGAGACTACTACAAACCTGATATTTGACACAACCACACTTGATTTCCCACACAGCTTGGCCACCCCCACCTTGCTAATGGGTGAGAGAAGCAGCCAGCGAACCGGTCCAGAGAGCCTAGCGAGGCCCGAAACCAGGTTCATATGTGGACACAGTGTGAATGTAAGCAGAAGCAGAATCTTTTTGATCCTTTGTTTGTTCTCTTTATTATCTTAAGATATAAACCAATCAGAGGTGAGTCAGGTCAGTCAACACAAACCTGCCTTGTCCAGTTTACTGACGCCACATCGCATGATTCCTGCAAACTGGAGCTCTGATTTTTCAGTATGTTGCCTCACACTGCCACTTCAAACATACCTCTAAACTGTGTGCGTGTGTTTGTGCATACCAGCGCACATCTACATGTGACACTATACTCTTTGAATATGACCACTTGGCCCACATCAAAGGCCACATGCAGATTGCATGCAAGAGTCCAAGGTTAAAGGCCAAGCTGATGGTTTATGGTCACTCTTGAGTTCAGGTAGGAGGAAAGTGGGGCAGACAGACAGCTCACAGAGGGGTTAATAGCAGTCTGGAGCCTGAAGAGCCACTGGAGTCAAGCTGTGTCAGGGTATTACTCAAACATCTGTCAATCATGTGTCCATTATATATTAAAAACAGACAATAACATGTCTCAGACCGCCCGTTCTGCCACATCATGAGTCACCAAACGCACCAGCTCCCTGCTGTGTCAACTCCAACGTGCTCACCCAACAGACGAGGGCCCAAATCCTGCCTTTAGAGTTTGTCGTTGCTCTAACAGGAAGCTTTTGAACAGTGAGCAGTGTCCACAACAGTCATTGTGTCTGCCTTTGAGAGTATTTTGAGCCACCAGTGTATTTTTGTCTACTCTGTGACGCACACGGAGAGAAAGGCCCCTCAGTTTGTTTGCGACGAAAACGTTATCACATCGCATCAATTCTCTAAATCTTAGAAAGCCTTCTGGCGTTTGTAAAAACTGCTGTTTTTATGTGGTCAAAAAAAGTTTAGTGCCTAAAATGGATTCAGACGCACTGCACTTTTAAAATGGAGATATTTTCTCTTGTTTTTAATAAAATATCTTTTCATTAAAAGTGTCACAATTTTAAAAATGTATGCATGCGCAAAAGAAATAAAACCCCACTATCAATCCCAGAAATATGCTGTAGCACATTTTTCTCTGCACTAAAGATCATTTCCATCCTTCATTAGTCAGCTGTTCCCACCCTGCCTACTCAGCTATTTCTCAATACCTTGGTGCAATAATTCTAATTAATTAAAGCTGTGATAATTATCTGTGCAGATGTTCATAACAGCAGCCACAGAGCCGTCATTCCTCTTCTCAATCATCTTGCCAGAGGCGCAACAAAACAACAAAACAAACGCTTTTATTCTCCTCTCAACAAAATGATTGAGGAGAGTTGAATCTACAGAGAGGCAGGGACAAATACACCAAAAAGTATCCTCTACAAATCGAAAATACTTGTTTAACAAATTTATTTGAATAAAATACAAAATTCTGATTTGGAAAAGGTAATTTAATTAAAATACAAACTGATACTTTAACTTAACCCCCTTCCACTGAAAAGATGAGCTCTTATATTTTATCACATCGCAGGTTTTAAGTGGCAAATCAGGATATTTTTGAGATGGGAGGCTGCGACTTCAGAGGTGCATGATGGGTGATTTCAGCCTGTCCTCACCAAGCCTCAAGGAAGACTAGAGGACTTTGAAGCCAATTTGACATGATGGCCAATAATGCATAATGACAATGTTGTCTAATAACACTGGAAAGTTTGAAGAGCCGCATGATTAAATCATTTCATCCACTTTCATGTTAGTGAAGGACCTGCCAGAGGAAATCTCTCTGCGTTTCCACTACGTTCTCAGTTCCCAAACGCTTACTGATTGTTTGTTAAAAAAAAGGTGTACAGTTACAAAACACAATAAAGTTAGTCAGTTTGAAAATTGAATATCTTGTCTTTGTGCTGGATTCAACTGATATGGGTCAGAAGGTTTTTGCAAATCATTTCATTCTGTTTTTATTTACATTTTACCCAGCATCCCATTTTTTCTGGTATTAGTTGTTGATGAGCAGTATGAAGAGCAGGAAAGCCCACACAGGGAGGGATGGATCAAATAAACACAGGACTCACCCTGGACTGTCTTAAACCTGTCGCTGGTACTCTCCAGCGGTGATATATGTCGTTTAAGGAGTCAGTGGCAATTGATCCGTTCTGCTGTTTGGGTGTGAGGATGTGTTGGTGTTTTCTAGCTAGTAAGTATATTTATCAGTTCTAGAGCACATGATGTTTTTCGTTAATTGCCTCTTTTCCTCTGTTGTATTTTAGTTCATTCAGTGAGCTTGTCTTCGCTGCAACATCCGATCATATTTTGATGACAGTTTTATCTGAGGGATAATTTGCACCGAACACCAAGACAGCTTCTTCCCTCAGGCTGCTGTTGACATGGAACACAAATGAAAGGCAGTAGTTCACAAGGAGCACATGCTGAATCTGACAGAACATCAGGGGGTTTAACCTGGGGATAAACTGTGTCTTATTTAAGAATAAAATGACACATTAAATAATGTATTTTCAAATGCACAAACTTATTTTTTTATTTAGTTACAAAATACATCTTATTTTTTCTGTCCAGTAAAATATAAATAACAAAATATGATACTCAAAGGTAATTAAATACATAATTTAAAAACACAGAATTTAAAATACTGCCCATCAGCTCTGCAGCATGTCTGTGGTAACTGTGATACTTTCACAAAGATCCAAAATCTTTATAAAGACCAATAAAAGCAGTGACCTGCAGATGTTTTATGATGAAAGAATTCAGCTTCTTTCCCCACGCTTCACTCACTGCCTTTTTGATTTAGTCATCCAAGCCAATGTAATCTAAGTCGGTTTAATCTTAGCAAAAATGAGTCTGCAGCTGCGGTGTTTATATCCCCAGATACTACATCCACAGTAGGAGAGCAGCTTAACGCCAAAACAGCAAAAGGATGTTTGGCAAAAACTCAGTTGGGGAACGATTATTTAAACAGAAAGCTCTTTGTTTAGGGTCAAAAGAAACAATCACTTTGCAGCCCTCGGTTTGAGTCTTTCTCTGGCGAGAGAGGCAGAAAACGTCTTTGTAAATCAATGAGGTGAAAAAAAGAGGATTTACAGGTTTTCTGAGGCAGTGAGCGTGGAAATTAAAGAGAGGAAAGTTGTGATACAGCATTCACTAACATACCGTTACAAGTCCAGTGGCGTGCAGTGAAACTGGGTCACTCTGGTAATACCCCAGTCGGACTCCCAGTCGATTTTCCTTTCTCCTCCACATTCGTCACTGCCTGCAGTGAAACGTATTGGGCTGTTTGAAGGCCCTTTTTGTACCGTGATAAATTGGTTAGGGGCCGTAGATATGCAGTATCTGAGCGGGCTGTCACAGTTCATCCAGACCAAACAGACCGCTGTAAACAAATATTGGCTCCCAAGAGAGTAAAGCTGAGGTTTGGCTCTAAGACCTCCGCCACATGGTGGAAATTCAAAACCAACAAAAGAACTGTAAACATTGGAAAACACAATTTGTCTTCATTTAGAGAATATTACTTCAACAAGTCGCTTTAATGAATCATTGACTTATTTCTTGTGAATTTATTTCTTCTATTATAATCCAGGCATGTCACCATTGTCAAATATTTCCAAAATGTTACAAGGAGAAACAGCTTTGTTCTCATGATCATAGATTTGTCATACAGTTGAATGGGCCTTCAGAGGGTTTTAGAAGCCAAAGGCAGGGTGGGATTTTTCTCAACCCATGAAGCATGTAATCCTCCAGTTTATCTGAAAACTAATCGATCCCAAAATAAAGATATTAACTTTTTATTGAAGTGAGAATATAATGAGCCCCAGATCTAAAATATAACCAAATATATAATATAACCATTTCCCAAACTTTGGGTCGGACTCTGGAACCAAAATGAGTCACAGATGCATTTTTATAGGGTTAGCAATATGATATGCAAATTCATTTTCTTAATTAAAATAGAATAAAAGAGTTCTTTTTTGCTATGTTGGTCTGTTCGCGGTGCCCTCCTCCCCACTTACTTGCAAACCTAGACCTGAAAACGTGTTTGTGCTCTCTGTCGGAGGCATAACTCAGTGTGACTTCCTGATTCCCTCACTCGCGATGGATCACGTTCATGATGTTGAAACGAAAATACAAGGACGAGATTAAACAACGGCTTCACCATTCACAAACTGGACAGACATCTCTAAACGAAGCATCCTCAGCATCGGGACAAGTCAAAAGAATTTTTCCGGTGCAAAGAAGAGAGGCAGCGTTTCGACAGCAGCAAAGTAAGTCAGTCGTGTTTGTGTAGCTTTTGAATAGTTTGTTTCGTTTGTGAATTGGTGACAAGTGTTTTGCTAGCTTACTTGCTAAAGTTACCTTACAATGGGTCAGTAAAAAAAGAAAAGCTTTTTGTTTATCAAACTAAAGCAACGCTGGTCGTGAGCACGAGCCTACTCAATTAGCTGCTCAGCTGAAGCTAACTTTGATTATATACAGAACAGTGACTTCACAAGTGCAGGTAATTCAGTGTTGCAGATAACGCAGAGGAGGGGACTCTTAAGCATTTGAGACAGAGAACAGACACAACCTACGGTTTTGGCAAACACTGAAATTGTGGCGTGTCTCAGGTCAGGTTTCGAGATGGATGCATTGAACAAATCCCCCGTGATCAAATCTTACTCCAACACCATCCAGATTACTGCGCCTGTGGAGAGGCTTTTTATCCCCAGAAGACTCATCAGAGGAACCGTTTCGAAATATATAAATATAAAAGATTAAACTACAGAGAACACTGGTTGGGTGAGTCTGTGTGAACATGCACGAGTAAATTTACCCAACACTGTAATGTAGTCATTTATACTGTTTACTGCTGAAGTGCATCTTTTCACCAAACTGAAACCAGAACAAGGTTCTGTTGCAGAGATCCAGAACCTGAAAGTGTGAATTTATTTATTTTAAGAAAAACTTTAATTTGCGAACTGACTTCAGGTTAAAAGAAGATTTGTATATATTTTTCAAGCCATTTTCATTTTCAACTTCAGAAATAGTAAGCTTATTGTTAACTGATGTATTCAGTTACAATTTTGATTCATCAGATAACCTTTTATGGTAAAGGTCAAATAATTGTCCACACATACAGTTATTACAGTTTTTTTTGGGGGGGGGGGGGCTTTTATGCCTTTAATTTATAGGACAGTCGAAGATATGACAGGAAAGGAGGGAGAATATGCAGAATATGGGGCGCATTATCTACCAACCGAGCTCCCAGACCACCCTGTGAATTCATCACTTTTCCCCCCCAGAAGCGCAAACAGCGACTGTTGAAAACTCTCCTTGCTGGAGGAATTTCAAAGATGGCACAAACTCTGAGGTTTACCAGCAACATAATCAATGAAAGAAACCCCCCCAAAATTCACTTGTCTGTGTTTGAATATGTTTTTCCTCAGATCAATATCAGATGTTTGAGTGTCCTTCAATAAAACAACACACTGACTGTTTCTTTAACAGCCACACTGCTGCATCTGTTTTACTTTGCAATAGCAAGCTGCAGAAATGTTACCCACTTTACCTCATGTCTTGCGGTATTGCTTACAATAAAAACAGTTTTTTGAAATGAAAGTCATTGTCATTCTTTATTAAGTAGCTCGGGGCACATAATTCTGCAGAGAAGGAGAAACCACAACATATAGAATAAAGTCATTCATGCACCTCTTCAAACAAAAAAAACATCTACAATATAACATAATCCTACTGCTTGTAGACTCTGTTAACATTAAACAGTACAAAATTATAACCCTGGTGTGTTTACTGCTGACAGGATTTATGGCATCTGGGATAAAACACAAGTATTTACTGTTTGTTTTACATGTGGGACTTTTTTAAAAATTCTTTTCCTGAAGGCATCACGAGACATAACACAGTGTGGTGAACTAAACTGACACGAAAAACAGACTCATCATTCATGCGTTTAAACAATCAAGTGAGAGAAAGAAAAATAGGAGAAAATTTATAGAGGCAGACCAAACTAAAACTGACAAAGAAACGGAACTGGATATCGTCACAGAAAATATGAATTTAGGGACCAAAGTGCAAAACAATCAAAATCATTGTGCATTGTGATTATTTCCATATTTTAAAAAAAACAATTTTAATAGAATAAACAAGGTAATAAATTTTGCTATACTTACCTTACAGTGAACAGATGACTTGGTGACAGCGTGTCATTTCTGCCAAAAGGGGTCTCTCAGCCAAAGCAATAAAAGACTCTGGATGATGTTGAGAGGTAGCAAGGGATCATGGGAGTTGTGTTGTTATTGTTAAACAACCACCACTGCAGATGAAAGTCTATCTGACATGACGCTTGCAGAAATCATGCTCACGGACACCACAGAGTACTTAAGTTTTATTCACGTCACTTCTTTACCGGTTGATTCCACCAAGCACGGCACGTCTGCGCCATGGTTCTGATCCGTCCTCTGCACGGCTGCAAGCCCCACCAGCACAGCCCTTCAGAGGTATTTCTGCAGTGAAGCATTTTGCTCGCCTGATTATGTTTACTTGCTCGGATTTTGTTAATTAGGTCCTCTTTCCTTGCTCTTTGTGCTCCTACCATGGATAAACAGGCTACATGGTTCAATAGTTTCTTTTCCGTCTGTCTTTATGATCATGAGTCTGCATGGGGTCTTTTATTTTGAAAACTAACCAGATTCTCCCTGCCTTTTCTGTGTCTGACTTCCTGCCTGTTCGAGCTGCTCTGTGTTAACTGATGCAGCATCCCTCAAAAACAGACTCGGCGAATATTTGAAGCGTAGCAGAGGACAGAGACTGATGTGGCGCAGCTGTAACGTGATGCAGCCACACCTGGTGGAGTTTATCCGTTACTCACTGTCCGATGTATCATCTAGTGTTCTCAGTGTTTCTCAGGAAGTTACACACTCTCACCTTGAATATAAATTACAGAATTGGGTTTGAACATTGTTGGGATCGCCAATACAAGCTCCAACCCCAGTTTGTGCTTAGTCATCTATTCAGGACTATGCATTTCAATTTCTCATCTATTTTTTTCTGCAGGACACATGCAGTTCTCAGCAAAAATGGACAGTAAGAATTATTTGTTAGTTGTTGTTGATAGTCATTATTAACATGCCACTTTTCACTACAGCCTGTATTTGTAGAATATGTCAAATCTGTTAAATCGGTGGTATTTTTCTTCCTTTCTTTTCTCTTTCTCTCTCCCTCCAACTCACAAATCACGCTGCTTTCTGGTTACAGCTCTTTTCCCTCTTCAAAACTCAATGTAGAACGATCAGGCTGGCAGTAGCAGCCCTGCAGCAGCATCACTGTCTTTGTGGTGGTCGCCACAGGCACGTGAGCCGCAGCGGGTCAATGGGGTACACATTCACTGAGCAAAGTAAGGAAACCACTGCAGACTGCTACTGCTGTTCCGTTAGCTGGTGCCTGTTTCTCTTACCTTCACAAATTTGTCTTAATGATGCGAGTGATGACTCTTATGATGGGAAATTAAATCTGTTGTGTTGAAGGAAGGCAATTGGCTCCTTCCCACATGAGCCATCATTGCAAACAGCAGCTCTGTTATTCATTTCAGACACTTCAAAAACCTCCACACCACAGTCATACTAACAAGTTGATATCACTGTGCATCCCTAAAAGTAACACTTTTATATTTTGCCAGTGTTTTACAAAAAGAGGAAATTATCTCCAGCTAGGGGGATTAGAAAATACATTCACAACAGGCAAAAGCGATAAAATATCTTTTTTTTTTTTCCCCCATCCAGATGGTCTGTAAATACCCTCAGGACAGCCTTAAGTGTTCTTTCACAGATCGCTGGGTATTTATTTTTCAGAAAATCAGATGTCTACTTCATGTTATACAACCAAACATTGTTTAAACCCACAGACCTTTATTTTAAATTCTAGAGGAGATTCCAAAGTTTCCACAGATACCAAACATGTCAGACTGTGATTTGTGGTGCATAAAATGATGGAGATGACATCTGGAATATTGGGTTTCAATATTTCACTCTGTGTAAACATCCTATAGCTTCATTGAAACCTTATGTTAAAGGACCCGAATGTAAGATTTCCTGCACCTTTTCCAAAGTGAAGTTCAAGCACTTTACAAGATGCATGTTTAAGCTTTTCGAGCACATCACAGCTGTTCTAAATTGCTAACTTATATACATATGTATCATGCACAGAACCAGTCAAAAGCTTAGACACATCTTCTCATTTAATTTTATTTCTCTATTTTTATTAGTTTTGTACAATGTGGATTCATACTGGAGACATCAAAACAATGATATATGTTATGTGGAAATTATGTATAAAGCAAAAAATAAATAAATAATAACACTGTAATTGAATCTTTGATTGTAAATGCAGAAGACAGTGTGAGTCTTTTTGATTTTTATTGGTCTTCTCCTGCACACCTGTTGGCCTACAAGTGTGCACAATATTTTTGCACTTTGATATTTCAGATTCTTCAAATTATCCACCCGTTGCTTTGATGGCAGCTTTGTACACTGTTGGTATAGACTGACCCATTTCTTATTTAAAAAAATAAAGAAAAAACACTGAATGAGAAGTGTGTCCAAACGTTTGACTGGTACTGTACATATTCAAATTGATTATTTTGGTTCTTCCTCACATTAAATCAGATGTTATTGTACTATAAACAAGCAAAATTAAGATTCATGACAGAATTCTACCTTATTCTATACTCTCTTCTATTCTTTATCTAAAGCGTGAACTATTTTGTCAGTGAGCCATGTTATTATAAAAGTAATGCAATTAAAATTTCAAGCAGTTTCAGCACTTTATCTAAATGTCAAGATCCTTCCTTGAAAAAAACAACATTAAAATTCAAGTGTTTATCAGGATTTCCAGCCCTATTTTATGGCATCAAGTGGTGGTTGCAGATTGCATACCCCTCGTCTCACCTTCCCCTAAGCATGAAGGAGAACCTACAGAGGCAACAAAACACAAGTCTTTAAACACCGTATATAGGGCCAGTGTTTGGGTTGTCCGTTCTCAGCTACTGTAGAAACATGGCGGTCTGCACAGAAACACAGCGATTCTTGTTTTCAGGTGAACATACTTATGAGTATTATATTCCATGTCTCCCATATTCTGCCAATAATTCCCTGTAAATCTTACACACTGGACCTTTAAGGGATTCAAGCAAATGTTGAAAAGTCATTACAGCGATGTATGGACACTGATGAGACACCAATAGCTGCTAGAGATAAGGGATGCTCAAACTCCATTTGGGAGCTGCACCTTGCTGTTAGGCCCAGGAGGATTCTTGCAACAAATAACCCATCCATCCATTTTCTGTAACCGCTTATCTGTGAGGGTCGCGGGGGGGCTGGAGCCTATCCCAGCTGACATTGGGCGAGAGGCGCCAAGTCGCCAGTTCATCGCAGGGCTGACACATAGAGACAAACAACCACTCACACTCACACCTACGGGCAATTTAGAGTCACCGCATCTGCATGTTCTTGGACTGTGGGAGAAGCCGGAGTACCCGGAGAGAACCCATGGGGAGGAGAACATGCAAACTCCACACAGAAAGGCCCTGCTGGCTTGGGGATTCGAACCCAGGACCTTCTTGCTGTGCGGCGGCAGCGCTAACCACTGCGGCATCATGCCGCCCACACACCAAATAACCTTTTTTTCTTTTATACCAAAGTCACAGCCACATAGCTGTTAGCTGTGCTGTAGCTACCATTAGCTAGTTAGCTCAATTAGTGGCCCTATCAGCCTGGGAAACAGCTTCTGAGACTAACAGAGGCCAGTTTGAAGACTGGGAATACAGTACTGAGGTGATTTACCGTTACAACTGGCTCCAACCAGGACTCTGACTCCGGGGACAATAAAGACATGGTGGGAATGAGTTTTTAGCAAGTTGATTTTTAAGTATACATCATCCAGTTATCCAGGTATTTATTCCTGTATTTTGCGTAATGAGACTTGAGTGAGAATGTACTGTGTTGAAATGAAGAAACAAAATGTTCTGCCTCTTGCTGGTTGTTCCAACTCATTCAGAGCCATGGCCACTTTTTAAATAGTTAAATTAATATCATAAACGTGCAAACACAAGTTGACTAAATGCATGAACTAATGACTACTAGTCGACTAGGAAAATCTTTACTCGAGGACTGCCCTTTGAGGGTTATTCAACCCTGGAGAGGTCTTTCAAAGATTTAAAAAATAGGTAGATGAGTAATCCTATTATTTGGAGTGACAGGGTGGTGGTCTACATGCTCGGTAGGACTTAAATGAAACGTAAACGCCGCAGGCCTGAAGGTGGGTCGTTGTGTGGATGAAGACAGCTTCTGGCTCCTGTGTGACTCTTGTGTCTACGTGGGTGGGTGAGGGGTCACTGCAGCGGGCTGGATGCAGAAGAAGATACCAACAGGGGTTAATGTTGTTTACTTTCTCCTTCAAGTGGCCATTGTGTTCGCTTCCACCCATCACATGACAGCTGGTCACAGTCTCCTCATCAGGGTAGTCCTCGACCCTCCACTCCAACCATCACAAAGACACACACACACAATCACGCACTCAGACGGACACAATGGGCCGCTTGTTATTCCCACCGGGTGTACAGGAAGCCTCCGCTCCAGATTCGAGTTGACTGAAGAGGACCCAAATCATGATGCTGGCATGGTCCCGCATGAGCCCCGCGCTGACCCCAGATCCTCATCAATACAGGCCATTGATACGGCACTCATTTCCTGTAATTAACCAACAAAAGCACCTCATTATCATTATCAATGCAGTCAACACTGAAACACACAATGTGGTCATGCCGAATGAGTCGCTTTCGCCGACCTCCTCTGTGCTAAATTCTGTATAATTAGAGATTAATGCGCAGTTAACTGAAACGGCGGCTGCTATAACACGGGGCAACAGCTACTACTATGGTTATTACAGAGCTTGTAATCAGGAACGTACCATAAAAAAAACGCATGATGAGGGTCTTAACCTCGCAATCACTTTTGACATTTCCAGATAATATTGGACGTAATTAAATTTTTTTTTCTTCAAACAATTCAGTTTACAGGAAACTCATCACAGCTGCCAAGTTTTATGGAGTTCAGCTGCAGGTTTATACAACATAAAAAACGATTAGATTTGCTGAGTATTTGTCTGGAGACACTGAGTCTGAAAGTTTGGGGATATTTTACTCTGCACACTTGGAAATAAAGGTGCTAACTAGAACCACAAAGCATTCTGCGGCTTGTCCCCATAGGCGAACCTTGAATCCTATGGAATCCTTTCAGAAGATTCTACCTAGAACCCAAGATGAGAGGTTCTAAAGTAGAATTCTTCTGTGATGTAACTGTTCCACCGAGAACCCTATCTGGGGTTCTATCCAGAGATGTTCCACCTTCAAAGGGTGCTAACAAGACCTCTGCATATTCCAAGGATTTTATCCAGAACCAGGTTAATTCTGAGCACATTTTGATTTAGTTTTAGTTGAGTCTTTTGACTAAAATGCCATTACGTTTTAGTCATATTTTAGTAAATCAGAATTGTTTTAGTTTTAGTCGACTAAATGTAGGATTTTAGTTGTATTTTAGTTCAGGCGACAGAGGGACAGAGCCACCATGCGCCCACAGATAGCTGCTGAGCTCTGGGGAGCTTTGTAGGAGAGAGCCGGAGCTTCTGGCAGGAATAAACACCCGGAGTCATGTCAGATTCTGCTCTGATCTGATGTAATTTACTTGATGAAAGCACACAGACATACAGAGAGGAGAGAGAAAGAGGAGAAACTGGAGGGAAATAACAGACAGCAGCAGAGTCTCTGAGTGCAGAGCTCAGTCAGAGGCTGAACTGAACACAGACAAACACCGTCGGTGCTGCTTGGAGACCAGATCTCTTATTTTCTTAGTTTTCGTCATGACAAACTACTTTTATATCGTCATT
Organism: Lutjanus argentimaculatus; assembly: GCA_034769285.1. Taxonomy (NCBI): domain Eukaryota; kingdom Metazoa; phylum Chordata; class Actinopteri; order Lutjaniformes; family Lutjanidae; genus Lutjanus; species Lutjanus argentimaculatus. The sequence continues at coordinate 27,514,042 of JAWZSL010000006.1, forward strand.
TCATCAGTGAAAAAATGTGATTGACAATAACTGTGACCCACCCAGAGGGTTCAACTGACAACTCTTCAATATTCCAAGGGTTTTATCTAGAACCCACCAAGGAGGTTCTACCGAGAACCAGGGATGGAAGTAACTAATTACAAATACTCAAATTACTGTAATTAAGTTGTTTTTTGGGGTACTTTTCTACTACTACTACTTAGTTACTTTTAAAATCATAGTTGAGTATTGAGTATGACTTGAATTAATATCCAAATCTTTTATCTGCATTTTAGTGGCCAGTAAGGTTCTCTGATCACAAACAGGCCAATGAAAACAGTGACATACAAATGAAAAACAAAACAAAATGCTGTGGCATAAGCAGAGAGTCAGGATATCAATGATTAATCTTTAATCAATTAATTGCAGTTAAGCCATTTGTAGAGGTGACTGTAACATCAGCCTTAAAAGTAACTAATACTGAGTGGTAATACTGGATGAGTAGTTTTTGAGATTAATACTGTATTGAGTATTATCTTAGAAGTGTAACAGTACTTTCAGTACTCTTTCCACCACTGCTGAGAACCCTTTATTATCGTACAAAGAACCCTTGATGAGTTCTTCATAAGAGAACAGTTCTAGTTAAAGCTTCAGCCCTTCAGAAAGAACCTTATTGGAACCTTTATATCTAATGGTGTAGTTCTTTTAGAAAAATTGCTCCCACTGCGGTATTTAGTGTCGAACAGGGAACTGTAGATGTGTTCACATTTTGTTCAACAAGATTATCTCGTACACATGAGACATTACGGGCCATAATTAATGTCCACAAAAACATTTTTTGGCTTCTGGGGACCGCAGAAAAACATTTTCTACATAAATTTAAAAAGTCTGTGTGAAGCTGACATCTTAAATATGGCAAAGGAAATTCTTCCTTCGTGCCTCCTCCTCTGCCTCTTCCGTCCCCGATGGTGGCGATGACGGTATGTGCTGTTTTTCGGAGAGACCTCCAGTCACTGGAGCGGAGGAATGAAAAATGTAAAGCAGATGTCCAGCTGGGTTTGTGAGCTCAGCCAAAACCCCACCACAGCATCCATGTTGACAAGTGTGAACATAAATTGTGATGGGATGTTGCGCTCACAGCCAGAGAGGTTGGAGATTTCATAACAGACAGGCATTTTCTTCTGTGCCAGCTTTTTTTTTTTTTTTTTTTTTTTTTTGTCAACCTAAAATCTCATCAGGTTGCCTTGAGACCAGCATACCTGCACATCCAGCACATTCAGATGCAATCATAGCAGGCATTTCCCCAGCCTGAACTCCAGGTGTTTGAAATATGTCTGTCCAAATAAGGAAGTTCTGCTGCCAAATCAGCACCTCAAAACAAATTCTCCTACAGCCGTTCACTGAATCAGACTCAGATGTGTATAGATGGGTTTTTTTCTACTCGACCATCATCCTTTCCCTCTCTAACCTCCCTGTTTGTAGTAGAAAGGAATGAGTGAATGTGAATGTCTCCACTGCAGATGTGCGGAGTATACTTATCTGACCGACAAACAACTGGCAGCATTGTGTCCCCAATTACGCTGTCTGCCAGTCAGTAATGGGATACATGAGATGGACTTCGAGTCCTCGGTTGCAGAATTGACAGGGAGATTTGCATGCGTACACAAACACGCACTGCAAACACACCAGAAGCCACAGCAGACAAACGAGTCTCGGGGCCGAACAAATACTCAACATTCCTCAAGGGTGGCCACACAAACACAAGCATTTACACACACCAGGGTGACCTTTCAACTGGACGACAGATGACTTTTACGCAGCTTTGTCTGCACGCATCTGCTGAAAATGTCTTTGAGCAACACATCTGTCCTCCACTGGACCCATGTAAGTTGTTTGATTGTTCCAAGTCTGGCCTCCCTTTAGAGCAAAGGTACGTAAGTCAAAATTTTAAAATTAAAAAGGAAATTCCACTATTTTTAAACCTGAGCCTTACTCTCATAATTGCAGCTACTCTGACAAAAGCTGGATTTATTTTGACGCAAGAAGTTAACAGGCGTCCATCCAGCTCATTTTCCCACCAAACTGAGCTACTTTTTTTTATTTAATTGGGTGAATAAAATGGTTCTGACATTTTGCTCTGTGAAAATTTGGACTCCTTTTGGTATCATTTGTGGTTTGGGACTTCCAACAAGAAGTAGGCCTATATTCCAATAAGTCGACCGCTCCCCGCCTCTCGGTTGTATGATTGACACTGACAGGCCACTGGGTTCAGTAGGCTCTGTTTCACACACACTGACCGATTACTGATGACCGCCAAAACCAAGTTGTAAGTTGAAACCTTTTTTCCCTACTCCAATTATGTAACATTACCTGAGACTTCAGTTTGCCCAGAACAGAAGAACAGAGGCATGCATACACACTCACACACACACACACACACACACATATATATATTTATACATATGCATACATTATATATTCAATTTATGTGCCTGAAGGCAGCAGACAGCGCATGATGATGGCTGCTCTTTTGCTCTGTAGTGCTCACAATGAACAGCCGTGACATGTTAAATTTTTCAGGGGGCACAGGTCAACTACAGCTTAGCACATGGCCGCTGTAGATATGGCATAACCTCCTCCATAAACTACCTGAAACTCCCCAAATAAACCTCCACTATAAATCATTTTATTAAACACCTGCCTTCAGAGTTCAGGAGAAACAAAACACAGAAAGTTGCCCCGCGGATTAGCCGTTGAAGCTGTAACTGTCAACATGTGTGAAGCTAACGGCAGAAGATTTGGAGCCAAATCGGATGAAAGAGGAAAGACAAAGAACTGAAGCAGAAAGGCAGGAAGAGGACCGTCCATGAAATGGAAGAAAACACACAGGAAGGCTGGAACAAACGTTCATCTGTCCACATGGTGAGCAGCAATGAAAACCACCCCGGTTTGTACTAATTGTTCACCTCTGTTGAAGTATGATTGTGCTATTTATGAAAACATCCACAAGCTCGCTCTGCTGCGTCACTTTGCCTCTGGTACAATGAGATGTTTATTTTTTATCGCTTTTAAACAGATGGCATTTTTTATACAATTACATTAAATTTTTACAAGTTGGAGGGCCGAGAAAAAAAAAAGTGATCAGCTGCATATAAAAAGAGGTGAGCAATGCATTTCTCACGCGGGTGCAGGCAGCGTCTGCGGTCAGCAGATTCAGCTGATTTAATGCCTGTTCCCCACCGTGATTCAGTGATTATCAGCTTCATGATAAACCACAGTAAAATGTGATTATTACAATTTCAATATATTTTTTTAAAAAAGTATCAAAACCATGTTTGATTCCTGAGCTTCGAAAAACTCAAATATGTCATATCAATGGAAAAACTGACATTGCAAAGGACATGATTGCATTTCTAATTATCGAGAGGTTTTCAATATAAAAGTTGGTGAAATGATTTCAGTTTGTGTCAGTTCTTTTCAACATTTACAGCACATTTTAACAATCCCACAATAATCCTAATAATGTGATAATTTTGGTCATTATAATCGTGATGTGAAATTTTAACACCATCACAGCAGATTTATGAGGCATCTGCACCAACGTTATGGGAGGAAATCAAAGGAGCTTGTGCTGTCTTTATCAAGCGAGGGTCTGCGGTCTTTAACAACTAAAGAAGCAAATATCCAGCATCAACCTGTGATGTGGGTTTGGGAGGTAATGTACGCTCCCTCACTAACGGTATCCTGACCTGTCTTCTCCCATATTGCAAAAAAAAAAGTTTCACAAGACTAGATTACATCACCCTCCACAGGGAATTTTATGCTTTTGAAAACTTTTGTTCATATAGGCTTTTGTGACTGGAAACACCACAAATGTGCCTGTGATCATGAGAAAAGCTCCAAGACCTCCACTTGCATGTTGCCATTGCTTCGGTTCTCATCTGGCGCTGGGACTGCGAACGCTATAAAGTAGTGCAACAGCTGGAGGACGACGTCAGACACACACACACGAATACACACGAACACATGAATAGACAGCCCCCTGGAGAGCAGAGGAGAATGGGAGATAAATACAGACTGACAGGTGGACTTTTATTATTATGAAAAAGCCCCCAAAAAAAGCTCTGGCTTCTTTATTTTCCATTCAGATGCTATAAAGTTCGGAGAAAAGCTTATGATGTCAAATTTAAATTTGTTTTATAGTTTTCAGGAGGCTCATGCTGTTTGCACACAAACACTGTTTTAGACATTGTTAGTCTCACTCCAAAAAACTTTACAATGAAAGTGATGCAGGTTTAAATTTCCTTTACAAAACACTGTAATGGCTCCTAATATCAGTGATATTGTTTTGGATTTATAAGTCAATTTGCTAAAGTCATTCCCACTTCAGGAATTTTGAAATAGTCCACCTCAGTGGTGTTTGATTGTAAAATAAGCTTTTGCATAACATAAGCAACAATGAAAACCACCCAAATTTGTACTATTTACCTCTGTTGAGGAACGATCATGCTATATATGAAAACATCCACTAGGTTGCTCTGCTGTATCACATTGCCTCTGGTACAATGAGGTATTTATTTTGGTCATTTTTAAACAGATGGTGTTTTTAACACAGCTCTACATGGTTTTTACCTGTTGGAGGCTCGTGCAGTGCAATACCCATGCAGGTGTGCGCTGCTTCCGTGGTCAGCGTAGCAGATTCAGTTGATTCTGTGTCCATACCCCATCATAATTCAGTGATTACCTGTTTCATGATGCTAAAATTTGGTTATTTCGATTTCTCATTTAGGAAGTTTTCAGGAGGCTTTGGTTTGCACCAAACCAAAAATCTCTGCAAAAGAAGTGGGAGTGCAAAGTTAGTATTATGACTCATTAGTCTCTAGTTAAAAAAAGCTGGAATTTCCTTTCCAAAACACAATGATGGCTCCTAATATCATGACGTTGTTTTGGATTTATAGGTCCATTTGGTAAAGTTATTTCCAGTTCAGGAATTTCAAAATAGGCCACCTCAGCAGGGTTTGATAGTAAAAAAATAGCTTTTGCATAAATTTCCACATCGTCAGATTTTCTAAAGTGTGTGAAAAACGCAGCAGACGCTGACAGAAGAAGACGGATAGAGTGAAAAGGCCCACCTGGCAAATGCAGCATGCAGTTCAGACAAGAGAGGGAGGACAGACAGAGGTGAGAGCAAGACAGGCTGCAGTATATAATCGATTCAGACAAATAAACTCATGATCCAGAAATTCAGACCACAAGCAAAATAGCTGCAATATCGAATGCACATGAGGATGTTTTCTCAGCTGTGGATCAGCACGAAATCTTCAGCTCAGGGGGATACAGCAGACACTAAAACAGGCAGAAATGCTTACAGCACCTGCACCATGACCAGCCCACAGGAGCCCCACATAGCATCATTTGTCTGGGCCAGTGATGGTGCACACAGCCCATCTACACTTCCCCAAATACAGCCATGAATTATGGTCCACAGGTGGTCCAGATCTGGTGGCACATGTAGGTCTGTAAAATTCAAGAAGCTGTTTTTACTCTGCACACTTCACTCAACCTGGATAACTGGACTTAAATGTAGAGTATTAGACTGCGTAAAAATATAAATAACTGTCTGGCTAATCCAAAGAAGAAGAATGGTAAATGGAGTCTTTTTATATAGTGCTTTTCTAATCGACTACCCAACTTTTACAACGTCATGTCACATATTCACCCATTCGCTCACAGATGGTTTGTTTACACAGAACCATCTAGTAAACTGTCCGTAGAAGCTGTTTGGAAACGAGCAGGTGCTTTCAAGAAAAACTGCTGGCAGGTGATTGGATGAATCATCTGTCACGTCTAACACGAGCTTCAACCTTCAACCAATCAGATCAACTCAGCAAATTGATGCCCAAGCCGACCAGAAGAAGTGAAAACTGTTCCATCAATAAAAGCCTGAAGCAACGAATGAAACACTTTCCAGTTCTGATATAACTGATGCTATCACAGTATCTACGCTAACCTCTTCAGGACCCGCCATTGTTTGTTTGAGACGAATCGTTTCCTTGGATGCTTCTCGCTATCGGCACACATGAAACCACGCCCATAACTGCCAGTAGTCCCTTCGAGGACGCCGATTGGCTTTCACCACCTCTGGTGTGGACCCATATAGCTTGGAGCCCGTCAAGATGGATTCTGCATAATGTTGTGTCTCGCAAATCCAGCTGCCTCACAAGATAAACACAATCACACAGCAATGGGCAGTTTGGGGTTCAGTATCTTTCCTTGGACATGCAAGAAGAAGAACTTACTTTGTGCTAAAGAGCAGCTGACTCTGGTCTCTACTTTTAATGCTACCTGTCAGTCTGTAATAGAGCTGGGATTGAAAATAGTATTTCAACATTTTGAGGCCAGTCAACAACATACAATGTATATCTTGATCATTTTCTCTAAAACAACATACTTTCAATACAAAAATAATGCAAACTTATGATGATCTTCTAGAATATGATGCATTGCTATAGATTAAACTACCAAACAGTATATAAAGTAAAATGCAACATACACATTAATACAGCAGTAATATATATATATATATATATACATCAGATATAATAGTGAAGCATTGACAGGGACCATTTTACTGCACACTGTGTAATGCCACATTTGACACTTTAAGTAAATTTAGCTATAATACTGACATACTTTTAGTAAAGTTTAAAATGCAGAACTTTTACTTGTTGTGGAGTATTTTCAAAATGGGATATTAGTACTTTTGCTTAAGTAATGGACTTAAGTTAAACATCCACTATGCCTGTGCAACTGTATGAGCCTTCCCCTTTAAGGAGCATGGGCTTGTGGGTAACCTGACTGAAGAAGGGGTTTGTTATGAAAGTGAGCTAGGTAGTTAGCTGCTACGAGTCAGGTTAAAGACAATTAAAATAGCCTAAAACCAGAGGTCCAGATACTTTTCAGAGCTGGAAGCTGCAGTTTATATAAACAGGGACTTTTTACTTCTTTTCTGTGGCAGCAAACAACACACAGCCCATTTAGTATACTTCAGTTCACTCAGTTATCTGTGCAAATAAGCAGCTTGAGGTGGAAAAAAGCAAAAAAAAAAAAAAAAAAGCAAAAAAAAAAACAATGAAAGAATATGCAACATTGTGTTTAAATCTTTTTTTTGTTTAAAATACTGATTCTTAACAGATAATCAAATTTCAAACAACAGCAGAACACGTAATCCCAAATGAGTGGAAAACACATATTAAACTGTAGTGTTTCAGGAAGTTTTAAGTCCTTGAATTTATTTCCCTCCACCCATCTGTCTTTGTGTATCAGCAGTTTCCTGCAGAGGGACTTAGTGTAGAGGAAGTACCCATCTATCCTGAGTGTGACACTAGCTATCTTTTACTTTCATATTGTTGCTAAACAGGGAAAAAAAGACCTTTTGCCCCAACACTAACACAGTGCTCCTTGCAAACGTTGCACGGCCAATAATAAACCGGACGTGTGCAGAAGATTTCCCAGTTGTTGATGTCAGCTGGGAGTCACTGTTCCTGTTCTCAGGGTAGAACCAGGCAGGACGGCTGGTAATTGTTACAGTGTGGAGGGGCATAAGAAGTGTGTGTACGTGTGTTGTTTATATGTTGGAAGGATATGTGTCTCTGGGGTTATCATAGAACTGTTAAGGGGAAAGTCTGTCAAAAAAAAAAAGAAAACCTCCACACAATGTCAGGTCACTTACTGCATTATTCACTGCCACGGCAGCCCCCCACCCCGCCTCTGCATCCATCAAACCTGAAAGGATTTGTTTTAAATTACCCCAGACAAGTGTGGAAAGAACGGGGAAGGGGAGTGGGAGTGTCAAAATGTTTTTCTCTTTTTTTCAGCAACGTCTTTCATAATAGCCCCTGGCGTATTGCCTGCTCTTCAATGGTAATATCATGTAGCCAACAAAACGGACACATGCCAACAGATACGCACACACACACAGGCACACACCTTTACGCTAATATATTGGAAACTGAGCCAGGGTACAGATCGCTACCAGATGTCGCTTTGCTCCATAACAGCTGGAGGATAATTTCCCATATTATTCAATTACCTTAAACTGTAGTTTTCTGGTAAACATGTTGCACAGACATCTCATCGTTCATCAGTCAGTGCATCATATTCAGTACGAACTGCTTAGATCATATTGTTTAGAAAGTCCCCCGGGACTAAGTAATCTCAATAATTCTTAGCTGTATGTGCAGTGGACCCTGGAAATATAGTGTTTTCCTTATTTGAAAAAGGGTGAGAGTCACAACATGAATCCCCTTTAATCACATATTTGGATCATGTTTACAAGAGTGCAACAAAAAATAAATTTCAACAGTCCCGTGTTGGCATCTACTCAAACAATACTCAGAAAATCCACTATACAAAACTTTCCTCTGCAATACTCCCCACTGTTTCTCTGCCTGCTGCTAACTGCAGTAAAAAGCAAGCAGGAAAATTATTAGAGCATTAATGTTGTTTTCTTTGGCAGGATTATGATCAGCGTTTTTTTTCCTCGACTTGTCCTCTATTCGCCTCTTTTCCAGCTTTATGTTCAGCTTCAAATCCAACAGAGTTCCAACTATCTTTCCATTTATCCATTTTCTGTAGGGGTTTAATGGTGAACCCCATCCAAGAATGATTGTTAAATGTTGTAACTGTTCTTCTATGAGTGCATGGGAGCTCTCTATCACGGCTCTGTCAGGTCAGGAGCGAGCGCCAAGCTGCAGCCTCCGAGACTGAGAAATAAAGCCAATGTGCAAGTGCCAAAAACTGCAGTTCTTCGAATGGCCACTTTATGCTGGCTCGAAGAGCAAGTCAATCCCCAAAGCCCCCATACTGTCCAACTTTAACTTTAGCCTGAGTCAGGCACTGCCAAGATTGCAATGGCAAGAGCATCAGAAACCTGTGGATGACATGGTCAGGAGGAAGCCCAGTAATTGTGCCTCGTGCCATAATACTGATACATACATCCCGTGGCGCAAAAAGAATTTCCCTTCTAGCTAAGAACCTGGTCATCAAAACCTGTGCATCACACCACAAAATTAGGAATCCACTCTCCTCAAAAAAAAGTTCTAATCAGTGCTTAACACTGTAAGATGAATCACACACAAGTGTTCTCTAATTGATCAGAGACGGGCTCAGTAAAGGCCCAGAAAAAGTTCTTCTCACCAATGCTTCAGTTTTTCACAAGAAGATAAGGCCACAGCTGAGATAAGACTCAGTTTAACAAAAGATGACTCATCTTCAGACTAGACAAGAAAAGAGTGACAAATCTTTCCTTGTACCACTTTTGAAAACAAGACCATTTCGCACGTTCACCATGAACTGTCTATACTGCAGCATGTGATAAACCTACATGCACCAACCTGTTTGTTTCAGGATTTTAAATTCTTGAGAGCTTCCTCTTCGCTGGGCACCATGCCCATCATGTCATCTTCTTAGGACAATGCTTCCCAGTACTGGGTGCCAGAAGCAGATGAGTCCACGTGTAACATAGCACTGTTGGACCATGGATGATTGGCAGCTTACCATGCCTGAATCCCTCCAGCGAGGAGGGAGATTTGTCAGAGGAGAGGAAAGGAGCATGTACATTACATGTGTAGTCATGACACTGGAATTTAGACTCTCCTGAAAAAAATGGACCAACACAAGCTCTATGTAGGTTTTAACATCAGTGATGGTTGGATGAATTCCAGCCTGCAACTCATTGATAAGCCATTACACTCCAACTGTTTGCTTTTCATCTGTGACCTGAAGCAGGAATAACCATACTGATTTCATTTCCTGTAGCCTCATATGGCAATGCTCCTATGGAGTCCAAAAGAAGTCCAAGGTAATTTCCAGCGCCTGGAACATGTAGTGTCTCCCAGGTCGATGATAGTAAACAAATGACCCACCTGGACTAGTTTCAGTATTTCTTGTAGCTGAAGCGTGCAAAATGATCCATGCTAAATCCAGAAGAGATCCAGGAGAGATTTCATGTCCCTGCTTTGTTAGGTACTTGAAAGTAGACAGACTATCTTGTGTTGTGGTGGCCTAGTGGTTAAGACATAACCCATATACTGTGATCACAATGTCCCTGGTTTGATTCCAAGCCAAGAACCTCGGTTTCCATGTTGATTCCCATCTTTTTTCCCATCATCTCACAACTACTTACTGTCTCTGTTGAATAAAAGCAAAATCCCCCTAAGATAGCAGATAGAATACAGACCTTTGTCCCCATCCCTCTGAGTAATTATAGAGTAATTATAGTAACATCTTTCCGGAATAAGTTTGAAAGGAGGCATCCACTTCCTCTTGAGATGTCACAAGAGACACCTTAAATGGGGGAGATACACCGTAAATTTTGACATTATTTTATAGCCCAGCCACAGCATTTTTTTCTGTTGAACTTAGGACACAGCTGCCTTGTCACTCCTAGATGTATTTTAAAAAGGGGACCAGCCTTCAGCTCTGTGCCATTAAATGCATCACCAAGGCATTCAGTGATCCGGCTATAAGTATTGATGGTGCAGTCCACATCAGTAACAAACCATCCCAAAACGTGTTGCTTTCAACTCACATGTACCAGAGGATGATGATCAGAGTTGTCATTACTCTCACTGTAGCCGTGTTTCCATCTCAGTGTCAAGCGAATTTGAAGCAAAGTTTTGAAATGCTGCAAAAAAAGAAAGACAAAAAGGAATTGTGATTCAGAGATGTTTCCATCAACTGGTTTTTAAGGAATAAACAAGGCTACAAAAAGCACAGCTTCATCAGAAGTTGGTAGTGTAAGCTATGTTAACAAGAAGAATTAGAAGTCAAGGAAAAAGGATTTTATTTCAACTGGATAAATTGTGTTTATTCGTTTATTGTGTAGTTGAGGTAGACAATGCAAACAGCTTCTTCTATGTCAGAAGTTATTTGGAAAAAGGTTTTCCAACTCCCAGTCAGCATGTCAACGAAAAAGGCCAAAACCACCTCAAAGGGGTGTAAAAACCTCTTTGTGAAAATGAGGTTTTTTAGAATTTTGCAATTTTCATCAACCTTTTATAATGTGATGCACATAAAACACATTGATGGAAACACAACTTGTGTGTCCTTACCATCCCAACCTAGTGGTGGTGGTAAATGATTGGTGGTAAGTGAGAAAAAAGTTGGGGATTTGCTTACCCAACTGTATACCTCTCATGTAATTTGTTTATACAGTTAATCAGAGCCAACATTAGGGAGAGAAGTGCCTCAAATCATCTGACCTTAAACATGACTGCTCTGTGTGGTAACATTAGCAGGTCATGGGACAAGGAGATCTGTGACTCACCCTAGATCAACCCCTGTCAATAAGCCAAGAGCAGCAGGTCTTCTTCTTCTTTCAGATGATTGTTGGGGAAACAAGAACGTTTAATCATCGTCAATGATCAAACAAAGGCAACTCTTCCTCACTGCAGGACAGTAGGCTGGTATCAGCTTTGGCAACTTGCAGACATTGATGAAGGTGGCACAGAATTTCATCTTAATGAGAACAGATAAGAGAACTTTATTTGAACAGCCATGCAATTTTAAAAAAAACAGTGTCCAGAGGGACTGGAAGTAATGATGCTGCACTCCACCTACAAGCAGAACATCAATTGAATAAATCCTTGGCGGATGACTCACTTTTTGAGAGGAGCACATACCAGACACTGCACTTCCTGATGTCTTCATTGCAGATGAGAATTGATGGAAACAATTGAGCCAAAACAGAACAGCAGAACTAAGTGCAGTCTTCTGATGAAGCCGTCCCTAGCCAAGCTGTTTTCGTGGTTGTTGAAGAAACTTTGGATGAAGAGTAAAGTTGACGCCGCTCAGTAAGACATGCGGTTGAATGGGTTCATCATGGTTTGTTGAGCACATTTTCCAACAATTCATCGCTCAAATACAGTGTGAGGGTGAGTTTAAGGCCCCTGTATGAGCTACAATTTAAAGCAGCCTTGTTTGACTTTGAGAATCAGACTGACAGAGCCAACCTGGTAGACAAATTACACCTTTGAGGCTTTGGGACATCAGAAGCACAGAGAAAACTTCCAGACAGCTGTAGGGTTGCAACACTCTATGTGTGCGTCTGTGTTGGGGTGATGTGGGGCGCAGAACAACAGGAAGGGCGGAGTTGGTTTGGGGAGTCATGGGACGGATGAAGAGGACTATTGACAATTTTTTTGTTGCTTTTTCTTTACTATGTAGAGTCTTTCATCGTAAAACTCAATAATCCTCTGTTGTGCGTGCATGTTTGCGCAAGTAAACCACTGCATGAGATCAGTAAGTAAACTCGCTCTTCCCCGCTGTGTTGAGCCCTCTGTTTTCAGAGTTCAAGACTTCTGCAAGAAAAATGACAAACCAGTGAGAGCTGTTCACGGTTTAACCTCTAAAACATTGGTCTTAAATGTCCGGATGAATCTTTGAGTTTGACGCGACTCATGCGTAAATTCTCAAAGTTTGTCAAAGCCTCGTAACAACAGTGCAGTCACCATCTAATACACCTCACAAGCGCGGCTTCGAAACGATCAGAGTGTCATTTTAAAGACTCATATTGCAGATCCAGCTTTTGAGGGGTTACAGAAAGAATTACTGATTCTGGACACAAGTTTTATATTTGCAGCCAAAATAAATATTTCCTCACACTCTTCAGAGTCAGCAGGAAATGTTCACTGCTCATGCTGCTCAGCTGAATTATATCAAAGCTTATATTAAACCCCTGAGTGCCTGTTTTAGTATTAATCACAGGCCTATATCAGCAAACACGCCAAATCTGGAGTGTGTCAGCAAAATGATTTCTTGAATTTTCTCCAATAATCCATATCATCAGGTCGGCCATGACTTCTAAAGAATGTCAGAATCCTTTGCTGAGATTTGCTCATGAATATGGATGCATATATTCTTTTTAAAAGATTCAGACTAAAGAAACGAGTCTTGTTTTTAGATTGATGTCTGTTAACTTCTCCAGCGAGTGCCTGATTTCTGTAAGCCTCTTAAAGATTCAGAGGATTTTTTTTCACTGCATGAATGAGCATGTAATCCTTTATATGAAGAGAAAACGTGCAAATCAGCCAAATGGCGTTACAGGGTTTTCCCATGATAACGGTCATATATTATTAGGGGCCGGGCAGCCTAAACTGCCAGGACCCTATTGTAATCCTGCATATTCTTCTTTCTTTCTTCTTCTTCCGAGGAAATCCTACTTCCCATGCACGAAAAATGACCAAACTTTGCACAAAGGTCCAGTCCCATGTCAGATTGCCTCAGCTGCAAAAACAGGCCAATAGTCCTGATGGTGGCGCTACAGCAAGCCTCTAAAGTTCAAAATTTTGAAAATTCATAACAAATCAATGTGCTACAGATTTACAACTTTCACCAAAATGTAGCCCCAATACTGAAGAAACTTTTGTACATTTAAACCTATTGCAAATTATGAAGTCCATCACTCTGTTTTTTTCAAAAACTGTAAAACTTATTAAACCTATCTCCTCCCACAATTTTTGCTCAATTGGCACCAAACTTGCTACAGAGCATCTTCAGACTGTCCTACACAAACGATCCACACAGATTTTTGATTTATCAAAAATTGAGCCTACAGTGCATCAAAATGTTTGACTGTAAACGGTATTATAAACATATACTTGCAAATTCTTGCTAAATACATTTTCAATGTTCATGAAAAAAAATGAAAAAATTTTGGAGTCATGGTAGATGATGTTTGGAAAATATCAGAATTTTATCTCAAAAACTGAATTTTTTTTTACAGCATTTTGAATTTCACTCTCATGCCAACAATTGGAGTCAATGCAAAAATGGCATTTTTAAACATCAGTTTTTCACTTTTGGAGCCAATAAATCATTGTTAAATTTGTGTATTTTGGGATTTTTGTCTCAATAACTGAATTTTTGACAGCCATTTGAAATCTGCCTTTACACGCTAACAGCTGCTGTCTTGCACACAGGTGACTGGCTTAGTCAATTTGTGAAGCTACAGGTGGTGTTTCCATTTGCCAATTAGCTCAGTGAGATAGAGGATGGTTCTTGGTGTTGAAGGTTGTGAGTTCAAGCCTCAGCTTGTACAACATTTCCACATGAGAAATCTACCCAAACTTTTCACAAAGGTCCAGTCCCATGCCAGATGTCCTCAACTGGAAACACAAGACAATAGTCCTGATGGTGGCACTACAGCAAGCCTCTAAATTTCAAAACTTTGAAAATTCACAACAAATCAACCATATGTGCTACAGCTTTGGAACTTTCACTTTGAAATTTGCTTTTCCATGGCATGGATGGCTGCTGCCTGGCACCCTGATCCTTGGCTTAGTCAATTTGTGAAGCCACACATGAACTGTCACTTGCCAATTAGCTCAGTGAGATAAAAGACGGACTTCAGTGTCAGAAGTCGTGGGTTCGAGCCTCAGCTAAGGCAGGATGGACTTTCAAATGTGAAAGCCTTATGTTCAGGTATCATGCTATGTGGATTAGAGACTACTAAGGTTAAAATAATTATGATCCAGGCAGTTTTGGGAAGAGACAAATACTCTTTATCAACACGTTTCCCTGTTATCCCTTGTCTCTTTTCCCTGTTTATTTGGCTTAGCTATCAGTCAATATGCAGAGTCTCTTGTGCCAGAAATTGTGAGTTCAAGCCTCAACTGATGTAAAATGCACATTAGAATGCCACCTTTTTTTCATCTTCCTACACTCTGCTTGTTGCTCAGAATTGCCTAATTTTGCCTAAAATTGCCCGGCCCCGACCATTGCTGCGCAGCAGCTATAATTTTAATAGACATGGTTGGCTGATGGTGCCAGGTTACTTTGATGTTTCTGATATACAAAGCTCTTTATTTTTTTTATCATGATTGTGTGATTTAGTTTGACTCTACTGTAAATAAATTCCTAAGTCTCAGACTCCGAACTACCCAGCGGTAGGTCAATTGTGAAAAAGCAATGTTGTGTGGACCGAGCATTGTTCAAACCCACAGATATTTATTTTAAATGCTGTTCAAGACCCCGAAATGTGCAAAGATGCCAAATATCTGTGGAAACAGCGCCTACAGACTGTGAGGTTTCAGCAATCTTAAAGGCTCATTGCAGCCACACACTTTAAAATTGTGTAAAGCAACAATTAATGTCTGTTCTCAGTTTGTCACACCACAGAAACGTGTCATAAACCACCCAGCCAGTGTCCACTGTGTCCACTACCACCTGAAAATGACCTGAACGGAGCATGTTTCATGTCTATCCAAAAAATCCTGAATTTAACGGTTTAACGGTTTTCCAACCTCATTTAGTTTTTAGTCTTTTCACATAAACAACTATTTTCTAACATGTGTACAGTGTTTTGAAGAAAAATATTCACATCTGCTTAATCGAAGGCTACAACACAAGTCAGTATACAAGAAATCGTTATGAGCGTGTCATCCATCTGCACAACTATTGTGTTAAACAATGGAGCTACGCAAGAATCGAGCCCTTTGTATGGAAATAGCTCAAAGGAGAAGAGGAGGAGGAGAATGTGGTCCCAGTCGTGGTGAGGGAAAAAGATGCCAACTTGGGCAAAGAGATCTTGAGGTGACGTTAAGTATTTGTGGTATGCTAAGTATGCTAAAATAGCATACATAAATGTATGTTCATGCAGTCCTCTTGGTTGGTGAGTAGATGTACAGTAGGTCACAGGCTATCTTTGGTTGCAAGACCATGAGAAAGACCAGCTTTTGTCACAGTGCAACGTAGGGCCACCGTTTGGTCTCTAGAGAACAGCCATGAACAGGACCCTGAATTTTGTGCTGATCTCTGGATGAATTTGTTGAAACAAATTTATAAAACGATGCACAAAGCATCACATAATTCCATTTGGTCTGTTAGTGCAGCTAATTGATACACTGGATTCTTTTTTTGTGCTCATTTTAAGAAATTGAGTTCAAGAGGCTGAGCTGATGGAAATAGATGATAAAGAAACAAGGAAGATTCTTCTTCCTGGTGTAAACTGTGTCTTCTTGGAAGGACATAGTAAATTAAAATCTGATTTGTCACATTACAACAAGGAGGAAGAATGAACAGTGTGGTTGTGTTGTGTCGGAACAAAAACAGCTCTAATGAGTAATTCACTGAGGCAGACATGAATTGATAGAAAAGTTCCCGTAATTAATTTTTTTTTTTTACACATTCCCGGCAAAATTCTATTATATTACACAACAACAGTGAGGGATTGGGGGGCTGGGAGGGGGTGTTGGAAACAGAGACTCTTCACAAGTTCGACGATGACATCTGTGAACCCTAGGAGCCATGTGATGCTTCGTTCTTCAGTGATTAGCTCAGTTCAAAGTGGAATCATCTCACACATTTTGTCTCTCTCTGCCAGCCTTAAAAAAAAACAAAAAAAAAAAATCACTTTCCGCATTTAGAGTTAATAAACAATCTTCTTAACGCATTCTGACTCTGTCAGGAACTGCAGTGTGAAGTTCAAAGTGAGCTTGGTTCCTGTCCAACAATGTCCCTCTGCCAAGGCCATATAGACTACAAGACAACATGTACAACAGCACGTCCTCTCCACACACACACACACACACACACAGATATGAACACACACACACACATACACAGATGCAGAGCAATACAAGACATAATAATGCGTGAAACCATGTGTATAATGGTGGTAATGCCAGTTAATGGTTTAATAATATGAGACTGTGCTAATGACAATAATGATGCACCAGGAATAGTCACCTCCCAAAATAGAGTAGGGGATGGATGTCATTAAACACACTCCACAGAAAGCTCCTTTGTTTGCTCTGTGTGTGTGTGTGTGTGTGTGTGTGTGGGGTGTGTACCCGCTGGTTTCATGGCAGTGGTGATGGTATGAGGGGTGGGAGGTTTATGGGGTTTGGTGTGTTTGGTGCATTTGTTTGCATATGTGCAAGGACATGTGCAAGCGTGTGTGTGTGTGTGTGAGTGTGTGTCACAAGTACCACAAGCACTGAGAAAATGGATTTTGTGAGTTTTTTTGTATTATAGTTGTGATTTGAATTCCTTAAGAACTGTTTATCTAATTTATCATTCATGCCAAATGGTGACTGCAACCAGGGCTCTCACACTGACGGAATTTCCCCCGCTGTTATTTAGTTTGACTCAACAGCGAGGTATGCGGTTTTAGCACCAAAATTTTGTTTGTCGTTGCAAATTACTGATAAATGAAGTAATTTGATTTGATTGAGTAACTCTGAGTATAAGATTATCTGTGGAGCTCACCTCACTGATGAGCGTCTGAGCACGCTAGCTGCTGGGTACTATTCAGAGTTGCAATCTAATTCCTGCAGTTTAAACATTTCTTTTTCACATAGAGTTAGCTACATCATTACCTTTAGGGCATGTCTATTAAGTAAATATACATACAGCAACACCACAAAGGGCACTATCTTACGCTGACCTAAGGCGCAAGTTGAAAGTGCAAGGTGCAGTGGATTTAATTAATTCAAGGCGTGTCTACATCCACCTTTGCCATCTTGCGCCAAGGGCTTTACAGGTCTATTGAGATTTATTAAGTTTTACATTTATAATAATAATAATAATAATAATATATAAAATAAATCTTATTCGTTAGTAATGAGAATAATTTTAGTGGTACACACATGCACACTATTTAACATGAATGAAATGTGCTTTTTGATTGTGGAGAGGTCGTGTGCACGCCTCACCTAAACACGAGACACACACGCATGCTGTTAACAGCAATATTGACACTTAATTTCTGATGAAAAATATGTTCAAAGGACACTTTACTAATCCACACTCTTGTGTGGGGAAAAGCTTAACATAAATGAAGGTGTTTTGTGATTGTGGAGACGTGTGTGTGTGTGTGTGTGTGTGTGTGTGTGTGTGCGCGCGCGCACGCTTTGGCCAAATGCTATCTGTGCCGATGGACCTACTCCACCACAGACTTTGTGCTTTGAGCAGGTTTTAGCTGGTCTAAGGTACAAGTGGTTTCACCCCAATGTACCATGCACAAGTTACCAAACACGCCTGGCCATGCTTCCATGGCTTTCATTTTTAGACCTCCCTCCCATTGCCACACACAGTAGGCACAAGTTGTAAGGGCCCAAACACAAACAGACTAGCGATAAAGATCACAGAGCAGACCATACAGCTTCCATATAACAACAAAGCTAACATAGCTCGTGCTGCAGTATAAACTCCCACAAAAAGCAACATGAAGAAGCAGTTACCAGCATCTGACCTACTACAGTCACTTAGTTGGTTTCAAATGAGGCTTAACGTTCACACAGTTTCTCTTGATTGTCCTTCAGTATTACCACGTTAGTCAAACATCGCCCCGGCCTGTGTTAGTGGCCACATTAGCTGCGCAGCATGCTAACACAGAGTTCAATCAATCACAATAAATAAAGATGGATGATGCTTCTCCACTTCCTCCACCTGTACAAAGGTGTAGCCACAATATCCCAAATACGAGCGGTGACATCTTCCACTGGTGATGAGCCGGAGTCACAGCACAGTAGTGACCAGTGTTGGAGCTGTGGTATCGAGTTCCTGCCCACACAGCCAGCTGACTCAATTATAACAGAGGGCTAAAACAACATAAAACATGGCAAAAGTCCCAAGTTTGAAGTCTGGACATGGACAGCCCGCATATTACTTGTAAAATCTTTCAAAGCATTGATCATTAATTTAACATGCACTGAAGTGTAAAACAAGGAGAAGAAAAGAAAAAACACGAACATAGCGGTTGTTGCGGTTGCTTGCCACCCCTGTGGTTGGCTTGTCAATAGTACTGTATTTCAAAATTGTGGTTATTGCGACAGCCCATCTGACAGTGAATGTGCAGAACAACATGCACACACACACACACACACACACGCAAGAAGATATGATGTCTGCTTGTGTGACGATGAATGTGCAGTAACTTTGGCTACACTGAACAATAGAATTTAACAGTTGCACAACATCGAAGATAAAAATGACAAATGAGCCATTCACACCTACCAGCACTAGTAACATTTTAAAGCAGATGTCAGCACCGCTGTTCAACAATAAGTTCAGTCATCACCAGCAGTTTCCTCATATTTTTTATTCCATTAAAAGTTTCAACACTGTCACCACAGAACATAGTGGGAAACGGTCCTGTTTTAACACTGTCGCTTGAAAGCAGAATGAAAGCCTTTCTGTGCTAAAATTGTTAAATGTGAAGAACAGTCCCTTCTTCAAATGAAGGACACACCAACCCGAAACAAATGATTTACTGTTGCATGTGATCCGAGTTTTGCCAAGTCTGTGCCCATAATTTATTGCGATGCCATTATAAATAGAATTATAATGTGTTATGCTGTGCTTGATAAATAATTATAGGTATAAGCACTCATAAATATTAATAATGTTTTCTAACAGTAATAATACATAATTAAGCACTTTATTATGTCCAGGATCAAAGTGTATATTAATTCTCATAGTTGTAATGCATTATAACTATTTTGTAATGCATTGCAATCACTGTTATAATGCATTATAATGTAATTATAAGCTATTCTAAGTTGTCATTGCGTGCCTTAAGTAAAGATATGAATTCCTGTGGTATATACATTATAAGCTGGTTATAAGTCACTATAGGTGGTCGTTGTTTGATTAAAGTAAGTGGAAAAATATCATTGTTAGAGTAGGGTGTCATTGGGTGTCTGTGGGATCAAATAACATAATTGTGTAACATAATCGTGATCCCATAGACATCCAGGAATTGACCAAAACTAAGCGAGTAAACTAAGTTTTGTCTGAGAGCCACATTCTCGGACTTTGAAAACCCTTGTTATAGGCTATGCACATTTAACACATTGTAAAATATGTTTATACGAGTACAAACTTTTTTTCCTGCAAATTAAGTCATATGTGTGAAAAAAGAAGAAAAAAGCTGGTGTGCTAGGTTTTGGTAGGAAAAGGTGCTCTTTGGTGCATACAAAAATGGAAAATATGAGCCAGCTCACCCAACAAGTGTTGCAGCGATCTCTCTGGCTGGTCCAAGGCACTCTTGGACAGAGAGGACAGGATAGAAAAGAAAGGAAAAGACGCCGACTTGTTTCAGCCCAGTGGCCTTTGTCAGTGCGCCCAGACGGAGGCCACTGGGGGCCTTGGACCAGCCAGACAGACCACTCCACCACTTGTTGGGTAAGCTTTCTTATATTTTCTAAGTCAAACGTGTTGAAACATGCAGTATTTTTTAATGAAATCAGCGAAATGTTATATCTCACTGAAGTGAACTGAAGCCAGTAAGTACCTGAATGGGTTGCACGAGGAGGAGCAGATGTCAGGGACTGTGTGTCTTGTGGTTTGAAGTGTGGTTCCGCAGGGGAGAAGCCTGTAGGCTGAACCGTCCCATGACAGGCGTTTTACAGCACGTCAGAGGAGACAACCCCTCTTTCATCTCCTCTGTGTACCTGCACTGTGTGCACGTCATCAGCCCGATGACCAAAGAAGGTTTTAAAGTTGTTCAGTTGTTGTTAAACAACTAGAAATCCAGAAACTAGTGTTTTTTTCGTTTTCATGCAAAGTAGAAAAAAGTTCGTGCATGTTACAGCTGCGTCCAGGCAGCAGTGAGGGAAGGATGCTAGTGTCTGTGATGTGATTGGCTGGTGCTGCAGCCTCACGACCCGTGGCTATAAAACCCAGCACCGACCCTCCGTGCGTCAGAGCGCAGCCGGACCGGGGATCGGAGGACCCTGACGCACATCGGGACTCAGTGGACACACGGTGTGCTTTCACTGCTGGGATCCACCACAGAAATCCTACTTATTAAAAAAAAAAAAAAAAAAAAAGAGAAACACTTCGAACCAATTAGTGGAACTCTGCTGGAATATCAATCGGAAAACTTTGGCCTGGACCACAACACAACAGCGCGCTACGGTAAGTTTAGATTTATAACGTAACCCGCCGTGATTTAATTAAATGAGGAGTTTAATTGTAAGCAGTGAAGGAGCAGTTTGATGTGCAGTTAGCGCGGAAGTAACAAGAGACACATGAATTAAGAAACCTTTGCGCATTTTTTGATAAATGGTGCAATTGAGAAAACTTTTAATTTGTTGGAAAACTTTTTCTTTCTTTCTTTCTTTCCTTTTATTTGTCGGTTGTTTTGTGCAGTTGGTCAGAGAAATTACTCATTTTACATGGTCTTAATTTTATTGCGTCTTCGTGATCTGTTTCATATTTAAAGTGATTTTAGATTGACCGGTTTGCATGTCATGTTTCATACTTAGGGACATTAAGACACGGTCTTTGTTCTGGACGTGCTGAATGTTTTATAAGCTGTTTTAAAGATGATGTGTTGGTCTGGAGTGCCTCAGAGATGCTGTCATACCATGGCTATATCGTTTTAATGCGGTAGATGAAAATAGAAGAGCCGCTTTGTTGCAGCTCATCATCTCTCCAGACCGGTCACACAGTTTGCACACTTTTTCATTCTTAACAGCCGATGTATGTGCTGCTTGAATGTTGGCCTCATGCAGCGCACTGAAGGTGCAATAATAAAATGTGGCACATGATGGATCGGTCTACACATTGCTGCCCCTCACAACAGCATATTTAAGTTAAAAATCAAAAGAATTGAAACTATGTTGAGTTAACTGGCGTTTTGTCCTATATAGACAGGATTTATTGGCTCTTTTAACGAGAGAGACCACTAAACTCCGGGGTACTGGCAGAAAAACGACATATCACACTTTGACAAAGAATCGAAAACGAGGATGTAAACTTTAACTGTCACATCAGTGTAGGCTATCTAGGTCCAGTGCAGCTGAAACTCTGGTTTCGGCTGGTATTTTTTCATTTAGAGCCATCAGTCTTTATCCTCTCCCACCTTTAAAAACACACACACACAACACTGTGATGGCATGTGTTTGCATTGCTACTCACTTGCAGCATTCCTGTTATGACCATAAGGTGTTCCTGTTATTCCAAAGCTGGAGACAGCTGAGGGACAAAATAACAGGAACACCTTGCAATGTCAATACAACAAAAAAAAACAAACAAAACAAAAGCTTAAAAATGACCACAGAGTTGAATCAACACCTCTGGGAAACCTTTTTCAACAATTAACACTTTAAGCTTCACTTGTAGGATTTGCATTTATGTCCTGGATAGTTGCGTTGTGTTTTACACAAATCTAAACAGAGGTGGAATATTTGTATATGTACGTTTGTACATTTTGTATGTCTAAAACTTTGCAAAATGTTTGCAGAGCTCTAGAGACATCATCTGTAGAGATGTCTGTCTTCTCTCCAATTTAATGAGACTAAATGGCACCCAGCCTGTTGTGATCAAAGCACCAGAAATTAAATTAGAAAAATTCAAAATCAGCAGCTCTTTCCAAAAAGCATGACCCATTTACTCAAGATAATACCGCAGACCTTGATGTGAGCACAAGAAAGTTTTGTTGCTAGATTCTGAAGTACTTCCCTTAGATTCTACTGCAGAAAGAAAGTAGTACCTACTTAAAACTGACAAATAGCACTACAGACCAGGGGAAACTATGTATTTTTGATTTTGGGATGAACTGTCCCTTTAAGTACAACTGTAAGATACTTTGTGTTTTATACTTGGATCTCCATTTTACACCTCTTTATACTTCAGCTCCACTACATGTACTTTATGCTCCACTATCTGACAGCTTTAGTGAGTAGTTACCTTTCCAGTCATGATTTGCATTTAAAAACATGTAATGGGCTAAAATACAATTATTGTTAAAGAATAAAACAGAGCTTTCCCACCTTTTTGGCTCGCATGTGACCCCTTACAAACAGTGTCTAGTTGGAGCCCATTGTCTTGTTTCGGATGTCCATGAGTTGTTATCAGCTTCACCAGAGACACATTCCCCCTCCAAACTTGTCATGTGCTGAAATTACTGTTCAAATGGAACCATGTGAGAAGTTAGAGGGAAATTACCGAGTCTCAAATAGGCCAAATTATTAATTATTTCACAGACAAACAGCAACAACAACAACAAAGATTAGAAAAAAGTTAAACATTTCTCTTCTTCACATGCACCCCCATTACTCATCCTATGACCTAGATTTATCTTGTGATCCCTTGTAGGGACCGACCCTTAGGTTGGGAACCACTGGACTAAACTAACTGTATAAAGTAGCTCCACCTCAAGCTGCTACAGCAGCAAAATTCTGCTTAAACTGATGCATCAGCAATCTAGTAATGCCACACAGAATCATATGTCAGTCACTGGAGACTTTTTACTGCACTAGAAACTCTTTTAGTAACACTTTAGTAAATGTAATTCAGAATTTTTATTCACCACTCTCATTGCAATAAGTTAACATAACTGAATAATTTTAAGTACTAAAACACATTTCATGTTCAGTAAAGTTCACAGTAATAGAAAATCACAAGTTAAATAAACACAGTAGAAAGAAAACTCTACTGGCACTCAACATTTTAAAGTTGGAGTTACACAAAGAACTTTTCTCTACTTATTCCAACTAATTAACTTCAGCATTCTGATTTACAGTAACAGAATGAATGTGTTTACTTGAAACAGTACATTCAGCTGATAATAGTTACACGCTTTTAAAGAGTTGAAGAGTAACTTAACCTATTTTCCCATGATTTTTGTGTATAAATGAAATCGTTTTTTTAAAACTGGTCAAGAACTGAGCGAGACTTCTGCAGCAGTATAATGCTGTCTCGTTTTGCCATTACAGACAGGATCCGTACAGAAACAGACTTTCTCGTTAAGCAGTAGGATACTTTTTGGTTAACCAGAAACCAGACGTTTAATTGTCCTCGCCAAAGACACCAGACTCCATTTACAGAAACAGTAATTTTATCATCGTAAAACACACTTCATTTAAACTGAACACAAACAAACAAACAAAAAAAAAAATCCACCAGAACCAACAAGGATTCATCTCTCCGCTGCTGCAACAGTCACCAGCTCTGGTTGTAGCCGAAATAAACTTTTTATTCACTACGTGAGACGTGAAAATATTCTGGCTCTACACGCCATCCTCCCCCTCGCTCCGCTCTCAATATTTTCACATCCAGCCCATCAAATTGTCAAGCCACCCACCAGCACAATATTAATAATAATAATTCATTCCATTTTAGAAACTCAGGATCAAAGTCCTGTTTATTTTTTTTTTACTGCCTTCAGGTCACTCCCATGACTCTTGTCCTCTGAGTGAGGCATTGTGCTTCAGCTCTCACTCTTTCCCTTCTTCTGACTTTGCCTTTCTTGCGCTTTCCTTTTCCTCCCAATGTTCTGATAGACGTTACGTTAGATCAAACTGTCATTCATCTTAATCTTGGCCTCTTGTATTACCGTGCTGTTCCTGTTTTGTTTTGGGTTTTTTTTTTTTTTTGCACTTTCTTAACACTTTTTCTCACTTCTCATATTCCTCTTCCCACCCTCTCCTCCCACACACAAACATATTTTCTGACCACTGCTAATAACTGGTATCCCCTTCACTTTCACTCTGCTGGTTTCCAACTTTCCGCCTCCTTCTTCCTAAGAAGTGAAGCCAGCAGAGCTAAAGGTCGGAGATGGTTTCTAAAGTAAAATCTATTGGATTAAGAGGATCAGGCCAATTAAAACTCGGCTTTTCAATTAGATCAGACGGGCCTGCTCTGACATGGCCTAATGAGGTACCACGTTGTACAGCACAAAGGCATAATTCAGCCGATAGAGTGGATATGTATGGACGGTGGCCAAATTTTTCAAAACTGATTTCTTGTGATATGTGTGTGAGTTCATCCATGTGATTTTGTTTCTTTGTGTGTGTGAACAGAACGAGTCTGTGTTTTGGAGCCAAATGCAGCAATGAATGCCAGTTGTGTTTGAGATAGTGTGTGTGCATGAGTGAATATGATGTGTGTGTGTGTGTGTGTGTGTGTGTGTTTGTATGGTCTGAGCACATTCAAGGGTGTGATCAAAAAGTATGGAAAAGTGAACTAAGCATGTCCACAAACCTTTGCCTTTCTGATCCATGGTGTCAAGAAGTTTGCACATCTGCTCAGAGATGGAGAGATTTGGTGTGTGTGTGTTTGTGTGTGTGAGTGATTGTGTGCACTGATAGCGTGTCTCGACAGATATTGCCGCCATCGTCAATAAGCCTATTTATCCGAAGAGCTGCCCCGGGGTGTTTGAGGGGATACACATGATTCTTGAGAGGCTCAGAGCCCAGCTAGTGTCATCTGAGAGAGAAGAAAGTATCTCTGTCACACACACACACACACACACACACACACACACACACACACACACACACACTCACACTGGACACACATGCAGCGCTGTTCCTAATCTAACCTATAACCTCAGTCATCACTTTTCCATTTGTCTGTTTCATGTGTCACAGCTTTCACTTCTTTCTTTTCGTTTAATTCCCTTCTCATTACTTTATACCAGTTATTCACAAAAATGGAATTTCAAAAAGATCTGAATCAACCAATTTGCTCACTAACAAGGATCCAGCGTAATCTGTTTAAATTAACTTTGCCTGAGCCCTGTGGTGTGTGGATGCTTTTGCCCATAGTTCCTCCCCAGGCAAACTGTTTGTGATAGTTCAAGGCGCACTCTCTAGGATTTTCCTAAAAAACAATTTCTAGACTCACATTAAACTGGTCACTCCCAATCATCATTTACAACCCACTAGAAGTGGTGGTTTCCGTATCTGTGGAGACCCTGCCCTCTGCCTGTTTTTCCTTATTTTCTCATTATGTTGGTGTGTTTGGGATGTTTCTGGGCTTCAGCCTTTGTTTCAGATATTTTTATTGGAAGCATTTGTGCAAATAGCTTTGAAAAAAAAAAAAAAAACAGAATAGGGAACCGCTTCAAGTTTTACGACATCTCACAAACATAACTTAAAGAAGAGATAAAAAAAAGACAGAGGAAGGAAAAACAGTACATTAAATAAATAAATAAAAGAAGGACAAATACCCAACTAACCACCCATTCACCCACCTGCCCAGTACTACTTCTAATTCTTGAGGAAAACAATGGTTACCATGCTTTTAAAAAGTGTTTTCATTTATATTTAAGATCAACTTAATTCATTCTAGGGGTAATGCGTCAATTAGCTCTGTGATCCACAACTTTGGGCTTCAGTCTTTGGGCAGTAGTGTGTAAGCCCCGGCAATAACAGCATGCAGGTTTTGAAGTTGGGACTCTATAAAAATATTGTGGTTACATCGTTGTCTCTCTTCTCTGCTCTCTGTCTGTGAGCGCTGCACACACACACAGGCAGAGCAGACTGAGACACAGCAGCAGGTGAAGGTTCACTTCAGCTGCATCCACATAAAGTTGTTGATTTGCACGGAAGTGTGGGAATGCTTATTCGTGCTTTAGAACAAAATGTTGTGAAACAACCAGTACATAACATTTTATTTCTCTGATTTACTACTTTGTTCTCCCTAACATCTATAGCTCTCTCGGCCCGTGCTGCTGTGTCCCACCGTCTGTTCATTGAGCCAGGGAGGAGGGGCTAATATTGAAATAGTGCATTTACAAACAGCAACCAACAAATCCTGCATATTCTACCTTTAACTTCAAACTAATGTTTTTGCTGTCAGCAAATTCACTTACAAGGTTCTGTGAGGCTGTGCTTATCCGCTATATGCTATTACATCTTAGTTTAGTGTGTCAGCATGCTAACGTTTACTAATTAGCACTACACGCAAAGTTTTACTGAGGCTGATGCGCCTGTTATTATTTTGCAGAGATTTGATCATCATCCAGAGAATTTGGCAAGTTAAACTTTTGTTCCAGTGATGTTGCAAGATAAACAGTTGCAGGATCACAAAAGTAACAAAGCGATAATTAATGCTGAGGCAGACATGAATATGTGTACAAAATTTATTGACAATCCATCCAATAGTTGTCGAGACATTTCAGTCAAACTCAAAAGTTGTTGGTGCAAGAGGAAAAGCCGAGAGACTACCAAAGTAATTTGGAAACGCCCTCTGAGGACCATGAATGTCTGTACGAAAGTTTTTGCCATTCCATCAGTATATGTTGAGATATTTCACAAGACAAGGGAAAACTTTGACCTGATGGTGGTACTATAGAAAAAGTCATGGGGTCACCAAAGTCATTAGAATTCATCCCCTGGGGACCATGAATGGCTTTACAACATTTAAATCTTCTAATAGTGTGTAACACAATTATTCATCTACTTTCTCTGCAGGGCAAACAAGTTTGGACTCAGACCAATGCTGCCAGGCCCAGAGCACGGCTCAGTGTGTGTGGATGTGTGTAAGTGTCTGAATATGTATGTGTGAGTGCATTACAGTGTGTATTTTAAGACCGCTGTTGTGTGCCTTTGAGTGAACGTCTTGCTGTGTGAGCGCGAGACTTGTGTGAGGATGAGGGCCGTTGCTCTGCTGTGTCTCTTGATGGTCGCAGAGGTTGGAGCCTCTCGGTTCATCCGTGATTCCCAGGGCGGCTCTGAAGTTTCAGAACCTGCAAAGAACAACGCCTCCTTCCCGCTTCCGCCCCTACAGCCAGCCCGGCCGAGAGGCTCCTTCCCCCCCATGTGCATCAAGCCCACGGAGATCAAGTACGCTTTCAAGTATGTGAACACCATCGTGTCCTGCCTGATCTTTGTGGTGGGGATCATCGGTAACTCAACGCTGCTCAGGATCATATATAAGAACAAGTGTATGAGGAATGGACCCAATGTCCTGATTGGCAGCCTGGCACTGGGGGACCTGCTTTATATCATCATCGCCATCCCCATCAATGTGTTTAAGGTGACCACATTCATCCTTTTCACTGATGATAATGTCTCAAAGATCTATTAAGCCATTATATCAGATTAATTCCTCTGTTTGTCTAGAGGTGTTGTGAGCAATTCTGGAAAAAGTTGAAAGCTGATTGTTGCATCTCATTCCCAGGTTTCCAAATACCGACACTTTAGGTTGGTGGAGATTTGAGCCACCAGCCCAAAGCTTCTGTATTGATGACCTTGCAACCTAAAGTGTACCTGGCCAACCCAAAGTGTGGGTATTTGAGGACCTGGCCAACCCTAATCATCAATATTTGATGACCTAACCAACCCTAATCATCAGTATTTGATGACCTAACCAACCCTAATCATCAGTATTTGATGACCTAACCAACCCAAAGCATCAGTATTTTTGGACTTGGCCAACCCTAATCATCACTATGTGATGAAATGGCCAACCCAAAGCATCTGTATTTGAGGACCTGGCCAACCCAAAGCATCAGTCAGTATTTGGCGACCTGGCCAACCCAAAGCTTTGATCAGTATTTGATGACCTAGCCAGCTCAAAGTGTTGGTATTTGATGACCTGGCCAACCCAAAACATCTGTATGCTCAGCCAACCAAAACTGCCAGTCTCTATTTGACGAGCTGGCCAACCCAAAGTGTCAGTCAGCACTTGACGACCTGGCCACCCAAAGTGTCACCTGGCCAACCCAAAGCACTGATATTTGAGGACCTGGCCAACCCAAATAATTTGTATAGGATGACATGGCCAGCCCAAAGCATCCGTCAGTATTTGATGACCTGGCAAACCCAAAGCATTGGTCAGTATTTGATGACCTAGCCAACTCAAAGCACTGGAATTTGACAACCTGGACAACCCAAACTATCAGTTGATATTTGATGACTTGGACAACCCAAAGCATCTGTACTGGATGAACTGGCAATCCCGAAGTGTTTGTATTTGACGATCTTGCCAAAACACCTATATTTGATGACCTGGCCAACCCAAAACATCTGATTTGGATAACGTGGCCAACCTAAAGCATCCATATTTGACCACCTGGTCAGCCCAAAGTGTCTGTATTGGATGACCCAGGCACAAAGCTTTTGTAATTGACCACCTGGCCAACTCAAGCATCTGTATTTGACCATCTGGCCAACCCAAGGTGTCAGTACTTGACCATCTGGCCAACCTAAAGCTTTTGTATTTGACCACCTGGCCAACGCAAGGTGTCAGTGTTTGACCACCTGGCCAACTCAAAGTGTCTATATTCGATGACCTGGCCAACCCAAAAGCATTTGTATTTGATGATCTGACCAACCCAAGGTGTTGGTATTTGACAACCTGACCAAACCAAAAGTTGAGATTTGACAACTGTGGAATGAGACTTAATCAACTAGGTTTCTCTACAATCATAGCACACAACACCTCTAATATAAAATGATTAGATTCAAATTTTGCACGACATAAAATCTCACCTCAACAATTCAGGCATTTTACACAATATACAACAACATAACTTCCATTAATTAAATTTATTACCCATCTTAGGGTCTGTGTCTAATTTGTTAGTCGTAAATCTGACGTTGTTTCTCTTTACTGCACTTTCTCAGTTATGTGAGAGCTGTTTCCAGCGCCTTTCTTGGCATATCTTCTGGTTAGCTGTGGTTTATTTATGAGTTTATTTTTGTGGTCCATGTATCAAGATTCAGTGTGTTTTGTGTGGTTTCCTTCATTTCCTTTTCCAGTATAGACTAAGCAGATGTTTTAAGCTAGACTACAAGGGATAATTCAAACTACAAAAACTCCAAGCCAAAAGTCAGGGATGACTTGAATGGTGGGTTTTGAGGAAAAATTACATCTTTTTTTCCTCTCTCGGCCGTGTGTGTGAAGGGAAAACATCCAGCAGGCTTGGGTGTAAATGCATTCACTGCAGAATGTGCAATGCTTAATGGAGCCACAAATGTGTGCCAATCAGAGGTTACAAAACAAAGCAGAAAAACAATATGTGAAACTTGTTTCATTTTCCAGATCTGATAGGATTCACTTGAATTAAGCTGGAATGCTGTGCTGCATTTCATCCAGGCATCTGAGGAATAATCACTCTGATTTTCCTTGCCTTAAAGGTTCTGCATTCCAGGTATTTGTGACAACAAACTCTAACATTAAACAGGGCAAAAAAGATTTAATGAGAAACAGGATCTGCTGAATTGAACAGGCATGGTTTTGAAAATTGGAAGGTTACATCTGTAAATTTCTCAAAGGGGCTGACAAATATAAAGCCCACCACAATAATCCAGTGTGTTGCCTGATTTGTTGAGGAAGACACTGTCCTGATGCTGAGATGATTTCATAACCCCAGGAGAGGGAGTTTAGCAGTGAGGAGGAAAACAGCCTTGTTGCTTTTGGCCTCAGCTGATGCAGTGATAATAGAAGACGATAGGAAGACGGGACCCCTGCATGAACCTCAAAGAAGTCTGTCTGTGTGTTTACACAGGTGACACCTCTTCAGTTTCTCTTATTACAAATGTCTTTCCTCTCTGTCTGCCTCTATTATTTTTGTCTTACAGCTAATAGCAGAGGACTGGCCATTCGGTGTGTACGTCTGTAAGTTGATGCCGTTCATCCAGAAAGCTTCAGTGGGAATCACCGTTCTGAGCCTGTGCGCCCTCAGTATTGACCGGTAAGTAAACTTCTACTCTACGCACAAATGACAAACAGTGCTAAAGGCAACTATTAATGTTGCTGTTGTGTATGCTGTCTGTGTAGCTATCATGCAGTGACGTCGTGGAGCAGGGTGAAGGGGATGGGGATCCCTCTGTGGAAAGCAGTGGAGGTGACTCTGATCTGGCTGGTTGCCGTGATTCTCGCAGTCCCTGAGGCGCTGGCATTCGACATGTTGGAGATGCCGTACAGAGGCAACAAGCTGCGCGTGTGTCTACTGCATCCGGAGCAGACCACGACCTTTATGAAGGTAAGCATTAGATTATTTGTGTAACCTGTTACCAGTTGCAGAGAGAAGTATTTGCACTCTTAAAGTACAGGTAATGATAAATTAAAGAACAATACAACAGTATGAAAATACTTCATTACATGTAAAAGTCACTCATTAAAAATCCTGAGAAAAGATACAAATGTATTACAAGACAAATGTTCTGAAACCATCAAAAGACAAAGTACTTATTATGCAGCACAATAGCCAGTTTGTATTATAGATTATTTTACTGGATTATTATATCTGATGCATTAATGTGTAATTTTAGAGCTGTAGCTGGTCGAGATGGAGCTTATTTTAATCTCATTATTTACTGCTGCAAAGTAACCAGTATCTAGGCCTATAAGCAAATACTATAATGGAGTAAAAATATATTAGTCTCTAAAATGTTATTGAAGTCAAAGCTAGCCTACAATGAAAATATGCAAGCAATTGTACAAGTACTTCAATATCATACATGGTAACTGACTAAATGAACTTGATTACATTCCAATGCTACTTGATAGTTATGTGGAATTCTCAACACCGAACATAATAATGGACACAACACCAGGATAGAAGCTTACTGCATTAAAGTTTATTGAAACAAGTGGATGAACTGAAAAGAAAATCAGATACCCAGCACCACAAAGGTGCTGCTGCAGCTGGGTGGAGAGAAAGAGAGCTGAACAAAAGGGCCGACCCTAAATAGACTCAGCCTGCTAGTCAGCACAGGTGTGTGTCAATCAGGGATCAACCTTGAGGGATCGGCAACAAGATCAACAGGAAACACCAAAATACAGCGGGATGTTACACTGAATGTAACATTAGGCACAGCATTGCTGTGAGCCAAATGCTAATGTCAGCATGCTACCATGCTCATAATGATAATACTAACTAGAGTTAATTTTGTTCACAAGAACAATGACTGATATGTTCATGCTATGTTCATGTTTTTGCACGACCAAGACGAGACGATGAGAGGACAGCACCAATGTTATATTGTCGTATTGCAATATTGTTATTTTTGTTGACAAAAAAAGAGATGAAATACACTTTTACACTTTTAGGCAACCAAAACTTGATGGGAAAAAAAAAAAAGATAAGTTTGACCAAATGTTTGCAATGATGTCGACATGATAATGTCTAGCATGCATATATATCTTCATAGTGGTCAAGATCCTATTTAGTGTGTTAGCATGCTGCCATTTTATAATTAGCACTTAACGCAAAGTGCAGCTGAGACTGATGTTTGGTTTTGCAGGTCATAAACCAAAGTTTGGGACAGCTTAGTTTTTTTGACGGATGACAATCAGAACGGGTCAGTTGGATTCATCCTCTGGGCACACAATCCATCCAGTATGTTGTTGTTGAGATGTTTCAGTCTGGAACAAAGTGGTGGACTGACTCGCGTTGCTATTCCCAAGGTCACACTGTTAGCATGGCTAACAAATTATTCCTGACACCTGAAGGGCTCAAAATTCACATGGATAATATGCAGGAGTATGTCAACTAACTGAATGACTTTAACAACATAATAAACTCCAACAGCTGCACTTTCATCTTCCTTTCATGTAACATGATCTTGGCATAGATTATAGTATTATATCAATTCAAAATGTTTGATAGGGATTGCATGTCATGTTATTGTTTTCCCACAGCCATATGGTCAGAATATCCTGCACACAGACTTAGATCTCTCTATTAAGGCTAAGTTAAGAAAAGGCTCATGGATTTCGTTCAGTCTGCACCTGATCTTATTTTCAAGTAAAAATGCTCCACTTCAAAGCACAGTGCCTGGACAGCAACAGTACCATTAGTGTGTTCCTTTAATCAGGATTTCTTTTTCTCTTTTTCAAGCTCTGCCAATAAGTGATTAAATTCAAAAACATGTAATACGATACTACATTTAAACTGCATGCAAATCATCTAAAGGTGACTGTTTCTCATAATATTCATGATACGTTTATACAGCTGCAGAGCAAGACAGAATTTTCCAGCGTGTGAATACTTTTAGTTTATTTAAACCAGAGGGATCTGAAGGAGTTGCAGGGCGCGGTGGAAATGAAGCATAAAGTTGCAGTGAATAATCTGTCATTTCAAATTAATGCATCATAATCTGAGTTTGATGTCACTAGCAAGAAGATATAATTCAGTCTGAGCTGGTGGATTGCTTTGAGAGGAAGTGGCATTTTGACTTTATTGAGGAAATGACTTCCATTCACCCAAAACTAAGTTTTCCACAAAGACAAACAAGTACTATGAAAACAAGAATTTGTGCCAGACCAACATAAGCCTGAGCTTAATTAAAATACATTCACAAGAAATGTCATGCATGCCAGAGAAAGTCTGAGGACCAACAGTCTATAGGAAGGCGTGTAGTTCAGTTAAAACATCTCATAAAAACACTTTTAAACTACAGCAGTGTACTCAGAAGAGTGCAGACCCCCGCCAGGCAACAGATGATGAAGCACCTACTGCAATGCCGCCTCAACTGCCAGATGCAGCTTGTCCCGAGCTGAGACAAGATTTCAGATTGAAGCAGTTGTTGATCACTTGCGGCCATAGTGGTCGTTAAGAAGAATGAGAAGTCAGCTGTCAGTGGTGTATAAAACAGATCAGTCAAAAAATAGAATAACTGCCTCACAGTTGTTTGTCTCCACCAACCAGTCAAGTTGCTGTTTACATCCACGTCTGTCCGGACTCATATAATGTCTGTAGTGAAGACTTTGAATGAATTTAATGTGGAACTTACCTCTATATTGTCCTGTAACTTTGAAGAGATTTAATAAAAAGTGTATTTTTGGGGGGCAAAATCGAAGTGAATAATTTTCATTGAGTACATGAGGTGACACCTTGACCTTTGACCACCAAAATTTGAAGAAATTCCCTCGAGGCATTCTTGAAGTATTGTGTTCCCAACAAAGGGATGACCGGAAAACATAATGCTTCCGGCTGTAACAACATAAAGGCATAAAAGTCAGAAAAAAAGAGCTTTTCATGGTTTTTCTAAAATTGTGAATCACAGAGGTCCTTCAGCAGTCCTTCTTATTGGCTGATCAGTCTGTTAGTATTTGTGATTAGCTCTGGACAAGCTGTAGGTCCAGTGATCACTCAGGTACACACAGGAGTGACTGCATGATTGCATGATCGTACTAATATTTGGTACAATCTGTGTTTAGGTAGGATAAATTCTATAAGCATAACTATATTTGCTGTATCTTTCTCTTCTTCCAGTTCTACCAGGATGTGAAAGACTGGTGGCTGTTTGGCTTCTATTTCTGCTTCCCACTGGCCTGCACAGGAATCTTCTACACACTCATGTCCTGTGAGATGCTCAGCCGCAAAAAAGGCATGCGCATTGCACTCAACGACCACATGAAACAGGTACGCATGCAAATGACTGCTGCTGCGCGCACTCAGAACCACTGTAACCTTGAGACTCGGAGAGACGGAGGCGCTCGGTAGCATCAATATTTGTCTTTGTGTGTGCAGCGGAGGGAAGTAGCGAAGACAGTGTTCTGCCTGGTGTTGATTTTTGCTCTCTGCTGGCTGCCCCTTCATCTCAGCCGAATTCTGAAGAAAACAATCTACGACCAAAATGACCCCAACCGCTGTGAACTGCTCAGGTAGGCACGCAGATAAAGTAAGCGACGCAAATCCACTGCAAACATCATGAGAACCCATTGTTCTCTGCTCTGTGACTTCCTGTAGTCTTTACTGTGAATGTTGCCTTTTTCCCTGACAGCTTCCTGTTAGTGATGGATTACATCGGCATCAACATGGCCTCCCTAAACTCTTGCATTAACCCGATTGCCCTCTACTTTGTCAGCCAGAAGTTTAAAAACTGCTTCCAGGTAAGACGGCACACACACTGACACTAAAAAACGGCATTAAGAAATACAGAAAAGTAAATAACTGTGCAGGAATGAGCCACCCTGATACTGACTATCGTTATCGGTTTGATGTTGGCCAAAATCACTGGAATGGAAATTGGAACAAAAAAGTATATTCCAATATGATTCAGCCTAAACTATAATATAAATACTTAACTAAACAGCAGCACTGCATCAACTCAGCCGTGAAGGAAGAAAAAAACAAGCATTCAAATTAAATTTTGAATGTTTGAATGGTGCTGACCAATAAAAATGCTGCTAAAGGTTCTGTGTGTGAAAAGGTTTGAATAAAAAGAAACAACAGTGCTGCATAAGAGCCAGTGTCCACATAGCGTTTTTTTTTCTAGCAGACAGGCGCTTGCAGTGCATCTCAAAAGCATCTTTCCGGTTTTAAAAAAACAACATCAAATCTTGGAAATTCCTGTGACCATCATTGTTGCACAGTCACGCTTTGCCCCTTTGGTTTTTATTGTTTTTTACTTGTTTGACATTTTTTCACTATGAGTACCAACTGCAAGATGTTTGCTCTTATATGGCCCTTTTCCACACGCACGCTGGCTCGGTTTGACTCGCTGCATCAAGCCAGTGTGAGGGAGATTTGCATCTGGGCTACCCACTTGAATGTGTGCCTTGTTGCATGCCCGTCTTGAGTTTAGCTGTCGTATAATGCTGGTTAACCACGTTTCATCTCCTAAATTAGTTAATTAATTATTCATTCCTCACAATAAAAGTCCCCATTATTTAGTGATTTAGAAGCTTGTATTATGAAGCAGCAAAATCACGTTTTCATCAGCAGTAACTTAACACAAATCCTATCAGCTGAAAGAGAACATGAAACAGGAAAATGTGTCTGTGACACTTTAAAAAAATGTGGGTTTCAGCGTGGATATGAGCTGAAAAAAAACAGACAGGCAAACTCTCCTCTATTTTCTTGGTTACCACAGCGATGAGTCCCCGTCTAATATATGATTCATCGTCTGAGAAAAGCGACTGTAACAAGAAATGCACAGAGCAGCCGCTCAAAAAAAAAAAAAAAAAAAAAAAAAGGCACAGCATTTTGAAAAAAGAGGCAGTGTGCTGCGCCCTTTCTCTAGGCGCCCACATGCTCCTACAGATGCTCTCTAATCATTGGGAACAGTTGGAAAAAAAAAGAAAAAAAGACACTGACGCACAGATAAAAAACGCTACGTGGACACAGACACTAACTGAGTCATCTTGTGGGCTATGTATTCCTACATAATGGGAGTAGAATATGTTTGTTTCACAGTTAGAGCATGATGTTTTCAGATGGCTAAGTTAAGCGCATCCATACAAATGTACTATGAACAGCGTGGCTATTGCGTGCCGTATCGGGAACAACAGTGAACACGAAAAACTGATATCGAGTCACCCCTCTAACTGTGTGTGTTCTTGTGTTGTAGTCTTGCCTGTGCTGCTGGTGCTACAG
This sequence comes from Lutjanus argentimaculatus, assembly GCA_034769285.1. Lineage (NCBI taxonomy): Eukaryota > Metazoa > Chordata > Actinopteri > Lutjaniformes > Lutjanidae > Lutjanus > Lutjanus argentimaculatus. Next base: position 27,550,094 of record JAWZSL010000006.1, read on the forward strand.
AACATCTCCCCTGGACGACCGAGGCTCAGGAGGACGCTGGAAGGGCTCATGTCACGGGAACGGACTGGACCGCTCCAGCTCCCGCTCCAGTCAGAAATACACAAGCTCTTCATAAAAACACGCAAACACACACACACACACACACACACACACACACACACACACACACACATCCACTCACCGCCTCTGCCAAACTCACATTCCCATCAGCTCCCATCACGGAGACACAGCGCCCTCACTGCCAACAGACCGGGAAAGGGAAAAATGGAGCAAGGACTGACCGAAACTGATGAATGAAATAACAGGACTGTACCTGTTCAGGCTGTAATATGATGCAAGGCTACATACAGTAAAGCTGTTCATACTCTGACTCTGAGGCTTGTATAGGGGACCAAAAGTCTCTCAGTGGACCAACATGGTAAATACATTTATAAAGAATGTTTATTAACCACATGTAAATTTATGTACAGGATTATCTACATGCAGATTGCAGATGTATGATTATATCCAGCCTTACTGCTTCATGTATGAATAACAGCACAGATAAGTACTACCTGTTGAAGCTTTAATACCTCACGGGGGAAGGAAAAGAGGGAAACTGTGACCCTGAGGTATCGTCCAAAAAAGCCTCAAGCGTTTTCCGAAAAAAGTGTGCCTCTGCATCTGAATGCAATCAGTAGCTGACTATCTGACAACCCGCTGCACGTTGTCACTGCGCTCCTCAGACGCCCATGTGCCCTGGTGACATCATACATCAGAGTAAAATGGGCCCCACTGTGTGTCTTACAGTCATGTGGAGAGTCGAACATCGGACATCTTTTATCTGGAAATCATCGCTGCTTTAAGTCATGTGGAGGGCGGATGTTGTCCGAGAACGCTGACAAATACCAGATGATTCCCATCTTGCTATGCAGAAGAGGTCATTATTAGGCCGGTTATTATCATTGCAGTATTCATGCTGTTGTAAGTGGTCTCCACTGTGTATAAAGTTCTTCATCTATCTCTTACAATGTAGCTTTTATTTTTCTAAGAAAATATCACAAAACACATGAAGCTTGTTTAATATTCCAACATGTAGTATTATTTCCAAATACTTCACCTCTGTCAATAAGAGAGCTGCTTTAGGAATAAATTTTTTAAAAACTGACCCCGTTAAAAGCTTTAGAAAGGAAAAAGAAATCCTACACAGCTGGATGTTTTTTAAGAAGTTGAATGTTTTCTTTACATCAATGGTCATAGAAATTATTTAGATATATTTAGTTGTTTCCATTAAATATAATCCACATAAAAATCAGGATCTCTAACTGATTATTACTGGGCTGCACCAACAAAGATTACTTTAATCTTAGATTAGGTTAGGTTGAATGAATCCATATTTGCAATTAAAATGAATTTCCATTTCGTAAATCCACGTTTATTGAGGTAAACCAAAAGGAAACAGACTTTAAGATTTTTAGCATGAAGATGTTTGCTTACCTAAATTAAAATAAATGAATTTAAATTTGAATTAATACATTTGAGTGCTGTCAAGGGGGCTTTACAATTAAGCCTAATGGATGCTTCATGGATAGAGTTGCTTCAGTGCTCTTCCAAACAATATCCACGATACTGTCTGTCACTTACTTTCTCCTCAACTTTACTGAAGGTCTGTAGGGTTGCAGCAGGGTGAACGAGTGAATGAATGAGTGGTTCTTCTTGTGGTGCGCTACGATTGCAACAAAAATATCTATAGTTATGATACATGCGTCAAAACTTGCTTGTGGATCCACAGTAGTGCAAACAACTTAAAAAGACCTCGTCTCGACATCAAAAATCAATACAAAAAACAACTTAATGTTGAGAGTGAGCGAGCGGTTGAAAAACATTCTCTTCTCGCCGTCATCTTGTCACAGATTTGTGTCTATTAGTGGAGACAGACACGCGGTGATCGCATCATTCATAAGGAAACTGCAGCGCCTTTGTTATAATTTTCATTACTATTATTATTTGTTAGCTAATAAGTTCCACAAATCATATTGTTTAATATCTTGCTAAAGGTTGGAATGTTGGATTGTTCTCCGAATGTATAGTGAGAATTATTATGCCCTATATAGTGGACTAAAGGTATCCCACAATGCATCGTGAAATATAGCGTGCAACCAAAGGTCACTAACCAAGCACTATATCCTATAATACATAATGCTAATGAAAAACGGCAATGAGTTAATCACGTCAGAAGCTTTAATTTCTCCTTTAAGAAAAACTTGTTTCCAAATTAATGGAGCAATACGGCCAAACATAAACAGCACAGTAAGGAAATAAGAGAATAAACTCTTATCTTACAAGTTCTGGTGCAACAGAATTAAATGAGTCTAGGTTTGGAGTAAAAACTAAACTAAAGTTTAAATAGAGTTCTTTTTAATCTTTTAAGATTTATTAATTAAGGTTTAAAAGTTTGGTGAAAGATAATTTAAAGTTAAACCATTTAATCGAGTTTAAAAATGTATCCTTGTTGGTGCAACCCAACCCTGATGTGTTTAGTTTGTGAAGGAGATGTGAGCTTGAGAAGGATCCTGTCATGAGAAAAGAAATCTGTGTTGTGCAACACAGTAAGAGAAATGTGTTCTCAATATTTATGGTCACTTTAGAGTTAGGACGTCTGCAGCAGAGCTAGCCGCAACCACTCTTTAGTCACGTACTTGTGACAAATCTTGTGATGCCACACAAGAAGAAAAAACTATTTACATGTCTTCTGGCTCCTCACAAAGTCAGACATGAGGAGAAACTGCAGGTCGTGCCTCATAACAGATCTCCAGCCCTAATTCTGTCAGAGAGAACACATGGATTGTTTGTCATTTGGGAAAATTATTGCATTTTTAACACTGGTTGGACTGAAAGCATTTACAAATGATACAAGCACAATGTGGATCCATTTTATCCCGTGCCTTTTTTTTGGCTCTCAGTACAAAAGTTACTAAGATACAGTGTTGAAAATCTCATGTGTTCTGAGTTTTCTGCATCAAACTAATACGCAAAAGTGTCCTTTTTCAAAACCAAATTTGTGCTGACAAACTAGACAAGGTGTTTGTTCATGCTGAAGCATTTTAAAATAGACTACATGTGTGTAATATAATGTATACTGTAAATGTTCTGAGAAAATATTTCCTTTGTATTTTGCAACAGCGCTCAAATCAGCTGATCATTTAGAGTGTGATTCATTATCTCATCACATTTATTTATGCCATCTTTGCTGTGTTTTTAACTCCATCTATAAGCGACTGTGTGCTGGAAAGTCTGAGCAGCTCTTTATAAAGGGGGCCACCAAGCTATTAGACATGTAGAAGTAATGTGAGGCTGAAGATAAAATGTAATGTGAATATTGGCCCTGGGGTTTTAAATTACATTTATATTGTTATGTATTTGCTGAGAGTATGTAGTAATAAATATTATTTTATAGCATTTTGGTGGTTTGAGTTATTTACTGAACACTTAAAGCGTAGTGCATGTGTTTAGGGTCATTCCTGGTCTCCAGGGATTCAGTCTCATAGTTGCTGACAGTATTTACATGTTGCACAATATATCACATATACATGCGCACATAAAAGGATCCCTGTGGAATTTTTGACCTCAATAGCACTATGGAGCTGTTTTTCTATGAGTGGATCCCTGTTTCTTTTTTATTGTGCACACCAGTGGTTTCACACGGCTGCTATGATTGACATGTGGCAGTGATGCACTAGTAAAGTCAGAGAAGAAGAAGACTGCTGCAAGAAAACAAGATGTAAGCAATGCTGGACTTAAAATATTTTAACATAAAGTCCACAGGGCACCTTTAAAGGACCAGAGTTTAGGATTTAGGGGTGTCTAGGTGAGCTTGGAGATTGCAAACACCCCACCCAACTGTGACAGACAACCTACGGTGGGCACTAAACTTTTGTTAATCATGTAAGGCGGTATCAAGAGCCAGTGCTTGGTTTGTCTCTTCTGGGCTACTGTACAAACATGGCAGTGTAACACAGTTACCCCATGGAAGAGTACCTGTGCCCTGTGTAGATAAAGTAGGCTCGGTAACAAACAAACAAACAAAAAAAAAAAACAGGAATGAAAACATACTAATGAATATTATACCTAACTTATTCAGACTCATCAGATGCACACTGCTGGTTTAAGTCCTGCCATTGGTCGCTTGCTGCCAGCAGCGTCATCTGCATCTACGTTTTTAAAGTCCCTGTGAAACAACAAAAAACCTCTGTGCTGCAATCTACATGCTGAAAAGACAGATGAGTGCCTGGGACGCTAATGGTACAAGCATAAACAAGCTAACAGCTGTTACCAGTGATGTAGTCATTTTAATGCCAGAGCTCGCCTCCTGACTTACAAATGTCCCACCAAAACAAGTTCCCCCGTGACACTGTTTTGCAGCAGCACCACTGCTGCATCCTAGGCTCAGCGCCGCCCAAGACATCTGTGATTGGTTTAAAGAAATGCAAACAAGGCAGGACGTTTGTTTTTTTTTTCCTTTATACCAGAATGTGTATGCGTAGAGTCAGACCTTCCTCCAGCGCTGAGTGCTGCTGGGAAACCTCTCTCATGATGGCTCCTATGAGTTCATCAATGCCTGTTAATTTTTTGTTTCCTTTTTGGAGTCCTTAGGCGGCATTTCCTTTTCCTTTTCCTTTCTTTTGTTTTTCTTTTAAACACATTATAGCCTGCGTGTTAGAACATAGTTGCTGAAAACGTGAAAAGATTGAGAACATGCGGCACTGAATTGTGGGTTAGACTGTTTAACTATTGTTCACAATTTCATGGTACGAACGTTCAGCGACTCTCTCAGTCTCACATTCAGCTCACTTCAGTTCCAACAACCCTGACACAGAACAAAAAAACAAAACAAAACCATCCTGTCACCGTCCTCTGGCTCTGGTGGCTCAAACATGCCTGGGCAGGTTGTTTTCAGGTCGTAGTGGTGTTTGACAATGAGACCCTCAGCATTCTGGAGCAGAGAAAACGCTCATTTTTTCATCATTTTGAGACCTAATTTTATACACTTGGTGGTTAATAACACATGTTTCTTGTTGCTTTGTGGTTCACACACTTAAATCTGCTCCTCTGTGGGGTGTTACCACACGCTAATTACAAATCACCTGACACAGGGATCCAATCTAAGATCAAACGCAATTCATCATCTTACTCAAAGAAGAGATTTAGCTGTCAGCACATGGTTTATGAATCCCATGTAGGATGCTCTTATTTTCCTCTTATTGCTTTGTGTAAGAACAAATAAAAGAGAAAAATAAGAAAACATTCATTGTGGTTTGGTGAGTAAATGGAATCATAACTTGCTTGCAAGAAAAGTCCACTGGGACCCTTTAAAGGACCAGCGTGAAGGATTTAGTTTAGTTTCCTGTTTTTAGGGCTTGGTGACTTTTCCTGTAAATGATTCATGTAGTGTGTTTCATGTATTTTATTATATCAGTTATCTGAGCATGATATCACTTTAAAATCCACTGAGTACAGCTGTGCTATGACAGAACAGTGCTCTCCTGATAGGAGTGAACATAAACATTCATTATTAAAGTTCCTTTTTCTCCCCATTAGCCCTTTTGTGACAGATTGTGATTTGTGATTCTGGCCCATACAAATAAAATTGACCTGACCTGATCATATCCTATTAACAGCCAGTCAGAGGTGAAGTATCCTGTCACAGGTTTCATTATCCTCTTTTCTATGAAAGGTTAGATTTCAGGGGAAGGACGGTCAAAACATGTCAATGTCTTACATATGACTTCTCACATGGCTTTTTTTCTGGTTTGAAATTATTGCTTTAGACAACAAGACATTTGGCGCCAGAGGCCAGTTCCAAGAAGCAGGTTTACGGAGATAACTGCTGATTAAATCTCTGAAAGGAACTTTTACATCAGTTCACGTTACAGATTTGAGGGAGTTCTGTGTTTTCTCCCTCGGTTAAGATGTTTCTTGGAAACAGCCATGAGTTCTACGGGGCAGGGAGACTTTTTGTTTTTTATTAGCGGTTACTTTATTTTCTTATTTTGCCTCAAGAGTAATTCATAAAGGTTTGCCTCTGAGGTTGAGTGTCCATGTTACAGGGGAAATTATTTAGCAACACTGGAAGGAAGAACTTTGTTGGGCTTTTTTCTTCACAACTTCAAACCACACAGAACTGGCTGTAATCTACTAGTCCTGAGGTCAAGAAATATGCCGCTGCATAAATAAACCTCAATGCTGGACAAACATCTAACACAATTACATGAAATTAAATGATTAAATCAACAGTTCAACAGTATTGTGATATAGATATCTGAAAAATATGGAGAAAAAACAAAGAAAAGCTTAATGATATTCATTCAGTTTGCAGGAATTTCCCTTCGAACTGGTGAACCAAAAAAAAAAAAAAACACTCAAGTGTCATCATAATCTGTTTCAACTAAAAAATAATCCCACTGAATAAATAAATTCTGAGTTTCATGACAGCTTGACGTTTTAAACAAAACCACATCAAGCGTTGCGCAAAAAACCCAAATGATTGTTTTCTACGAGACTAATTTATTCACAGCAGTGTTTCAGGCTCCCTCTGCTGCTGTGGAGAACTGATTTTCTGCACAAATACTATTTTAAATCTTGTGCCCACACATGATATTTTCATAGTAGAACATAACACATTCTCTTACAAACTGACGTTGAATTTATCATCAATAAAAGGCGCCCTTATTCAGTTCAAAGTCAAAGTCAAAGTCTCTTTATTGTCAATACCACATATGTACAGGACATACAGAGGATTGAAATTACGTTACTCTCAGACCCATGGTGCAACGGAGTAAACATAAAGAGCAGGGAGGGAGTTGAGTGTCCTGACAGCCTGATGTATGAAGCTGTCCCTCAGTCTGCTGGTCCTGGCCCGGAGACTCTGCAGTCTCCTCCCTGATGACAACAGGCTGAAGAGGGTATGTGACGGGTGGGAGGGGCCCCTGGCGATGCAGAGGGCTCTGCGGGTGAGGTGTGTGTGTTATAGATGTGTGTGTGTGGGGTAGGGGGGTGGGGCACTGATGATCTTCTCAGCTGCTCTCACGATGCGCTGGAGGGTCCTGTGGCAGGATGCCGTGCAGGTGCCGTACCACACCATGATGCAGCTGGTCAGAATGGTCTCAATGGTGCCCCTGTAGAATGTGACTTAATGAAGAGGTTGGAGCTGTGCAACGGTGTGCAGTCATGGGTCAACAGCGTGAAGAGGAGGGGGCTCAGCACATATCCTTGGGGGGCCCCCGTGCTCAGAGTGATGGTGCTAGATGTGTTGTTGCCGACCCGTACTGCCTGTGGTTTCCCGGTCAGGAAGTCCAGCAGCCAGTTGCACAGCGAGGTGTTTAGCCCCAGCCGGTTCAGTACACTCAGGAGGTTTTGCAGATATCACTTCACATTTAGCACAATGCTTCCCAACCTAAGTGACATATTATAGAACAACTGATAAACTGTACAATCAGCCCAAGCAGTAAACACATTAACTACATGTAGTTTGTGTAAAATGAACAATTTGGATGAATTGAACACATTATTTCTTGGGAATATTGCATCAGTGATGAGTTTTCCTGATATTTTACGAACTTTTTGTACAATTCACTGTCTGTATTATGTATTTATCTTTAATTTTTTATAATCATACACACTTAAAGGTGCAATTCTGGAGATGGATTGTTTGTGTTTGAACTCACACCCAAACAAATCTTCCTTCAGTGCTACAGAAGATTTACCTCCATTTCCCCTCGTCCTGTGCACGGACAGAAACGCAAAATGTGTTGTGTGGCCCATTCAAAGCCACTTTTTCATTATACATTTACAGAGCCAGGGCTGCGTAGAGACAGATCTGATTTTTTTTTTTCAGCACACACACAGAATGGGGAGCTAGAGGATCATGTGGAGATATTCTATCTCGCAATTTCATTTAGCAGACGCTTTTATCCAAGGCAACGTACACCTGAGAGCTGATACAACACAAGCAAGCACAAGCAAAGTATTCGCTGAAATTGATTAAAAATTTATTGCATAAAATTAGCACACCCCACCTTAAATATGACACAGAGCTATTGTTTGGTGGTTTCTTTGGTTGTTTTAACTGTGCACTTTTCAAATGCTGGACGAGGCTGTTTTACTGGACCGTGAAGGCTCCGTGAATATAACCTTGTGCTCAGATCTTCACTATGTCCTTCCCCTGTGACATGTTTAAAAGTCTTAAATAATGATCTTTCTTTCACAGAAACAAATTAACTGCTAAGGTATACGCCTACTGTATATTTAAAAAAACAAAACAATACAAAAAAAAAAAAGAAAACAGAAATTCTACACACCATGAAATCAAGGAGTCCTTGCGACACCCGGGGTTGGGACCCTCAGCTTGGGAACCAGTGCTTTAGCTTATGATGGCTCATGTTCATTAATGTTATCAAACTAGATAGATTTAGATTTTGTAACTCGTTATGATTCTTCTTGAGTTGTGCTACAGTTACACTAAGCATTTGCTACAAACCCACAATTGATACTCACAGAAGCTGCTGTTCAGCAAAGTTATGTTCATTTAAGTTCACTTAATCCAAGTTCCCCAAATTTTTTTGCTTTATCCACTGTTGAGAATTCTGTATGAATTGACTCTTACACCTAAAAATCTACCTTTTGCAAGATCAAAGCAATAGTTTGACATTTTGGGAAATAATATCACACTTATCCATCTTCTCACCAAGAGTTAGATAAGAGGATTGACATCACTCTCAACAAGATATAACATTTGTGGATTTTGTTTGTACGGAAAAAGGCAGGCTGGCTGTTTCCCAGTTCCAAATCCTTATATTTCCTTCTACCCAATAATTCCCTGGGAACTAGCTGAATCTGCAAGCTCATATTTAATTTGCTCTGGCAAATAATTTGTGCATTGGTCTGGCAATGCCAGCATCTGGCTGCATAAAACCACTTTGGGCATGTGTCCCTTAAATTTTCATTTCTGCAGGAAAAAACGAGTTGCATAAAATCACCATAATGATTTCCTCAGGATGTTGCTCGAAAGTCCAGTGCTAACCACTTTTTTTTTCAGAAATTTGCAGAATATAAGACAATGGCTGAATCAATGAAGAGGAGGAGGAGATAGATGCATTTTTCAGGACACACTGGACAACACAACTGTTTCATATATTAACATTAGCTATGTTGTTTTATTGACACTCGCCGGTTTTGTTGACTCCTGTCGATGTTTGTTTGTCTCCTTTCTTGCTGTCAGAGTAATATTTTTTTTAGATCTATAGTTTGTTTCACAGCAGATCTCTCACATTGATTTTATTACTTACTTCTTGCCACAGTCTGCTTGAGTGTATTTGTTAAGACTGTCTTAAATTTTCCTTTGGATTATGTGCTTGAGCTTTCAGTATTCCTCAAGGGGAACAACATTCTCATCTTCTGTTCAGTTTGGCTTTTTTTTTTTTTTCTTTTTTCATTTTGGAAAAGCTAGCTAACCCGGCTGTGTGTGTTCGCTAAGCTAGCTACCGACTGACAGTGATGCTGCCTAGTAACACTGAAGAATGATGTGAGTGAAGTGTAACCATGGTAACTGAAGTGCCCATGTGCTTTGTTATGACAGTAGCTGCAGTGAAAGTCTAACACTTAGCGGGGAGGAGAGGCTTTATGCAACACTCCTAATCGAACCCCTTAGCTATAGCTAAGGGAAATAAAAGTTGACCTTGTTCAATCACATGAAAAAACATAGTACAGCCTAATTTTGGATGCTTGAATAGATCCTATTTATCATAACGCACATATAAATAAATCATAGCTGCGGTGTTCCTCAAACAATGTTCCATACCCACAGTCACAGCCTTGCATGAACATGTGACTGACAGAGGGATACGATTAACCTCAAATAACTTTAACCTCATTATTTACACTTGTCTCCCCTCATTTTCCCCCTCTGTCTTCCTGGCACTGTATGAAGTCCCTCGCACCACATTCCTGTGCTAATAAGGACATTCTAGCTCACACTTCTTCCTGCATTCGTCAAACACGGCTTCAAAGGACAGATGAGAGCAATTTGGTGTTTGAGTCTCATCATTTTAGGTTTGGACAGCCTTCAAACAGCGTTATACGAGAAGTTATGAAAATAAGTTTTACAGCAGGAGTCACGGTGCTTTTGGTGTTATAAATTTTTCCATGGAATAAAAAAAAAAAAAGAAAATCAAAGTCTTTGTTTAATATTTTAAATTTATTTAAAAGTTCAGGATTAATGAACACATGGCTGATACACATTTATCACACAAATTTATGATACAGCATACACCAATTACAACATAATACAAAAAAGAAAACTGTACAAACGTTTGAATGTGACACGGTCAAACTATTTTGACTCGCAAGATATATATAATAAAAAAAGGACAAATCAAGGTAACAATTTTACAGTTTGTTTGTAGAAACTGTGCGACAGCTTCACATGTGCGATGCTCTTCACTCCATGGGTTGCTCCTGCCGCTCTTTGAACTCATTAACTCTCGCCTGCAACAAAATAAAAGAGCATGCAGTCAGAAGAGGATGCTGCCAAAGCCCTGAGAGGCAAGTGAGAAAGAAAACCGTGATCCACTTTCCCCCAAGTCTGATCATATGGAGGCCCATCTCTGCCAATGTGACAAAAAAATGAAAAATAGATCCTGTTAGTCATTATAATGAGAAATTTTCTTGAATTATTGACTTAGTAGCTAAGAAAGCTATGATTTGGAGAGAGTTCTCATTATAATGACTTACAGGATCTTTTTTTTTTTTAATCTCATGACATTGGCGGAAATGAGCTCCATATGATCTAAATTGATTTCTCTCCTGCGTTTATGTCTTACAGTTTCTCACAGTTCCAGAGATACACTTCTTGAAACCTCGCAGCCCTTTTCTTAAAACCGTAACACAAAAAACAAATCTTCAATTGCATTCACAACTCCACTCGCTCGTTCTTATCTGTGCTCAAAATCAAACACTTAACTTTGTGTTTTTTGTAAATATGCACTCATTCTGAATTTGATGCCTGCAAGACTATTTAAAACAGTTGGGACAGGAGCACGTTTACCACTGTGATACATCAGCTTTTCTTTTAACAACATTCAGTAAGAGCTCAGGAACCGAGGACACTAGTTGTTCATGTTCAAACAATGTTTGTCTCATTCTTGCTCGATATGTGACTTCAGGTTTAGTCTGTGGTGTTAACTCCGGTGCAAGCAGGGACGTCTCGTAAAAAGATGTCGCCTGGATGCCAACAAATGTTGCTCCGAAACCTGCATGACCCTTTCAGCATTAATGGGGCCTTCACTGATGTGACAAGTACCCATAATCCAAGGGCAGTAACACACCCCCATACCATCACAGATGCTGTTTTTTGAAGTTTCTGTCTGCATTTATTTACATTTTACACAACTATTTGGAATTGGGGTTGTATTAACAGTGTATATTCTGTTACTGTTAGTATTTCCAGGTACATACAGTAATAGAGACGATGGACTGCCTCAGCATCACGTCTTTGTGCTGGGTCAGGCCTTCGTCTACATCGCAAAAAACATTCTACCTCGCCAGACAACAGGGGAAAAACCCTGGTCAATGGTCTATGGTTTCAGCCATAGACTTTTCACCGCCATGTTGGCAATTATAATACAGTTACATACCATTTATAGAGCACTTTATCTCAGATACTCAAAGGGCTTCAGGGTGGAGGAGGAGACTCGCCTCGACCACAACCAATCTGTTGCTCTGCAGCCATGTTGCGCCAGAACGCTCACACATACGCATGAGGTGGAAGGAGAAGCACCAGCCCGTTTCCTGAGGGGGGGGTTAACACTCAGAATATCTGGATTCTATTCTGGTCCATTAGATTAATCATATCATAAGAAACAAGTGGGACCCATTTTGTGTGTAAATTATGACAGTCGTTTTGTATTTGCCTTCAGCGTCTACCACCCTTGTTTACTATTTTGCAACACAACAGCGCCAGAGTCCAAAATGTCTTTTTAGCGAGCAAGAATGCGTTTAGAGTTTTGCCAAACGAGTGATTCGATAAATAGGTTTAGTGCTCGGAGCATTTGGTTCAGAGAATGAGGTCTAGTGTTTTAGCAGTCGTGGAAAAAGAACCAGAGGAATAAAAAAGGGACAGTCTGTCTAATTTCCTTAATTCTTCTTCTGTGAAACAGGTGGGGTTTTGCCAGGTTTAAAAAAAAACAAAAACATTCTTGCCAAGATCATTTTTGTAAATTTTTTTAACGTGAATGGCAGACTAGCACCAATTAAAACATTGCCAGCCAAAGAAAAGACAAGAGTAAAGTATATAAAAAGTATAATGAAAAAGATGCCCTTTCAAAAAACTCTTTCCAGAACTCATGACCTGGTTGCCCAAAATAATCCACAGACCTTGTTGTGAGCAGTTTCATGCAGGTGCTCCTTTCTTTCTGCAGTGGAATCTACCGGGAACTACTTTGTTTCTAATAAAAAAGAAAGTAGTTCCCATCTGAAACTGGTCTCAACAACATCTGCGAATGATCTTTTTGTTGGTGCTTGGAGCATCAACAGGCAGGCAGACATAAATAGCACTATAAGTAAGGGGGAAAAAATATGTATTTTTGATTTGGGGGTGACTGTCCCTTTAAAACTCACCTGGAAGAAAACACGAAGGTTTTAGTTCAATTCAGAACATGGAGCAGTGGCGCACTTCAGCCTCCTGTGGCTGAAATTAGTACTACAACAACAAACACTTAAAAATGCTCCTGACCCCCCAAAAAATTACCTACCAAAACTTTTTCTCCACCCATTTTCACAGATAGAAAAAATTACAGTACAATGACAAATCTTTTTTGTTCACCTTGCAATCCTTTTTTATTTAAATGCAACTGTATTATTATCCAGGCACCAGGTAGAAGTTTATTCCCCACAGATGAAAAAATAAGTAACTAGTAGGTAGTGTTAAATTTAATCAATGGTGGCTGACTTTACTTTCACCATGAGACTGATGATTCAGAGCCAACCAGACAATCCTGGGTTTCTTCCTGTATCCCACATGAATGAATGATAATATTATTCCATGTGTGGAAAATTAAGGTTCACTTCTTTCTCGCCTTCCTCTGCAGAGAGGTTTAGAGCACAGAGTCGGCTTCTCGGCAGCCAGAGACGAGGACCCTTCACGGGGCAGACGGAGCCGACAGCTGACACTGACTGATGTTGCTTCCTGATCAGCACACAGGCCCTCCACACTGCTAACGATCAGCTGCCGTCCAGTCTCGGTGGCGAGTAAACAGAAAATATGAGCTTGTGAATTATCAGTGAACTGGCCAGATTTGGGTTGGGCTGTGGATCCTATCATGTTGCTTATTTTTATTCATGTATTGATTTAAAGGGACAGTTCAGAGTATCATATTCGGTGTTTTACCTACAGTAGATGTCAGTCAGCTCGCCTCCAGTACGGTGAAGCAGCAGCAGAAGCTAATCAATGTACTGCTGTGGACGGAGTCAGCAGCAAAACAGATTTAGGCACTTTAGAAAAATAACATTTTAAGTGTATGTTATATTTCACCCATTCTTGAGAACTGGGACAAATCAGTTCCTACCGAAAACTTCTGAACTTTCTAAACTTGCCCTCTAAACACCCCTGTCCCTCACAGCCTGTTCAGCTTCAAACAACTACAAAATGTGTTAAAAGTCTTCAAAATCTAAAACTAACAATACCTACTGATAACACAGGTATAAAAATGTGCTGTTATGATCATATTTGTCTTAAAAGCAGCACTGGTAAACTTTCTATTTTTTGATAAATACACTAAATAATATCCTCATCAGATGTGTCTCAACCATAACATCTCAACTCTGTAGTCCTTCTGAATCAAAGCTAAATTAGAATAATGGTTTTAAAATGTGTATTTTGATTAGCATTAAGAGAACTCTGAGCAACTTCAAAAAATAAAACGGCTCATCACTAAAATTATCATTTTGTCAAATCTGTAAGACGTCAACTCTGTCAGATATTCAACCTAATGGAGTTGACATAACTCTCAGTTCTCTTTAATAATTGAATAATGTGTTTTTCAGTTTAATAAAAATAAATAAATAAATGAATAAAAGTAAGTCAGTGCCCACTTGGGCCACGTATATGTGACGTCAGCTCCGTCATGGCGAAGTCAGAGTTCACATTACGATATGTTAAATTTGAGTTTATGGTACATTGAATGTGTGTTCTTTGTGTTATAAATGACTGTGTGTCTGATGGTGGTGACAAAATTCATTCATGGCCCATTATAAGGTTTAATAGCCAAGAATTTGAGTGTTTAAAATCAGACTTATCTTCCAGTTTAATTGAAAAGTAAAAATCAAAACCACCTGAAAATACAGTTTTGTGTTTTTTTTCCCAGTTATCAAGACTGATTCAATATTTAGAATATTTACAGCACTTTTACCTTGTGAGGTAAAATTTTGTTTTTTTGCCAGAGGACTCAAGTGTCTTTTTAGAAGAGTGATATTTGGCTTATATAATGACAGGAAAAGCTGCCTGATAGCAAGATAAAATGGTCAAAATATTCTAAATATAGCTTAAAGTGACTTTTTTCAGGTGTCCACAGCAGTCCATTGCTTAGCTTCCTACACTCGTGCTGCTTTTCCAACCTGGAGGCTTGCTGATTGTCACCTACTGTAGAAGTTACAGTGACTATGGACAAGTACCTCCTACAACCCCACTTCAAAAACTCTGAACTATCCCTTTAAAGAAATTAATGTATTATTTTTCTGTATGGACTGAAGAGACAGCTAACCCAGAAATCAAACCACTGCTGCTGAAGAGACTGGAGATCAGTGCACCACATGGACACAGAGACTTACCTGAAATGTGTTGAGAACATGTTGACAAACATCACTGAGCTCGTTCAGGCCCCTCCGCAGCGGCTCCGTGGCTGGAAGTCCCCCTGAAACAGACCGAAGATCCCTCTGAAGCAAATTACCACCACTAAGAGTAATTAAAAAAAAAAAAAAAAAAATACAACCATGAATGATGGTTGCACTTAGAGCATCAATCGTCTCGTGGGGATTCACCAGAAGTTGGGACAGATTGTGGGTTTTCATCCTGCTTGCCAAACAGCTGCCTGAGCCCACGAAGTTCACACCAACTCCTGGGCTCAGTGCCAGCGTTCTCACTCAAATACTCAGACTCTGAAACAGGGCTTGGGGCTGTCGCACTGTCAAATTGTCAAGTTCATTAGGGCTCTCTCTCAGACATTTTTAGCCCTTCATGCACACTTTGTCTGAGTCTGCATTTCTGCAGACCTTGTCTGAGGGAACTGCCCACAGTTCATAGTGGTGTGACCTTAGACACGGGGTTTACAAGGGGAAGCCCAGAAGAGTAAATAAACAAACAAGTTTCTATGATCATTGCTCGAAATTAAAGGAGAAATCTGTAATATATTTATTGTAATTTATCATAATATGACCATGATATGTCATCACAGATTAAGGAAACATGTTAAGTTGAAATACTCTGTTTTAATTTACTTGTTTCACATTAATTTGAATTGATGATCTCTAAATGAGTAAATGTCTGTTTAAGACTCGTAATAAATCGTTAATTATCTTTTAGAAAGAGTAGATGTTTTTAACAGTTAAACTGAGCAAAATGTTAATGGAGTCTGGCAGGCAGTCACTGAACTCCAGTTCCAGTGTTTTCAGAGCAGTGGGCTTTTGTTTTCAAGATAAAAGGCTTAACTTTACATTGACAGCTGATGAACCTACAGTGGAGGACTCATCGTCACTTGTTCATGCCATTTGACAACGTTGCACTCGTCCTGCACTCCTGCAGGGTTCCTGCAGGGTTCCTGCAGCCTGCCTGAGCTTCTTCGTGTCTGGAGAGGAGGGGGCAGGTGAAACAAGCCCCTCCAACCATAGAAGGTTTATATAGAGATTCAACCTGTTTAACCTGTTTAATGTACCATCTATAGCTCCAACTTACTATGTGGACTGCAGTACTCATTTCTGGACACGCAGTTGCCACGTATTTCTCCTTTAAGGACGTTCACAAAGACAACAGCATCTTGGACAGTTCTGGGACAATAGAGCAACTTTACAAATGCGTTATTTGGACAAATTGACCACATATAATATGATGCTCAGTTTCTCAAAGCTAACTCATTCGATCATTCATGGTCACTCATGTGGGTAATTGTCTATAACCCACTGTACTCGTCTCAAAGAAAGGTTTAATGAGCAGACTTTGACTCAGAGCTTCAATTTGGGACAATGGTTGTACAGTCTGTTCAAGAACAAAAGTTCATTTCGAGCCCTGACTATAATAATCTAGATGCCGGCACTCTTAATTATCTGACTCATGTTATAATTCTATATGCAAAGTTTTTTATTCATAAACAGAAATCTAAATCACTACCTAAGATCTCACCTTTTTTGCCAGTACTGAATTATTTACTTAAATAATTCAGTTTATTAAACAACAAAAAAGGTACTAAGCTTTTGACACATTATGGATTTTTCCCCCTAAAACTTCTGACTGAATATGTTTATGTTTGAATGTGTACCCCCATTTTTATTTCTTTAATTTTATGTTCTTCATATGTATTTGTGTCATTTAAATTTGATTTGTACGTGCAGTAAACAAACATGGAAGGAGGAATAAGAGCAAAAAGAGGTTTAGAAGCAACTGTACCTTGCAAAACCCACAAGGTAACATGATATGTCACAAAGTGCCGTCCCATTCCTATTTATACGAGCCCCTGCAGCCTTTTGCACACAAGCACTACCAGGTGACGTCAATTAAGTCCGTGAGGTTTCAGCGCTGGGGACACTGGGACTCGGTCGTGTATTTTTACCCTCACTGATGATGTAGGCAGCCATGATGAGGGCCGACAGAGGGCTCAGCAAATTTACAACATACAGGGTGCAGTTTGCAACATCATTTTCTCCTGCTCACTAATCAAAACAAAAGACATTTTCATGAGCATCAAGAGTCCTGTGGGAAATGTATCTCACTCATTCTTGAGAACTGGGACAAAACTGTATTTTTTTGCCAGATTTTGTCATCTCCATCATAAACACAAAATCACTCATAATACAAAAAAAAACCCACAATACTTTTATAAAAACCTTATGAACATATATTTATGAATATAACAGAAAAATCTTCTCTATGACAGAGTTGACAGCCAACTGACTGTCACATAAAGGGGCGAGTGCAGACTTTTTTGACTGAGTGGCCCAAGTGGACACTGACTTGTTTTTATTTATTAATTTTATCATTACATTTGAAAAATGTACTAATTATCAAACACATTATTCAACAATTAAAGAGAACTGAGAGTTATGTCACGTCTGTCAGCAGAGAATATCTGACAGGGTTGATGTCTTACAGATTTTCCATTTCACAGCATAGTCGTAGTGAGCAGCCATTTTATTTTTAAAGTTGCTAAGACTTCTCTTGAGACTAATCAAACCATAATTCTTATTAAGCTTTTGATTTAGAAGGGCTACAGAGTTGTGAGACACATCTGATAGGAATATTATTTAACGAAACTGTACCAGTGCTTGAGCAGTGTTCCTGCCTTATTTGAAACCAGGAAGTGAAACAGGGGTCCTTGGGGTATAGATAAACCTTTTTATGCCTGAATAAATCATGTCTGACAGAGTTGACGGAAATCTGAGACATAACTTTAAAGGTTCAACATTTTCATAAAAAAATATATTTTAAAGCAAAGATGACTATAATAGCTCCTTTTTGCATGTATGTTATCAGTAGGTATTTTTAGTTTTAGACTTTAAAAGACTTTAAAAACATTTTTAATTGTTTTAAGTTGTGAATTCTGGGACAAGGCTGTTAGAGCAAGTTTAGAGATTAAACAAATTAAAGCAGATGAAAACATTTTACAAATGACATATTTCATATGTATAAATCATCAAAGAATAGATTTTCACCAAAAAATGGAATTAGAGTGTTAGAAGTAATCTGCAGTATTTGCAAGTAACAATCATTTTGGAAACATCACATCGACGTTTACACAATCTGGTTCACAAATTCCTCTTGAGGAAAGAGAACAGAGTCCAATCAAGCACTCAACTAAAGTCAAAATACAGTAAATTATCAAAGATACAAAATATAAGAATAAGAAATTATTTAACAATAAATATTTTTGCAGTAAATATGTATTAATGAAATGCCTGCTAATGCACTGAATTCAGTGTTTTTAATTAATCAACACATCAGCTGATCACAGCTGATTACAACAGCACACAAGTGCAAAGAGTTCTTAGAAAATTAGTTCTTTTGCTTTATTGAATGTGATTAATTATGTGAGTGAGCTTAAAATATCACTGTATGCTTGAGTATCATATTAAGGTCATGTAATTGATTAATTTATAGATGAAATACTTAAAACAAATGAATGAAAGGAATTGTTAGCTGCAGTCGTGTCCCCAGCGGGGAATTATAATGACAGAGATAAATACAGAAACATGACAGAAAATGTGAAAGCACAGTGGAAATGAGGTGTTTTTTTTCTTGTGCCTGGAGGGTAATTGTGTCTCTCTGTGATGAAGCCATGAGGAAATGTCTTCCAGGCATCCTGAAACTTAGTTTAGCAACAAAAACATGTTGTTCTCTCGATCTTTCAGAGTCCTTTCATGTGATGGGGCTGCTGTTATCTGTGGGCACTTTGTGCAAAGCTGATGACAGATGATTTTGTGTAACAGCGCGCGTTGTTGTAGTTGTCTGTGTTACTTGAGGTCAGTCGCTGGCCTCTCTCGTCCGTCTGAGTGGACAAAGTGAACGCACCAGACTCCAATCAAAATATTTACTCGGCAGCACAGCCCGAAAACCTTCACTCTCGAGCTGTCCTACACATGTGTGTGCACATAAACAGACCTGGATTGTAAGAAGTAAAAAAAAGGGAAGATGAAGCGACGGGGGTTGATTTCTCACCTCGTGTCTGAATGCGAAAGTTGATCTTGCTCTCAGACGGATGGGTGATGGTGTAGCCGCAAAACTCCACATCCACACTGTGAAGGAAAACAGAAAGATTTTTGATTTGTGCCCTATCATCAAAGTTTTGCTTGTAATGGGTGGAGGTGTGTTACATCCCAGCTGGACTGAACTGACAAAAACACTGGGAACAAATCAGAATTTAGAGCTGCAACAGTTAGTGGATTAATCGATTATCAAGTATCAAATCAATCGCCAACTGTTTTGATACTGGATTAATCCTTTTGAGTTTTTCTTTTTCCTTTTTCTAAAAATGCCAGATTCTCTTCTTTTTTTTTTAGTCCTCAAACTGAATATCTTTGGGTTTAGGACAAAACAAGACATTTGAGGACGTTGCCTTGGCCTTTGAGAAACAGTGATCAACATTTTTCACCCTTTTCAGACATTTTACAGACCAAAAAACAAATCGATTAATTGAGAAAATGCCAGACAGATTAATAAATAACGAAAAACAATCATTAGTGGGGCCTGGTAGCTCAGCTGGTAGAGCATTTGCCCCATGAACTGAGGCTGTGCGTCCTCTGCATCAGCTGTGGTTCCGATTTGTACCTACAGCCCTTTGCCAACTTCCCCCCCTTTTCCTGTGATATCTTCAATTGTCCTATGAATTACAGGCAAAAAGCCCCCAATTATTTTTTTTTAAAAGTGGAATCACATAAACTCTCGAGAGTTTCTTTTTGATATGATTATTATAAATTATGGCTGCATGATATGGTTAATAAAATCATATTGCAATCATTTTGACAGATACGAGCAATATGATTTGTGGGCCCAGTTCATCTCTGCAGCTCTACACCACTTCATTATGATGCCATTTTGTCCCTGTTTTCAATTGAATACAATTTGAAAAGTTTTGCAAATCATTACATTCTGTTTTTATTTACGTTTTACACAATGTCAAAACTTTTTTGGAATTGCAGTTGTATATTTTTTTTTTTTTTTGAACATGCAAAATGTGTTTATAATACACAATAAAAATGTTTTTCCTGTAGCCACATGCTCTGACCTGAACACTGTTTTCCATTTTTTTGATGCTGTGTGTTTGATTTTGAGCACAGATAAAAATGAGTGAGAGGATTTGTGAATGTAATTTCAAGATTTGTTTTTGTGTTTACGGTTTTGAGAAAAGGGCTGCAAGGTTTTGAGTAATGCGTCTTAGGAATTGTGAGAAAATGTAAGACAAAAACGCAGGAGAGAAAACAATTTAGATCATATGGAGCCCATTTCCGCCAATGTGATGAGATACAAAAAGATCCTGCAAGTCATTATAGTGAGAAACTCTCTCCAAATCATGGCTTTCTTATCTACTAAGGCATTATTTCAAGAAAGTTTCTCATTATAACGACAGAAAATGGGCTTCCACATGATCAGACGGACCATCTTTTTTCCCTCACTTGCCTCTCAGGGCTTTGGTGGCATCCTCTTCTCACTGCATGTTATTTTATTTTGTTAAAGGTGAGAGCTAATGAGTTCAAAGAGCGGCAGGAGCAACCCATGGAATGAAGAACATCGCATATGTGAAGCTGTCACACAGTTTCTACAAACAAACTGTAAAACTGTTACCTTGATTTATCCTTTTTATATATCTTGATAGTCAAAATAGTTCAAACGTTCGTGCAGTTTTCTTTTTTTTGTATTATGCTATAATTGGTGTATGCTGTATCATAATAATTTGTACGATAAATGTGTATAACGTCGTCGCAGCTTTTTGGGAATCAGGGCTGTAATTGTGCAGCCCAACTATAAATAGTCAGAATAATGTCAGAGTTGTAAAGGGGAACAACATTCCCCTCCAGCTGTAGTCAACCCACAAATTGAGCATCAGTCATACTCTTTGTACTTTAAATGCTCCTCAAGGGAGTAGGGGGGTTAAATGGTTTTAAATGCATAAAGGAAGACCTGTCAACCCCATGACCCCAATATGGCGAGTTAAAAGCAACAGTCTGTTAGAATAAACATGATAATGACACTGACGTCTTCATGATCATGTATCTGAGGGAGTTGCCCAATGTATGGTCTTCATCATGGAGCACAAACGTCACACAGCCCTCATCAGCCCCATCGGCCTGGACCTAAAAACACAGCAGAAACAACGATTTAAACATCTCGTATCCAATTCTAAACAGACACATTAGCCAACTCCCTCCTTGGAGATTTAGTGAGTGGGAGAATCAGTCACTTGGAGAGGGAGCTTTTATGCATTCACTGCCAACACATCCAGTTCTTATTATCTGACAGATGCACACTGAGCAGCATGCTGGGAAACTGAGGGAACACCAGGGTTTGTTTAAATACTGCCACCTAGTGGAGAAACTCTGAGCCAGCTATGACTGAAAGCAAATGTAAAGTAAGTAACGTTATTCAGGTAACTTTACTTTCACACACTATAACTCATTAATATTAATATTATAAGTCCACTACTAAGGTTGATAATGAGAACAGCTTATGGTGTAGTTTGAGTTTGGGTTGTGTTCTCATTGCTAGCTTATGTAGCTACCCACGTGAGGAGTTTAAATGCTATAATTACTTCTTCAGGTAAATATGTTCTTACAAACAGAGGTTAACGATGGCAAGATCAGACACAAACACAAAATATGAAAGGCATGAGGCATTTTCGATTCTTACCATCTCCAGCACTGGTTTCTTGTCTCCTTCTCCGGCCATGCTTCACATTCCGACTCTGGACCGTCAGTATGTAGGGGTGGAGTTTCAGCCCTCAGCGCTGTCTGACAGGCATCAGACAGGGCGAGAGGGCTTCACCCCTTTGCCAAACAAAAAGGTGTTTGCTTTTGTTTTTAGCCTTAAAAAAATCTGTATTGTGCAAAACAGTGAATAGTGACAGAGATATTAATCATATTATGTCAGTAAATATTCTTAAAATATTAAATAATATTTGATAAATGTTTTAGGTGACATGTGGATTAATATAAAACTGACTGAACTTAACTGAGTTATTATAGTTCTGTATTTTTTATTATTTATATTTTTATTTCATTTAATTTTGTTGTTGTTGTTGTTGTTGTGTAACAACAACAACACTTTTTGAGGGCGATTGACTCAGAGTCATGTGGACATCCCACTCATAAAAATATGCTCCATGCCTCCTCATGCTTACTGTGTTGACAAATTTGACCAAACTGACAAAGACTAAAACTAAAGATATTCTCTGTATATTTTAAAAATGATTTTTAGTTTGTTTTGTAACTACACAATATTAGTTAGTTTTATCTTTCAAATCCATAGGTTTTATTTTTATTCTTATTTTAGTTAGTTAAAATGTTTTTATTTAGTTTTAGTTAACTATAGTAACCTTGACTTAAACTGAACAGGACTGAACAAAAAACTATATGACCATTGGCATGTCTTAGTAGCTAAACTTTAGATTCAGATATTTACCTGAGAACTTTGTCACCAGAATGAAGGATTTCTTTTTTTTTTTTTTGTCTATTTGACAAGACATCTGACATTACTTTCTGATGTAGTTCTCGCTTGTTTGTTAATCGCCTGTAAGACCACGACGGGAGGTTAAATAACCCCAAAACAAACGCGTCGCCATAACGTGACGTAGGTATGAAAACATGTGACGATAACACCCGCATAACAGGAAGTTAAAAATTTGTAGTTCATAAGACGAAACGATACAGTTGAGTTCATAGGCTTAGGGCTGTGGTGAGAACTACATTACCCAGCAGGAGAGTGACTTAGTTTCCGGTCTGTAGGTCTCGGGGGGTGATTTGCAAAGCAGAAGTCACTCGAAAGGGATTAGCTAGCTTGCTAGCAGAGGAAATCTCTTTAGATGTTGAATTTGTGCTAAACGAGCTACTCTGAACAGCGATACGCCGAGGTTTGTGATTTATTATTATTTATTACTGCTAACTGCGTTAACCTCGTAACCTGTTACAAACAGCTAACCACCTATCGGTTAACAACATTATTGGCTAACTAGCTTGTTGTTTTCCAGTCCCCGTTAATCTGGCTTTCGTTTTCGTTTCTCGTGACTGCTGGATCGTGTAGCTAACTGGTAGTTATCTTAGGTGTAGCTTAATTTAATTTATTACGTTTACACACAGTTTCCTCTGCTTCGTGTCTGTCGCCTGTCACGTTAATGTTTCACCCAGTCATTCTTTATTAAGCAATTTCCTCCTTCCCCAGCCCACTGTGCTTTCCTCCAGCTCCGCCGCTAACACGTCTCTGTTCTTCTTCGTTTGGTGACAGCGACTAACTGAGCTGAAACCCCAGCTGTTGCCATGGCAATCCTGTTTGCTGTGGTGGCTCGTGGCACCACCATCCTAGCAAAGCACGCGTGGTGCGGCGGCAACTTCTGGAAGTGACTGAACAGATTTTAGCCAAAATCCCGTCAGAGAATAACAAACTGACGTACAGCCACGGCAGGTGAGACTTACACACGCTTACACCTTTGTCACACACTCACTGCTGTGGTTACATGGGTCTGCATGTCTTTGCCAGTTTAGGAAAGTTCATATCTTACTGATATATACACATAATAATACAGATCAGGTAAGTACACAGTTTAATTGAAAGTGCACTATGGGCAAAAAAAAAAAAACAAAAAAACACCAGCAAACTTAGCTCCCAGTGGTTTCCTCCTGCATGTGTAAGCTTTTGTGTTGTCAACAGTCAACTATGACTATGCACACAACAGACAGGTTACACTTGTCAGGTTATGTCAAGGAATTGGATATGTGTTTAGATATGTAAGTGTGAGAAATACCAGGTAACTAAACAGTTTGGTCGACTTTCCCACTTTGCCCTCTCCAAAATGATGTGACATTATTTTGTATTTCAATTGCGATCAGCCATGTGGAACAAATTTTGCAAATTACAATTTTAAGAGTCACTTGGGTACTGAAATTTGTTTTTGACCAATAAAATCAGTATCTGTTTAAGTGTATGCTAAATTTAGAATATTTTCACTCGTTTATTTTGCCATCAGATAGCCTTTTCTAATGTGAAGTCACCATTATGTAAGCCCTTGTATCACTCCCTCCCAACCAACCAAACTCCTTTCGCAAATAACAGTAATTTTACCTCGCAGAACATCGAGAACGAGGCAGAACATGCCTCAGCCACTTAGTTCGTTTGTGTTATTGTGTGACTACAGTGTTTTGAAGGGTTAGTTCTGGTTGACCGAAGTCGCACAATAACACAAACTAACTGATCGAGGCAGTGGTGGATGAGCCTAGAATTATTTTTAAACCCTTACTTTAAAGAAAGTCACAATGCTTGGATTTACATACACATTTCTGAATTCAGACAATTGAAAAGAGTGGAGAATAACCTGATTATTACAGTATATATGGGTAGTTGACAAGTAGGCAGTAATGTTTTTTTGTGAAACACTATTTTTGAAAAAAAAAAAAAAAAAAACACATTTATGAGAGATTAGAGAAATTTATCTTCATTGTTAGACACCTATTTTCACATAGTGTTTTATTTATTTCATATGAAATTATGAATAACATTTTTTCCCAGTGACTTGTTGGACTTGTGAGTCAAACTTTGCCATCATCCTTTAAAAACTAATGAAAATTGTTCAGATTTAAGATGAGTGATGGCTATATCCCCTTAATTTAATACCCAACTATTATTTCAAGATATTTTGACATAAAAACAAACAAACAAACAAATTTTTATGGGTAGCACACTAACCAGCAATTACCCTGCTGTGTGGACTGTCACATATTAGCCCAGTGTGACGAGTTAGATCACTTTGAAGCTGAAAAGATATCAGAGTTGACAGGAGATGCACTACAGGAAGCCACAATCTGAAACAATCAAGTGATATCACATGCCCCAAAGTCACAAGACAATGTGCTGTCATGTCCCTTAGTCTTTTAGAGTTACAGTCCATTTACTGCTGTTTATCTGTAGTTAATGTTTCCTCAAACTGTTTACAGTGCAGGTAGTGTTCTGTAATCAACTGTGTCCTTTCAATTTTATATCAGTAATGTTGACAAATTTCTTTTTTTTCCCCCTTTTTTTAGCTATCTCTTTCATTACATCTGCCATGACAGAATCATATACCTGTGTATCACTGAGATGTAAGTATTTAATTGGGTCAGATATGTGTGTATTTATTTGTGTAGGCGTGAGTGGGAAGTTGAGTGATAGATATCAAAGGTCATTTGAAATAGTTTTTTTTTTTTTTTTTTACTGTTTTACTGTTTGACCTGCTTTCACAATATGGAGGATGATGAATATTGCCTTTTATGAGATTAATTGAATATAAAGAAGAGTTAGGAACTTAAGTCAAGTAACACAGCCACTCTGAGAAACTTAAATCAAGCTAATGCAACCAAACAACTGTATCAACAATATAGAGAGCCATTTTTCCACATCACCGGACCCTTTAATGGGAATGTCCTTAAACTAGCTCTTACATTTTACTTTTTTGTACTGCAGGACTTTGAGAGGTCACGTGCATTCAGCTTCCTCAGTGAAGTCAAGAAGCGCTTCCAAACAACGTACGGGTCGCGAGCACAAACAGCCCTGCCTTACGCCATGAACAGTGAGTTCTCCTCAACACTGGCAGCTCAGATGGTGAGTGTGACAAGAGCCTGAGCATATTGAGCAACATTTTCTTGTGAGGGCTCTGTGACTGCTTTTTACTTCTTGCTGTAGTCTATAAAAAAACACAGATTTAGTCAGATTTATCACAAAAATACACCTTTCTTTGTCTTTGTTTCTATTTGTAGAAGCACCACTCGGATCCACGAGGATCAGATCGTGTCACCGAGACTCAGATGCAAGTGGACGACCTGAAGGGTATTATGGTCCGCAACATAGGTGAGCATCTCATTAGTTTCCCTGTGGCTAGTGATGCTGAGAGGACGTATTTTTGATACGAGGCTATAAGATAATAATGGAGTTAAATGTCCATTTAGTTGAATCAGAAAAAGCTGGTGTTTGTGTGCTGTTTCTTCACTTTTGAAAGACTGCAGTGTGTTGTGGTTGCATCAGTGACCTCTTCATCATGCTGTAATAATGAAGCATTGGTATTTGTTGGCCATCATGCCCAAAGCAAATTATGCAATACTTAAATATATCAAATTCTGGTGATAGCTGGAGGATTACTGTCTCAAATGTCAGTCAGATTTCACCAACCATCTGATAAGAACCTCATTACACTGGGCCTTTTGTGTCTCCCATGTTAACTTTGGCTCTCTGTTTGTCTTATTGCAGACTTGGTAGCTCAGAGGGAGAGAAGCTGGAGTTGCTGATTGACAAGACAGAAAATCTGGTTGATTCAGTGAGTTTAAAGACCCTGTTCATCATATCATGATCATATTTTGACAGTTATCAAGCAAGCAACTTATCCACAAATATTGTCACTGATGTTAGTTTCTCTCTTTGCTCCATTTAGTCGGTCACATTTAAGACCACAAGTCGTAACCTGGCCCGAGCCATGTGTATGAAGAACCTCAAGCTGACTGTTGTCATTGTGCTGGTGTGCCTGGTGAGTACAGACAGAAATGATGATTGATGAGATGTTGGTTTATTAATAGGATACAGTCTCATTGTTTTTTTAACTAATGTGATGGATTGTTATTTGGCAGGTTCTTTGATTTTCAGCTCTGATGAGGCTGAGCTGTAACTTAAGTAAAAACTAAACTAGGGTGGAAAAACATTTTAGTTAACTGAAACAAAAATAAAACTAGACTTTAGTAAAAAATTAAAACTTACTGAAACACAGCTGAAAAATTATCACGATAAAATGCTTAATTTCAATCAATTTCAATAATTATTTATCATTTTTAATGATGATGTTACACCAACACCAGTCACCAAACACATCAACACCCCCATGCTGGGTTTTGAACTTTGTGCTGGTAACAATCTGGATGATCCTTCTCCTCTTTAGCCTGGAGGACACAATGTCAATGATTTCCAAAAACAATTTGAAATGTGGACCTGTCAGACCACAGCACACTTTTCCACTTGCATCAGTCCATCTCAAATGAGCTTGGGCACAAAGAAGTCGTCAGTGTTTCTGGATGTTGTTGATATACGGCTTTCACTTTGCATGTGAGTCTTAACTCGCATTTGTAGATGCAGCAACAAACTTTTTTTTAATGCAGTGCCGCCTGAGGGGTCAAAGGTCGCAGGCATTCACAATGTTGGTTTTTGTCCTTGCCCCTTACATGCAGAGATTTCTCCTGATTCACTGAATATTTCAATGATGTTATGGATTGTAAATGGTGAAATCCCTAAATTAGTTACAGTTGCACATTGAGACACATTGTTCTTAAATTGTTTGCCCACACAGTTTTTCACAAAGTGATGAATCTGAATCCATCCATGCTTGTGAATGACTTGACTGTGTCAAGGATGCTCCTTTAATAACCAATTATGACACCGTCTCCGTTACCAATCAACCTGTTTTGTTGTGTAATGTTCCACAGGTGTTTTTGAGCATGGTACAACTTCTTCATTCTTTTGTTGCCCCTGGCTAAACTTTCTTGAAACAGTTGCAGTCATCAAATTTAATAAGAACTATAAAGTTTATCAGTTTAAACATTAAAGAGTTTGTCTTTGTAAAGCAATCAGTGGTATATAGGTTGAAATTTTTTTCAAATCATTGAATTCTGTTTTTATTTACATTTTCTGTAGTTTTACAACTTTTTTGGAATCAGGGTTGTATTTCCCAAGTGGTGTTGATCATTTCTTGATGCAGCTAGACTCTGAGGAAACAGAAAGTGTCGACCTGTCAGACAGAGTTTCCTGTTGTGGTGCCCTCCATGGTTGAGGGGTTAGGTTGTGGTTAGGCGTAGCAGAGTAAGAAGGTGGAACACATATCGACACAAGTTGTCTTTGCCACAGCGGCACAAACAATAATACCACTTGGAAATGCTAGGGGGCTGAAAAGTTGTTGTTTGCTCTTTAACAAAAAAAAGGAAACGGTTACCCAGGTTACTTATCTACTGCTTTGATTTTCAGCTTGGCTCATATATGCTGTAATATATCTCTTGAATTCTTTTGTCTCTGTGCTCTTTTCAGGTGGTTCTGTACATTATCGTTTCTGCTGCCTGTGGAGGCCTCAGCTGGCCCACTTGTGTCAAGAAATGAGAGGAGCGTGGGGATGAGACAGAAGGAGATAAAGGAAAAGATAAGGAAGAGGGGGAGAAGCGCCTGTTCAACTCTGCCTGCCAGTGTGTACAAAAGGAAACACAACTTTCCTTCTTTTACTCCTCTAGCTTCAACATCCCCAGAAGACACTTGCTGCTGCTCCTCCTCCTGCCTCGTCCTTCCTCGCCCCCTCTTTGATAAGTGAGCACATTGACTTGCCTTCTGGACAGGGAGACCCACCTCATACCCACACTAATGGACAGCAGCCATGTGGCCTAAAACTGATGTGGAAGAATAATCTCGTCTTATACTAGTCTGGTACATTCATACTGTCTCATGCACTTAATGGCCTGATGTATCAGTTGGTGATACTGTCCTGCACCTCTCTGTGTAATTAATCCATTCAGACTGAAACAGAATGATCCCCAAACATAGCAGAGATTACTTTGTTATTGTCCTGCTTTTCCTTTGTTGTCCACAGAGACGTTTTGGTCCTGCAGGTATAGGTAGCCTTTACGTTGTGTTGCAGATCCATCAAGAAGGACTCCCACAATATGTCTGGTCATCTGTTATATAATGGGAAAACTAATTTTTGACAAAACTGATGCAGTATGTCTCAAAAGTGGCATGTGTCTAACGAACCACGTCGGTGGTGTCTCATGATGAAATAGATGATTTCCTTCATGTTTTATCGCCAAGCACAGTAGAACAGTATATTCTAAAATGGATGTTGTAAAATACCAGATATGATCATACAAATAAATATTGTAAATTTGATTGATATTACTGATTCAAAAGACGTAATGGTTCTTTTAAATCAAACCTGTTTTTTGAGAAAATCCTCTTCTCTTTCCCACCTTGATAGGCTTTTATCCTTTAACCTTTTACCTCTGATAGGATGTTCAGTGTGCCCATATGTTCTTTCTGTTAACACAATGCACTTTTTACATTGTACATAGATTTGCTTCCTGGCATCATATGATTTATAATCATGTAATTATTTAATTATTGTACATTCAGATTTGAAATAATAAAATCTGATGCTGTACGTGGTTGATCTATACAGATGGAAACACAAACAAAAAAAGACGTTATGATATTTATGGCTTTCATCTTGAACTTTTTAACGATTACAACTAAGTACAGAGGCCCTGAGAGGCAAGTGGGGAGAAAAAATCTGGTGAATTCATTTCAAGATGGAAAAAAAAAAAGTTTTGCCAGGATCATTACAAGTTATGTTTATTTCATCTGTGCAAACGTGGGGAAAAACATTTTGGCAGGGGATTTATTTATTTATTTTGGTCAGGATCACTTTTTGAAGTGTTTGTTGTTGTAATACTCATTGCAGCCACAAGAGGCTGAAGTGCACCACTACCACATGTTTTAAGTAGGAGTAAAAACATTCATGTTTTCTTCCAGTTCAGTTTTAATCTTGGTGCACTTCAGCCTCTTCTGATCGAAGCGAGTATTACAGCAACAAGCACTTAGAAAAATTGTCCTGACATCTTTTACCATCCGTGAAAACGGGTGAAAAAGGTTTTGGCAGGTGCTTTTTTTTTTTTTTTGTCCAGATCAAGTGTTTGTTGTTGTAATGCTCATTTCAGCCACAATAGGTGGAAGTGCATGACTTGTGGTCTCACCAGAGTGTTTTTCTCTCACTTGCCTCGCAAGGCATCCGTACTTGTGAGAGCTGAACCGATGAATAATAAATTCTGATCCTATGAGTGGTGGAATGGTGATGCTACAGATGTAAAACAAAAGCAAAAAAAGATGTATTTCTGGCTTTTATTACAAATATTTTGACCTGAAGAAGGTCATAGACATTTGCACATTCTGACAAAATAGTAGGTTAAACAAGTTTTATTCCATTCAGGTCAAACAGAATCAGGGTGCTGCTGTTGTGCATGTTGATTCACTGGAACAGCTCTGCTACACACTGTCAGTGTTGGACCAGTCTCTCAGGAAGTGTAATAAATGAGGAGTAGTTACATTTTTCATTAAATTACTATATTACTTTTGTACTTTGTTGGTGACCTTGTTGCACTCTAAAGTTGAACTACTGATCCAGTGACCTGTTAACACCCAGAAAGCTTTGCCAGCTGTACAGATGTTGGCTGTGGTAGAAACAAAGTAGACAAACAAACTCAAAATAATGACAATACTTCCACCTGTGAAAGTATGCCTCTCTCCCTCATCCTCATCCTCCGTCCTTTGTTTAGTTGTCTGGCTGGCAGCTGATGTGACCTGCCCTGACCTGCTGCACGTACCCGTCAGCATAAAACCCTACAGAGATCAAAAAGTAACTCAGTAACTGTGATGTTATTACTGCCTCGGAAATTATGATGCCTCACACTACATACTACTGGGTAAAGTAATAACATTACAGTAATATATTACTGAGTAATGTATTGTTGGCCAACACTGCACACTATGAAGAGATAAAACTGAAACTGATCGTTTCATGACTATCCAAATTTAACTTTTTACTTATAAAAAGTAAACTCAAATTAGTGACAGTAAGACAGTGGCTTGAATCTTTGAATACCAAATGAAGGCAAGATATAGAGCTATAGGTGAGCTATTTTACCAATTTATTGGAATCTGTTTGCAAAAAACAGACAAAATTTCCTACTTCATACAGAGCAAGTTTTGAATTAAGCTAGAACGAGTTTTGCCAATCTATGATCTTTTGTTGAGATAACTGACTTTTCTTCTTTGTAAAAACTTTAATATTTGAGTTTCAGAAACCCAAAAAAAAAAATCCTAATTTCAAAATTGTTCACAGTAAGCTGTAATTATCTGGTTGCAATGGAAAATATTGTATTATTAACCCTTATTCACTTTGACGTTAATGAGTTTACTCAGCAATGTTTGATTTTTTTTTCAAGATTCAAGGAAGATTCAAAAGATTATACGTCGGCAAAACGTTTTTTTTAAGTTTATTTTAAAACTTGAATCTGAGTTTGATTAAAAACTCAAAAACTTGGTGAATACATCTGCCTTGAAATATGAATTTTCAACTATTTATTTTTTACAGTGCACTAAATCATATTTAGTATCATTGGTAACGCTTGTCTTTACAGCACTACTAACCACTGTAGTGAAAAAGGTCAGTTCTTTGATTACCTGCCCAAGAATTGATCATGACTAACGGTTAGTTGTAACTAAAGGGGACGCCAACTCATCACAGTGTCAAAGTTCAGGCAAACAGCACTTGTTCATCACTTTTGCGGACAATATGAGCTGAACTGTGAACGGTGTGAACGGTGTGACGTGTGTTGTTTGACTGACAGTTGACCGTGTCACAGACGGTGGTTCGTTCGGGATGCTCTCTACCTGGAGAACGAAAACGACCAGGTGGAAGTAATCGTTCATCAGGACCCAGACTTCAGCGGCGCGCTCCCGCGGGTGCGGCTCGCTCCCGTGACAGGTAACGTTACATCCTGTCATCCCGGTGCTGTGTTCATTTTTTTATATATGTAAGCACGTGCTTTTATGAATTTAACTGACTGCTGTGTGTCTTAATTGTTGGGCAGACGGTAAGGCAGTTTTTTTTTTAATGTCCTCTCACCCGCTGTTTGACTGCTCTTGTCGTGTACTTCAGGTACCAAAAACTTCCATCTCCTAGCAACAGAAAGTGACGTTACCACCGTGTTAACGTTAAGCTAGCTAAATGCTATGTTGTTGTTGTTGTTGTTGTTGTTGTTGTCAACCGCTGTCTGCTACGCTCACTTTTTGTTTTTGAAATTGTAGGTTGACACCTTATGTAGACAGTGACAGTTCTTCCGCTGTTACTAACTTTATTCCGGCTGATATAACGTTATTTTACCTTAAACACTAACGTTAGCTCATTAAGTGTCTCAGGGTTGTTGTTGTTGTTGTTGTTGTTGTTGTTGTTGTTGTGTAGTCTACTACGTTTTAAACCATTTATGGACTTGAAAGATTATTTTCCTTGCTATTTGTAGCTCCTCACTATGTTTACTCCTGATCTAATTATAGACATAACTTGCTGGAGTGGAGGAGGCCTCACACGGGGGGGGGGGGGGGGGGTAATCTGTCAATCAGGTGCAGGGGGGGGGGGTCAGAAAAAGACCTCTTCTGTCAGAGGAGCCAGGGAGGACTTCATTCATGTTATTTTGGCTTTAAATATACACTAGGTGACTGTGGACTGCCAAGTGATTCAAACTGTGGGAACTTTAAAACCATTTTCATTATGCTTGTGGTGTTAATCGCACTGTACTGCAACTGGGGATGCATGATAAGGATTTTTTTTTCAGCAGATACCAATAACTGATAATTACGAATACGAATACGAATACGAATACGAAATACTTTATTGATCCCCAAGGGGAAATTCATTTGTCTGTAGTCTCATCTATTTGTATAAGAATTATAGAGTCTGATGGCAGTTGGTATGAAAGATCTTCTGTATCTCTCTGTCCTACAACGAAGAGAGAGAAGCCTTCCACCACCGTTATTTCTTTGGTCCATCAAGGTGTTATGCAGTGGATGATCCATGTTGTTTAGGATGGCCTCCACCGTCCTCATTGTGTCTCTCTCCACAACTTCCTCCAGAGAGTCCATCCTTACTCCGATCACAGAGCCAGCCTTTTTCACAAGCTTATCCAGCCTACTTGCTTGCTTTTTTGTGAATTATCTGCTTCACATGTTTTCACATTTTTGTATTTTATAAAGACGTTCAAATAACCTGTAGTTTATACCCGCCTGATGGCAAGAAAGGCTAAGATGTAGAAAGCAAGGATGTGGTTTAAAATGCCATAGCTCTGACTAGAGATGAAACCATTATGAGAATTTCATATATTGAAATAATGGTGACCAAAACAATCACAGTTATCGGTATTATCACAGTATTCACCAAGTTTTATATTAAACACTGCTCAGCAATTTGGAAGTGGCATCATGTCATTTGCAATGTTAGTGTTTTCTTTGACACAAAACGAACTCGCCTTGCATACTGCACCCGCATTTGGGAGAGCGTTGCCAACTTGAGTTGATGCTGAACAGCACAGTGAGTTTTTCAAAGCACAGTAATCAAACACGGTTATCGCGATAATTAAAATTTGAAACAGTTAAACTAATCATTGGAAATTTTTTCATGGTTTATCGTGAAACCAATTATCGTTTCATTCCTACCTCTGACCTAACCAAATCTTACATTACTATTACAACAAAAACAACATACAGTTCTGACTCTTCATTGTCATTATTATTATTATTATTATTATTATTATAGCTGATATTTAAGTTAATTTCCAATTATTGGCAGATAATTTATTGTCTCTGATTTTGTTGTGTATTGCTAATTGCACCGTGAAATTATCTTGTTCAGCAGGGACACCGTTCTCAAAGGTTACCATAGAATATAGTTGAATATCTGATTTTGCCATGAGCTTGAGGATTCATTATTGACCTTAGAAAAATCAAGCTGTCAAAAAAAATTTGAAATATTAATATACTGCTAAATATGAATGTTGAATTTGAAATGCTTTCAATACTCTTTTTCGTAGTATCGATACAGCATCGATAACAGCAAGCTGATAAACACCACTACAGTGCCTACATAGTCCCGTCTCCTCTCATTTACCCTCGGCAATGTCCTCTTCTGTTGTTGTCATGTTATAGCCTCATTATGTCTATCTTTAAATAAAAATCTAAAATTTTATGCTCTCAATGTTGAGTCACTTTTTTGGCGGTGGTATCAAAAATTATATAGAATATCGATTGTGACAACACTAACATGAGTGTCATTGTTGTTCACTACCTAGAAATGCCTTATTCAGTCGAAGTATTGCAGGCTAAATGAATGAAGAGCTATCTAGGACACATTTGCACAGCTGCTGATGCATCTGCATGCCTCTGTTTGCCTCTGGTTTTCACTAGATGGCATAGGCCCACAGCTTTGTCTTGAAAGCCTCTTCCTTTTTGTTTTGCTGGAGCAGACTGATCCAAAGCCAGACTGGCTAATATTCTGACTGTTGAAAGACAGTGACATGCTATTCTTCTAGCCAGGCTCATTGGTGTGGTTTTGTTCCTCTGTGCTTTACAGAGGACAGCGTTGTCCCTGACTATGGTATGCTGGCTGGAATCCCCCAGCTTGACCTGCTGCCCTGCTGTAGTGTGGGGCAGCTCTGTGCCTGGGCTTTTGATGGCTGTCCCTGCTACTCAAAACTGCTCTCTGTATTATGCTGATGTGTCCAGTCACCCATGCAAAGGCAAGGAAAGGCCATTTCAGGCCCTTAGCACAGTGCCTGCCGGAGGCGCTTCGGAGAGCAGAATAGAGAAGCATTGTTCTTTTGATATCATTCTGTTTAAAATATGTAATACAATTTGGAGGCAGTAACTTGTGTTGAATTTCTCTAAAGAGAGGGCATAATTTCAAATAGTAATGTTGATAATTAATGTGAGCCACTTATTACAAGCCACAATTTTTATTTGACTAGGCCGAATGCTTCTGACTCTCCAAACACAGGATCCAGTAGACAAGTGGCTCCCAAATGGTTTGCTGAGGTGTGCTGGTGTGCATTATTACATAATACATTATTATTGTAACACACAACTATACAAAAAGATATTAACCAATTTTTAATTTACTGCATCAGTACTTTGTATACTCTGATTTCACAATACAGAGAAATTTCTTTAAAACATCCACCAAAGTAAACTCCAGTATTTGCCATTTGTGCAGTTGCTAGATGGTGGGAATTATTAGAGTGTGACACATAAAATGCCTTGATTGATTGATGCCTAATTTTCTTTCACTTGCACTCTTACTGGCTATTAGGCTACTTGCTATCTCCGCTGGTTAGATTGATTATTGAGGTTATTTGTGTGTCTTGAGGTGTGCCTTTAGGTTTTGGCATGTTCTTTGGTGTGCCTTTGGCACAAAAAGTTTACTGTAAAAAGAAAAAAAAAAAACAAAACACTGCGGTAGATTGCACAGTAATTGGCAGTGTCAGGTGTCAGAGGGATTTTGGTCAGTTGTCCTACTTGTTTTGAATGTTTGTTTTTTTTTAAAAATACTTTCAGAGTGTATACTGTGTAGGTGGCAACATGCATCACTGAGGTTTTGGTTCTGAATCCGTTCTGAGTCTTTAAGCTGCCTTTCCAAATTCTGCTGTAAATGGATACCACATCTGCCTTTTTGTTAACAACGGTAGCCTACTTGAAGATCAGTGTTGAAATGCTTAGATGAGAGGTTCTCATAGGGGTCTGTGGCAGTCTTCCAGGGGTCCATGAAAAGTTTTAAGATTCATTTAAAATATGGTATTTTACAATTATTTTGTTTTATTTATTACAATAGACTTAATAGTTTAGCAAATAATGTTGTAGCCGAATGTTTAAATGTAAAAAAGTTCTTAGATTACATTCTAATCTAATAATCTATTATTGTGCTTTTATACTTTTTATTAGGACAGTTTTATATTTTCTCTATTGTTTATTATATATTATTTCAAATATTCAGAATCCACATTTTATTTTATGTATGCACTAAGGATAAAATACACTCCCTTGATGTGTATGTTTGTTATTGGTATCCCATGTTCACATGCATGCCTAATATATTCATAATACAGTTCTCTTGTGTTGTTCTGTCATATAGCTAAATGTAAGAGTAAAAAGTAGGCTACATCAAACTATTCTAAGAGACATATGTGAGATGGTCCCTGGTATATTTTCTATTTTGTAAAGGGTTCTTGGTAGAGAAAAAAAATTGAGAACCTCTACCTTCAAATAGACAGACCCCACACATATAATTCTTAGAACCTGGAGGAGATAATAATAAGCCTACTCTATACCATGAATTACATCTTGCCTCTAGTTTAAGATTAGCCTTTAGTTCCCAGGGTCAGGGACCTTGTATAGATTAAGCAGAAATAGCGTGGGTCTTAGGGGTCTTAGACTCTGGTGTCACACCACTGCAGTAGTGTCAGGATCAAGTGTCGAGCTGTTTGTGTACAACATGAGGCCGTGTCATCAGGCAGTGACGTTGCCAGTGGAGGACTTTGGAGAGCTTGTCAGCTATAACCCACACTGTACTGTGTTTTACCATCTTGGGGTAAGTGAATTTCTATGCAAATTATGGTTGGGGTCTACCATTCAAAACTGTCCAGTACCACATTCTTCTGCACCTAGGCCTCCCGCCATTCTGCTCCCCTTTTCACTTATCCCTTACTAAAAAGCCGCCTGATCCATTTCCTCATAAAAGAGGGACTTTGGCTGCTAAGCAACAGTGAATGCCAACTCAGCCTGGCAGGCCATGGCCACTCCCCCTGAACTGGGCTCGGCATGGATAAGGTAACATGTTACTTTCTTCCCTGCTTGCTCCTTCTGTAAACTTGGGAGTGGAGCCCTACACTGAGGAGAGTCCTTGGCTGGACCTTGATACGGGGAGCAGCATGCAGCCAAGTCACTGTCAGTCTGACACAATGGTTTATTGGAGAGATTGCTGATCCACTGCTGCAGTAGGCCTGTTGGACGAAGTCACGTTACCTCAGGGAGGGGAGGAAAAACCAGAGCCTAACGCCTGCACAAGGGCCACCCTCATTCAGCCTGTGATGTTACTGATGCACGGTTGACTCTGAACA
Organism: Lutjanus argentimaculatus; assembly: GCA_034769285.1. Classification (NCBI taxonomy): domain Eukaryota; kingdom Metazoa; phylum Chordata; class Actinopteri; order Lutjaniformes; family Lutjanidae; genus Lutjanus; species Lutjanus argentimaculatus. Next base: position 27,586,799 of record JAWZSL010000006.1, read on the forward strand.
TGAGAAGGGAGGAGTGGTGGTGGGACAAGGGCTGTTGGTGTTTGGCTAAAGCAGGCTCGCACACCACTGCCTGCCCAGTATGCTGGATTTAGCGCTTCGAAGGAAAAGCAGTAATGGGATTGTTTCTGAGAGGGTAAAATGAGCCGGGTGAACCTGACGTGATAGAGCAGGCAACACAGCTGTCTGTGGAGGCATTTTCTTCCCCACTGTTATCACTGAATGGAGAGGACAAGAGTGGAGGTAATAAGTTAGTTTGTTTTATAGTTGATCAGTTTTTAGTGAAAGGCAAGTGCTGTGAACCTGCTAAAAATGTATTTCTTCTGCTGTGTTTCTTTCCATTCATTGGCTCGGTCTCTCTCAGCTTGAATTTCATGTTTTATTTTCCCATAAACATTGCCAGGTCATGGTTTGTCTCAGCTGCACTTGTACTTTACATAACAATGTAATGTCCAGTCACATTTTTAACCAGCAAAATCACTGTTCTGCATTCTTTTCTGTGTAGGAAGATACTGCAGTTGCCTTGAAGGGGCAGTCCTTGCCAAGGTTCAATGTGCACAGCATTTTGCCAAGGCTGTGTATTTGATTTGATAGTAATGCACAGCAAGGTGTGTCTTTCTCTGCCTGTTAAACAAACCAGATTTGTACTGTTGGCCATGTTGATAAAAGCAGAGCTGCTTTGATATATCTTATCAGCAGAAGTGTGGAATGTAAGGTAGGTTTAAATATTAAAACCTACCTAATAATTATTATAGTATACTTTATATTTTCAGAATATCATTCTCCCAAATGTTTAAGCTAGATATGTTAAAGAATAGGGTTGTAGATAGGTATTTCGCCTTTTTTTTAATTTAACAATTTTAGCTCTCAACTTCTGTTTACAGACTTGAGCTGTCCGCACAGTTGAATACATTGATTTATCATTGAATGTATTCCTAATCAATATTTTGATGTCAGGACACCTTGATTTGAAATAATATCGTGTTCCTGAGCAAACAGTGTATTTTGCCTCAAGGGAGTCCGTGTGAAAATATTGTATGAACATTGATAATGTTATTGTGGACAGTGTGTTTTTGATTTATTTATTAGTATCTCATTTGCAGAAAAATCAATACATTTGAGTTGACACTTGCGGAATATGTCATTTGTAGGTTCTGTTCTATTTTGGCAATGAGGAAAAAAAAACAGTTAATGTAATTATAGTTTTATGTACCTCAGCCTGCCGCTAGCTAGCTTTAATATTTTGACTACTGGCACCAATGACTTTAGTTAGGCTACATCACTCACTTTTAGTAGAGCCTTAGGAAGGAAAAGGCTTATTTTGATACCCAGGCCATTCATTGGGTGTATTATTTTTTATAATATTTAATATTGTTACAAAAGAAACTTCTATCTTGGCAGGAAAACACACAGACAAGCCAAAGGCTAGGAGTCTGCCTTTAAAGAAATGAAGCATGTGGTTAACATGCTGCAATGTTATAAATTGAACCCTTTCTCTGATGACTCTTGAGTGTTTTTTCTTTATACATGTTGTTTGTTAAACGCTGAATGCTCTAACAACAAAGAGAAACACCTGAGCTCATTTTTTTTCACCAAGTTATGTTTTCTGCATTTTGTGTGTATCCTGGGAAAGTCACATAGCCTAGCCTCTCCGATCCTGCACCTCTTTTTTCTACCAGTAGCCTATATTCCGTCTCATTAAGCTTGACAGAATGTGCTCCCAGTTTTCACAGTTTTGATCCCATCAATGAATATACATCTTGGCATTTCATTCATTGTTTTGGGGTGATTACTACAAGAGCAGATGGACTGTATGTCAAATGTTTCTCTTACGTGCACCAGGATGTCTGGGGTCTGCATACTGGAAAATTTTCAGGCTGTTGGTGACTTGATATCTTACTCTCCAGTGGTACATACCACAATGGTGCTTTTGTTGTAGTAGTGGCTGGCAAGCTTAGCAGTCCAGTCTGCTTAAATAAACACAACAGTACACAACAAAGCAGTTAAGACTGCCATTTACTTCTCATGCCAAACGCATGTTGGCTCATTTCAGAGTAGAAACGTGCCCCGTAACTGCTGGTCCATCATTATTATTTAACCATGATTCAGAAAAGTCAGCAGTGACAGTAGTGGCAGTGATATTTTCCACTCATTTTCACCTTGAATGTACAGTGCACTCTAAGAAAAGTAGGTGCCTTGACATATGATGCTGTGTCTGGTAAAACAGATCTTTTAGAAAGGACACTAATACTGAGGTAATCTGATATTCAACAGTCTTAATGAAATTACAGCTTGTAGCACAGGAGATCATTCGCATGGACTTGCACTACATACTCCTATGTATTCTACATAAGCATGATCCTGGTGACTTTTGCATTTTTCATTGAAGTAAGTCATAAATAATTTGTGTATCCAGGTCCTGTTACAATGGTCAGTGGCTACAAAGGCTTACAAGGCTTTTGTATCCCTATTAACATTCTGTGAAATTACACAATGTCAGCATAGATTAAAAATCTGACCTTTTCTTCCTCTTTACAGATATTCATGCCTTATCAAAAAAAATTGATGGATTGCAGTGCTGCCAACCGAATGTGAGGAAAATAGGCAAAATCCAGGCAGAAGTCCAAAATGTCTAATAAGACATTTGACATGTCCGCTGACCAAGTTGAGCTGGCAGTTCCTTTGCCACACAGAGACCTGCAGATGGGCCTCTCTTCAGAGAAACATTACAGCAACTCGTCACTGTCCCCTTCACCTGACTCCAACAGCAGTAGTTCCAACCTGAGTGACAGAGAAGCCAGCAGCTCCCCTGATGTCAACATGCTGGAGTGCTCTCTCAATGACACTTACCCTGTCCATAACCCCTACAACACCACCTTACCCCAGGGCAGTCTGCTCTGTGGTGTAAGCACAAACCTAAACCAAACCTTTAACGTCACACCTGTGAATGGCAGTGTGAATTTCTGGAATGAAAACTTGAGTCTAATGAGCAGCTGTGAGATGGTGTCGAAGAAGTACCAGACCTTTAGTATGAATACAGAGGATGGAAGCAGCAGTGATGCAGCAGTGACATCACCAGACTCCGCTGGGAGGGAAAGCAAGCTGGGTTCATGTGAAACCTCCCGTAGAGGATCCACTGAGAATGACTGCTGCTCCCTGAGCTCTGGAGAAATGGTAATAAGGAGCAACAGTTTTTGCCTGGAGGACCAGTCTCACTTGATATACTCTTCCCCAGAGGAGTCGTCAGTCTTTTTACCTACGGGCCATCCAGCGTTGCCCGCTGAATCCAACCTGCTGTCAACCACTCTGGATGTCCGTGAAAAATCCCCAGAAAGAGTGACTGAGGAGATCACAGGCCATTCATGTCTTGGCATGACTTTCACGCAGGCAGATCTCCCTACTGAGGAAAATGATATGGCAACATCCAGCTCTCTTGTAGCTCTGCCAAGTGAGAATGAAGGAGCTCTTTTGATGACCTTTGTTTGTGAAACATCTCCTGTAGACTGTGGAGAAGAGACTCAGTTAGCAAGTGCTGAAGCGCAGCTGCTTCATTTCCCTGGTGCACTTAAACCAGAGCAAGGCAAGACCTTTGTGTCCACTCTGTCAGCTGTGCAAGACACTGAGAAGGATATTTATACTTCCACCCCAATACAAAACAATGGGAACAAGATACCAGGCCTCCCTTCCTTTTCAGAGTCACCTTGCACTGCAAACGCAGGCAGCACAGGACTCCACCCTGTAAAGCAGCAGCAAATCTCTGTGAGTCCTAAACAGCGGTTGGTTGCAGGACCGCCAACTTCAGTCAGCAAAGTCAAGAAAGTGGAAATTAAGAAGTTTCCCAAGTCTGACTTCAGCAATGTAAAATCCAAAGTTGTGACAAGAAATGTGCATCAATTGTCAGTGCCAGGCCCTGCTTCACAGCACAAACCATCACAAGGTAATGTGAACAATAAACACACTGAAGCACATAGAGGCGCAACTATGAGGATTAGTCCTGCCAAACTAAGCAGCAACACTACAGTTCAGAGACAAGGAAATACAGGGGCTGCCAATTCATCTGGCCAACCTGCTGTAGACAGACAGGGCAAGAGTAGAGCATCAAATGCTGCAAATAAACGTGCTTCAGCAGTCCACTGCAGTAACGCCAGCTCTGAAACAGAGCCCGCAACCTCGAGCCAAGTGGCAGACACTGCAGCACAGCATGCTGGCAACCAGACCTTCTGCCTCTCATCCTCAGAAAAATCCCCTGATAGAAGTGGCCAAACGCATCCCAAACCAACTCCAAAGAAGGCCGTGTCAATCAAAATTGAGGTCAGGTCAGGCTCAGCATCAGGTCAGACAAGACTTCTGTTCTCAAGCCACGGCCTCGCTGCTCATCGGAGAGTTCATCATCGTCATCCTCTAGGCCGCCCAAGGAGAACAAAACAACTCTGAGGGTCTCGACTGCCTTTGTCATTCCCAAAGCTGACACCCACCTTGGCCAGACCAAACCAGGGCACTCCTCACAGAATAAACAGGCCACACAGGCTGAGACCATAAACGGACCTGCAGAAAACTCCACAAGAGGGGTTAAGATTATCAGCCTGGTGGTGAGTATGGATGCGTAATTTAACAATTTAATTGAATCAACAACGAAAAATTTAACAACAATTCATGACATAACAAAGTACTGCTAATATTCATGTTTTTTGCAGCTTTTTTTTTATAAGTCACATTAAATCTAAAATATTTTGGTTACAAGAGTGGCAAATTGTTTTTTAGAATTGGACAGATTAGTTTGAAGCTGGCAAGGGATCTGTTGTTTTTTTTGTGTGTGTGTGTGTGTGTGTGATGTCAACCATCGAGCCAACTGCATAGAACTGAGGGACTGAGTGAGAAATTGCTCTCTTTGCAGGCAGAGTCCAGCAAATCAGCAACTGCAGGAGCCTCATGGGATGAGAGTAAGAGCAGATTTCGAGGACGGCCATCTCCTAGACGTGCAAGAGGAGCACCACTTTCACAAGCTCCAGCTGCCAGTCCCAGACCAACCACTCTGTCAACCAGGCAGAGGCAGGGGACCCTGGGGAGGGATGACTGCAGGACCTCCAAAGCCGTCGGGACACCACAGTCCAAGCAGTGGAGCAGTGCAGGTAAGACTCTTACTAGTTTGACAATGTTAAATACAGTACGTGCTGAGCCTGTGATAACATTGTGGGAGTTCTGAGATAATTTTAGTTGTTCCTCATATGTTTCACAAAGGGGAAAGCTTACTTGTAAATGTCTTATCTTATCTCTTATGACCTGCTTTTGACTATGCAGAAAGCTAATGATTTCCTAAGTATTTTCTCTGTTGTGTAAACAGTGAGATTGCGTAATATTTTGTTTAACGTGGTATATTATTGAAACACACAGTAAAGAGGTTTATTTGGACAATACATGAAGGGTCATATAGGATTGAAGGCAGCAGCAGAGGTACATGATTTTGTAAAGGCTCAGCAGGATCCCTCAAAGTGACAAAGTAATGTTAAAAGATAGGCTTTTACACTGATTTAATCACTAGGAGGTGGCCATCATTCCAGAAGTAATGAAAATGACAGATACAAATAAAGACATTTTTAAAGTTTGTTTTTTTTAAGTTCATAGTTCTGCTACACTTCACTACACATCAAGGCTGCACAATATGGTAAAAAAATTGCAATTATTTTGATTGATATGTCATTGTGAATTTCCCCGGTGTGGGATCAATAAAGTTTATCTTATCAATATGAGTCACAATTAGTGGGAATGATCATTTTTGCACCACAATTTTCACTGAGTAAAAAAACAAACCAAACAAACGTGTAGAACAAGAGGCCGGCATCTCTTCAGCAGTACGTCTTCACTATAATGTTATTTTGTCACAAATCTTTCTTTGATCAAAAGGTTGCAGAAATTGCATCTTCTTTCATTTCAATACTGCAATTGGCCATATTGCGGTTTTGATAATATTTCAGTTAATTGTGCAACATTACTAGTCCTGATGTAAACTCAGGGTGTATTCACACCTAGCTCATTTGGACCAAATCATTTAACCCCCAGATTTTGTATTTTTTGGCATATGTGAATGTGGCAATTGCACTTGGATGCAGAGCAAAATAAAAGGGGCCGAAACTGCCTCGAGAGGGTGGTCCAAGTTCACCTCCACTCAAACTCTGCATTGACTGATGGGATGTTTATTCACTAGGTACAACTGTCTGATCAAGTTTACCTGATATGCTGTGTGTAGTGATATGCACCCATACCAACTGAAGGCGAACTCTTGAGGCAGCACAGGATATTGTTTTCTAGTTGCAGTTTAGATGCCTGCTGGGACTGGATATTTTGTTCATTTAATGAACACTGGTTTATTAACCACATAAATGCAATGGAAACAGTGAGGAAAAACACACAGCTAGTGTTCCATAATAAAGAAGAAAAAAAGTAAAAGGAGGAAGCGTTTTGATGTGAATTTTCCCACTGATATTCCAAACCAATAAGGGAACAATTATATCAAATAAATCCCTGAACTGGGACAGAGCAAACAAACTACAGGTCTGAAAACCTCTGAAAAGTATTCAGGTTGTAGTAAAACAGTCTCTCCATCAGAGGGTGACATTGAGCAGTTCCTCTCATAGACCTCCTGTCATCCTCCTGATGACCTCAGCCATGTTCCACAGGAACAGTGTTGGATACAGATGTCACCTCCGGTCTCTTGTCCAGGTCTTGGGGATAAACAGCCAACTCCCTCTGCCCAACTGCTCTTCATATTACGAGGAGTCCTGGGGAAGGAGGGGGACTCTTCCTCTGATGGGAAGCCATCTGTACGAGTGGAAAAAGCAGGGGAAGGAAAGGGAGGTTTTGAGCTCACCAATAGTGTTTAAGTGAAAACACAGTGTTTGAAACAAGTACCCTGAGCACAGTAAAAAAAAAAAACAGTAACCTTCTCATGCTCTGGCTACAGGGACACTCCACGGGGATGCATTATTTTGTTTAAACTGTAACTTTTTTTGTTTGTTGTTTGCTTGTAGTTGATAAAATTTGTCATGTTTGCTGTAGTAAGTAAGATAGGTAAGTGTTGTACAATTTCCATTTTAAAGGTAACAATTAAGAAGTAGGTAAGCTGTTGGGACATGTTTTCCTGTGAATTAATGTTTACATTGTTTTTTGCACTTAAAAATCTACTTTCTAACTTTTTACTAGTTTTGCTTTTGGACATACGGCTCTAAAATATCCCACAAAAAGGACTCATAGTAGTATCTGTTGTGAGGAGAAGATTGGCTGATTTATTCAGCCTGATACAGACTGTCTGGTAGCTCTGGATATTTTTACTGCCCATGTTTGTATTCATGACCCAATACACTGGTGAGCTCAGTATGTGTACTTGTCCTTACTAAAGAAGTTCATGCTGCTGACCTCGATTGTTTATTTGTGCTTCACTGCATCCCAGGCGGTCAGAGAACGCTGGCAGCAGGAGAGCCAGCCCTTGGAACGGCCTCAACAGCAAGCATTAAGCCCCAACTGAATGGATCCCGACCTCCTCAGACTCCCACTCGCCTCTCTCTTATGGGACCTCCCCCTACTCCTGCTTCCAGACTACCACGAAAGCCCCTGGGGCCATCCCGGAGCCTTACTGAGGCCGGTGTTCACACTGAGCTGAGTGAAGGTGCACAAGGTGAGACTGACAAGGATTTACTATCATTTTTGGTCATGGGATGTTCTGTTCCTACAGGCTGTTACATAAAGGTATAAAATCAGTTTTTAATGCCGGCTGCTTTCCAGGGTCAGGCCACGGTGTTCATTGTGCTTTTTAAGGACACATCTGGACGTGGAGGGGAGGGGCTCCTGTTTGAAATTGTGACCCACTTCAGGGCTGGGCTTGGATGTAAATCCCCTCTCAGGCAAATCTTTCTCTTTGAATTAATACCTCCACATCTGCCAAGATACAGGAGCTTGGCATCTTAAAAACATTGTGACATTTTTCAGATTTAGTTAATTCTTTATTTTGAACTCTGTAAGACAATAGAGCAAGTTATCAGAAAATCCTTATGAATGAGATGAAATCATGAATGAATGATGATGAATCATTCTGTGTTGCTGTTGAGTGTGAGAATGTGTTGTGTGTTGAATGTGGGAATGGTATTTAATGATAATAATATAATGATAAAAATTATTTGTATAGCACCTTTCATGCAAAAATGTAGCCTAAAGTACTGTACAACAAAGAAATTACATGCATGTGCTTCACATAAAAAATACAGAATGAACATAGAAGTATTCATGAAAAAATGAGCCCCTTGAATAATGATAATAAAAATAAATAAAAATGTCTTACTCAGGAAGATAAAAGGAAGAGCATTTGGTCTCTTTTCCTCCCAACATCTTCAACAGCTTGCAGGTCTATGATTGGCTGAGAGGGCCTGTTTTCCAAAGTGGGGGACCCCCCTCCTTGTGTGGTTGTCATGGCAATGGGTTCGATTCCACTCTAGTTCACACACAGGCGTTGCCTGGAGGAAAGTGAGCAGACAAACATCACTGCTGATGCCGTCTGTGGTGCAGAAAAGGAGCGTTTCCATATTTTCTCTTTTTAAATTAAAAACCAATGGCTGGTTACACAGGACTTCGAAGCTGCACTTGGACTGAATTTCCAGCTCATGTTTTCAACAACTCCTCTTCAATGGCACAGGGCAGTGCAGCATCCAACTGCGACCTCACACTCTTGACATGCCTGCTCATTGGATCCTATCGCTTTTGTATCATCCCTTTGTTGGCTGTATTTAATGGAAAAGATAGAAAGCTTTGGAGGAGTAAGTGAGACTGGAGGGGTCCATGGTGTTTGATTTAAAGAGCTGCTGGATATTTTAATTGGTTGAGTTCAAAGGACAGACATTTGTTTTACAAGCTAAATATTCATTCAGTCATATTTGATTCTATATTTGCTACATCTTGCTATGGTAAATATTGTCATAATGGGCCAGATTAACATCACCTTTTGTTAATCTGATCCTTTTTTTACTAGAATGTTTTTTAATCACATTTTAAAATAACAAATAAGAATTTCATTCACCTTGTAGAACTTGGGTCTGCTTGTTTTACCAGACATGGTCTGTTCACATTCTCTAAGTAGGTTGACATTTTCTTACAAATCACTGGTGTTGACAGCAGTGCTGTATTACTGAAGTATGGAAATGCCAAGTGAATTTCAAGTGCTCCTACAAAAACATGTGGGAGCTTCAAAATTTCACAGCGCGATATCCATTGTATTTAACCTTTTAACCAGCTCGTTTTTCACTTGTTCAACAGTTTCTGGAGGAGCTGCACAAAAGCCAACCCCACTCCGGACTGTTGTGCTGAAAGCCAGACTCATCACAACCCCAGCGAAAAACACAGGAACATGTGAGATCACATCTCTACACACACACACACACATACCACACACACACACACACACACACACTCTTTTACATTTCAGACTTGATTTTTTTTTATTTATCTTGTATTCCTGTACAAGGAAGCATCTCATTAAAATTTTGGTTCAAAGCCACTAAGCTCAAATGTTGATCAGATTTGAATATTCCTTTCTTAACTCCTATTTGTGGGAGTAAATGTGAGTGAGACCACATTGATTTTTACATTTTTTATCAAATACTCACACTGTGATAAGGAAACAGACCTGTTAAAGTGATATTCCACCGCAGAATAATAGTCCTCTCAGTATGTACTCACCCCTATGCCGATGTGAGGATGAGTGAAGATCTTCAGTTCACAAAACAATCCTGGAGTTTCAGCAGAAAACAGGGTTGCATTTTGGTGATTGGAGACCAAATGTAAATGTAAAAAAAACCCCACAAAACAAACACAAAATGTCTCCATCCTGCTCGTGTGGTGTAATCCAAGTGTCCGTGAGCCGCAACATTAAAATTTAACCACAAAAGACGTCATTTACACCATGTTTTTAGCCGAAATGTCAACTGTAGCCTCCCAGGTAGCGTGTAAACATGGTGTTGATATATCGCGAGACTTCGTATATCTCTTAATGGACGCACGTGTGAAAATATCACGAGATCGACGCCATGTTTACATGCTACCTGCTACATGCTACAGTTGACATTTCAGCTAAAAACATGGCGTAAATGACGTCTTTTGTGGTTAAATTTTAATGTCGCGGCTCACGGACACTTGGATTACACCACACAAGCAGGATGGAGACATTTTGTGTTCTTTTTTTTTACATTTTATCCGTGGTCTCCATTCACTGCCATTGTACTGGATGAGGCTGCAACCCTGTTTTCTGCTGAAACTCCAGGATTGTTTTGTGAACTGAAGATCTTCACTCATCCTCACATCTGCATAGAGGTGAGTATATATTGAGTGGATTATCATGTAGGGGTGGAATATCCTTTTAAACTTGATTTAGGTTAAAAGTGATTAAACCCTACAAACAAGAAGCTCCTGTTTCTTAGTGTTGTTTATATTGTGTGGTAATCATATTTGATAAGGGCTCTTTGATCTTGATTGAATTAAATTACCTATATCTGTGTTTTTCCATTTGATCAGTATGTTTGATCAAGCCTCATGGCTCAGTTCTGACATAAAAGCTGTCAGTGGTTGTGGTCAGCTGCCATCTTGGTGCTACATTATGGGTCAGATTAACTCCTCCCTTTGTGTCTCACCTGGATCTTCTGCCTATAACAGCTTTGGCCACAGCATGCAGACCTGCTGCCTCCACTGGCAAAGGAGCTTCAAATTCTACAGTCAGCCCGCTGAAAAGGACCGCTTCTGCAAGACATGTTCGTCAAACTTCAAGTGGACCTGGTAAGAGTTTTCTCCTTTTATTGTGTTCTTGTCACAGCTTGTGCTCCTAATAATGAAACTGTATACTTTTGATTTATCATGTGTATTACCTGTGTTTTAGCTCAATGTTTATATTACTTGTCAAGGGTGTGGGCTTGGTTTCAGAAAATACTGGGGTTTGTAATTGTGCTTTGATTCTCTGTATTGTAGTTACCCTGCTTTAATTCATGCTTAGTTTTATTAGGAAACTGTCACCTCATAATCATTTTGTATCGACTACAAAGAGCAGGCTGTCCTCTGCTGCCTTTTCTTTGACTGATATTCAGCATCTATTTAGAAGAATATTAACCCTAAATACTTCTGTCTGATATGGAGCAAGACAGATGTATTGTTCAGCCGATTTGGCTTGTCACAGCTATATCAGTCATGTCAGTATTTGTGTATATGTTGTCCGATATGCGCCAATGCGATAATGTTTGTTTTTTTTAAAGAAAACAATTCAGATTGTTTTTATTTATTTATTTTGATTCTATAGGCAGTATTTTGCGAATATTTGATCCTTTTTCTTAATTCAAGTTTTATATGTATAATTTTCCTTTTGTTATTTATATAGTTTACCTATAATGTAGGGCTGCCCAGTTAATCAAAATATTATCGAAATCACAATATTACCACGTGCAATTCCAGAAGCTGCAATTTTTAATAATGGAAAAGTGTGTGACAAAACATCATTGTAATGAAGCACTGTAGTACTGCTGAGATTCTCTGGCCAACAAATCTTGTTTTTCAGATGGAAGAAAACATGTTTGGTACAGATGCAGACTAACGTCATATCATCTCAATTTTAATAGTGTTTTTCAGTGAAAATTAAAGTTGTGATGCAAAAATGATCATTCCCACTAACTGAATCATAACGCTATTGCAATATCTGTCAAAATAATTGCAGTATTTTTTTTTAACGTGCAGTCCCACTATAATTGTTAAAAATAGCCAAGTAAAAGTTTACTGTTTTAATGCCCTGATGTCATAAATCAACTGATCTATAGAAATTTTTACTCCTTAGTATCAGCCCAACAAAATGCAGTGTCGGTCAGGCTCTAATTTTATATCGCTAAAACTACTGATGACCTTCTATTTTAATGCTGCTTAGTGCTATAAGAAACTGGCACTTTACTATGTCTGATGTAGTTTGTTCTAATTCTGAATTGTGGTGTTTATCAGTGGCCGCTCTTCTGCTGTCACATGTTCTCTGTTAAATTGGGACATTTGCACACAATGCCTGATGTATATTTTTGGCTGCTTTGCATGTCTTGTCTGTTACAGTGTAGTCAAGCTTACAGTTTTGCAGAAACTAGATGGAAAACGTTTCATTATGTAACACTGAGTTAGTCAGCACATTGTTTTGATTTATGGATTAAATATGTCTCACTGTCATAGCTGAGGACACATTTTCACCGAGAGCTGTGCCAGCCAAGCTGTTTACAGCTCAGCTCATCAGACAAACCCATGCCCTGAGAAGTCTGTCATCTCCTGCCATCCCACTGCTGGTGACACAGGCTGAAAGAGAGTAAATAAGAGGAAGAGTGGGGGGGCTAGATTAAATTCTGATTGGCTGTAGTTATGCTGTTTGCTCCTCCCACTCCTCTCTCTCCCACCCCACCCCCTCTGCATCCTGGCTCTGCTACAGCACCGCCATCATCCAGCTTGGAGATGCTGCTTTGCTTTGCTGTGAGAGATTCATGTGTTTGGTGAATAGCTGAAACCCGGCTTTACCAAGAGGATTAAGGGATTTTACTTCTTTTTTTTTCCCCTGCCCCTATCACATTTATTGGGCTGTGCCACAAACTACTGGCCAGCCCTCAACCTTCTTTGTATCTTCCCGCCTTCACAGCTGGGAATTAGATTTTGAGTCGGAGACCTGCCATGCTGAACTGGGTGCCTTACTTTTTTCAAGGCTTGCTCAGTGGTGTAACTCTTACTACTGTTTTTTATTGCTTTATATATTTCTGTGCGAGTCAGTGCTGCTGTCATCTGAGGCATGATACACTGAGGCTCACCATGGCATGTGGTTCATAGACATCATCAGGCTCCTGCGTTTGGACACTGTTTTTGTTTGTTTTTTGAGTAACATTTGGCTAAAACAGTGGCTGTCTTGCCTTGTTTTTGAGAGATGTTATGGTCTCCGAAGCTCTCCCTGTCCAACATCCACGTGCGTCTGACAGCCAAGGGTTTACTCCGAAACATTCAGCTGCTGTCAGGATGCAGGAAGAACACTGTGGTCTTCCAAGCAGGTCTGTCAGTGTTACTTCAGTGTTTTAACATTTCTGCTGACATTGATATGGTTTTTGGGTGTCTGTGTGATAATATTTAAGCCAAACTTACCAACACTGCCTCACACGTAGACCTGTGCACGTAGCTGTTTCTGAAATCTATTTTTAGTGTGGCTATTTACTAGCTGTCAAAGCAGGAGGTTCATCTTTCATTTACCTACCTTGGTCACCAAAATGTATGACCCCAGGCAGAGGTATTTTAGGATACAAATCTTTAAATTATTTTTTTCTTGAAATTAAACAAACATCAGATTTGTCTCCTTTTAAAGCTATATTGATATTTCAGAAAGGGTTGCCTTATTTTTGAGACCACCTTTTATATCTCTGTGTGAAAATACATGTCGTCTTGCTCTCTTACTTATGCGGGAACCGAGTACTCCTGTTTCACCCTGAAATGTACCAAGGTTATTTTGGGTCTTAGTCTCTAGGTTGAACCATGAAAACCTTGTTGTGATTGTTGAACAGGACTGTGGGGACACATTAGCTTCCTGCGGTTTCCACATTTAAAGCATTCTTATCATGTTTTTGAAAGGTTAATGACCAAATATGGTATTTTTCTACAGTTTTACAGGCACAAAGGTTTTAATAACTCAATGAGATTCTTTCTTATTTAAACACAGGAAAGCATTAATTTCAAACAAGTTGTAGACATGGTGTCTGAAACAGTTAGTTGTTTGATTTATTTTAGCAAGTGTCCAATGAATGTTACACTGAGAATTATTGTCTAGTATTGTGTCAACCAAGTACTATAACAAGTGCCTGATTGTGAGGGGTCTCATCACCCATCTTGCTCTGTGCTATGGTGTGATATCTCCTTCCAGCAGCAAAGCACTATGCTGTGGAGTCTCTCAGTATTTCTATTAAGTGTAGTAGTAGTTGAATTAGTACAAAATGATCCTTTGAGCCTGGGAGGAAGTGTGAAATAAAGAGGGCAACATGTGTCATCAACCCTGTGTTCTGATACTTTGATGAAAATAGCTGCAGGTTCTCTGTTGCCATGGAACAGCAGTCAAACAGAGAGGCGGTCTATGTGCTCACAAAAATTCTAATTCATTTCGAGAGTGCAGATTTGTGTGTTCATGGAAAACAAAAGCCACTTCACAGTTAAAAATATGAGATGATAAAGCCAGGGATGATACTGACTCCTAGACTAATGTGCTAATGTGTGTGTGTGGTGTGTGTGTGTGTGTGTGTGTGTGTGTGTGTGTGTGTGTGTTAGTTGTGTGTATACATATATATATATATATATATATTATTATTATATTATTATTATTTTTTTTTTTTTTTTTTTCTGTTTACTGAGTACATATGAACATGACCCTGGGCAGCCCTCAGAAGAAATTCACATCCAGACGAAGGAGAAACAGGCTTCTCTTTGATAGCCTGAGTAAATGAAAAAACAAACTGAACTGCCATTTGATTTTATTAACCGTTTGAATCTCTGAATCATTTACCGCATCTCAGTTTTTCTCAGAGGTCGTAATGGTACCTGGCCATCTCCTTAGTCCATTTTGAATTATTTAAGAAGGTGAGGGCATGAATTTTTTAAATTCAGCAGAAAACTGTTGCATAATGTCCACCCCTGACCTTGGGGAGGAAAAAAAGCACAAGATACAGTAGTAGCTGTGGGAAAATACAAATATTTTCAGTCTGTGAGCTCCTCCTTATATGGACATGTTGAAAGTGGCATCAGCAAACAAGCTTTTTTTTAAAATTTTTTATTGTCCCATTAGGACAAACAAAAATTGAACTGCAGTAAAACAGTAACAACATTTTGCTTCCATTTAAGGGAATACATTTATGAAAAGGAAGTAAATAACTACATACCATCATGTTACAGAGAGATAAGAGAGCCACATGATACTTTCTAATAAAAATTTAATTTTTACTAACATGTTGGTTACTGCATCCCATAGACAAATGTAATATTTCCACAATATGATGTGAACTTTCTGCTGCTCTCTGGTAGATCAACAGCCCGAGTCTGTTGTGGATCTTGGATTTATTCTTTATGCAGGCATGTTTGTGGTATATATTGGCTGTGTTACAACTTGAGATGGTGTCTCTTTGTGATCTTTGCACAACCAGCAGAGGGCAACCTAATTTAAAGAAACCCTTTCAGATTTAGTGAACTGCAGCATCATCAAAATTATGAGCAGCTGTGTGAGGGAAAAAGATTTTCTATTTTGACATTTCTCATTGCTGTACTAATATACTGTACATGATGCAAAAAATAAAGGTTGCATTTGGGATACTGAGATGGAAATCTGGGTGTCTGGTCTTGAATGATCTGCGTCCCCTATTTCAATTGTTCTACAGTACAAGCTTGAGAACATGCATGTAAAATTGTTCAGCATTAGAGGCGACAGAATTCTGAAATTCACTTAAATGTTGTTGTAAGGTGTGTGCCATGTTTTGTCAGTTGTACCATCCACCCAGGTGCAGGCTAATATTAATATTTTGTTTGTCTTAAAGGCTGTGCCTGTCATTTATGCTGAGCTGTTTACTTTAGCTGTGAAACACAGAGAGGCCTCTGAGAAACTAGTTTTGAGGTGAACCATGCATCCGGATACAGAGCTGTGCAAACTCAAGTCAATCTGTGGCCTGAATGCAGCATAGAATTATACAGATAAGATGGATCTGGCTTTTTATTGTCCGGTTCTCATATAGACGGTTTTTGTGTCACTGCCTTGACTCCACATTTTGGTCTTTGAATCTGTCCCCTCTCAGTCATCACAACAGTATTCCCTCTGTTGACCTGTCCAGCCTGGAGTGTTATTCTCTCTGCAGTATTATGTTGCCCCCATCAGGACAGGGTCCAGAGAGCTCTCCGTTCTGCAGCCCCAGGATCAGCTGTCTACAGCAGACAGGGAAGACGCTTCCTCTTGTTAGATTGAATACCCTTGCTTCACTGCCAATAGAAACTGCTGAGTCTTACCTTGAAAAGCTGCAACTAACGAATATTTTTTTATTATCGATTAAAGGTGGGGTACAGTATTCTGGAGCAAGATTGTTTATATTTGAATGCGACAACCGAACAAATCCTTCTTCAGTGCTCCTTCAGAAGATTTGCAGTCCTTTTTGCTCCCCTTTTCCTGTGCATGGGCACAAACGCAACCTGTTTGTGATTGCCTGGAAGAGTGGCTTTGTCCGAGCCACTTTTCCCATTTTACAGAGTCAGGGCTGTTTGGAAACATCTGATTTATTTATTTATTTATTTATTTATTTTTTCTCAACTCACATACATAATGGGTAACTAGAGGACTGTGAGGAAATATTCCTTGAATTTAATAAAAAGTGTATTGAATTAGAATAGCACCCCCCACCTTTAATCTGTTGATCATTTTCTCAATTAATCATTTAGGTTTTTTTTGGTCCATAAAATGTCGGAATTATGAAAAATTATGATCACCGTTTCCCAAAGCCCAAGGTGATATCTGCAAATGTTTTGTTCACAACTCAAAGTTAATTGTCATACAGGACTAAAGAAACCAGAAAATATTCACAAAGAATTTGGACATTTTATGTTAAAAATGACTGAAAACAATCAATCAATCATCAAAACTAATTGATTATCAGCTCGTTGTAGCTCTACATTCGAATAAATGCAGCAGCATTTTGCTCGGAGAGATGTCTATATCCTTTGGTTACACGCTGGTGTTATTCTGGGATGTTACGATGTTATAAAATGATACCCTGCTTAGTGCATCTAAATTTAGCTTGAATATGCTCCAGGTTTTGTGGTTTATGAAGGACATGATTATAAACACTTCATGGGCAGCCTGTGTTGTGCCTGCATAGAATTAAGGGAGCTACTAGGGTTGATTTAACCACAGTAGTTTTAAAGTAGATTTATTGGTTTTACTGTTCAAAATTCACTTGCAACTATATCAATATTTGTTTTTTGCTCAGTAATTTGCTCCAACAGCAGTGAATATGCCCACAGGCCAGGCCACTGGTGGCTCAGTATAGTCCACTCGTCTGTATTCCTGATATGTCTCAGGCTTTCCTCACAGCTGTCTTATGTAACACTCTCTGCTGTCTCCTCAATGACAAACATGTCTTTCAGAGAAACATTTTTTACACAGGTGTCCAATATCAATGATAAGTCTTTTTTCCTCTTCCCCACTGTAACACTCAGTGGCAGTCAGTTTGTCAGTTTGTTGTTGCTCCATCCTGACGTCTCATTGATGCACAGAGGAAGACTGATGATAGCTGTTGTAGGGGGGTGATGTATTTATAAAGCTGATGTAAATCAGAGCTACAGTAGCACAGCCCCGCTAAAATAAGTTGTCCTCGGTGACCAGTGTCTGCAGAGCACCCGATTGAATTAGGATATGGAAAAGTAATTGCATTGGGAGAGTCCATTTTAACGTCTGGGCTGTCAGAGGAGCAGCACTGGGAATCATCAGACTGGCTGATTGGACAGAACAGTTCTGGACTTCAGAAATATCCAAAGCTTTGACACTGGACCCTGACAGCAGTGTATAGGGTGGGTGGTGCTGCAGTCAGACCAGCTGCAGCAGCTATGGAGGGGGGTATGATGATGATCAACGTTGTCACGACACTCAACACATGTTCTTTCACAGTGGACAAGAACAAACCCAAGGCCACCTCGCGCCAGCAGCCCCCTCAGCAGCAAGCATCCCAACCAAGCCAGAGTAATGGACCTCCGGATGTGGTACCAGCGAATGTCGCCAATGGTGGGAGAAAGGACCAGAACATCCAACAGCTCAGAGGACTCCTGGCAGCTAGTAATTGCAGATTTGAGGCAGTCGCCATCGTCTTGCAGAAAATCTTGACTGAGGTATGAAAATTTTATTTATGATGGGAAGTATTTTTTCATCCTAGATCTGGAAAACACAGAATCTTTATCATTTCCTCTCAGGAAAAACAATTTGAAGAGAGAAATATTAAGGGGTCTTTAAACAACAAAGACCTGTCGCATGTTATAACAATAATATATATTTGCTCAGTAATCGGTAATCGTGACACTTCTGGAGAACACTGGCCTGTTTCAGTTCATGATTGTTGTTGTTCAGTTGATAATGTGACTAGAAATGGTGTGAAACTCAAATTACCATGTTATCACACCAGGTTACCCAGAATAAAGGAGGTATATCACAATAAAAGCAAGAATTTATAATATACATTATCTATATAGTAGACATATCTGAGTAATCACAATATCTGGCAAGTATTTGATAATTGATAAAGCAACTGGAGTAATCTTTTTTTTAGGATAAGTCTCAAGTCAAAATTATGTTTCCAGCTTCTTAAATGTGAATATTTTCTGGTTTATTTACTCATAGATGACAGTGAAGTTAACATCTTCATTTTGTGGTCAAAACAAGACATACAACAAAGCACTTAGTCTTTGCTTTGACATACAGATTAAAAATGGCCATAGACTGTTTTCTGAAGTCTTAATCTAAATGATTGAACACCTTGTATCAGAATTACATGTGTTGCAACCTGACATCCTGTGTGTTGATACAAGGCAAACCAAATGGCACTTCTATTTACAGTAACAGCATGGAGAGTGATTGTAAGGGTATGAGGCACTGCACACACAGACATAATTGGAAGCTGTCCAACACAAAACACCGCCGTTGCATCCACTGGACAACTAAAGCTGTTCTGGATCAAAGAGAAACTTTGCTCCTTTAAGATTTTGTTTTCATTGCAGAACTCTTTTCACTTGCACCTTTCTGATAGGTTATTCAGGTAGGCAAGTGTGACTCTGAGGACCTTTATAAAATATGGATGTTTAAGCTTGCTGTTTGTCTTGGATCTGTTTTAATAGTGGTACCATGTGATTGGCTTCCAGGAACTGGATGCCCCAAGGGATTATTCTTCCCACAGTGCAGTACAAACAGGCTTATCCTATCAGCTACCCTCCACCCGACCCCAACCATCATACTCCCTCATTTAGTTGTTGTCAAAGCAAAATTATGATGTGGTGCTCAGACTCTGTTAATATATTTACATCAGAAGCCACATCAGAAGCCCTGTAGTCTAATAAGGGTGAATTAAAAAATTAAATTAAGTTGACCTAATGCGGTTAGTAAAGATTTATATCTGTGTTTTCCTGTAAACATACTGTTGCCCCATATGATTACATAAAATGTCTCGAGCCATTTCAGTCCCTCCAGTTAACTTTAGATGTGTCCTTGTCAAATATTTTCACACCGTATGTGTTGATTGAGTGAAACAACTGGAATGTACCATCCAAATATAAGTTGATTTAAAACATGAGATGATATTTGGTGGCTCCCATTAAATGGTATGACCCTGCCCTTTACTTCATAGGATTACACTGCTTAACCTTTTGACTCATTCATATTTCATAGCAGAGTCCTTACTGTACTGTACAGTGCAGTGTCAATGTTGAGATGTTTGTCAAGTGTCTCCTCCTTATAATTTATTAGATTTTAGTCATTTTTCTTTAAGAAAAATAAGCTTCATCTTGTTTTGATTTTGTGACATATTGAATCTTGTGTTCAGTTTAAAAACTGTGATAGAAAGCCTGATCACCAGAGTGCATTCAGGACATAAGTGAGATTTTAGCTTGTCCACCATTCCTCATTATCCCATGGCTAACAGTGCTTGTTGCATTGTCAAGTATTGTCAAACAAGAGCAGCATTCAACCAGTGCATCAAGATAATTCAGGCAATATTTGTAGAAGCCAATTTTTATCCAAAAATATCAGTTCACCAAATTTCCCTGCCAAGACCCCTTATTGTCAATATGTACTACTATTGAGTGTCCTCTTTTTTTTTTTCCTTTTACTTTGTGTTTGGAAGTAAGTTTTATACAGCAACATTGTCAGATGAGGACTGATTCAGTGGCACTAATAGGGGCAGACATCAGGTCTGTCAGGATTTTCCTCCAGAGGACGCTGGGAACTTTCCATCATTCCCTCCACTGGACCTTATCTGACATTGTTGCTATGCCTGTGACACATCAGCACAGGGAGCAGAGGCCAATTGTACGAGGTTGTAAAAATAACCTGGATGAACACAAAAATCTTTGTACAGCTAATGTACTGCAGATATAGTGGAGTTCGAGGTTAGAGCAGAGGGAGAGCACCACCGTTGTGATTACTGTAGCTGAGGTGCTTCCAGCTTAGTGGAGTGGTCCATCCCACAGAAGTTAGCAGTGTTTGTAGGCGAGGAGTCTGATACACGTTGCTGTTGTAGTGACTCCTTCTGGTTGGTGGAGGCAACTGTGCAGACACGTGGGTTCTGGTGTGAATCTCAAAGAGCATCACGTGGTCCTGGTGCAGTTTGTTGCTGCCAAGTGAAGAGAGAGGCTGGGGACCCAAAGTTCTTCAACACACTGTTGTCTGCAAGCAGTGTGCTTCTGTGTGTATTACCAAGTGCCAGAGGGAATGGAAGAAGGGCGTGCTTCACCATTATTCTCCGAGTGTACAAAAGTATTAAATTCCTTTAGTCTGACATAGTGTTATCCGAAATTGTTTGAGGAGATTGTTCTGTGGAAAAAAAATACTTGAGACATAAAACATGTGGCCAAGAAACAAGGGGATGTTTGTTGACGAGGGAACTATTCAGAAAATTAAACCACTTCTCTCAGTTCTAATACAGCGATCACTCATGCATTTATTTCCTTCGGCCTAGATTACAGCAACTCCCTTTAGTCCTGCCTCACTCCAGAGTTTGACACCAGACAAATCCTCTGTGGCAGCGCTGCTCTGAATACTTGCAGTTTGTGACAGAGTTCGTATCAGTCCAATTTTAGCCTCAGTGAACTTCACTGAGTACAGTTTCTTAACTTCTGCTGCTGCCAGATGTGTTGCACCACTGATCAAACAGGTGAAAAAATCTAGGTATTCTGATTATGCAGTCAAGTGTCTAAGTTATTTTGACATTTGCTCCTCCTGTAGAGGATCCATCTTGGGAACATGTTTGCCTGTTGAAACTTGAGTGCACATTCCAGGCATCAGAAAGCCAGTAGTAACTAAATTTTAGAGAACAGTGCAGATAGTATTGACTGATGGACATATGTAGTGATCAAAAGCAAAGCTGTGGAAAATGTGTTCACATGTATCGGATGATGGCCCACATAATATGACAGCTGGTATTTAAGCCACAGTGTGTGATCCCCAGTCACTGATGCTTGACTCATATCCCCCTGGTCGGGTGGCAGGGTTGTGAAACTGATTACTTCAACAAATATTAAAAACACAACATGTTTGTTCCTCTCTGAAAGAAAAGCAGCTGACTCAACCTCACTGACTCAACTTTATGTACACCATGTTTATCCTCACTAATACCTACAGCAGCCATTCTTAACCAGTGGGCCTCAGAGGCTCTAAAAATGTCGAATTAAAACGCATAATTTCAGTGACTAGTTATGTTTGAATATAACCATGTCAATCACAGCATCAAGTAGAGACAAATGTGTTTAGCCAAGATTCAACTTTCTCACTTATTTGGGAAGGCGGTAGGGGTGGGCAATATGGCCCTAAAATAATATCAATATATTTGGTCTATAACTAACAATAGTTGAGTTTTTCTCACATGATATTTGGCTGTCCTCGTACTCAACCAGGGGCTTCTACTTGAGATGATGTAATTAGTTTGTTGTCTTGCCCCTTTTTGCTGTTAAGGTTTCTTGCACCTGATATGATGATAGAATATAGCACACCCCTAGAAGGTGGTCCTTGGAAGTGTTTTAATAATCGGAAGACACACAGTTTTCAAAATAAGATCTGTATGTGTATCAGATGTATTAATGAATGAGTCTGTGTGCTTGTAGTGTACAATGGAATCTTGTGACCACTCAACAGACCAAGAATAGGAGGCAGGTCCTTACCATCATGGTGTGAGAATGTCCCAGCTGTTTACTTGATATGGTTATGAACAGCAGCCAAACACTAAGCAAGAACTGAGCACTGTTTCTTATCATGTGTTTGGATGGAGTGTGTAAGCACTGGACCCGGTTTGACATGCCTTCTCTCACAAGCAAGATGTTGCAGCATGAGTTTCATTTCAGCGCAGGAATTCAAGCGCATTGCCAGATAACCAGATAAAATGATCTACAATTTCGCTGTATTTCACTTGCCTTCTGATATTCACAATATGTCCAGGAAATTGTAACTTTATCTGAAGCAATTAATGATTGATCTTTGTCTGCCATCAAGTGTTATTCTACACCTGACATGGTATCATACTGATATACACCGGGGACTCCTTGAAACCAGCTAGATGTGCCTTAGAGCTACATGAGCTTTACCAACTGAGAAACTGGATATAACATTAAAATGACAAACACGCACAGCCAAACAAAAAGGTCTGTAATTGCAACAATTTTCTGACAGAGGTTTTATGCAAAAAAAAAGTGGCTAAAAGTTTTAGTGCATGTAAGTGGTGAGGAGGGAAAAATCTGTTTTAGATGCACTGTGATTCTCTCTTGAAAGATTATGAATGAATGCAGAAAAGTCCATTGCAAATTTGAAATCCAACTCTCGACATTATGATGGTCTGTAACAGTTTGTTAGATCATGGCTGTACGTTTCTTTAGACTGCATCCATTGGATGGTTAAACGTAACAGCATTGTGTTTATGTTTTAAGCAAGGATACTTTTGAGAGTTTTTGTCAGGATGGCTGAGTGTGAGCCACTGTAGATGAATAGAGTCCGACCAGCACCTCCTGGCTTAAAAGATGGCATATGGAAGTATTTGATGCAAATTTAGATGCATTGATAATTATTTTTTATAATCATGTGGTAGCCCTCTGAATCAGAATGGAATAATGATTTGCTGAGAGATTCACTGTCCCATATAGGCATTTTTAATTGTGAAATAGCACCTGCAAAAAAATCATGCTTTCATAAAGGAAAGCTTGAATATAAAGCCATCAAAAACAGAAAGCCACAGCTGTGAGACAGGTAAAAGCAGGGTCAAAACAAATGCCTGTGACTGATCAGTTTTCCTGTATATGGGGAGCAGTGGACATGATCTAAGCAATAATACAATTTACTGTGCAGTGACAATTACTGGTTAGGTGGATGTGCTTTTCTGCTGCAGTCTGAGGAGTAATTAGCAAGGACATTTGCTGGTTAGTCAACAAGTGACATATCATTTTCTTGAATTCTATACATTGACTGTAAAGACTCACACAGAGGCTGGAAATGTGATCTGTGTCAGCATTATATCATCTTGTACCCACGAAGCCCGTAGCTGCACAGCGGACTGTAAGGTAATGGTGCAGAGGGGTGAAGGGATGATTAATGTAGGTTTGGATGAGTGGTGGGGGATGGTGGTAATGAAGCCTCTCCATGTATCCCCTGGGAAGGTCACTGCACAGCACAAGTCCTGCTCCATCAGCCTGATGTCAGGCAGCTCTGTACAATTTATCTGTTTGCTCCACTCCAGCTGCCTTCACTGCCGTCTTAAAGTGACCTCACCCCCCTGGTGAGGAGGCTGCTCTTACGCACACTGTAGCCTGCCCCTTTTGTTTTTTTATTAGGTGTAATACGGTAATGCACTCTGCAGTCACTCACCACAGCCAGTGTAGCGGCTTTTTCAGTCCTGCCTCCGATGTAGTCAGAGCAGTCTGGAAGGAGGTGCGTGGAGGTGGTGCGTCCACCTGGACCACTGTTTGTCCTGGAGTACTGGGTCTCCGTAGCTGGAGGGGGGGAGACTCCGGCACCCAAGCCTCAGGCTGAGGCTGGACCATGGGCTGTTCTGGAAGCAGATCGTGCCTTAGTGCTCCCTGCACTGCAGAGAGGGTAACTGGTTTCTACATTGTTCTTTTCTGCAGTGAGACAGATGCAGATCTGAAGTATATATAAGGACAGGACAGACTATATTTGTTTTTGTAAACTCCTCAGTGAAGTGATATTTTGCTTGTCTTACATGGTTATTTTGTCTTAATAACTGAAATATTCAGGCTGTGTGATGTGCTGTTTAGTGTGTCAGGTGTTTATGTGAGTCAGTGTAGTAAGAGAAAGATGGTAAATAAGAGGAAAAACAGTTTTTGGATCATCAATGCGTCAGCTTGAAGTCTGGAGGAGCACTGCAGCTACAGCGCAGCCCCCTCTCTACTGCAAAACAGAGTCAGAAGGGGAGAAGTAAAGCACTTAGGCTGACAGAGGACATGTGCTCAGACTGAAAACTGTCAAGTTTTCCTTAATCCCTCTCCCCCTATCCCTACTAATATTCTTTTCCTCATTAGCTGCTGTGTGCTTAATATATTTGCATTTGACAGTCAAACATAACATGCTGGAAAGAAAAACAGATGGTGATGTGTCAGGGTGTTGCCCTCACGTAACCTTCCTTCTAACCTTTAAATTCAAAATACTAGCATCACTCATTTGTGATCTTGTGATTGAAGTTGGCTGCTGTGGTAAATCAAATATTCCAAAAATGACGCTGACATCTTCATGAGCATGTGCATGACTGTTTACATTTTTTCTCACTCTTTCTCTGTCTCTCTCTCTCTCTCACTCTACTCTCTCTCTCTCTCCTCTGCAGCGTGGATGAAGCCTACGAGGCAGTGCAGGGATCTGTCCCAGGAGCTGGTCAACCTTCGAGGAGAGCTGGTGAGTGAGGTCACCTTGGTCACACACAAGCAGCTCTGTTAAAGTTGTTATCACCAAAGTACACACTCCTGGTGCAGGGTCTGCTTTCAGTGCTCCTTCCTGATGTGTTTTTGGCCAGTCAGGAAACATTCAGGGTTCAATTATTAATTGACAATTAGAATAGTTTAATAGTTTTAATTCTTTTTTCTTCTTAGCTGATTGAGTTGCTAGATTTCCTAGCCTGACATGGCATTTTATTTAACCAAGGCAAGTTGGCAGCCCTTATTGTTGGGCCCTGAATCATTTTGGATCAAGTTGGTTCAGAGAATGAGGATAATACAGTTTTCTTCTATTGATTATTGTGGGTTCTTTCATCATTAGTATTAAGTTGTTTACTTGGTTCACTTATTTTGTTCCTGTGAGCTAATACAGTTATTGATATGAGTCACTGGGGATTTAATTTTGATGCGTATAACACATGGTAGGCATTATTCTACATTAATGAACTGAGTCACCCGTTGCATGAAGTCCCCCGGACCGACAGTTGTTAAGCCAGTTCATTTGATTAACAAAGTAATCAATCATTATTTAATAATAATGAAATAGTTCAGTGCTGTGCCTTAAAGTGGTTTATGCTGTGACTGGTCAGCCTTCCCTCATTAGATGGAACTGGTTTGTCTGAATTGTTTCATGAAATTAAATATTGCCATTTCAGTATGCAGGGGAGGTCTCACTCTTGTTTGCTTTTGCCCAACACACAGATTCCCCCTGTGGTTTGTCTTCTACTCGTTAATTACTTTGTCCTCCGCCAAAAATCAGATGTCTATTTGTCAAGCAATTGTGTGTTAAGCGTTGCTGTCTAGCAGCCCATTCCCCAGGGAGTGGTAGGCCGACCTCTGACCCCAGACAGGCGGGGCTGCCAGTGGGGGAATGCCACACCGCCTGAGGGACAGTCAGCCATGTTTAATGTCCAGCCTGAGTGCTGTCACACAGAGTAGCCTTGAACATACAGGCACATGCACTCTCACACACCAGCTTTCATCTCTCTCACTAAAAGCAGCAGCAGTAGTGTTGTAGCTCCGCCCTTCCCTCACAGCCTCGGGACTTCCACATGACTGCTCTTATATGCTGAGCACTGTTATATCTGCGCTTTAACACATTCTTTGTGTTATGTGTTGTAAAAAGATGTTTGGAAGTCCGGAGGCAGTCTTATACGCACACACACTTTTAGTTCATTTCCTTCCCAGACTGTGTCCCTGCCTGCTTCCACAGTGATCTCACCCCTACACAGCAATAAATTATAGTCTTGGACCACAGCCAAAATTATGATCCAACCACACCCCCGTTGTTACCATTCCTCACACACAAAATTACATCTAAGAGGGATCTGCCTGCCTTTGTCAGCATCTGCATTATCTGCGACGCCTCCAAACCCCGTCGTGATGCTGACTAAGGGCCAAAATGCTGCTAACTTTAGATTAACTGGACCCTTCTCCCCTATATGAGCCATGAGGTGTTTTTGTGGGGTGGATTTGGGCTAGAAATCCTCATATGACCAGATCTCTCTTACACATGGTTGTGGAGTGCTGCTGGTGCTCTGTTTGTTGAGTTGTACATGCCAAAGCCTGATAGATAGTCCCTATGTTAGCTTGGCCTCTGCTCCTGGATCTGCTGCCGTTAT
The DNA here is from genome assembly GCA_034769285.1 of Lutjanus argentimaculatus. Classification (NCBI taxonomy): domain Eukaryota; kingdom Metazoa; phylum Chordata; class Actinopteri; order Lutjaniformes; family Lutjanidae; genus Lutjanus; species Lutjanus argentimaculatus. The sequence continues at coordinate 27,613,144 of JAWZSL010000006.1, forward strand.
TCCACTCTTGGTAAGGTGAATCTTCATGCTCTGCAGTGTTCCTTCATACTGTAGCTATTAAGCTGCACAAAAAACAGAGTCTGGGACTTAATTTTTGTCTAGACAGCAACAGGTAGTGATGTCACAATACCAAAAATTTGGTAGTCATTACCAGTACCAGTGAAATTACACAATTCTACAGTAACATTCAGCCAGTGTTATTTTTCTTTGGCACCTGAAATAAAAACTCTCCAGAGCTTCTAAAGGTGATATTTGCTAAGCCTGATGCAAACCACTGTCAGGGAGCATGTTGCCCATGTCTGGAAAGTGATTTCTGCTTCTGAACTTAGAATATAAGTTGAACTTAGTAGTTTAAATTTACCAACTTACCGATTTATTTAAAACACTAACGGTTTATGATGGTGGCAGATGATAGACTGAATGGTTATGTTCAGCACAGCAGTCTACTACCACCTTCTGAGCTATGGCTACATTACATTAGCCTAAACTTGTTAGCCTTCAGCATTTAGCCATTGCAAACATCAGCTAAGAAGCAATGCCAGCTGCCCCAAACAAAAATAACGTGCATTTCAGGATAATAAATACAAGGAGAACACTTTGGATATGTTTTTAATGTAACATGATCATAAATTGAAAACTCACCCTCTGGATGTCTGTCTGTGAACTGCTTCAATTAGTTAATACGGCAGAAGTATTTCCTCCCTTCGTCTGAAAAGTTCATGGCACCGTTAGCATACTGGTTTTTGAAAATATATTATTAATCCCTGAATAAGCCTCACACACAATGTACTTCCATACATTACTTTATTTACAGTTTGTCTTTTTCATGATTCGAGGCAGAGGTGTCGCTGCAGCTGCACTTGTCGCTCTCTTACACTGTCGTTTTTCTGGGCAATCTTCTTCTTCTTTTTGAATTTAACAGCAGACCAAAACACATATATGTGTACAGTATATGCTGTCCCTGTCAGGTCTGGCAGAATTGCATCCCCGCTACTACAGTACTATTAAAAAAAAAAGAGCACTGTCATTTTTTCTGAATTTTAGCATCAACTTGCTGATGAAATGAGTTCTTGTGACTTCCATAGCAAAGGGTTTACTCATTATGACAAGATGAGGTTATGATTTAAAACCATATCTACATGACAGAGTTGTCTCACACAATCTAATCATTACCTTTGATACAATAAGTGTGAACCAGTAAAGATTTATCAAATGCAGCATGTGGTCCCAGTGGCTAAGTGGGGGGATCTTGATATATGCAAAGGATGCTAAAACAAGCCTTTCATGAGTCCTTTTTGGTATCCATGATAACATTATACTGCAGTCACTGTATCTGTATTTTAAAGTGGGATATATATAATTGTACGGTGACTTTTATTGGAGCATAGTAAATATACTTTTTTGTACCTTGATGGTTTTTGAGAGCAGAGAACAGGAAACTGTACCTACCACACATTTAGCACAGCAGAGCAACATCTGGCTTCAGTATTATTTTACACCCACTATTGAAGTTATACATAGTTTCAAGTTCTAAATAGTTGTGGTTTATTATCATACCATGTATTTCAGACCACATCTGTGGAAAAAAAAAATCATCTGCTTAAAAAGAAAGTTCAACCCCAAAATCAAAAATACATATTTTTACCTGTAGTGCCATTTATCCATCTAGGTAATTTTTTTTTTGGTGCGAGCTGCTGAGTTTTGGAGGTATTGACTGTAGAGATGTCTGCCTTCTCTTGAATATAATGGGACTAAATGACACTCAACAGAAAGTCTCAACATCAGTGTCTCCCTCCAGAAATTATGACCCGGTGGTTTTCTTTCTGCAGTGGAATCTACCGGAACTACTTTAGAATCTATGAGGACTATTTTCTCTCTAATAAAAAAAAACTGCTCACAACAAGGTCTGGGAATTATTTTAAGAAACTGGTCATGATTTTTGGAAAGAGACACTGGTTTTGTATTTTTCAAATATATATATTTTTGGTGCTTTTAATAGCACAAGCTGAGTGCCATTTAGTCCCATTATGTTGGAGAGAATGCAAACATCTCAACGGCCAATATCTCCAAAACTCTGCAACTCACACCAAAAAAATTTAGACGAATAAATAGCACGACAGGCTGGTGGAAAATATGTATTTTTGATTTTGGGGAGAACTGTCTCTTTAACATGACAGCGATGCTGTTTTTCTTACTGTATGCCATCAGCGTGACTTTACTAGTGAGGTGAAGCCGACATCAGCTGCTGGGTATCTACAGTGTTTGTGCACAAGCACTTAAACTGGAGTTGGTCTCTGTCACCCACTCCAGAGCAGATATAAACACTCGGTGATGGAAACAGTTTGGAAATAGTGAGGCTGGTTTACAGAACAGAAACAAAAGCCACCAATTGCACAAACTTAAAAATGTCAAATTACCAACTGTGAGTGGAAGAAGAGACAAGCCCGATTTAAGAAATCTGTTACCTTTGTTATAGATTTTAAGATATTAAGAAATAACTGAGACTTGTTACCATGTCTTCATCTGGTTCTAAATGACTTCAGAGTAGTTGGCATATGCAATCAAGTGCAAGAGGAACCTCCCCTTGAAAGTCAGTTTTTCCATTCCTTTTTGGATCACGTTTTAGTGTCACACATTTACAACAAGGGGAACAGACGTTCCTCAGTGGACATATCATCTTTATTACACAAGCAGTTACTAATACACTTTATCCTCTGCCCTACTTTAATGAATATCACAGCCTGCACAGCTGCATGCAGTCTCTGAACATCGTTCAAATGTCCTGTCACTGTTTTACTCAGATAAATCAGTATCTCTCTGTTTTTATTTCCAGTTTGCTCCATCCATTCATCTGAGCGTCTGGAGAAGGAGAAGGAGGATCTGCGTGCTGCCCTGGAGGATGCACTGCAGACACTGCAGGAGCAGCACCAGAAGGACCTAGCCGAGCTGGAGCAGAGACTGCAGGCCTTCTACCAGGCCGAGTGGGACAAAGTCCACCTCACCTACCAGGAGGAGGCGGACAAGTGCAAGACTCTGATGGAACAGCAGGTTTGTCCCCATGCCACCTTTTAATTGTATATGTAGGAAGATTTATTTTTGGCCCCAAGTATCCCACAATTTAATTAAAATTTCCATTAAATTTTACTCATAGTGACGTCTTTTCAAATAGAGCAGGTCTATATCATACTCTGTATAAACCCACCTGTTACCACAACCACTGTGGTGAGGGGTAGGCCAGTGCATCCTGATACATGTAGGCACTGATGGCAGAACTCCACGAGCAGGAAAACTCCATCTACATTTGCCATGACATGAAATGTGGTGAATTTTCCCTTTAAGATCTGTAATGCTGTGGTTCAAAATGAAGTCCATCCTGTGTTCTTTTTAAAGATGGGAGAACTTAAAGTCAATCATGAAGCCATGAAGCTGGAACTAGAGAACAGCCACGCAGAACAGCTGCAGTGTGTTAAACAGCAGTATGAAACGTCACTGGAAGGTGAGTGAACAGCACTGGACCAAATTATCTAAACTACATCCATTATCTATAACTGCATCTTATGAATTTATTTGGAACCGACTCAAGTTGAGAAAGTATTGGGTGTATGTTAACTCGCATATTCTACCTCAGTTAACCTGCACGCATGAGTTTGTTTGTTTTTTTTTACTGCATCACGGACCTTTGAGTTTTCTGAAATATTTCTGATGCCGTACTATCTGTAAACTCTTCAGAGCTCAGAAAACTCCACAATGGGGAGCTGCAGTCTTTGGACAAAACTTTGAAAGATTCAGAAGTTGCTCTGTCTGTAAGTCTGACTTTATCTTTCTTTATTTTAACCCTTTTTATCAAAGAAAATAACACAAACAATAGCATGCCGTGACATGGGGGAAACTTATGGATCGACGAACCAGTGCGTAAAAACTTTACTCAGTGACTTTGTCGTGCTGCATGCCTCCGCAGGGACAGATTGAAGCTCTGACTGTGGAGAACAATGCCCTAATTGAGAAGCTGACTGCTGAGGAGAACAGGAGGAAGGAGCTGGCTGAAAAGAGTCAGGTACTCTTATCTGTGTGCTTATTATAGCAGAGCTCCAAAACATCTCATGACTTCAGTGCTGCTTGCCTGCAAGCGTAAACTTTGGGGAAACCGCAAAGCCAATGATTACCAGAAAGATAAATTACCAGCAGAAATAAAAATCAATACACACTTTCTTGAAAGAACTCATTTGTGCGAGTTGTCTGTGAGGTCATTGAACCATTAACCATTCTTTACCACATAACTCGGTGTGAACGGGAGTTGAGTTCAGCTCTGTTACATGTCTGTGGCAGAAACAACCAGAGTTTGTACAGGTGCTGGAATTCCTTGAACACACAGTGTTTTCAAGGACTGAACAGTGCTTGAAACTGCTTGAAATTCTAAATGTATAATAAATCGCTATCTGACTGAATAGTTTTCTTTGTAGAAAAAAAAATGCTTGTGGCTACGCTTGGTGTGACTTGTCAGTCTTTTGTAAAGTGTGCCCTCTGATGGAAACATTGAGTGATGGCAGATGACAACATGCTGGGAGGTTGTTGTTTCAATGAGCATCGGCTTTAAAATGGAAAATGAAGGAAAAGATTTTTTTGAAATTAAAGTAATTTGTCTGGTGTTTGCTTGAGTGACTGTTTTATGTTGGCTCGGCCAGGTTATAAAGAATGCCAGTCGACTTATAGACACGTCAAACATTTTGAAACATGAAACTGATATTTTCCTTTAATCTGTCACCGTTCTGTATCACAAAACATGATATGGTTGTTTATAGCACAATAACATTTGATTTTAATGTGATGATGAAATGAAATAATCATTTTGAGTATATATAGGACTATTCACAAGTTTGGACAAACCTTCTCATTCAGTGTTTTTTTCTTTATTTTATTGTTTTTATACATTGTAGATTAATACTTGAGACGTCAAAAATTGGAATTATATGGAATTATGTTGTAAGCAAACAACTTGATTTTTAGATTCTTAAAAAGCAACTCTTGCACACTGTCTTCTGCACTTGCAATTAAAGATTTAATAACATCGTTGTTATTAAATCTTTGACTGCAAATGCAGAAGACAGTGTGCGAGACTCTTGGTGCTTTTTGATTCATGGTCTTCTCCGACACACCTGTCAACATAAAAGTGTGCAAGTTTTTTGCTCTTTGATGTTTTAAATTTTTCAAAGTAGCCACCTTTTTCTTTGATAGCTTTGTACATTTCCTATAAAAATAAAGAAAAGACATTGACTGAGAAATGTGTCCAAACTTTTGACTGGTTCTGTTTATTATATAGATGCGTACCACGGCTGTAAGGGGCTGGAAATGCTTGGAAATTTGACTTGGGGAAAAGGTGTAGGAGCCCTGTACAACACTGCCCTCCCTCTCTGCTGCACAGAGCGTAGATTTTAATTTTCCCAGAGTGCTGCTGTACAGGGAGCTGCCACCTCTCATCAGTGTTAAGTGGCACCCACATGTAGTCAGCATTCTGCCCTGGCACAGTCGAGTCATTAAGGTAACTACCTCATATTACCCTGCCACTCCACATCTGTTATTAATAGATAAGTAACGGGACACATAAGCAACAGCTCAATAAGACACATTGACCACTTGTGGTTAAAAAGAACACATTATTCACGTGTTTGTCATTTTTATATCACTGTGTTTGATCGTCCCTGTGAACCCAGAGTGATGAATATTGTGTAAGTGATGCACGGCGCCCTCTGTTGTGTGGTTCAGGATTTATGGCCACATTACATGTACAAAGCTGGCTGTCCTCCTTTTTTTTTTTTTGAAGTGTTTTACGGTTCCTGAATATCTTGGCACTATTTATTTGTCCCCGCAGAAGGACTCCCACACGCTGTATCTGGAGCAGGAACTCGAGAGCCTCAAAGTGGTGCTGGATATCAAAAACAAACAGCTGCACCAGCAGGAAAAGAAGCTGATGGAGATCGACAAACTGGTGAGACCTGAGGTGGACGAAAATGACTGCTGGATATCAAGACAAGCGATGTCGCTGACATAAAAAAAAAACCAACACATGAATCTCTTTTCTTTGCAGAAAGAGAAGAATGTGAAGTTGGATGAGAGTCTGAAGAAGGCCCAGCAGGAGAATGAGGACCTGAAAGCCCGCATGGACCGACACGCTGCACTGTCAAGGTAAGAGTTCACCACATGATGGAAACCAGACTTTGAAGCATCAAACCACCTGTTTCAGTTCAGCCTCTTCGTGACTCACTGAATATTTGAATGACTGCATTCAATTAATAGCATGCTCCTCTCTGCCATAGAACTTCTCCATTTCCTAAAACCTATTAATCAATAAGCCACACTGTTCCAATGGGTGACATGTTCTAGTGCTGCACAGATCATCTGAATCTGCATGTACACATAAATCATCATCCTGTCACCCACCCAAACGTAATATTTTCTCTGATTCAGAGACTGGTTGCTCTATGCTGTATATGATGCCTTTTAAATCATGCAGGCTTTCCGGAGACTTCTGTTGTATTGATTTACACTTGTTTTCTTTAATGATTCAGTTTGATTTGAGAGGCTGTTTTCAGTCATTGTAAACCTTTCTATTTGCACAGTTGTGTAATTTAAGCAAATATTGTTGATATTTAAGCAGTAAAACGTAAAGACTGCTCTGATTAGGGCTGAAATGTTTCTTTGAGGAACTTTAGTAACCTCATTAATAAAGATAATTGATGAAAATTCTTTGCATCAAAGCTTTGGTTTAATCCATATAACTACATACAGTGCAACAGTGGTGTAACTGAATGATTGTTTGGCATCATAGTGTGAAATACAGTTTTACTGCCACTGTTACTTTTTAAAAATATAATTCCCTTAATCTAGAAATGCACAGTTTTACTCTGAAATCCAATACTGTGTGGCACAGCGTGTTAAAAAAACAAAAAGTTATTCAGTTCAATACTAAAATCTAGCTGCAGCCCTAGTTCTTACGAGCTGAGGATTTATCAGGACAGCGTCTGTTTATGCCAAACAGTTTCACTGTATATGAACTGGATTGTGTGTCTTTTGGATGTGTAGAAGAACACAGAACATTAACATTAGATCCTGACCCATCCCATCAGTGTCAGGAGATTTAATTATCAGTGAAGTTACGCAACTGTGCCTCATGTGTAAATGCACACAAAGCGTCTCTAATCAGGACTTCTCCGTTCCCACCCGCAACCCATCCGCTATTTATCGGAATGTTAATTTTTATGACCTGGCTCAGCTGATCTCTGGATCACACCAACATGATCCTTACTTATGATCACTATGGGTACTGTAGGTGATTTGGACTAAATCGCACGTACACCATCTGCAGCTGAGAGTGCTAACAGCCACACGATTTACTGTAGTTTGAGTAATTTTAAAATGTGGAAAACTCTGGTACCCAGCCAATAATTAAAGAGACTTTTTTTAAAATGAAAGATATTACACATAATTATATTAATAATTGCACATTATGATAATATATAGTTGGTGTTAGTTGTTTGATGTGATACTTACTGTAGGTGGGAGCTTGAGCTGACTGGTTGAACATTAACTTTTCCGTAAACATTTGTTTTCCAGCACGTTTCTAACCTGCCTGTTGTGTTGATGTATTACAGACAGCTGTCGACAGAGCAGGCGGTGCTGCAGGAGTCCCTTCAGAAGGAGTCCAAGGTGAACAAGCGTTTGTCGATGGAGAACGAGGAGCTGCTGTGGAAGCTCCATAACGGAGACCTGAGCAGCCCGCGCAAGGTGTCGCCCTCCTCCACCTCCCCCTCCCACTCCTTCAGCCTCCAGTCACCTCGCAGCTCTGGCCTGTTCTCCAGCTGCTCCTGTGTCACCCAGATAACGATGGGCCCCTGCTTCCAGGAAGCAGCCCCTCGCTTTGGAGTTATCCCCCCTGGAATTAAGAGCCATGTTTGTTTCCTCTTGGCTCCTTCAGGACTGGATGAACTCTGACACTTTCTGTACAGAGATGCTATAGAGTGTAAAAAAAAAAAAAAAAAAAAAAACACAACAAAAAAAAAAGTTGCACAGAAGCACTTAATAAGCAAGGTCACCTTGTTCTTTGCCTTTCACGTCTGATGGTATGGATGGGGAAAAAAGGAAATCTCAGGACTTCTATGTATGAAACACTATTTTTGTTACTTGTACTTGTTGGCAGAGGTTTGTCTTTCCTGAGGCTCAACGCGCGCACGCACACACATTCAGTACATGCATGCATATGTCATCACATATGCAGATAACAGCCCAACAGACCACAGCCGTGCAAAGCTGTGAGTGCAGATGACGCTGTGTCTCCTCAGAGTGCAGTTTAAATATTATGAAATATGGAATCGCTTCAGTACCATTTGTCACAGCTAACTGCTCAATAGCGACAGTCAAATTATCAAGTTAATAACATCCGTCTGCTTGTCAGTACACCAGAGCTGTAAAAATCTCCATCTACATAAAGAATTTCTTTGAGGTTACTTTTTTTTTTTTTTTTTTTTTTTTTTTGTTTTTAAAGTCTGAAATTTTTTTACTTCCTGTTTGGCAGATAAAGTATCATCTGTGGCCTCAAACATGTTTTGTTTTTCACATCTGTTTGTTTGTTTGACCGTGGGACCAATCCAAGTCTTTGTGCATGTGTTTGAGTCTTGTTAATCACCCCTTACTCAACCCTCCCAATGCAGCTTTAAAGTCGGGGTCTTTGCAAAGAGTCAACCAGAAGAAGCTTTACAGTACTTGTACATGTCAGAGACACAGCCTGCTGGAAATGTCTCGAGAGTATTTTGTGTGGAAACGGTATTATTGGTGTGTTGACCCTGTTTGAAATATGCAATTAATAAAGTCTTGTATTAAATCTGAAATATCTACACATTTTTACTGAGCTGCAACAGATGAAACTCTACTTATGGTTACCTTTTAAGAGGTTTATTTTTCCTTGGACTGTAAAACTCGAGCTCAGCAGGTATCAGTCCAGCCTTGTCGCCGTTTTGTTTGAGTCAAATATCTCTGAAATGTTTTTCAAAACCACAAACGGGCCATATCCTAAGCTGAAGTATATTCCAAAATCCTAACAACCAGCAACTATTCAGCAAAGTGGAAACTGCAGCAAGTGTTGCATTGGACCAAAATAAGTTCTGGGCCTGCAGATCACATTCCACATACGGAGTGCATTAGGACGTCAGCCTGGCACACATCTGAGCTTTAAACCAGATTCTCCTCTTCACAACATGCTACAGAGCCAGAAGAAGGCTCTGACGGCTCCTACTGCTGCTCTTTTCCAGCATCATTATTTACTTCAAATGTAGCGTAAAGGCAAACTACGATTAGTCAGAGGTGTTTGATTAGCTGTCCAACACAGCAGAGTGCCAGGGTTCACAGCAGCCGGGTGTAGTGCCTGTCATAGAGAGGCCTTAAAGGAATAGTTCGGATTTTTTGAAGTGGGGTAGCAGGGCTGTGTATTGGCAAACATTTGGCGATTATGTATCACGATACAGGGTTACAATTCATACTTACGATACTGTAAGCAGGGTGACACTGCTAATTTTTTTAATCAAATTTTTGGAAAAGTCTCTTTACTTTTTTATGTTTGACACACAAAATGAATCACTGCTGCAAATTTCGCATGTATCACAATGTCACAACAGTGTTTTTGAGGATCAATACAGTATCACAAAATGTGTTATCACAATACTCAAGTGTATCAGTATTTTCTTAAACCCCTGGTAGGTAAGACACTGACTGCAGATTAGTGCTGATACAACCCCACTCCAAAAAATCTAAACTATCTCTTTAAAATCTGACGCAGCTAACCAGAACTTTTTGTTTATACAAATTTTAAAGTTAATGATTAAATCTCAGTGTTTGATAAATGTACCACTTGTCTTAATTAGTTCTGCAGCTATTTTTGACTCCAGCGCGTCTCACGGAGCTTGTTATAAAACAGTTTTTCTCTTATCAGATGTCCCCAGAAATGTTTTCCCATTTTGCCAATAAATTTGTGGTCTGGTGACTGCGGAGAAAACTCCCTGCAGGTCGGCGCTCCTCTCTCCTCTTTCAGCTTCAGATAGTTTGGATTCATGTGTAGGCCCCCTGCAAAATGAATCTTCTGCACGACTCTGAACATCTGAACACACACTGCTTACAAAACTCAGACCGAACTAGGCAGTGCTGATTAAATATGTATCAATGTTGTTACTACATTTTTACTTAAAATGCTGCATATTTTAGTGGACTGTTTAGCTGAAGAAAGTGGACACTGCATTAAACCCATTTTGTCCTTTTGCTGTGATACGTTAGCATCATCAGCATATTGGACCGGGCAAAACTGAACTATGAATAAATACATGTAAACTGGGGAGGTGACCTTTTTCCCTCTTTATAAAAACTTACTTGTGTCTGTTTATAGGCCAGTTTTACCAGGTCCAATATGGCGGTGATACTGACATATGATCCAATGTGGTGTCTACTTGCATGCGTCTGTGCTCACATGCATTGACATGGAAATGAAAAAGAACTGTCCAACAAAAGTTGTAGCAAATCTTTATTATGTTACTGCAGTCTGCGATCTAAAAATACACCCATTTTTATGTATATATACATGTGGATTTCATCTGGTTGGTGCGTTACAGTTACATCTCGACAACACAGTCACAACAAACGTAACCAGAACTCAGGCTCCGTCCCCGAGGCTATTTGGAGATGATGTTGGTCGTCACGATCGTCTCACCGTGCTGGTTCTTGGCTTTACAGACGTAGTTTCCAAAGTCGATGGTCTCCATGTCCTCTACGGTCATGACGCTCTGCGAGACCCGCGTGGTGTGGCCCATCCCTCTGTTAACCAGCCTCCAGGACGTGTGGATGTGAACTGGGCGGCGGTCCTACACAATAAAACATGATGTTATTTACTGATGACAGTCAGGGCTGTCATCATTCATTGTGGTTTATAAACAAGACCTCAAAAGTTCTCCTCCAGTTAATGTGAGCAGAATTCACCTAAAACCTCAGTTTAACTTGTGGTTGGACCAGCAGGATTTTGTGAAATCGCAACTAGTTTGGATGCCAAATATGCAGCTTACACAAGTGTGACACAGAAACTTGAAACCTCCTGTGCACATTCACTGAGAACTGGACTTGTCATTGAAGAGGGACGCATCTTTTGTTGAGCATTTAAACCTTAAAGGCAGAATTAGTAGGATTTGACAGTTTGTGTTTGTGAACGGCCCTGAAAGATGGTTGATTGTCGTGTCTCATTCTTAGGATGTCAAACACAGACATTTTTAGTTGGTAAAGTGTACGAAGGACAGCAAAATAATGAACAAATCAGAAGGAATGGGTGGAGTCTCTGCACTGCCATCCACTTCTGTTGGGTCGTGGTGATGACTGAAGTATTTTTGTTGAGTCTTGCATGTTTTGGGAAAATCCTACATAGTTTGCCTTTAAAAATGAACAATATTTGTATATAAAACCACCTGTCTTTCTGGTCTACCAGCTCAGTCTTTAATAATATTTAATATATATTTAATCATTTATTAATAAGGTTTTTAAAAATATTATAATGTCTTAAAACAGTGGTGGTCTTAAAGAACAGCACTTTGATGATGTGGCTGCTTACTGTCCACTGTGACAATTACTAAATATTATCAAGCAAATCCTAAATTATTGTTTTATATGCGTAGATATAAAGTGACTAAATGACATAACATACAGTATGAAGTAGGCCTCTGTGGCGTCTGAGGGGGCCACCAGATATATTTCATTATTCTGTCTTCAAATCATAGTTCAATAAATTTGTTTTAAACTGATTTATAAAATACTCATATTTAACTATTTGAACCTACCACATTCCTTCTCACATAACAATAAACAGGTTGAATTAAATACTTTTTTAAAAAAGATTTTTGCAAATCTAGTAAAAAATATATATAAAATGAAGATAATTATTAATTACTACATTTAATGATCCTTAATATTATTTTATTTATTTGTCAACCTAGTTTTAAAAATCATTGTCAACAGCATACTTTAATTGTAAACTGATAACTCACTGTGTGAATAGTTTTAGAATACATTATATGCTTATTATTATTAACCCCTGACAAAGTCTTAACACTTCATAGATCTACTGTCAGAAAACTTTATATTTTCAGTTATTACTGTTTGCATTGTGTTCTTCTTCTTTTTTACCATCGTTCTGTAGGGTTTAGTTTTGTTCACTTGCAAAATTAATTTGTTGGGACAGTTAAACTGAACTGACATGTATAAACACAGGTTTCTGGCTGAAATAGGTTTGACTTTAGTTTTGAAGACCAGTGTTCCTCTTACCTGACCAGGATAAAACCAGGTGAAGTTCACGTCCACCTCAGGCTCCCCCAGCACCGTGCAGGTCACGTTGACGTTGTCGCCTCCTCTCACCGACTCCGGAGAAGCTTCAAGGCCCACAAACGGTGGTCCACTGGGAACTGTCAACGAGAGACGGTCAACAATATAAATGATGTCTACCTGTGAAGCTTAGCTTAGTGGTATTTTAAATATTAAAGCTCCATCACCGGTCCAAACTTTATTTCTTTCTGCCTGCCAGTCAAACTTCATTTTACCTAAACTACACACAATTTCCATTTCATCAAACCAGATGGTGTTTCCATTTCAGCTGGCAAGAATCCACATGAACTGAGCTCAGCAGCGAGGACAACGTTTTCCTGGACGCTGATGAAGCAAAGTAACCAACACTTGATTCATGACTTTGTGGAAATGCCTCTCACAGTGGTTCTCTGCATTTTCACTAGGTGACCAGCATTACGGCTCTGTTTGACAGTTAAAGGCGCAGGAAAATGCACGTGAAGCATTTTATCACCGTGTTGAAGTGTGTGTGATCGCTGCGTCCCTACCCTCCACGTAGAGCAACTGGTACTTGGTGGAGATCTGCGGGGTGCCCCTGGTCACAGCCTTGCAGTAGAAGACCCCCTGATGCTCCGGGCTGGGGTTCTGCAGGATGAAGCCCTTGGTGGGGTCATAGGTCACCGCCGTCCCATTGGCGGGGATCTCCTCTGGAGGGACTTCTCTGTGCAGGGACACGCTGGCCTGCGGGTCGGTCACGCGGCAGGGGACCACAGCAGGCCTGTCCGGACGCAGGTACACGATCTCAAAGTGGATGGCAGAGGGGACGAAGAGGTTCTCTCTGTCTGTTCAGAGGTGCAGATGTGTCAGGGGTTTTAATTGCCACTGATGACATAATGAAGGTTAATAAAGTAGACAGAGCACTGAGAGAAAAAAAGCTTTTAGAAAATACAAATGTAAAGCACAATGCACTCTGTATCTGATCACCTGTGAAATAGACGTATGAGACGTAGGTGCGTTCGTGGTCCTTCTCACACTCAGTGCCGTCACACACGATCACCCAGCAGCTGTAGGGCCCCGTGTCGGCAGCAGAGGGCGACGTCAGGATCAGCTGGCTGTATTTGTCACTCTGCTTGATGCTGCGGGCGGGAAAACAAAAATATCAGACTTTCACATTTGCATCAACTTTACAGCAGCTCAATCAACCGATGTCTATTTCCAGCACCTGAGGCGTGAGTCGTTGAAAGTGTCCAGGTAGGTGGGGTACGACCATCCAATGGAGTTGCCTTTGCAGCGCAGCTCCATGTTCTTCCCAGGAGTCAGATTGGTGCTCTGGGCCAGGCGCACGAAGCGTCCCTTATCTAAAACCTGGGTCAACAGGGACTGGCCTTTCCCTCCTCCATCTTTTATTTTGGGGTGTCTCACCTTCACCCGTTTCCCCCCGGGCCGGATGCGGTTCTCTCCGACGTCTTTCTCCGCTTGACTTGCTGGCAGGACACCTGGATACACAGAAGCACAGAGGATGAAGGGTCAGTTAGAGGGGAGAGAAGAGGCAGGGGAGCGAAATTATTAAAGATAAATGACAGATGTTAGTTTACTGTGGCCAAAACAGAAACAGTAGAGTTCAGACTGGTGTATGTTCATATGGGGTGATATTATAGATCCTTAACTGTGTTTTTTAACCATGGTAATTAGGGTTAGAACCACTGAAATATATTACAAATGGACAAAATGACCGCCCCTCAAAAGTGAAACCAGAACATCTTGATCGCCCCCTGGTGGTTGGCTGCAGTACAGGTCATAAATCCTGCCTCCCCGATGTTAACTTAACTAAAACATCAGAGTAAAAGTCAAACAAATTTTTCCTGAAGATGGTTTCTGTCTTTTTTTTCGCTCATCATCACCCTGGTGTTTGTTCAAGTGTTAATTTTTTGGGTCAGTTTGGTTTTAATTAGATATTTGATGCTATAAAAAGTGAATTCCATGTCATGATTGACAGCTGAGCTCTGCTCATAATTGAGTCGGCCGACTCGAAAGCGTAGCTGCAACACTGATCACTACGGCACAGACTCTGGATCCCAGTGACATCACCAGGGCATTGTGGCAGCGCTCGTATCTCGCAGAGTTTTGGCTTCAGTTTTGTACAGCGGGAGGAAGTGGAGACACAGTGTCCATCTTTATTTATGTCAATATTAGAACCTGATTTGGGGGGAAAAAAAGCCATCACAGATAAACACTTTCTAAGTCAATGTTCCTGTCCTACCTGAAGATAAGAAAAGTGTATTAAACCCTAACCCTAACCCTATTACACAAACATCCTAACATCCCAAAATCTTAAAAAAGCTCTCCTAACTTTAGAATTACCTTTCAGCAGTCCTGACTTTTCCACCTGTAGTGTTTGCTAACTTACTAACTAGCTAATAGTTGTGTTAGCTAACAGTAGCTACTGGTAGTATTCGTTAACATTAGCTAACTTGTTTAATCCGTACAGCTCCTCTTTTATTGCTTTTACATAATGCATGGTGGATATGGTGGAGACTGTGTCTGCTATCTTTGCCCACTCTCTGTCTTTTATCTCCTGAGTTAGCAGGAAGCAAAAAGAACATTTTGATTTTTCTGCAGATGTTACCAATACTTCTAACTCATCTGTCTTCATGAGAGGTGCCTGCTGTTGCTTTTCTGGCATGTTTTATTCCTTCAGTGTGCTTCAGTAAAGTAAAACTAGTTGCTACGTGACAGACATAAATTTGATAAGTGATGTTGGGTTGAGTATTCAGGATTTCCTAACCTGAGATAAGATAGGAGGATTCCAAAAGTCAGTCAGGATTTCCTTCTGTAATACCAAACTGAGAAAAATGCTGTCTTAGACAGATAGGAAGTTTCTGTAACTCAGTCACTGTAGTGCTACTCTCCGTGTTTCCCCCAGCTGTGACAACAGTAGAACAGGAAGTGCGAAATCCTTGTTACTGGCACAAAATGTGCAGAACCCAGCCTGTCTTTCAGCTGTATTTCTCCGTGGGCATTGAACACAAAATCCATTACAGATGAGAACAAAATGATCAGTCTGGGGTTTGTTGTTCTGTTCTCCAGTGCAGCATTAATGAGAACTCAGAGGAAAGGTCAGCAGTAAAGGCCAGTTAATTAGAAACGCCTGTTGCATGCCTCCGATGCAGCTGGTTTGAGTTGTTCTGCAGAAAAACTTTGCAAAAACTCAAAGAACTCTGATGCAAACTTTTAAAATTTGCATGCATTATGTAAAATACATATATATTAAATGATTGACAGATGGGTCAGTGACAGTGTTTGTCTCTGCGAAATGTGAGTAAGATTTAATTCTTGGGGAATACACCTCTTATTCTACACCTATCACAGAGACTGGAGCCGCCAGCCAATATTTACACAACCTCAGATTATCTAATCCTCCCACTACTTCCAGGTTACTCTCCAAACTCCCATGATGAAATGAGCAGTCATTTTTCTTCACTCATAAATCTTCGTGTGACATATGTGGAGATGTGGAGATTTTACTCACCGTTGTGGAGCTCCACCCAGAGCAGTGCCAGGCAAAGCACAACCCAGAGCTTCATGGTGTTCTGATGGGATGGTCACAGGGGAGATCTGGGAGGTTTGGTGAGGAGTTCAGCAGAAACGGAGGTCAGGCTCTGAGCTTCGGCTCCAGCTACCCTGTTTAGATTTCCAGCTCCATCCTCCTCACAGGCTGAGAGGAAAAGGGAAAATAACTTCAGAGCCCCTCTGTTTACTCCCTCTCCTTAAACCAAAGGAGCAGATACATGTCCTGTGGAGCCCTCTGCAGGACCTGAGAGTGAATCACAGTGCCTTTTAAAGGACAGGTTCAAGTTTCAAATCTATCTTAAAACACTACTTATACATGCACAGTTATTTTAAAGTAATTATCCAATATTTCAAAGATAACAGCAAAGGTTAGAGAAAACTTTAATACAAATTTGTGTAGCAGAATGTTGTTTTTTCCTCTTTCCAATTATTAGTCATCTCATGACTCCTCAGATCTTAAAGGTGGTGTAAGCAATTCTGGGGACATGCTTAAAACAATAAGTGCGTTTACATGTGCACTAATGTCCTACAAATAAGCCACTTGCACCCCAATAGAAACGATAAAACGTTTAATTTCAACATTTGCAGCTTGATAATTCGTTTTCCACCACAGCCGACATCTGGACAACTAACAACAAATGTTTTCTGAGTGTTAACAGTTCACTGGAGGGCCAGGTAACTAATTACTTTTAATACCAAGTAATAAGTAAAGTAATATTAGTTTTTAAGTAAAAAGTAAGTTATTACACTTCCTGAATAAGTTGCCCAACACTGCTGTTTACACATTCATGCATCAGCATAATGTCATATGTAATAATATATCAGTCACAGGGGACATTTTCAAGAGAACAAGTACTTTTAGTTTTGATAGTGTGTGTGTGTGTGTGTGTGTGTGTGTGTGTGTGTGTGTGTGTGTGTGTGTGTGAACAACTATAACCCTTAAATTATTCCATATTTATACTGCAGTGCGCTGCTGACTGCTGGTGTATTTACTCTGTGCAATAATTCAACTTGTGCAATAAGTCAACTGTCGACTCTGTCATACAGCATTTCCATTCACACTGATGTATAAATATATATCTTTGTATCATGATGCACGTTCTGTACATAATTCTTATTTTTCTTAAGTCTTATTCTTTATCTCTACTTCTATTCTATCACAGTACTGATGTAATAATAATAATAACTGTATAATAACAGTATATTACTGTTTAAAAAACAAAGCACATACCTTTACTGTACATATTCTGTTTTATTATCTATTATTACCATCGTGTCTGTATATATTTGGTAGTTTTTGGTCTTTTATATTTTCTATTTGCACAATGCACTATATTTTTTCTCTTCTTGAAGGGAGCATCTGTAACATGAACAATTCCCCCTGGGGGATAAATAAAGTTTTTCTGATCCTGATTCTGATATTTTGTGTTGTGTTAGTTCTGTACTTTTACATTAACAGAAGTATTTTAGGTGGAGTATTTTTACATTGTGGTACTGGTACATTTACTTCAGTAAAGTTGGAAAACTTCTTCCAAAACTGTGGATGCATACATATTGAACTGGACCACAGCTTTTGGTCAAGTCTCTCAGTTTAGGAGTTAGGAGTTTAAAAAAAAAAGGCCACATGGTGGCGCAATCTGCATTAAAAATGAACCAGTTCCATTTTGACTTGCAGACCAACTTTCCACCAGATTTCATTGAAATGAGTTCCTTGTTTTTTTCAGATTTTCTGCTAACAGACAAAAATGCATAAAATGAGACACCAAACACTGTCTTACTGGAAAATACATTTATTGCTTTTGTGCAGATGGTAACAAGTGATACTACATCATGACATCACGGTTACTTCCATTAACTTTAACCTCACCGGAAGACTCTACACTGTAAATGTAGAGGTTCAGTACAGTAGAATATCTGCCTTTCTCCTGCTGAGACCAACTTCTGAATTTGTTCCACATTCATTTAAAACACTGAAATTCACACATCAATCAACCCAATTAATCCATCAGCAACATCCTGCAGCCTGTGTGCGTCTGACCTCTTGAAAAGTGTAGGATTTCTCCACTTCAGGTGGTGTAAAACACGGGCAGTGCAGGTGAAAGATCAGACACTAAACAAGTTTCCACTGTAAACCAGAGCTCACTGAGCCTTACAATTCAGAGTACAAGAAAGACAGGGTGGCCCCTAAAAGCCCAGAGGAAAGAATGTGAGCGCTGAATCTTCATGCACCTTCGGCATGAACAGAAGTCTCTTCAAACTGGTTATAAAGCAACACAGACTCCAGTCGTTGTAGTAAGACACTGAAAACAAGAGAATAAACCTGGAACAATGCCCAATTCATCTAAATTATGCAGCATTACAGACCTTTTAATACTTTAACTTGTTTAATTAATTGTTTT
This sequence comes from Lutjanus argentimaculatus, assembly GCA_034769285.1. Classification (NCBI taxonomy): domain Eukaryota; kingdom Metazoa; phylum Chordata; class Actinopteri; order Lutjaniformes; family Lutjanidae; genus Lutjanus; species Lutjanus argentimaculatus. Next base: position 27,631,467 of record JAWZSL010000006.1, read on the forward strand.
TCTTCTCGTTAGGTGGCAAAGCAGTCTGGTTAAGAGATAATAATTTCATAAAGGTTATACTGACAGCATTTCTATTAACACCAACTGTATCAAAATGGCACAAAACATCAGACAAACTGGAAAACACAGCTGGTCATGATCGGACAGAGTGAAAAAATAAACTACAAATACTTTTTGAGTTGAGTTCTGTATCAAATAACAATCTTCATACACAGATTGTAACAGTTCAGAGATAAAAGACACCCAAGCAAAACTGAAAAAAAAAAGTGAACCTGTGCTGAATAAAACCACCACAGCAGCTACAGGCAGCTCCAAAAAACTACAGCAAAGATTGATATGATCTGTTACACAATAACCTACAGGAGCCTGAAACTGTACACCAGCACTTGGCCTACTTTCAGGACTCTGATATACACAGTAAACTGAGTCGAGTCAAGTTAAGTGCCTACAAAACTATCCGACATATTGACATAAACTATCTGACAGGCACCTTCGTGATCTTTTTATACAGATGTCACAATGTCACATTCATGCATACAAAACAATTGAGCCTTCCTAAGCTCCGCCCCTTTTTTACCTTTTTGCTCAAATGACACTTGAACAAGCTCGATACCTCGGTCAGCTTCCCAAATTTTGAGGATAATTAAAAGATGTTGCTGGGAAATCTATGAAAGCAAAGTATATTCACATCTTCAGTGTGCTAACATTAGCAGAACACTAGCTTATCTACACTAATAATTAGCTAGCTTGTTAGCCAGGGTTTTGCTAACATTAGTTAGCAAGGTAGCTGGCATTTTGCTAATATTAGCTAAGATAAGCTATGATGTGTCATGTCATTGCTATCGTTCTTCTTTAAGCTGAATGCATGATGGTATATATTACTTGGTTTGGTACCTACTTTTCAAAATGCATTGTGGGATACTTTGAGGCCACCATATAGGATATAATAATTCTCACTATACGTTCAGACAGCACAACAAAATGGCAAACTCACTATGTAGTGGACTGTATAGTGAGAATTAGCCTTTATGTTGATTTTACAGGATACAGAGAAAGTTGACAGAGGTACCAAGTTTGCTCAACTCTTATTGGAGCACAGTGCAAAAAGGGGTGGGACTTAGAAAGGGTCAATTATGCATAAAATAGCTCTGAAATATATCCCAACTTTATGATTGGTCCTTTCTCAGCACTGCACACTTATGTCAAAAAGCAATGAGTGCTTTTACCACAAACTAACATTACTTTTAATACTAGTACATCATTGGCGTATCAAAATCTAATAACATCCATTCCTTAAACGGATAACACAGATTTCTTTACAGTTAAAAACCCACCTGTACAAACCTGCATCAAATGTAAAAATGAGCAGAAAAAGACAAAAATGTGTGTCATGCACTCAGAAAAGCTTTGCTGCAGTCTTAGCATACACTACTTCACTGTTAAAGGAAATGAACATCACTCTCCAGTGTGTTACCTGTCCTTTCAATTCTGCCTCCACGCTGTCCATAAAGCACAAAGTGACCTACAGGATCAGTGATAGAGCGGCTCCCCATCATGCGGCCGCTGATACAGAATACTGACGCTGCCTTTGCAGACTGAATGTGCTTGTGACTGAGGCACAAATGGTGAAGAGCCGCTGTGTGCTTTCACTCATCTGAGGCCTCACAGAGTCTGTGAATGAGCTGGTAAACTTTTAACACTGGCTGGTCTTCTCCGGGCAGATGAAGCGCTCCTGGTCTTTTCCTGCCGCACCCATACCGATCTGCTTCTCCCTGCTGGTTTTGTCGTTGTGTTCCTGGGCGCTGCCGCTGTTTAAAGGATCCTGGAGGAGGCGCTGGCGCTCCACACTGTGCCACATGCCATAGCCAAAGTAGATCAGGAAGCCTAAGAAAAGAGTTGGACAAGATATGAAATACCAAAAAAGCCCCACTGGTTAAGATATCTTTGAAGGTAAATTTCAACATTTTGGGAAATATTGTGGGTATGTACCATAAATTGCAGTTTAGATAGAAATATAGGGGTTAGCTCTCATAAATACCCACCAAAAATGTACTTACAGCCAGAAAACAATTAGCGTAACTTAGCATAAAGACTGGAAACAGGTGAAAACAGCTAACATGGCTCTGTCCGAAAGACAAAATCCACCTACCAGCATCTCTACAGTCATTAACATGTATAAAAACCATCGTGTTGCAGTGTTGCGAGGTAGTTACATGCCAAATTATTTCTTGGCCGGGCGCAGTGACTTCTTGAAGTCTCCAGTGGTTGCTTGGCAACTTCATAGTGAAGACAAGATGCCACACATGAAAGAATTCCACATCGGGAACAGGATGGGAAGAAGACTGGAATTTGACTCCCATGTGAAGCTTGTTGTCGACTTATTTTTAGACTTAGTTGACTTATCTTTATTATCTTCATTTTTTCTGTTTTATGTTGCAGTCTGGTTAGGTTTAGCCACCAAACTACTTATTTAGTTTTAAGAAAAGATCATGGTTTTGGTTAAAATAGACCATTAACCACATATTACGAAGCCTTTTTCTGGCAGAAAGATATGAAGGCTAACTTTCCCATGTGAAAAGACACAAGGGAGTCACTGCTCTCAGCCAAGAATGAGGAGCTTCAAACAGAGCTGGGCTAACTGTTTCCAGATTTCCAGTCTTTATGCTAAGCTAAGCTAACTGTCTCTACTGTAGCTTCATACTTGACATACACATGAGAGCTTGATTGATCTTATAATCTATCTCTAGACAAAAAAAAAGTTGAACTATTCCTTTAAATATTCGCAGTGGGTCATGGCAGGTTGCAGCACTCACCCACAGCCATCCACACAGAGAAACGTATCCATGTGTCTCCACTCAGCTGAACCATGAGGTAAATGTTGACGTATATGCTCAGAATCGGCAGAAAAGGCAGAAGAGGGACCTGTGATGGCAACAAGCACACAAAAAACAGTATTTGTATCGGATGCAGGAGTCGGTATGAAAACGGTAGACTTAACGAGCTGCTACGCACCATGAAGGAGACCTTCTTGCTGGTCTGAGGCTGCCTGCAGACCATGAAGATGCAGCCGCAGAAGATGAGGAGACACACCGTCAGCAACGCCAGCACCCACACTTCCATACCAAGGATGGAGCCGATGTGGTAGGTGGTGAGATAGCTGAGCACGCACACTACCAGCACTGTGGTTTGAAAAAAGACACTTAATTCAATTATATCATGAAACTATAAGAGTACATTCAGTAGTGTGCAGATGTCCAACAGGCAAGAGATGGTGAAGCACCTACTGCAATGCCACCATAACTGCTGAGATTTAGTGTAATGGTATTACAACCGAGTGCCCTGGGTTCACCTAACTGTAATATAATAAGGAAAAAAAATAAACAGGATGGAAAGTCCAGACTTTTCAATTTAATCGTTGCTTATTTGGAACATTTTGTAATTTATTATAAGCAACAATGGTGTCTTTACAACAATATAGTAGATATAGAAATCTACATTTTTGGAGAAACTGATAAAAGCTGAAATTCTAAAAATTCGCATTTATTGCCTATCATAAGTTGGAGCCTGCGTGTCTCAGTGGAAACTGCAACTATGCAGAAAGTAAATGTTTTGTCATAGTGCTGATTAGATCACCCCATAACTGAATTTAATTCCAACAAGTGACCACGATCATGTTCAGTTTCTCGTGCTTATAACAAACCAAATGTCATGAAATTAAGTGAGTTACAGTTGATTTTTGTAGTGAAGTGAAGACACACTGCATTTGTTTACTAGCCAATCTTGAATGCTCCAATATGGCGGCCGTGCAGACGCATCACAGTGAAATACAGCAGCAGTCAATGAGGTACAATCAAGATGGCAGCAAAGACAACAAAAACAGGGGTTTACTCATCTCATATCATGCCTCACGTCATCAAGTACAGAATCGATGCTCTGGGTTTAAAATGAGTCAAAACTTTTTTATGTTTTTGACTCACGACAAAAGTCAAAATATGGCCTACAACAGACGGGATAAACCTTGTTTTTAGCATAGCAGTTGATCTGTTAAGAGGAGTGAGGAGTCTGCAGTCAGTATAAAGCAGAGAAGTGAATAAAATAGGTGTTTCAAGGTTTTTCGTATAAAATTATGAGTCACTGCAACCACTAGAGAAATGTGCACAGAAAATGTAAGACTGATCCCGGACAGGTCCCGTAGCACTTCAGATTAGCTGCCAACAGAACATGAACATGATCCAATGCACAGTAAAAATGACTTGCTGATAACCTGGCATGCTTACCGAGCACACAGATGGACATGTTGACCACACTGGAGGAATGCTCAGACGGTGAGGCAGGTGGATGCAGGACAGTCTGCAGGGTGGAGCTGCCGCCCTTCAGCATGTTAAGGTGGGACTCCGACTCCGTCAGGTCAGACTCGCCCCCCTCAGAGGACAGGTAGTCCCTCTCACCGGCGCCTGCCCGCCGCTCCAGGGCTCCATCTGGCTGGTACCTGGACCACAGAGACATCACAGTTTAAAGGTCACAAGACTGCATTTTGCTGAAGTTCAAGGTCACACTTCTGCAATCTGCAGCAAGATATTCAGTTTCTTCAGTGTCTCAAAGTACTGCCTCCTGTATATATTAAGAATATCTTTTATACAAACAACTTTTATTGTGAAATAGTTTAAGTTATCGTTCATATAAATCCAGTTTAAACCAGGTAACAAACACTGTGTCTCTTTCCTGCCGCTGTGTTGATGAGTAACCTTGGTGCAACCAGCAGAGCTGTACAGCACGTCCAGAGTTTAGCAAGTACAGAAAACTTAAGTAAACACCTTCATTCACTCAAGCAGCCACTTCACATTCATACAATGGGAGCATTCACAGCTCTTACATCACTAGTGTGATGCAACAACATGAGCCGTATGTTACAGCGAGGGGCTAATCATACCTGTGGGTTTTTGGAAAAGCTATAAGTGAGGCTGTTTCACAATGTTGCACAAGTAAGATTTCTTTTCTTTCGTTATTTTTAAATGTACCCACCTGAGAATGAGCACGCACACAGCAACCAGCGAGTAGGCCAGCAGAGTCCCAATGGACATCATGTCGACCAGCGCTTTGAGGTCAAACAGGAAAGCCATGATGGCTGGAGCAAGCAGAAAAATACAATCAACACTTTCACCTTTACAAAAACATGCATAAGAAATACTGGAGCAAAGATTTTTTTTACAAAATACACAAAAACATTCATTTACACCCACATACAGCTGTTTCCTTCAGATGCATCATACAACAAATGCACATGAAGATGAACAGATGCAAATTAAATCTCATGCAGACATGTTTTCACAACAATAAGAGACAAAGGAGCTAAATGTTTCCCCAGGCTAACAGCTGTAATCATCTCCATATCGAGTGTCGTTTGATGTGAGATACACGGCGGGGTTCCCCTCTTCTTGTATCTCAGCACCAGACTCCAGTATGGAGCTGATCTCAGCAGCTCAGTTCAAACACATCACAACATCACATTAAAACAAAGATAACAAAGAAAGCTCCCCTGCTCAGTTCTACCAGTTGCTCAGTACATGGCCTGTGCTCCAGCTCTACGTCTGCCCGTCACTTATGTGGGTCTCGGCCCCCCAACACCTGAGCACAGCGAGCGTGATGCAACAATGTACTGTACCTGGGTCCTACTGAGCAGGAAAGCTTTAGAAGTTGACATTTTTAATATTGTATAAACACCACACCAGTCCCCAAAGGCCAACTGCTTGAATTTCTTCTTTACTTTATCATTAAAAGTAAAAGAATATCGAATTCAAGTACAGAGTGCCTAAGTCATGTCCCTTCTAGTGGACCACCATGGGACCAAACTTCGGAAAAAATATGAACTGAAGTCAACGGTAAGAGACAAATTATTTTTTATCCTGTTTGAATTGTGCCACAAATCAAACTTGTGATGTTTGTCAATTTAAAAGATATTTTTTCATGTCAAGAAAGTCGCAGTTTGTCGTAAAACTGTTGAAGCATCAGACTGTGAGGGAACGTAATCAGAAAGACTAAACACCAAGAAGTCATGTAAGTGACACCAAGACTTTCTCCCTCTGAAAACTAACGTTAGCCACTGAAGCTACGATGCCGGTGTGTTTTTGAACCAGAATGTAGTCACACAACAACTGTGGCTGATGAAAAGACCAGGAGTAACTTTATAAAACACTTCAGACACAATAATGTTACACAGGGCAGTGAGATTACTGTTGATGACGTATATTGTATATTATTCATGGCCCAGTTCAAATGGAATTAAAAAATATTTGTCTCTCCTCATGGACGACCGTTCATATTTTTTCCAAATTTAGGTCCCATGGGACACACCAGAAGGGGGCGTGACTTAGGTGCTCTGTAAGTCACTTCACCTGACCCAAGACTAAGTTTAAGAGTAACACACCTTTGAGCTCCACATCACTGCACCACTGGAGGTCAGTAATAACAAGAATCAAAGGAGGTGTTAAGAAGCCCTTTAAATATCATCAAGTGAAATTTAAATGACTCGTGTTGAAGTTACAGTACTTGAGTGAAGAGGAAGATCACTTATGTAGTGATTTCAATATGAATACAACCTCTAACCAAGCCCACCTTCAAATTCAAAGACAAATTTAATATTATCTCCACCTTATTGCCTGTTATCAGCACAAGTGTACATCAGGCTAAACTGTAACTCTTACAGTTTTTTTTTTATCAATGATTTAATTATATGGAAATAGATTAAAAGGAAAATATGTTTATTTGCTTTCTTGCCAAGAGTTAAACGAGAAAATTGATACTACTCTCAGGTCTGTGCGCTAAAAATATGAAGCTAAAACCTGGAAACTTAACAGTGATGAAGTGACTGCAGGAAGTCCAGCACATAATCCCCCAGAAAACCACAACTATTTTTTTCTTTGTCAGTTTTTGTAGGAATTAAACAAACAAGATATAAAGTGTTAATTTGTGTGATTTAGAGGTGCTGGTATAGGCATAATTTGCAACCCTTGCACAGAACCAGGCTAACTGTTTCCCCTCGTTTCCAGTCTTTGTGTTAAGATAAACTAACCATCTCTGTGCTCTAGTTTCATGTGTTGTTTGTTTGTGTAGAATAACACGTTGTGGTTTTACCGGAGGACAGGACCTATTTCTTGGTCCAGAACAGTGACTTCCTGTAACTTCATATTGCGCATACAGACATGGAAGTGGTGTCCATCTCACTCGAGATCTGTCCAGGAGCTAATTCTCCTTTTGTTTTATTCAGACAAGTGACTTAAAGCCAGATGGACTGAAGTGGTGAACAAAGATACGTCTTTAAAAAAATGTCCATAAACTTATCAGCTATGATTAGACTTCACACTGCATGTTTTTAGCCTGAGGCTAGTAGTTGGCCCTGGTATAGTTAGCCTCTTTTCACACACACATTGTTAGCCCAGGGTTAACCTAAGCCCAGGGCTATATGATCCACACTGCTCTTTACTGGTTCTGTGTTAAATGTCTGTCAGAACGTGTGAAACTCCGTTTTGCTGCCTTCAAATAGAACTCGTGGTTACGACACTTCTTGCACTTGACTCATGAACTCAGAGCTTTCAGAAAATCTTTACTTACGGGGTCGTGAATCCCACAAGAGGGGAGCGTTCACATTCTTGTGAACCTGGTAAACACGACCCCATTTGAAGGCAGCATGAGATAAGCCCCTGGGATAAGTGCAGCGTGAAAAGCACTAATGATGTGTTTAATGTTTTCTCACATGCTTTTGGAAACACCATCACCAAGTTTAACATGCAGTCACCACCAACACAACCCCAAGTCCACTGTACAACCCTGCGATAGGCGAGTCCTCGTCTCAGGAGCTTACCCGCGGTGGTGCCTGCCGCCATGGTGGCAGCCACAGGCGACTGGCGCTTACTCACTTTGGACATAAAACTGAACAGAATACCGTCCCGCGCCATGGCAAAGAGAATGCGGGGCAGAGGGAACATGGAGCCCAACAGGCTAGGGAGAAGAGGGTTCGTGGTTAAGTTGAGGGCGTTCTGGGAAAGAAAACATGACACCTGCACAACTGTGAGAGAACAACACGCGTATGTGGAGGGAAAACCTCCTAAAACTGGATAATTTAAAGCAGAAAACGAAAGAACCAAATGATTATCTGCATCTGCGTCTTTGACCGTGTCTGTCACAGTTGATTGGTGGAGAAAGATTAGCAGGAGTGATCTCACTGGACTGTCCCCGGCTCTCACCTGCTACTACACCGGAGGTCATAGTGGCAATGAGTGGGGTCTTCGTCTTAGGATTGATTCGGGCTAAGGCTTTGAAAAGCACCCCATCCTCAGCCATAGCATAGATTACACGAGGCATGGGGAATATGGAGCCCAGCAGACTGCATGAGACAGCAGAGACATGCAAGACCAACACGTTAGTCGAGAGCCCCAAACACACACACACCAACACACACACACACATGTTTACACCTACAATCACATCATCAAAGCTTCAGAGCAGGATTTAAGTCAATGACCAAGGTTACATGCACAAAATATTCCAGTTTCAACCCTCTTTCCAAAAAAGACAATATTCCTATCTACATAACTGATGAAAATGAATATCCCACTAATATTTCCGTTTACATGCATCGATGCGTAATCTGATTATGGACAAGTGGAACGGCTGGAGCTGGTTGAGCCATTTTGCTTCTTTGTGTTAGAATAAGATATTTAAAAGTTTCCCACCAGTGGCGGACTTGTTCGACCGTGCAAACACAGCATTCCTCTTTCATTTTGAAAAGGTCGCCCTTGTGATATTTTAGCAGAACCAAAAACCTGTTGACATTGAAGTTTTTCATAATCTTTAAAGGCAGAGATGACCACAAACAGTCAGGAGGCCGTGTGTTGCTTGTATACATGTCCAAAAAATGCTCCTAAAACCTGAATAATACCAGCATGTCCCATATGTTTTAGGAATAAGTGCTAATTTGGAATATCCCAATGGAAATGACCCGTTTCAAATTTTGGAATATTGTCATATTTGGAATAATGGTGGAAGATTAGTGTGCACGTAAACTTAGTCAGTAAGTGTCTTTCTTTCCTGTTGGCATTTATCCCATTGCATCATTTTCTTTCATTTATTTTCATGAACTTAAATGACTGGACCGCAATGTAATGTGGCTGCTTCCAAGGGCAAAATACACATCACTAATGTCTTAAACAGTCAAATTATTATGTTTGAAAGTACATTACAGTTGTTCTTCTCAGTTTTGAGAACTGGTTTCCAGTTGAATTTAAAGGGATTTTCGGGTCCCTTGAGTAATTACATTTGCCAGGAGTGTAAACATTTAGTCCAAAGATATAAAAGTACCATAACTTTGTGTTAAAGCTTTTTCACAGCTGGTAGAAATTGTGAAACCAACCCCAAAGTAAACAGCCTAAACACTGCTTGCAGGCACTGACTTATCCAACATTTAATTGGTTCAAGTCAGATTTGATAATATGCACATGAATGCAGATCATGGGATAAGTTAGTGACTGACATCCTTGAGGATTTGTTGATGTAAAACTGATGCAAACCATCAGGGAAGAAAGACAGAATTAAGTCACACCAATATGTTGTTCTGAGAAAAACTCGCCCGCCTTATTCATGTATTTTACTTATAAATATCATATTACAAAGACATGCAGATATCTGGAAACAGAGAATTAAGCACTGCACCCTGTTAAGCAACAGCAATCAATCCAGTTACAAGACATAGACACGAGATATGTGGTCATCATTTTTGACCAGATCTCATTCACCATTATCACCCATTTATAGCATGCATCACTAGAAATGATCAGAAATTATAAATTCAGCTGACTCAAATCTAACATCTAAATGCTTTTGTCTACCAAAGATATTGATATTTTGTCCTCAACTTATTTTACAAAAGCAAATCCACATGTTACCTGGTAGAGAGGGCACACAGCGAGCCTGCAGCGACCACATATTTAGCAGGGCCCCAGCCCACATATTCAAAGGCCATGGGCAGAGGGCTCTTCTCATCCAGCAGGTAATAGGGCATCATTAGCGTGAGCGCAGCTGACACACCAAAGTACGCCAGGAAACACACGGTCAGCGACACCACGATGCCGATGGGAATGGCTCTCTGAGGGTTCTTCACCTCCTCACCTGTCGCACACACAGACACTCAGATATCTTTACATCGAGCTTTGATTAAATGAAATCACGCGAAATCACAACCTAACAGTGTTTGCTCAACAAAAATATAAATGCAGCACTGTTTTTTCTCCCATTTTTTGTGAGTTGAAGTAAACAACATCTAAAACCTCTTCTGTGCACGAAAGGTTTATTTTTCACAAATTTGTCGAGTTCATGTTAGTGGGCACTTCTTGGCCAAGATAATCCATCCATCTGACAGGTTTGGCATCTAGAGATGCATTTGATGTGCAGTTTTATCTGGAAAAAAGATATTTATTAGGGCACTGAACTATGGCTATTTCAGGTAGGACTACAGGTACCAAAGTCATGACCCGCCCTACTCTGCTTCTGATTGGCTAGTGCTCATTGCCTTTGTTGTTTGGGTTGTTGAGGTTTAGGCATGAGGAGTGATTAGTTAGGGTTAGGTGAAGAATATCAGGGTAAATCGAGGCACGCTTCTGCAATAATCCTCCATATTGCCACAACTGTCTGGGGGATGGATTATGGAAATTTGTGGGAAAAAAAACTGAGAGAAATAAACTTTTGTGTGCACAGAAAAAGTCTATGATCTTTTACTTCAACTCATGAAAAATGGGAGCAAAATCAAAAATGGCGCATTTATATTTTTGGTGAGTGTGGTTGTATTAACTACCTGTAGTTGCAATGCAGTCAAATCCAACAAAAGCGTAAAAGCAGGTGGCAGCTCCGGCTAACGTCCCACTGAAGCCGTAGGGCAAAAATCCTCCAACTCCGTAATCACTGCTCACGTTGGCTGTCACTGACAAGTTCCTGAAACACAGTAACGGTCATTTCATAACTACATTTGCAGTTAAAAATGTGAGTGACATGAAGATGTGAGGACTACTGGTGCCCTGAATGTTTGACAGGGAGCACTGCATTAACAGAAGCACACGTCATACCTTGTTACTATGGTGACATTGATGAGGGATTCCTCCGTTATCTTCCAGTTGTGCGTGTCTCCTTTGACAAAGCCGGAGATGATGACGAACAAGAGTACGAGCACGTTGATAGAAGTGAAGACTTTATTGACCCAGGCTGACTCTTTCACCCCGAACGACAGGAGTCCTGGGAAAAACAAAAAGGCAGCAGAGGTCAGTTCAGCCATGTGAGATTTGTTCTGGTTTAAAATCCCAGCACTGCTTTGAGAAATATCTGATCTGTTTATGCACAATAGTTACATGTCAGATAATGTACGTTCACATAGTCGCATAGGTCTGGCGTTTTTAGACATTTAATGCGGAAATGTCACACAATATAACTTTAACTTTTTGCCCTGATGATGACGCTAGATGAAAAAGCTTGGAGGAGGATCACAGAAGTTGTTGCAGTTTAACCTGGGGTGAATATCATGTTACAGGTAAAGTTTAAAGGGTGTCTGAGTGCGTGAAAGTGTTGAAAATCCGCAAGCAAATCTAGTGTACTAAATACGCTCCTGAAAGAAAGGTGTTTAATGATTTATGGTGTTTTGGACTACAGCAACGCAGAAGGATAGTTATAAACCTCTTTTTGCAAAACAGGAGCTTATCTTTTTTGTGTTCTGTTTTGCTTTTATGGACAGATATTGCATAAGTTCTACATCTGTGGTCCATAAAAACAACGAAACAAAAGTGGATTGTTTGTGGGTCACGCTGACCTAATGTGATCATTTCACTGGCAGGCCAAAGGATGCAACACATGATAAAGTTTTCAGCCCGGGGATCATAAAGGTGGAATTTAACCAAAATATGTCCAGTTTGAATCCCTGGATTGTTATAAATCTGACCACGGGAAATTGATGGAGAACTCTCCAAGTGACCAAAAGCTACTGACAATACTAAACCCTCAGCTGCAACAGCGGAGCTTCTCAGTAGCCTGAGGTTGTAAAGAAACTGGGGTTTGCACTGGGCAGTTCCCAGCTGTGATTATATGCGACTGTGGGAAAGAGAAGCAGGGTGCTGCTGAAAACTAGCGGGATGATCAGGAGATTTTTATAAAGGAAGGGGTGAATGTGGCTCCCGGTGGACTGCCCTGCCCTATTAAACGCTTATCACACAGTGTCATGCCATCTCTTTATTAGATTATGCCAGCTGTGTCTCATCAAAGTTGGCTGTTTTAAACAAAATGTACGCATCTTAATTTCCGTTCTTTCCCCGTGGACCCTGTGCATACATGTTATGACTCTCAGCCTTTATTTGCCAGTGCCTCACCAGAAAGCAGCAGTATCAGGCAGACGGCGAAGAAGTCCGGGTACTGAGCCAAGCCGGGAGAGTTCATGCTGAAGTAGGTTTTACAGAATATCTCGATGTGTCCTCCTATCATCTCATCAAACGTGCCGCTCCAGGCCCTGGCAACTGAGGAGGTACCTGTGAGAAACCAATAAACAGACAGAAGAATCAGCATCTTCTTCCAATAACATACACTTTGAAGTAGAGCCCGACCGACATGGTACTTTTGAGATTTTTGAGATCTTAGAGGGGAAAAAAATCCACCCATAAACCAATATGGTGGCTGATAAAGTGAATATTTGAGCTGGAATGAAAATAGACCTTTTCTTTGTGGATTGTGCAATTTTGCACCAATATGACTATGCAAATGTACTCAGAATGATATTTTCTTGAACAAATAACTTTATTAAAGCATATTTAGGTTAATGCATTGCATAATGCATTGTCAACCAATTCTAAAAATGAGCACTGAGCACTTTATTATCAGTCAATTACTGACCATTTAAAGCTTCTACAAGGAGGTTTTAACTGACCATGAAACAGCCTCAGTTTATCACTGATGTTGCAACATGACCAACATAAGTTAATGAGACCATCTGTGATCATCTTCAAATCAGATGAAACAGGCCCATGTTTACATTTTCCCAGCCAAAGTTACAGTGAGTAGTACATTAGTCAGTTAAAAGGAAGAGAGAGGAGATTTTTATTCAGATAATCTTATTTTTGACGTTATACATGGTGGTTATTACTTTGGAAACACAATCTCTTTTGATCACAGGGGGCTCAAAAATCCACAACATATAAAAAAGTTTTAAATAAAGAATAAATGAAAATAAAACATCAGTATTATTTTAACTGTGCCAGTCAACTGAAGGCAGGTTGTAAAACAAGAAGCGTAGCATCTTGACATTTACACCTGCCAGGGAGCTCCTCTTGTCACCACCAATGGTCCCCGTTGTGCTAAATCTAAATCACTCCAAGCATTGTTTTATGCATCATATATTCAGTAGACAAGAAGTTTTCATATCAGAAATCTTCCACACCTATACGATATATCTGTGATCAGCCCATACCGATATGTCAGACGGGCTCGACTTCAACGATTGTCTCTAACTTACCAATCACATAGGAGAGAATGAGGTTCCAGCCAGTGATGAAGGCCCAGATCTCTCCTACAGTCACGTAGCTATAAAGGTAAGCAGAGCCGGTTTTGGGTACGCGTGCACCAAACTCAGCATAGCACAGGCCGGCCATGACGGAGGCCAGGGCAGCAATCAGGAAGGAGATGACAATGCTGGGGCCTGAGTCGCCCTTGGCCACCTCACCAGCCAAGACATAGACGCCGGCGCCCAGGGTGCTGCCCACCCCGAGGGCAATAAGGTCGACGGTTCCCAGGCAGCGGCACAGCTTTGAGTCCTCCAGGCTGCTCAGGTCAACCACTTTCCTGCGCACCAGGGAGCGGCCGAATGACAGAACCTGCTCCAGCATGTTGACACCTGCTGACAGAAGGAAAGAGAGAAGAAAAGACTGAAAATACCTGTGTAGCTTAGGTCTGACCTAATTTACTGTGTGAAAAGAAAAGAAAAAAACTCAGAAACCTTTTACTTCCAGTCAGGGCATGAACTTAAATGACAGGTTGAACTGGATAAAACTGGTTAAAGGGACAGAACAACCCAAAATATGAGAGAGCATATTTTACCTCTTACCTGTAGAGCTGATCTTGGCCATAGAGATGTCTGCCTTCTCTCCAGTGAAATGGAACTAAATGGCAGTCAGCTTGTGGTGCTCAAAGTGCCAAAAAATCCACTTGAAAAATTTGTGTCTCTAGAGATCATGACCTGATTACTCAAGATACTCCACAGACCTTGTTGTGAGCAGTTTCATGGAATAGTTCCATAGAATACAGTAGGATTCTACAACAGAAAGAAAGCTGTTACCACATGAAACTTCTCACAAGTTCTCTAAATTATCTTGAGTAAACGGGTTATGATTTCTGGAGAGAGAGATTGCACCACAAACCAAGTGTCATTTAGTCCCATTACATTAGAGAGAAGGCAGGCATCTCAATGGCTGATATCTTCAAAACTCAGCAACTTGAACCAAAACATTCTAGATGGATGAAAAGTGCCACAGGAAAAGGAAAGAGGAAAAATATGTATTTTTGATTTGGGTGTGAAATATGCACATATTCATGCTCTGTGGGTAATTTGATTGTAGGGTACAGCATGAGGGTCTCTAAGGTGCAGAGACACGCATAAATAAGAAATATTATTTGAAAAATCTCAACGAGTCACAGTGCAAGAGAGGGGACAAAATATCAGCTAGTAGATCTCACCCAGTCATTACTACTGTTCTTTACCTCCACGTCAATATTTGCACTTTTTAAACATTCAATAGGAGGTACAAAAGCTGTTAAACCACAGGTCAGGCATGTGAACACAATGCGTTTTAACTCCACCTGCTTTGCATACAGCTCGTTCTCTTGAAAAAAAAAATGCTGAAAATTCAGTTGCATAACATGTGAGGCTGAAACAAAGGTGGCGCGATGACGAGAGGGATCTTAACTCTACAAACTATGACGTGCATTTTAGGAATGCCGCCAAGTCCTATGGCCTGGTAAAGTTCATACAGTGGCGTCCCATTAAAATCTATTGTTTGGGGTTATGGTGCAGATCTAAGTGCTCAAAGAGCTGCATTCATAAGGGGATCATGAATGCACCACTATGACACAATAACGACATTCCAGTATCTCTCTTTACTAATTACTTTAAAAAGAACAGAAAAAGACAAACTGCAGCGTCTTCTTTGTTTTCATTGTCTCATCTCTAAAAATGTCTCTTTTCATTAGTCAGACCGCTGAGGTCCCCTGCCTAAAATATTTGCATGAATGCAATATGATAAAAGAGGAACGAAATATTCCCGCTGTGCAATGATGAATAGTTCCTAGCTTGCTTTTGAAGTTGAGGCTTCTTCTTAGAACCGACACTTTGCTTATCTTGACCGTAAATTAACACTGACGACCGTCCAAACATGCGTTGATCTCCATTTCAGTGTGCTTTCTTAGACCAAGAGAAATGAGTTTTGGATGTGACAGCTCATTAACATCACAATGTGGGCTATTTTGCAGCTTCTCCAAGAATACAGTGGATGAAAAGTTTTCAGATTCAGATTTTGTGACAGTTTTGGAAACTGAAAATACAATTTGCTGTCATTTGTACACAATTAACCTGCATCTAAGGGTGCAGCTAGTGATTATTTTCATCGTCAATTAATCTGTTGATTATCTATGTCATATGATTATATATTAGTGTCAAAAAAATGGTGAAAAATGTTGATCAGAGTTTCCCAAAACCCAAGTAACGTCCTCAAATGTCTTGTTTTATCCACAACCCAAAGATATTCAGTTTGCTGTCATAGAGGAATAAAGAAACAAGAAAAAAAATCACATTTAAGAAGCTAGAATTAAACAATTAATTTAATAGTGGACAACCAATCGATCAATCAACTAATTGTTGCAGCTCTACCTCAATGATTATTCACTGGGTCATGTGTATTTAACATTGCACGGTGACTGCAACATCTAGGTCACATCTTAAACTGAACATGTTGAAATTCTCTGCAAAGACTGCCAGTTTCAGAAACAACACAGCTGCTGCAAAACTTTGATAAATGCTATCATTAGTCATTCTAAATTCTTGCAGAACTACTGTGGTCTATGTTACATTTGGTCTACTCCCTTAGAGACATGTACCTACCTGTTAGAGTGACACTGTGTGGGATATGATGAGTCTGAGATGAGACACAGAAAAGAAAAGCCTGGTTAGAAGTGTCTGTGCTTTTCTTCCACAGCAGATCAGCTGCACATCAAGCACAGGTAAAAGTCAAATAACATCCACTGATCCCATGAACGGCTGCCTTGAAATTCCCCTTCAGCACTCTGCTCGACACTCATTCATATGCTGGCATGTACACTGTGCAGAGCAGTGCCTTTACGCCTCCCCTCTGTCTGTCCCCAGTGTTTCTTCATAGGATATGCACTCAACTTGCCTCCTAGTCCCGCCGCGGCCAGGGGAGTGACGTCCCGTGAGCGGGGAGGCAAGAGGGGGAGGAGGGAACCTCAGGGAATTAGGGTCGGGGGGCGTGTGGGGGGCGTTTCACCTCCTCGCTTGAGGTTTGGGGGAGTTAAACTCTGTGGGGACAACATAAGCTCTCATCCTGGGATCACACAGCAGGACAGAGAGAGAAAAGAAGAAATCTTTGAGGTATAATTAGTGATTTCTAATGCACACTCAGGCCAAATAGATCCCAGCTGCCCAGATGCTTACTGACTACTGATAAATGGTTAGGCAACTGGCATTGACAAACACTGAGGCAGACACTTGTGTTTACCCAGCGCAGCCCGCAGGAGTGCTGCTAAAAGCATGTGTGCTGATTGGTCAATGAAGGGTGGACAAGCTGCAGTACTGGTGGGTTAAGTCCTCCTAATGGAAGACAGGTATTGCTCAATGTTCTCTGAGCTATTGGACCCATGGACATTACAAAATCAATAACACAGCTCACTGTGGTACACCACCAGAAGCCTGGCATCTCCACAGCAACTTCAGTTACAAGTCTGAGCTCTTGGAGGGAATAAAAAGTCGAATTTTTCCATCAAACACTGCCTGCAAATTACAACCAAGTTTGAGTTCGCAGTGGAGGAAATTTGTGCCAGGACCAGCTCAAACCAGCTTGAGACCTCAGTGGGAAGGTGGCAGCTGGCTGTTAGAAACACCGTCCAATCCACAGACCAGAGACTCCATGGCATGACAACAGCCAGCTCTCTCTCAGTTTGACCATCCAGCCAAGCAGCCAAATATCATGGCCCATGGCCCACTAAACCTTGGCTACAGAGGCTGATTATCTGACCTGCATGTTGATGAGAAAAGCCAATGCTGGGCAGACTGGAGACACTACTGTTAATGCTGGCTGTTTGCCTTAAACACACACACACACACGCATTTATCACGAAAATGGACCTAAATAAATTCTGATTCAACACAAATACAGCCCACAGTTTGCACCAACAAGACAATATGGCTCCCATCAAATGACTGAGAGGCTTGAAAAATAATAATTTTCTGCAATGTCATGTTACAGCAAACTTTGCCCTTCATGGTTTAACAAAGTGCTGTTGTGCACTGAGGGGCAAAATGCAGTGAATCAATTAATCTGGTGGATCAGGTAATCAGGTTAATTACAATTACAAAAGCAACAACAACAACAAAAACATAGGCTAATTGTTATTAATCAGTACAGATGTGTTTCTGAGTATTTATTGTCATATGAGCTACACTATATCTGGAAGCACCTTTTTACATAACGATCTATCGATTAGCTGATTACACGTCCAGTGTGGAAGATTTATGGGGATCTTTTGGCAGAATATGACAGAAATAGGATATAAATTGTATAATAAAAGTATGTTTTCATTAGTGTATAATCACCTGAAAATAAGAATCATGTTTTCGTTGCTTGAAAATGAGTTGTTTATATCTACAGAGTCTGTTGTAACAAATCAGTCTCTGAAATTATGCCAGAGTGACCTGGCTCAAGGTCACTACACCTTGATAAACTCAATTATAAAAATCACTTATCAACAATATTTCAAAGTCAAAAATAAAGATAAAATCAGGACTCAAAAATCACTTAAGAACAGCCTCTGTTATAAGAAGTTTTACTGACTTCTCTGGTGCAGGAAAAATCAACAAACTTGAGCCAATCCCGGGATTGAACTGAAGAATACAGCTTTATGCTTCTTATTTTATACTATTTGGAGACTCTGAAGAGTCTCCTCCTTCTTCTCACATTTCAACTTGCATCCAATCATACTTGTGTATGATTTTCCGGTGTTCTGGGTACTTTCCACATTCATCATGTTAATTAGTCTCTTCCACCCTTGGGTCTGATCTGTTTGGCCATTCATTTTTTAAAAAGAAATTTATTATTGGAATATTTTAACTCCCTGGTATCAGTATTGGCATCAGCCTTAAAAAAAAATCCAGCATCAGGTGAGCTCTAGTTTCTACAGCAGCCCAGAACAGACAACTGGCTTTAGAAATGGCCTTTCACGGCCACTGTTGATTCTCCTACACGCTTGGAAGAGGAGGATCAGACGAAGTGTTTGTAATTTGCAAGCTCACCTCTAGATGCCATTAAATCCAACACACTGGTTCTTTAATTGGGACGATTATCCGCCATTTTGAGACAATCGACAGCAGCTAATGAACTCACAAAGCCAATAAAAAAAGTCTGCAGACGCATCTGCAAGCAGTCTCGTCAGTGTGGCTGCTGTGGAACGACGTTAGCACTCCCCCCTGTGGGAAGGTGGTGAAAAAAGTTAGTTTTGAGCTTTTCTAGATGCTAACATGTTTCTTCCATCCTAAATGACAGCAAATCTAATATAAAACTGTTACTGGCTAGTGTTAAATCTATATTATGTTATAATATCTAGAATAATGCAGTTGAATTACTTCACTTCTGACACAATGTACCCGCTCTCATTTAAATATCACTCACATTCTGAAACCCACAGGGTAACCCAAAGTATTTTACTATTTCCTTAAATAATGAAAAATCCATCTAAAACAACAGGTTACTGGCTAAGATTACCAAGAATATTAGATTGTAATGCAGATGTAATAATGGAATTATACATGACTTTGCTTTGTTTTGATATTGGTATTGGCAGCCGTGCTCTTTAAATATCGGCATCAGCCATTGAAAAATCTGTATTGATCAATTACTACCTTTTAATATATTACACATTTTTGTAGCCCTTCATTTTATACCTATGATTAGCATTGTTGGAATAATCCCATAATGTCCTCCTGGACGACAGAAGTACTTGCTTTTGGAACGAACTGAGTTTTTTCACATGCAGCAGGTAGACACTGTAACCATGGCAAGGATGGAAAGGAGTCACCGGCTCGCCGTGTCCCGCTGTTGACATGCGCTAATTCTGTGAAGCCAATTGAATGCATTTGCCCTCCAATGGCTGAGTGACCTAGCTTCAAAAACGTGGATATGGTCAACAGATTGAGTGGTGTTTGCCTTGCAGACACCGGGACTGCTCGCTCCAGTTAACACTGGTGTCACCAGGAAATGTTAGAGTGAACAATTACTGATAAGGCAAGACAACAGCTCTGAGTGGAATCAAGACAGCAAGAGTGACCTCCAGATTAAAACCAGCAGCCTTTTGGTAAAGACGATACTTAGAGTATGTAGTGTACCAAAGTTAAATAAAGGACAGGGCCACAGATAACATGGGGTAATGGACAACAAGGCCGTCCATTCCCTTATGTGAACTCTTAATTCAATAAAGGCTAAATAATTAAACATAACCTATGATAAGACACTGCCAGATTGGACATGAGGAAATTCAGTGTAAGACAAAGAAAGTTTAGGTTAGAAATGTATATAGGAGGCCAGTATTAGCCACGGTTTACATGTTGAATTCAATCTAAGCCTCCTCATATTACATTTTAAGAACAGTCTGGGGACTGAAGCCTGAAGATATTACCTGTTCTTAGTTTGTCTTAATACTCTTTTTATTAGATAGGAGGATGAAGCATTATCTATGGACGGATTAGTCCTCTCCCTGCTCTGCTAAAAGTGATTTCCTGTCTCTATCTAGGTCAGTGGACAAACCTGGTTCAGTACTCACAGGTTTGTTTGTAGTAGATCTAATTCTACCACATTTGCACACATTTCAAAGTAATACAATGACCTCTCGTGTTTTAGGAAACTGCTGCAGCCAAAGGTTTGGGATGTAGGTCGAGGTACAGATTAGTTTACAGTATATTGAACTTTTGATTTAACACACTTGGCAGAAGTGACATATTCCTTTGAATATGATCTGTGACGTGATGTCCAAGAATTTTTTTGGCCTGCGGGTTAATTGTGACCTCAAGCTGACATTGCTCCAAGTCCCTTGGGAATCTTCGACTTCCAAAAACAAATTCCATACCGAGGAGGCTAAAGCGTGGTTTACCGTCAAACTGGCTGATATGCATGGGGGATTTTACAGATTTACAACCCTAAATAAATATTTGGTTTCAAACCTCCCCTCTGCTCTGTCATGGTTTTTTCATATCTTTTTTTTTCCTTTTATATGAGGCAATTTCTCTTTGGCACCAATTACACCACCGGCGATAAGAGAGACACTAAACATGAACAAATATCAGCTCAGTCATCAAGGCTGGATTGTCTTAATAAACATGCACATTAAATGATTGCTCATCTGAACAGAAGTAAGTTATCTGAGCTGTGTGATTTTATTGGAACTGAATAGTTTTTATAATCGTTGGACAATGAAGCTTTTTGTGGTTCCTCATGCATGAATGCAGCACAGTAGGAGAGGGCGTGCAGCGAGGCTGCCAGGCGTCAGTAAGTCAATCACTTCTGCTTAGTTTAACTAACTACTTTTATTGTTTTCTTTCTGTCTACTGTCCTGCAACAGATGGCCGCTCTGCTCGCTGGAAATACTGCTGAATGAATATAAAAATACATTTGGTACAACTTGCTAAAACCATGAAGATGTCAGAGGAATTTGATAAACTAAAATATTTACAGATAAAATGTGTACACACCCAGTTTAAATCTTGTGGGATCTGTCTGTGTTTGCACTGGGGAGCTTCTCAAAATAGCTTTACGCTCTGTTTAACAGTGTGACAATCACTTAAGCAAACTCCAGCTATTTCATGCTCAGTGCCAGAATGTGCAATGCTGTACTGTAAATTTTGCCTTTAAATATCAGAACAATAACATCTGCTGCTGACTTTGTAAACACACCCCTCAACATCTGCGCTGGCTGCAAAATGAAAAAAAAAAAAAAAAAAAAGTTGGCCAGCCACATGCTATCTCAAATCACAGAACTGTGCCTCTGAATCTGCCCAACTGACAGCTTTCAAAACAGTGCTGTGGCGCAGACAATGAGAAAAGCTGTAAAAGAAACCAGAAACAATTTAAAGTTTTGTTTCAAATACTGAAATTCTCAGCTACTGAAATTCTGCCCCAAAGTTTTCACTGCAGTGAAAAGAACAGAGCAGAGCTGATGAGCATCTTTAAGTTTGTCTTCATCATGTTTTTTGGTAAGAAAAGAATTTACTCATTAGTCCTTCCCTAAATATACCCCAATGGAAAAGCTTATAAGAGAGGAACCGAAAGGCCAAAATGCATTAATGAGACTTCATTTAAAAGATAACATCTTCTAGTTTATGAACATTGTTTAGCATGTGGCCAACAATACAACCTAAAATACTTTTTGAATAACAATAACTAGGACAAAGACTTCCATCTTTACCATTTATGAGAACGTTTTGGTCACTACACATAAGTCCCATCAAAGTTTAACTCAGCATGAAACTCAGCAGGTCCAATCAGCCAGACCAGATGAAACCACCTGTGACCACAGGGTCTGACAGCTTTGTGCATCTAGTGTTTTTGTTGTTTGCCTGCAGTATCGTGGGTCTATGACTGACTCTTAAATGCTGACAGTCCAAAGAACACTTTGAAAAAATGTAAAACTATAAAGTTTACAAAACAGACATTATATTAACATTAATGCAAAATAAAAAATATAAAATTTCTTTTCACAGCAGGAATGAAATAGTCAAGTAAACACAAGTGTTACCAACGATACTAATTAAAGTTCTGTTCCATTCAGGCCAAACAGAGTCGGGAGGCTGCTATCGTGCATGTTAGTCCACTGGAAAGGTTCTGTTACACTAAATCAGTGTTTTCAATCTGGTCTCAGGCCCCTGCCTGCATGTTTTAGATGTTTCCTGCTACAACACATCTGATTCAATGATGAGTCATTATCAGTTCTGTGGAGCTTGATGATGAGCTGATCATTTGAATCAGGTGTGTTGGAGCAGGGAAACACCTAAAACATGCAGGGCAGGGGGGCCTGAGGACAGGATTGAGAAGCATGCACTAAATGGAGTTGGACCTTTTTTGCATACCAAAAAAAGGAGAGCGGAAATACAATGTAATGTAAAAAACAAAACAAAAAACAAACAAACAACAAACAAACAAAACAACAACAACAAGGAAATAAAAACATACTGCTCGTCTGGTGTAATCCAAGTCTCCTAAAGCTCCAACATGCCAAGCTGACTTAAAAAAATGTTATTTACATCATTTTTAGTCTAAATCTTCACTGTAGATCCTTCGCTTGGAGCCACATTCACGTGCACACTGTCTGAACCGGGTGGGTGTGTTGTGTTGGATTATGCCAGATGAGCAGCATGGAGGCATTTTATGTTTTTTTTTTTTTTTTCAGTTGTCTTTTTACATTTGAAAACTGGTCACCATTCACTTGCATTGTTTGGGAGATTCTGCATCGCTGTTTCCTGTGAAACTCCAGTAGTGTTTTGTGGACTAAAAAAACTCAACCCAACCGACCTTAAATCGGCATGAGGGTGCGTGCATAATGACTGAATTTTCATTTTTGGGTGAACTATCCCTTTAAATGCCCTCTAACATTTAACACAGGCCACAGCCGGGAGCTTGACGGGCTTTAGGACCCGGCGGCGCAGCTCCGGTGAAGACAGAAACAGCAATATTATGGCCGGTTTACCTGCGCGCGACTGACGAACTTAACCATTTAAGCCAATATTCAGCTCAGTGTAGTATTATTGATCACATGTTGTACTCTTGGTAGGTGTATTGAGTCAGGCTCAGTGACCACAGGAAGCTGCGGCTCATCGATCAGCTGCTGATGGAGCACATCCGACTACCAAAGGTAACCAACCGCGGTTCTGGCTGCAGAGATTACCCACAATTTCAGCACAATCTGTGCCTCCAGTGGCACTTCTACACCACCCGTCAGGTTTTATTTCAAATGATTAAACAAACAGGCTTAATTAAAGGGCGTGTGCCGCTGTGTGGGCCACGTAGGCAGACAAGGTCCTCCAGCTGCTATCAGGGTGTGTTTGTGTGCATATCAGTGCAGCAGACACATGAGTGCAGCTGTGTCTGTCTGAGCTGATCGTGCACAGAGGATGAAGCTGTTTCATGTTGATCTTCCTCTTCCTCTCTCCTCTTCCAGGTGGAGAATGTCAGGCTGCTGGACAGAGTCTCCCCCAGGAGGAGGAGGGTGGGCACCCTCTACCTGACTGCCACGCACACCATCTTTGTAGAAAACGAGGCTGGAGTGCGCAATGAAACATGGGTAGGCAACATCTCCGTGCAGTAAAGGGCCACAAATCAATCAGTTAGGACAAACATTAAAGGGACAGTAAGGATTGTTTTGAAGTAGTGTTCCATCAGTAAAGGTTTTGCCTAAAGTAGGTGGTGGTCTGCATGCACCGGTCAAATAAAAGTCAAATATCGACTCACTCCAAACTAACCAGACCCCACAGACGAAATGTATAAATTAATCTTGCAGACACGGGAGTTGCTGATCTACTGCTGCCTCAATCGGTTTGTTTGTTTGTGTTGTTGTGTGACTTATGTGTTTTAAAAGGTAAGTCCAGATTCACCAAAGTTGCACAATAACACAAACAAACCAACAGATCGAGGCAGCGGTAGACCAGCAGCACTGTGTTCTGTGGGGTTAACTTGCTGATTTTTTTCAAAGGAGTTTGGTTAGTTTGGAGAGGGCGATATTTGTCTTGTATAACAAAAGTTTCCCACCAGAAAACTGATTAACTGGTTGATTTCTTTAGGTGGATAAAACATGTTTTGCTGCTGACTGTCCACAGCAGTACATTTCTTAGTTTCCTACACTGACACTCCTGCTTTTTCTCCAAAATCTACTGCAGGTAATACATTGACTATGAATAAGTATCTCATACAACCCCACTTCAAAAATCCAAAGTATGCCTTCAAAGTGCAGTACATATTTAGATGCCAGAAGGCCTCAAATACACTGCAAGGCACAATGCAGAACATAGAGAGTAGACGATACATGATTTTTTCTTCTAGATTCCTCAGTCGCTATGTGCATCCATGCATCATGCTGTACAAGGTCGGTATTCATCCTTCATTTAAATTACCAGGTGCTTCACAGTTTGGTGTGCAGTGTGGAGAAGCAGTCCGCCTCAGCCTCAGGGTGTCCTCTAATCATCCACTGCAAGAACTTCCAGGTTCTTCACTTTGTCGTCCCTCGAGAGCACGAGTGCCATGACGTTCACCTGTCCCTGCAGCGTCTCTCCCAGCCAGGTAAACTGTTGTCATGTCAACAGAGGAGCCAGCTTGGAGATGCTTTTGTGCCAGTGAGAGCCAGAGAACCAGACCAGATCAGAAGATCAATATTATTGTTCAGTACTGGCTTTTTATAGCTGTCTTGGAGATAGGAATGGATACAAAAGTATAAAATATTATTTCTCAAGTATAAATCTTTGTTAGCCGAATTTGAGAGATCCTTGTTTACAGTGTATGAAACTAGATTATTCTAATAATCAATCATTTGAAAGTTTCTCATTTAAGATTTTGAAAAGTGAAAATTCTCTGGTTTCTTTAGTCTCTATGTCAGTTAACTGAACGTCTTTGGGTTGTGGCCAAAAAAAGGCATTTGAGGACGTCATCTTGAGCTTTGGGAAACATTGATCAAAATGTTTCACCATTTCCTGAAAGTTTATGGACCAAGCAAGTAATTGATTAAGCAAGAAAATGATCAACAGATTAATTTCTAATGAAAATAATCATTAGTTGCAGCCCTAAAAACATCAGGTGATAAGATGTAATGAGAAATGTTTTCTTCCAATTATTTGTATCAGTGCTGGCCTTAAAATCCAGTGTTGGTCAGGGTCTAGTTTTCATTTCCTTTGCTTTTGCAACACTTTGGTCCATCTAACTGATACAAATTTGAGGTTTTGAGCTTCGACCTGTATCTGTCAGCCAGCGTTGTGTCTTTCAGAGAGTTACGAGGAGCTGTACTGCTTCTCCTATAAGCCGAACGTTGACGAGGAGGAGAGACGGCAGGAATGGGACTTCTTGGACCTCAAGGCTGATTACAGCAGAATGGGACTCCCAAACTCCCTGTGGAAGCTCTCCCCTGTCAACCGACACTACAAGGTCAGTGAGCCGACGTCTACGACCAGTAGTACTGTTTTATCCTAATATGGACATGGCAGTAGTAACTTAGACTTCTGTTACTGTATATTATTTTCAAAGGTGAGCGACACGTACCCCGCTGACCTGTTTGTACCCGAGTCCGCCACACCTCCAGTCATAGTGGGGAGCTCCAAGTTCAGAAGCCGAGGCAGATTTCCCACTCTGTCGTACTACTCCAAAGAAAATCATGTAAGTTGACTGCATGCATTTTCTCTTTTTTTATTTTCATGTTTTCCTGTGACAAGTTCAGGGCCATGAATGGTGAAGTTTCTCAAACTCTGTGATAAACAGAACCAATCCCTGAGACTTGGACCCTGCACAGGAATGCTTTCTACAAGCTTCATACCATTAATGTTTCCCGAAAAATGTAGATAAGACATCGTATATTAAGATGTAAAATGTTACGATGACATTACTTCTTTTTTTCCCGCTTTGCTTGGACAGTTTTTGGCGCCGAAATGACTTATTAAAACTGGTCTGTCATCTTTAGCATCATCCTCCCTCTTTTTTTTCTCACAAAAAATGCCTGCAGGAAAGTGACTTTTGAAAGTTAAGTCACTGATGTTGAATTATTGATACTACATGTTTGATGTATTCAGGCCGTTTTTTTACAGTTTGGCAGTAAAAATGTAAAAAATGTTGCTGATTTGAAACCAGGTCTTTTGAAGTTTAGGAATAACAGAAATTGACATACAAACCGTCCATCAGATGTAGACGCTGAGACTGAATAAAGCGAAACTGGTGATGCTCTCAGTGGCACCAAAGTAGCCCACATTCCCTCTTTGGTTTGGTATAATTTGCTCTAATTGTGTTCAGCTGAAACTGACCTACGATGATCACATGGATTAAAGGCTTTCTTCTAATAGAGTTTTTGCCAGTAACCCAGATATGTGGCCATGTTGGAGGTATTTGGATGTAAATAACAATTGATTACACGCTGAATATTCAGTTACGGACAATTTTAGGCTGTCTAAACCACAGAAAAGTTCAGGAGAACTTGTGGAAGCTGCTAAAACTTACAGAGAAGGACTTGGTCAACAGAAAGGATGCGATATTTTGAGAAACTAAGCTCAATAGGTGGTTAAGATCAGTACGAGCTGGCGCCTTCATTTTGGAATGACCCGAGCCCATAGTGAGCTGAAGATCTTAAATGTTACAAAGGGTTTGAAGCCTACAACCACATGGTGCGTGGATGGATGAGAGAGGCACAGTATCAGCTCATCAGTGAAAGCCAAGGTTAGGTAACTGATCTTTATATTTTGGAAATTTAAATATCTTAAATAATTAAGATAGAATTAAGATATTAAGAATTAATATTAAAAGGATTTCGAGTCCAACCAGTCCAACTTTCTGATCAAAATGCTGATCTGCCATAAACATATAAACAATTAAAACATCTCTCTTCAACCAATTTAATAACAGAATCAATTGATAACAAACTAGTTTGTTAGTAGTCTGGTTCCAGACCTTTGAATCTGCCCACTCAACAGTTCAGTCTGATATCAGGCGAGTTTGTTCCTACACTGATCAGGAACAGTTGGGAGTTTGATGGATGATGATGTGCCTTGAAAACATTATATAATTTATAATGTCTGCTAAAACACAGCTAAGCTGCAGGGCAATATGCCGATTTGTGTTTGTGAGGATGAAGAGCAAAAACAGATGTCAAGTCAAGTCTGTCTTTTGCTATTTCAGTTTTTATTGATTTAAAAGACATGGAATAGGAAAACAAACAAACAAAAAAAAAAAAAAAAAAAAAAAAAAAAAATGAGGAAGACGTCCAAAAGTCCAGACTCGGTGAACAATGAAACAAAATGGAAAGACGACCTCTACCGTGCACTGGAGGGCTGTAGACATGAAATCTAAACAGACACTTTGTCACGTTCAACAGCGGTCCCATGAGGAGATGTCCATTCTGCCGTTAAATCAAAGATTGGATCAGGAATAACCCCGAACATTCATAATCTGTTCTATTAATCCCTGACTGGACAGTTGGGAGTGCTTTATGTGTGCGAGGTCAGCTTCCCAGGGTTGAGGGTTCAGTGTGTGGAGCTCAGATCATGCAAAGAGGCTCCACTCTGGTTCACGAGCCTGAAGGGACAATCACACAACCGTCTCTGGCCTCTTCCCTTGTGCCTCCTAAATGGATTTAATTTAAATCGAACAGCAAGGAAAGAAAGAGTTCTGTGAATTTGTGTTCACCCTGATTCTCACATGTTGTTTTGTTTGGTTGTAAATGTTATCTAAAGTAATAATTCACTTAAAATCGACTGTCAGGAACAAGTAAACATTCCCGTATGAAGCCTGAGTGCCTCTTGCCTCCTCCCAGGCTGCCATCTGCCGCAGCAGCCAGCCCCTGTCAGGTTTCAGTGCTCGCTGCCTCGAGGATGAACAGATGCTGGAGGCCATCTTGAGGTCCAACCCCCGCAGCGACTTCATGTATGTGGTGGACACCAGGCCTAAGGTGAGCCCTCTGTTCCTAAAGAACGGCCTGCGAAAATACAAGTCTTACAGCACTACGTTGTATGTTCAGGTGGGCTTTATTTTCCATACTGGGTTTTGCCAGCTGGACGTGCTCGCAGCAAAAAACTTCAAAACATCCTGGCAATGTTCTTGTTGAACCATGATCGATGTTATGTAACAGAGATTTCACCACTTTGAAATTATAAGGTTCTATCAGCATCGTGAGTGGTTTTTGAGATATTTATCTTCGGATTTTCATTCCAAATAGCAAAAATGATACGTAGAACAAGTTTCTTTCATACATGACAATGCCAGACATCCTAAATCTATTTTAAATTAACAATATCAAAATGAGATCAAATTTAGAAATGTAAAACATTCGGTTACATTGTAACCTTGGTTCTCTGAGTGAAGACACTCTCCAGAGGTCCCCGAACATATGGAATACGTAACTGTGTGGAGAGAGAGTCTCAATATGATAAGGAACAGAGTGTCTATATGTATGAGAAAGTTAAATTGAATCCTTTTTTTTATAATTTTAATGAGGTTATGTTTTATATCAGAAATGTTGGTTCTGATACACCAAAATATGTCTTGTTTTGGGGAAAAAGGAAAAGAAAAAATGGATGGATAAATGAAATTAGCACAGTGTGTTGTAATTAAGACCCTGTCAATTCACATGTTGACTATTTAATGACTTAGTCTGGCAACCAGGGAAGAAATTTTTTATTTTTCTGAAAAAACATATACCAGCCTCTGATGAATAAATGCTCAAATGCACCAGTTACTCAACAGTAAATCATTATTTTGCATCTGAAATCTACCAGCCACTTATGAATTTTATCTTTATTTGACTGGTGCTCGCAATTGACCCTTCACTAAGCCCCGCCCTCAGCTTATGTTGGAGTAGATGAAGACAGTTTAATCCATTCACCCCACATGTGCTCTTGTGTTTCATGTTTCTGAGAGACAACAGGAAGGAAGTCACCGTCCAGACTCGTGAAAAGCCAAGTATCGCTCTTCTCAGAGCCTCCTGCACATCTTCAACTTGTAGGGAAATGCAAAGCTTGCGAGCTCTAGTTATGGTTGCTAAGCTATGATTGGACAGTTGCTGTTTGGAGGTGGGGCTTAGCGAAGGGTCAAACCCCTCTCCGCTGGCAGCAAATGGCAAACACACATGGATAGGTTCAAGTTTTTTGAAGTTTATATGAACTTTATTCAAATCACATTCAATTTGTACTGCTATCCTTCATAAGACAATCAATCCTTGATGTTGAGTTTTTTTTTTTATAAACACCACGTTGTGTCCAAAAAGCATAAAACTTAAAAAAAACTCTTCACATAATGTTAATAAGTTGTCAGAATAAGAATAAGAATATGTGAATGACCCAATTTTGACTAATGACAGATAGAACCTCATGATTCCAAGGGACAATTCGTAATTTGCTCTTGAAAAATTATGTTCTGTCTCATTAGCTGAATGCAATTGCAAACCGAGCTGCGGGAAAAGGCTACGAGAATGAGGACAACTATTCCAACATTAAATTCCAGTTCATCGGCATCGAGAACATCCACGTTATGAGGAACAGCCAACAAAAAATGCTAGAAGGTAATTATCATGTCTTCTGAAATGAGTTCTCACACTGATTTTTTAAATTTAATTACCGTAGAGACAGCAGTCCATTCATCACCGTGCCAGAAATGTTTCACCACACCAGTGTTTGTGGAAGGAAATGTATATTTTCTAGAATTGGCTGTTTAAAGTCCGCTCCTTCTTCACATTACTAAAGCAGAGCGGGACCTCACGATACCCCTGTGGCTTTCATATGCACTCATGCAGGCTGGACTGTGCTGCAATCAGGCCTCAAATGAGCCCACAGGAGAATTTCTGAGTATTGTGCAGGGGTGCTCCTAGTAAGACTTTGAATCCATCTGGATTTTATTTCTGAGCTATTTTGGTTTCCCGGAGTGGACAATCCGGGACCTTATCCCCCAAAGAGAGACCGAGGGCGTGAGAATGATGTGATTTCAAGTCTGAAAAGTTATAGCTGTTCTTAGTTGTGATAACTCTTTGCCCCCTGGCAGCACAAGGGAAGTCTTCAAATGCTGGAGACAGCGCCTGCCCCTCAGAGCGCTGCCTGAATCTCTGTCTCTACCCGATTGCACACTTGAATAAGATTTGGAAGACCCCCTGCCTGGCAGCATTAGCTCCAACATTTCTTCAGAGTGGAAGTCTGCTCTGCAAAGTCTTACAAAAGGTTGTATGAACCCATTCACCTGCTCGCTCCCCTGTCAGCGGCCTCAGAGCGCTCTTACAGGTCAGCACACCGTGAAGTGTCAGCAAAAACCACCTTAATGAGGAGAGAGCACATGTTTTCATTCACTTCTCTGAAAGTGTGTCCATATTACGACTGTTTATGTGATAAATTGTCCTGAGCAAATGCAAAGTCATCTGAGGAGAAATGGGTTCATGTCACTCTGCCCCGCCACTGAACTTCAAATATTTATGTTGAACCCTGACGATGGAAAAATAAATTTAGTTTTACAAGATAAACAAACGTAATGCAGGAAGCTTTATGGTACAGAAATGGATCTGTATTTAATTGTCTGCCTTGCTTGTGTTATTGTGTTTGCACATGACTTTGTTAGTCTTGTTACTGTGTATTTTAAGATATGAATATAAGACTGGCTATAATAGCTGCTCTGTGAGGCTGCTTATACAGCGGTTCTTTTTAGCTACATGCTAACTCCAGTGTGCTATGTTCACAGTGACAATACTAACATGTTGATGCTCAGCAGGTGCAATGTTCACCGTCTTAGTTTAGGTGTTAGCATGCTAATGTTGGCTCATTAGCGCTAAAAACAGTACA
Organism: Lutjanus argentimaculatus; assembly: GCA_034769285.1. NCBI lineage: Eukaryota > Metazoa > Chordata > Actinopteri > Lutjaniformes > Lutjanidae > Lutjanus > Lutjanus argentimaculatus. The sequence continues at coordinate 27,662,314 of JAWZSL010000006.1, forward strand.
GCTGAGGCTGATGGGAATGTCATTAGTTTTGCAGGTATTTGGTCAAAGGGCGAATGAAGCACGAACTTGGCAGATTCATCTGGTTTCCAGGCTACAAAGTGTTGGACAAATGAAAAAAATGACCTGATGATGGTGCTAGATGAAAAGCTAAGGGATCACCTAAGTAGTGATAGACCGATCACTCCAGCCAGTTATCTGGCATTTTGGGAAATCGACGATCAAACCGATGTCTCGCTCACAAGGCCTAGAAACAAAAAATGTCTACAGACGCTTCTTCGGACAGCCATGTCAGTGTGGCTGCTGTGGAACAACGTTTGGGTTCCTGCATGTGAGTTTTGGGAAGGTGTTGAAAAAGTTAATTTAAAGCCCTGTACAATCACTCTCGTATATCCTGATGTAAACATTTGCCAAAATTTCCACAGTCACCATCGTCTTGTCTAAATGTTAGCACGTTTCGCCATCCTAAATGACGGAAATCCGATCTAAAACGGTTACTGACTAGCGTCAAATTGTCTAATGTAATGTGAATAACAGTCATGTTCTAAAATCCACAGCATAATGTATTAAAAGTATTTTTCTATTTTAGTGATTAATAAAAGTTCATCTAAAACAACATGTTACTGGCTAAGATAACCAAGTATTTTAGATTGTAATGTGCATGTAATAATGGAATTGTGCATGACTTGTCTTTGATATCTGCGTTATATATCAGTCATCACCCGCCCTGCTTTCTAAATATCGGCATCAGCTTTTGAAAAACCATATTGGTTGACCACTACACCTCAGCGATTAAAATTCATCAAGAGGGGAACATGAATGTCGGTGCCAAATATCATGACAACCCATTGAGTAATTTCACTCAAAACTGCAGATAAAGCTCATGCTGATGCAAGAGGAAAAGTCAGGAGATCGCCAAAGTCTGTCCTTGGGGGACCATGAATGTTTGTTCAGAATTTTTACCGGCATTGTCCTTATAAAGTACACACTGTTGCATGCGGTTTGCATGCAATTGCGACATAAAGACTTAATCATAATATTGTGCTTTGAATTTGTGTAAACGAAAAACTTCTGCTGCACAGAGAATTGTGGGTCAGAATAGCCAGAAAAGCAAAGTGGCTTGTATACTGCAGGATGTAGGAGGACGTCCTTGTATTTTTGCCAATCTGCATTTGACATACTATGTATTGGGACATACTAAATCCTTTTCTGGCATGCTAATGGTAGTATTGGTATTGGAAGTACCCTGAATGGCAATCCATCCAACACGTATGGAGCTATTTCTTTCTGGACCAAGTGAACAGACACCCGACATTGCCATCACTAGAGCCTCGCTGCCAGTGCGACTGAAAACACTGACTGGAGTCCAAATAAACCATCACATGAGAAGCTGAAGGAAATCTGTTCTGAAAAACAAAATATGCGAGTGTGACCCATATTTTCTCATGCCATGCACGCATTCCCTATGAATTCTTTATCGTGGATGTTTGTAGTGATGCGAGTGTGAGGTTTAATAAAGTCCAGTGATCAGGTATGCTCCGTGCTTCCTGCCAGTGAGACAGCTGTGTTGTGGTTACAGTGTGCGAGCTGCGTTCCCCCTCCATGTCCAACTTCCTGGAAGGTCTGGAGAGCTCAGGGTGGCTGAAGCACATCAAAGCTGTTTTGGATGCAGGCATCTTCATCGCCAAGGTCAGTCTGGAGGTTAATCCCCGCTGTCTGCCTCAGCACTGCGCTCAATATTAGCTCAGGTGTGTGTGAGTGTGTGTGTGTTGTATCCTGTGTGTGTGTGTGTGATGCAGATATTGTTTGTGTACACTGAGTCGCCTTTTATGAGGTACACCTAGCCAAAAACTAATGCAGTCTGATACATCAGTCCTGCAGTAAGTCCTTTAGGCTACACTCATTGATATAAATGGGTTGGACAAAATAATAGAAACACCTGTCAGCACCACTACAACTACAACAACCAACTACAGCCTTAAAAACATGAGTTATTTAGATCACTGTCCTCGGGCTGGGTCAAATATCATTAGCGACCTTTACCTCCCACATTATGCTTCTTAGACATTACTTGCTCCGAGGCCCCACCAGCCAGAAATTAAAGTTTGCATATGGTTTAGTCTGGAGAACAGCTATGATATGGGTCAGTAGTTCAACAGACGGAGGCAGGATTTGTATGTGAATCAGGGAACAAAACTGGTCTGACAACTGACTGAGAAGTATGATGCAAACAACTTCTCAAAGCAGATAAAAACAGGAACATGAGACCCAATGCAGAGTAATCACAATAGAGGCATAACATCTGTCGATTTCCTTAAACTTCAGCAGCTGTAACTTCAGGTTTCAGGAGATGACAATAACCACAAATGGTACAAACCAGATGAAATCACAACGTTTATTCATTGATAACTTTTATTCACCACTTGATTTGAAAGCACAGTTGTGAGTGGCCCAAGGCTCTATCTCCAGATCTGTTTATTTGTTGTGAGTCACCATGCAGCCTGCAGTTCTTCAGCAGGTCTAAAGTGGAGTGGTGTATCAGAGCATTTAAAAATGCTCTGTAAAGTTTTCTCATGAGCAAAAACGACAACAAATTTCTGTTTAGATTCAGTGTTTCTCATCAAAACCGATTGTGTGTATCCTTGAGGTCTAAATAACATGTTGAATTGACATTTCCTTCCATATAAGACAGATGATTAAAACATTTATAGATTTTTTAAAATTAGGCAACATTTACATCTATGTTTGCATACTAAAAGTGTTCTTCTTTCATTCCTCACACATTTTTACCGTTTTTTGTTGTTTTTTTTTCAGCAATGGATAACTGGCAGAAAATTCAGATTCATTTTTATCTTCAGATAAAAGTTCCAAAGCAGCTAAATAGAATTTTTAAAAAGTGGGAGAAAATTTGTTAAACATTCCTCCAACACGTTTCAGTACAGGGCCATTATCGGGTTGATTATGACTTTTATTAAAAGTTGCCAGTTTTAAAAATTGCTCCACTTTTGGCAACTGAAAATTATATTTTTGCCACATCTACCAAATAGAGCTGCAACTATCTTTTCTATTATTTAATAATCTACAAATTATTTTCATGATTAATCATTTAGTCTATAAAATGTCAAAATGTTAAACTGTGGAAAATGCAAATGCTCATAACGATTTCCAAGAACCTAAACTGGCATCTTCAAATTGCTTCTTTTTCCCACCAACAGTCCAAAACTCAAAGACTTGGTGCTCACTACAACTTACTACATATATGACAAAGAAAAGTAGCAACTAATTTTCTTCAGATCGACTAATCATTCCAGCTCAACTAGCAAATAAATGTTGGGACTTTCTGGTTACAGTTTTAATCCTAAAATTTGCACTTTGTCTACAGTAGATGTTTCTAAATGTGTTATTTTATCTTGATTGTGCTGTGGCACTGCACAACTGTATATCTGTGTGTTTGTGTGTGCAGGCTGTTGCAGAGGAGGGCGTCAGTGTCCTGGTCCACTGTTCAGACGGTTGGGACCGCACTGCCCAGGTGTGTTCGGTGGCCTGCGTGCTGCTGGATCCGTACTACAGGACCCTCAGAGGACTGATGGTACATACTGAACCTTTTTCTGCATTTATTGTATTTATTTATTTCTGTAGAACTGGATATGTATTAACTTCACATATCCAGCTCCATTCTGACTGATAGTAGGTTCATACTGGACTCATGAGGCTCGTTTCTTTGATCAGAAGGATTTGCGCAAGCTAACTTGGAATCCACTGAGCGCCACTGTGGGAAATAAATCTAATAGAGAAGGCTTTTGGGAATTGCCCCTGAACTCAGAGAAAAGTGACCCCACACAGAGGGTGAAGAGGTTCAGTTGGTCTGCAGGCTTTAACTGCGCTACAGTTTGTCTGAACCTTCCCCCTGAACCTCAGGAGACACCGAAATTCATCATGTTCACAAACTCTCACTGTGCACATGAATGTTTCTTTTCTGCTCTCAGGTTCTCATTGAGAAAGACTGGGTCTCGTTTGGACACAAGTTCTCTCACAGGTTCGACTCTAAAACTTTACTGTCATAGCACGTGTGATTTTTAGATGTTGGGTTTTGGCTCTAACTGTCCTCACCTCCTCTCCAGATGCAACCACCAGGTCGGAGACCCTAAAGAGGTGTCTCCCATCATCGACCAGTTCCTGGAGTGCGTGTGGCAGCTCATGGAGCAGTTCCCCTGTGCCTTTGAGTTCAATGAAAGGTTCCTCATCACCATTCACAGCCACATCTACTCCTGCCAGTACGGCAACTTCATTGGCAACAACCAGCGGGAGAGGATCGAGCTGGGGTGAGATTTACACCAGCAGCCGACATCAGTTTCTTTTCCTTTTCACAGCACAGACATGTGGCCAGAGAGAAGACTTACTATAGCACGCAGGATACTATATCACAGGGCTGATGCAAATAGAGGCGACTCTGTGCTAGAAACAAAATGCCTGTCTTCTATCAGAAACCCATTAATCCACTTTTCACCATGTCTTTCACTGTCTTTATCTCCTGACTACCACTTGACATTCATACAGACTGAGGGAGAGGACTCACTCTTTGTGGAGTTATCTTTGGACGAACAAGGCCGACTACATCAACCCTCTGTACCGGCCAGACCACAGCCAGACACAGGGGCTCCTCCGGCCATCTACTGCCCCCTACTGCTTTAAGTAGGTTCTCACACACTGTAACAGCACATGCAACTTAAAGGGATAGTCTGGATTATTTGAAGTGAGGTTATATGAGGTACAGGATATTTTAGCCACTTAAAAAAGGTCCATCTAAAAAAAGATCATTATCAGTTTAAGTGAACGCTCTATGTAGAATATTTTCACTGCTTTACTTTGCTGTGACTCAGCCTTTTCTGACAGGAAACTGCCGTTATATAAGCCAAATATCACACTCTCCAAACCAACCAAACTCCATAGGGAAAATGAGTAATTTTACTTCACAGAGCACAGGAGTTGCTGCTCTACTGCTGCTTGTTTGTTTGTGTCATTGTGTGACTTATGTGATTTAAAAGGTTAGTTCAGATTCACTGAAGTCACACAACAACACAAACAAACTAACAGATTGAGACAGCGGTAGACCAGCAACTCCTGTATTCTGTGAGGTAAAATTACCGATTTTGCCCATGGAGTTTGGTTGGTTTTGAAGAGAGTGATATTTGGCTCATATAATGGCGGCTTCCCGTCAGAAAAGGCTGTCTCATGGCAAGGTAAAACAGTGAAAATATTGTAAATATAACATGCACTTAAACTGATATTGGAGTTAGATTTTTTTTGTGAGGTGGACCTTTTTTAAGTGGCTAAAATACCTTGTTTTACTGACGCTGTCCACAGCAGTACATTGCTTAGCTTCTGTGCTGGTACTCTTCACTGCTTCTCTAAGCTGGGGGGTGAACCTCTACTGTAGGTAATACTCTACACTGACTATCAACAAGTACCTCATTCAACCCTATTTGAAATCATCCAAATTATTCCTTAAGGTTTCCTATTACATGTATGTAAAGTTAGTAGACTGTTTTGGAAATAAATCCATATAACTAGTGAAGTGAACCAATGGAAGGAACTACAGTTGGTGATATGTTTATGTCAGAGTTGGAAATCTCTTGCTCTGTATAGGTTTTGGAGAGGGCTGTACAACCGTTTCGACCGAGGGATGCATCCTCGACAGTCTGTAGAGGATTATCTGAGTGCCATCCAAGAGGAGACGCAGCAGCTGGAGGAGCAGCTGGCTTCACACAAACAGGTAGGACAGAAGTCAAACTGCTGGTTATTTCTCATGAGGAAAATAAAAAATCTACTGCAGTGTTCTTTCCTGATTATATTAGATGACTGTCGTCTCATGTTATCAATAGAAAATTGCTCAGTTGGAGCAGGAGCAGGAGTGGAGGAGTGTTAACCAGAAAGCATCCACCTTTGATAAGAGCCCCACAGCGTGGGCTCGCGGCAGTGACATCGGTCTGGCCAACACCCCTCAGGACTACACCGGGGGTTCATCACCAGCAGCCCCTGTCAGCCCAAAGCTCCGGACAGCAGCTTGATCCTCCTGCCCCAGGACTTGAACAAAACATCCGAAACCAGCCTCTCCAACGGCAGCGACCAGGAGTCGGGGATCGCGGACGTGAGCTGCCGTTCACCCCTCAGCGAGGACAGCACCAGGGACCCGGACTCTGACGAGGCTGCCTACTCAGCTGCCTGAGCAAATGTAGCATTTGGTGTAAGGTTCACGGGGCCACTGAACAAACCATCACATTCACAGAGTAACCCGGCTGTGGGCTAACTCCAGTGAAAAGTCTTATCTGGGTTACACACAATTGACTTGCACTTTTGTTTGCATGTGGTGTGGTGGACTGTTGCCACACACATACTAGTTAGTAGTTGTTTAATGTAGCTGATCACTTTTTACTTCTTATACTGGTGAAAGAAACTGAGATTCTAAGGGTAACTGCAAAGCAAACACTGCTGTGTTGATGGCAAAATTACCCAATAAGAGAGAAAAAATGTGAAAGGGAAAAAATAGTGAAATGCTTCCAGGGACACCATAACCAATTTAATGGCATTTAAACCAAGATTCTACTGAGGCCTAATGTCAACCAAAAAAAGTTAAAAACAATTTTGAACATTTTGCACATGCACATGTAAATAGAGTTGAGAGTTTAAAGGAAGATTTGTCCCTTTTCATGTGGATGTCCAGTCAGCGTTGATGGTAAACGAGTCAACTGATGCTATAAATCCTTCAGCGCTGCTGTATCGACAGTGAAAGCTGAGTTTTTTCTGCTGCAAAATCTGTTGTTCTTCTTGCATACAGTGATGTCACAGTGATGTAGTTGGTGCACTACAGGCTGCTTCAACTTGGATCTCTAGCCTCTGCCTCTAAGTAGCCAGGGTGCATGCTAGATGAGTATATTTGTCACCTAACATCATGTTTTGGCCAACAAAGTAATAGGGTGACGATAAATGGAAACATGGGTGTCAGAAGCTTGTGTGCTATGCAGTCTGGTACATGAAGATACTGCGAGCAGGAGAACTCACTTTTCTTGGTCAGTGTTATTGCTTCAATTAACTACATTTACCATCAACATGGACTGGATATCTACATGAAAACTGCAGAATTTTCCCTTTAACTCATCAAATTCATGAGTCATTTAGGCGTGTATGCTTGCTTTTTACCATGGTCTTCCCTACACTTTGTTAATTCACCAGGCATTTGGCTTTACACCTTATGAAAAAGGACATAACAGTCAGCAGCACTTTAAAAAAGTTAAGACTGATCAGCATGGATAAGACAAATGTGTACAGAATATATGCTGCTAATTGGCATTCAGAATGACTCATCGGTGTTTGCAAAAATGCATCTCCTTAAGTCCTTTTTTATATAACTTGTTTTGATAATTTCATGTAACACGTGATCACACAGCACCTTATGGTTACTGCTCACAGGCGGTCTGGACTCAAGATTTCAGTCTGGCCTGCAGGAGCAGCAATAATCCTGTTCAATCCAAAATTTAGTTCAAGTGTCACTGGAGCAGTGTTACAGGTCAAAAGGACTAAACTCACTCAGCACGCCACAGTGACCTCAGCTGGGTTTTTGAGTCATTACACTACAATAACCAGCGCGGTCAGCTGTGGTTCACACCTACTATGTTATTTACACTACAAAAAAGATGAAAAACAACCTTTCACAAGGAAAATTTAAAAACCTTCCACCACATCAACACCAAATTTGTTGTGATCAAGCCTAAATTCTTACCAAAGGGAATCAACTGTTTACTGGTATAAATAATGCACAAAGTAAATGATGACTACTGAATACTGAACCAGCAGACTGGAGCATAAGAACACAAACGTCCTGCTGCTTTAGGCAGCACGTTACCGACCGACTTTTAGAGTATTTGTGCCATCTCAACTGTAAAACAAGCGTTTAAACTTTAATAGAGTAGTACACATTAGATGCACTCCAATAAAGCAAGTGAACAATGCAGAGATTAAGCAAAGCATGTTAAGATATTTTTGTACTATGACCTATTTTTTTTGACTACTGTTGCTTTAACGCATGTTGTTTTTATTTGTATTAGAGTCTAAACTGTCCAGAAAAAGCTTTATATTGTTGTTTATTTGTTCAGGTGGAACAAGAGCCAACTTTGTCAAACTGATTTAAACGCAAAAGATGTGTAATTTGTGTCAATTTCCTTTTGAAATAAATATATTATTGTCAATCACATTGTTTTAGTAATTTTTGGTTGTTTGCTTGCCTTACCTTTTTAAAGGGTCAGTTCACCCAAATTAACAAAAATATATCTTCTCACACGTCCCAAGTGATAGGTAGAAAAGCAGATGTCAGTTCAGTCAATAGCAGCACACAGTCCCTCATTTTAGTGCTGAGCATTAATCCCTGTTGTTTATGAACATCTGTCCAGCTGTACTGGCCATGAGCCAGAACCTGTAGCCCTGTCAGCAGCTATAGTGCTGCTCTGTGACTCATCCAGCTGTTTGCTTTCATTTATTATCTGTAAATAAAGAGAACTTTACTTCAAACCTCAACAATGCATATTTGTTTTTGTTTGATTGCTATTAGAGTTTTTTCCAAAATTATTTAGTGTTAAAGTTAGTCAGTAAGATTTATACAAGCAGCTCCTAAATGCATCACAAACTGAATGCTGAATTTTCACATGGACTTCGGAAACCGCAGGAACAAATTTGGTGTCACTGCCTATCCGGTAGATTCAGGGTGGGATCTTATCAAACATGACGTACATATGCACTCTAAAGACAGTTATCTGTGTGTACTCAAAAGTACCACAACACTCTACAAATGCATTGTCTTTAACAGTTTTGTAATCCAGTGTGTAAGACTGATGGGGATTCGTTGGCTCATTTTGGCAGAAATTAAAAACATTAATATTTTCATTAGTGTATAATCACCTGAAAATAAGAATGGTTGTTTTTCATTACCTTAGAATGAGTCCTTTATTTCTACAGAGGGAGTGAGTCATTTTCTATGGAGGACACCATGTTGCACTGCCATGTTTCTACAGTGGCCCAGAATGGACAAACCAGACACTGGTTCTAGATAAAAGCCTTTTGTGTTTTGCGTACATGATAAGGATTTCCTACACACTTGCAAAGTGAAAACTGGACCCAAAAGCAAGACTCAGACAGCAGTTTAGTTTGAAGAGGATTTATTTTCAATGAAAGTGATCAGGGGGTCTCAGGTGAAACATGGCAGGAAGGCTGAGCAGGGCTGGGAACTGGTAGGCAGGCTGGAGTGGCAGGCAAACAAGCGACCGGTGAGTGTGGATCTGAGGTACAAGGTTAAGGCAAAAATCCAAATCCAAGATTTAAAAAAAGAGCAACAAAGCAGCAAGAAGGCCATAGTTTAGTACCACAAGACAGACTGAATGATCTGGCGGAGGCTGGGCTGCAGAGCCGGGGTAACTGTACTGCTGGGGTTGATTGGTGGGTGGCTTTCAGGTGTGCAGCAGATTGGCAGCAGGAGTTGATTAGCAGCAGGACTGATGAGAGCCACGCCCAGACACACAGACACAGAGAGAAACAAACAAGGAACCACAAGAAACACAGGGGAGGGGAAACAGCTGACACATGAGGAAGGAGGAAAAGGCAAGTCTTCACCACAAGATGCCACTAAATCCTACATACTAGTACTTTAAAAAATTAAACCATCAACAAACACATGAAAATAAATTTTGAAACTAAAAAAAATTTTCTCATTCCACAAATTTTTTTCCTTCATTTTTCCCAATATTCCCTCATATCTACAGACTTGCTGTCTTTTAATTCATTACATTAAAGAGGAAATTTGGATGTCCAGTAATTGTTGATGGATTGATGCAATAATTTGCTCCGTGGGTGCTAAATTAACCAATAAAGCTGAGTTCTGTTGCTCACAGAGCCATGCTGGCAGTGCTGAGGGTCAAGTCAAAGAGGACAAGTTGAACAACTAATGAAACACAGACTGGAAATCCAAGTTGAAATAGCTTGTTGTATTTCCTTAACGCCAGTGACATCACTGTGACATCACTGGATGCAGGAAGAACAACAGATTTGCAGCAGGAGAACTCAACTTTTTTTGGTTAATATAGCAGCAATAAGTTGAATAAGTTTTTTTTGTTGATCCAGTTTATATTCAGCTCACTCAAATTCATCCTTGCTTCATTTTCTTATAATGCATCTAAATATATTAATATTATTTATATGTCTGACCTGATCAGGTGATTGGCAGCTCACTCCTCTTCGTGCACGACCACACCAGCAGGGCCAGTGTGTGGATGAAAGACTTTGGGAAGACGACCCCCGTGCCCGACATATACGAGCTCTTACACAACGTCCCGTGGACCGAGGGGAGCAAGGAGGACGGCTACCTCATCAGTCTGACCTCCCTCATCACTTCTCTGAGCCAGGCCATCAGTGTGGCCTCCTGGCAGCAGGAGGACGGCTGCGGAGAAGAAAAGAGTGTTAAATGAAATTCAGGATCTGATTGACAAAACAGCTGCTGTTACAGTGTGAATTTAGTTTCCTTCACTTGAAGAGACGACAGAAGGATTTGTTTTTGGGGGGGAATCTTTCCTCACAGGTTGAGGAAGAGGAATAAGGGAATTCAGCTAAAGTCCATAAAAATGTGATGTGGTGGCTGCAATTTTAAATACTGTAACAGTGGAGAGACAGTGTTTTGTTACAAACACAAATTTAAGACTTCTTTCTCTTCCCTTTTTTCGATTATTGATCAAGGACCAAAAATGCACGTTCTTTACCTGCCGATGCTTTCTTACCAACAGTTTTAAATTTGGTTGGTCTGTAAAAACTCAGAGTTCTCACCTGTGTTGCAGCACATGCTAAGCTTATTTATTTGCAGCTGCAAAGGACAGTCATTATGAATCACACACTAACACACAAGACTAACCATGCTTATAAAAACAGACTGAAATAGATGAAGATATGTTGATAAAATGTTGTGTTGTGTATTATTATCGTCAAGGATTTGAATTATTTTCATATGATGCAGCTGAATGTTGTCTTTTCCTGTTTTTATAGGGTTTATAGAGTTAAATGACACAAAACACTTTCGCATACACACTTCCAAGTTAAATTAAATAAACAATGACTGGCACCTGCAAGCAACAAGCAAACATTCTGTATGTATCTACTGTCCAAAAAAAAAACAAACAAACAAAAAAAAAACTGTCAAACATAAACTTAACGAATCAAACATACATACTTGCATGTTAAATGCTGCTGGAAATCACAAAGATACCAACTGTGTGGGTGATTTGGGGGGAAATGTGTATAAAATGATGCACAAGACATGTATAGGGTAGAATATTTCCATGGAATGAACAAGGAAATTAAAAAGGAATGTTTAAAAATTCTTTAAGTCTCCTTGGTAATGGAATGGTGCAGCCATAACGCATCATGTCATAGAGCTTCAAAACAAGGACAACAACATCTCAGCTGGAGAAGTGCGTGAAAAGACAATCCCACACACAAAAAGCCAAAACTCATGCAGCAGTCAGCGAGTCCACTAGAAGACATATTTCATGGCAAAACCATCTTGAGGAAGATTTTTTATTAAAGACCAAAAAATAAAATAAAATAAAATGAGACTGTGGCAGTTGCAGCAAGGTCGGCGAGGCTGGACGTGTTAGTTATTGTGTTAATTGTCTGTTTTTTTTAAATAAAAAACAAAAGTAGTGAGATTAAAGCTGCAAGCAACATTGTACAGGCCCTCACACCCCCGACTGTTGGGGTCTGCTGCAACCTCGACCATGTCACCAGGCGGCAACTTGTCTACGAGTTGCTGAATTTTCATGCGCTTCGGACACAGCAGGAAGGAATTCGATGTCACTGCCACTAGGTGGCGCTATGACTATGTCCTGATTGTCATGAAGATGTGTTCAGGGTGAGACTCAAATCAAACATGTGACATTTGGTGCACAGTGCATCATTTAATCGAAAGTTATATCAATTTCGTGTTTCATGGCAAAACATCAAAATTTTGTTTAACGCAGACCAAATCTTTTAATAATTTTTGATCACAAAGTGGTCTAGATGGCACAAAACTGATTTTGAAGTCAATCGCATTATTTCTGTAGGAGGAGTTAATTAAAAAATGTGTGTGTAAAACACCAAAATTGACCACAAAATTCAAAATGGCTGACTTCCTGTTGGACTTAGGCTATGGGTCCAGGAGATTCATTTGTGCCACTGGTCATGATACATGTGCGTGCTGATTTTTGTTCATGTTGGTGAAACGTGCCACCAGGGCTACATTTTAAAGGGTGTGACCAAGCCATTTGGCCACGCCCATCAACAAAACTCATATCATATGTTTCAGACCTGGACTACTTAACATGCAAAGTTTCAGGCAGATTTGACCAAGTAAATGGGAGTTAATGTAACTTCCTGTGTTGTGGCAAAATATCACCTTTGCCACGCCATCATGTTTGACAATGTGTCAAGATCTTCACAATGTACCATTACCAAGGTCTTAAGGTCTTTCTGACCAGATTTGAGTTGAATATGGTCAACCTGCTTGGAGAAGCACGTCAAAGTCTAAAACATGTCATTTCCTGTTGCCAGTAGGTGGTGCTATGACTATTGCAGAATGCTGTCATGCAGATGTGTTCAGAGTGGAACTGTGAAACGTGTGAAGTCTGGAGCAGATCAGCTCATTTATACTAAAGTTCTAGCACTTTCGTGTTTCATGGCGAGAAATCAAAATTCCACGCCATGGCCACACCCCTCAAATATTCATCACAGCAAGGGCGGGCGCCCAGCAGCCACCAGCTGGTCACGGGAGGTGCTGGCTGAGCTGCGCTAGTCGCAGTGAGGTCGGGCGCCCTACATGCCACCAGGGCTGCACTTTAAAGGGTGTGACCAAGCCATTTGGCCACTCCCATCAACAAAATGCATATCATATGTTCAGGCCTGGACAACTATTGAACATGTGAAGTTTTAGGTAGGTTTAACCAAGTAAACAGAGATTAATGCAACTTCCTGTGTTTTGGCGAAACGTTGACCTCCGCCATGTCCTCATATCACCGCCATTTGATGATACGTCAAAATCTTCACAATATAGCACTACCATGGTCTTAAGGCCTTTCTGACCAGATTTGAGGTGAATGTCAATGGAATGGAGCATGTCAAAGTCTAAAACATATCGTTTCCTGTTGCCAGTAGGTGGCGTTATGACTATTGCGGTATATTGTCATGTAGATGTGTTCAGGGTGGGACTGTTATCAAACATGTGAAGGTTGGTGCAGATCGGATCATTTATACTAAAGAGTTAGCAATTTCGTGTTTCATGGCGAGACCTCAAAATTCCATGCCACACCCCCACCGAAAAACGTCGAGGCAGAGGTCGGGCGCCCGTCAGACGCCAGCCGGACACAGGAGGCGCTGGCCGAGCCCGCGACCGTCGCGGCGAGGTCAGGCACCCGTGTCGTGTCGTGTCGTGGGGGCATGGGAGGGTGTGGTGTTGTGGGGGGGTGTGGTGTGTGGTGTGGTGCTTACCTGACTCACTTGACACAGTTGAATATTCACATAACAAAATGGCAGCACTGTAACAAGCAGCAACAACCCAACATATATCTATCTTATTCTTTAATGAAAGTACAATTGCTATTATGAGGACTGACATGTGACTTTTAAAAAATACTTTATTTGTGAGAAAGATTAACCAACAATATGCATTAACAAGACAGAGATAATCGACATACACCCAATGATACAAAGCAGTTACAATGATGTAATGATATGGTAAAAGTCAGCAGGCTCTACTCTCAGGACACCTCCAAAGAACTGAACTTAGCATTCTTGGTTAAGTTAAATTCTGGGTCTGTTACCATGGTAATGATGCCACTGTGAACAATTTACATGACTGAAATAAAATATTGAATGAAACAAAAACTTAGTCTCTTGAAATGTATACAAATAAATATTTGATTAATTTAAAAGATGTACAGTGTCATTCCTAAAAAGATTAATATGCAGATTTACAGATTATCATGTAATAGGTTGTTTATTTACAGCCTATTATATATTTATATCATGTTGTCTTTGATAATTATGACTGGTCACATTTGTTACAATGACAGAATGATAGGTATATGAAAATATTTTATATATAAATAAATATGAAATTAATATTCAATGAAATTAAATTTCATATATTATTTTGTTGTTGTTTTGTCATTGAAGCACTTTATTATTAATTACTGACTTTAATTAGCTATAACATGAAGTACCAAGAACAAAGTCATTGTATATTAAGAGGAACTTTTAATTGACCCCCACTGCCCAGAGGGCAAATGTTCAGCAATAAAGTATAGTTCACTGAAAAAGGACAATTCAGTCATTATCTACTCACCCTCATGCTGATTGAGGGTGGAGTTTATTTTGTTAGTTCACAAAATACTGCTGGAGTTTAACAGGAAAACAGTGTTGTAGAATGTCCCAAATAATCTAAGTGAATGGTGACCAGTTTAAGTGAAAAAAACAAAAAACAACTGTCAAAAACAAACAAAAGGCACCATACAGCTCATCTGGTGTAATCCAAGTTTCCTAAAGTCCCAACATGCTGTTTGCACATCGTCACGCCACACACACAGAGTCCAGACAGTGTGCACATGCACATGAACATGGCGTGGGAACGTGGCTCCAAGCACCAAAAACAGTAAATAACATTTTTTTTTTTTTGTCAACTTGGCATGTCAGGGCTTTATGGGACTTGGATTACACTAAACAAGCAGTATGGAGGCATTTCATGTTTTTATTTTGTTGTTTTTTTTACATTTGAAAACTGATAATCATTGACTTCAACTATTTGGGAGATTCTGCAACACTGTTTTCCTGTGAAACTCCAGCAGTGTTTTGTGGACTAAAAAAAAAAAAAAAACTAACCTGACCCTCAGTCAGCATGAGGGCAAGTAGATAATGACTGAATTTTCATTTTTGGGTGAACTATCCCTTTAGGACAAATAGCACAGAGAGTTACAACTAAACATGAAGTCAATGGTGGTTAAGAACTGAAAATAAAATTACATAAGCAAAGCTAAAACATGTAACTATTCAAGTAAAATTCAAAAGTCAAGCAACATACATAAATTCAAGCCAATAGTGCAGAACAGACTAAAAGTTAAATGATAGTGAGTAAAGTTGCAGCAAATATATATATTTTTTTTAAATTAATATTGTTTTAAATTATTCCTGCCTTCCACATCATTATTTCATCTTTGTCTTCTATAATTACATGAAATATATCAGCTAATATTCTTTGACCAGTATATATACATTAACACACATTCTTTGATCCTCAAAAGTGGTTATGAGTAATGGAGGCATTATATTTTACTTTACTAGTTAAAGTTTATCGTTTCATTGCCTGATATTTTTTAATAATCATAAATAACTATGATTTAAAAATGCAAACAGAACAAAACACGTGTATAATAAACCTGACTTAAGGAATAAGGATCGACTAGACAGAATGCATTTGAAGGTTTGAAAATAATACCAACCACAATAATAGTAATTATTTTCAGAAACGTTTAATAACCCTGTGTTTCATAGTATTAAAAACAGCCTACCTGTGACAGCTGCTGACAAAGAGAAGAGGCCAGAGTCGGGTTGTTTAAGTCAGTGAGGACAATCTGCAGCACAGCTGAAAGAATAGAAAATGTGGGTCAGTAGACTGAAAGAATATAAGAAAACATGTTTTAAAAAGATGAATGTGGGTAACTACATTTCTAATTGTGGGAAAAACTGTTGAATGAGGCCTCGTCGATGAAAAGATGTTTAGATCAGGGTAGTTTGAGTAGCTGTCATTCATTACTTCCACCACTGCTCAACATATTCAAGTCGGTTCAGTATAAATCAGTGAATTGACGGGACAATGAAAACCACATTTAACCAGAGAGATAAAGTCATTTTCAATCAAGTCCAAAATAAATATTCTCTGAAACTCTTAAGAGTTCAACATAAAAACACAACTTTTCAGGTCTTCAGCAATAAACAGCAAAAAGAACTCAGTTTGTTCAGCGTCTCAAAGTTTGGCCCGAAACACAATCAAATTAGGATCTGTGGGAAAGTTTTACTGGTTCAGTTTGTTTTACCCCAAAGAGTAAATTACCTCCACACCAAAGTTAAAACACTCTGGCCAGGTTTCAGTTGTTTAGTTCAGTTAGTTTTAAAGGACAACAGAATGTTTGATAATTTTCTTTTTATTCATGAAGCACTTAATAATTTACTTTGATTAGCTATAATATGAAGAACTGAGAATTGAGTTTGTGAATATCAATAGAAACCTTTGCCCCAAGGGCAAATATTCAGCAGCATGAGGACAAATAGCACAGAGAGTTAGAACCAAACATGAAATCAATGGTGGTTAAGAACAGAAAATAAAAATTATATAAGGGAAGCTAAAATTTATAACTATTCAAGTAAAATTCAAAAGTGAAGCAACATACATAAATTCAAGACGATAGTGCAGAACAGACTAAAAGTTAAATGATGGTGAGTAAAGTTGCAGCAAATATATAATGCCTCCATTACTTGTCATACATACACACCTTTGCGATAAGTGGTTAACATTTGTGGCAAGTAATGGAGGCATTATATCCTAAACCATAAACTTTAACCAGTGTTTTTAATAACTGTGCATTTAAAAAAATGAATAGAGCTAAACACACGTATAAACCTGAACTAAGAAATAAGGATCGACTATACACAGAATGCACATAAGGGATTGAAAATAATCCCAACCACGATAGAAATTATTTTCAGAAATGTCTCATAAACTTGTGTTTCATAATATTAAAAATAGCTCACCTGTGACAACTGCTGAAAAAGACAAGAGGCCCGAAAGATTCTGGAGTGATGAACTGAGCCGATCGATTCCATGTTAGTGACGACAGTCTGCAGCACAGATCATCTGAAAGAAGAGAAACTGTAGGTCAGTAGACTGGTAACATTTGTAATAATGACAACAGATAAAGACAAAATGTTAAGTATGTAAAAATTCTTCATGTATAAAAAGAAAATACACAAACTGACAAATCCTTAAGAATTTTACAGAGAAACATTAATTTAATAAATAGAAGAAATTGGATTTTTGTGAAGAAATTACACATAGCTGAGGGTATTTGCTGCATGGTGAATGCCAAGTGAACCACAACGGATGACCTTTGCTGAATCAAGTACAACAGAAGGTTTGATCATTTTGTCAGTTTGTGTATTTTCTTTTTATCCATGAAGAATTTAAGAACTCACTTTGTTCTCAGTTCTTCGTGTTAAAAACTAACTAAAGTCAGTGTATACTGACAAACTTTTTATTGACCCCTGCAAATGTTCAGCAACAATAATGGATAGTTGACTGAAAAATGAAAATTCAGTCATTATCTATTCGCCGTCATTTTGTTAGTCCTCAAAACACGGCTGGAATTTCACAGGAAAACTGTTGTAGAAACTCCCAAACAATCTAAGTGAACGGTGACCAGTTTTCAAACAGAAAAAAACAACTTGCAACAAAACATAAAATTCCTCCAACCAGCCCACTCCCCTGTATGCACTTACCCACCTCCTTCAATGACACAAACATGGAACAATCCGTGTGTGGCTCATATGTTGCTGTACATGTTAGAACCAAACAGTACTTTCACTCAGATGTGGTTTCAACAAATCTAATTTAATGTTTAAATAATGTATTAAATGTTTTCCCATCTGTAGATCATTTACACATATCTGTATCTAACCAAAATGAGTCATAATTATCAAGGACAACATAATATCAATATAAAACAATCACAGTCTATATATGATCAGTTTTACATGATAATCTGTAAATCATCTGCATGTTTCTCTTTTTGAACGCACCTTACATTTTGTAAACTAATCAAATCACATAACTTACATTGCTTGTAATTTAATAGAATTACTTAATGAAATGTTTCATTGTCTCTCTCATTGTCTGGTTTCCCCGTTTACCTGACCATATAGTACTTTTTTTTTTTTTTAATGAAAACAGAATTTCCATTGTGAAGACAATGACATGCAACTTTTTAAAAATTCTTTATTTGTGAGAAACCTTAACCCAAAGAAATGCATTAACAAGAGAGACATAATGGACCCACACCCCATGATACAAAGCACAATATTTGTAAATCTATATCACATTACAAAACTTGTTCTCTTGAAATGTCTGTAAATAGATACGATTAGATTAATTTACAAGATGCAGTGTCATTCCTAAAGAGATTAATACACAGATTTACAGATCATCATGTGATGTTATGTTGATTAATTACAGCCTATTCTGTATTTATATTATGTCATCATTGATAATTATGACTGGTAACATTTATTACAATGAGAATAGATAGACAGAATTATTATTATATATATATTTAAAAAAAATTATTAAATTAATTAAAATATTACATATTCTTGGCTTTTATTAAATAAGTTACACATTTTAAATGGAAACAAATTAATAGAAGGTATGAGAGGTTTTTGTCAAGAAATTACACATAGCTGAGGGCATCTGCTGCATTGTGAAAGCACAGAACATCTGATGACCTTTGCTGAATAAAGGACAACAGAATTTTTGATCATTTTGTCAGTTTGTGTATTTTCTTTTTGTCCATGAAGCACTTAACTCACTTTGATTAGCTATAAGATGAAGAACCGAGAACTAAGTTAGCGTATAGTAAGAGAAACTTTTTATTGACCCCAACTGCCACGAGGGAGTAAGAACCACACATGAAGTCAGTGGTGGTTAAGGATAGAAAATAAAATTACAAAGGATGATAAAATTTAACCCTAAATATACTAACTGACAAATATCTGTATACATCCACTGTTAACAGCACACAACAGAATGTTGTATACAACATGACAAATATCATATTATATATTATGGCATGCCGTTCAGGAAATGATTATATATATATATGAAGTTTGAACATATTGAATGAAAGTCTGAATATCTTGAATGAAACTTGAAAATATGGAATGAAATCTGACATCATCTGATTGGCACCAATTTGTGTTTTCAATGTGTATTATTGCTTAGATTTATGCTAACACATTATAGGAATTACCGTTAACTTGCTAAATTGAAATTAGCATCACAATCACAGTAATTATTTTCTAAACAAATGGATCAATTTGACTTCACAAAACAAACAAAACATTTGAGCTCATACTTTCAGTCATATGCATGTGCTCGTAGTCTCACAATTAGTGAAAAGGAGATCACCTGAGTGCAGTGAATGAGTCTCAAATGATTGTACTAAAGACAGCTGTGTCTGGAAGGTCCAGTCATCAGTTAATCAGCATTCCTGGTTAAAACTACACCATAAAGACAAAAGAACACTCCAAGCAACTCCAAGAAAAGGTTATTGAAGAGTAGAAGTCAGGAGATGGATACAAAAAAAAATCCAAGTCCCTGAACATCCCCTGGAGTTAAGTTAAATCCATCACTAAGAAGTGGAAGGAATATGGCACATGTGTAAATGTGCCTAGAGCAGGCCGTCCTCACAAACGGAGACCGTGCAAGAAGGAGACAAGTGAGGGAGGCCACCAAGACACCTATGACGACTCTGACAGAGCTGAAACCTTCAGCAGCTGAGATGGGAGAGACTCTGCCGACAAGTGTTGCCCAGGTTCTTCACCAGTCAAAGCTTTATGGAAGAGCAGCAAAGAGAAAGACACTGTTGAAGAAAGTTCATTAAATCTCGACTAGAGTTCATCCAAAGGCATGTGGGAGACTCCATGGACAAGTGGAAGAAGGTTCTTCAGTCTGATAAGACTAAAATGGAGCTTTTTGGCGATGAGACTCGACGCTGTGTTTGGCAGACACCAAACACTGCACATCGTCACAAACACACCGTCGACACTGTGAAGCCTGGTGGTGGGAGATGCTTGCTGTGGGGCTGCGTCTCAGCAGCAGGCCCTGGAAGGCCTGTCAAGGTAGAGGGGTCAGATGAATGCAGCAAAGTATAGGGAAATCCTGGAGAACAATCCGATTCAGTTTGCAAGAGAACTACGACTTGGGAGAAGATTTATTTTCCAGCAAGACAATGACCTGAAGCACACGGTGAAAACAAGGTGAAGGTTCTGAGGTGGCCGAGTCAAAGCCCAGACCTCAATCCAATAAAGAATTTGTGGCTGGACTTGAAAAGGGCTGTTCACAGTGACAGTGCCCTCTTGCAGAGGTCGGCCATGTTGTCTGCAGCCAGGTCCCTCTCGAAATCACGACCCGGTTATTTTGTTTTCACCGTCCGCCAAATTGTATCGCCGAGGATCTATTCAAGACGAGAGGCTTGTGCTAGTGACAGCGCAGGATGTAAATCAGGGCTGCAACTAATGATCATTTTCATGATTAATCGATTAGTTGTTTGCTCTATAAAATGCCAGAAAATGGTAAAAAAAAAAAAAGTCGATCAGTGTTTCTCAAAGCCCAAGATGATATCCTCAGATGTCTTGTTTTGTCCAAACCCCAAACATATTTAGTTTACTGTCATAAAGGAGCAAAGAAACCAGAAAATATTCACATTTAATTAATTACCAAAAATTTATTATTATGTATTTTTAATTCCGGGGTGAACTGTCCCTTTAAGACATTTCTCGGTGAACAAATGTTTTTCTCTCTCTTCTTTTTTTTTTTTTTTCTCGGGGACAAACAGGACGTGGGCCACACGGCACATGCATGCATTACATACGCACATGACGTTCGCGTTTTTGCGTGATGACGTCGTGCGGTAGGCTCAGCTATGATGGCAGCCGTAGGTTGACACCGATACATTGCTGAATATAAACTATTTAAAAGTTCGCGGAAAAAGCCCCGACCACAGTAAGGCAGAGCAAAGCAACAGTTTCCAGAGAGCACACGGTTAAAACACTCACCGGCCGGTTTGGGGAACGGTAAGTTCACGAGGCTGCAGTCAGCTGTGCAGAATCAAAGTGGCGCCGACGAGTGTCTGTGTATATATTGTGTGTGTGTGTGTGTGTGTGTGTGTGCGTGCTACACATCTCTTTCATGTCTTGCACACACTCTTATTCATCTGGCGAGCCAGCTGTGTTGCCTTCAGAAGTGTGTGTGAACTGTACGCAGCCTCCCACATGAGAGCTTCCTCGTGTTAGCTGCCCTGTAGCTAACTGCTACAGGTAACCTAGCTAGCCCCAAAGTGCTGCTGACGAGCTAACCTGATGTTCACAGCAGCCAGCTGGGCTCGTCCTGCACACCTGAGCCACACAGCTGCAGGTATCCCATGTCTGGTTTTATATTTATGTGACTTGCTCGTTTCAGTGAAGTGAAGGGGAATCAGCTTCCCCCAGTGTTGGACTGACATGGAGGTAACTTGTGCACGAGCTAGTTGTGTTTTCTGCAGTTCATATTGTTGCCATTTGGTCTGGAGCAGTTCAGCAGATTGACTGTCCTGAGTGCACACAGTAAATTTAATACCACCACTGAACCAGCAGGCTGAAGCATGTGAATACAAATGTGCTGCAGACTTTTTGAGTATAGTTAAGGATGCACTGTAAATATTGGAGCAGATAAATTATCAGCTGATATTGACCTATCACAGCTGTATCAGTCTATATCTGTATCAGCATGTTAGCCAATAAAATATCAGCTTAATTGATACCTAATTTGACAGATTATGTCAAAGCATTTAATTTGAACTTTTAGCCAAACTGCAAAATTATTTTTAATGTGCACTAGCACTAGAGAATGTTAAATCATCCGTCTTTGCCCCTTACTTTTAGCCTTGCTCACCGTCAGGTGTGCATAAACTAAAGGTTATATGAATTTCTTCTTAAAACACAAAAATATGAAATTATTGGTTATCTTATCAGTATTGGCCAAGAAGCAGGTAATGATTGGTTATCATATTGGCAGAATCAAATTCCACATCATGCATCCCTATATTTGTGCCATCTCAGATGTAAAATAAGCATAAAAACTGCTGACTTTAATAAAGTATATATTAGATGCACTTCAATACTGCAAATGAACAATGCAGAGATCAAGCAAAGCATGTTAAGATATCTTTGCACTAAGACCTTCTTTTTTTGTTTGCTACTGTAATCTTGCTTTAATGCATATTGTTTTCATTTGTATCAGAGGGTCTAAGCCAGACCTGGATAAAATTCGGACCGGGGCCTGATCCAGCTCACTGAAAAGTTCCACATGGTCCACAAGGCCTCACGAGCATTTAGAAATATTGCACTTAAAATCTAACAATCTAACAAGAACAGTTAATATTTTTTTGCTCGTCATTATCTTGCCTTTATTCTGAAAGGAGTTGGTTCTGTGTTCATTGGCAATGATAATGAACTGCATCTTTATATTTATCTTACTGCACATCCATGTTTATAGGGTGGAATCACATTTATCACACCAAGATATTGATTCTTTGGACAATGATATGATATTTGCCGATCTCGCAAACTCTGCCACGATGCGATTTCAGTTCAATTCAGGGGCCTAAGGTCGATATCAGATATCATGTGTCCATTTAAAACATTCAGTTACATTTATGACATCTCACAAAAATCAACTGAATTATGATTTAACAATTTTATGACTAAACTTTTCCAGACATTTATGACACAGACATGCCATGTGATTTTCAAAATTAAGTTGTATCTTAAAGATGGTGATATAGATCTATGTTTTCACTTTGCATCAATAATATTGGATCATTGAACACTGAATTAATATATCAATCCTGATCAATGTATTGTTACACCCTTAGTTGTTTACGTTGTTCCTCTTGTACTGTTGCTGCTCCTATTGTTACCACTTGCATCCAGCATGCATGGAACATGGTAAAATTTCAAGTTTTGGATTCTGCAGCAATTCCATTACATAGAAATGCATGATGTGTGACAAACAGAAGAAGTGCATTAGTGTGTTAGCCAGCTAAAAGCTCATAGACATACATGTTCATGACCTGTGTGCCTGACAGTACATAGCACCCTTCTGACTATGCCAATTTTTAGAGATTCAGAATCAGAATCAGAAATATTTATTGATCCCGGGGGGAAATTGTTGTTGTTATTCAGCCATTATTAGGAGTTTTAAGTATCTTATCGTACTGTATGTCAAGCGTGAAAGATATTTTGTGCGTGGGAATGGCACTGTAGATGAGTGGTAAAAAGCGACAGGTTATTGCAGGATATTTAAAAGTATTTTTTCATTAAAATCGCTGGTAAACTTGTGTTATTTGTCACATCACATTTGTGTCTGGTCCATAGCAGCTTGGTCCATTTCTTGTGTGGCGCCAACGGGAAATAATTGCCCATCCCTGGTCGTCAGATCATTTTTGCTTGTTGTTTGTTTGATTCTTTTGCATAGTTAGCTTGATTTTGAATGTTGGTCTTTCTTTTGTACTCGTCTTTCCTTACAGTTGATTGCGTACAAAAACATTGAGAGTCGTGCTGAAAAAGGCCCATGCTGTAAATCCGATGACTGATTTGTGAAACTCTCTCAATAAAAAACTATTAATTTCAAAAAAGAAAAACGTCCGTTCACAATTAATTCTGACCTCTAATGAAAGAAGGAGCTTTATATTGCTGCATTTATTTATCCAGGTGGAATTAAAGCCATATTCATCAAACTGATTTAAGGCAAAGTTGTGTAATTGGTGTCAGTTTTCTTTTGAAATGAATAAATAAATGTTTGTCATATTCCAATAATATTTGGTTCTGTGCTATCGTGACCGTTTTTTAAAAGGTTAGTTCAGTTACAAACATGCATCACATATCCCAAGTGGTATGTAATACAAATGAGAGGTTTGGTTTTATTGAAGTCTCGGTGCGTCTGTGTTTCTCTTTGCATGGTGAAGTGGCACTATGCCCGCAGCTACTGTGGATCACAGCCAAAGAATATGTGAGGTTTGGGCCAACAACCTGGAGGAGGAGCTGAAGAGGATCCGACATGTCATCCGAAAATACAACTACATTGCTATGGTGAGTGGTGCTCTCAGAGGCCAGAAACTGTCTCGCATGAGCAGACTTCTGTTGTGCATAACTCGTTGTCTGTCTGCTTGCAGGACACAGAGTTTCCAGGTGTGGTAGCCAGACCAATCGGAGAGTTCAGAAGCAATGCCGACTATCAGTACCAGTTACTGCGCTGCAATGTAGATTTGCTCAAGATAATCCAGCTGGGCCTCACGTTTATGAACGAACAAGGGGAATACCCTCCAGGAACATCAACATGGCAATTCAATTTTAAGTTTAACCTCACGTAAGACGACTTTTCCCTCCTTTCACTTCTTGTGTGGCATGCAAATGCATCCATGGCATAGATGGGAGTTGTTTGATCCTATCTGTCGTGACATCAGTGGATTTTGCAGCAGCACAGATTTGAATGCAATGCAAACTTTTAGTTACACATTTAGCCACAGTTTTCATGATGAGATACCGCCCTGTCATAATGCATATCATGAGTTCTTTTGATGTGGTTTGAGAACAAAATTTAGAACTCTTTCATCTGCAGACACTTACAGAGCACCTCAGACACCCGTCACAAAATACAGACTATTTTTATGATCATGACGTTCAATTACTGCTCTCATACCCGCTTTAATGTCTTTTGTGATTGAAATAATAACAGTGAGACGTGTCTTTGTCTTCATCATCAGAGAAGACATGTATGCACAGGACTCCATTGAGCTCCTGACCACTTCAGGGATTCAGTTCAAGAAGCACGAGGACGAAGGCATCGAGACGCTCTACTTTGCAGAGCTGCTGATGACATCAGGAGTGGTGCTATGTGATGGGGTCAAGTGGCTGTCGTTTCACAGGTATCCAGCTTATATGGCCATTTCTGTATGCAGTCGGTTAGATTTGAATTCTGGCAGCTGTATTGGAGACAGCTGCATAGCAACAGGAAGGGAAAATGTACAGAAATCACAAATTGTCTGTTTCATCCCTCTAAAAGCTCAGTTTTTTCACTCTTGGCTTGTCAGTTAGTTAATAAACAAGCATTTATCACAAACATACTGTGTTAATTCTAGTATTAAGATTATATATGCTCATCACTATATGCAAAATAGTCAGTATCATTGAAAGTATCTCTTAATGTATGGTGTATTTTATCATGTCAGCACACAGACATCCTATTTTATGGTATTTTTTGTTTTAGTGAGAAGAAAGATGTTACGCAGAACTGTGGTTGTTTTCCTACAAACATGTTCAAAAATATTCTGTTAAAATTTGCTGTAATGAAGGTTTGTTACATTGGTCTGTAATGCCAAAGCACCTTTGCACCAGTATTTTCTACACTCTGCTGCTTAACATCTTCATTTCATACTCAGTTTCCCACTGTGTCTCCATGGCAAACTGAGGCTAAAGATAACCAGGCTTTGGAAAATAAAGAAAGCTTAGGTTTGAAACATCACTGACACCTCTTTCAGGTATTTAGAACAAAGCAACAGGCTGTAATGTCATGTTGTTGTTTTTTTGGATTCTTTGTTGTTGTATTTTTGGTGATTCTGTTTTTATCTTTGTATTTCTTTAATTCAGATTCAATTAAATTTAATTCAGATCATCTTATTCATCTTTTTTCAATTCTTATTAGCCATTGATTAGATGGGTACTTGATCTTCTCTGGGATAATGACGTGCGGTTTATTGTCCTTGCATGTAGTAGTCTTGTAAACGTGGCATCAGGGGAGGCAGGTACATAAGACGGAGAAAAGCCAGTGATCCTATTTTTAATTATCTTTGTGTTATGGCAGATTGTGAGTGACAGAATCTCTTGAAGGCTCCTGCCGTGTGCTCTTTAACAACAAAGCTAAAAGGTTTGCTTGTGTTCATGTATTTTGCAGCGGCTACGACTTTGGATACCTGATCAAGATTCTGTCCAACGCGAACCTGCCTGAGGAGGAGGTGGACTTCTTTGAGATTCTTCGCTTGTACTTTCCAGTCATTTATGATGTCAAGTACCTCATGAAGAGCTGTAAAAACCTGAAGGTATTTAATAAATATTCCAGCAGGCTGCACAGAGCATCTCCTGTTTATATATATTTAAAGCTTCACACTCTTGGTTTCTGTGGCCCTCGGGTTTTACTTTGACTGGAATCGTGGATGCTGAGTGACTGACGGCGTTTTGTTTTCAGGGCGGGCTGCAGGAGGTAGCTGAGCAGCTGGAGCTGGAGAGGATCGGACCACAGCATCAGGCCGGCTCTGACTCTTTACTCACAGGCATGGCTTTCTTCAAGATGAGAGAGGTACGCTCCTCAAGTCGGGGAGAGGAGATGTGTAGTGTGAATGTGGTGAAATCTGGAAGCTTGCAAAGTAGCCCAAAGAAATAGACCTGCACTCCTTTATGTTAATCTGCAGCAGGTTAACATGCTGGTCTCATGTCTGATGAAGCAGCCTGGTCACATTCATGTAAATGTCACAACGGAAATCTTATTATGTTTGACCTGATAACATTTGTGTGCGTCACTTTCAACTGTCAGTTGTATGCTGTCTGATTAATGTGAAGGATGCAGGTATGAAGGCTGCGGCACCACAGGTTGTAACATGCAGAGAGAAAGATTGTACTCGCCTTATACAAACATGTTATTTTTTATTATCTTTTTTTATGCACAAAATCAGTTAGATCACTCTTTAAAAAAGTAATTTTGATGTCATGTCAAAAGAAGTTTTGAAATCCAACAATGACTGTCTGTCTGTCTCCCCGCCCCCAACCTCCAGCACGCCAGGCGCCAAATGTTGCACAAGCGTGCTGCACTTTCTGTAAATGTGCTGTCCTGTCAACATTAGTCACCAAAGTCTGGATGACAAAAATACCATCATACCAGCAGTGTTACGTATTCCATGTTTGAAAAGGGCTTAAGGCAAAGCATCACTGGGTCCTTTTTTTAAGAGGCACAGACCAAAATTTGCAGATGATCAAGTCGGTATTTATCCAACCAACTGATGGATATAAGAGCTTTACTTTGCAAAAACATTGTAAACACTTTCAGAACAGAACCCACAAAATTCAGTCCCCAAACAGCACCAGACAGGAGAAAAATGTGCTGGCAAAGTAATAGAATAGAATTGACTGATACTAAAATACAAAAAAATAAAAACAAATATTATTTTTTTAATTTGGCATTTTCAAATACAGGTTGACATCTTATTTTGACATATATTTAAAGAAATTTAATTTAAAGAATAGTAACTTTATTTATATAGCATTTTAAAAAAACAGTTACAAAGTGCTGAATGTTAGTTTGCAGGTTAATAATTCATCATCAAAATTGTGGATGTTAACTTTTCTGTCACTTGACTAAACAATTAACTGAAAGTTGTTTCTGCCCCAAAACTCGTCCTACATCTGAGGGTGTTTTCATATTAGATGTGATTGATTTGTACCGTGCCCGAGTACGATTTCCCCACCTCTGCACTTCCCCAGTGGTCAGCTTGCGTCATCACCTACACAACATTTATTTAAGTTGTTGCTGTTGTGCAGAAAAGCTTGCCAATGACAAGATCCCGATAGCAGTCCACTTCCTTTTGTTTTGTTACGGTTAGTTCTCACGCCTGATGTGAACTGTACTAGAGTTCATATGAACCGTATTAGAAACCACCTTTTCAAGTGGACACAGGCACGGATAAATGAGCCTTGCGCTGGAACAGTACACTGTGTTCACACTAATCAAATGAACTGAAATTTGGGGTCAAGTGTAATTGGATCCATTCCCAGGTCCCCGATGTAAAAGCCCCCTAATTAAACTGCTCTAATGAACCAGTCACTTTCCTCTGTCATTGGGCTTCAGATTTTTTTTGTTTTGTAAAAACATTGTGGCTCCCTAGAAACTATTTCCGCTTAATCTTGTGAAATCTGAGATTCTGAAATGCTTTGCAAGGCTGGTAAAGACAAAAAAAAAACAGCTGTTGACAGGTTTAACCACTGTACAAGTCCTTTACAGCATAGCCTACCACCACACAGAGCGGAAAGTAACACATCAATGCCTGCATTTCCTATGATGAAGCACATGATAATATGACATTAAATGACCATGTAAGCATCTGTTCTCAGTATCCTGTGTTCTTTCTTTTTCCCCACAGATGTTCTTTGAGGATCATATCGACGATGCAAAGTACTGTGGTCACTTGTACGGGCTGGGCTCCGGCTCGGCCTACGTCCAGAACGGAACGGGGAACGCTTACGAGGAAGAGGCTAACAAGCAGCAGTCGTGACATCACTCTGAAACTCTCCCATCCTGCGGTTCAACATGCACAATCAGTGCGGCACTGAAGCCGAGCTTCGCCAAGCGGATGATAATAATGGAAGAACATAAAACATACACACACGTCATTTAGCAAGCTGCTTCTCATAGGCTCTGCTCACCTTAGACAACTGAAATATGATGGTCAGAAGAAAAAAAAAAAAACACAAAACCCACAGCTGTCCTCACACATGCTCCTGCTGTGTGTGTGTGTGTGTGTGTGTGTGTGTGTGTGTGTGTGAGTGTTTAGTCTTTTATTCCTCTGAAGCGGTGTAGGCAGCCTGGTTGAATCAGTTCAATTTAACATGCTTGAAAAAGATGGGATTTTAGTTTTCCTAAAAAAATGTTCTGTAGAAAATGTTTTGCACTTTAAAGCTCTAACCTGATTTTATATGGAAAGCTGAAAACGTTTCTGGTGTCTCTTTCTCCTCTCTGTTGCCTTCTCTACGTTCCCCGTTTTACATTGTGAACATGTAAACTCTTTAACTATCACAATGAACGACCGCTCTCACCACGCTCAGCCTTAATATTAGCTGCATTCTTATCTTTTAAACTTTAATTTATTGTGCAGGTTTTCTGACATGGAAAAGATTCAACACTGCATGTCGGTATGCTCGCCCTCTGTCATTGGATCGCTTGTATCATGATGAGAAAAGGGAGCTCTCAGTGAGTCTGTTTACGTGCACAGGAATATCTTTTTTTTTTTTTTTTTTTTTTTTCATTTGTTCATATAAAGATAATGTTTATAATGACCTGGATAAGCTCTAATCCCACTGTGAGCCTTTAACAAGCTGGTGTATTCTGCTTAAACACATAGATGGGATACTAAAACAAGTGAACACCATTTCCTCTTTACTACTCGTTGCTGTTTTTCTTTTTTGTATTTATGATAATGCTCAGAGTAGTCGCATACTTGGATATAAGACAGTATGTACTAGATGCATACTTTTCCATCGGAGGAATGTGGATTATTTGTGCATGTAAACACCCTCAATTACACAAGCACACATGAACACAGATGCATTTCAACCAAATTCACCAGACCTTAAAAAAAACAGTATAAAAAAAATAATAAAAAATGCTCGCCTGCTGTAGGACATGCTGAGGTTACCCTGAACTACTCTGTTGAGAGTAAAAATTTTCATTTTTAATTGAAATTAAGGTTTTGTAGAGTTTTAGTGTTGTAATAAAAGAAGAAAAAACTTTTACTCATTGGAAGAAAAAAAAATAATGTTGCCTTTTAACGCGCATCTTTTTGTTCCAGTGGAGTTTATTTCACTTGTAGTTCTGGCCTTTTGAATGACTTTTCCTTTTTTGTATTGCTTTCCAGTTCATTCATGCTGCGTAGAACAGCCGCATGTACTAAAATAATAGTTTGAATAAATGCTGTGTTGTTGAATAGTATCCTCAACTTCCATAGGTGTGTGTTGAAGTGTAGGTTCACCACTTATTAACCTCCCACGGCATCAAAAACTGACACTTTACTTTCTTTCTGCAGCACATCTTTCACACTGTAAAGGAGTAAAAAAAAAAAGAATATGCAATATACAAGAGGATTGTTTTTAGATTATTTTGTAAATAAAGGCTTGAAACTTTTCTACCATAAAACGCTCTCGGCCGTTACATCTCTTTAATGACTCAGAATCCCTCCAAAGAGTTGAACACAGAGGTTGAAGATGAGCTCATTTTATTCTTATAAGGCATCACAACTGTACAGTACATTACCTCACACATCCAAATTGTCTCTTGAGTCATACAGACAGAAGAATAGAAAAATAGATTGACACTTACTGTCACCATGGAGCTTTTTTTTTTTTAAACAAGCATACATTCTTACTAATTTTCAGTGATGGTTTAAAAGGGACAGTGACCCCAAAATTAACAATACATATATTAACTCTTACCTATATTGTTATTTATTCATCTAGATTGTTCTGCTGTGAGTTGCTGACCAAGGGCCTCATAACACACCTCACAAACTTATGGTTAAACTTTTTTAAAAATTTCATTGTTTTTCTAAAAATCTAAAAGGGCGTCAGAATGCTTAATTCAACTGTCTCAGGAGCTCCCCACTACTACTGGACTATTCCATAATTTTACCGCTCATCTGCAGAAATGAAACCCAGCAGTGCTGAAAAAGAAGCAGAAGGACACTAAAAGACAACACCCACCCGTCACAGGCCTGTTTACTCTGCTGCCGTGTGGCGAGAGATACAGAAGTATCCACTGCTGTACCAAGGGAGGTGGAGCGCCCCATGCCTGTTTACCTTTGGCCCCAAAATGACTCAATCTGCCCCTATAAGACGGCACTCAGCTTGTAGTGCTAAAAGTACAAAAAAGACCACAGATCTTGACAGCAGTTTCATGTAGGAAGTATTTCTTTTTACTGAACTAAATCACCTGCCAACAGTATTATTACCCAGCTAACTCAGTGGTGCAAACGTTACAGCACAGCTGAGGAGGACAAGGTTATTTTATTTATCTGAAACTAAACCTACCTAAACTAAACTATAAAGAAAATCTTTCTTCTTCGTCTTTGTCGGTTTGGTCAAATTTGTGCATATGTTTATTGAGTTTTGAGTTTGTATTATAATGAATATTCTAAATTTCTCTAATCTTGGTTCTGACTAATAACACCCACATTATAATAATGCAAAAAAACAAAACAAAACAAAAAAAATGTAATAAAAAAAATCTAAAAATTAACCCATAATTTAAAAAGGCCAAAATTAACACTGAAACCAATGAAAACTGAACTAAAACTAAACATTTTTAAACAATAGAGACTAAACTGAAACCAGCAAACCTCACTGAAAACTGACTGAACTAGACTGAAATGAAATCAAAAAAAAAAAAAACAAAACCCTGGAGGAAGACCCATTAATGTTTACATCCGTGCCATCACAAGCATAGCCTCTCTTCCATGAGTAGATGCACGCTTTCTTCTGCATATGACTGGCAGGTGCAGTCTGGTAGAAAGAAAGTAGTTCCTCCATGAAACTCAAATGTATTTTTTTGCGCTTTGAGCACCACCAGCTGAGCGCCATCTAGTCCCATTATATCCAAGAGAAAGCCGACATCTTCACAGCCGATATCTCCAAAAACTCTGCAACTCGCACTAAAACAATCCAGATGGATAAACAGCACTACAGATAAGAGGAAAAATACATATTTTTGATTTGGGAGTGAGCTGTCCCTTCAATAGTTTCCAGCCAGAGACGAGAACAGACAGAATCCTCAGAAGGTGAAAATATACTGTACAAAGCGGCTGGAGCTGCTTATTTTGTTTGTTTTGTTTTTTTTTTTTTGCTCTGCGGTACATCCACAACACTGTGTTGTGAGTTAAAAAACACTCGACAGTATCTGCGTTTCGGTGGTGAACAGATCTGCAGCATCACACAGAGGCCTCCGGAGACGCTCGGGAAGCTTTTGGCCGGCAGTTTGACGTGGACTGTAGGCTACACTGCAGACAGCAGCTTAGATATTTGGCAGAGCGAGGATGCGCCTGCTCTCAGGTGTTTCAGTGTGACAGCAGCGTCCTCACTCATGCTTTTAATGAGTCAGAAGAGCCCTTATTCAGATTACTAATTAATACACAGGTGTTGTGTTTTTTTTTGTTGTTGTTGTTGTCTGTTTCCAAGCAAACAGGGAACATCTTGTGTACAGTTCACTACGACAAGATGTGTTTGTGTTGACATCCTGAGATGAGAGCATGCATCATTTGAACTTCCACGACACTCAACATGGCGGGTGGAAAACCTGCCCGTCCACCCCCTCCAAAAACAAACAAACAAAAAAAAAACCTTCACTGAAAAACAAAATGGCTAAAGGAATATCAGTTACATCACATTAACACCACTACTAATCTATACTTCATGTGCAAACATTTGGCAAACTTATAACAGCGTTTTTACGTCATGTGCTAAGCTATGAAAGTAACATAAAAATCAACTACTGTAACATACAAAAGCAGCTCTCCTAGTATACAAAGTGCAAAAACAACTCTTCCACTGCTGCTGTGCTTTTTCATATACAAACAAAAGAAACTGTGATAACTGGAATGCAATATTCATTTTCAGTCCACTTTGCTCTGAAGGCCAGATTCTCTCAGGTGGCAGCAGAGATCGTTGCTCATAAACGTTAACAGTAACACTGATGGTGATCGTTCGTTCGTTTTTCTCTGGGTTCGTTATCAGTCGTGTAAACCTGTCAGAAGAAGAAGCAGGGTGCGGTATGGAAAACAACAAATACTGATGATGTCACCACCACGTCACGTTCTGATAGGCACAAACACCGAGGAGGGGGCAGCATAGACCTGTTGAATGAAACACACAGGAACACATACTGATTTTATCTTTCACATCTTTCATAGTGGGGATGAAACAACACAAATAAGGTACAAAAATACCAGGATAAAAAAGTCCATGATACTCTATTCATTGTGACATTAAAAAACAGAACTTTTATTAAATAATAAATCTGTTGCCTACAGCATTTTTTGTATAAAATTCATCTTTCCTTCTAATTTAAAATGCTTCTGCTTTCCTTCTTTAGTAAAATTGAATAGGAGTAGTCAGCCAAAAAATGGCATGAATTGTCTTTGGCAATGAATGTTTGAATTACGTTTGTACAACTGCAAAACAAAAACAATGGAGCACTCAGAAGCAGTCATTTTATAAAATAAAATATTCACTGCCTGGCCAAAAAAAAAGGTCACCACCTGGATTTAACTGAGCTAATAGGTAAGATCCTCCCATTGGATAATTACTGCAGTGATTAATGTTTCAGCTGGCAACAAGTTATTTAACTCTAACTGATGCAGTGAACAGCTTCTCATTTCTGAAACAACCATGTCAGAAGACAAATCCTGTGGTCGGGGAAAAGATGTTACTCTGTTTCAGAAGGGTCAAATTATTGTCCTGCATCAAGTAAAGAAAACACTAAGAATGATGAAACTACTAATGGGTTAATAACTGACCAACACATTATTAAAACCTGGAGGGATAGTGGTGAACCATCATCTTCAAGGAAGAAATGTGGTCTGAAAAAAATCTTGAACGATCGTGATCAGAGATCACTTAAACTTTGGTGAAATCAAATCATAAAAAATCAACAGCAGAACTCACGGCTGTGTTTAATAGTGAAAATAAGAGCATTTAAACACACAATGTGAAGAAGACTCAAAGGATTGGGACTAAACAGCTGTGTAGTCTTAAAATAACCACTTATCAGTGAGGCTAATCAGGGAAAAAAAAGGCTTCAGTTTGTTAGGGAGCGTAAAGATTGGACTCTGGAGCAATGGGAAAAGGTCATGTGATCTGATGAGTCCAGATTTACTCTGTTCCAGAGTGATGGGGGCATCAGGGTAAGAAAAGAGGCAGATGAAGTGATGCTCCCATCATGCCTAGTGCCTACTGTACAAGCCTGTGGGGGCAGTGTTTGATCTGGGGTTGCTTCAGTTGCTCAGGTCGAGGTTCAGCAGCGTTATGTGCCCAAAAAATCATGTCAGCTCACTACCTGAGTATACTGAATGAGCAGGTCTTTCCATCAGCGCTGGAGACGACTTCACGCAGCGGTCCGACTCTCCCATCATTAATACAAGATCTTGGTGAAAAAGCAATGCAACTCTGGACAGAAATAAATGTTGTGACACTGCAGAAGCTTATCGAAATGATGCCATGGCGAATGCGTGCTGTAATCAAAGCTAAAGGCGGTCCAATGAACTATTACAGTCTGTGACTTTTTTTTTTGACCAGGCAGTGCTAATAATAATTTAAAAAAAAGTTTAAAATAATATCACAGGAGATAGATATGGTCACAGTCCAGTACGGGATCGCTTATTTTTTCAATATTCAATATATTATTTCATCCCTAGTGAAAAGTTTCTTTATGACCAGGCTTAAGGTAAGGTTACTTTAAAAATGTATCCCCACACAATTACAATTACTTGTTAAAAATGTAGTCAGTACCCTTGTAACATCCAAGTATCATTATATTAAAGTAATGTAACCTGATTACTTTCTGTTACTTTTGGATTACCTCAATAACAAATATGTTAAAATTGTTAAGCCTTATATGTTTTATATTCATAGTTAGGTGTATAAACTGTACAGATATTCTGTTATTTGTTATTCACAAATGCAAATATTTATTTTAATTAGATGTTGAGTTCTTGGATGAAGGCAGAACTTCTCTTAACTGTGACGTTGTTCCTCTTTTCTGATTGAAAGACAAAAAAATCGGTGAAATTTCCAACCAGTGACAGTATTTTTTCACTAGAGGCCATAATGATGATGGTACTAAATCGTGCTTCATTTTAAAATGTATTTTAAAAATTGTAATCCTGCTAATAATCCCCATTTTCACTAAATGTGACAGCAATCTGATTACGTTTAACTTACGTAACTTTGTTTTCTGTAACTGTAATGGACAGTTACCTTTTTTTGTATCCTGATTACCTAATCCCATTACATGTAATCCAGTACTCTGGTCCAAGCCTGTTCATGACTGCAAACTTACTTCTCTGGGTTGAAGTTGTGATCTCCACCTCTGACTGTGGTTATGCCTCATTTTCTATGGTCATCCCAGGATTACTGGCACCTGAGCACAAACACAAAGGGGAAATAAAATCCATCATTTAAACCACTGGTTCCCAACCTGGGGGTCCCAGCCCCCACTAGGGGTCGCCAAAGCTTCACAGGGGGTCACCAGGCATTGTAAGACAGCTTTAAAAAAAAATCTCTGCATTTAATTAATATCTGTGGAGCAAACTTAATGAAATTATTTTAAAGTTAAGTGTAATAAGTAGGATTTGTCAGTTGCTGTTTGTAAATGCACCCGGAAGATACTGTGGTCTTATTTATAGGATGTCAAATACCATTTTGGGTTAGTTTAAGTGTCCTGAGCACAGCAAAATAATGAAAACATAAAAAAAGGTACAGGCAGAGGGCGGGATCTCTGTAAATGCAGGTGCCACCATACACTTCTGGTGGGTTGGTGATGATTGAGAGAGTACTTTGTATGAATCTATGCATTGTTTTTTGCTGAAAATCCTGCATAGCCTGCCGTAAAAAAAAAAAAAAATCTCACAGGATAAGGGCACTACTTTCATTAAGACCTCACTCTCTGTTAAACAGCCTCATCCTGCAAAGTTAGCAGAACAATGGCTGATAATTAGGGAGAATAAAAAGCTTAATTTATCAAAAAGAAAAAAATAAGATGCCTATTAATTATTTATTTTAAAGACTTGTATTAAAAGTTATGGAAAATATCTTATGCAATAATGACAGGAAATAATCTGCTTAAAATCCATCCAAATCACGTCCTGCAGTTATTTCATTCATTACTCGGGTTACCTGCACAATTTATCAGTTGCTTCTGTGCAGTAATTCTTATGCATTGGATATAATACAAAATATGTCATTATTAGTCAGGTGTTGTCAGTTTACTTGATGATAAAAAAGGGGTTCCCTAAAGAAAAAAGTTTGAGAGCCACTGAAGTCATTAAAAACCTGTTAAAACTTGTTTAAACATGTAATGAAACTCATTATAAGGAGTATATAACATTATCTGACCCTTCTTGTCTTTTTCTGTTGCACTGTCACTCTCTGACCAGGAGGGGGTGCTGGTGAGCAGCCGACTCTGAGACTCCCTCAGCGGCTTGGAGGGGAACTGGCGGCCCTCTGCTGCGCTGGAATAAACACACAAATGCACATGATGAGCAGGGATGGAGCCAAGTATCATGGTCCCTCTGAGGAGTATTTCTGGGCTCACACATGCTTCTTTAAATAAAATAGTCCTAAATCCTTTAATCCTGTGATCTGAATGATTCGTTTAAAACTGCAAGGTGGTTTTCCTGTATCATTAAACCTAACAGGGTTAATAAAACACCAGGGGCTGACTTGCGGTTGTGCACACTGTTTTGTGTCTAAGCTGTACTTGACTTTACGTTTTTATGGATGTGTGTGTTCTTCATTTACTCACCTCTTGCTGGAAGGGTTGGAGCCGGTGGGAGATGAGGGCTGCTCGGGGTCCAAATTCACCAGACATGTGGGGAACGAACAACCATCCCCTGAACTGGAAAACCAGCAAAATACACAGGAGAAAGAACAAATTAATATCTGAACAATTGGTCGATGATAAATCTGTTCAATGTAGGTGATATTATGCACATCGATAAAATTATATGTTAACTTATGTATTTTATTTAATGTGTATATGTTTTATTTTTATTTTTTATTTTAAAAAATGACTTGAAATGATTAATCGAATGAATTAATCCTGTCAAAATCGTGTCACTTGAAAAATAGGTCCAGTGTAATGATTTCGATTAATATGTTGGTCATTTCTTCCATTAATCAGTTAGTTGTTTAGTCCATTAACTATCAGAAAATAGTAAAAAAAAGTTGATCAGTGTTTTCCAAAGCCCAAGATGACATCCTCAAATGTCTTACTTTGTCCACAACCCAAAAATATTCAGTTTGCTGTCAGAGAGGAGTAAAGACAACCAGAAATATTCACATTTCAGAAGCTGAAATCACAGAATTTTTACATTTTTTTCTCAAAAAATGACTCAAAATGATTAATTGATTATCAGCATAGATGCAGATTATTTTAGTAGTCAATTAAAAATAGATTAATAATTGCAGCTCTAAGTTTTTTTTATGTCTGTGGTTAGGTGTACTCATTTGTCCAGCTTCCTTTGTTGAGCGCAATTTATTGATTGATTGATTAATTTAAAGACAAAAAATGGTGAAATTTCCACCCAGTAACTTTTTTTTTCACTAGAGGCCATGATAATGAATTGGTAACTGTGTGTGCATTGTGCGTGGTAGTATATTGTTTCTTTATTTTAAAATTGTAATCCTATACCAGATGAAGTAATGTTGTAGCACCAAAACCTCCAAATATACTCAAGGATGTAATTAATTGCTTATGAATGTAGCTTTGCATTTGTAAAAGGAGGATTGTGTTATTTCATCTTTCACACATTATATAGTCTCACTTTAATGTCACTATTTCCACAAAAAAAAGAAAGAAAACAACACAAGAAAATAAACTTCCCACCAGTCACCAGCTGTTGCAAATAATGGATCCAACAGCAACTGATTCTAAAATGTGTTCTTCATAATTACAGGCTTTTGTTTGTACACAATTTTGTTTGTACAGAAATTAAATGATTGGCACTTTTTGTTTTCATAATTTGACTGTAATTAACAAAAAGCTGTAGATTCATAATATTCTTCATTCTGTCAGCCTGAATCAGTCATTTTGCGGAGCTGAATCCAGAGTGGTGGTGACGTTGTTGTTTGCTGAAGATAACTCACTATTGTGTCGTTTGGGACTTTTCCCTCTTTTGAACCGTTTTGTTTCAGACTAAGTGACAGAGCTCACTGATCCCCTCAGCTCAACGCTGACTTCATTCATTCAAGACTTCTCTGACATCCTGAGTGAGATTATCTGAACTACAGGAGCCTTTTCTGAAGAAAATCTGTGCCGCTGCTGCGCACATTGATGCTGATGCTGACTTATTCATTAATAAGTAAACTCATCGTCCTTATATGAGGGAAAGGCTGATTGTTGGACCTGATATTCAGCATTTTTCTGATTATCAGAATTGTTGTTTGTTTGTTTCAGTCACCATTTTTAAATCTGATTAGTTTGTACTGTCTATACATGCTCTACCTCAGATTTCTATATTTATATGTTTGGGTCATTTTATGTCTTTGTGAACGCCGACAGTAGAAAGATGAAAGGACGCCGCGAACACCATGTTACACACACACACACACACACACACACACACACAAACCAGGTTTCACCCTGTACTGTCAGTCTAACACACTGTATAACCCAAATCTTAGCTTCTTAACAGGTTATAAGTTGTATTGGATTTCACTGACTGACTTATTTTTAGTCCTCGCCACACAACAGAGTTGTGCAGCCTGGAGTCTTTGACCTGATTGTCCTTCAGTCTAGACTCAAAATTGCAGGTCAACAGAGCTCCTAAACTGTCAAGCTACCTGCCGGGAGACGTTATAAATCATTTCTTAACACATGGACTCGCTTTATTGACTTTATTTCTGTAGTTTGCCCTCCCTCACTCGTGAGACATTTCGTTTTGAGGTAACACTTGATGCACTGATAGGCATACGTTCATGAACAGTTAACTAATGTGTAATCATTAACTAATGGTTTCATGTTGAAGTATTAATTTAAACATTATGTAATAGTTCAACAAGGATACATGTTTTCAACGTTAAAATAAGGGTCACAGAGAGCATTCATTAATGGCCAATCATGGTTCATTAATACTTGTACAATAATTTATAGGTTAGGCTATAAATTAAGAAACATCTACACAAGTCACATATTGGAGGATGGACAAGTAAGAGGAGAATCATTACCCTTAAATAAGGTTTTCACTAAATGAAACGGCTTAGCTGTGAACTTGTATGTTAATTAACACATCTATCAACCATATACTAATATTATTTAACATGTAAACCCTTAATAAATGTTAACAAGTGACATTTGTTACCAGTTAATGCTTATTATTATCTCCGCCAGGCGTGACTAGCAGAGCTGGAGCTACTGGACCCATCAGCCCAGTATTTTTTTGCACACATTTATGACTTCATGCTAACGGACCTCTCATGTTTGCAGTGATTCGCAATTTTTAAGAAACCTAGAAGAACCTCAGAGGCGGACTCAGTCTATCTGAGGGGGCAGGGCAGAAAACAATAAAACGGGCATCAGCTGCAGGCACGAACACACCGAAAGTCATGATGCATTTAAGGTGAAACGGTTCCAATATAATGTGATATGTTTGTTTTATTATGTGACTTCAAGGAGGAACTACAGCTCTAATTTCATTGTTGTGTAATAATGATTATAATAAATGGTCTCGATTCCTTGATTCCTTGAACAACTTGTGCGATGAGTAACACACAGGATGAAGACGGAGTTAGCATCACTCAGGCTGTTGGGCAGCTGCTGTCAGACTCTCTGTGTCCGCGGAGAAACACTGAAGACACAGAGAGTCCACATTTGTGACCCTTTTTGCAGAAGTGTCAGTGTTGTACCTGTGTTGTAGCTAGCTGAGCTAACATTAGAGTGGAGAGGCTCTCCGCCACAGCCCAGAGCCCACAGCCCTGCTGTTTATCATCATCAAGGGAACAAATACAGTCCGGTGGTGCTTCTACAGTCGTCAAAAGCACCCAAACTGAAAAACACTAAGTAGAGGGTTTGCAAAAAATAGCATGAACTCCCAAGAATGATGAGTCTCAATCAGCATTTACTTGAAAATGAGCGTTGTTTCACAGACTCCCACTCAACAGCGGGGGCTGGCCCTGGTTGGCTCTAACTCAATCTCAGCAATGGCTTTGCAAGTTTCAGGATGATTTAAAACAGTGGGTGGCGTTTTGAGCCATTTTCAACCCATTAAATTTTTCTATATCTATGAAGAAATGTCAACACTGACACCAGCATTGATGTGTTTGTAATCTGTTAGTTACAGAGAAAAAAAATGTGATTAAATTATGGTTATTAATCTTTGTTAACATGAACACCATTGGTCAATAGTTACCGGACACAGTTAACTATTATTTAAAGCTTATTACTGCATAAATACTCTTAATTAATGACCCTTATTGTAAAGTCTTAGCCTCATTTTATTTGTTAGATATTTTTGATGATTTTCTTTTGAGCTGTCTTTGATAAAAGCCGATAAGATCTTACCTGGAGAAAACAGGAATAGGCCAGTATTTCACCTCGTCACCAAAGACCTGGCGGAAGTTCTTACTGAAGCCCAGACTGAAACCGTTCTTGTCTGTGCCGTGGCGAAACACTGGAGCGCGCACAGCCTCTGAGAAGACACACACAGACACAGACACACAGATGTAGGGTGAAGAAGAGTCAGTGTGACATGAAGATGAATAAATGCAGCAGCGCTCCTTCTCAGTCTTTATGTAATCTGTTATTCAGACGTTTAACAGGAGCTCATTCAGACAACAGATCAACACACTGCTGCTGAATGGCCGCATGAATGGAACAACTGTGAATGAAAGTGTCTTTGTTGTGGAGGAAAAGCAGATCTCAGACTGTTCCACCATGTGTGACTTCTCTTCCTCACAGTGTCTGTTACTAAGCTGCTTACGGCTCTGAGCCTTGTGTCTTTGCATTACACTGTAACATACTCCTCTGGATAATCCACTCTCCTCAACGCGCAGACAAAGTGTGCCACTGTGCACACATAATGAGAAACTGCTCTGTCTGATAACGGCCCGCAGAGGCTCATCAAATCGCCGCGCTGATGAGGACGGTGACTGACGGTGGGAAAAATGCAATGAAACATCCTTCATCATTAGTGCAAAGATGACAGTGTGCAAACCGAACGCAGACTGAGAGCAGATACTCGCCGCGCACAAATATGAGCGAGCCGCTGTCTAATAATTACTGCATCAACAAA
Organism: Lutjanus argentimaculatus; assembly: GCA_034769285.1. Taxonomy (NCBI): domain Eukaryota; kingdom Metazoa; phylum Chordata; class Actinopteri; order Lutjaniformes; family Lutjanidae; genus Lutjanus; species Lutjanus argentimaculatus. The sequence continues at coordinate 27,703,056 of JAWZSL010000006.1, forward strand.
CAGAGCAAATACACACATACAGGTATGCATGAAGTAGGGGAAACCGGAGAGTGTTGTAAGTTAGAAACGTGCTGCAGTGATGTCAGTATCATACACTCTCATTTCCTTTTTGTGCTCTGTGCTCTGAGCAGACTGTGGCTGATTCAAAAACTGCTTTTCAGGAGAGAAAGTAAATTTTTTATCAAAATTATTTTCTGCCTAGCGTTCATTTGAACCCTAGATCAGGGGGGTCTTCAATGTTGTTCAGTTCATGGAGCCACTAGCTGACAGAGAGACTGAGCAAGGATCCCAGACTACACATTTTGCATTGAATATTGTCTTGTTTGCTATTACCCCTAGCTGCTGAGTCAGCACCATCTGTGATTTAGCTGGTAGTTTATGAGGTGGAAGGCCTGTCAGGGTCTCTTGCTCTGTACACTTGGGATAATAATACTAGCAAATATGTTTCAGTAATGTGTAGCTTATGGATAGGTGCAACGTGATTTAGCAGGTTAGCTAGCTCACATGATTGCACTAGGATTCATGGGTAGCCTTTTGGCAAAGTTGTGTAGGTTAAATGTTTTTTTGTTGTTTTTTTCAAGAAATTCAATTTATCTTTGCTAAAACATGTTGGATTCATGTTAATGTGTATTTTCAGGCATGTTTTAATTTATGAAAAAAAGAAACTTTCAAAAAGTTCATAATTTGGCGGTCCTGCTGCAGTAATTCTGAGGATCCCCTAAGGGTCACAGACCCCATGTTGAAGACCCATGTCCTAGATACAAGGTTTTCACCTACGTAGCCTAAAGTAGCAGTTTCTCAAGTTTAATTTGATGCTTTGCATTTATGCTGCCTTCAGGCCCCCATGCTACAATACCACATTCTGCATTGTGTGCAAGAAAAACTTAGCAAACTTAAGGCAAAAAGAAGTGTGGGTGAAGTGTGTATGTTGTCAGTTCTGGGCCCACAAAAACCTGCAGACCACCTACATTTACCACGACTGTGACAGTGACTGAACCCTCATGTGACACATGCACATTCAGGAAAACAGTCCACACACACAAAGTGTTTTTGTCACCTTAAATTCTTCACGTTTTTAAAAACTACGCCACCTACCCAGAGTGGATCTGTTCTTGCAGACGAGCCAGCAGTGATAGATGAAGAGCGAAGCCAGGCTGACTGAAAACATGGAGGCCGAGAAGAAGAGGAACAGGATGTGGAACTTGGCCTGAGTGTCGGGGAGTCCGTTCTGAGGGGAAAACAACAAACAATCAACACAACTGGACGGACACGGAGAGGACACTACAACACATCTGAGGGGGACACCTGATGGAGTTCTACTCAAGTGTTCTAGGGGAGCTGATTCAACTGTTTCTACTGCTGTGCCGTTAACTAGTTGTTTGGCTCATACCAGGTATTCTTTCAGACGGAAATGTGCTCTACCTCCAGCCTTGTGAAAAAGATCAAATGTCACATATTTAACACAGAATGCATGTTTTCAGATGTCAATTCAGATTTGATTAGAGATATTTTGTGCTAAAACAACAGTTTCCAAAGAAAAAATAAGAAAAAATACATAATATAATCAATGTTTAATGTTGCAGTGGTTGAGCAATACTTACCGTCCAAAATTTAATGAAGTATTGAAGATCTGTCGCGGTTATAAAAAGGCAGTAGAGTAGCGAATATAGCAAGAACAGCATGAAAAACTTGTAGTTGGAGAATCCCACACAGTTGTTCACCCTGCAACGAGAATGAAAGGCTGCAGGTCACAGTGTGGGAAAATCATTATCATTAGTACACGTTCAAATCTGGTCTAAAAGCAGAGACACAGGACTGCGAGAAATTATTTTTAAACAGCTGAGCAGAAGAGCAGGAAATCTTGGGCACGAGCTGACAGATGAGTTGTTCAATGAAAATGTGACTGCAGCAATAATGTTATCAGCACTGTTTGTATGTCCAAAACTGTTTCTTTTCAGGGAATGAAAAAAATCCTGTATTTTTAAAATGATGGAGGGAGGCATAATACTTTTCATTGGTTAAATACATGTAAAGTGTGAGCAATAGCATTTTTTTAAATGAAAAAACAACTAAAAATGACTAAATATGGAGTTACAAGGTTTCCGCAGAACAACATTTTTCATTTTACATAGTGCACACGATTTTTCTTTAATTTTCAGCCTATTTTTGACTGAAAAACAGGTAAATGCAACACAACTGGTTGGCAGAACTTTACAAGAAAACCTTCAATCAGCAGGTTTGTTCATGTGAATAAGAGGAGCAGGTATTTTCAGCCAGTCAGGGACCAGTATTGTGCATTACATTTTGTCTAAGGCGGCTAAGGACCTGTTCACACCAGGCATTTTTGGAGTGGGATATGGTAAAAATATATATATATTTTGACCGATATTGCAATATGATTCATGATTAGTGAGAATGACACTTTTTGCCTCACAATTTTTATTATTTCACTGATTTTTATTTTTTTTTGGGTGGGTGGGGGGGACTCCGTCCAAAAACATGTTTTCTTACAGAGCAAGATTTGCAGGCCAGGCATCTCTGCAACACTACAGTACTTCATTATAATGATGTTTTATTACACAATTTTCCTTTATCAAAACATGCAGCTTCTATGTTTTGGATATTGCACTTATAAGAATTTTTCAATAATGTGTTGATTAATTATGCAGACCTATTTGAGAGCATTACAGAGAACTGGATGCTACTGCTTCATGATCCAAAGGCACTGCATTACGCCTTTTATGTTGAGCTTTTTTGATGAATTTCTACCCGGTCTGAACACCAGACACGGTACATTGCAACTGGAGAGAGAGCAGACGAACCAATCATGTTTAGCAAAAATTACACTGAGTGGAATCAAATTTGTTTTGTCTCCCTCTGCTGCCAAAATCTGTCACCTGGCAGGATGAGAGGTTACAGTGTCAAATCCTGTCCAGTAAACAAGCTCTTTCATGTGATGTGTGTTTACAGGCCCTGTTTGACTTGAATGTAACTGAGTGGTGTGAAAGAGGAAAAAAAAAACATCCTTTTTTTTAAATACTGAGGGGCCTTTAATGAAAAGGAAATGATATAATCACAAGGATATTCTAAGAAGACCATGTGAGTGTCAGTACATACCACGGGCAGTGGTGATCCATCTTCAGGATGCATCTGTAACACAGCAGGGTCACGCGTCAGTGTAATTGAATCTTACTCTGACTGCCAGAATGCAATATATATGGTGTGGTCTTTTCTCTATAGGTGCAGAGCAGAGAGCCATACTTATCACAGACTGAACAATGGTGACATCGATCAGGCTTCAGCAGCTGGCAGCGGTCACAGAAACGGATTGCTGAGGAGACACAGGCAATTCAATCACACAGCCGTCAGCAGCAGCAGCAGCAGCAGCAGCAGCCTCTCCTCACACTTGACCACAGACTAACAAGGTGACGGGGGTGAAATGAGCTCTGAGAGCTGCACGTCAGTCTAGACTGCTCCACTTGTTCCGCATCAGCGGCGCGGCGGTGTGTACTGTACTGTACCTCCGGAGTTGGTGCGGGTGTAGATGGGCAGATCCTTGGCTATCCTCCTCAGGATCTCCTGCTGAGACTCTCCACGATCTTCACGCTCCAGCAGCTCTTTGTCAGAGTAGGACAGGTGAAACTGGGGCAGAGCACAGAGGGGAAAGACAAACAACGGCTGTGATTTATCAATAGCTCGATCTGTGAGCGGTGCTGTTTACGTCTAATGAATCATACCCTTACAGATTTAAATGATCTGTCAGATGGGCTGCAGGCTGTGTCAGTGATGTCTGTTAGTGTGAAGCTGCAGCTCACTAGGCAGTGAAGGGTGTATCTGTTTCTTCCATTTGTTTTTGTTTTTTTTTCTTCTTTCTGCCCCAGCAGGCAAATGGGAGCAAAGTAGCACAGAGCTGCGATATTACTTTCAGCCACTCAGGCGGTTTATGATTGAACACTGGAAGCAAATAACTCAGATGATAACAAACAACGCAGCACACGTGAAATTTGACTTTTATTACAATCTGAAAACCTCGAGTGATCCAGCGTTCACACCTCATAAAGAAAAGCGTTCACATGAGTGATTCCTGCCTGCATACGTGCGTTCGCCTCAGTTCAACTCGAAATGCAAAGGTGGCTTTTTTTCTGAGTGTCCTCTCTAAGATGTATGCATGTGTGTGCGTGTGTGTGCGTGTGTGTGTTCAGCCTGCAGAGCTGAAGTGCTGTGGTCAGGATCAGAGCCATTACAGCGCGGCTCCAGGCACTTCCACTGGAAAGTATTATTAGTCTAAATGCAGCGTTCAATCACACGGGGAGGCTGTAACCTACATCTGCACTTCCCACCATGCCTCATCATCCCGGCAGCGCCGACAATAACGCTGCGTCGTCGCAGTCAGACACACTCACCTCCTTCAGGGGGTTCATGGGCTTGGTGAAGATGGTTTGCCAGTACGCCCACACAAACATGATGAAGATGACATGGTACACCAGCAGGTATATAACTGAAAGCACAAACACATAAACAGGTCGTCATCTTTCATCGGTGGTGTGTTTTTTTAACCATTTACTCACAGTTTGCAGCTTCAGTGAATATTAATAATGTTGGTGTGATTCAGTTCCTTTTGTTTTCACTGGCAAATGAAAAACAGTCAAAATGTAGAGGAATGTGTGAAATCATGGGTCTGATAAATAATTCAGAGCATTGAGATGCTCATGATTCAGAGTCCAATAATGTCTTTAAATGAGCAGAGGGACAAATATTTATGCAGATACATTCATACAGTATCTCAGTGTCATGGTTTTGGGTTTTTCCTTTTTATTTTGAAAGAGTCAGTCTTCTCTCATGTGTACTGGTTGATTTTACTGCCTGTCTTTTTTCTTTTCCCGCCTTTTTTGATTACTTTTTTTTCTCACCTGTCCCTAATTAGCCTCCCTGTGTATAGAGAGGTGAAGACACGCCCATTGGGACCTAACAAAGGTGAGGGACGAATTATTTTTTGATCCCATTTGAACTGTGTCATGAGTTAGGGGCGATATGTTAAAAATTCCAACCAGCCACTGTCAGCCCATCAACCAGCGATTGGTGATATATTCGTCCTTCCCGACACCTTCTCCTGTCCTCCTGAGTCTCAGCTGGAAGATATGTGCAAGCGGTGAGTTCATTACGTTACGTACACTACTGTGTGCGTTCATTATGTCCAATAAACAAAATAAACTCACAAAATGTCAAGACGTCACCCCTATTTTCCTTTTTAATCACAGAAACACAACTGTACGCCTTTTGAATCAGACCTGGGCGAAATGTGGTCAGGGGGCCGCATAAGTACAGCCCCCTGAGAGGCATTCAAGGCCGGCATTTTGCTTACCATTTAACTGTTACCAGACCTTTATTTTGAAAGGCATCAGTGCTGTGTTCATTGGTAATGATAATGAATTGTATCTTTTATGTATAAGTGTAATTTTATTCATTTAATGTTGAACATCCATGTTGTTTATGTTGTTCTTCTTCTACTTTTGCTGCTACTTTCACTGCAACCTGTATGCATGATACACTGTAAAACAGTGGTTCCCAACCTTTCTTCCTTGGAGCCCCCCTACTTGTATCTCAGGAAAGCTGAGCCCCCCCAGCCCGAACATATTTTGAAAAATTAAAACTATGAAAAATTATTGCCATCCCTGTTCTGACCTCAAGCTTCTCCCTTTTTTCAAACTAAGATGAGCGTAATTGTCTCATTTACTCCTTGTAAAAAGACACTTCATTCAAACTTGACAGAAAAACATGTAAAACTCACCAAAACTGTTTTTGTTAGTCTTTCCACTGTCCCAACAATCATTAACTCTGGTTTGGTTGAATTAAATTCTCAATTCACCGTGCCAAATGTGTAAAGAGTCTGGCTCTACAGGCTGTTTACGTCTCACTCCTCACCCAGCTCAGAGCACTCGGATCTGGCTGAGTGGGTGTTTACTGTGCCGCTGGCTGAGAGTGCATCGCAGAGCAGCGCCTGTCACAGTGCAGACTGTTGAATTAGCAAAATAAAATACCAAATATCACCTCAAAAATTATATATTGCCCAAAAAACAAACAAACCAGTGAAGTGAAATGTTCCCAAAGTCATACAGGGATCTTTGAACTGCAGCACTTTCATAACCAACAGAGGACATTTTAGGAACGTCCCCAGTGTTCTGTGAAGGTTTGGGACATTCATCACCTTTAGGGAATGTAACACACAGTCCCCAGAACGTCCCCTCCTACATGTGTCCTCTGCAGACCTTGAATGTCTGCAAATAATTTCATGTCAATCCGTCCAATATTTGTTGACTGACAGACCGACATTACTGTCCACAGAAGCACATTACCATCCAGAGAAACATAGAAATGAAGCCTAATTGTGTTTTGGTGTCTTTCAGTGCTCCTCTGTGGAGACAAAACGCACAGTGAATAAAAGCCTGCGTCTAAACATATAATCAAGGTCAAGAAAAAAAAGTTATGACGGTCTTCCAGCTGATACAGGCTGATTATAGTGTTTTGATGTGGGCTGCGTCTGCACAGACTGAAGGCTGCTCAACTCAACATCTAACAGATACACAGCAGCTGAACACACTTAGGATTCCTCTTGATGTTAAACAGCAGCACTTACCCTTTTCCCCCGTGTCTTCGATGGACTCTGAAAAGCCAAAATGAAAAGACACAGTCAGGTCTGCGTTCATTAAAAGAAGGTAAAACATACTGTGGAGCGTTTTAGGATATTCAGTAATCTGTAGGTCAACATTAGGAAAATTAAAGTTTTATTTTTCTTTTGAATCGCTCACGCTGCAGGGACCTCGTGCACATTTAACATGCATGTGTATTTTACATGACTGACAGTCAGCGTCTGAATTCAAATGAACAAAACTGAAAAATGCTGACTCTGTAAGCCCTTAATCCCAGTGTCCAATACCACACCATTTACAAAATCAATATACAGGACGCTCCCAGTCAAATAGTTCGACTCATTGTCCCTCTCATATAGATAAGCATTACTGTGCATTGACAAAAGGCATTGAAAACAGCAGCCACATCCTGCACAGTTTGTGTGTGTGTGTGTGTCTGAATGCTGACGGCTGCAACAACTCCCACAGAAACGACCGGGTGAAGCTGCTGCTGATTGAAGACCAACATCAGCACCCACACAGTTGATGAGCACCTCAAAAACTTTCACAAACACGCCACCTGAAGGTCTGCGGCTGTTTGCACAAAACACCTTTAAGTTTCAAACTTAGGTTTGTCCCTGAAGTAAAATGTTTCCCTAAGCTGAGGGATTTATTTAGGAGCGATGCATAAAGTCTCTCAGGTTGTCTCCTTGCTGAAGTCTTTAGGTTTTTACAGTAGTTACTATCATAACAGCAGATAAGCATTTCAGTTAACCATGTTTATGCTTCACTCACATCATTCTTTAATGCTACTAGACAGCATTGTTGTCAGTTGTTTTGCTATCTTAGCTAACACATCTAATTAGCATGCGTTAGCTAGCTTTTACAAAATGGACAACAAAGAGAAAACAAAATGAACACTGAAGCAAAACTGGACAGAAAATGGAAATGTTGCTCTTCTAAAAAAAAAAATACAAAAAGCACAAGCACATAATCCAAATTAAATTTAACCAAGCAGTAATAATTTCACACAAGTAGAAGATGTGTCAAGAAGTAACTGACAAAATCAATGTGAGAAATTTGCTGTGAAACAAACTGAAAAATATATAATAATATATATTATTATATTATTATTATATTATAATAATAATATAAAATATTATTATTATAATTGTGACAGAAAGGAGAAAAGACAGTGACAGAAGACAACAGAGACTGGTGAGTTTCATAACGAGATAGTCATAACAACGTTTGGCTGGCTAGCTACACTCCTAGCTAGCTACACTAGCGTCGCTCTGTTTTCCCTGTCTCGAAAAATTCATCTTGGTATCTCCTCCTCCTCTTCAATCACCATAAATTCAGCCATTGTCTTATGTTCCACAAATTACCTTAAACCTTAAAGCTATTTACAGTACATAATAGAAAGAGATTTTAGTAAACATTTTACAGTTTCCATGGAAACCGTTTGTTTGCTTGCACTTGTGCTTATGATACCTGTTATCGCCTCCAACCAAGATGTCCAGAAAATTCTCAAAACTTTTTCTGTTGTGGCGAAAAAGGGGATAATTTACTACAGGAAGAAATCCAACAAAACTGCAACTTAAAGTTAACTTACAGCTTACTTGAAGCCATGGTTCGAATTACGGGGGAGCTAGGGGGAGCTGGGCTCACCTGAAAAGGACATGAGCTCCCCCGAAAGCCTCATTTGGGACATTTGGGGGGAGCTCTAATATATGATGGTCCTGAAATAAATAATAAGAGTGAAAATACGGCAAAGTTTTGTGTTTATTCACACATTTTATGTATTGTCACTAATTAACACGATGCTGTATGCGCTGTTGTGTGTGCTGTCCGTGGTTCTGACATGGAGCAGAGGTGACTGATAGATAGACTTAACATGTTACTTCGGTTCCTGTTTGCTTTTTGTTGTTGCAAATTGAACTTTTGGTCTGTATTCCACTTCAAGACAATAGGGCTCCCCCGAAAGATAATATGTAATTCGAACCCTGCTTGAAGCTAACCATTAAGGTTAGACTAACTGTTAGCATATCGGCTATGGCTAACAGTGAAAGAAATCTTGTTCATGAGTTGTTCATAATAAAGATGACATCTTCTTCTTATAAGTTATTTATTTATTGTTAAAACATTGAACGTACACATAAAACTAGACAGTGAGGGTAACTTTAGGTAACATTATAGCCTAGCCACTAGCTAACCAGCTCCATGTGAGCTAGTGGCTAGCTAACATCAAGCCATTTTAATTACACAACTATCTTTCTCATTAAGCTTGGCGATGTACTGGCATTTAAGTACACGTACACATGCACATCATGGCCGCCTTATGTATCCTGTGTCCGTTTTGGAGCAGTTGTGTAAATCCTAATAAATTAATGCAAATATGTGTTTAAAAAGCAAGTGTATCTCCAGTTTTAGACATGCTATGAAAGAAATACATTTTAACAGAATTTATTGTATCATTTTTAATCATTATTCATTTATTATTTATCATTTCTATCATTCATTTATTCCCATAAACTCTGCCATGTTGCAATTAAAGATACAGTCAGAGGTACCTTAAATCTGTTTCTCTTAACTTAGTTGCTAAGGTCTTTTGAGCAATGCTTTAACTAACTTCAAGGGATTCCTTAACTTCCTTATACTTATCCTTAAACTTAAGTGAACATTTTAAGGAAACCTTAAGGAGAGAAGACAACACATCTGAACTGATATTATCCAGTGAGATAAAGATACTAAATAAGATACTAAAATGTAGTTACAATGACTCGTCCTCTACTTATAATAATCTAGCGAGGAAGCAATACAACAGATGAAAAGTTACAAATTGAGCAAACTCATTTTAGAAATAAATGCATTGCATGACACTTTGATTATAAAGCCAGCCTTAAGGGTATTTTGTGCAACCAGTTTTATTTTAAGGAAACCTTAACTCAGACTTTAAGGAAAATCTTAACTTAAGGTGTTTTGTGCAACCGGCCCCTGCACTCAAACATAAAAAGAGACAAGTGGAGACCTGTTGGAAGATAAGCTGACACCGTTTTATATTTGTCCCAATATCTAAGCAATGATTAGCTGAGCATACAGAACCATCCATCTTCAGCAATTAGCCCGTAAAGCAGCACAGACACACACACACACACACACACGCACACAGCAGGAACTGAGGAAAGGTAAGCCAAGGAGCTGAATCGAGGCATGCAGCCAAAAATGGTGTGCATGCCGCCCTGCCAGCATAAAAGCCTCAGAGTCTGACAGTGAAGCATAAGTGTGTGAGAGTGTGTGCGATTAAGGGCATGTGCAAGGATGTATATCAGTGTGTCTATGAGAGCATTATGGTCACTGCTGTACCCTCTGGTTCTTTTCCTCTTTGCATTCTTTCTACAACGAGATCCATTTCCCACAACACATTATACCACCTGATTTCACTGGTTTTGTTTTGTTTTAACAATTTTGGAAAAAAGGACCAACTGTTCAAGGGCTGATGTTCGGTGCTTTAAAAGAAAGTGGGTCAACCGCAGATTGCTTGGGGTGAATTATGTAAGCCAGACAATGGGATTAACTGAGCTGCCGAACGAGAGGTATCAGCTGACGATACATTCACACAACTGTCTGTGTGTCTGTCTGCAGAGCACACGCTGGCCCCGAGCAACCGCTGGCCTGCCCCGCTGCTGCTGTTTTCTCCTGTCCGTCCCATGTGACTCGAACGCATCACAAATTCGCTCTTGTTCTACAGAGTGCAAAACAAGATGGTTTAAAAAACAAAACAAAAAAAGGCCTGACTTAACAGCCTGATTTTGCTTTTCTGTCAACCTGCAGTAATGAAGGACGATATCCCAGGAGCGGACAGCAGAGACATGGCGTCCTGTAACTCTAGAAGAGGTTCATCCTGGGACAGACGCTGGCAGGCCTCTCTGGAGAACAGAGGCGGCTTTAGAAACTTCTGAATGGGGGACGGGCAGTTTTAAAGAAAGGGGACACATTTATAAAATGTATAAAAATGTGTTGAGACTCATATTTAAGGCCCTAGTGCTTGGCAATAATAAACTGTACGTTATTAATAATTACATTGTTTATTCAATATAATAAATTAATGCTAAATAAACAGCTTTGAATATTCTAATATGAAATAATATCAAGAAATAGCTGTTACTTATTATAGTAAGTCCAAACGGCCTACTTCTGGATGGATTATGAGAAAATGAAAGGCCTCCACCCCTCCTACAACACAAAAAGACATGCACGTTGATCTTTTTGTGGTTATCCTGTGTCTCTTTGTGGAAGGAGGGGGGGCATTTTTCATCTCTGTGTGGTTGTTTTTGTCTATTAGTTGTCGTTTTGTGTCATTTTGCGGCTTTTTGTGGATGTCATTCATGTCTGTGTGGTCTTTCATCTTTTTATGTTTGTTTCATGTGTCTGTGATTTGTTTTGTGCCTCTTTGTGGTCATTTTATGTGTTTTTGTGGTTGTTTGGAGTCTCTTTGTGGTCATCTTTTATCTTTTTGTGGTTGCTTTGTGTGTCTTTGTGGTAATTTTGGGTCTCTGGGTCATTTGATGTCTCTTTGTGGTCATTTTGTATCTCTTTGTGGTCATTTTGCAGCTTTTTGTGGTCATTTTGCTTGTCTCTGTGGTCATTTTGTGGCTTTTTGTGGTTGTCTTTCATCTCTGTGTGGTCTTTCATCTTTTTATGTTCGTTTCATGTGTCTGTGGTTTGTTTTGTACCTCTTTGTGGTTATTTTATGTGTTTTTGTGGTTGTTTGGAATCTCTTTGTGGTCATCTTTTATCTTTTTGTGGTTGTTTTGTGTGTCTTTGTGGTCATTTTGCATCATTTTGTGGTCATTTTGCATCTCTTTGTGCTCATTTAGCATCTCTTTGTAGTCATTTTGCTTCTCTTTGTGGTCATTTTGTGACTTTTTGTGGGGGTCTGTCATCTTTTTATGTTCATTTCATGTGTCTGTGGTTTGTTTTATGCATCTTTGTGGTCATTTTATGTGTCTTTATGGTTGTTTCATGTCTTTGTGGTTTGCTTTGTGTCTCTTTGTGGTCATTTTATGTGTCTTTGTGGTTGTTTAGAATCTCTTTGTGATTATCTTTTATCTCTTTGGGCTTGTGTTGCATCTGTTTGTCATAATTTTGCATTTCTTCGTGGTAATTTTGTGGTTGGACAACTAGAAAGGTTAACAGTCACTTCATATAGAGGCTCTGGTCCAGGGGTCCTGGGTCTGTACCCACTAGGTCTTCTCAGGAATCCATCCACGATACTAAGAAGCCAACTATGACCTTGAGACTCTGGTTGAGGGGGCATCAATGGGGGGCAATCCGATTTCAGGAGGGGAATGTGCCACCCATGGTGACCCTTCTGGCCTCATCCATGTTAGTGAACCCAGTGACATGGTACTGTGATCCTGCAACTTACAGTCTGATCAGGTGCGAAGACAAAGTTAAAGGTGTACACTTTCAGCTGGATAGCATATGTGGCTAAATTTGGAGACGATCAGATTCAGGAACAAACAGCCAGAATATCAACCCCTCCCTCCCTGTGTTTTCCTCTGTTTGGACTCATTAAACCGTCTCCATTTCATCCCCCTTTTTGACAGAGGAGATCTGCTTTCCTAGTGGCCTGACAAGCTGCCAAATGGAGCACATGAGTAGGCTGCTGAGACTCCTCAGAGACATCCTAGAAACCATTACTCACTATCCAGGTCAACTCCATGTTCACTGTTCACCAAGGACTCTCGCTGTCTGTAACCAACATCCAACGCTCGGCAGCCGGAGGGAGCGTGAAGGAAGTAAGGAGGAAAGCCTGACTCAAAAGCCATTACAGTCAGACTTCTTGCCAGCAGATAATGCTGTTGGTGTTGTGGTGGAGGATATAAATTCAGATAATGAAGCCCGGCGACTACATGAGCCTGAAGCTATTACAGTAAGTCTTTAAGATAGTGCTGATAGAGTGGTAGTGCTGGAGTCAGATAATGAATCCTAATCCTATTCTTTACATCCTGTGATCATGTCAGAAAAAGCTCTTTCACAATAAAAGCTGTGCCCGGTTGCACAAACCACCACAGGTTTCAAACTTGAGTTTGTCCCCGGAGTAAAATGAGCTGAGAGGTTGGCAGCATTGATGTCAGTTGTTAGCTAGGTTTTAGCCTAGAGTTAGCTTGCTAATAGCTTCACCAAAATGGACAACAAAGAGAATGTTGTTTCTCCTCAACGAATATGGAAAGTAAAAGCACATGATAGAATGTAAATTCAATCCAGCCACAACAAATACGCACAAGCAGAAGATGAGGCAGGAAGTAACTGAGAAAAATAGACTGCGTGCGGCCTTTTGGAGAAAGGTTGTTAATTAGTTTGTTAATTTCTATCTTCCTTAGCGTGATGCATGATTAGTATTTGAAGTTAATGTTCATTTGTTGTTTGTAAACATTCACTTTTTACTTTAATTTGTTCGTAAAAATATTCTTGTTGGTGCAATTGCTTCAGTTTCCCTTCCTCTTTTCCCACACGTCACCTTTTATAATTGTTACTACCCTCATTGCTTGGACCACCATTGGAGAACGTAACACTGTGAATCTAACAAAAACAGGTGAGTTTCAATAAAAACTAATGTTAATAAAAGAGATAAAGTTATGTTAATGTTTGGCTAGCCAGCTACAAAGTTGCTAGTGCCAACGTCAAATCTACAGATGCTCTAACAAGTAGCACATCGCTTGTGGTTTCCAAATCGTTGCCGAGTCTTTTGCATCTGAAAGGCCCAGCTAGGGATGAGTGCTGCAAATTAGCTTAGGCTATAAATGCTTTGGTGTGTGGCAGTGATTTATCTTGTCCTTATACAAATAAAAAGGAAATGATAAATGAGTTTTCTCTGTCCTGAAAAATGTGTCTTGGTATCTCCTCCTCCTCTTCAAACACCATAAATTCAGCCATTCTCTGGTATTCCACAAATTATTTCACTTTTAAGGGATTGTAATGTTTCCCTTAAATGAAACGGTCACTAGGCCTAAGGACCTTCTAGCAACACATAAGGGAATATTTATGTAGCGAAGAGCAAAACTTGAGGGATTAAAGGCAATTCTTTGATTTGATTTTATGCAACTAATTTTCCCTAAGGCATCCTTAGATAAAAATTTGAGGGAAACCTTAGCCTAAGTGGGTTTTATGCAGCCGCCACAGCAGCTTGTCCTCTAATTTGGTCCTTTTTATGATTTAAAAATACTGAACTTGTGTGTTTTTCATGCACAAAGACACCACTGCATCTTCCTTGCAACAATGCTGACAATGCCTGCTTGAACTGTTATTGTCATGTGACTGACACTGTCCACACACACACACACACACACACACACACACACACTGCATAAACAACAAGACATCCAAAAAAAAAAAAAAAAAAAAATCAGCCTGGACCACAAACTGCTGAAACAGACATGTCTCCCCACCCCATCACCAAAAACACACACACAGTCAGAGGCATTTCCCCCTCTCACACACACAGACACATATACACACCACACACACAACTCCTCATACTACCCAGACAGCTTGTTTCTTACCTATGCAAAGCTGCAGAACATAGGCGTAGTATGACCACGCCACTATGAGGGCGATGAAGAGCACCGGGATCCAGTACAAAACTCTCTGACAGCCCTTCTTGATACTACGCGAGCCCGACGGTGCCATAGTCTAGGAGCGGATCATTTCCCGTACGCAGTCTTGTCTCCCTCTATGTGTGTGTGTGTATGTGTGTGTGTGTGTGTGTGTGTGTCTGTAGACTGTCACTGCATCGTTGCTCCGGCTCTGATCAGCCTAATCGGCAGCACAGACGCAACATCCTACCACCAGCCTCCCGCCCGCCTCTGATGCTGCCGCCGCCGCCGCCGCCCTCTGACTGCTGCTGCACTGCTCCCCCTCTGATCGTCCTGCTCCGCCACTAGCACAGACTACAACAAAATATCAGACAGCTCACACACTCACACACACTCTCTCTCACACATACACACTTTACGCACAGGAGCGTCAGGACCGCCCCTGCTGCCTCCCCACAGGTTGCCATGACGTCCGCGGGATGCTGCAAGCCTGGCACATTTTTTTTCCACCGCGAGCAGATGGGCTCAATAAGTTCAGGCTCGCGAGTGTTGAAACGAGGGGTCTGTTCCACACACACACACACACACACACACACACACACACACACACACAGAGGGAAAAAGTCTTGTTACCCATCATTGACATAATGCACTCCTTAGCCCACAGGCAATTTGAGGGGAGGTGAGTGGGGTTGCCATCCAGCTAAATGACCAAAAGCATCGCCTCTTTTTTAACCTGCTACCCCACCTCTCCAGAAGTGTGGTGCCATTTAAGCACCGGGGTGCACGTATGTGTGCACTTAAATTGGTCTAGTTTCAGTTCATGTTACCACTGTTCCCACGGTGGCAAGTTTACAGAGATTACTCAACAACAACTGACCACATGATCAAATGTTAGACTTTATGCATGAAGAAAACAACTGAAAAAAAAAAGACAAAAAAAAAAAGACATGGCACTCCAAAAACTGCGCTCTGTCTGATCAGGGTCATGCACTTTGGTGATGACTGGATTGTCAAGCATCTGAAAAAGTGGATCATGTGAACTTCTACCACTGTTCTACTCATTATCTCATAATTTACACAGATTTACGTGAGCGTCATCCTGGTGCATTCTGGCAGAGCTCCACCTGTGCCCCTCTCCACCCTTTAATAGCAGAGAGGGTGCAGGGGTAGAGGGGTTGTTTAGTCAAATATCTTTAGAGAAACTGAGGTTTGTGACAGTTAGACTCTACGGCTCCGACCATGGCTCTGAAATATCAGTAGCCTAACTATGCTGTGTGTCGACAAACCCATGATGCAGCTGGCAGATTTGTATTTGCGACTTTTTCTCTGAGTCCCGCTCTTCTGTCCACCTCATCTTGGATCTGTAATATTCTCTAAATTATAGTTATGGGGTTATTAAAGAATACAGAACAAAAACAGTCATTCATGAGTCCTGCTGAAAGCTCCTGTTCTAGCCTAACCAAAACATTAGGCAAAGGTCAGTAATGACTTTTTTAAACTTTTCACTAATTAATTATGTCATTGTAAAAATCCATAAGCTAAAGGGGCATCAGAATGTTTGATTCATGAGTGTCTCTGGGCCTCCCCACTAACTTGGGCTATTCAATGATCTTACTGCGCATCCATGATGATGCACATTTCCTGTAATGATTCAGAAGGACAGCAGCCAACTCCTGTAAATGAATGGCTCGGTGTATTGTACAGAGTGTCCGCCCCAGCAGTGCTGAAAAAAGGAGGGAGTAAATGGGAGGATACTAAAAGGCAATACTCACCCCAGCCAAAGCCTGTTCGCCCTGCTGCCGTCTGGCAAGAGATACAGAAGTATCCACTGCTGCACCACCTGATTACAGAGCAGTTTCTTTCCTGAGACTCCTTGATCCATCCTCTGCACTCCACCATAAATAAAAGTTTATTTTTATGACTTATGATTTATTCAAGGATTGAAAAAGGAGGGAGAAGAGGGGATGTGGAGGGCCCCATGAATGCATTTGCCTTAGGCCCCAATATGACTAAATCCTGCCTCATGCTAAATGCTAATGCGCTCTATCTTATATAATGTTAGGATATGTATAGCTCCAGCACTTCATCGAGCCATGATTTCAGGTCTGCCAGAAAATCCTGAACACTGAAACAGTTTTAGGGTCTAAGTCCACAATTCAGACACAGACACAGTATTTTCACTTTTTCAGCTATTATTTTCCAACATGTATAATGTGTTTAGAAGAAAATCTCCAAGTTCCTTTACACAGGCTTCAAAAAAAAAAAAAAAAAAAAAATTCAGTTAGGAGCACTTCCTGGACTCAGAATGAGTTTGTTTGAGGTGCTCTTCGGATAGGGACACGCGTGTACTCAGAAATCACAAAAAAATTGTGTATTTTACATGCGCACAACAACAAGAAGAAGCCAAACTCACTATTTTTGTTGATTTCAAAGTGTTTTTTCAAATATTTTCCTAATGTTTTATCTCCTTGTATCATGTTGTGTTACAA
The DNA here is from genome assembly GCA_034769285.1 of Lutjanus argentimaculatus. Lineage (NCBI taxonomy): Eukaryota > Metazoa > Chordata > Actinopteri > Lutjaniformes > Lutjanidae > Lutjanus > Lutjanus argentimaculatus. The sequence goes on from JAWZSL010000006.1 coordinate 27,719,775, forward strand.
TACCAAACTAGTATTGATCTGATGGCTGTTTACCAAGCTGTAATAATTTGGATTGCTTGTATCAGAGGGGTTGTTACCAGCATATTGTGTTTTTGTTCCAAAACCTGTCAGTGTAGGTGGAGGTTTGCAAGATGCACCTGCTTCCGCTGCTTCACGTCCAGCAACACCTGCAAAATATTTTGCAGTCCTGCAGGAAAATACATTGTTCAAGCTGCCGCTGCCAAGCTGTGCTCAGTAAGTGTTCTTTACATCACATTACACGTCTGCTTTCTGATTAAAAAAGGGTTTTTTTTTTTTCAATAAATCCTGTTTAAATGTGAGAAAGATTTAAGCTGTGATTTTTCCACCTGTTGCCAATTTCGTGGGTGGGTGGCATTCTGCAGCAAACTAACAATATGCACCACAATCATAAAGCATCTCAGTCTCACAGTAAGGACAGATGGCTCAGTCACATGTCAAAATTCAACCTGTTTCAATGTTGTTCAAAAAATGCTGAGAAAAATTATACAACTGACCTCCAATCACCAGTTCTGATTAAAAAAGATCTCACTAAATACGTGTTTTCTTTCACATCCACACAGAGAAAAGTGGTGGTTAGCTGTAATTTATAAAACATGAGCACTGTAGTGACCTTTATAAATATATGGGACCATTTTTAAAATGTTACAACTGACCCTGAGCTCTCCTGAGGGACCCTTCGCCGACTTTACACGAGGATTGATTTACGTGAGGACTACTCAGCCTGTGAAAACAGCTTGAAGTGTCTCCTACGGCTTTGAGGAGACTTTTATCTTACCGACTGAGGCACCCAAAGACCCCAGAGGTGTTAACAGATGAAACTATTTACTGAGTTCATGTTTGCCACGGGTCCGAATTAGAAGTATCACAAGCTATCAGGGGGGGGCCCCTCTGTCAGTCATTTTGAAGACAGAGACAGACACAGGTGCAGCAGACACAAATTTCCTCATGTGCTCCTCAGTGACCCTGATATAATTTCTTTTTACATAATATGCAAATAAAAGATCATTTTCCTAAATAGTTTTTTAAATAATATTAATTAGATAACTAGTGTTTTTTAAAGAAATAGGCTAACATTTTGCTATGATGGTTGTTGCTGGTAGTCTTTGTATGTTAAATATGTTGGTAGAGTGATGAGAAGTCTAAGAAAATAACCCTGATGATGTCATGAGAAAACTGGCGTCACAAACTTGGCACGTGGAGTTTGAAAGATTTGAGCATTTACCAGAATAATAAAAAATTCCATTAAGTTGCATTGTGGCAATTGAGCGCTCCTAAGCCCCGCCCCCTTTTACTCTGTGCTCCAACTACAGTTGAGCTAGCTCGGTACCCCAGTCCACTTTCTCCTTTTCCTGTACAAGCACCATATAGTCATGTTAGCTAATGTTAGCAAAATGCTAGCTAACGAGTTAGCTAATTATAGAAAAATGCTAGCTAACTAATGATTGACTTAGCCAGCTAGTAAGCTAGTGTTTTGCTAACTTAAGATGTGAACATGTCGCTTTTACAAGTTGCCCAGGAACATCTAACCATCTTCAAAATTTGCTTTTCTTTCCAACATAGATGAGCCCAAGATTGGCCTTTGAACAAAAACGTGGGGAAAAGCACTATGACGTTTGCATTTCCACGTTTCAGTCATGTTAATAAAGAGTTCACGACCTACATGGAGTAGGAAAAGTTTTTTTCTTTTATAACTTACTCCATGTACATCATGAACCCTTGAAGATAAAACCAACTCATTGAAATCGGTTGAGAAATATGAACGTTTCAGTGGTTTTTATCCAGAAAATATGCAGCTTATGGCGGCCATGTTGACATATGACTCAAAAGCCAGTGCGATGTCTATGTATGCCTATAGACAAGCACATAGCATAAACATTCACATAGCATATCAAAGTTAAAGTAAACAGGAAAGGAGAAAGTTGCCTGAGGCACCAAGCTCGCTCAACTGTAACTGGAGCACAGAGCAAAAAGGGGCGGGCATTAAGAAGGGTCAGTCGTACCATCCAGTGTCTTTTGAGTTTTACTCATAATGAGGATAAAAAAGTCAGGACATTTCTGCCTCTGCTGCATCAACTTTGACTATTGTTTCTTTCATGTGTCTCTTGTAAGTCCAACAACTTTATGGAAGTTCAATGCTAAATTGCTGAAGTCCCCCCTTCAGATAATTGTTCCTACTGAGAGGAAAGTGAAACCTCTAATCAGAAGAATCTATGGATCAGGTAGGAGAAACTACCAGTACTTTCACACAGCATACAGTAGGGTTGAGAGATGTGATGTCCGGAAACCATTAGCAATGCATGAGTATTATGGGCAAGCAAGTGCAGCCATCAATTGTTTTCACAAAGGTTAAGTGCAGAAAAATGTGTCAGTGATGTTTAATGCAGCTGTAACGTGAACTTTTCTCTACATTTCAGGCATCTTTTAAGGTCCTTGAAGGCTCTGCTTCATCTTACTTCAAGAAGTGCAGGATTAGAGTGTGAGACTGCAAATTATTACCCTGCTGAATTAATCATTTAAAGATAAAAAGTCCCTGATTAGACTCTTGTACACCCACACTGCCTCAGGTTGCTGATGATTAATACTGTTAATGATTTGCCTTCAGGTTGAGAATAAAACAGCTAATTTATTCTTCTGTGCTCCTGCCATCAGTCCACTGTAGTTACAAAGAAAAGAGGGTTTGTCTGGAGAGGAACAGTGTGAGCAGTTCACAGTTTATTAGCTGACTCGTGTGAAAACTGTGACTATAACTGCAACAAGGCAAGACATTGTTGGCAAGTGTTTGTTTGTGTGAGAAAGAGGAGGACAGAAAGCACAAAATAACCAAGAATCCAAATATTTTATATTATATTTATTGCACAAAGTGATTTTAAATGCATCTGAGTGCCAACGTCAGTGTAACAGTCGAAGCCTTAAAAGAATGATATAACGCCAGAAGTTTCCAAAAGTCTTCACGAGGTAGACTAACTAATGCAAACATCCAGAAATAAAACAAAGTGGTCTGAAATACAAATCCATTAGTCTGATACAGCATGTAACATGTTGATAACTTCAGCCAGTCTTTCTGCAGCACAGAACTCCACCCAAAGCAAACATTACACCAGGAAACATCATGAAATCCACAGTAACACAGTGTACAAAGATAAAATGTAAGAACTCTTCCTTACAGAGCTTAACAGGAAGGTCATTTTAACATATTACTCCTTTAAAACCAATACTATTTTAAGCTGAGTGTCCCGAGAGTGGAACAAACATATGGCTTCAGTATTCTGCATGTATATTTATACAGAGATCTTCCCTGCCATTCCCTGTGGCATGAAAATAGCACTTTTACTTAGTAGCAAAGAAATGATTAACACTGTTAGCTGCCTGTAGTTAAACAGTGAAAAAGCCACAGATTGAGGGAGGGTTTTTCTTTTTTTTCTCTCTCTCTTTCAGGCCTGCTGCTGGCTCTGGGGATCCTAGAGGATTTTAGCTGCAGCGCTTTGGGAAAGAGGAGGAGGACAGGGAGGAGGATAGGGAGGAAGGGAGGCGCTGTCCTAAGCTGATCCGTGCAGGGGGGCTGCAGAGCTGACAGAAGGACAAAGTGCGTGAGCAACGCTGCCGCTGTACAGAGTCAGGCTCGGGACAAAAAGGAGAATCAGACAGAACAATACATGCCGGCAGAGCAGTACTAAGACAACGTTTGAGTTTTAGATAAATAAATAAAATCAGAGTAAACAATCTGATACAATATATTTATAATAAATATATCAATAACTATTTTAATATCTTCTGAGCAGGCAAAAACAGTTAAGTGGATTATCTCGTTAGGGTCATAACGGGTCATTCTCAACAACAGCTTCCTATTACAGTCGGCTGACCACATCCTGTTTGTGCCACATCCTGTTTATTTTAAAACTTCCAACACAGAGCAATAAGACACTGTAACATGCATTAACCCGCATGTCCTGGAGAGGAGGCACAGCTCGTCCAGTCTGTAAGACATCACCTGAAACAGAGAGAACACGATGAATACAATGAAGGCAGACCAAGATGAATAACGTGTAATGTGTTCTTTTATATTATATGGTAGAAAAGAGATACAGAGAAACACAAATGCATTAGACTAGAGACAAACAGAAACTCTTAGACCTCTTAATCAAACAGTCATGGAGCACGAGAGCTGCAGGAGTTCTGCAAGTAGGCAGAAATAAATCTGGGTCCTCAGCACGACTTATTACAGCTGCATGCAGACAACAAGCACAAACTGCAATAGTTCTCCCAAACACTTGCAGATTTCACCTATTTACTAAATGCTTAAAAATAATAAACTAATGAGATAAATAATGGGAAGCCCGGCAGCACAGAAGTTAGTGCACATATGTAAAATTATTAAAAATGGCAGTAGAGGATAAATTTATCATAGAAAATCCAAGTTACTGTGGCAGCTAATACCAAAAGTTAAACAAACAGTTCAATGTTTGGATAAATAAGCTCATCAGCTCTCTTGTGGAGAGTTAGATGAGAAGATTGACAACACTTTCATATCTGTACAGCTATTAGGAACCTACAGTAAGTCAGCTCAGAGCAGCATGATTTAAAACCGAAATGTAACTAATAACACACATGACGCATATAAAGCCACAACTTGTCGTTTTTATACTTCGGTTTCTGTACAGATTAAACAAACAAGATATAACAACACAGTTAACAGGCCTTAAAGGTGCCTGTAGGTGGATTTTGTTACGTTTGGACAGAGCCAGGCCAGCTGTTTCCCCCCTGTTTCCAGTCTTCTTGCTAAACTAAGCTAACTGGCTGCTGACTGCAGATTCTCATTTAAAGGACCAGTGTGTCGCATTTGTCCTTCCAAGTGTGCAGGAGAAATTACAGTGGCCACGAAACCTGCACAAAACATGACAGGGCGTATCTAGAGCCAGTGTTTAGTTTGTCCATTCTGGGCTCCTGTAGAAACATGGCTGTGCAACGTGGCAGCCTCCAAGGAGGAGGACCAGTGCTCTTTGTTAATATAAAAGGCTCATTTTAAGGTATTAAAAACACAGTGGTTCTTATTTTCAGGTCATTATACACTAATGAAAACATATTTATGAATATTGTATTCCATTTACCACATATTCTGCTAATAAATGCCTGGAAATCTCACACACTGGACCTTTAAAAAACAGATATGAGAGAATAAGAATCAGGTTTATTGCCGAGTAGGTTTTCATATAGGAGGAACTGGCCTTTGCTGCATAACAATAAACACAGTAAGTAGAAAAACATAAAGAAAGATAAAAAAAAAAGTACTGCAAGTCAATAAGCATACATAGAAAATAGAAAAAGAAAAATATTTCATGCAACTTGCCAGAAAAGCAAATAAGCCTGTTTCCCAAAATATTGAACTACTCCTTTAACTGGTGAAAAGGTTACATTCATGTCAAAAAATTATAAACGCTCAAGCCAAAGTGAAATATCAAGTGTTCCCTGCACTTTCATCCTGATCGAAATCTAACAATAATTAGACTAAACTGAGGCAATTCTTCATGTTGCAGCACTGTTTGTGAAAACATCAAGTCCTTTCCACAGATTTATCAGGGAAGATTATCAAGCCCTCTCCCATGAGGTGCATTTCCTTTGAAACATTTATACGGCTTTAAACTGCACTGCTCACTGCTCATGTATGCAGACTTAAGCTGGTATCTGGTGGCAGTTGATCAGGCGTTAATATTACAGTGTAACTCAATGCTTCGGGCGAGCAGAGTGTGGGCCTCAAAACACATCTGAAAAGACTGGCTGCACACTGGGACAGAGTGCCTGGGAAACTCTGTTAGGGAGCAGTTTTAAAAAAAATAATGCTGCATTTCTCAAGCTCACATTAAACATCGTTAGTTTAGTTTTATTCTTGTCCTGACAACGTCAAAAAATATTTTACCTATTTGCCTGAGAGCTCCTTCTTCATGCAGCTCTTAAAAGAGGTGAACTTCTCCTCCACTCTGACACCCTGTGATAAAGAGAAATACTGTGAGACAGACAATTTCGTGATGTCCCGCTAGATGGCAGTACAATGTCACAAAACTCACTTAACACCACCTCAGAGGTGAGATGTGTCCCAGTAATAAAAAGTGGCAGGAGTGTAATTTAGACATTATGGTATGGAGGCATTTAAGTGCACCACTACCTAAAGAGGAACGAGACATAATTAGTGCTTGCTCAGAGATGTAATTAAACAGGAAAGGGGGTGTTTGTGGTGCTAATAGTTGTGTAAGTGGGCTTAATTGTGTAAAAAGTACTGTTTTGAAAACAAACATGTGTCTCTGTGCTCAGCACTAACCCATATTTGTCTTTTTGTCCTTTATCCTTTTAAATCTGAATCGACTTTGCATCTGTGTGTCCTTCTTTGAGGTCTTTCTCTTACATTAAAGGGATAATATAGATTATTTGAAGTGGGGTTGTATGATAGTCAGCGCATTACCTACAGTAGATGGCAATCGGCACGTCCCCAGTCTGGAGAAGCAGAGAGGAGAACCAACAAGGAAGCTAAGCAATGTACTGATGTGGACAGGCGCAGAAACAAAAGGTATTTTAGCCTCTTACAAAAGATCCACCATATCAATTAAAGTTTACATGATATTCAGATTATTTTCACCGTTTTACGTTTCCGTCAGACAGGCTAAATATAAGTTAAATATCTCCTTCTCCAAACCAGCCAAACTCCATTGGCGAAATCAGTCATTTTCCAGGAGTTGCCAATCTATCGCTGCCTCAATCTGTTAGTTTGTTTGTGTTATTGTGTGTTGCAGGTTTTAAAAGGATGGTTCAGATTCACCGAAGTCACACAATAACACGAACAAACTAACAAATGAATGCAGCGGTAGAACCAGAAACTCCGATGTTCTGTGAGGTGAAATGACTAAATTCATCTATGGAGTTTGGTTGGTTTGAAGAAAGCAATATTTGGCTTATATAACAGTGACTTCCTGTCAGAAAGGGCTGTCTGAGAGCAAAGTAAAATGGTGAAAATACTCTAAATATAGCATTCAGTGTACATTTTTCATTTTTTAGGGGGACCTTTTTTAAATAGCTAAAATACTGCTGACCCTGTCCACAGCAGTACGCCCTTTTGCCTGTCAAACAACCCCACATCAAGAAATCTGAACGATCTCTTTAAGAAATAGCTGACAAAGACTGACAATGCTGGTATCTTTCACATCAGCCAGTGCTGCTGTGATGTCCCGACACAAACAACCTCTGTGCTGCTTTTCCTTCCTCGACTATCCTGTGAGAAGCTCTCCCAGACTGATGACAGTGGGCGGCGCGGACACATCTCTCCTTGTCACCTTCAGTGTCATAAAAAAGAGATAGATGGCATCTAGACGGTGCTGTCTCACCCCGCCGCCACGCTGCAGCCGGTCCTTCATGACGCCGATGAACTCCTTGTGGCTGAGTTTACCGTCGCGATCCTCGTCGAAGATCTTGAAGATCGTGTTGACCAGGTGGTCCGTCAGCTTGATGCCCGTGGCCACGTAGACCGCGCGGGTGAACTCCTCTGAGCGGGAAGAAAAACAGGTGGTCAGGTGAGACGTGAACAATAAATCACCTCAGGAGGGAGAAATCTTTAGATAAATAATTTTTTGGAAAACAATCTTCTTTTCATTGTAATCAACGAAATGCTTAAAGCACCACAGTGACATGTATAATGGATTGTTTCAGACATTTTTGTTGTATAAGATTTTAAATAACAGTAAATACACTTCGTCCACATACTTTTACGTACTTTTGAATTTTTCATGGAGTTTTATTCAAGGGAAATATTAATATTACAGCATATTTTAGACAAATAATGTGCTGCCAATTTTGTGGCAACCGTTTGGGGAAGACCTTTCTTGTTTCAACATGACAATGCACTCATGCACAAAACTAATCCATAAAAATGTTTTTTTTTTTTTTTTTTCTGATTCAGGATTGGAGGAACTTGACTGTTCTGCACAGAGACCTGGCCTTGAGAGGCCTTATCGACCGTCACCAGTGTTCGACCTCACTAATGCTCTTGTAGCTGAATGGGAACAAATCTCTGCAGCCAGGTTCCAAAATCTTGTGGAAATCATCTCAGAAGGGTGGAGGTTTTTATAGCAGCATATTATGTTCATGGAATTATATATTTAAGTCATCCTGAGCATGAGAAGTCAGTCAGTGTCAGGACACTTTTCATGTAGAGCAGGTCTAGACTGTACTCTTTATAATATCATTTACATTAATCCAAAAATTCCCACCAAGAGCAAGCACAAAGGCGACAGTGACGAGAAAAAAACTGTCTTTTAAGAGGCAGAAAGCAGAGTCAGGCAAGATCAGACTCATAAGATATTTATAATGTTTAACCTTTCTGCTCATCAGTTTGTATTAATGTCCTGAACAAAAGTTTCCACAAGTACTTCAACATACAAAATTCTACCAAACACATAATAGATGGAAAGATGTTTTCATCCACTACAGTTTGTGTGCATCTTGATTCTGTGCGAACAATAGGTGGATTACTAGTTTATGTACAGTATACATATTTATTGTCATAATAAGAATAGTGCTGTTATAGCCAGAGCAGGTTACAGCAGAGTTAGTCTCACCATCATCATCATCTGTGCAAAAATTTGCAGTGTTTCCAGTGGTTCTCAAGATATTCATGAATTTAACTAACTTCACTGCAAACAGAGACATAAGAAAGAAACCAAAAACTTAAAACAATGCTAGACTATCCAGTGACTCAGGTTGAAGTGCAGTCTTGAAGATTTTCATTATTTACACGTATGCAGTATTACAAACTGAGTGTCTGTGGCAACACTCATGGAGAAAATGCTGTATTAAGTTATTGCTCATGTAATCTCTATAAACAGATATTTGCACATGAAGGCATAATGCTGCTAATGCAAACCGAACATTTCCTGCGGCTGACACCTTCACATTAAAAGCATTTTACTGCTGAAACACAAGCTGACTATTATTCTGACGGAGTCACAGGAGCCAATGAGCTTAGCACTAAGCACTCACTATCATTCATCAAAAATGCATTTACAAAACAAGACAATGATCATTTTCAGCATTTGTTGACAGCGGATCAGTTCAAAATATAGAGCTGAGGATGACAGGCTGCACACCTCCAACTTTTCAGCCATGTAACGAACTCCAATCACCCTGCTGGTCACAGACTCATGCCTTATGCAACATAAAATCAGAGACTTATTTATTAAAATGACAATAGTTTGTTTTGCTGCCCCTAGAACCCTGTGAAGGTGTAGCCAAATCAACCAGGAATGATATCTTTAAGATTGCAAGATTGATAATATGAGACTACAAACTGTGCAATTTTACCTTGGCCAATGGAGCGGTTGGCAAAGTTGTACATTTGCATGGCGATGGTAAAATCCTCCAGGTTGTTCAGGAACTGGAAGAAGGACCTGAACTCCTCGAAGGTGATTCCCTACAAGAAGACAATAATAAAACAATACCTTTATTTATGACACATAAAACCTGTGAAACGCAACATGAGAAATTATAACGTGCCGCATGAAGCAAACGGCTGCATGTGTCAACACTGCAGCGCAGGATGGTGCCACAATTCACACAGCACATAATCTGCCTCCTTTCATCCTGCGGGGAATCCTTTAGTGTGTGTGGGACCTTCAGATAGATAACACACCCAAACAGACAAAGTATACATTGCTGGATTTTCCCTGCGCCGTATGGACACGCTGAGCTGTCAGCAGCGGGGGTGGTGGTGGGGGGGACTGCAGCTTTTGGGAAGAGGTCAGGCCGTTTGCAGACTTTTCTAAAGCAGATTAACCTGATACTTGAATAAACAAAAACAACAAAAGTGATGAATCCCCAAACATCTCAGGCTTGGCTGATGACTCAAACACTGAGCCTATTGATGTCCACTCAACCATCCCGCAGCTACTAGCGCCTTCTCTTGCCGGGGGCCCCGACAAACAGGCAGCACACACAGCCGAACAAATGGAGTAATGACTAATCTGTGACGCTTTGCTGTTTTAACAAGGTGAGGGCCATAAAATATCTCTTAGCCCAACGATGAGACCCACTTGATAATCAATGGAGATCTAGCAACAGGCTACTCGAGGTGGCCGAGGGGCGGGTCGGCGCACCAAGAGGAAAAACAAATTAAAGCTAAAATGAGGATGCTTCACTCAGCAGCTTGTTCACAGAGCGCTGTCCAAAGAAACAGAAGACTAAAATACTCACAAAAAAAAACAACCGAGTGCAACACGACTGTATGAATACCTCCCAGCAGAGGCTGTCTGAAGATGTGTGCTGTTGTCCTCAAGTTTAAATGTCTCTGTGATGGACGAACAAGTTACAAACTAGTTCTGTTGCAGGACAAGACAACCCTTAGGACAAATTACTGCAGTTCATATAAATTGTGCTTTTTTAGTTCGTCTCAGTGGCGTTCATATTCGAAGGTTTGTTGCCCCAACGTCTGCAAAAAGCTAAATAATTCATCTGAAATGAATAGTTTGACATTTTGGGGAAAAAAAAAACACTTCCTCACTTTATTTTTGAGAGTTAGATGAGAAGATTGATACCAATCTCTTGTCTATAAGCTAAATATGAGGCTATAACCAGCAGGCAGTGAAATTAGCCTGGAAAACAGGGGTAAAGAGCTAGCTTAGTTCTCTCTGATGAAAGAATTCCTGCCTCGCTGGTGTATGCCTCCACCAACCAGTCAAGTTGCTGTTTACTTTCAGACTCATGAATTTTAAAAAAGGTATTAAAGTGATATTCCACCATTACATGATAACCCACTCAATATGTACTCACCCTCTGCTGATGTGATGATGGATGAAGATCTTCAGTTCACAAAACAATCCAGGAGTTTCAGCAGAAAACAGGGTAGCAGCCTCATCCAGTACAATGGCAGTGAATGGAGACCGCAGATAAAACGTTAAAAAAAAGAACACAAAACAAATACAAAATGTCTCCATCCTGCTTGTGTGGTGTAATCCAAGTGTCCACGAGCCGCAACATTAAAAATTAACCACAAAAGACACCATTTACGCCATGTTTTTAGCCGAAATGTCAACTGTAGCATGTAGCCGGTAGGATGCAAACATGGCGTTGATCTCGCGAGACTTGTATATCACTTAATGGACGCACGTGCGGAAGTCTCGCGAGGGGCTCGCGGACACTTGGATTACACCACACAAGCAGGATGGAGACATTTTGTGTTTGTTTTGTGTTCTTTTTTTAACATTTTATCCGTGGTTTCCATTCAATGCCATTGTACTGGATGAGACTCCTACCCTGTTTTCTGCTGAAACTCCAGGATTGTTTTGTGAACTGAATATCTTCACCCATCATCACATGGGCATAGGGGTGAGTACATACTGAGTGGGTTATCATGTAAAGCTGGAATATCGCTTTAAGTATTTTTTTGGAAAAATGGAAGCCATCACTATATTTCCATGCAATTCCAGTGAATAATCTCCAGTGAGAAACATGCCGTCTTCACTCAGAGACTATTTTTTACTACAGAGGACTGATAGAGAGCTGAACAGTATGATGTTACAGTGAAGTTGACCTTTGACCTTTTTGATATGAAATGTCACCACCTCATCATATTATTTATGTGACATTTTGTCATAATTAGTAAATGAATTCTTGAGTTACGACCAAAAAATTGTGTTTTGTGAAGTCACAGTAACCTCTGACTTCAAAAATTTAATTACATCTTTGAATCCAAGAGGACATCTGTGAAAAATTTGAAGAAATTCCATCAAGGCGTTCTTGAGATATTGCTTTCACAAAAAATGGGATGGAAGGACAAAAGGACAAACGGACAACCTGGAAACATATTGGCTCCAGGCCCAGCTGCTGCCTTCATGAAGGCAAAAAAAAATCTCAGTTTGTTTAAAACAAAAAACAAAATAGAAGAACAGCAATTTGTGATTATATTGGAACTATTTCTTGGCAGGGTGCAGCAACTTCCTGTGGTCTTGTCATCATTAAGAAGGTGGTAGGTGAGCTACCATTGTGCCTAAACACACACACACACACACCTTTATCATACTGACTGCATCTGGCAACCAGAACTACAGCTGGGCAGACAGATAAACTCTTACTCATCAGTTAGCTCCAACACATAAGTGTTAGATAAGTTTATAGACACAGAAAGAGCCCTCTATCCATACTCTGCGTTCATTTCTTCTGTATTTGTGCATCTTTTCTGAAAGCTTACGGATGCGGACAAAATGGAGCAGTACCATCGGAAGTCATAGGGGGCAGTGTAGCCAAGAGTTCAAGCGAGACACAACGAATAAGTTTTGAAAATCCTAAAGTACTGTAAATGATGTTCGCTGTCAATCACATAGTGAAAGAAATTCTCCGTCCTCATGTTGAGACGTATTTAACGGCTCCACAGATCACCGCCGTCTACGGTGCTGCCTCCACTTTTGCCTCTTTCTTAAGAAGTACATTATTACAACTTCCTCCAGCATCACCATGTTCGTTGTTGTCAGAAACCTTTGATTTCTTCTTTGAGGTAACTTTTGACTCTGTGTTGCCCTCTAGTGGATATAGAATTTAACATCTATCAACATCCAACATCCATTGACAGCTACATTTTTCACAGTCTTAAACTCTGAACATAGCCAGGTTAGCTGTTTCCTCCTGTTTCCAGTCTTTGTGCTAAGCTAAGCTAATCACCGCTTGCATCAAGCTTAGCACAGAGACATGAGATTAATACCGATCTTTTCATCTTACTCTCTGAAAGAAGGCAAATAAGCATATTTCTCACTATTTTAACTATTTATTTAACACAGTGGGAGAAAATGTCCAATATAATAGTTGTACAAACTCTGTGAATTTTATAATTTTGAAGAGAAGACGTGATCAATCTCTCCTGCATTTTTTGAGGCCCCAGTTATTGATGTTCTATTGATTAACTGTCAAGCTGAGGCCTTTGTACTTTAATGGTGGTGAATGGCACCTGTCAGAGGTAACGTGATGACAAAATGAATCTGAAGGGAAAAGGCAGCTCACCTTTTCGTCCGCTATGCTGTGGCGCACGCTCTCCAAATACCCGCTGACGTCGTCCACGTTGGTGTAGCGAAGGAGAATCTGAGCAAAGTCTTCCTCGCTGATGGTGGGCAGGCCTCTGGAGTAGGAGAGGAACTCTATCTCAAGCACCTCTGTCTGCAGGTTGTCCATGAACCTGCAGGAGTGAGACGGACGGCAGCTGCTGACAGGAAACGCCACCACCAAAATCTCACACGCACAAAGGAACACTTAACAAAACCGCTAAAGGTTGAGCTGCTGGAGGTATGAAAATGATTAATGACCACATTACACTGTGAGATAATAATTTTCTCTGGGACTTCATGATTTATCACACGGCGGACAGAAGCTTTTTTAAACTCACTTGTAAAAATCTTCAAATTTCAACTCGGCTTTGCCTTTTTTCCCAAAGAAATGCACCAGCAGTGTCGTCTCTGTTTTCTCATCCACATGCTGTCAGAGGGAGAAAAGTGACTGCATTATGACTCCTCATAGCTTATAAATATCCACCTCAGATGTAACACGTTCTGTAAAGTCAAATAAACACAGCAAACCACAGTGCGGACCTGAATACAGCAATGCACAAACTCAGTTTGAGCAGCCAGAATGAGCTGTTTTGTTACATACAAGCGTACCATGGTAACAGCAGGTAAACATTAACAATGACATTTATTTAACCGTGCTGAAAGATTTAAGCCAAGATGTTAGTTAATGGCCATACCCAGATCCTGCTATTGAATAATTACTCAGAGTTAATGGTTAAATTTTCACTGTGCCTGGAACCAAACAGTACACCAGCATTTCTCCTTTCTGCACAATACAAACACGTGCCATGCAACAGATTCATCAAACGTGCTGCAGAGGAAATATTACAGTAGCTCTCTCTCTCTTACTAACAAGAGCTTGTTCCACTGTGCTCGCTAACACCGAACCTACAGGAGGTTTTATGAGAAACAAATCAGTAAAGACGGTCATAATCCTGGGGTCGTATTACATAAACTTCGGAACTTGCAGATTAACTGTTTGGTAACCATGATAATTAGGGTAAAGGCTTGATTTAGGAAAACAGACATTACAGATGAACAGTCAATGTTATTATCCTAACTGAAGATAGAAACGTGTATTACACAAGCATCCTAACATCCCAAAATCTTAAATAAACTCTCATAACTTTGCTCAGCTAACTTTCACTTTTCCACCTGTAGCAGTAGCAAACCTACTAACACTAGTTTTAGCTAACAGTAGCCAGCAGTGGTGTTTGCTAACAGTAGCTAATGGTAGTGTTAGCTAACTGTTTAATCCATATGGCGGCTGTTTTTTGCTTTTACAATAGATGGTGGAATGGTGGAGACTGTGTCCGCTATCTAAGTCCATTCAATCAGTTCTTTTATCTCATGAGTTGATGTTGTTGTAAATTTCCCACAAAGAACGTCTTTGGATTTCTCTGCAGATGTTTTGAAGACCTCTAACTCTTGAAGTCTTGAAGTTAAATGCCCTCTATTGTCTTTGCTCCATTTTTTGTTTGTTTCAGTTTATGCTTCAGTAAGTTTCAATGAGAAAAAAAAACGACGGGTACGGTAAGTTGCTTAGCATGGCAAGATAAAAAAAGGACCACTGGTTGCTAGGAAACAGGACAAACGTTGATAAGCGATGTTGAATAGAGTATTTAGGATTTCCTAACCTGAGAAAGGACAGGATGAAGTAAGATAAGATAGGATTCCTAAAGTTAGTTAGGATTTGCTTGTGTAATGCCAGATTCCTATCTTAACTTAACATTTAAAGGACCAGTGCGCAGGATTTAGTGGCATCTACCTGTGACCTTTCAGATTGCAAACACTTTGGCTCTAACTCCCCTTCCAAACGTGTAGGAGTTTGCAAAAAAAAACTTCCAAAAAATGGAAAAGGCCCACTCTAGAGCCACTAGAGCCACAGTTTGTACACTAATGAAAACATTCTTATGAATAGTATATTCAGTTTCTGCCACATTATGCCAATTAATCCCTGTAAATCTTACACACCGGACCTTTAAGACAGGAAGTTTCCGTATCACGGCCCCTGGCACATGGTATTACTGTGTAACCAAAGTAATGAAGAAGTATCTTGATGAGGACACGGCTACCTCGGTGAGATCAGAAAACAGAACTTGGCTCGTGCCACGTCTGAGAACATCCCACATGCCCCGGGCCTCCACATGCTGACTGTCTTTTTTAAGAACCTGTGGCAGCAGTTGAAGCACAGCTGTTAGAGGACAGAATACATCTGGCACATGTTACTGAGATTAATAAGAAGATGGACACACAAACATGGACAACGCACAATGTGGCAGGCAGTAGTGTTGTAGTACTTGAGACCGGACTGAAGACCACTTTTTGAAGGTCTTGGTATTGTCCACGTTTGTACTCAGTCTTGTCTCAGACAAAGAGGACTTGGGATTTTATGACCGGTCAAGACCACAACTGTAGGAATATCACTAAATTTCTTGTGCATTGTCTGATTTATTTGTTAAAATCATTATTGTGACTGGATGTAAAAAAAATTGTTATGTTTGTATTCCAAGACACTGGCAGTCAACATTAACAATGTGCCCCTGTACCAAAACATTTCAAAAATCTCTTAACCCCTCACCCAAAGAGATTTGGTGAATTGTAGCTATACGTTACATATTAGGTACCTATTTATATACTTTATGTTTCAAGGCACTAGTTTCAGCTGTTTGCCTGCTATTTGCCACGTATCTAGGCGCACAAGCTTTCTAATTTAGTTAACATATATTGAGAAATGTAGCTAATGCAGTGGTAACTTTAACTCTGTGAGAGATTGAGGGGAGGGGACGGGGCAAGTGGTGAGTCTGGTGACCTTCCTAAGTCCCGCCCCTTTTGAAACCTTGGTCAACTTTCTCCTTTCCTGTTTCCTGTATTTAGATATATTTATGATAGGCTTGTGTATGACAAAAGGAAAGCCACATTTTTAAGTTAGCTGATGTTAGCAAAACACTAGCTAAATAGCTAATCTACATCAATAGTTAGCTAGCTAGTTAGCTACTTAGGAGTGACTATATGTCACTTTTACAAGTCCCCCAGTAACATCTTTTAACCATCTTCAAAATGTGTTTTTTTTTTTCATAGATGTAATATATGAAACCTAGATGGGTTTTCCAATTTTTCCTAGTGGTCACTTGTGGTATTGCAGGAAAAAATTCCCCTACATCTGTAAAACTGTTGACAGGACACCTCGAACTGTAAACTGTCAATTATAAATCTTTTTATTATGAATTTTTGATCCATATGCTGAGCAGGAAGGGAGGAAGGAAACATTACTGTGCTAGAAAACTTTTTCAGGGTATGAAACAAGCGAGCAATTCTCATTGGACTAAATGGGCATCATCTATGCATGCTGTGTCTAGTTTATTATAATACATTTATGCTTTCTTTTCAACATAGACAACCCTTGCACAGGACATAGAGGGAAGTGTTTGCTCAACTTGCACAGAGCACAAAAGGGTGGGCCTTAGGAAGGGTCAATTGTTGCTCCTAAATTATGTTTTTGCTTGTGATAAACAATGATGAGACAGTGTGGAACTCGCACTGGTCACTCAGTTTTACCCTGTCTTGGTCTCAGTCCTGCAAAGTCTTGTCTCAATCTCAATACTATCTGGCCTTGGTCATGAACTGGTCTCAGTCTTACAACATTGGCAGGCAGGAGCACAGATATACACAGACTGGAAAGAGGATGAAGTTGTAGACAAAAACTCAGACAGGAGGGAGGAACAGACAGGCAGAAACAGACGGGGGCTGACACCGGCGTATCTAAGAGGCCCATCAGCCCTGACGTGAGCCTGCTCTGCAGCGATGCATGCAGCCTCTTGGCAGGACGTTGAGCCAACACAGCTAACACATGTCCAAAGCATGCAGGGCGTGAGACCTGAAGGGTGATTCATGCCAGGTTAACTATGTAACTGAACTCACCCAATACATCATCATTTGATGCTACATTGTGAGGTAAATGCAGGTTATAAGACACCTTTCACTGAATGTTGTGAAGTAGCTTCAGATTTTAAACATTTTCTAGAACAATTTGGGTCTTAGGTCTGAGATTGAAAGTCTAAAAATAAAAGATAAAGGTGCCAATACGCTAAAATGCTCAAAAACTCTTTCAACACATTTCCTGCTCAATGTTCTCCGCTCTCTATTTTTCTCAATGAGGTCACGGTCCTGATCTCGGATTAACCAATCATTATTATTATTACAGTTTACACTGCTCCCCACACGCTCCCAGCTGCTGTGGGACTCATATAACTACAGCTGCGCTCAAACATAACTGTCAACAACAATTTTCTTGTAATTGGTGTCATGTGCAATAAGATCACAGGAAATCTGTCTTTCGAGTAGTTAAGAAAAACTAGGACTTCTAACTCACAGTTATAAACCATGTTGCTGGCTCTCGTTTGTTTTGTTTTTTTCAAGCTATCATTTCTTCAGTCTAGATGTTTCTCAAGTCTCAACATCGCCTCATTCATAAGCAAGCAACCAACCAGAAACAGCCAGCCGTCGTCGACACGTGTTCTTAAGAATGGCCTGCTTCATTTCATAATATTTATTTATCTTATTAAGTTTTTTTTTTTCATCTCTGGAGCCTGAGGGGGAATGTGAGACAGCTGATAAAACAGCTCTTCCTCTGCGCCTCACCGCTTTCTACCACAGAGAAGGAGATTTACGACATGATCCCACAGCTAATTACGGAACAACTCTTTAATGCGCCGTGCTGTTCCCATCTCATCCCATGAAAAGATCCTGATACACTTGTAATTAGAATATGTCGGGGAAAGCCCAACCGCAGCACTGAAGACATGCCTGTTATGTGTTTTTGAGAAGACTTGACTTTTGAACTTTTTGCTGGAAAGTTACCTACGGTACAGCAGAAGAAATCAAAACAAAAAAAAAAAAGACACACCTCAAGGGAAAGTCTTCAAACAGCGCTCTGAAAAGATGGGTCTGTCCCTCTGTTAGCTGTAGGCTCTTCTGCACTCTTGGAAATAAGGGCTCCAAAAGGGTTTTCCCTGAAGGGCTGAGGTTCTACTCAGAACCCTTTGCATCTGGAAATCCTATTCTGGAGAAACAGTTTTTCAAGAGTTTATATATCTTGGAATATAAAGGGTTTGCGGTAGAACCCCCGGAATGGATTTTAGTTTAAACTCTTGGAATATAAAAGGGTTCTCAGTAGAACCCCCTGGGTGGGTTCAAGATGAAACCATTGGAATATAAAAGGTTTCTCACTGGAGCCCCTTGGGCAGGTTCTTAATAAGACCCTTGGATTAAAAGGGGTTTGCAGTGGAACCCCCTTAGTGAATTCTAGATAAAAACCTTCAAAGATTAAAGAGTTTCTGGTGAAAAACCCTGGGTGGATTCCAGTTTAAACCCTTGGAATATAAGAGGCTCTGCGGTAGAACCCCCTGGGTGGACTGTAGTCGAAATCCTTGGAATATAAAAAGGTTCTTGGAAGAATAGACTGCGTGGGTTTTTGTCAGCGCCCTTGAAGGGTGGAAAGATTCTAGATAGAACCATTACAAGATAAAAGAGTTCTGCTACAAACACTCTTGGGGCCCTTTTCCACCTGAAAAAAAAAAACTCTGGTTCTTGAACCGGTTCTGTTCAAGATCCTTGGAACCTTGGTGTTTTCTAGTGAACCAGTCCGCATTTCCACCAGTTTTGAGTGGAACCATTCTGTCCCAATTTATTTTTGCTGGAAGCGCTCAACAGATGAAAACTAGGTGCTAGAACAGTTCGATATCGGTAGAGAAGGGCCCATTGGGGGATTTGAGTAGAACTTTTCACAGATGGTTCTAGGTTTAACCGTTTACGTTGGATTCTAAGTAGAAAGGGTTTCAAGTGGAGCCTTTTTAAAAGGTTCAATCAGGAATAAAAAGGGTTTTTCCTATGGGACAAGCCAAAGAACCCTTTATGGTTTTCTTTATTTCTAAGAGTGTGTGTGCGTGTGTGTGCTTGGTGCTTTTCACAGTGCTGCTTCTCCTCTCTGACGTCCATCTTCATGGTCAAACCATCACAAAAGGTAATCTGAGCCCAAATACCACTCCTCAAGAAACTGTAAAAATAAAACATGGGGGTCTGGGCGAAGCGTTGTCAGTCTTCAGGTAAGAGCTTTTTAAAGTGGAATCTCTCGTCCAGCGCTGACAAAAGGCGAGAACATAAATCATCTGCGGTGCGCCCCCTTACACTACCACACACACACACGAAGACAATATGTCAGATAAATGTTGAAGCGCACTGTGGTGTGTTTCAATTCCAGCGAATGTGAATGAGGTTATCTGGTGTTAACAGACACAAATACGGGCGGTGTCAGCCCCTGAGATGCATGTGTGTTTTCTATGCTAACTCACTGTGCAAAAACATCTTCAGGTTAGGGAGAGCACATGCCAAAAATACATGCAACAAGCAGAACAGTTCATTTTCCTTGAGGGAAAGAGAACAATACATACACTGTGCGGCGGGGATTTGTGCTGACCGTACAGCTGCAGGCTCTGAGATGCAAAAGAGCGCAGGGGGAGAAGATTCATTTATAATTCAAAGTATTTTAGAAGAGGAAGATGGTGGAGAAATTAGTTTTTAAGCTGTCAAATTTATATGCCGTGACTTTGTCAGCGATCCAAGAGCTTTATTCCTAGTCTTAAGCCTTGTGAATGCACCCAGAGTCTTCATCTTCAGCTTTGTCTTCTTGGAAAGCATCATTATATTTTCAGATCTAGAGTGCCCATTCTAATGATCTTTTTGATGCTTATACGGGCGTCAGATTAATGCGAGACCGTCCCGAGATGCTAACGTTTGTAAGCTCCTCCATGTTGTGTTTGTGCGATAAAACCTCAAAGAGTTGCTCTTATCGCTCTCCTCAGCTCTGCCTGTTTACATCCACCTGCATGCGGCAGAAGACAGCCCCAAAGAGATGAAAGCCTCAGGCATGTTTTACCCTGTATGACCAGATTCACCTCTGTGCAGCCTGCGTTCACACTGCAAGTGTTACAAGCAAAAAACCCTGTCATTTAATATAATGTCATGTTAGACACAGGTTAAAATTCAAAAATTCAGGTCACTGTCAAGCTGCATTAATCATTATTTTTTCTATTACAGGGCATCCCCATCTGTGTTCTTTTACAGCCTTTTCAAATGGAAACTCCCACTCAGAGGCAGGTTACAGCGCTGACGCCCTCCCCTGCTGTCCCTGTACCTATGGGGTTTATATGCAGCAACGTCATCATCAGAAACCTACGTCAGGTCACATGGGGAAAACGATTTTAGAAAGGCTTTAGAAAGGCTAAAACATGCATACTTCAATTTCAACTCATACTTTGACTGGATTTGAATGCATAAAGCACACTACTACAAGCTACAGAATGACATAAAAACAAAAAATAATGGATTTACCCCTTCACAGTGGATTAAAGGACTGTATAGTCTAAAAGATGTCACTTATGGTGAATAATCTGTAGTCCTTGTTAGCTTCATGGAGCATTTTATTGTCTTTCAGCTCATTGTTTTGGTTTTCCGGCCTGAAATTGATCTAATTAACGTTTCCAGATGCGACAGGCAGTGTTTTTTTCAGTGAAAATTGCTCTGATAAGCCCACAGTTCACCAGCACCAAACAGCAGAAAGACAAAGATAGCGACTAGTTCATGAACATGGCTAGTATTTAGCTAAAAGGCCAGACAAAGTTAGCAACCAGAAAGCTAAGTAAAAAGGCAGATATCTTTCACAGAAGTTGGTGTAGACTAAAACAGAGCTAACAGAAGAGTGAATATTGGACTTACATCTGTGAGGTGGCTGAAACATGAGTCAGAATAAATGCTAATGTCGCCTTCTGTCTGCTAGATGTGTAAACAGGCAACTGTTTCCTAACACGTTAGCCATTCCAACTTTATAAAGTGGCGTGTATTTAGTGTATTTACAGGTTTTTGTGCTGCCCCCATGACCACATACAGTCAGTGCAGAGTTGAATTTATGTCACTTTTTGGCCACTTGGGGGCAGCAGACCAAGCTGAAAGCACAACACCTGACAAATGAAGTTGTTATGGTGAACGTGTTAGCAAATAGTTATTATTAAACACTTACTTACAGTCCTAGCAGACACAGACCAGCATTAGGATAGAGCCATGTTTGTGCCACCTGACAAAAGTAAGTCCAGTAATTCAATCTTAGGCTCCTTTTAGTCTAAACAAACTCCAGGAAAGATATCTGCTATTCAGCTTGTTAGGTTAGGCTGCCTGGCACAATGACTAGTATAAAAATGGATGACGTGACAGTTCCCCCAGAGGCCAAAACATCTTGATCGCCCCCTAGTGGCTGGCTGCAGTATGATTCATAAACCCTGCCCCATCCATGTGAGCAGGTAGGATATGGGCCAAAGTAAAAAACGAAATGTAAAAATAGTTATTTGATGCTATAAAATTTTACATCATGATTGACAGCTGAGCCAGGCCCACAATTTAGTCGGTTGGGTGGATGGGCAGGACCTCCATACCGTAGGTCCAACCAATCACTGCTGCACAGACTCAGGTGCAAGATGGCAGCGTTCGTATCCGGGAGATTTTGGCTTCATTTTTGTACAGCGCAGACGCATCGTCCATCTTTATATGCAGTCCATGATCTGGCATTTTGGTGCTGGACAAGTAGTATACAGTGAATTTATCTGACATAAAAAAAAACACTTCCTGCTGCTGCTGGAAACAAATTTGAGAGTGAAAACAAATCAAAAACTAGTACTAAAAGTAAATTAGGGAAACTGCAAAGCTGTTGAAAACACTGTAAATTTTCATTGTTAATGTAAAAAAAAGTTTACAGCAGCTTTAATAAGCATTAAAAGACATTTGAAAGCAGCTCATACCTGCTCAAATCTTTGCACATCTTCAGCAACTTCTTTCTTGTCCTTTTTCTTGCGGAAAATTTCTTCCAGCTGGTGAGAAGAAGATAAGCTATTGTGCAGAAATCAACAAATTAAATTTAATATTTTGATATATCTCATTATCAAGACAAGTCTCGTACCACCAAGAACTCCCTTTTGTCCACCATCTCATTCCCATCTGCATCAAACATGTTGAAAGCAATCCTGAAGCCTGCATGGGGCTCTGAAATAAAACAAACAAAAAAAAAAGAAGTAAATGGGACAGACTCAAAAAATTCTCACAATAATTCTTCTTAAGTAAGTTAAAATATCTACTCACTTGTTAAAATGCAGAGCAGGAAGAGGTACTCTGTGTAACTGATGATACCTGAAAAAAAAAGAAGATTTGTCAAGCTGAGAAACAAAAACCTAAATGTTCCCTTTTCACACAAGCTGGCATCAAACAGCATTCACCAGTTAGCTGACGGTGTTTACAGATGTTCAAAGTCATCCGCTCGAGATGAATAAGCCATCCAAAGAAACAGTGCACGCTTTCAGACAAGAGTAATCTTCTCGCGCTCACTGATAACATCTTAAAAGGTGCCTCTTACTGCATGCTTGGTGTTCCCCTCACACAAACACAGGCTTTACAACTGAGCTGACCTACCTGGACACAAACCCAAACAAATTTAAGGCCTACGGCTTCTGATCGTGTTTGGGTAACAAGGTGTAATACATTCTCGAGTGATCTGTCACTGATTGAGAACGGACCGATTCAGGTTTTGTGTCGCGTCCTTCAGCTCCTTTTGTTGTGTGACACGGAGAAGGGAAGAGTAAGTGTCAGGAGACATCTCAGTCGACTCGGGAGGCTTCTCCCCTCTGACTCTGAAAGCATTCCCAAGCTTTTGTTTGCTTGGGAAGATAGAGAATCGAGCACAGATAGTTCTGGGTGACTGCTCTTGGTGTTATGGGAAAAGAATTCAGGTACAGGGTTTGCTGCAGGGAGATATTTCCAGAGGGAGGAACACTCAAAGAAAAATAACTACACTAACAAAAGATTTTATTCTGCTTCTACAGCTCCTCTGGAGAAATTTAGTGTCTCCCTAGGACCCAAACTTACAAAAATCCATCTTGAACTGCCATTATAATTAAAAAACAACAAAACACGATTTTAAAATGTATATGAAATGTATTTATTTAATTTTAAAACTACATCACAGCAATAATCAAATTTGCAGTTAGCAAAAAGCTAGCTAAAGAGCCAGCAAATCTAAAGCAGTAGTTAGCTAGCTAACTAGTTAGCTAGCACTCAGCTTACATGATCTATCCTAAGAGCGTGATCATAATGTCACTTTTACAGGTCTCTGAGCAACATCTTCAAAATTTGGTTTTCTTGTCAACACAGACAAGCCTGGCACTGCTACATACAGGATACATTAAAGGAGAAAGAAAGAAAGAAAGAAAGAAAGGAAGAAAGAAAGAAAGAAAGAAAGAAAGAAAGAAAGAAAGAAAGAAAGAAAGAAACTGAGGTTCAGCTGGTGCACAGAGCTAAAAGGGGCCGGTCTGAGGAAGGGGTCGACTGAGGGAAAACGGGATGCATTTTACTCTGCCAATGGGTGACCCAATAAAAACAGGTCCTTGACCCATTTTGGCTTGCGACCCTAAGATTGGGAAACGCTGCTCTAGAAGCTGGAACTATGCCGCTAACAAGATGATGTAAAGGCAAGTGAAACACGCAAACAAACTGAGGTGTGAAAAGATAATCAGTGATGCGTGCCATCAAACAAAGTTCATAAAAAATTCCCCACGTCAAAGTGCTCCATCTCCTCACTCCAGCTCTCTGTGTTTGGCAGGTACGGCCCTATAATGACAACAGATCTCTGGCTTCAAAGCCTTTAAAGCTTAAATGGGTTGAAGAGAGAGAGAGAGAGAGAGAGAGAAAAAAAAAAAAAACTTTTAAGATTCCAGCCATGTTTCACCAATGCCACACACCTTCACTCCTGGAGGGAGCCTCCCCCTCTTCCTCCCTCTGAGCCTCTGAGCTCAAGTAGATGTTGTTAGACAATACAAAGAATTCCACAGAAACACTTCATACAGAGTGGCAGTCCCGGAGATGTAATCCAATGCCATTCTTAGGCTTCATAATGTCCATGGTGATCAGGGGGGTGGCCAGTGGGACATGTCTCGACATAGCTGGGTTCAAACAGCTCCCTCATTCTCTAAAGCAACGCTTTGTTCACAGATCAATCCGGTCCTTTTTTCCCTGACAAAGCCGCAACGTTTAACAGCAGGATTAAAAGCCCCAAATCCCGGCATTGGCACTTAGCTAAAGCAACAGAGAAGAGAGCAGAACAGTGAGATCTGATGCTCCACTGGCTCGTATGACCTACTGAGCAGCCCAGTGTGCAGGGCCCAGGTGGGAAAATTTTAAAAAATCTTCACTTACACTGACAACTTCATTTTCTTCAGGCAATGTTACTGTGAATTAAGGTTTGCAGGTGAGGGGTGCAGTCATTTCACAAGCTGCATTAAGTAAAATGAGATTATCATAAAGACTCCAAGTGCATTTCTCACATGTGGTTCCCTACCTCTGAGCAGTGGATTTTAATTAACATGCAAAAGGATGCAAGCACTTTGTTCAAGTCTAATCAGCATGATTTTAAGCCTTTATTTTAAGGGTTTTTAAGTTTAGAATAATCTCCAAGAGGTTTTCTGGAGAAAAAAAAATGCAATTTGGTACCAATTATAGGGTAAATAGAGAAGCTGTTTAAAGGGCGAATCATTTATTTATTTGTCCTCATGTGTTCAAATCTGAAGAATCAAATTTTGGTTGAAGCACGTATGTTTTAGCCTTTCTAAAAACAACGCTTTTGGTGCCACCGTCCCAAAGCATCAATATTTGACAACTTAGTGCCAGCCACACTTATCTCATGCAGCACTACAGAAAGGGATATTATCACCTTTACTACTTTTTTTGGCTTTTTGAGTACTTCTTGCCTGGAAATCTTCAACCTTATCTCAGTTTGCCTGGCCAAAGAATGCAATGTTTTTCTTGAGCCTGGAAAACATTAAAAATGCACTTGGAGGATCTAATGATCATTTCACTAAGGAATGCCAACCTTTCGTTTTGTATTTTAGCAACTTGTCTGTAGTTTTTTGGGTATATTGGGTATATATTTTCCTTTTCCATTGTGATTCGTTAAATAGGAAAAAATCTGAAATACTGGAACTTTAAATCTTGTATGCCATACTGTTCATTTCTTTCTCCAGAATCGCTTACTGCACCTTTGAGGGAGGGGAGGGCATCAGCGCTCTAACCGACATCATCTATTTCTGCAAACGGCTGAGTTGAAGTTGAAGTCTCCCTTTAATTGGCACACTCTCAATTAATTAATTCCAATTATTGTGGAGCCTAGAATCTACCAGAGTAACAACTCACTGAACATGCAAAAATGTTAAATATTCAACAAGAAAGTACACAATTCAACATACTATATGAGCGATAAAGTAAATGAAAATGAAAAATAACTGAATGATTCATGATTTATCTACTTGGGTTTAAGATGAGCTCTTTTTTCAAGCACATTCCTCCTTTCCTTGTAATTAGTACTAAATTATACAGTTCTTCTTTCCAGGAACCTTCACAGTTTTCCAGGAAACTTCATAGTTATTGCATTTTTAGGAGAGAAACCATTGCAGGGAGGATCATCATCTACATTATCAATGGGCCATTCCCTCCTGCAGAGGTTACTTGTGAATAAATCTGCAACATGTTACCAGCCTGATGGGAGATAAGATAGTATTTACAACACACACTGAATTATACAACATGCACAGCAGAGCAGACTCTGAACAACACACGGAGGGCCTTTAAAAAACATAAAAGCATAAAGGGGAATCACTTAAATTCAGTGGATTTATGTGAAGAGCCGTGATACACAAAGTGGGTTACTTCACCTCGTTCGCGAAGATTTCTAAACAAATTGGATGATCCTTTCCAAACAGGCGGGGTATCAGCCAGCATCTTGTCTAATTCCTGCGAGAACAAGAAGAAAACCCCAAATCACTCACTCATTTCTAAATCCCAGGTAATCACAACGTAATGCAGCATTTGTTGGAGGGTTTACGCAGATGAACGAGGAGATTCTGCTCACCTTTTTTGTGAGGGACTTCCATCCTCTCCTACCTAAACGAAACAAGGTTAACAATCAGAGGATGATACATGACATCTGACTTAAAATAAGACATTTAAACTGCTGTTGTGGGAATATAGACGTGGGAAACAAAAGTGAAAACAGGTGTTTATGTGGACAGAAACACAAGCTGTGTATCTCCGTGAACGCATTCCAGTGGACAATAAAGCTGAAGATAAGATGGAGGTGTTGTAATAAAAAAAAAAAAAAAAAAAAACCTGGCCAGAAAATTACATCGATAACAGTGACAATAACCCTCCACTGACACATTTTAAAGCCTGCGTCTAAAGCTGGGATTATGATCGCCATGTGACGGCCTGCTCTCCACCAGAGTGAGGTGTCTGAGTGAAGATAAAAGATGGGTATTGTCCTCGATGAAGGAAAGGATTTGATGCTTTCATTAATGTTTCATAACCAGCAAACTCCCATGAATCTGATATGAATAATTCACATGACAGCACTTTAAGTTTTCATCGCCATAACTCCGCCATACTCTGCTTGATATGTTGTCTCTGAAATTAAACCATCAGTGATGCATTATGGTCATATCTAAGACCTTCCTAAACATCTACAAGAGTGACACAAACACTTCTTTTTACAGCCACAATATAGCCATAAAACACCATGATTACTTTTTTACAACACATTAGCCATCAGCCAAAAGAGAACAATGCTCCTGCTTATTTTGCGCCTTCATTAGATGCCAGTAAAGTCGTGTCTAAAAGATTCCCGCAGGCCACACACCTTAAATCAAAACAAATCCCTTTAATCACATTGTCTTATCATTACATTTATGACATCCATGCTAAGTTGTTTGGTCTCTCCGGGTCTCAACTCCGCGAGCTTGTTGCCACATAAATGAGCCATAAAAGTGGGGTTGCTGGTAAAGATGTCTATCTTTATGCAGGTGTTATGACTGAAGCTCTTCAAGCCGCAACTTATTGTCCAATGACACTTCACAGGCCCTCAGCAACAGGTCATGTTCCAGGAAACAACAACAACAACAACACTGGGGCTTTTTTTTTTCCAACCTCAAGTAAATGGAGGATGAAGGAGCCGGGGTTTATCTTGACATGACGGAAGTGTTATTAAGCAAATGGCTGCTGACACATGTAGCTGATTTCAATAGAGAGCTGCAGAGATTATAGAGAGTGCAGTGCCGCTGTAGTAAAACACTGATAGCATTCATGAGGGAAAATGGGTTGCCTCCTTCTTTTTAAAATGATTGCTGGCAAATATTTGTAACTAATTTTAGCACTTTCATAGAGTATAGACAAATATAAGGAAACTCGAGTCTCGAAACTCGGTTTCTGGATCTGATGATAGACTGCCAGAACTTCCTGTAACTGGTACGAAAGTCCGAACTATCCAAAAACTGTTTGCATTCATTCAAACGAACCAAATCACGGTTCAGTTTGATCTGCACCGACACCGCTTCTATCAGCCCGGACCAAAGTTTGACTCTTTGGTCAGAACCGCAGTCCGGATAAACCGTGGTTTCACACTTTTAATTTTGGTTTGGATCAAACTAGATAGTCTGAAAGTTGGGACCAGTGGAGTCCTCTTAGCAACTCAAGAACTTTTCTTGTGTTTCAGCAAGAGAAACCACGGTCTAAACATAATCCCTCGGGCACAGTTCCTGACCCCAGAACAAGTCCGTTCTCTTGGGGAAGTGCTTTTTGATGGTCCAGGAACTATTGGGGCAGAGTTTGCAGGGCTGAACGTTGCTCACTGGTCAAACACATTAAGTCCAGGCTGTTACAACTTGTGTACAGAATTATTTCTCTATAGTGACCTGCTCGCTCTACATTATCCCTTACATATAATGAAACATAATGGAGTAAGGCCCTGCAAGCGATTTGTCAAAATAAAATAATAAAATAAAAGTCCTAGAGCAGTTATACACTAAATATATAAATAAAATTAAAATGCTCAGCAGTTTGTCCACTTTGGAGACAGAAACAACCTCTGCATGTCTCCACTGAATCTATTCAACACATTCAAACTAAGTCAGCACAAAAAAGGAAGAATGACCCTGTGTTGCATGTCCAGTTCTAATCCATTATCATTTCAATTTTCCTAATCTTCAAGGTTCTGTGGAAATGCATGAAGGAATCTACAAATGGGAATCCAGTTCCTGGTTTGGTTCATTATTTCTGTTGTTGTGGATCCATAGTTCCTGAAACCATCTGAGCGGCAAGGGGGGAAATGTCTTAACATCACCACGACTGCACTTAATGATTGTTTCAATTCTATAATTCATGTGCTGATTATTTTCATGATTAACCGTTTGCTCTCTCACACTCACAAATCCCACTGTTACATCTTCAAGTTGAGTCGAGTCCAAAATCACAATAAAAATTCAATTTGGCAATGACAGAAAATGAGCAAACACATTTTAGAAGCTGCCAGAGTTGTTGTTGCTGTTGAATCTTCTGTCAATAGACTAATTGATTAATTGACTAGCCCTGAACATCAGTACTGATTCCTTCCTTCCTCCAGAAGGTGTTTAGTATTGTGGGGAAACAGCGGTGCACTCACTCTTGGGTTCATTCAGAGTGATGGACTCGATGAAGTTGAGCGGCGTCATGTAGAGCCGACCCTCGTACTCCACAGAACTGAACAGGCGAAATCTGTTCTCATAGGATGACATGTACACATCTCCATCATCCAGACTATAGCTCCTGGCCTGTAAACACACACACACACACACACACACACACACAACACACACACACCATCATGAAACATTGCAAATCATTTCACCAGTGATAATACTGTCTGAAAGATGCTTTTTATGAAATCCACGGAAGCTTTTCTTGTCACGAAAAGCTCCTCGCTCACAGGGAACAACAAAGAGGCCCAAGCTTTAATTCAGTAATGGGGCGCATGTTATGTCAGCCCTATTTTTCATCCCCGAGCACCAGATAATGTCCCTACAACTGTTCAAACCCAGCCAGATCAGAAGGCTGGACTGGTGAAGACAGAGTGGATCTCTCTGTCAGGTGGCACGGCGCCAGGTCCACTGGGCACAGAGCAAACACCCAGGGAATGTGTGCCCCCCTCTGCTTAACCATTAAACCCCCTCTAACCACCCCCACCTCTCATCAAATGTCAGCCTCTCCGCCAAGTCCCAGTGTCCAGTTTCCTGTGTCCCTGGATTCCTGCTGCCTGTGGACACCAGTCAAGGTTTCCTCCCTCCAGATTAGAAACAAGAAATCTTCTGTAGCTACAAGTGCAAACCGGAGCTGCTTTACATGGTGTGCATGTTTGTTTATATCCCCTGTGATCAATGACAATGTTGTCAACTATGTCAGCACATGACTGAGCTAAAGAGACTTACTGTAGGAACGCTGGTATCTGCACTAATGGGGCCAAATACAGACTGTACAGTGGCTGGCAAAGCTTAATTTAAACAGTGCTGCAAAATCTCATGTAAAGCTATTAATTAGTGCTGGAATGATTAGTCAATTAACTGATTATTCAATTTAAAGTAAATGTATCAAAACGCTTTGAGGAATTAATTTATTAAGTAACACATTACTCAAGAAAAACAACCAAAATTTGTGGTCTCCAGAGCAGCATCAGTGTTTTTAATTAAGCACTTTTTATGTGAAAAAGTCAATCACAGGTCCCTAGAAAATGTGTTGTTTTGTCCGAATGTTCTTTTCAATGTGTGTATAAAGACCCTGATGAAGGCCCGAAGCTGAAAAACACAGGTCTCACAATAAAGTTGTCATTTGTTCTAGAAGTTTTATCACTTAAACACTATTTACTTTCTTCCTTCATCTTGGAAACAGGTGACGTCTCACCAGAAATTCCTACATTGTTTTGTCCAGGGCTTCAACTAATGATTATTTTCATGGTCAATTAATAGGTCAATTATTTTCTCGATTAATAGTTGTTTGTTTTAAAATGTCAGAAAATTGTGAAAATTGTCGATTAGTGTCTGGAGGCCCTTGTAAACTGTACACAGAATTTTGACTTTTTTTCTTAGAAAGTTACTAAAATTAATTGATTATCAAAACAGTTGTGATTAATTAATATTCGATTAATACCCTTGATTAATCAAATAATCATTGCAGCTCTAGTTTTGTCCAACAGTTCGACACCATCACAAATGTTCAATCTATAATGACGTAAAATGGAAAAAAACAAATCTGGGACCAGCAAATGTTTGGCATTTTTCCTGGTGAATGACGTATTTTACTGTAGAATGACAAATAAATGAATCGACTCATCATTAAGCTCTGACACAGATACACTTCATACTGATTTAAGCTTCTAAAACGTGACGATTCGCTGCTTTTCTGGTATAAATCACTGTAAACAGAACATCTTTGAGTTCAGGACTGTTGGTTGAACAAGACAAACAACCTGAAGACGTCACTGTGAGCTCTGGAAAGTTTCTGATGTTTTCTAGACTATGAATATGAAAAGGTGGGTTAAATTAATAACAAACTGTTGTTAGCCTATTGTAATTACATCATATTATCCAGTGTTCTTGTTATTTTGTCCAGCACCTAAAATATGTAAATACAGTACTATGTATTGATAGAGATGAGCAGTGTTTCAATTAAATGCATAATTAATTACTTTCAAGTATTTTGTCACTTGTATTTTGCTGGGCAGAAAAAAAGTAATTTGTACCAAAATACTTTAAGAGCTTGTGATTGTGTATTTTAAATACTTTAAATACATTGTTTAATTTGGCATTTTATTCTCAAATAAGCCAAACCCGATGAGAAATCTACCTCTGTGTTGTTTGAAAGTGGGCACAAACTGGAGCTACAGTGACTCACTGTCTTTTAAGAATACAAAGTGCTATTAGACAGGCTGAGCCGAGGCTAGCTGTTAGCATGCTAACTTCAGTAGAATTCCGAACACAACATGCTTCCCAACCCTCATAATTTTCCCAGGAGACTCCTGTTTTTCACTGCTCACTTCCACTTTTCTCCCACATCACAATTCTCCTGTATTTCTTCTGATTTCTGACAAATGTTTGCTATCACATGTAAGCGTGTAAAAGAAGAAATGGAGACAGCAAAGAGAAAGAAACCATTTCTTATGGAAACTTTAAAAGAAAAGAGACACATTTTTGCTAAGAGCAGCCTCACTAACACACACAGGAAACAATGTCTATTAAACTCAAATTACACGAATTTAAGGTCTCAAGGTTATTTCCTCACATTTTGTTGACATTCTGACCCATATTGAGGCCACAAAATGTCTAAAATGTGATAATATCAGTTTGTATAAAATGCATTTTTGTATTTTCCTACTACAGATTAGTTGCATTTTAATGAAATACATTTTTCATGCCAGTATTTTGTATTTTATTTTGATAACAACTGTAAGAGCCCACCCTTTTCAAATAAGTGTTCGCCCTCTGATGATATTTTTAAGGCAGAACTTAAGACTCGCATGTTTTCTCAGGCTTTTGGGGATCTTTAAGGTCGTATTCTCACTTTTATTTTCTGTTTTATATTTTTATCTGTTCCTCTATTTACTTACTTGTGCACGGGATGGTATTTTACGCTGTCTCTGCTGCTCTATACCATGTTATACTTCTAAACAGCCATTATTTTATTGTACAGCACTTTAGTTGTTTTTAAATGTGCTTCATAAATAAACTTGACTTGATACATTTGATGAGCAAGTATCTGAAATTTGTAACAAGATACCTTTTGGCGTACTATCTGTACCCATCTCTGCAGATATTACATACAGTACATATTCTCAGCTCAGCTATGGCAGCAATTAGGTCACGTGATGCACGTATGAACTGCCTTTGACCATTTTGCCTTTTCAGCACCAAAGGTCGAGGACAGCTCCTTATGGTACGACGCATTACGTTACTGTAGCTTCACGTGCGATATATGATGTAAGCCAATTATGTTGGAAATGCGGGTGCGTCTTAAGTGCCGCGCGTGTGAGCTGAATGTAGACAGGTGTCCCACTGTACCTTATCGGTGGCAGAAACTGAAGGCAGCGCCAGATGAAAGAGTCGAGCCTCGACGTGGCTCTCCAGCCCGGAGCGCCTCGCGACGGACGGGCGGTAATAATAAGCGGCAGCGGCACCGGTGGCGCACGCGCCGGCCGCGATAACTTTGAGCGCTTTCGCCGCCTTCCTCGAGGATGTTGTCGGTTGTTTCGGCGCCGTAAACGCGCCTGTTCTGGAGCTGTTAGTGAGTGAACGTACGAGCCTGCGCAGGGCAGCCATGGCTGTTTACACTGAGCTGTCGTAACCGATAACACACACACACACACACACACACACAAGCAGAGAGCAGAGCAGCGCGAGCCGCCCGCTGCTCCGAGCTCGCGAGAAACGCCGTGGGTATTTCAAGTCTCTGTGGGATTAAAGGGCGTCAGATTGGTGAGAGTGAAAGAAATGTTAAATAAACACAAAAAAAAAAAAAACAGACTCTGAAATTCGTTTAATCTCAGGAGGGTTGATTTAAAGTATCAAATGTTTTTGTGTTTGCACATTTAATTTGAATTTAAAGTGATTTAAATTGCTCGTTTTGAGCCCACCATCGACTCTCTCTGCCTGTGTGTCTCTAATGTTGTGCCTTTGGGAGAAGGAAAAAAAAAAAAAAATTCCCTGCCAGGGCACGTCTGAACTGTGACAGCCCCGCCCATTACTAGTCCTGTGGTTTTGCACCTGCCTCACCACCCCTGCTGCCACTTTGAGCGCAAAACCCCTTCCAGGAGCTCCCGTACCTGCACTGCAGCGTTTATACTCAGCCCTCCTCACTCCTGAATCCTCCCTCTCTGCTGCTGCTGTGTGTGTGTTGTGTGTCTCCTCCACACTGAGGCATCACCATGAACAGGTATGCAACATGAGGGCTGTCTGAGCAGCAACTGCAGCCCACCTCCCCCCCCCAACCAGCTGATGAAGACGCAGCGCTAAAAAAAAAAAAAAAGGAAGAAGAAGATTTAGTGAGTGTTTTCATGCCTGCGTGCGCTCGTACATGTGCTCAGTAACGGAGGCGGTGGACGTAAACATGCAGTAAGTGACGGTGGCAGCCAGGTAGTGAACTACGCAAGAGCTCCCTCCGGACCTCCTTACTGAACTTTACCCGCGATGGCTGCTGCTGCTCCTCCTGCTCCTGCTGCTGCTGCTCCTGCTCCTCTGGGGGAAGTTGGAGGCGTCCTGCACGGCATCGATGGTGTCGCACAGGTCGGGTCTCATTTCCTGCTGACCCCTCTCGTCGGGGACAGTCCCACGCTGCTGGGGGAGCACCTCATACCTGGGGACAGGCTGAGCCGGAGCACCACGGCGGATTTAACGCACCTCAAAGGGATCCTCAGGAGGAGGCAGCTGTACTGCAGGACTGGATTTCACCTGGAAATACTTCCTGATGGCACAGTGCAAGGCACCAGGAAGGACCACAGTCGGTTTGGTAAATACTGAGAGAATTATTAATTAATAGCCTATGTAAAATAAAAACATGAGGAGACAGAAAGTGGCCGGAGAAAGAAACAAATAAAGCAATAATTAGAGCTGCAAATATTAGTTGATTAATTGTTGAACTACTAAATTAATCTGCAACTTTTTTGATAATCAGTTAATCATTCTGAGTCACAAATTGATTTCATCTTCTTAAATGTGAACATTTTCTGGTTTATTTGCTCCTCTGTGGGTTTGTGGACAAAACGAGACATTTAAGATCATCACTGTGCGCTGGGAAACAGTGACAAACATTTTATCAAACAACTAATTAAGAAAATGATCAACAGATTAATGGATTATAAAAATAAATGTTAGTTGCAGAACTATAAAAAGCTACCAAAAGAATTAGCAACAAGTTATGACGAATGAGGATGATGAAAATAACAATCTTATATCATTTGTTAAAATGTATTAATTGTTCCGATAAGCTGCTGTCAGAGTTGATTTTGATTTTTTTTGTAGAGCTGCAATGATTATTCAGTTAATCGATTTGTCAATCATAAGACAACTGGTAACTGATTAATTATCTCAGTCACTTGTCAAGCAAAAATATCAAATAGTTGCTGGTTCTTGCTTATGAAATGTGAGGATTTTTTGTTTTTTTTTTATCATTTATGGCAGTAAATGAAGATCTTTGGTTCTCGTTGGGCAATACGAGCAGTTTGAAGACTGCAATGTGCATTTTTCTAATTTTTTGACATTTTAGAGACTAAATGATCCATTAATCCTTAAAATAATCTGCATGAGCATTAATGAAAATAATTGATATAATGAAAATAATCAGTGGCTGCAGCCCTAAAGTTTTGATGACACTCTTTCATCTTTGTCAAAGTCTGTCCTGAACAACCGTGTTATTCTTCTGCAGGTATTTTGGAATTCATAAGCCTTGCTGTTGGGTTGATAAGCATTCGAGGGGTGGACAGTGGACTTTATCTGGGGATGAACAACAAAGGAGAGCTGTATGGCTCTGTAAGTACCATCTCTGCTTTGTTCGTGGTGCCTGAATCCTCATTTTTGATCCACAAGAAGCCTTTTCATTTCTCGTATTTGGAGAAATGTATTTTTAGAGAAGTAATGAAATGTGTCTGCATCATGAGCCAGGACTTCTCTTATGTTGTTTCCTTTGTTTTTTTAGGATAAGCTCACGGCTGAATGTGTCTTCAGGGAGCAGTTTGAGGAGAACTGGTACAACACATACTCCTCCAACCTCTACAAACACGGAGACAGAGGGACGCGTTACTTTGTGGCATTAAACAAAGACGGGACACCAAGGGACGGGACTAAATCCAGGCGGCACCAGAAATTTACACACTTTTTGCCCAGGCCTGTGGACCCCGACCGTGTGCCAGAGCTGTACAGGGATATCCTGGGACACAGCTGAGACCCAGCACTGTGGTCTGGTTCAGGAATAGCTGCTTAAAAGCCCTGGCAGGCAGGCAGGGAGCAGAGAAGAGAAGAGAAGACAAGAGGGACGCATGGAGGCGTGGGGATGTGGCCGGTGCAGGCTGGTGGACAGCAGCCCGAGCAGCAGGGATAAAGGCACCGAGCGGGGGCCTCTTGTAGGAATGCACGGGCCATCTCTCAGCAGCCAGGGAAGACAGGCTAGAATGTCTGCACGCTCGGCATGAGGGGGTCGTTTGTTTGAGAGGACGGACGACCCTAAAAAAGTACCTGCGTGGAATAGGAGACGAGTGGGAAACGGAGACGGACGGTCAGGGTCAGACGGAGACGTCAGCTTGACGTGGAGTCCGTGGGAATCTGTACTGTCATGAAATGGTACTTTGAATTTGGGTACTGTGTCAGAGAGCCGTAGATTGTTCGGAAGGACTTTGAAGGAATTCTGTTTTATTTTTTTCTTACCTGTGTCTAGACCTGTTTGAAAAGAGCAGAAATGTAACAATTTATTTATTCATTTTAGATACATATATTTATGTTATATATTTATTTATTTGAGAATATATTTTTACAGTTAGATACATGCAATATAGAAAAACCACTAGAAACTGTATCGATTATATAAAGACTGAGACACTGTACCATTTTGTTTTTTTATTCTGGGAAAAAAAAAAAAGCTGAGCTGGTGATGTACTGTAATATCAGCACAAAATGAGAAACACACTGGCAAAATTTGGAAAAGATCCCCACATCTGAGATGCATTTAATCACAATATGACAACTGTGAATCAATTTTTAGAATAAAAAAAAAAAAAATCTTTGTAATGTTGACATATTGATTTTAACCAAACTACTGTTACATGTGTTTCAGGAGGAATCTGAAGTCAACAAACTGATAATACAAACAATAAATTGCTCAAAATGTGATCAAAATGCTTGTCAGCTTTGTCAGCCCTCGATGATCAGAGATGCTCACTGTGCGTCCGCTTTATAACCGATGTTCCTTTAAAGGGTCAGTTCACCCCAAAATCAAAAGTACATATTTTTCCCCTGGCGTGTAGTGCTGTTTTGTCTAGCTTGTTTTTTTTTTTGTTTGTTTTGTTTTTTTTTCTGTGTGTGTGAGTTGCAGAGTTTTGGAGATATCAGCTGTGGAGATGTCTGCAGCATAATGGGACTAAATGGCACTCGGCTTGTTGTGCTCAAAGCATAAAAAAAAATGCATTTGAAAATTTAAAACCAGTGCTTCTTTCCAAAAATCACAACCCGGTTATCAAGAAAATCCACAGACTTTGTTGTGAGCAGTTTTATTTAGGAACTATTTTCTTTATGTTCACAAAGAAAGTAGTTATGAAACATTTAACTGCAGAAACAAAGATTGTCCTACATGAAACTGCTAACCAGGTCATGATTTCTGGAAAGATACATTGCTGTTGGTTTTGTCAATTTTTTGGCGGTTTGAGCACCACAAGCTTTTGTCCCATTACATTGGAGAGAAGGCAGACATCTCTATTGTCGATATCTCCAAAACTCTGCAA
This sequence comes from Lutjanus argentimaculatus, assembly GCA_034769285.1. Classification (NCBI taxonomy): domain Eukaryota; kingdom Metazoa; phylum Chordata; class Actinopteri; order Lutjaniformes; family Lutjanidae; genus Lutjanus; species Lutjanus argentimaculatus. Next base: position 27,756,303 of record JAWZSL010000006.1, read on the forward strand.
CTCACACCAAAAAAATCTAGATGAATAAATAGCACTACAGGCAGGAGGTAAAATATGTATTTTTGATTTTGGTTCCATTCAAAGAACTCACGTGTTTACTTTTAACTGATCAATATTCAGAAAGGTACACTTTACTGGTTGCTTTTGTCTTTCAGAGTTTAAACATATAACCCTGCTTACGAGACCAATGTTGTCTTTCTTTATGGACGCCATTACGCCGAGAGACGAGTCGTAGACCTGATGCACGCATAAAACTTCAAAGCCTCCCCCCAATGAATCGTCTAAACGAGGCTGCACAACAACGCGATCAGGGCCAAATAAAATGTGACCTTTAGCTCGGGCCAGGCAACTTTAGCAGCTGTATAAAAGTGGAGGTCAGAGCGATAAGGATTAAGTAACCTCTGCTGACAGTCTGAGGATGGTTGACTTGCTGAAAAGTCAAGGTGGTCAAGACATTTCTTTTTTTTATGCTCTTGTTTATTCTCTTGTTCAACAACAGAAGAACTAACCAAAATTAGTTATAGTTGGAATTAAAAAATCATAATCAGTGAAATTAATTAAACTGCTTTAGTTTTATTTATTTAAGTTAATTAAACTTTACATTTCTAGTATTTATGTTCAGAACTTTGAACCATAATGATGGTTAAATTCTGTCTCAGTTACACTTAAAATTTAATAAACTGACTGGAAGCAGTTTTGCCTTTGTGTCAACACTGGAACAAAATACCTCCAACAGGAGCTGCAGCAGCTGTAAGTTCTTTCATGAACTGATTTTTCAAACGGAGAAAATGTAAAAGGAAATGAAATTTGCTTGTAATGTTTGTCAGTGTGACTGGAGAGTTGATGGTTCAACTTAATATCTTATCGATTATTTAACATGCTATCTTATGCACAGCTGAATTGATATCCAAGTTATTTCACTTTAAAAGGTTTGTTTTAAATCATAAAATTACTTCTCTTTGCAAATTTTAAGTCAGCCTGAACATCATTTTTTTAGGTTCAAACTAATTGTTTATTTTAACAGTGAAAGCAGTTGAATTGATTTATTTTTTAAAAAGCCACTATCTCATATCTGTGCACAGTTTCCTCCACGGTTGGGGGAAGATCTGTGTTGAAGCATGAAAGCTCAGCCTGTGATCTCAGCGCACGTGTGTGATGGCGAGCCAGTGGGGGTGTCTCGATACAGGGAGTCAAACCCGCTGCCAACTCTCTCTCCCGTCTGCAGCGTGATACTGCGGGACTTTCCCACCTGCACACCTTGAACATCAACGCGCTTCTGTCGTCGATTAATGACAGCATCTCCAGAGTGTATTATAACCTGCGCGCACGTGGACATCCCCTGTCCACCGGGTAAACACACGCGAGCCTATTACAGCATGAAAAAGGATTCTGGGGCTTGTTTTTGGAAAGATACCATCTCCGCTTGTCTTTCTGTAGCTTCACAGAAAAGTTAACAAGCGTGAAAATGATGGACGGGGAGTGCTTTGTTCATGTCCTATCCCATCTTTCCCAGCTGAACATTGTGTCTCAACTAAGAGTTTGTCCATGACTTTGACCTGCAGCTTTTTTGTGCCTCTGTGCAGCGACAGCAGCGGCCGGAGACATTAAGTTATCAGGATTGTCCATACATCTGAATGTCTGTCCCATTCTTGTGAAGGTGATATCTCAAGAACGCTTTGAGGGAAATTCTTTAGACTTGGCACAAATGTCCACTTGGACTCAGCGATGAACTGATGAGATTTTGGTGGTCAAAGGTCAAATGTCAAGGTCAAAACCTGATGTCTTAAAAACAGCTCAAAAACACGTCCATTTCTACTCAAAGATAAACTGACTAGATTTTGCGCAATATGCCAGCAACGCCTTGAGGGGATTTTTTTCAAATTTGGTCCACTTGGACTCAAGGATGACTCGATCAGAATTTGAAGGTCAAAGGTCAAGTTCGCAGAGACCTCACAAAACAGTTTTTTTTGGCCATAACTCAAGGATTCATACGCTAATTATGACAAACTTCCACAGAAATGTCTAATATGATAAAACAGTGAAGTGATGACATTTTTTTCTACAAAAAAAAAGGTCAACTTCACTGTGACATCATAATGTTCAGCTCACTTAGCGATTACTTCCGTTTTTTCCAAAAAATACATTTAATACCTTTCATTATTTTCCTTCAAGTCTTCACTACATTTTATGAGACTGGACAGACATGGATGTAAACTGCTTGTGTGATTGGTGGAGCACACAACCATGAGGCGGTAGTTCTAGTTTGTCACTGCAGTTCCTCCAAAGAGGTCTAAAGTCTCAGCCGAGGCCATGAAAAGCGGACTTTGTGCAGATCTAAGAGCGTAACCCCCTCCGCCCCCCTTTTGACATTTTTGAAGGTCATCTCTCTGAACACGCTGGAAATCCTGACTTGTGATACCTGATGCCCAGAAGTGCTCTTTGGCACTTGTTTAACCGATGTTTTTGGAGTCTACCTGGCCCCGAGACAGATGCTTTTGTTCCCCCTACTCCGCCTCCTCCAGGTGGTCCGCGGCTCCTCGCTGAAAACACTTAAACCCCTCATCCGCACCCACTCTGGAGGGCCGTCTCACACGCTTAATGGACGCTCCCTGACTTTCATCACCTCCTCAGCAGCAGCGGCCTTAAAGGCCTCTCGAGGAAACCCAATCAAGTGTGTGCATGTGCTTGTGTGTGCGTATATGGCATGGGTCCACGGGCAGGTGTGGAAGTCAGTGATCTTCTGTGTCTATCTTCGCGGTCCAGTCAGACAGTGCAGGTGTTCCCGCAGCACTCAAAGCTCTCACACTGTGATCTCAGGCTGCTGTTTGTCAGCTGGGGATATGACTGAGCAGGAGGAGGAGGAGGAGGGTGGAAATATAGCCGGCTTTGTTGTCTGCCCCCAATTATCAGAGAGCATAATTTCTATATTTAGTAGACTACGTTCGGGAAGACAGGGGAGGTGCCGAGGAGCTCACCTGTTGCTCTAAAGCCGTGGCCACTTCTAAGAGTGTGTTTGCGCAGGGATGGTGTCTGCAGCTTTGTGTCATTTGAATCCTGCAACTATTGATTTCAGGCTCTTTGTTGTTTGTTTATTCCTTAGTAAATTGCCGTGCGCACAAATTATGAGCTGCATGTGTGTTTATAGGGATTACAGCAGAAGTGTAAGTATAGCGTTATCCACTTGATACTTTTAGGCTTTCATCCGAGTCCAAGAGAAAGAGACAGAGAGAGGCATCCTGAGAAAATCTGCAGCCCAGTGGTCCCAAATAGAAAATGAATCGGTTTCACAATAAACGGTAATAAAATCCTTGATGATTAGTATTATCGTTTAAATTTTCAATTATCGTGCTAACCAAGTTTGATACTTTGCTTTGACAGTAAATACTGTCAAGCATCAACTAAAGTTAGCTACACTCTCCCAGATGCAGGCACGGCATTTTCACATCGCAAAGGACATGATGCCATTTCAATTTGTCGAGAGGTTTTCAAAATAAAAGTTGGTGAAATTTTTTCAGTGCATCAGTACTTTTTGAACATTTTAAGCACATTTCAAAGGGAAAATTCAGCACTTTTCACGTGGATGTCCAACCAGGGTTGGTTTTAAATGTAGTAAGGTTGAAGAAATAAATTCATCAAAGCTGCTATATTGACCCAGAACCTTTTTCTGCTGCAAAATCTGTTCTTTTTCCTTCATCCAGTGATGTCACAGTGATGTCATTTGATATAAAGAAGAACTAGATTATCTCAGCTCGCTCCCTAAACTTTGCTTTGGTTTGCCCTCAACTACACCCCTTAACTAAATAATGCTAAAATATATTGACAAGGTGGACAATTTTATGGCCAACAACAAAAAAATATGGGGTCTGTACTCTGATATTAGTGTAGTATCTTCCAAACAACAAATAAACTGATCTAATATTGTACTTTTGAAATAAAACTAGCCTTTATTTTGCCACTCAGTCCAGCTTTTTTTGTGCACTCAGAGCATGGGCTAAAATGGTCACGGATGCTGATGCACGCATGTCCTGCAAAACCACACCCATCCAGGTGAAATACCAAGTCCCATTTCAGCTGGGATTTCTAGTCTCCATCTCTGGGTGGCCAGGGAGCGTGCTAGATGAGTATTTAACATGGCAACATGGGCGTAGGTGTCAGAAGCTCACCCGAATGCAACCCGGTACATGTGGGCGGTCTTGCATGGAAGGAAAACTCTGCTTTCTCGGTCAATATAGCAGCACTGAGGAATTTATTGTTTCAATTAACTACATTTACCATCAACACTGACTGGGCATCTACATGAAAAGTGCTGAATTTACTGCAATTATAATGATAACCATGATAATTCTGGTCACTATTATCATGATATGAAATCCCAATTATCACCCAGACATACTTCCTTCCATCATTCATTTTTTGTGGCCCGAAAAAGAAAATAAAATCATCTTTCCTTTTGCATTGTACTGCATGTGAGTTCAATCATTTTTAGTGTCATAACTAAGAGGATTTTGTGGTCTGCCTTCCGCAAGCGGCAATTAGACCAGCATACCTGATTTACTGACACTCCACATCTCGAGCTGTCAGCTCCAGTGGAAAATATGCTCCTCTGTTTGCATCTCCATGGAGACGTGAGCAGAAAACAACAATGTTTAGGTGTTGTGCAGAACAAAAAGAAGAAGAGGAAGAAGAAGACGCCAGGGCACTGTCATTTCTGCACACATAGCGAACAACACTGCGGTGCGTTCGCGGGCGCTGCCGGTGACTGACAGTGTTTTGTTTAACTAAAGGGATCTGAACACACAGTACCTGGAGGAGGCTGAAGGCTGAAGAATCTGCGCTGGTGCAACAACACACAGCTGCCATCTGTAGCATCTAATACGGCACACAGATACAGAGACAGGTCGACAAGAGGTAAATGGGATATAGTTGTAGTTACATAAGTCAAATGACATACACTTATCTAGATAACAGGGTTCTGGCGGTGTTTTGCTTCAAATTGAACACAGTTTTTATCCTCTTGCAGGGAAGTTGGGAAGAGCAGGGGCGAGAGTGTAACTTTTTTTTGTATTTCCCTCTTTGCACAGGGATTCAGTTATTAAATTAACCCTATTTCATTGTGAACACCAACCATTTTTAAAAATTATTGATAAATGACACAATCAGACTGGAAGTTGACTTTGCTCATTGTTACTTTTGCCTGTCTTTGTCAAGACGAAAGTAACAGTTGGATGAACCGTCCACAACACAAGTATTTAATATTTCTGACATATAACACTCATTAATTCTTCACTTAGTCCACCAATCAAGTGACCGTGTTACTCTCAAATTAATTTATCATGTTAAGTCTTGCAAATGAATGAAATTAGTCCAATGCATCAAACTCACCTTAGTGCATAATCACATAAAAACATGTCTCTCATAAAACACATCTGGACTGCTGAGACCTCTGTTTGTCTTCCTCACACTAAACCTGGGCTACTGTACCTCTGGTAAAACTGATCAGATCAGGCACATTTTCAGCTGAGGACTCAATGAGCAGACGTATTTCCTGTGGACTTCACAGTATGTTCACGGCTTCCGTGGTGCAAGAGAAACGCTCCGTGTTGCAACCGTCCCCCCTATACTTTCGTCCCTGCTTTCCCATCTTTGTTGATAAAAAGAAGTTTACTTTCTGTATTCTTTAGAATATTAAATTTATTGAAAATTAACCAAAGGAATTGTGTCAGGCCACAACTCTGAGTGACAAAAAAGACCTCAGAACCTCATGAGAGGCACTGGTTGAAAATAACTAAGTATATTTACTCGGGTACTCTACGTAATATAGATTTGAGGTATTTGATGTACACTTTATTCTACAATTCAGAGCTATGTTGTAATCATATGTGATCATTTTAATGAAACATGATGCATCATCATTGCTTAAATTAGCTGCACCACTGAAATAATCTTTAGATGTCAAACCAAAATTACCAGGTTTTTTATTTTGCAGGAAAACAAGCTTTTCCAGCTACATCTTTGACAAATTATCACATTTGAAGTTGTTGTGGCAAATGTGTTAGCAAACAGTTGCTTATCACACATCCAGTAAACACAGAGCAACATTAGCATTTACATGGAGCAGAGTGAAACTAAACAATCGGCTGGAAGATGCTGAAATGTTCCTTACATTGGAGAGGAACTGCAGAGTCAGGTCTTTGTGGTCTCTCACTATGAACGACCACTTTCATCGTTGCACTTACAGTCACTTACAGTCATTTGATCCATTGTTAATATACGATATTGATTAGTGCAGTTTTAATGCATCTGCAAAAATATTCATTCAATAATATTCATTCATTCCAATCTGAAAGAATCAATTCTGCATGAGTACTTTTAGTTTTGTCCTCTGATGATTAAAAAAAAAAACTTGGCTTCTGCTTGTAAAGTAAAAGTATTTTTACATTGTTGTACTGCTGCTTTTCCTGAAGTAACCCCTGCCTCTGTAACCCCCCCTCAGCCCCTCACATCTGCTGACCAAACCGGGGTGTGAGTCCCTCCGGAGCAGCCGTGTCACCCCTTCCTCTGGCCCATGTGTCCACATTACAGAGTCACAAATTAGGTCTTGACATTTGGGCGCTATAATTGCCCCCTGAAAAGCATGAGGCATCAATTAGGCTCTCAGCACCATGACAGGTTATCCCTACAGGACATAATCGCCCTGCTGGACTGCTCGGCTGGACTGCCCCGCCAGGGCACACACACACACACACACACACACACGCCACACACACATTCACAGGCACACACACAAACTTTATAGTTCACTGGTTCACTTTTTGGTAGCAATGAGGTGAACACAGACCATGAAACATGCCAACATGTTCTAAAAATACTTTGACATTCTCATTATCAAACTAAAATCATCATTTTGAAATAATAGCTGTGTGACAATAATGTGTGTGTGTGTGTGTGTGTGTGTTGTAGAGGCCATGGTGGAGGAGTGGCAGTAGGTCTCAGGGTGCTGCTGCACTAATAACAGCATAGATCCCTTTGATTTCCCGACTCTGGTGCCGCCTGACAGTTTGTGCTCCCACAGGGCGTGGAGATCTTTAGGGTCAGAAAAGAGGTCAATTGGTTCATTTCCATAGCTCCTACTTTAAACATTCTTGTAGGCTTTGGGAGCAATTCAATCAGCAGTGAAAACACTGGTTAGCAGCCGTCGTTAACGATGCAGCATACTCATAAACAAGATGGATGTATCCCACAGAGACATACAACACAAACTGAGAGCAGCTCTGCAGATTTAGACTATGAGCTGGATGTTTTTTACTGCTGAAGATATAAGATTTAACGGATGTAATATTTACTTAGAAGATTGTGCACAACTGAAAAAAAAACTTTATGAACATGATGTATAAGTGATGAGGATTTGCAATTATCTTTTTGACATTTCTTTTTGTTTGGAGAGATGACATACATATTTACATATTACTGTTCGATGCACTGGGTTTATAAATGACAAACAGAGACTCATTTGTGTGTTTAAATCAAACCAATCAATAAAAATACATATTTTCCTCTTACCTGTATTGTTATTTATCCATTAAGGTTTTTTTGGTGTGAGTTATCAAACATTGGAGATATTAGCTGCAGATATGTCTGCAGAATATAATTTAACTAGATGGCACTTGGCATGTGGTGCTCAAAACGCCAAAAAATAAAAAAAATCTTGACCCAGTTACTCAAGGTAATCCACAAGCCTTGCTGTGAGCAGTTTCATGTAGGAATTAGGCCTGTTTTCTTATTAGTTCCTACATTAAAACCGCTTTGAACAGCACAAGCTGAGTGCCTCTAGTTCCATTATATTCAAGAGAAAGCAGATATCTTTATAGTTGATATCTCCAAAACTCAGAAACTCACACCAAAACAAATCTATTAGATGGATAAATAGCACTACAGGTAAGAATATTAGAAGAATATTTTGGATTTGGTGGTGAACTGTCCCTTTAACAAAAGGAAATGGTGTCAGTCACATACAGAATTATGACAATACATGATGAAAACCCATTAACCCTTTAATTTAATTTCAGGTTTTAGGGTCCCCATAAGCCTCGTCATTGTAGATGATGATCTTTTTGGGGTCCACACATTGAAATATGCAATGGACAACATGACAGCTCCCCCTGGTGGCTGGCTGCAGTATAGGTAATAAATCCCGCCCCCTCCATGTTATCAGATGGGACATGGGCCAAATTAAAAACATCAAAGTCCACATCAAATAAAATGTTCCAAAAAAGGTTTCTGTCATTTTAGGTGGTTGTTACCACACAGAGTTTTGTTAAAGTGTTATTTTTTCTGACCAGTTTGTTTTAATTAGTTACTTGATGCTATAAAAAAAGGGGTTTTGATGCCGTGATTGACAGCTGAGTTCTGCTCGCAAATGAGTTGTCCGGCTGTACGGGTGGGAACTCGAGAGCACGACTCCAACACTGATCATTACTGCGTAGAGTCTGGCTCCAAATGGCATCACCAATGCAAATGGCAGTGCTCATATCCAGGATATTTTGGCTTCAACTTTGCACAGTGGGAGGAAGTGGAGATGCAGCGCCAATCTTTATTTATGTCAGTGGGTCTAGACAACACATATGCATGTACACACATACTCATAAACAGTCAAAACCACACAAAACAAACAAATAACACGTCTTTTATAAATTTGACAGCTCTGGGCACTAAAAGCAACACACTTTTGTCAATATTTTTAAAAGGTTAGGTTAAGTAGAAAGTCATCTACTCACTAGTTCATCCTCATAGCCTCATGTGTTAACACTTGCTCTCTTGCTAACTATTCTAATTCAAACTTTCCAATTTCACAACATGAAATTAAAAGTTGACAGCTTAGTGGTGGTAACACTGAAACCATACAACAGTGATGCAGTTTGTTAGCTTTTTACTTGTGCTGACTGCATTTATGCTTTAAAATCATGAAAGTGGTGTTTGTTTGTGAAGACTATCTTGCTGATCAAAATGTGTAAATATCATAAACTTTTGTTTGCCACAGTGTTTAGTTTTTGCACTAATCCAAAAATCCAGTGGAAAAATCTCATTGGCTTTTTGAACCAGGCTGATGGTAACTTCCGATTGCCCCTTTCAAAAAGGTGTCATCCCTGCAGACTCAGTGTCTCATATGCTGCCATAAATGCACACAGATGAACCATTAAAACATAAGCTCAACAATCTATATGATACAGATTCATGCAAAAAATAAAAATAAACATTTTACCTTTGACATTGCATAGAAGATTCCTTATATGCACGAGTAGTTGTAAAAATGTGATGCAAGAAAAACAAGCTTTCCTCTGTGCATCAACAGATTACCTCACTGTGTGAAGTCAGGCTTTCACTTGAAGTATGTTTGTCTTGATAGATCATCGTGAGTGTAACTGTCTATTTTGACCATGAGAGCTGCAAACGCCAAAGTAAAGCAGTGTGTAATGCTCCCTGCCTGGTTAAAGAGCATTGATAGAGGAAGACTGTACTCTCACTGCCTAACGGTGAAAGTGGAAATGTGCTTTGTTGCCCCTCAGTCAGGCGGAAAATTGCAAACCCATTTGTCATTGTGTGCCAAGATGCAGAGGTCAGTCAATGGATTCCTTCATGACAAGCTTACGGAATCAAATGTTTTTCCACGGCCTCACCCTTTCACACCTGCACCTCCAGGTAAAATAACAAAACAAGACGAGAAAGAGAGAAAAGAGGGCTTAGAGCGAGCGACTTAAAGACAGGGGAGAGAAAAAACGATATGCGAGAAGAATTTACCGTGAAACCTTGCACGGCTATTGCCCATTTCAGCTTATTTGAACCCAATATACATTTAGCTCACAGTGGCAGATGAAATGCCAGCTTTTGGCCAACGTCCAAACCTGGAGAATACCACTAATTATTCCTGCGTGTGACCACACAACATTCTTACAGGCTCAAAAGGATGTTGTTTGTTATCCTCTCAGTGCTTGATTTAAGGTAATAACAGAAACACTTAACAAAACTTTTCCACAGCTTGATTGACTGCTTAATCCTGCAGAGAGGCTGCGAGGCTGCAGCGCATTTCCCACAGACCCTGACGCACGTGCAACATCAAAGACGGATACCAAAACTGATTCAGATTTCAAATCAGTCATTTTAATAGCTGTGTCTCAGCGTGTGCACCAAACAAGCGTGCATAAAAGATCAATAGAGATCAATGTCAAAGAGAAATAGTCTTAATTGTTTTTCAGCTTGAGAGCAGCGTGGTGTGAGATGAGACTAAAATCAGACAAAGAAATCTTTATGCCTAAATAAATAAATAACTTTAAGCTTAAAAAGTTTTGTTACAAATGCAATTTGAATTCAGAATTTAAAGTGAAACTGCGTAACTTTTTGCAGAACAGTGGCCAGTGAGTCCATACATGGTGATTACTGGATAATGGCATTGAATTTCCTGTCATTTCCTGTTGTTTTGAAGATACCATCATTCAGCAACTTGACTGAGAGTGAGCTGGAACTCAGCATTTACTGGTAGCTGCATAAGCTGCAGTGAGTTAGGCCACATTAAGACAGAATCAGGTGCTGCAGCGATTAGCTATGCAGGGTTGTTTATTTGTGTTTAGAACACAACCACTGTGAAAAAAATCAGGAAATAACATTTAATTGTTTTGATTCACCGGCTTTGTTGTTACCAGCAGTTCCTCACCTCATTCAGACTCTACCTTGCACAACCACAGCTGCTCATTCTATTTCTCTGTTTTGGTGCATAAACTGAACCCAGACTCACACGTGTCAAAGGTGGGTACATGGAATAAAGAAACAAAGACACAACTGGTAGATTATAATCGTTTGGTCCACAAACGCCGCCTGGATAGTGCCTGGTTTGAAAGAAACTTCAGGCTGACTGCAAAGCAGCCGGCTCACTGCAACATGACATCAGGTTGCATTTCTACAAAAGCTGACTCTGCTTCAACTTTTGGGAGGGCCCCCACTGCCACAGCCTAAATGCATTACCCCGATTCAACATAAATAAGATAAATGGTGTTTTTTTTGCCGCAACATCTGATTCTATCTGAATGTTGCCTTAGCTTGGCTGTCAATCTACCCTAGTGGCATCAACGGTAGGCTCTGGCATGTTTGTCTTTAAACCAATCACAATTGTCCTGGGAGTCACTAAGGGCAGGAATCAGTGACAGTGCCCTTGCAAAATAATGGTGGTGGGGACTTGTTTTGCTAGCCACAGTTGCTAGCTTCTTATGTCTGTACCATTAGCAGCTAAGTCAAGGTTAGGATAATTTGCCATTTGCGGCGTGCAGGTTGCGGGCTCGGAGGTTGTTGTTGATTCACTTAGCGACAGGGATTTTGAAAATGGTAACACACATGAAGCAGAAGGGGAGATAATGCCGACTGAATAAGTCAGTCAGTGGCAGACTTGTACCAACAGTGAGTTAGACTAACAGTAGCCCAAAAAGTATTTCCCCCAACAGAGAGCTGAAGTGAAACTGAAACTTCCACAAGTGAGAAAACTCAAAATCTCACTGACGGTGTATTGAGTTAAATAAGGGTGTGTCAACTGCAAATTCAACCTTTGTAATAGAAAGACTGTGTTATCCACGATTTTTTAAAAGTTACAAGTGTCGGTTTAAAGTGTGACGTTTCTTTGGCACAGCACTTAGCTCAATTAATGCCAGCTAATCCTTAAGCAGACAAAAAAATTTTTCCTTTCCATTCCAGAAGATGTTTGTAATTGTGAACAGAATATCTCCTTTGACATGATTGCTGCACAGATAGAGTTTAAACAGGGCTTTGCCATACAGTACATTAATCTGTAGCTCTTACATAGTTACATTATATAAATCACAGGGCTAAACATGAACAAGCCCCGGCGAGTTATGAGGCACAAGTGATCCAAGCGTGCCGCTTGAGTCCCAGTTGTTTTGGAGAACAGAAAGAAGTCTGAGCCAAGACAGACAACCACTTCAGAGGAATCAATGTGAATCAATAGACCTGTAATCTGTTACGCTCCAGACTCTCCATTCAATCTGTTAATTGCATTGGTAATACATAAAGAATGTGTGTGTAGTGAAAAAAGGTGGATGAAAGCGGGAACAGTTTACACAACTGTCAGGATGATTGTAAGCACAGATCAAAATTTAAAATTGACTTTTTATAAAAATGAAAAGGTATGATTGACTTCCCAGTGCTCTCGCTGTGATCTCTCTGGGAGTGTTAGCAGTGCAAAATGTTGTGGGGGAACTTCAAACGGGCGTTGCAGCACAGCTCAGATCCTCCTCCACAGTAATAACCTTGAGTGCTTCTGGAAGAAGGAAATCCCCTGGCCAGGAAAGACACATCACTCCACTACAGAGGCAACGAGCCGGGCGGTTTAACACGGCCAATACACAGACTCCACCTTGAAATAACAGTCAGTCCATGTTAACTCAGGCACAAACATCCACATTTAAACACTACTGCTCCAGTTAAGCTAATCCTGAGTAGATGGCATTATTATTTCAAGTTTTCACTTAGATGTTGTTATAGAGCAAATTAAACTAGCAAGGTCAAAGGACTTCGTCAGTTCCTCTAATCTAGGAGAAGGGCAACTGGATTTGCATCTGACCTACCTGCATGAGTGAGAATCTTCACAGACTTTATTAGCTGCTTCAAATGTGCAGAAGTGTTGACCGACATCAGGCACAAATCTGGCACCTCTGAGGTGAGGCGACATACCTGCTACATTCTCTACAAGGTCGAGGTGTGCTCTACTTCAAGAAAACATCATTTTACAACGTTATTACTGACATATGTATGATGGGAGAAGGCACAAAATCAATGGTGCTTAATTGTGCAGGCAAGAGTGGAGCACATGCAGTGTTTCAATGAGCAGTAATGGTCAGAAATCAAGCAGGAGCAGGATTAAGAGAACTGTCCCATGCAAGGTTCTACTGTAGATCCCGCTTCCAGCTTTCAGTACTGACAGATCCATTAGAAATCATATTGCCTCAACTCATAGAAACATGAGGTAAAACTAGACTTGTAAAATTACTCAAGAACATTAACTCCAAACTCAGTCTTTCAGGCCCATATCAATCAGAATCCATCCCAGCACGCTGCTTACGATCGCTGATTTCTCCCTTTGCTTATCACAGATTCAGAGGTTAATCAGTCGCGACTCGAACGGGCCTTTATTTTGCCAAAGCCTGCATTTCCCCCAGTATCAAAGGCAACATGAAAAACCAGAGCAAGAAGCTGCAGCTGGTGATAAGAGTGGAAGAAGATCCACCCTTCAAAGGAAACTTTTGGACTCATCTGTCTCGGAGAATGTAATATTTTAGAGTAATATTAGCACATAACATGCTAGAACTCACAGTGACAAGCTGACATGCTGATGTTTAGCAGGTTAGCATTCAGGGTGCTACAATAAGGTTTTCCAGGATGTGTGGATTGTTTGCAGGGCCACTGGAAGAGAAATTTACCTGCCCCATCAGGCAAGTTTAAAGTCAGACAAAGTAAATTACTGCGTCTTCAGTCGCCTATTTAAGTTAATGATATGCCCTGCTCAGCAGTGACCGCTCAGCGAAAGCACCAACAACAATTAACATCACAACTGCACCTCACAAATTAAAAAAAGAACAAAAATTAATCAACAGTTGAAGAGATTAATTTGACAGGGTGGCTTACAGCAAAGAGGAAGGGGTGATGTTGTGCAGCATCTGCAGGGGGCAACCCAACTGGTCTGACAAGAGGATGACATTAGCTAGCAAGTGTTAGAAGCTGTGTAGGTTTTGAGATTAGCTAAGCATATACATACATATCTAACTGGTGAAGGGGGAAAGCCCAGCTCACTTAGCACAATACTTCTGTCAGGTCCCTGGTGTTGAAAATACTCTTGGACAAAATAATCTGAGTAGGCTCGACCATTGCATTCTTTCATAGTAATGCATTCAATAGTTATAAAAGCATTTCATTTAAAATCATAAATGTCACCCTCATGGTCAGTGTTGTGCATGAACATGCTAACAGTACAACATTCATTGAACATGCTCATATTTTTGGTGAACTGAATGGATCAGATAAACCTCTCAGGAGTGTTGTTCAGTCCTGAGAGACCTAACGGCGCTAACCTTGTCAGCTGATTTAAAAAAAATGTGAGAGAGAGTTTGTGAATATGGACAAATATTTGCTTGATCATGTAGCATCAAATGTAGGAACTACACTGCAGACTAGAGTTTGTGTTACAGTGAGAAACATACCAATAGATCAGTTCCTCTCAGTTCTAAGGCGGCGTGGTGTGTTCAGTTTGAACTGGAAAGTCGGAATTTTGACTACCAAGTTGAAAATTTCACCAGTATGTTGGCGTTCAAGTTTGCCATCACCTGTACTGTAAAATTTAAGTAATCCTTGCCATTCAGTACACGTTTTCATACAAAAACATGAATATTGTGCACGATTTAGTGTGATATTATATAGACTCCAGTGTCCAGTGTGAACATGAACCAGTCCATTTTTGGAATTGTGAGCTTACTCAAAATTCTAAACTAACTAGTTCATTTTAATCTCTGTGAACAAAATTTCATGGCAATCCATCCAATAATTGAATAGTTATCTGGAATTGCCAGAAAGGCGTCCTGCTGGCTGACTAAAAATTGGACATGTTTTCATGAATGCCACCAACAAAGACGGCAATTTTGAAAAAAGAAAAAAAAAAAGAATTCAATGTTATCTCATAGAACAAACATGGAACTTTTTTTCTGACAGTGATTTCCATTGTTAGTGTGGTCAATATAAAGGCTAAATAGAAAGCTTCACAAAAATACATTAGCAGTTTTTGGATATAGGAGTTTTGATGACGCTTTGGCCTTCTCCTCCTCCTCCTCCTCGTCCTCCTGCTCGTAAGGCGTGCATACTTCTCCACGTCCCAGTAACTAATCATCATACAGATCTGGCCAAGAATAGAGTAGCTGAACACAGGAAATATCATATTCAAGCTTTCTAGGGTTTCACCTGTGCTTCCCAAGTTCATTTCCCATGCCTCAAACAAGAAGATGTCAGTATTGTCTGCTTCAGTAGGCAGAAATTAGACTTCAAAGCCTCGAGAGCTGGCAGAATATTTTGGGGAGTCGCTCAAATGTTCCGGTGTTTGAATGGAGGATCATTTATATTCCCCACAATAATGTTTTCTGTGCTTGTTCTTAATGGGCTGGTTCAGGTCACATTACTTTGTCTGGTTGGCTCTGGTCCTCCACTAAACCAGGTGTGTTTTTATTGGATTCAGACTTATCAGCGAGGTGATCAAGAACCTGCTGCCAACTAGGCAGGTCAACCTCTCCGTATTATGAAACATTTGTTATAAAAAAGAAAGACATGGCATGCATTGTGACAACAAGGAGAGGCAGAAGATTCAGAAGTAAAATCTGCATCAAATATCACCTGTTATGTAGCCAAACAGGCAAGAAATATAACCAGGTTACCTTGCAGGGATTACAGTCCCGTAACATGTGCTATTGTTCTCTGTTTCCATTTGGTAACTCTACCACGATGTTCTAAAAACGTTGTGCAATCATTTTGTTCATGTAGCATCCCCGAAACAAAACAACCACATGAAGTAAGTTTATTTGGGGACAGTTTTAGTAACGTTCCCTGAAGGTTTCTTGTTATAAATGTTACACTGTTACCTCGTGTAGACTGTTTACTCAGTGGCTACAGGCTGAGAACGTTGTTGTCGGTTTCACAGAACCCAAACATTTTGAGAACCTTCCCTCAACGTTCAGTTTTCCCAAACGTAACCACAACAGTCATTTTGTCAGTCTTAACATTACACTTTCCTTTTACCCTTCACAGAACGTTCCTTTACATTAGCTTTACAGTAGAAAAACATGATGGTGTAACATGTAAGGAACATTAGGGGAACATTGATTCAACTAACCTTCCCTGAACATTCCAGGAAAAGAACCACAATTAAAATTTTACATCGGAAAAACTCTCCTTTTAGTATCTAGGGTACATTAAGGAGTAACAATCAAGTAACCTGTAACATTCAACTAATCTTCCCAGAAAGTTCAGGAAATGTTACCAGAACTTAAGTTTTAGGTAAGGCAAACTTAACATTTTAACTTCTGGGCAATGTTACAGGGAAACGCTCAAATAACTTTCCTGGAACATTCAGCTAACCTTACAAGAATGTTCCAATTACGTAACGACAATGTTGGTTTTTAAATGATAGAAAAAATTGTCATTCTAACAACTAGGGAACGCCAGGGGAAGCATGCAGGTAACCTTCCTGGAACACTCAACTTACCTTCTCAGAACATTCTGTTGACAAAACATTGGTTTCTTACAAAAGCTTACCATTTTAATTTCCAGGGAATGTTAAGACGAAATGTTCAAGTACCCTTCCTAGAACATTCAGCTAACCTTCCAAGATAATGTCCTAATTACGTAAGGACATCGTTGGTTTTTATGATAGGAAAAACTTGACATTTTAACATCTAGTTAACGTTAAGGTGAGATGTTCAAGTAACCCTCCTGTAACGTTCAACTAACTGTCCCAGAATGTTTTGGAAAAGTAACAACAACATTTGTTTTAATGTAACGAAAACGCTCCTTTTAACATTCGGGGAATGTTTATGGTGCAACGTTCAAGAAACCTGTGCAGAACATTCAGCTAACCTTCCCAGAACATTCAGGAAACGTTACCAAAACTGTGGCTTTTCATGAGGCAAACTTACCATTTTACCATCTAGGGAACATTAAGAGGAAACACTCAAGTCACCTTCCTGTAACATTCAACCTACCTTCTAAGAACGTTCTGGAAAAATAACAATAACACTAGTGTTCAAGTTGGAAAAACCTGACACATTAAAGTAACCTTCCTGTAACATTCAACTAACCCTCCCAGAATGTTCTAGGAACGTAACAGTATTGTTGGTTTTTCATCAGAATATGCAGGAATTTTAAATTAATTTTCCCCAAATCCAAAAACAAAAGTTCCAAGAAAGTTTTGCCAGCTGGGAATGAACTGAAGTTCCCTTTATGAGCCAGGACAGGCTGCAGCTCCTTCTCTCTGTCAGATAGTTGAGACCCTCCTGCTCGAGAGGATCAAAGTGCTCCTCTGTGCACATTAGGAAAATACAGGGGGGACTCATCTCAAGCGCTCAAAGTGCCACATTGATGCTTAGCCACACATTCCCCCTGTCAGAGGCAAACAAAGACAGTTTTCCGGGAGGAGAAAAGCATGCCGCTTCCTCAACATGCCTCACCTGTGGTGACCAATCACAATAGCAGTTACAATCCCGAGCCCTGAAGGAAGATAGGTGAGGGTTTATGTTGTCATTGGTGGATGTTTTACAATCGGGTGTCATACATCTCGCAGTTAATGTTTATTTTCAGAGGGACCACCTCATTCCTTTGGTCTGACCCAGAAGGATGCAGTGTGTGTAATCATAACAGCATTGATAGGAGCGAGTTTAAATGTCTGCACAGCGGCAGACGTTACACATTCATTCAGCTTCTGCCGCTGTGTCAACAAGCAAGCTGTCACCCTGTGAACTAGAAGTGTTATCTTGATTTTGAGCAACACATGCGCACACAAATATTAAAGTAAAACAAAGCAGCGGGAGATACTAAAGTTCTTAGTCTGTTTCTCTTCATTGTGACATTTATAAGAACAGTGTGTGAGGTAGAGGTTGTTTTTAGTGATAGTGAAGGTGAAGTGAAAGGTGTTTTACTGAAGGTGCAGCCAAAGGGGAACGTGTGTGCCAGGCGGCACTGAAAAGGCCATATTGTGTTCCTTTATCCGTCATGGTTGGTACACAAGAACAGAGCAATGTTAAAGGGTCAGTACACCCAAATCACAAGAAAAAATTTATCTCTAGTGGTGTCTAGACATGCAGATATTTTTGGTTTTATTTGTCCAGGTCAGTTGTGCAAAAAATCTAAAAGTATCACAGTCTAAAAATAGTCCATAACTATTAGACTAATATATTGTTTGCTAATGCATCATATTTGTGTTCATGTGTTTTGTATGTAAAATCCTGATCCGTGGGCAACTTAACCCATATGTAGACGTGTAAAAACTGTAATACTTCCCTCTGAAATGTAAAAGTATAATAAGTATTTTTTGAGCCACTTGGGGACAGTGCAACAGGCTGTAAACACTGACAAATGATCACCTTACGCTGCTGTTATAGCTAACATATTACGCACACAGTTGCTTATTTACACATCCTGCAGACATGAACAACATTGGAGTTGTGTTTTTTGGCCCAGTACTCACTCCACTTTTAGCTGTGGTTTGTCCTCCGCTGACCTCTGAGGGAAACATCTGGCTCCTTAGATGCTATAAGCTCCGCTCTGTTTAGCAGCTGACGTTGTCTGTCGTTTGTGGTATAAAGTGGGTTTGTAAGATATTTCTCACTAAATAACAGTTGCCTGCTGTGGCTGGACGGAGACCGATCAGAGCAGTGAGACTAAGCCAAAACAGTAAAAGATGCTGGAGCTGGAGAGGACGAAAGTGTCCACCGTGTGTCCACTGTTAACATAAAATATTGATTATAGCTGCTTGAAACACAGCACTTGGTAATCATTTGCGGCCACTAGCCCAGGTTCTGAGGTATTCATCTCCACCACATTGTAATGGAGGTGAACCAGGTTTCGTCTGTGGTGTTCAAAGCTTTGGAAAAATGTTTGATAAATTTAACAGCAGTGTGTCTTTCCAGAAACAATGCTTCAGCTACTTTGGAATATTTGGTACAAAGTAGTTTCAGCATTGTTTAGCTCCACAAACAAAACTCCTGCCACTACCATTTTCAGGGACACAGTAAGAAATCTCTACTTGCACAATGTAGTTTGACATATATCCTTTGTAAGAGCTGCACATCTGTTTACTTCCTGTCAACGCTACGGTAACATTACATTCGACAACAAACTTAGTGTTTTTCTTCCTGCACTTTTCACAGCTAGCTTGGTACATATTGTTATATAATATTTACTGTTTGTTTT
Organism: Lutjanus argentimaculatus; assembly: GCA_034769285.1. Lineage (NCBI taxonomy): Eukaryota > Metazoa > Chordata > Actinopteri > Lutjaniformes > Lutjanidae > Lutjanus > Lutjanus argentimaculatus. The sequence continues at coordinate 27,775,302 of JAWZSL010000006.1, forward strand.
GTATAGAGTTTTTGAACATTTTGATAATCACCTCAGTGTCTCTGGGCGTTTTGCACACCTGCCTTGTTCAGTCCGGACTTTCAGACTTTTCAGTTTGATCCAGACCAAAATTACAGGTGTGAAACCTCCCCCCGACCACGGTCTGGACCAAAAATCTGGACTTGAGTCCTACGAAAAGAGGCGATCACGGTCTGGATCGAAGTAAAACATGGTTCGGTTTGTTTCTTGGGTGTAACCATTTTTGGGTGGTGTGGACTTTCGGATCAACCACAGGAAATTAGGACAGGATATCATCAGAGCCAGAAAAAGAAACAACGCATCAAAACAAAATGAGCAGATGGGAACAAGAGGAGACCAGATGTTTAATTGACATCTGGTCTGATGACTTCAACTGGAAAAAAACTAATTAAAATATGGACATTTTTCAATTGTTGTTTGACTCCGGCCCTGCTGGTAGTAGCGCCATAAAAATAATATTATGGTGACAATGATGTGAATCTGTTCTTTCATCTCTCTTCATAAATGGCCACTGAGGTCAGGCTACCTGCAGAGTTGCAAACACGCAGATGTCAGACGCACAGCTGTTTACAAACCAATCCGTGTCAAATAGAGGGTGACACAGTCCACGTAGCTGATGACGACAAGACATAGGTATGACATGTTAAGTTCTTTAGTCCGCTTCGATAATTCCAACGTCAGACCAAATGTAAACTGTGTCTCAAAAAAATTAACCTTAGTCCGGATTTTTAGGTGTGAAAGCACCCTTAGATAACCGTTAGCAAGTTTAGTTAGTTAGCTAGCATCGTCATCTTTATTTGGACTAGACAGAAATAAAATCAAACTCACCAGAAATATGTGGACTTGTCTTTCAACTGCTCCAACAAGTTTGGTCAAAATAAACTAAAGAAACTAATCCAGAAATGTGCATTCAACAAAAATATTTTCACACCTAACCCAGTGAATAAACGGATGCGATTTTGATTCTGATGATTTTGAAAGAAGATGACAATGCTAGTTGGCTGGCTAACAGTTATCTAAGACACTGAAGTGAAGCGATTATGTACGTTACACTACACGGTGCAAGTAAAAAATTCTCTGGAGAGTTATAAATAACTGAGAAAATATATTTATGTAATCTTAAAACTTATTAGCTCTGGACAAACAACTGACACATTGAAAGGGACCACTGAGGGATAGCAGAGCTGTGGTAGCAGCACCCAGTTAAAAGAAATAATATGAGTCTGACAGCGATGCCATCATTGTTTTCAACAGATAACATAAGATTATCCAACTTTGAAGATATGTTGGCTTTTTGTATGTGTGTGTGAAGATGGAGAGAGTAAATCTGCTGGCTGCTGTCCGGGCACTGCAGCTCAGGACCTCACCACAAATCCACAAATCACAGCCTGGGAGGCCCTGAGTTCCTGCCTGGCACTGGAACTCAGGGCCTCGCAGGCTCCAGCTGTAATCTGACAGAGCATCAGATCAATAATAAAACACATCACTGATAGCCTCAAGCTCTGAGCCGTCCAGAGGCCGTGCAAAGTAATGAAGGATACGCTCACATGCGCGGTTATGATGGATACGACAACAGAAGAGCCAATGAGGCAGGTAATTACGTGAGCGGACGTCTGAACAGCCTTTTTTTTCTTGCTTGTTTTAGAGCCAACATCTTTCTCTTTGGCCTGTGAAAAGCAGTAACATGCAAAGGTATTGTCTGTTCTCTGCATCATGAAGGCTTCTCCCTGCTGTGATGTTCTCGGGCAGAAAAGAGGAGAAGAAAAAAGCTGATGACAGGGTACTTTCATGTTTCTTATCGTGACACCCTATCAGAGCGATCTAGATGGGCCAGACAAAGTACCACCAGGTCCCGTAGCCTTGAGCAGAGTTTCATCTGTTTCATCATATCTCGCTGCCTTTAGTCGTCAGGGGAGTTGGGAGGTTGGTGGTCTGCGCGTTTTGGACCACAGTGAAAAAAGAGGGGAGTCTGAATGACAGATAAGTCTCGTCTTATTCAAGAGGACGTATCTGTGTTTTGTGAAGAAATATATAAATATGGAGCTGGATGAAAAGGCAGAGACAAAAGGTCTGATAAACTACACACACATCGTCTCACGCAACACTTCTCAGCAGGAGATAGCGTGCTCATCTCTTAAATGTTCCTAAAGCTATAAGAGGGGTCATCTGAGGATTGATACAGAAAACATTCATACCGGTGCATAAAATTTCTGGCATGCATTTCTGCAGATAAAAAAAACAAACAAACAAACAAACAAACACATCACCAATGAAAAAATACATTTTTTTTTAATTTTCTGAGTGACACAGTATTATTTCAGTGGTTTACTTATCAGTGTCTTGCTGTGACGTGGAACAAACTGAGATGAAAATGACAATGTGTCTCCTCTCTCTGCCTGCAGCCCGTCAGCATGTGGTGCGATGATGTTTCCAGATGTCACTAGATGTGTTATCACGCACAGTGAGTGTGCAGGCCTTCTTCAGTCAAGAGAAGTTAAGTACAAGGAGTGATAAGTGTTAAAAAAAAAACATTTATATCACTAAAGTCATCAATCCATACTTTGGGGACCATGAATGTCTTCACAATTTCATGACAATACACTGAATCCTCTACTTGCACAACATAATTATGCATTTTAAAAGTCACCTTAGTGTCTTAAAGAACTGTTAGCAATGTTAGCCACTTAGCGAGCATCATCATCTTCACTCAAACTCAATAGAATAAAATAAAACTCACCAAAAACATCTTGGCTTGTCTTTCACCTGTTGATTATTGTTGGAGCAGCGGAAAGATGAATCAAGACATTTTACCACTAAAAGAGCATGTATATACTCTATTTTAAAAAAGGTCTATCTCTGTAGAGATCCTTTCCAAAATGTTGTCAGACGCTTAGAATAACAATCTGACCCTCTCAGGGCACAACAAGCACTTAACTTTTACCACAGATAAGTTTTGTTTAACCAGAAACACTAACTTTAACTGTTAGCAGCCTTAGCAAGCTAGCTAGCAATGCCGTCCTCAATCAAACTCGAAACCCACCCAAAATGTCTTGGTTTGTCTTTCCACTGCTCCAGCAATCACCAACTCTGGTGGTTTGGTCAAAATAAACCCTTAATTCACCAAGTTAGATGAAAATATTCTGGCTGTACATGTCATTTCTTCCCTGCTGTTTCTCTGATGTCTGACCACCGCTCTGTTTCTCTTCTAATATTTTCACATCTAACACTGTGAATTAAGGGCTTATTTTGACCAAACCAGACTCTGTGACTGTTGGAGCAATGGAAAGACGAGCCAAGACGTTTTATTTTGTTTCTGTTGAGTTTGAATGAAAATGATTGTTACCTGACTAACCGATCATAATTCTCAAAAATGCTAAATAGAAATTGAACTATATGTACCAAGCTAACTGTGAAAAGTGGAGTAACTAACTTCAGGATGAAAAATCACTAAGGTTGTAAGCTAAGGTAACGTGAAACAGTTGAAAGGAAGTAAACAGATGTGCAGTGTAGCACAGATTTAGGCTTACGTCACACTACATTGTGCAAGTGCAGAATAGATATTTAGATGCAGCAGATCAAAGTGGTGGACCAACTGCCTGACACTGCCGTCCTTAGAGCCATGCTGCTTACAAACGTCAGCACTATCCGGTCGGTCACTGATCAGTGTGACACCACAAAAACTTCCTCAGCACTGCTAATAATGACTACCAGTGAAGGGTGCAGGTATTTGGCAGTGAAGGTATGTAATTTCCTCTTTTATCGTAGCTCTTGTTCAGTGCTTGTTCCTGCACGGAGCTGTTGCGGGAAACCCCGACTCCCCAAGACAGAGCACACTCTGCTCATCTGCAACTGTGCTGCCAGGTGTCAACTTGTGACACCGTCATAAAAAAGCATTTTTTCCATGCTTGTAATGCATGAGTGTGAAGTCTATAAATAACTTGAATGCTGGCTTGATTTGTTCATTCTTAGCTTCGACTCTGTGCTATAAAAGAACATCAGTTTCTGATTATAGATTAAACCTGAGGAGGTAAATTTGGAACAATTTGTCATCTTTTATCACATCCTTTGTCTCCACTTTGCTGTTAAATATAATACAGCTACTGCAAATAAAAAAAAAACATAATACAAAATCAAACAAAACAACAAATGAGACTAATTTTAGACCTTTCTTTCATGCACGCTCTGCATTGTTAAAATCTTGGCATCAGACGCTGCAGTCCCCAGCAGCAGTGGAGGAATTCTTACATGGGAGAGATAAGGACAGGCTGCTCTATTTGTCAGTGCAAGGGGCCCCTTAAGGGCCCGGGGGAATCTGATGTCCGCACACTCTCTCTCCTGCACTCTGACATTTTCTCAGCAGTATGAGGTTACATACGAGGAAAAAGACATCTACATCATCAAGCCTCCTTTTCTGCGAACAAAACGGCCTCTCACTCCTGCGTCTGGTGACATCAGGACAAAATGTCAAAAGTTCCCAAAAGATCGCCAGCGAAACTAAGTACTCTCTAAATGAGACTGGACAGGAGCCAGTATTTTTAGATGACCTGTGTATCAGTTGCTATTTTTATCTGCAACTTCTGTTTGGTGCAATGACCTGCGACCTGAGGGGTTCTTGCTGAATTTTAGAAAGGGGCAAAGAGCATAAAGTGTACTGAAGTACATCCCCTGGATTACAAGCACTCCAGGGTGAGAGCTTGTAACCTGCGGTAGCTGCAGGCTAGCGGGGTCACAGCCCACCCAAGGGGGGAGGGAAGACGGGGTCACAAAGGCTGAGGAGGATGCATGTTCCCAGACACAAAGTAGACAGCTCCAGAGCCCAAACACAAAACACAGGAAAGAGCTGGCAGACAGGCAGGAAAGGCTTGATTTTTGATACTTTTAAGTTAAAAGAATTGGCTTCATCAGGCTAAAGGTTTCAAAGATGAACGCGATAAATGTGGCAACGTGATGAAGCCAATAAAGACCCAATTTCAGGTTAGATCACGCCGACAATTAATTGCACTTTGAATCTGAAGATATCTCCAAGCAGTGCGGGAAAGATTACAATTTGGACGGCGCGAGCAAAGCGAATGACAATACGCTCTTGCATTGCAGCGGGGTCCCTCAGGAAGAAAAGGTTATAGGATCTCTGAAAAGGCGGCCATTGTTCATCATCTCCAGCAAAATGACTTTGTAAAATTGAGAGGAAGAAAGGCTAACCACTGGACCAATGTGGTTGGAGCCCATGAAAGTGGAAAGCACTGATGCATGAGTGAAAAGCGCCGTATGTCAAATATAATTGTCCTGGCCTGAAAAACAAGCTAGCGATGTCTGATTTGATTCCCTCCTGTTTGGCTCAAGTTACTTCCTGTCTGCTTTAAGCAAGTTTGCAGAGATAATCAAGCTCCCGGAGAGATTTTGGGATGTTCCGATGTCTTTGTCCAACAAAGAGCTTTAATTTAATGACCTTCATTTTTTCCTTTGCTTGAAGTCAAATGTCTTTAAGTTTTAAAACTTTGTTTAAAATCTTAAAGTAATAGTTTGACATTTTCACGTTCACTTTCTTGCTGAGAATGCGATGAGAAGATCTATAGGTTGTCTTAGCTTAGCAAAAAGGGGGAAACGGCTAGTCTGGCTCTGACTTAAGGTAAAAGAATCTGGCTACCAGCATCTTTAATGCTCTCGAACACATTTTATCTTGTTTGTGTAATCTGTACAAAACAGAAGAGTATGAACAATATGCTGTGGTGGTGCAGGACTACTAGGTGTGAGCAGTTATGCTAAGCTAACCGGCTGCTGGTGGTGTACAGACATGAACGTTGTATCGGTCTCCTCATGGAATAAGCATAGTTTGCAAAATGCTGAACTGTTGCTTTAAGTTGTTTTCGATTACAGATTATTTATGACAAACAAAGCAACAATCAAACATAAGTTTGGGAACAAGACTATAAGTCTACACCTAGCAGCTCATTGGACTGATACCAATACTGCTCAAAATCACTGGATCGGATATTGGAGGAAAAAAAAGAAAAAGTATAATCTGATATTATCCATTTTCTTAAACTATCACATGAATGCTGACTAAACTTTGAACGTAAACGTTGTTTTTGAGCAAACTGGATCCAGACAAATATATTATTAAAAGCTTGGTTGTTTAAAAGAGGAAGGAAGACACTGGCATGTATTCAAGGTTGTAGTATTGCTGTCGGTATTGGACATGAAAAAGCGATACTGAGACATCCCCAAGAAAAATGTCTCACTGGAACGAAAGCTTATTTGTCCAGCACTCTGTTATTGCTCCAAGGGCCAGTTTGTTCCAAAAATACACACTAACTCTAAACCTTAACCTGCACCAACTAAAGGAGGTAAAACTCTCATGATTTTATTCCAGCATTGATAATTTGTCAGTAAAAATGTTTAAATTATTTGTAATAAATTATATTTTAATTTATTTGGTCTAAGGCCAGCAAGATTGATTCAGCACTATGGACAGGACGGGCCGAACTAACAACTGCAGGGAGAGCGTGTTTTTTCACCTGTCAGTCCAATGAGACATTTTTCAGACTATTGGGGTTTCGGAATAACGGGCTGTCGGAATAAAGGCAGTCCCCTGCAATGACAACATGTTCACCATCTTAGATTATCCAGTTAAGAGCCTGGTATCCTTTAAGAAATTACAATACTCGTACCAATACCAGTACCTTTAAAGTGATGCTGATACTAATAGGGTACTTCATTCAAAAATCTTTTTTTTTTTAATTCAATTGCCAACTCTGTGGACTGGAAGAATGCTTGCAGTGATTGAATGGGATCAATTCCATTTTTGTCTAGATCTGAATACAAAGAGGACTGAATGCAGGCATCATTTGACTGGAGAAGTTTCTATATTACTTGATATCTTAAAATTACTGAGTACAGTTACCCAGCCCCAACATTTGCTAATTATCACAAAACACAGAGAACAGCAGAGGTAATTAGAAAGTGTTGGACAAGTTGAAATTCGGTGCTTAATGAATATTGAGAGAATCACTGAAGTGTTCACAGTTTACCCTTATGAGAACATGAACTTCATGGCAGTTCCACTCATGGTTAGATGTTGAGACATCTCACTGAAAACCATAATGGTCAAACTCATGGTGGTGCAAGAGGAAAAGTCAGGGGGGTCACCAACATGAGTGGGAGTCGTCCTCAGGGGCCACGAATGTGTTTAAATTTAAAGAATCCAATAGTTTAGAGTATGGACCAAAGTGATGCATTGATAAACCAAGAAAACAAGAACAAAACAAGAAATTAAATAGTGTTTGACAGTCATTGTGAAATTTTGTGCCAAAAATAAGACCAAAACAAATCAATTTTCTTCTCATAATTCCATCCTCACTGACTGGGGATGCAAGCTGTTAAGTCAAGATGGAGGAGGTGGATGTCTCCCCCTGGACGCTCGTCCCCCTCCATCCTGATTCGGTCTGCCGTCCTGAGCTGTTGGCTCCGCGCTGAGATGTCTGCAGTGGCCCTTCTCCTGGCTTTTCTTTTGCCCATTGCTGCTGGCCTGGAAGCATGTCCAGCTGTCCCATCATTCTGTCAGCGCCGCTGTCTCCCTCAGCCCCAGATTAAAAACGCCAAAGGGGCCGCCAGGAAAAGTGGCTCGCCCCGTCTCTCAGGACTTATGTCAAAAATGTTTCAGTCCTCAGGTAATTTGCTACAGTCTGGGATCCTTTCACTATTACTTCAAAGAGCCTCGCAAAGAGAGGCAAAGAGAGAGAAATGAAAGGGAGGAAAAATGATATTTACTTGTGAGTAGTGACAGATCTACATTCTTGAGTATTGACATGCGATCTGAGTGAGGAGTCCTCCTCCTCTGCAGCAGTCCTTAAATCTGACTGATAAAAAGCACCGTGTCCATGGACTGTCTTCCAAAATAGAGCTTAGTCAAACAAATTGACTTAACTCCAAAAGAATTCACAGTCACTCCTGCACAAATAGACAGCATACTAGACAGTAAAATGTTCTTTTTATTGTTTCAAAGGTTAGGAAATTATTCTGTTAACCAGTTTATCATCTGGTGTTAACACTGAACGCGAACAATATTCTTTGACTTGTAATCCAGCCCGAGGCAGTTATTCTTAATCTGGCAGTAGGTTAAAGTGTCTGAATCTGTCTTAAATGTTCCTGGATTGGTGCACTTATGTAAATGTTGGCAAGAGAAGTTAGTTCTCCCCTCTCTGTAAGATAATCCTCTGCTATTGGACTTAAATACAAAACTGGTTAAGACCTGTGGAATGAGGAAGAGAAAGCGGAAATGTCTGTTTAATTTAACGAAGAAAACCTCACAGGGAGTGTAGATTTATTCGTGCTGAAACCATTGAACCAGACTAGACAAATGACAAATTTGTGACACAGCTCTGAAGAGCTCAGCAGTACATTTACTGTTTTCATGGTCTCTTTCATGGAAAGTGATGATAAGCACCTTTCCTGTGGAGCTGCTGAGCTACACGCCAGCACAGTAGGGAAGGCGAGGGACAATTGAAATCATTTAGTCACGAATAGCCAGACCTCTCACCGCAGCGTTGGAGAAAGGTCTGCTCTACACATGCACATTCTGCGCAAAAAGTGCCCTGTCTTGTTTGCATTTATTTTGGGCGGTGCTAAGCCCAGGATGCAGTGACGGTTCTGCTGCAAAATAGTGTCGAGCATTTGCACGTTGGGAGGCGAGCTCTGGCATTAAAATGACTACATCACTGGTGACAGCTTGTTTACATTCATACCGTTTGTGTCCCAGGCTCTCATTTGCCGTTTTCAACGTGTAGGTTGCAGCTCGGAGGTTGTTCTTGTTTCCCGGGAACGTTTAAAACACAGATAGCGGAGCGATTGGCCGCAACACCAGCAGTGTGCATCCAGCGAGTAAGACTATAAATCCTCAAATCAAAAACAAGCTAGAGTGATGACATTTACTTTGCACATGCTCAGTAAGACTTTCTCTTCTTGTGGAACAGGCGCAGGATCATTTCACCTCAGCAGAGGTTCTCAACAAAACAATGTTTCTGCGGTATGAAAGTTACTTTTTGGATGTTGAGCATTTTCTATTCTGCTGTACAGATGAATGTTGAGATGACTGTGAATTAAAATTTTATCTCCAGGTGACTGGTTTAAAATAACATTGACAAACTATGCTAATGTAGTTGTTGCTAGGTAGCATACAAAATTTTACCATGACTGCAAGACTGCAGGCAACTGACCTTTCTAAGTCCCCCCCTTTCTGCTCTGTGCTCCAATAACAGGTGAGCAAGCTTGGTACCTGGCATCTGGCATAGCACATTTAAAGGAAGGATCATTTATAACACTACAATCAAACGATATAATTGCCCACAATCCTCATGGCTCAATGTAAGCACCTTGTTTTTTTTCTGTGCTGACATGCATTTCTGTCACAAAATTAAGATATTTCACCAAATTTAAATGTAAAATTACTTTCAACTCAATTCAGATAATTAAAATCTAGTTACCACTACAACAGCTTCCTCGTCTTCGCCATAAATAGAAACAGACTTTTGCTTTGAATGCATACAATGACTGACATCTACCAGAATTTGAACCATAAACAAAGAAAAACTATAGTAATAATATCAGATACTGGAGCAGTAATGTGATTACTTTGATAAGTGCTTTTACTGGTGTTACAATTGCCCCCAACTACTGTTACAATTACACCCAACAAGGGGGAAATTGAAAAACACTGACTTCTTGCATTAAATTTAAATGTTATAGTTTCATCCTTATTAGTAAAAATTATTAGTTAGTGCACATGTATGTTGCTTATATCAAAAGATGATTTGTGCAAATAGTCTGTGAGTTTAAAAGAAAATGTTTAAAATGTTACAATCGGCCCAAGCCTCCCCTACAACATGCACTCTCACTGTTTGTGTGTGTACTTTAAAGGTGCGATGAAAGTGTTTGACACCTGTCCCATGTCAACATTTGAATCTTGGAAATGCACCAGCACTCAGGTATTCAGAGCTCCTCAGCAGGCCACGACAGACCCGTGTACCTCCACGGCTCGACGTCTCGAGTTTTCTCCAAATCAGGAATGCATGGGCGCATTCGTGGCAAACAAAAACAGTGATTAAAGAGGGTAACTGGATCAGCTCTAATCAGCACGTCCTGAGAAAATGCCAAGGAGTTTTCAACCATTGTCAGGTCACTCCGAGAGGTGATTCTTTCCCTATTAATTATGTGCCGCGCCGCAGCAGTCGTCCTCTCCGGCGTGAGCGACCTTCTCTGCTTTCATACGTCTGTGCAGAATGATCAAAACATTTCAGACAGACAGTGCGGAGAATCCAGCTCCCAGTGATGTGCCTGCCCTCTCATTTCTCTGACAGAGAACAATGGCCACCTCAGGAGTAATGGCAGTCGCACGGGGAGAGCTTCTTCGGTGCAAAGGGGAGCAAAGAGGGAGAAAAATAACCATTATCCCAAGACATGTTCTATCATGTGATAAATTCTGTTTTCTCAAGCCAAATCCGTCGGTGCCTCCCTGTTGGAAATATTCAGAGCTTGTAATAAAGATTTGATCATCAGATAAAGAGAGGGTTGAGCTCTGAGAGACAGAAGACAAGGGAATACAAGAATGATGATCATAGATCTTTGGCTTATCGGTGATGGAGTAGTTAAATGACATTCTCTCTTTAGCCCAAATGACAGCCACTTTATCTCCTCACTGTGAGAGGTCAGACAGGGATGGAGAACTCTGCTGCACAACTACGCTGTGTCAATGCTGCCCTCTGTTGGTCAGAAGTTAAACATCTTCTGAACCTCTCGTATTTTCACACTCAGCTGTAGCTGCTGCTTCAGGTGCTTCTCACTTCATTTTTACCTTCTGCAAACTAAATGTGTCCAATTAAAGTTTGTCGCTGACTTTGGCAACAACTGAAAGAGCCGTCAGTCACAGTTTTTATACAACTTACACGCACAGACTGATTACGGAGGTGAAGGAAGTACTCAAGTCTTGTAAAAGGAGCAATACCACAGTAGAAATACTTAAAGAAGAAAACATGCTGTGCTTAAAAGTACAAAAGTACTGTCATCAAAATATACTTTGTACCAAAAGTACTCTTAATGCAGACTAATGTATATCACTCGTGTGAGAATTGGGACAAAACCATATTTTGAGTTTTGATTCTCTTCAATTATGGTGGGAAAAATATATTTTAAAAGATCAAACTCCTGGCTGTTTAACCTTGTAACAGGCCAAACTCAAAATGACATCAGCTCTGTCAGACGGAAAATCTTTTTCGCCATGTTACATTTTGTTACATCGTTTTCATCTTGTTATGTCTTTTACATCATTTTTGTCTTGTTGGGTCATTTTGTCTTCTTATGTCATGCTCGTCTTGTTACGTCTTTCGCTCGTTTTGTCTTGTTTCACCTTGTTACATCTTGTTATAGCTGTTACACTTTTTATGTAATTTTTGTCTTGTTACGTCTTCACATTGTTTATATATTTATTACTTTTATTACGTCTTTTACATCATTTCACTTGTGACATCATTTTTGTGTTGTTACGTCTTTTACATTGTATTTGTCCTTTTCCTGTTACGTCATTTTCATCTTGTTATGTCTTTTACGTTTTGTTGCGTCATTTTTGTGTTGTTACATCTTTCATGTCATTTTTGTCTTTTATGTCTTGCTACGTCGTTTTTGTCTTGTGTACATCTTTTCATCATTTTCATCCTGTTATGTCTGTGTGTGTGTGATATGCACTGATGGATACACATGTGAATTGTCTTTTCTGTGTTCTTGTTTCATCCATTTAGGTTGAAATCAGTCTTGATGCTCAAATGCATTAAAACTAAAGTTTTAGAGTCTGTTTTGAAAATGTAAGGAGTAGAAAGATATTTGTGTTAAAATGTAGGGGATAAAAGTAAAAAGTAAAGCTCGAGTAAAGCAGACACCTGAAAACTCTACTTGTTAAATACAGTAATGAAGTATTTTCACTTATTTACTACCCACCTCTGCTTTAATGTTGAAGCTTGTGAGATGGACCTCATTTGAATTATTTTACATACTGCTGGGTAGCTCGTGAATTTATCAGCACTCACAAATCAAGTATGTAATAACAATTTAATGTTGCATAGCAGCAGAAGGAAATGGACACATTTCAGCCCTTCCACAGTGTCTGAGGAAAGCCTGGGGCGAAAGTGACGAATTAAGTTGCTATTTTGAGATTTTGGGTTTGCACCCATCATACTCGAAAGACATTTGAGATGAGCACACCAGTTCTTTTGGGCGTTAATGAAGTTTACTCTACAGGAGTTTAACTCTCCTGAAATCTGACATCTCTGATCAGATGGACCAGAGATCAACCAGGAAGTGAAAATGGAATAATGAAACTATCAGGAGAATATTTTCCAGAGGCTTAACGTGGACTCTGGTGGTTCTGCTTTTTCTTACATTCAAGAAATATTGAACAGTCTCTCATACTAGATGGATGGAGTGAAGCCAGTCAGGCCACATACAACATCAACCAAGTCACCCATCAGAGAGAAAATACTAACTTTAAACTCACTGGACATCTCCTAGCATGAAGGAAGCCCCAAAAATAAACTGAAACATGTTTGCAAATACTGTTTGGCCCATTTCAACATCTGAGGAGGATCAACTGTTTCTCCTTCATCTCTCTCTTCGTCTCTCGACTCTGAAGTCTGAACCGAGAGGCACGTCAAACCTACTTTAGTTTTTGATCTCAAGCTGTTTTTTCTTGACTAATAAAACTGAGTTTTAAATTCTGTTTGAGTGATCGTTATTCATGCACTGAGGTGACCAAAATCAGCGTGAGTAGACATGACAAGAGAGGGAGGAAAAAATACTTTTTTGGTGCATTGAACACCACAAGCCAAGTGCCCTTTAGTTCTGTTATATTATCTCTATTGCTGATATCTGCAAACCTCTGCAACTCACAGCAAAACTATTTAGATGGTTGAATGACACTGAAGCCCAACTGACCAGAGATGAAACAGAGCTTATGTCGCAGTGAGGTTGGGCACCCAACAGTCCTTGCCTAACTATATATGTAACCCTTTTGTTACCTACTGCTAACTGTCCTGTATTCCTCACAACATTAGTGGTTGCTAGCTAGCTAAAAAGTTAAGAAGAATTCAAAACAGAAACATTACAATTTTTGCTAGCTGGCTAAAAGTTAGTCAGCCTAGCTACATGACAGCTGGAGTTTAAAGTTTTGGTGCATCAAAAATATATTTAATCCAGGTTTAGAGTAAAAACTAACTGGGGTTTAAGAGAGGTTTAAGTGTAATCTTTCTTAACTTAAGCCATTTAAAGTTGGGTTCAACATAATTTAAAGTTAAACCATGATTTAATCTGGTTTAAAAATTAATCCTTTTTGGTGCAACCCGGCTTTTGTATTTGACATTAGCCCACACAATCTTTGAGTTTGAATTTGAGTCTTTTTAGTAGTAGTAGTAGTAGTAGTGATGCTCAAACAGAAAGTGTTACTATCATCCCCAGTCTCCCCTAAAGATCAGTGAACTCGAGGTCTGTGAGTGAACATGAAACCATTTGTTCATGGTGAGTGTTTAATTACATAGATTCAGTAGATAAATTAACAAACTGAGGCTAATTAGGTTCAAGTAGTTTTATTTATAAGAAGAAATAGAAAATATAGACAATTTAATAATATGTACACTATACATCCCCAGCATGGGGAGTTTTTCATCCTCTCCACAGCTGGTAGTTGCAGCTAGTCTCCACTAGGTGGCTCTGCTGTTCTCAGTCTATCAGTTTCTGGTCCAAATCATCAAAACCAGGGTCTCCACATGGGTGAGGAGCAGTTTGGTGGTGACCCCTCCCTCGGAGCAGGGTGTGGCGGGGATCTCAGGGTGGTGAGAGGGAGGTGGGTGAGAAACTGAAGAAGGAGGTGTTGGAAGACAGAGGCGACAGGCTCGGGGGGAAGGAGAAGTGAGAGGCAAACGACGGGAAGGGGGAGAGGTGGCATATGTGGAGAAGGAGGGCGAGAGCCAGGGGGAGGGAGGGGGGGACAGGTAGTCGTGGCACGGTGTGGAGCAGGAGTGAGGCTGAAATGGGGAGTGAGATGGAAAAAACAACTTGGGAGACTCCTCTTTGGTCTCAGATGTGCAAACGGCGTCTCCAGATGTTGCATGAGGTGATTTAGCCTCGGTGATTCTCTGGAGGCTGAAGTCTGGTTTTGCTGTGTTGTTTGTCTGCTGGCTCTCTGCGTGACGTTTCAGCCCTTCGATCAGGCCCGCCCTCTGCGCTGGTGTTATTCTGTGCATGTAGCTGGTCAGCTGGGCCACGCACTGCTGAAAACCTGCGCCCTCCATGGTGAACAGAGCAGGAGCGCTGGACTCTGAGTGATGAACCACAGGAGCGTGAGTCTCAGAAGAGTCTGCGACGAGTGACGAGAGATAAAACAGATTAAAACACTGATTTTTGCAGCACAAAACAGAAAATGGCAGACATTTTAACACATAAATCAACTTTTTTTGTTGACTAACCATTGCTGCGGTTCGCCCCGTCTGTCCACTTTTGAAGATATTCCACAGTCAAGTCAGAATCTCTGCTTTCTCTATTTTTGGATTCTGCAGCCTCTGTGGGTGATGACAGCGAAACGGGGAAAATCATATTTCATCACTGTCAGGTTATGATTCCCTGTAATAGGCTGGATGTGATTTTTCTGACATGACTCACTGGATCAGACGTGTGATTCAACAACAAACTCCTCAGTTCAGCCAGACTTTGATTTATTCGATCTCTTCTCTTCTTCTCCACAACCGGTTTCAAAATCTACAAACAGATCAGCAACATTATGTTAGTTTAGTAAAGTCGTGGTCACTCATCCTGGTGTCACTGCTGTGTGTGTATATGCAGTAAAAATGACACCATGTTTTATTTAGGCACCTTATACAAAAGGGTTTCTATGTTGTAACTGATGCCTGAATGATGGTTACTTACGCTGAATAAACCAAGTACAACTTTGGGTTGCCAGTAGGGCTCAACCGGTACTGGATTGGTACTGATACACATATATCAGACAATATAGCAAGATATATGTAGGATGTAGGCCTACTGATTAAACCTGTATTAATTATTTACTTTGTTATACAAGACACTCAAAGGACTTTCATCGTCCATATTGTCAGACTTCCCTTAATCAATACATGTTGAATTGCAGAGGATCGTCTCTTTGGAACAATTTACCTGCATCACTATAATCAACACCTACATTATCACTGTTCAAAAAGCATCTGAAAAAGTTTTTAATGAGCAAAGATTTGTTGCACTTTTTGGACCTCACTATCTGCTTCTGTATATCAATTTTGTGTCACCACTTTATCATGAAGTTTGTCCATTGTTAGTTATGTAGGGGAGATATCTTCATAAGACTTTATTTTTGTACAATATTCTAACTTTTCAAAGTTATTTTTATATTGTCTATTGTATATATAATGTGCAAATAAACAAAAAAATAAGAGAAAAAATCAAATATACAAAAAATGCTGCGTGTAAAGGTAACAAATGAAAAACAATTTGCGTTATGTTCTGTAAAAAAAAAGTTTTCAAATTGGTGCATATCAGACAACATGTATACTGATAGTGATATAGACTGATACAGTATATCGATAATATCAATATCAAGCTCTAATAGCTATTACAGTTAAACAATTAGCTTCATTGTCTAAAATGACTTTGAAGCACTGAAACAGTAAACTTCACTGGAAATGATTTAATAACTAAATAACTATAATTCACAAAAAAGAACTGCATATACACATGTATTTGTATTAAATTTGAATTAGGAAAAAAGGATCACATATACAATAACATATATAACGTTACGAAATAAAACAAATTAAAAACTGCATTGTATCTGCATTATGTTCTGTTTTCACATCAGGTCATATCAGACAATATATACGCTGATACCGATATTATCGGTGACAGGTCAATATCGGCCAACTGATATATCGGTCGGGCTCTGCTTCACAAGTTTTTTAAGTTATATTGTGAGACCTTCAGGGTTACTGATGCTGAATAAATCAATTATATATGTATATTTATTTAAAAACAACTTTTGAGTTGCCAGGTTGTGAAAAATCCTGTGATTATCATGTTCGCAGTTTTCAGTAATAACTCATAACTTGGAACCAAGAATAGTCATAGCTTTGAGGGCTATTAAATGATTTATTAACATTGATAAAGCATTATTACAATGTTATAAACAATTTGTAAGTTGTGCCTCATTAGAAAGTTGTAAACAACTGAATAAATAAATAAATGAAAAGTTCTTACCCTCTTTCTATTCTTTCCATCCTCCTGAGGTGGATTTTGAAGTTTCCTGGTCATGTTGCAGTGTTTGGTCCAAATGTCCTGAGTGTGGCAGCTGCAGCAGTTCAAACAGGCTCCTGTCTGCTGCGGCCGGTTATAAGTAGACCTCGTGCCTCCTCTGATTGGCTGACAGGTGTGAGTGACGACACTTAACTGAAAATGGCCCCAGTTAACTTTATTATGGGATATTTAGAAAATCGAAACTAAATTTCAGCGATCAGGCAGGGGTGGGATCTCTCTAAAATAACTAATACAACAATTGATACTACAGGTACATTCCAAATAACCTATAGGTTATGTTTACAATTGATGACATCATCAGACAGCGGCAGCCTGCTGTTGTAGTTTTATATTTTATCAATCTACATCAGTCATGAAAGGTTAAGATGAACATTTCGGTTGCTTTTATTTTGTAGTAAGCACATTTTACAGGCAGTCATATCGCAGCTTTGTGTAATGAGTCTGTATCTTTCCATACATTATTGATTATGTATTAATTTAATTAGTCTAAATAGAGCATTATGGTGACTTTTAACGCTTGTCAGAAAAAAAAAAAAAAAAAAACAAAAAAAAAAACCACACCCGTGAAGTGAGACTCTGGGAAACTTTTTTCTTTCTCGTGGGAACAGAAACTGAAGTGAGAAAGTGAGCAGCTCAGAGGACTTTTTATGATGTGTGAGACATCAGCACTTTGCATTAAGTGAGGAAAAAAAGACCAAATGTGACAAAAAGATTGTGCGTCTGCAGTAAATAAAATAAAATAAAATAAAATAAAATAAAATATAAATAAAATAAAACAGTCCTACCATTTGATTGTTAAACAAACTAGATGTCTGTGACAAAAGGGATCAGGTCACGTTTGTGTGCTGATGTGATGATGAAGTGTGAGGATGATGATAACACCTCAGTGTTAAGTGTGCGCTGCTTCAGGTCAGCCTGATGCCTCATGTTTGGACTTCACACAAGCTCCCTGTTAAAAAAAAAAAAAAAAGAAAAAAGAAAAAAAAGAAAGAAGAATCAAACCACATGTTGACCTCCCACTACATGTCCCCAAACCTCTTTTGTCCCGTGTGACCGATACACCCGAGCGGTCACGATATTAGAAAGCCCACGGTCCATTTGTCTGCCACCAAAGAGCACAGTTTTCACTAATTAGTTTCCATCACAGGCTCAGGCGAGCACATTATAGCTCTTATTTATAGGGCGGAGCCACGTGGCTTAAAGCCTACACACAAGACAGACAGAGGCACAGAAAGAGAGAAAATGTTGTTATTGTTATTTATTTAATTTAAAAAAGAATTTCGATATTTTTTCTCAAACTAAATCAACATCCTACAAGAAGACTTATAATGGAAACTATAGGCTGTCCTACGAAGTGAGTTTCCTTGGTTACCGAAGTTTCCTTGGTTACCAGCAGTGATGCGTGAGCCTCCACTAATCGGCCTCTCTTTGATTTAAAACGGAAGTATCATTGCCTCTGAAAAGCCACTTAATCTACGTGATCCCTGTGATCGGATCATCCCGGTGTTATCTCCACACTTGAGCCTATTACGGGGATCAGGGGAGCAGAGATGCAGTGCGGAGAAAGCTACCCCCAACTCACTCAACCTTTGAAATGATGCATCTCTTCTTGAATTATAGTGAAATAATTGTATGAATATTTAATAACTTGTGGATGTTCCAGCACAGATCGTGTGCCGGAGTGCAACCCCACCCACAGAAGATAAACACAACACCAGCGGTCAGGTGTGAAGTGGGCAATTTGGCTCCACAACACGAGGCGAGGTCCTACATGGGGTGAGGCGTGGGGGGCTGGCTAGCTTCTTAAAAAAAAAATATATATATTCTGACCATTTTTGTAGTCTTTTATATTTTCTACAGGATCCCCCAAGTGCAAAATTAGTCAAGGAAACAAAACAAAGTAAATTTACAGACCTCATATGCAGTTTCACTCCTGTTCATGAGGTCTTCCCCTCTATTGCATCAGACTGAAACTCAGTAATGAACAGTTAATAAGTGGATTTACTCCAGAAATGAACTTTAATTCAACTTGTAATTTATGCTAAACTGAGTATTTCCACACTGTAAAATACATACAGGAATTTATGGAAATCAACTAATCTTTTCTCATTAATTTAACATAATCATTATTATTATTTTTTCAAATTAATTGAACCCAATGTTCATAGTATTTCATTTCAAAACATTTCAGAACATATAACATGACCTCTTCTAATGTGAAGTCTTTTGAATTTAAATGATGAGTTGAATTAATGTTCTGTCCAGAGTTCAATCAACTCCTTTCTTTTTTTATACTTTAAAGAAAACATATGATGGAAACTTGCTGTGTGACTCTAATACACTAAGTCATGGTTGTTTGTTTTCATGATACTGAAAACACTGTGAAAATAATGAAGATTAGTATTAAAATCTTAAAAGGTTATAAGTTCACTGGAAGCAGTTTTAATTATTGTCTCTGTGCCAATGCTGGAACAAAGTAGCTCCAACAGAAGAAGCTGCAGCTGTAAATACTTTGTGTGAAATGAAGAACTGAGAAAATGTAAAGGGAAATCAAATTTGTTTGTAACGTTCAGCAGTGTGACTGTAGAGATGTTGTTTCAACTCGATACCTGAAGTTTATTGAACATGTTTTCTCAAGTATTGTTGTTTTTGAATCAAAATTAACCAAAATTACCTCAACTTGTCTTTTTCAAATACAGTCAATTTAACATTTGAAAGCAGCCTGAACACTAACTTTTTAAGTTAAAACAAATCATTCTTTTTACAGTGCATTTGCAGCATTACTTTACTTCTTCTCCACTACATCTGACAGGCAGTTATTGTACTTTTTACATCATTTTTTTTTCACAGTTTAAGTTATTTACTTTACATATTACAGTTTTTCACACACTTTTTTATCCAGTGGAACAAAATGTTTGTGATAAACTGAAGGAGCTGGGAAATAAATTGAAAGCTGAAAACAGTGCTGTGTGCTGTGTTTCTCATGAAAAGTGTACTTTTTTGGATTACATTGTTCTTACACTACAGCAGTGTTTCAAACGTCTGATGATCTAATGGAATATGATGCATTATTAAACTACCCAGCTGTAGGTCTACATAAAGTAATTATAGTGCATAATTAAATGCAACATACACATGATTGCTGTGTTGCACTGACAGTGAATATTTGGTGCAGAAAAAATTTTTGAAGAACTTTTTACTTGTATTTTCACACTGTGTGAAGGCCTGTTACTACTTTTACTTAAGGAAATGATCTGAATGCTTCCTGTTTCTGAATGACTTCATGTAAGAAAAATGTGTTTTTCATTACTTGAGTGAACTAACCCTTTAACAGATTAAGAAGCTCACTCCCACCTTTACTTCTGCTAAATTAAACTCTTCATTTCTGGGCAATTCTGTCCTACAAATGATATAAATTGAAACTATATAAAAGACGAGAATACAGGAAGTCGTAGCAGGATCTGCTTGCTGAAAATAAGAGGACTGGATTCAGATAAATTAAAGTTTTCCTCAGTGTCAAGGCCGCGTGCTGCTGAATCAATGGTAGGCGTGTCCCGTGGGGGCGGGGCAATCTGCTGGCACATTAATTGAAATGAGGACACGGACGTGCCATTTTGATTTTGGATTCACAGAAACAACAAACAGACGCGAGTCAACTTTTTCACCATGAGGGCTTTATCTTCTTCACCGGAGTCTCCCCGACCAAGGACCATGAGAAGGGTAAGACACAGGCTGCTGCATTTTCACGTTTTTCTGGAGGAAAAGGCGTCTAAAATGTTGTTCGGGGTTCTCATTGTAATGTTTTTGTTTTTTAAAATCCCAAGGTGTCTAAACCTGTGATGGAGAAGCGCAGACGGGAGCGGATCAACCACAGTCTGGAGACATTACGACTCTTGATGCTGGAGAACACCCACAACGAGGTAAAGCCATGCGTCAGGCTTTTATTTTGATAGAGACTCCTGGCCAAAATGTTTATGTATTAATGTCTAATATCAGAGTTTTTTCTTATTTCTAATGCTGGTTTGTGCTGTTATTTCTTCGTTTAGAAACTGAAGAATCCAAAGGTGGAGAAGGCGGAGATCCTGGAGAGTGTGGTCCAGTTCCTGAAGACGGAGACAGGGATGGAGAAGGGTCACCGGACAGTGAAGAGGGTCCTGTCCCGGGAGCAGAGAGCGACCTGCGCCCGCCAGCACAACTACCACGACGGCATGCGGTCGTGTCTGCTGAGGGTCAGCCACTTCATCACCAGCAACAACCAGGAGCTAGGGGACACCGGCGGGGACGCGGTCCAGACGCACCCTTCCTCCCCCGGGCACGTCCACAGGGCACTGATCCCTCTCCTACCGGTGACTCTGCTGCTCTGTCCCCCCAACATCTGCTCCACCACCAGCACGGGATGCCTCATCCGTACCACACCCAGGTGATGCCTGGCCTGCACTGTGACACCAGGGAGCTGCTCTCCCCCACCGCAGCCTCCACGCACATCACTGATCCCGTGTGGAGGCCGTGGCCTCAGTGACAGACACTTTGACACAGAGTTTATTTTTAGATTTGTACCATAGATGCTGCTGACAGACTGTAAATATGTATGTTATTGTACAGCCTGTGTTCTTTTGTACAGTGAAGATATTTTCCATGAAAACTCTCAGAATCTCCACTTCCATGTGGCTTTTGTGCTTGACGGCTCTCATGAATTTGCAAGCACGTTATGTTTTTTTCTTCTTTTTTTAGAGTTTAACTGTAAATATCTGATGTTTTTAGGCGGTAGTGTCCGCAGATTGCTGGAATTTTTTATGCATGAGTTGCCTACCCAAGTGTAGTTGGAACGTGCGTAAAAACGCGCGCGTAAATCTGCTTTGACTTTTGACAGTTTGATCAGGATCGAGACTGTGTTTTTGCTGTCTTTGCTCTGAGGTGTGTATATATTTGAGACATGATATCGTATGATTGTGCTTGCTGAGATCTCTGCCCTTGTTTACAATAAAAGACGCTACACTTTCCTGATCATTCCAGATCCAGAGTGGCCTGTTTGCTGTGTGAATTGCTTGTACTTGACTGGTCTTTACAGCTGCGCTTTAAAAGAAAAGAGGGGACATCCACACGACAGTTAGCACGTACTTTATCCGGGCTGGGCAGCAGTTATGACAGTTATTGTCTTTAGACATGTTGATGGTGGGGAGCTGGCTGCTTCTATGATCTTAAGTGCAGTTTTTTTACATGTAGAAAAGCGAACGATTCACAGACTGTCCAGCATCCAGAGTGCTTCAGGAGTGGCAACATCCAATCTACAAAATCTTTTTTTAGTCCAAGTGTGTCAGACAGAACTGCAATCTACACACTGTAAAAAAATCATAGGAGGATTTAATGGAACCAATTTTCAGGTTTTATTTACTCCGTTTAATTAAACTTAAAAGTTATACTTTGGCACTTATGAATATGAGTTCTCCAGATCTTTTGACTTGAAATGAAAAGTTGAATGTACTGTACTACAGCTCATTAAATGAGTTTCTACAGAAACATGATCAACATGTTTGCAGATTTCCCAGCTTTTTACAGTTTTAAGAAAACATATGAAATTAAAACTTGCTTTAACTCATGGAAAATGTGAATAATGATGAAGTATTGAATTCTTATAATCTAATAAAATCACTGGGAGCAGTTTCACATATTTAACAAAGTAGCTCCAACAGGAGCAGCAGCATCTGTGAGTTCTTTGTGTGAAATTAAGAAGTGACTATTCAAACTGAGAAAATGTAAAAGAAAACTTTTTTTTTCTCAAGTGCAGCTAAATTAATATCAAGTTTATTTGACTATAAGTTTGTTTTGAATCATTAATTGTATTATTGTTTATTTTAAGACAGCCTGGACACGAACTTGTTGAAGTTGAAACAGTTTTTTTGTTGTTTTTTTTCAGTGTATATCTAATATCTAATCTATTAAGTAGACTATACAACATGCAATCAAAACTGTATTGACTGTTTGTCATGTTGTGTTTTGTCACCTGAAAATGGTTTCCATTGTGTTACATATGGTAGTCCTGTATTTTAAAACAAACAGTTGTATCTTGTAAAGGTTTGGTCCCTTTTGGTTTGACCACCACCAACAAGTGTTGAGCTGCATTTTACCACCTCAAATTCTCCAGGTGCAGAGTTACACTGTTCGTGTTGGAAGAGCCACTAAAAGAGCAGAAACATGTGTTTCTGATGATGGGGGAGGCTGAACCAAACTGTGATAAACCTGGGATACTTTCAGTGTCATTTGTAGCCCGACTGACACTGGATTTTTGGGATGTCGATGCAGATGCTAATAGCAGGGAGAAAAAACAAACAAACAAACAAACAAAAAAGACATCAATATATCAGCAAAAATCATCAATATATATGTAAAATTCAAAATGACATCAGGGCACTGATATAGTAAAATTTAATTGGTATTTTTTAATAATTATAAATAACTAATAAAACATAAATAGAACAGCTTGAATTAAGTAAAATGATCAAATGTACATAAAATGCTGCCTATAAAACTAAAAAAGAAAAAAACACTCTACATTACATTCTGTAAAAGAATATCAGACAACATATACACAATACTGCAGATATATCTGTTATAGGCCAATATCGGCCCAATAATATCGTCCTGATATATCTGTCTGGCACTATTGTCATTGATCTTTCTAAATTAAAAATCACACATATGTTATAATTTAGTCTAAATGTGGCGAATTTACAATTCTGTCAACAAAACACACAACATACAGCAAAAATAATATACATATCTAAATTTTTAAAGTTTAATTGGGTGTTTTTTTTTTTACAGGTTACTTTACACAGAGTCGGGTCAGATAAGTCTCAGAGGTGGTTTGCATATTGGATGAAACTGTCTGGGTGCTGCAGAGTGCGGACAGCGTGTTAATGGCCAATGTCGTGAGCTTTTCTACATTTGAAAACCTGCACTTAAAGCCACCGGCTCCCGTTTATCAACATATCAATGCACACTTGAAGGTCTCATAACTGCTTTTCATCCCGGGTTAAGTAGCCTATCCCGCAGACCATCACTTCCACTGGAAATAAAAGGGAATGCAGGAATAGTCAACTCAGAAAACTGGCTTATTGTGGTTATAATAGCCTATTGGTGGATTACAGTTTTTTAGGCTATATATTGAAATTATTCAGAATATGAGGGAGAGCAAAGACTCTGTATGAGTTATAAACTTAAATGAACATGTAACCTTCTCGACTTGAGACCCACAGATTGTACGTTTGTAAATATCTAATGTGAATAAGTGAAATTTATCATCTCTGGACGGTCCATTTCAGCCTCCTTGTGTTGGTCCTATAGTTGATGGATGCACGGATTCCTTCAGAGCCTTTTTGAAACCCTCCTTTATTTATCAAAGCAGGTGTTAGTCCCGCCGGGCTGATCTCTGGACAGGATGCTCTTTTGTGGCTTTAAAGCTTAAACCTCCTGGAGAAAAGCCCGCGGGACTAAGTAAATCAATTAAAGCTGGAATCAGATTAGGGTTTCATCTGAGGGGGGATTCTGTCTAAATGAAGATTAAACGGCTCCAGTGGCAGAATTTATTGTCAGTGTCAAACAGATAAGGATAAGGATTAGTCCAATGCGGATGCATCTACTTAAAGGTCTCTAGTCTGTTTACTTTAGACTAAAGAAACCTTAAACTTAGATTGTAAGAAATGTTCCCAGTTTTAGGAGACCTCAGAAACCCTCCACCCTGCTCAACACTTCAGTCAGCTGTCGTTTTGTTGGTTTTATCACGTGGACGCGAGCTCAATAAACGAAGTGATAAATCACCGTTTGGCCTCATTAACAAACAATTTGATGACTTCAGGTCACATAAGGATCTCTGAGAATGGACGTGATGTTTTTATTGTACAAAAGACACACACACACATTTTCTGGAGTTATTTAAAGTTTTTCTTTAGTTTGTCAGTTTTTAGTTTGTGGATTCTCTTCAACAAAGCTGCAGTTTGAATAAAAACACCTGTAATTAATCAACAAGCTGCATAAATGACAACAGTTCGAGTTTAACGAAACTTGGACGTTTAATATTTGATTAAATGTGTCGCTCATACAGACGTCCAACTGGCCACGTGTCGCAGTGTGGACATTATAAAAACCACCTCAGCACCTCAGGGTGTTAATGGGTTTGCTGCTGCCCACGCGCCAGAGGTGACAGGCTCGTGCACGAAAACAGCTTTTGTGACGCAGTGTTGTTACTGCGCATGTGCGCGGTGTCAGAGCAGGTTATAAAAAACATCTAGGCTTTATGTGAGCTTGTATTTCTGTTCTTCGAGCTTAAAGGTACGATGATTTAACATTAAAAACGAAAACAGCTATTTTAACATGAAATAATAGAGTTAACACAGGTGATACTAATTAAAGTTCTGTTTCATTCAGGTCAGACAGAGTCAGGGTGCTGCTGTGTGCATGTTCACTATACTGTTTGCAATACGTTCATTATCATTTTTTTTAAATTACATTTTAATATCACTGACAATATTGGATATTTTTGCGGATGCTACTTTTATCATTTTAATTTTAGCTTACATTTTAACTAAACCCATGTTACTATTGGTATTTATTATATTTATATTTCACTTCATATCTAATACTCTATTGTTTTCTATTATTTTATTGTATCTTGTTCTATGTTACTGTCATCACTGAGCAATCTCTGGCACAATCATTTCGTGCGGGATTAATTAAATTCCTTTTTTATTTTCTTATTAAAATGGACGGACCTTAATTAGTATCACACCTGTGTTTATTATTTCATATCAACCTGGCTGCCGTGAAAAGGGTCTATTGTGCAGATTTTGTTTTGAATATGGTTATTTATATTATATTGTATTCCAGTCTGTTACATGCGTTCAAAACGCGTGACACTCAGACACTGTGTGTGTTGATTGTGTGTGTTGATTGGATGCGCAAAACCTTGTGAAGGTTGAATGTTATTAGTCTGTAGGCGAATATGATATCGTCGACTTTTGGAAACAAACGTCGCCCAAATGTCAGAAAAACATTTTTTCATGTAGTTGTTTACAGAATGATGTATGGTGCCATTAAATATAACAGCTCACACAAACTGTCCAATCAAAGTTTTATTAAATGCAGGCAACTTCCAACTGTAAATGTAAAGTCATTCTAGATATCTCTGCCGTTTCCTCTGAGTTTGCAGTTGCTGTTAAGCAGGTTTTTGTTCTTAAGACCTCAGAAGACTTTGTTTTCGATTATTCATGTTTTCTAAATCCTCAGCTGGCGGTAGACTGCAGGGGAAAGCACATTCATTAATGTGAACAAAGCTGCACCGCTGTGCTTTTGGTCTCTGCTGCGAGGTGTGGGGCGGGTCAGTGACTGGACAACATCTGCTCCAGTGGTCACCAGCCTGCCCCTGCAATTACAGCAAGTGTTTAAAAAAAGAAAAAATACACAGGCAGCGGTGCAGGAGAAGTATTCAGGTCCTTCAGTTCAGTAAAACATACTGTGAAATTACTACAAGTAAAAGTCCTGCATTCAGAGTTTGACCAAAGTAAAAATAAATATTATCAGTAAAATGTACCTGAAGCATTAAAAGTACTCATTGTGCAGTAAAATGGTCCCTGTCAGTGTTTTACTATTCTCTCCCATAAAAAATCTTTATGGTCAATAAGGTGAAAGAAATTTCATTTATAATTATTCATCATTGTTACTCTGTTAGATCCTTTTTTGTTAAATTAAATATGTGGGATTTAAACTGTGCCTTCTGTGACTCCCCTACTGAGACTGTTATCTGTTCTGGAAAGTATATATGTTATATAATGTTGTCTTTTTTATTTATCTGTTTAATTATCTGAATTTATTACTTTACTGCTTATCCATATGCTCACCTTTTGGCTGTTTGTTATGGTGACATTTTCACAATAAAAAATAAAAAAAGAATCCAGGACTTCCCATCCTAGACAGGGATACCACTCTGCTCCTCTTGTGAAGTCTGATTTACACTTAAACTTAGTATTATATTTGTATTTTTAAAAATAATATTCCATGATCTTTATTGTTTGTTTGTTTGGAAAACTCTAGGTGCTCCACGCTTGGCCAGTGCCTCATTATATTTACTATTAATTCTCAACCCAAAGTCCTTTTTTTTTTTGTATGAATCATATTAACCATTGCTGCCTGACCTCTAATAAACCACATGTAGGCTGACAAATTTTGCCTGCTGATACATTAAGACTGAACTATACATACCTACATAGGAAAAAAGGACCATGCTGAAATAATATTCCAGGAAAACACAAGATTTTCAAGGACATTTAACTTTTTTTGTTCATTTTCATTGAGTTTTCCATGACTGGAAAACACGTCAGCGGTGTTCCCATACTGAAAACAGCTGACGTTTTCCAGGACTTATAGGAACTCTGCTGCTGCTTCTTAAGTTTAAGGTTGAGCTAATTTCATCATCCCATGTTTGTAGCATGGCTGCCCTATGAGAGCCACATATCTCTAAAATGTCAACTTTTGATTGTGTCAGAAAAACAACCTTGTTTGTGACAGTGTATATTCTATGCATTTTTCCCAAGAGGTTTTTAAAACAGTTTATTTAGCTTCAACCTATTTAATATACTGCTCCAATTCACGATTTAGATCGCAGTACTAATTTTTTAACATTAGGGTTTATCTTTCTCCTTTAAGTAAATATTATTAGTTACTTTCCACCAGTAAACAAGCCTGAACACACAAAGACCAACTGCACAAACCTGTTTTGTGTGATCGATCAGTTAAATGGAAAAAAAACTCTGCTCACACAGTTAAAACTGAAGAAAAAGTTCTGATCGTTCATGAAAAA
Source organism: Lutjanus argentimaculatus (assembly GCA_034769285.1). Lineage (NCBI taxonomy): Eukaryota > Metazoa > Chordata > Actinopteri > Lutjaniformes > Lutjanidae > Lutjanus > Lutjanus argentimaculatus. The sequence continues at coordinate 27,802,522 of JAWZSL010000006.1, forward strand.
CATGTTTATTAGTAACAAGAGAAAAGTCACAGTAATAACGCTGCAAATGAATGACAGATACAAGCAGAATTTACTCAGGCTTACGTTGTAGGTTTACATTATATAATGACTAACCCCGGCTACTTTCATCTATGGGTGTGTGTGTGTGTGTTGTGTGTGTGTGTGTGTGTGTGTTAAGCATGCAGCTGGATCCCGTGGTCAGACTTTGCCAACAGCCAGGCCCTGAGCTCTCTGAAACTCCTGCTGTAAACTGGACAAGACCTCTCGATGCTGCTCGGATTTCTTCTCCATGTCTTTCAGGAGCGTTTCATACCTTTGACTGTAACAGGACAAAAACAAGAAATTAATAAACAAAAGATTAATTTTTTACAAAGCTAAAATAACAACACATTTGACCACACTGATGTACAATGACTGTCTTCACACAGAGATGTTGGAAAGATTTTTTTCCACTCCACATCATGGTGCTAATAATGCTATTTGGGGTGATAACATGTCGACTTTATGTGCTATAAAAAACTGCAGCACACTGAGGTTCTTCTCTGATTTTCCCCATCGTCTCCTGCTGTGACATAAAACACAAAAAAGCTGGCTGCTCCTTTAATCAGGGACAGAGTGAGGAATGTTGTAGATCATTCTCCATCAACTAAACTCCTTACTGCCCTCTACATGTCAGCATGATAATAACACAGTTAAGCTATGTACCGATATCCACATTGAAATAGTCAGGTGACAAGATTTTCAGAACAAACTAATCACACTTCATAGTCAATGAGGTCATCATGTCGGTCATCTAAATACACAATCTTATCACTGGATATGATTTAAAATAGTTTTTAAACAAGAAAAACACATTCACAGGGATGAGAATGTAATATAATTTTAAAAAGTCATGGTGGAAGGGGTTACTGTATATAAATTAAAATCAAAGATATTAAGACATTCTAGGTTTCTGTGATATTTTTAGGGAAGGATTTATGACTTAACTGAAAATCATCGATATTTTCAAGCTTTTCCAGCACATTAAAGCTGTGGTAAATTACATAAACTCAAAATGATTATTTCACACCTTCATCATGTTAAATAAGATGTTATTGAGTTGAACAAAGTCACCTGTCTTTATGTAGACTTTGCATCTAGAGCAACAATGATTAGCTGATTAATCAATTTGCTGTCAACTATTACATTAAGGCCAAGTATTTTGATTATTGATTGATCGTTTTGAGTCCTTTCTTAAAAATAAAATGCCCAAATTGTCTGATTTCAGCTTTTCAGTTGTTAATATTTTCAGGTTTCTTTTCTCCTCTATGACAGTAAACTGAAAATCTTTGGAATGTGGACCAAACAACTAACTGATTAACTGGGAAAATGATCCGACAGATTCCTCAATAATGAAAACTAAAAATTATTATATATAATAAGTAACAGCCCTATTGGCCTCCTATACAGTTCTATCTAAAAAATGACTATATATAAGGTAATGCAATTGCAATTTCAAGCAGCTTCAGACACTTTGTCCAAAATCCAAGCACGTTTCAAACTTGAAAAATTCAAGGGTTATCAAGGATATCCAGCACTCGTACAAACCCTGTACACTAAACATAAAGGGACTGTAACTAGTTAATTAATAACACCTGAGTTTCCCTATTTCATAATATGATTGCAGTGAAAACGGTTGCTTAGTGACATTTGTAAACAGCCTATAAAGAGTGCATGCCATTTGGATATACCATGATAATCGAGTTTAGTGCTCAAGTTGAGAGTTTTTGCTTTAACACTGATGGACAACATACAGTAAACAGCTCAATGTAAGAGTTTAAGGGCCACATTTGGAGAAACCTTTAAAAGGGGACCAGTTGTTGGCTTGTAAAGATGTTTTCAATCCAGAAATGGGAACTTTAGAAGACTGAACTGGGACACAATATCTGAAGTAGTTTGGAGCAGGTGTGCATCAAGCGCAGGTGTAGTTGGCATTTTTCAGAACTGAAACACACTTTCCTGAATACCTGGTGGTACTAGAAAAACTTAATAATGAATATATTGGCACAATTGGCACTTACCAAAGTATATTTCCAGTCTTTGAATAAATAGTCTCGTTGAATGCTCCAGTTGTTATGGGTCAAGTATGATCATTACTATGGTACGCTGAATCAGATATTCAAACTTAATGTAAAATTCAAAGATTGATAAACTGTAGCTCAATGCATCTCTCCTCCACCATTTCCACAACAAACACATGTTGACACGCAGGGTCTGTAATGATCCACACTGGGCTTATGGATATATGAAAACACAGACCGCTCTGTTCAAACTGGATCCCAGCACACTGTGTAGTTCTCTTAGCATGGCCCCTGAGACTACAGACAGGGTCACAGGTTTAGGGACTCACATTTCTCCGTTGATGTACTCCAGCCTCTTTGTGACTGTGGCTTTGGCCTCATCCAGGTCTTGCTTCACTAATACTGGGCCAATAAGCTTATAAACTGTGTTTGTGCTGTCCAGCAGATCCAGCTCCTAGAAACAAAGAGAGATCACATACTTAATACTACTTAACGGCCTAACAAAACTGACACCAGAAAGAATATTAGCTTTTTAAAAATGAAAACGAGCTGCTTCTCACCTCTTTGACAATGTTGTTCTCTGTCAGCTGCGTCTCCAGCTTCTGTCTGGCTGACATACTCTTGCTAACATCTAATGAACACACAGGTATTAGTGAAAGGACGTATCAATCAATTTTTTTCATGATGTAACATCAGTATTGTTGCAACAATAAATAACACTTTAAATGTACAAGAAATAGTGAATGAGTCCAGCTGTCCTAATATGGTCAGTTAGCTCGCCACAACATGGCACGGTACGAGAAACCATGCAATGCTAACGCTAGTTAGCACCTACCTTTTTGCATCTGTGTGTATTTTTCTAATTCAGCTTTTAGTTTCTTTGAAATGGCCTCTGCCATGTTGGCGTTTTTTAATCGAAATATAAGTATAGGCTCAGTTAATATATCAGAGAGACACAAAGCTAAATGTGGTGTGACATGAAAGCTCCGTGTTAGCTAACAGGAAAGGGCAGCGGCTACAGCGGATGTTAGCGGGGTCCCTTCAAAGTAAGAGCTCTCACTACTTCAGGGTTAGTACATTTTTATTTTTACCGGTTCCCTCTGGCATGTTCGAATGTTGCACAATGTTTTTATGCAATTTGTTTATTAAAGAATGATTTGCAAAAATAATGACAAATAAGTACAAATGAAAAACACAAATAAAGTGACATTAACATCTTTATTTTTGAGAGGGCTTTGGTATGAATAATACTGAATCAAAACAAATAATACAGTAATGGTGAAATCATTTATAGTATGAAAATTCAGTTAAAGCTTAATAAATTATTTCACATTATTTTTATCTTTATTTCTTATATATAATTGAACCTGCGTGCACAATTTTTTTACAAGAGAGCACTTTTTTTTTTTTATTTTTTTTTTACATTTTAACGCTATGGGGAATAAATTAAAAAAAGTTAAATAAAATATAAAACTCTATATATTTTTTAGCTTATTACAAGCTGTCATAGATTAATTTGCTTTTTTCCTATTTAAATTATTTAAAATATATAAATCTATTTAAATCATATAGATTAAATATGTTCTCGTCAATTTAATCTATTATATATTATTATTATTTATTATTTTTCATCTTGTTGGTAGGTATTTTGTTCTTTTTCTTCTTCTCCTTCTTTTTGACCCCGTCACGGTTGCGGCGCTTTACGACGGGTTTTACACAGTGTTTTACGACACTGCACACAGTCGCTCGTCTCCCTGGTTCAAGATGGCCTCGTCGTTCTGGAAAGGTGTTGTCGGTGTCGGACTCTTTGCCTTAGCCCATGCAGCTTTCTCAGCGGCACAGCGTAAGTTCGGCGCAGGGAGTGAAAACACAGCTCTCGGTGTCTGTGTTTATTTCAGCGGGGGCTCGTTTGTCACCGGGCAGGGCGAGAAAACAGCAGGTTGGGCCTTTCGGTCCAGCAGCTAGCTAGCTTAGCTTAGCTTATTAGCCCCGTTCAGACTCAGTCGCAGAGGCGAAACACTGAAATCTTCATCTGTAGTCGTGTTAAAACATCACCACCAGTGATATAAAACATGTAATGTGATTAGCTTATTATTACCTTTCGAATACGGTCTCTTGCAGATCGATCCATCTTCGCTGCCTCCGTTCAGTGTTTTAGTTTTCATTTTAATTGCTGTCTAAAATTCATTTTTTCTCCCATCAGATCGGTCATACATGAGACTCACAGAGAAGGAAAACGAGACGCTACCAATTGATGTGAGTGATTTTCATCCCAATTCGATCAATTTTAATAACCGCCTGTCAATCACAGCAAACCACTAAGAGTTTGTCCGTGTTATTTTCATTTTCATCATTTGTTTGTTTTTATTATCTTTTTGCAGATTGTATTACAGACCCTATTATCGTTTGTGATGACCTGTTATGGTATTGTCCACATTGCTGGAGAGTTCAAAGACATGGACGCCTCCTCAGAGCTGAAAAACAAGTATGTTGAGTTACCCCACATCACCTTACTCCCCTGATACTGTGGTTGTTTGTGTCTTCTGCCACAGGGGAAGCAGGCTCACCGTCTCTAACTCGTTTATAGTAATGCCACTGTGAATCAATTCCCACAGACACACTGAACTCCCTTGAGCTGCTGTTATGTTATTATATGTCATGAAGGCTGCTTTACACTGTACAGGTTGTTTTTTGTACATCTCCAGTCCGTGTATTAAACCAAATGTAAATATCAGACACTTCAAACAGGAAGTTTGGGTAAATTGATGAGAGCACTGAAAAAACAACAAATGACAGGAAAACAGTACGGCGCCTGTGAAGGTTGCACATGCACTTTTTCCTTTGAGTAAAAACCACATGGCTTAACTTCCTGGTTTCAGATTTCATCATCTGCCAAACCCACAGACAACAGTTTTTTTTTAAATGCATCCCATGCTAAATCATTACAAGCTAAGGAAACAGATTATATTGGCATCTTAAAGCTGTTTGATGGTATTTATAGTAAGAGATTAATAGCACCATCACTACACGATGTGATGTCTTGAATATGTCCATCCTCTTACCACTAGAACAAGCAGATTGCCTTGTCAAACTGTAAAAATTTGACTTGCAAAAAGGAGAAGTTATTTCTTTTTTCAATGATCCGTTAATTATGTAAGATATCAGGAAACACTGAAAAGCATCACAACTCCCGTAGTTCAAGGTATTAACTTAAAATGATGGGCTGGAACCTGAAAAAAACATTTTCTTGATTGTCAGATTTTTCAACAAATTAATCAACAAAGAATTTCAGCACTGGATAATCTGCTATTTTGATCTAATGTTCTGTCTGAAGCAGTGCTTTATTATTTATATTCATGCAAGTGCCAGAACTTTGAATGATTGTATGCAAGGTTGTCATGAAATCTGACTTGCCTCCAAATTCAACTTGATTTAACTGTCACACTCATAATTGCTGTTGATGATTTAATTGTTTTTTTTTCTGTTCATTTAAATGCCAGTATTATAGCATAAACCTAATACCTTTCTGTTTACCCTTAAGGTAAATACAAATTGCATAGGCTGTGTTTAACATAATAACTTGAAGCCAAAGACTGAAATATGCAAAGAAATGACTGACAATGACATGTACCAAATATCAAAATAAACATGCTGTAGCCAAAATGGGCCACATCCTTGCCATCCACAACCAAGTAGTGCAACTTTTAAATGATTTTGACAGGAAATAGGCAAAAGAAAATGCAAAGTAATGAGTGTTTCCATCCACTACAATTACACAAATATCAGAAGATAACATGATCAGTCGATTATCTAATTATTGTGACAGGCCTAATTGTATGCCACAAACTCCCTTGCATTTTCCATGTAGAGGACATGTGGTTAAAGTCAATGATTCATGCACGCTTTGCTACGCAGGTGATTACAAAATGATCATGGTAGTGCTATTTTTAGTTAATATGGTGTTATGTTATGAAGGCCAGGTGAAACTCAACATCCTAAGTGTTTTTTGTACATATTCAACTGTTGCGTTGAACAGTGGACACCTAAAAAAGCCTTATTTATCTCCAAACCTTGAACTGTTTTATGCTACAGACCTGCTTGCTTATTGGCTTTATACGGCCTGATTCCTCATTAAGAGAACATGAAGTAGTGCCTCGTGTATGTTTTCACACCAGTAATCACAAGATAATTATGGCCGTAGGTGTTTGACTTGTTGTGTGTCAGGGTTTGTTTTTTTAAATTTACAGTTTAGTTCCTTCGCTCACTGCTCTGAATTAGACTTTGAAGGGAGGAGATAAAATGTTTTACAGCATGCAGAGACACATGAGCTGCCGTTGTCAGAGGAGTCGGTCCTGTGTAGAGCTGCAACGATGAGTCGTTTTATTGATCAGTGAAAAGGAAAGGAAATTAATTTCCAACTTTTTGATAATCGGTTAATTGTTTCAGTCATTATTCAAGTAAAAATGTCAAACATTAGCTGGTCCCAGCGTCTTTAATGTGAGGATTTTATGCTTCACTTTGTCATTTATGATAGTAAAAGAAGAATCTTGGGGTTTTAGACTTGGTTGGACAAAAGAAGAGTCACTACGGGCTGTGTGAAATTGTGATGAGCATTTTTTACAAATTGACATTTTATAGACTAAACAAATAATCGGCACATTAACTGATAACGAAAATAATGTCTAGTTCCAGTCCAAGTCCTGTGTGATCTTTGCGTTACACCTTTGCGTGCACCTTCTACTGTCCATTTGTCCTTTTGACAACAGGACGATATTCATGCTGTGCCAGTCTTTCCATAACCTTATCCTTTTATTTCCTCAGAACATTTGATACACTGAGGAACCACCCATCCTTTTACCTCTTCAATCACCGGGGTCGGGTGCTATTCCGCACGCCGGAGGAGGAGCCGTCCTCCGTACGCAACCAGCAAGCTCTCCCCAACCCCTTACGGCTACGCAAGCTGGAGCATTTGCACTGAGACTGGCCTTTCCTGCCTGTAACATCATCAACGTCAGATAAGATTTGTTTTTGTTAGACAGAGAGGAGGCGAAGTGAGAATTCATCTTCCTCTTCTTTAATTTGTATTTGTACATAAAACTAATATGCTGTCCAAACATGCATCTCTGTCCATAAACGTGGTCACCACCATATTCAACACTGACTGTGCCAACCCTTCAATTTTTCAAGCTGATTTGTTTGTATATACAGTATGTAATCGCTTTGGAGTCTTAAGATACAGAGACATCTTCCCTTTTTGTCCCTCCTGAACTGAATTGGGATCTTTGCTGTCCTTTGTATATTCTTTGTATGAGGGACATAAAAGTGTCTGTTTTTGTTACTGTTTCATTTCATCCACACATCAGTCTTCAACAGCTGTCTGGGCAACATTTTGTCAACTGAGATGAGTTTTGTTGTATGAACTTAGGACCCTTTATTTCCTTGATGATTTCCTGGAAGCGTTTGTACATCCTGTATTCATGAAAGAGGTTTGATTTTTTATGACGCAGGAAATCGACTCAAGGAGAGATGTGAGAACAGAAAACATTAGGCAGCCGCTCTAATGATACTGTGAACACTAAGGAGAAATAGAAAGTAATGGTACATTAATTTGGGTGAAGTTTATTTTTTCCTTCATTTTACATTTTGTTAAGGTTCAACAGATGTTTTTAATTTAATAAAATGCATACTGATTTTACAAGGTGTCAATTTATTTCCTGCTTTATATCTCATAATCAGGCTGGAATATTGTTTTTGGCTAAAGGGATCAGATCTCTTTGGTACAAGCTGTAGAGGCTGTTCAAAGATGAAAAGTGGGAAGCCATTAGTGACAAACTATCCTGCTTAATCAGTGTGGAGAAACTGGTAACAAATGATAATGATATCTTTGATTAAAATAAATCTCAAAGTGTAATAATACCAATGCAGAGACATGTTCCTGTGACCTTGTTGCTGGACTGCTGCATCACAAAAAATTCCATCTGATCAGTTGCACATGTTGGCCTCTAGGTGGCGGTGGAAGCTGAACTTTTAATCTGCACTAAATCAAGAAATTCAAACTGTTAGTTTTCTTTACCTCGAGGTGTTTTATGTTCATGTCTCTTTGATTTGCATTGAAACACATTAGAGGAGAGGTTAGTTCCATATAAAAAAAATAACTTATTTTTTAATGACTATTTCTGTAGGCTTTAGGTTTATTTGTTTCACACACATGAAATACAAACACAAAGAAAATATAAAAATATGTGTGAGGTGTGGAAACCTGTAAAGGCTTATATGAAAGCTACACACAAGAGATATACTTCCATTTTGCCAAAAAAAAATTAAAAAAATACACTTTTACACTACTTTTTATTAAATTCCTTCAAAGTTACAGGTCAATATAGAGGTAAATTCCATATTAAATTAATTAAAAGTCTTCACTACAGACATATGAGTCTGGACAGACGTGGATGTAAACTGTAACTTGACTGGTTGATGGAGACAAACAACTGTGAGGCCACTCGGGGCTGCAAGTGAACAACTGCTTCAGTTTAAAATCTTGTTTCAGCTTGGGACAACGTATGTGTGTAACTTTGCAAATCTCTGCTGGTTGCGTCTGGCAGTTGAGGTGGCATTGCAGTAGGTGCTTCACCATCTGGCGGGGATCTAGACTGAATGACCTCTTTTAGTTTTCTCTTTATTTTGTTGTGGTTTTTCGTTACCAACCAAAAACATGAGTATGTGGTGTCCTGGGATTCAAAAATCACCTCTCTCTCTCTAGTGCATTTACAAACAGCTTCGACAAATCCTACTTTTAATTTCTAACCATATCAAATAACGATCTTAGCTCTTCTTCAACACAGTGTTTGATAACTATTGGTTAGTTCACGTCTGTGGATAAAAACGATCTGTTTACTTAAGATTAAACTTAATTGTTTTGACACTGTAAGCTATTAAACGTCCCTTCTAGAAGAAAATGCACACACAAAGACACAAAACAAGATATACCATTCTACTTGTGGTTTATTTTTTGTTTTGTTAAAAAAAAAAGAGTATGTTCATAAAACTTTCCATTTTATATATACGTATTTACCAGTTTACAAAATTGGCTTTAAACATTTTCATTCAAAATATTTCTTATACTCTGAAATAAACAAATTCACAAAAATAATCTCTATTCCTTATGAACATTAAAAAGTAGTGTACATCTGTCGTAAAAACAAGGAAAACAAAGGAGGAGCGTTAACGTGGGTTCATGTAAAAAGCAGCAGGGGGCAGATTACCAGCTGTTAGACAACAGGTGACTGTCGACTGAGCCCGGACAGATGCAGACACTCCTCAGAATAAAGCTGGGAATTCTGGGAATCAATGGAGTGTTTGTGGCGCTGTCGAGGAGCACGTACAGGACTGTGTGTGTGCGTGTGTGTGTGTGTGTGTGTTGGAGTAAGAAACTCTAAATGGATATGAACAGCTGCATTCAGTGAACTGATATTGCTGTAATGGCAGGAAAGAGCATCAAGCTGCTCAGTCAATAAACCAGTAAACGTTGTGGAAGGTATTTCATCGACGTAAAGTCCATTTCCAGTCCAACACACTGACACGATCTATTTACGACTGGTGTCCATCTTTTTCAGCTTTAAAAACACAACTGTGTGAGGTTTGTCTCCAGAAGCAGATCAAACACAACACTGTCAAATTAGGACAATGCACAAAACGCAACAAATTTAAGACCTTTTTCACAGCAGCCACTTAGACATGAAATAATAAGAAAATCACAGGTGTCACCAGTGATACTAATTAAAGTTTAGATGGAGTCAGGGTGCTGCTGTCGTACGTGTTGGGTCACTGGTGTGATGGAAACAGATATTTCTTCTACCTTAAGTTTTTTATTTGCTGGGAAAAAAAAATTTCCAAAATATAACACAGTAATGCCAAGAGCACCACTTTTTTACTTTTATCTAAGTACATTTTTACAAAAGGGTACTGAATTTGAATATTCTTGTCATATTAATTAGGTGTATAAAATTCTAGTACTGAGAAGTGCAGGAAGATTCATTTACAGATAGGGATAATGACGTCTCTATACACCTCTGCTGGAAAGGCCCTGCTGCACTAAATGGAACTGGTCCTTAATTAGTATCACTGTAACACCTGTGTTTCCCAGGGTTGGGTATCGGTGCTCAATACCTTTAAAGTATCGAACGAAATAACTCGAAGCCAAGATCCAGAAATAAAAAGACCATTTGTACAGTTTGTCTTGCACACAATCACCACGAGTGTTCTTCGATTTAATGCAGCATGTGACTGGTCGAACTGCTGCAGCTAATGGCTCATTACAGCCTGTGGTGGTCAAGTCGAGTGCAGTATATTTTAATGGAAAGAAAAGGTATCGAACAAAGTACTCTGCTGGTACTGGTATGACTTTCAGGGTGCTGGTGTTGATACTGGTATTGTCATTTTTTTTAACGATACCCAGCCCTAGTTTTAACCCCACTATTTCATGTCAAAATGGCTGCTGTCAAATATTAATTAGGTCAGGACAGAACTGTGAAGGCTAAACCATTTAGGGTTGGACAAAATCATAAAATATACCATAACAAGAAAAATCTGAGATTTTGCCAAATCATTTGTATCAAGGTACCTGTTCCTTTTGCATCAATATGATGTACTCCCTTGATTTGTAAGATATTTTATTGACTGGATTAGCAAAAAAAGACATTTCCAATTGGGCTATTTGATTTTTTCCATGTTTTTTTTCTTAAATTTGCTGAATCTTGATGATATATCACTATATACTGCAACTGCAAGATAAAATGACACATATACTCATAGATTTTATGCATATCGTCCAACCCTAATGCTAATGCATATCAATATTAACTGATATGGCTGGGAAAATATTAGATATCAGACATGAGTGCCTCATCCTTTATGCAGATATAAGAGGTGTACCTGTGTGTACCAAATTTCTCCTGTTAGCCATAAATCTACACGAATGCACGTTTTATTACTCATAAAAAACATTGTTGCTGCCTTACAAACACTTTTCAGACCAGCTGAAGAAAGATCTATTACTAAAGAATAACAATAACAGGAATGAGTCTCTCCATCCTCACTCTGCCACTTGAGGATCTGACGGCTTATTGTGTGTCTGTCTAATCGGATGTGGTGTGTGTGTGTGTGTGTGTGTGTATGTCTACTGAACAATGTGCCAATACAGACAAAAGCCATATGGATGTTTAAGGCATCTGTCATTATAAGGAGGATTTTATTAAAGTCTCTGTACTAATCTGGAGTGGATCTGTCCTAAAGGCCCCCTCCTCAAGTTAAACCTTCCACCTCTCACAGGATGTGATGTAACAGAACAGGAACAGCGGGAGCGTCTGCTATCAGTGCATTTGTCCTTTTCCCTCCTACCAGTTCCCCAAATTGTCTTTTTGAGCTTACTCAACAAGGACGTCTCTTTCACCGCGGTGAATCCAACGGTCAACAGAATATACTTCAGACGAGAGGAGCTCGTTCTTCGTCCGGTCACAAAGCGAAGGTGGCTTCTTCACTAACTGCCCTGATCGTTGGGAAGCTGTGAGGATGCTGCGTCCTTCTCGTCCACCTCGGCGAGGGCCATCTCCAGCTGCTGGATCAGTACCCGCTTCTTGAACCTGCCAGAGAGACAAAGGAAATGAGAAAGAACGGAATAAGGTGAGCTTCCACAAAAAGACAAGGACCTGCTTTAAAAAGTATATGAAAATAAACGGCAGTAATAGTTTAGTAATAGTTTTGTCGTCTGTTTTATTTTTTCCACACTGATAATCAAATATAAACAATATAAATTATATATCTCATATGAATTATGATCCTGATAAATGATGATAAATAAATAAGTTTCAACTCCCCTGATTCTTTCCTCCACATGATGAAATATCTCAATCTACCTGTCGCCTGTATTTATTAGAAATAGTATCAGTTCTGTTTGTGGTTGTATTTCATTAATTTATGTACTTATTCCACATATTTGTCATGAAGGAGAGAGACGAGCAGCAGACAGGCAGGAGGGAGGGAGGGATGGGTCCTCTTTTTATCCAGGAACACATAAAAAGCTTTAAATTCATGACATTGTTTCATGCTTGCTACAGAAGTGACGTATCACGGTGTTTCACAGCGCTTCAGCGTGTGGCACGTGGCTGCTCTTAGCTTCCTTGCTGGTACTCCTCTCTGCATCTTCAAACTGGTGGCTAGCCCATATGAAATGATCCCAACTGTCGCTTTTATATCTGCAGAATTACAAGCATTCTAAAAAACAACTTAACCCTGTAATTAAACCAGTCTAAAATGAGTAATTGTTTCTTACCTGATGGCCTCTTTGATAGCGTGCTGGATGAAATACTTCTGAACATTAACTGGTCCTTTCACCTGCTGCAGTAGTCTGAGTATTGCCTCATAGTCTGATAAAAAAAAAAAAAAAAACACAGACAGATTAAGAGAACCAATATGACACTAGAATAAAAGTGGATGTGATGTATTCTACTACACCGGCTCATACTCACTTCTCCCCGGTTTGCGGACCTCCTTGATGACCCGACTCCTCAGCTCTGCTTGGCTGCCATCTAGTGGGGCGATGTAAATGGTCTCCAGCACTGCAGGGTCGCCTTCAGTGCTCTCCAGCTGGCTCTGTGGACTCAGTCGATCGAGGCTGTGTTTGTCCACCAGCAGCTGCTCGTCTAGATGATCTTCCACTAGTCTCTCCTCCATCATGTTGACGTCCTCCCCCTGATCTGCTGCACCCAGCCGGGTCTTCTCCTCCAGGCTCGGCGTGGACAGGTTCCCTGCTCCATTGTCCAGCTCAGCGGGCCAGATCTCCCCGACTCAGGCCCAAGAACCCCGTCTCCGTTACTCTCTGCGACCACCATGTTGTTGCCATCCACTCCTGTGGGGGTAACAAATAATTTAAAACCACTAATACAGTGCCACTCCTCGTTGTCTACGTCTGTATTCCTGTGATCAACAGAAACAGTAAAACTCTCATGTTCCAGGTTCTTACCTTTGTGCTGTGGGATGGGTTTCAGGAGGTTCTGCTGCCCTTGAACCGGACTCTTTCCCATCACATGGTTGGTGCTCCCGGGTGGAGTCTGTGGTCGCCGCAGTAACGGTGACATACTCCGCCTTCTCTTCATCGTGGCACCCGAGTTGGGATCACCAGAATTTCCTCTCTTCTTGTTTTGAGGGCCCGCTACGAACTCGTCTGCCTCATCGATCATCATCCCCTGAGATAAATGACATACGAGAAAAAACAAAGCCGACGCATGATGAGAGGACTAAATACTGAAAGAAGACACCTCATCGTACATAGGTACAAAGTGTATCGACCAGGATTTTGTGTTGGTGTATTTTTACCTTCTTATCCTGCTTGAAAGGATTCCCGAATGTGTGCAGGCGTTTCGGCTGGTCGGGGTCAATCTCTCTCAGAGGAGACGGCATCATTTTTAGGTACTCCTGATAGTTTCCCATCTGAGCCACTGGAATACTGTGGAGATAGTCTGACAAACACAGGGAATTATACTAGCATTTGACTGATTTGTTTTTTTGGTAATTTGGCAAACAATAGTCAGTGTATTTGCTAAAGTAGATGGTGGTTGGCATGCAAGAGTCTGCAGCAAAATGTATTTTAGCCACTTAAAAAAGGCCCACCTACAAAAAAAAAATCAGTTTAAATGTATGCTATATTTAGCATACCATCAGACAACCTTTTCTGATGGGAAACCACCATTATATAACCCAAATGTCGCTCTCTCTCGCTCAACCAGAGTCCATAGACGTCATTTTACCACGCAGAACACGGGAGTTACTGGTCTGCCGCTGCCTTGATCAGTTAGTTTGTTTGCGTTATTGTGTGACTTTGGTGAATCCGAACTAACCCTTTAAAACACAGAAGTCACACAGTAACACACACAAACTGACAGACTGAGGCAGTGGTAGACCAACAACTCCTGTGTTCTGTGAGGTAAAATGACTAGTTTTGTCTATGGAGTTTGGTTGGTTTGAAGAGAGCAATATTTGGCTTATATAAGGGCGATTCCCAAAAGCTTCTGATGTTTTGTTTTGTTTTTTTGTTTAAAGGTGGCCCTTTTTAAGATGGCTAAAATTCATTTTGGTGCTGAGTCTGTCCACAGCAGCACATTGCTTAGCTTCCTACATCCAGAATCTTGCTGCTTCTCAGAACTGGAGTTAACCACCATCCACTGTAGGTAACACACTGACTAGCGATAAGTATCTCATACAATCCCACTTCAAATAATCCAAACTAATCCTTTAAATGGCTGCCTTCAGTCATGCACATCTCAGTGCAGCCTTTGGACAAATCATTAAAAATTATCTTAACTTGTAGGATATATTTTATACTTTTCACCCATAACTATTTTAAGATTGCAATTAATTGTAAAACAGATTTTCCTCCCTCAATTTGACTTTGGAGTACTGCTTTCATCAGGATTGCACGCAGGACAAAAGCAATTAACTGAAACTAAAATAACTTTATCAACCTGTATCAGTAGGATTTTATACCTTCATCTTGCCCTCGGATCAGTTTTTGTGACGTCCGCAGCAGATTGGAGCGCATTCGGGTGAGCTGATCCAGAAGGTTTCGTCTTGGGATGTCGTAGGCGTTTCGATAAGCTTGAGGTTTTACATCCTGTGAACACATCAGAGAAAACACATCAAACATCGAACCTGCCCTGTTTTTCCTCTGAGTTTCCCACCCACACAAAGTATGTCATGCTTTTCAGAAAATGTCCTTTCTGTCCTGAGTCTACCTTGTTGAGCAGAGCGATCTGGAAGCCTGCAAACTCTTTGAAGTTGATGTCCACCAGGCGAAGGGGCCCCTCCCCGGTGATTCCCTGCAGCAACTGCTTGAAGTCCCGGCGGTGGGCCAGAGACAGCGAGCTGGAGTGGTTCTTCACCTTGATGCCAGTTTCTTGGGGAGCCTTCTTCCCCACAGACACGATCAGACGATCTGACTCCATCTTTGCCTTTATACCAACAGAACAGAGAGAAACAACCGTCTGATCAGATGTTCCAGTTCAGACTGAAAAAAAGACTTTGGTAAGAAGTGCTGTTTAGAGCACAGACACATCAAAGCATTTTGTTGTACATTTTTCCGTGTTGTTCCTTTGACTGTTTTATATAAATAATTTCACACTTCATGCTTGCTTTCTTTATACTGTCACTCTTAAACAGCCATCTGCTGAACTCTAACAATGCAGCATTATGTTTACATCAATATAAATAGCACAAACACTACAACTCCTCTACTGCACAATAGAACAAAGAGTTTGTTTTCCTGATGTTTGGGAGACAATGGCTCACATATTGTATGGGATAATTTCATCTTATGAACATTCATTACAGCTTCAGTGTTTATTACTGTTTTACCAAAACACAGCAGACATGATTCTTGTTTCAGGTCAAATTTAAGGCTCAGTCTGTTGCTTGACCATTACACTACAGACAGATACAGTTTCTACACCAAAATTAGCATTACATTATATGCAGGTTTTTCAAACACGGCTAACCTGCTAAAAATAGGAAACTGTCTCAGTTCCCGTTGCCAGTAGAAGCGTTTACCTTTCTGTATTTATTTCTGATGTGGGCTGGGAAACTAAGTCTCTGTGTGTTCAGCTCTCAGTAATTTTGTAGCCTCTAACTGAATCTCTGTAGTTTAAAGTTTAGTTTCTGTCATACGTCACTGTTTGTACTTTCAGGTATCTGCTTTATTCGACTGTTTCATGTTTGCATTTTAAGTTACTGCTGATGAAAACCAACATTATGCTTCATAATAAAAGCTTTCAGATTATGAAATAAGGGGGGCATTTACTGTGAAGAATTTATATGAAATAAAATGTTTTTCACTGAGACACAACTTAAAGGGGGCAGCCTGGTTGTAAGATGCAAATCCCTACTTTGCCAAGTCAGCACATCTGTATGGAAACAGGGCAAGAGTTGAAGAAGTTACCAAAGAAGGCAACAAGCCTTTATTGCCTTTGTTGTTGCTGCCGACCCGAGCTGGAGCTGATAAATAGCCCTGACTACTGCTGAGTCTTTTGACCCGCAAATGAATGCTCATTGTATTTTCTGTCCCACTGAAGACAAAAGTCAGATGTTAGTGCGTGTAAGTGTTTTTTTAATCCAGTGTAAAAGGGGCTGTATGTATACTATACAACAATAACATACTGAGTTTGACTTGTTGCGTTTGAAATAAGACTACGTTAAAACAACAATTCAGAATCACTACTATAGGTGTTCTGTCTCATGCAGAGGACACTTGAGTTTTTACCTGCTGGCTGAGCTTCTTCAGGTAAGAGATAACACTGTAACTGAGGCCACAGTCCATGGTGTCTGCAATAAGATTAGGTGCTCCCATCATCCTCAAGGCCTTTTTTAAGGGCTGTCAGAAGATAGTGAGAAGAAACAGTGGGTGTTAGTTGTATGTAGAGACGATATAAATATGACAATGTTTACGAAATGCAGCATAAGTGACACAGCATGAGTTTACCAAGAGGTAGTATGGTGGCATCGTCTTCAGGTACATCTCAAAAGCCTGCCGCCACTTGAGGTTTGGTTTTAGTTTGTGCACTTTAAACAAATCATCTGAAAAAAGACAAAAAAGGGACAAAATGTGAGAATTAAGTTTGAGCAGTCTGGATCAGTGACACCATCAGCAACACACCTGCGCCTCCTCCTGCTGCTGCTGCAGGGCTGACTGTTGTTACAAACATCAATATTCAGGTGGTGAGTCTAAAACGAGCATCAAAAACGTACACTACCATCAAATTTTAATGTTATCTCTCTGTGGTACCGCCCCCGCAGATTGGCTGCAGATTGAAATGACCACAAAGTAGTCCGCAGCAGCTTGCTGCTTTGTTCTATGTGTCTTTAGCATAACTAGTTAACCCAATCACTGTGCACTGTGACACAATTCAAAAAATGCCTGGATATTCAGAACGTTTCAGCTCACTCACCTGTAAACCATGACCTTTTTCAACCATCTTTATCAGACAAAAGCTTCCAAATTTGGTATGACACAGGTATACATATTATATACTGATAACACTTTTACCAGCTTTCCAGAGATTTTGGATTTACTAGTGTTCATTTTTTCCATCATTTATAAACCAGGTTCTTCAAACATAAAAAGTTTAACAATTTTTCCAACTATCCCCCCATTGTCTTGTCTGGATTCTTTGCTAGTGGTCAATATGTAAATAAAGGGGCCTCAATGATTTATGCACATATTACAGATAGATAGAATCCCTCAATATCTCATATTTGAAAAAAAGGGCTAAATGATCTAGAGGTCCTGCTGTGAGAAGAGGGATAAGACATGACTCTTTTTAGGGTTCATTTCTCTTCTATAAGCTCGAGACGTCCCTTCATCTAATTCAGTTCAAAGTGCTACTTTGGCTACATTTCGCTAAAGCTAAACTTGCAATAATATTCCCAAACGTAAGCCTGCAGCTTTAACTTGAAGCTACTACAAGGAACTTTCGTATTTTGTTGATTTTGGAGGGCCCTGTAGACAAAAGCAGTAGTGTTTCAGCTGCCATAACCACAAAATATGAGGTAAAAAATAAGATCATCTAAATAAAAATCCCAGCCTGCTTTCTTTTTAACTGGCTAATGCACGACTTGCTGTAACTCTGCCTGGGAAAATGTAAACACAGGCTTCTTTCATCTGACAGGCATTCAGAACAACTATATAGAAACAGCAAATCTTCTTGTGGATGGTTTTGTTTACTTATTTAGGTCATACTTACTTATTTAGAACATACTGTTTCATTACCAGTTTAAAACTCTTTGTAGTAGCTTTAGGCCGATATGTGACAGGCACAAACAGACCCCAGTGAAAGTCTACTATATGTTGTCGACTCACTTTGACCATCCTGTTTTGACACCATTTCCAAGAATTATGGCTGTAGTATTAATCCTTCTCCTACTCTTGGTATTTTGGTGTTTTCTCAGTTCCAGATGATTCTAATCTCCCTGCTCACTCACCATCCATCACAAAACCAATGCATCAAAGATGTGATGCAGAACATCAAGCTGGAAAAAAATCCAATGCATCTTTGGCTAGGGATGTTAATCATTAATCAATTAATCACTGTTAAGAATGGAACGGATTAAAAATGCATTAATCAGAATTAATCGATTGTCTAGAAATGTCAGCTATTCACCTCATTTGACATTGTTTTGTCTGCCGGAGGCATTTGTTGAATAAGGAAACTTGAACTTAAAATGTGGGGGAAAAAAACATGAAAAAACATGAAAATGAGGAAAAAACGTGTTTTGTATTATCTTAGTTATTAATGAGTATCGGTTATGCAAAATGCACAAAATCTGCAAGCCTATCCTTGATGGCTCCATTAAGAGATTTCACAAAATCTGGGACCCATTAATAAGCTATAATCTGGTTTGGAACTATGAACTCATTCCTCTACAGGAGGTCTGTCCGTCTGTGCTTGACTGCACTTGTGTTTGTTTGTTTTTTGTTTGTAATCTGTCTGTTTTGGATGTCGTTGTAGGTTTTATTATTTTCCAGTATCATTTATCTTGTTGTACATACTTGTAAGTTGAGATGGTAGCCGATGTTAATGTCTTGCATGATAAATGGAAAAAAATCTAGTGTTAAAATAACAGACACTAACATTTATCCCGCTGAATAACAATCTACCCCAAAATATTTATTCTGTTGCATAGCAAATTTTAAAGATGTTTACAGAGCTGCTCTGTTATAACCCCGTTACTTGTGATTATGTTTATAGCTATTTTTCATGACTGGGGGGAAAAAGATTGCAGACGATGAAGTGACCCAGAAAAGGAAAGCTTTTTAAATTTAATATCAGCTCAGACCTACTGACCCAGAACTTCTGAGGCCACATTAAAGAAACGCTTTACTGCCATATGTCTTACCGAGGAGCGGGAGAAGGACCGGATAGTTGTAAGGCATGACGAACAGGTTGACACAGGTGAGAGTGGTGCTGGCTTTAAGATAGCCAAACGGCTGCCCCAGGTCATTCTGCTTCGCACTGCTGCTAACAAACACCTGGGGGCAACAAAATAAAATTATAAAGTCAAATATCATTTTGGTTATTGAGTTTCAAAATTGAACTTCAGAAAACAAGCTTTATAAGTGAGGCTCATTACTAATTCACAACTACAAACAGCGAATAAAGATGAGAACATATTTCCAGTAAAGCTAGCAGCCTCATTATTTCAGTTTTTTTTTGTCAAAGTCCCCGAGGCAACAGCGGTGACAGTTAAAACAAAAACAAACAGAGCAGACGGCTGTGTGAATATGTTATCTACCATACCTGCCAGCACATGTGTGGAGACTTCCTTTCCAAAATGTACTGGGTGAGTGGAGATGGCTCCAGTTCATACTTGTCAAAGGGAAGCTTGTCGATCACCATCGGCTCACAGTCCACACAAGAGAAACGCACCACGGGATGAGCAGAGCGAGGCGGCTGAAAGCAGCAGATAAGTGAAGAAATGATTAAGACTTTGTTTGTCCTGTGGAATAGAGGTGTCGCAATATATACGGGTATTTTAAAAAATGAAATATTGATATGATGTTAATAATACACATATGATAACAGTATTGTAAATCATCCAGCGCTTTTTAAACATACTGTTTGCTCTTAAATCATTTCTATTTCTGTCCGTTGTCGCTTTAACTCCCTCCTCTAACGCCTCCCCACACACATTTTCACTGTCCATTATGTGCAATTATACAGTTATGGTTACAGACTCTCTCTCCACCTTCCTACATGCTTATTTTGAGTGTAATTCATTTGCCAAAAAAGAGACATAACGCACAACAAACAAAGTTAAAAATGAATTTGACTGACAGCATTATCTATTCATTTTTTTCTAATCTTCTAAAGCTATTCTGATAATCACATTATCGTGAATTCTTTTGGCCACCGTTAGGGCTGGACGATACAGACAAAATCAATACCTCGATATCAATATTTAGTGATATTTCTACAATATATAGGAATGGATATTAGTGCTTTCACAAAATATTAACACAAAATCTGGTAAATCTGGCGCAACCATGTTTTCATTTCCTGTGAATGATCAATGTCATATGACACACTGTCCTTTTATAAATCAAATAAACTAAACTAAATAAACTACACTAATGACTAAGTTGGTGAAGAAAAATAATTGAACAGCTAGAACAGTCTGCTGAGTTCAGAAGAATACACCATTTTACTGTAATGAAGCCTTTAAAACCAGGAAGACACAATTATAACTATATCTAAAATCTAAGACGATATCTAGTCCCATATCACGATATCAATAAACTAATGATGTATTGCTCAGCCCTTGCGACGATCAACATGTGGTGAAAATCTGATATTGTGGCAGCCCTGGTATGGACCCATGTGATGCCTTTGCAAAAGCATCAGATAACGTAAATCAGACGATGAGTTTGCAGAGTTGAACACTTAATTATATTGGCTGTAAGTCAAAGTTAGTGACTCGTGTCAGAGGAAAGGAGGCCTGCCAATAAAAGAGAAGAAGACAAAAAAATAAAAAATAAAAAATAAGAGACACAAGGTGAAAGCAAAAGAGAAAGTTTGTGTAAAACTGGTGCACAGAGATCATCTACGTAGATACACACAAGGACACTATAAATAGTAGGAGATGAACAACATAATGTCAAAGACAGCCTTGAGCATCAATTTATTACGTACGTAGGCAGATATACCTGCACACAAAGAAAACATATTTATAAATCCAGTTCATTAAGAGGTAACCTGCAGAAGGAGAGATTAAAATCTCTGTCTGCTCACCAGAGTTGGAGAGTTCTGGTCCGGCCAGAAGGACTCGGGTATGGGCCAGTGCCCGACTGGAACGCCCGTCTTCGGGTTTGGTCGCACGTAGATGAGTTTGTGGCAACTGTGCCACGGCTGTGGGCTGAAGGACGACACGGGACGACTCGACTCCACTGAGTTGTCTGTAAGAACAAAAAAGGGACGATATGAGGGAGAACGCCAAATCAACAATCAACCAAATTCTGACAGACACAAACAATTTGTGCGAATTTGAGAGGAACCAAACAAATCCTGGGTCACTGATAAGAAGAAGCTTTTCTATCATTTTATAAAGTCTCTCTTAAAGCATAAGTTCGTTTTTTTGACACCTGGACCTTGTTGTTAGGATTAAATATGCTCGTAGACTCACCCAGACAATTTTGGTGGAGCTCGGAGCCGTTTTCGAGCAATTTAGATCCAGCCGACGGCGTTTTTTTCTCATGCCATAGTAGCGGACGGGGCCAGAAATCGAAGCTCCTAAATTAGACATTATCTGCTGCAAAACTCGTTCATTTCACCTACATGTTATAAATGAATGGCCAGTGTTATCACCATGTCAGCTCAACTTCGTTGTTATGGTCATCCGGGGATTTACAAGGATGGGTAACTTTTGGTGACGTCATAGACGTGCGCCGCAGGAACGCAGCTGAGAAGAGACGCTGTTGTTGCTAGGCTACACGACAACACGGCTATTTTTGTGCAGCATGGCGGAATATTTATCCGATGTAGAAGTGTCTGACGATGACTTTGAGTATAATGGATGCCCGTATCGTTTTGAGCCAGAATACACCGACGAGGAGCTATTTGAAAGGAGGATGCAGAGTAGGGTGACCAGGTCCCAATAAACCAAAAGAGGGACAAGGGGTATGTTTGTGAGGGACAAAGTGGGACACCGCCTGTAGCTGCATCGTCTCTTCTTGTTTGGCGTCTCCCCCTCCTCCATTTCCAAAGAAGAACGCGCGATGCGAGTGTCATTCACTAGCTGTCACCTCAGCTGTTGGTAGCGCAGAGAAAATTAGGGGCGGGCCTAAGCGCCGTACGTGCGGTGCTACTATGACAACAACAAACAGCCCAGAGTGCAGGAACATCACCGGCTTCTCATTGCTGGGGCCTGAGGGGGATGTTGTGCGGGACATGGTCTCAATTTGCGTGATGCGTGAAAAGAGACAGAAAATGCGTGAAATCACGCGCAAAGCGGGACATCTGGTCACCTTAATGCAGAGGGAAAGAGCCGAACAGCTGGCCAGAGAACGAGCAACCACTGCACGTCCACGAATGGGGGCTAACTGGTGGTGTTGTTGTGGACATTGCATGAGTTTCGCAGCAGATAATGTCTAATTTAGGAGCTTCGATTTCTGGCCCCGTCCGCTACTATGGCATGAGAATAAACGCCGTCGGCTGGATCTAAATTGCTCGAAAACGGCTCCGAGCTCCACCAAAATTGTCTGGGTGAGTCTACGAGCATATTTAATCCTAACAATAAGGTCCAGGTGTCAAAAAACCGAACTTATCCTTTAAGTATCAGATGAATGATCTCAGCAGTTTTCTTTACCCAGTTTTTTATTTGGCTGATCTAAAAAATGAATTCACTTCTCCTTTTAGTGTAAAACCGCAGTGTGTTGATTCAAGATAAGAAGATTCTCTTCTGCTTTCAGTTGTTTGAGAGCCCTCACTATCTTTGCTCTAACTAACTGTGTGAAATGTGATGAGGTAATATTCTCAGAAAGTCAATAAAATACACTTCTTTCAGAGTGCATGAACAATTTGATTCATGCTTTATGCACTTGACTGGGCTCTTGAGTCGAAATGTAATTACTGCTTTTCACCGCTTTACATGTTCGGAAAATTATCCATAACTGCTGTGAAGACAGGACTCGCATAGAGTTGTTGTGTCCAGTCAGTGTGCGTCATCCAAAAACTCACCTTCCCCCACGAGAGGCGGATCGGGCCCCGTCTTCTCAAAATTAATGACAACACCACTTTGAACCTTTTGGACCAGAGACTCCAGACACTGGTTCAACATCCTCTGAGTCCGCACACAGTATGAACGACCTGAGAGACAAACAGCAACACAACCGTCATATTTCACAATATTAATAAAAAAAAAACAGAACACAAACACGTGGGGATCTATCTTCCACCTGCAGTAAAGCGGCACGCAGTGCAGCTGTCATTGTTGTTTTCATGCCCAGCGCCCACATTGTGCAGGTAGAAAAGGTACTTGTGCCCCAAAAAAATGAGGTGTGGTCAGCCACATTGTTATCTTGATGCAGCAGAAAGTGATTCCACCACTGACCAACAACACCCTGGTCTAAAGTCAATGATGCAGTATTTTCCTGCTATTTAAAGGGAGCATTACTCAGATAAGTTCAGGCTATTCATTATTCAGTGGAGCTGTGGGTAGGTGAAATAGGATGAAGCATCTCCCCCATTAAGAGAGATGCTGTGTGCATTTACACACGAGGCACAGCAGCTGTAACTTCATCAATTGTTTAAATCTAATTTTATGTTAATTAATGCCCTGAGTTCCTCTACACATCCAAAATGTCTCACTCACAGTCAGTCAGTTGTAATAAAGCAGCTGTATAAATCCAGACTTCCATCAGAGCTGTCTAAAAAAATATTTCCTCTGGAGAGTTTCCTCTGCCCTGTATATATTTACGATAGTTGGAGCAGTGACATTACTACACACATCGAAATGTTTAAAATGACATTAAATCATCTTTTAAATGATATCGAGCAGAGTGAGATCTCTAGGTGATTTCTTTATCGTGTTGTGTTGATGTACGTGTGTTTCCTTAAATGATTTACTTTAATGATTAGAGATGCTGCTTTCAATTTTTGAATCCATCATTTAAATAGCAATGCGCAAGAGGCAGACACTCCTGGCTCTTAAACAGAATGGTAAGCAACACTCTAATTGGTTTAATTTATGTTATACCCAAAACACACCAATGATCATTTAAGTGACTAAATAAAACCCCTTAGTTCCTCGTGCATTACTTTGTGCCCAGATTATGTTCCATTTAAATATCAAAGTGGAGCTGGACATGTATTTGTCTCATGGACTTTACACCATAGACTACAAATCATCTATAAAGGGCTCTTGATGATTATAAACAGAAATGGTGGCGTGAATACAGGCCCCACGTTGGGGTACCAAAATAAGAAAGTGCCAAACCTCCAGTGACTTCACACATCTGGGTGATGGCAGACTCGTCTGTGGGGACGCTGCCAAGCTGCTCGTTGTCTGGTGTGGCTGCTCCTGGCAGCCTCAGCACCAACGCAAACAGACGCTGGTCCCAGCGAAAGGGCTCTTTGGTCAGCTCGCTGCCTGCCAATGGAGAGTTCAGAGGCAGGTGCAGCTAGACAACAGATGGGGGTCAAGAAAGACAAGGATGATGTTTTATGTGTGAAAACTGCCATATGTGAACATTTTCATAGTTTTACAAATCTTACTCATGAAAGTCTAAACAGATCACTTTAGTACAAAGGGTACATGGTAGCACTGCTGTGTTTGCTTGCGTCCTCACCTCATCTGGCACCCCAGAGCTGTGTGTTAGCTTGTTCCCATCAGTGATAGTGATGATCACAGATGGCTCGAGGAAGAAGGGGTTACGGCCCTGAAAGGGAAACGGTAACAGCCAGCAATTACATCCAAGTTCAGCCAAACAGTGACCCTGAATATTCTTACTAGTCTGCTTTCTTTTCTTTATGTTCCAACACCAAAAACATTGTTCTTGGCTCTGTGTCCCAAAAAGATTTTGTTCACCTCAAACACAAGATGTAACTGGCCTCTCACGCAGTTCAAATTAAACACAGTAATTAGCATGGTATTAGCATCACACCTCCGCTAACCTCCTGGATACTAATATGAACTGTGTATTGCAGCTTGTAGTCTTGTAGCTGTAAGCTGCAGAGTGTCCTTGTGTTACTTGTTAAGGACAGAGGCCTCTACCATTGTGCTGTAGGGGTCAGCCTCGTCTAATTCAAACACTCAGAGAATGCATTAGTAGATGCACGCACACACATTCACGCACACGCACACACACAATGCACAGAAATTGTATCACTACTGAGTGTAGTAATCTATCTCTGGCTTCAGGCAACAGTTTGGAGGAAAGATGTGTGTGAGGAGCTGATGACAGTGCTAACTGAGGCAAGACGGAGTGGATTAAGCCGCAATCAAAAGTCAATATTCTTCTCTTTTTTCTCCAGGTAGGGGAATAAATACTGCCAGCTGAAAGCTTTGTCACAATCGTTATCAAAACCTTCATTTATTCAGGAAAAGACAACACAGGCTGTATGTGTTGGCTTTATCAGAAAAGCCTTGCTTCAGACTCATTTTCTCGCTGGTATGTCAGAACAAATTTTGTCTCATGGAATCAACTTTAAAATGCTTTGCTCACAAGTTTTTAACTTCCTCCAGATGTATTATCTCTCTGTTTGTAAGTCTCCCTCTTGGTTCTCTAACACAACCAGCCCACCACTAAATGATGACAAAAACATGGCAGGTCACAGTCTTGTGCCTAATCTCATGTTTTCAACCACAACCAAAAATAAAAAAGGCAGATTTGTGCTTTATAGACATAGTATCTGTAATTTCTGTGAGTAGTCATTAGACTGCAGCTCACAATGTTAGTTCACCATTGATGAATCTATAGATTATTTTGTAAATGAGTCTATCAAACACTTCTGTCTCTAACAGTGGTTTTCAAAGTGGGAGGACAGCCTCCCCAGGAGGCCTCCAAAGAGTTTCAGAGAAGGCTCAGAGAATGGACATGAAAAAATATTACATTACTTATTATATTAGTTAGGACAAGAATATCACATAAATATGTGTGGTTTGATTAAAGAGAGTATTCAGAGACACAGTACTGAGGAATTTTACTGTTTTGCACTTTCCCACAGTCGGAAACTAGTCTGATGTTATGTCAAACAGCAGTATTAGGCTGTCTTAGCTAAACTGTTATCTGTGTGTTGGTGGGATAAAATAACATAATCATGATCCAGCGAAACTAATCAAGTAAAACAAGGAGGGGCACATTTATCCATGCTTTGTCTGAAAGGAGGAACACAGTCTCAGACTCTGAAAACCCCTGGTCTATAAGACGTCAGGAAATAAAGAGATACAGGGGTGGAAGACTGTAATTCAGTCATTTTTGGGATACTTTTGTAAGTATTTTTTCAAGCCTGTAATTTTACTCATACTCACGTATGCATTTCACTATGTAAAATACTTAATTACTTTTAAAATAACAATTCACTACTGAGTAGACCAGCAATTTTAATTAAAACAACTTCCATGTGCATTTTTGTAACCAATAAGGCTAAACAGACCATTAAAAATCAAGACTTAAAGAGAGAAAAACAAACAAACAAAAAAATAACAAAAAACAAACACAGTTAATGGTAACTAATGCTCTGAGTAGTTTTTGAAAAGAAAAATGTATTTTTTTACTCAAGTATTCTTTTTAACACCAAAAGTTTTACTTGTAGTTAAGAAATACTTGAGTGATGTAACAGTACTTCTACTCGAGTACAGATTTTCAGTGTTTTTTCCACCACTAGTGAAGTGTGTCATAACGATTTCCATACATAAAATGTGATGCAATCGAATCACTCTTTTTGTCTGATCAACAGCTTTCCTGATAATGGACCACTAAATTTAATGCGGCTGCGCGATTGGGTAAAAAAATCATATCACGACCATATTGACAGATATTGCGATTGCAATATGATTCATGGCAATGATCATTTTTGCATCACAATTGATGTGACATTTGTTGGCGTCTGTACGAAACAAGCGTGTTCTTACATCTGGAGAATAAGATTTGTAGGCCAGGAAACCTCTGCAGCACTATAGTACCTCAGTATGATGCTGTTTTGTTAACCATTTTTCCTTCTAAAAAAATTGCAGCTTCTGCACTTGGCCATATTGTGATTTCAATAATATTTTGATTACATGTGCACTGAAACCACTATGGAGAGCGATTCGACTTTTCTCCTATAGCAACAGATGAGACTGTTGCCAAAGAAATGCATCGACAGGATGTTTGCGTCAAATACCTGTCCATAGTTGTCGATGCCTGAGACAAGGCGGTTGAGGTTAAGCAGGTCAAAGGCTGTGCGGAGAGCGTGACCTAACGTAGTCAGCCCTGATGCCTGCAGGTTCTTCAGCTCGCACATGAAGGTGGCGTGGTTCTCCTTCCAGCCGGCCTGAAATGCACACAGAACATGACAGCGTGCTTAGTGGCACGGGACAGAAAACAGCTATACAACACAGCAGCAGAGGAGGCCTGAAGTCACGGAGCATGGTGAACAGCCACAAACCAAAATAGATCCACACCCACAGATACTCATACTATGTAATTACAAAGAAAAACAGAACGAGGTTTGTTCACTGACGACCACAAACTGATTTATGTCGGGCACATGATGGCCACCTTTGGTATAAGTCTTAGCTACCCATTGATTCTGTGCAGCATGACATAATGGTAACCAGAAAATGAGATCAGGTTATGTCAGGCTCTGGAAATAGAAGATAATATTGTTGAAATGCAGGCCCACATTTGAGCTGGATGGAGCTGTTTAAGAAAGAGTCTAATTTCATACATGACAAGCATCCAAAAATACTCTTCCTACTGCAGCCTGTCCTCTTCCTGACAGAGATATACTCCCACAGGAGAGGATGTGGGTGTGTAGGCTAACTGCTCTTGGACTTTTCTCCAGCGGGGTCAAGTACCTTACGGCTGCAGCTTCATGCTTAATCTAAGGATGACCTGCAAGCTTACCACTTAGCCTAGAGCCTAGAGATACACACACACACACACACACAGAAAAACTTGAAGCACCAATATCAACGTGTATGCTTTGAATTAGGCCAGTGGGTAGATTTTTGGATTATCATGGGATATCATTCCAAAGCCATGATTTGGGTGGAATTTCTAGGAAAAGCGCTGAACGTTCCATGAATGATGTTAGATAAATATTATACAGTCATACAAGCAACATCACTGAGCAGCTCAGGCTAAAGGTGGAAGGTGGAAACACATTCAAAGGCACAGTAGAAAAGTAACAACACAGACACAGACCCTCGTGTAGGCCAACTGAAGTGTAAGGCTTAGCTTGCACTCAATAATTCAGACTACAGAATATGTCTATTTTCTTCTCAACCAACCTCTTCTCTCTCCCTCTACATCAACAATTTATTGCCTCTGTAACTGTGCAATCAGAGCAGCCCCATTCAGCATAACCTTGTCCTTTCATCATAATCCTCGATGCACAAAGCAGGCAGAAACAACAAAGGAGAAAGCAACGGAGGCAAAGAGAGGAAGAGCGGGAGGAAGAGGAGTTGAGGACAGACTTTACAACAAGGGAGAGGCACTTCACACAGCAGCAGCACCTGGATGATTTTACTGTAGGTGACGGGGAGAATCACACGCTGGATTGTTTGGCCAAGGTGTTTACACAAGACTATGTCAGAGGGACGCATGAAGCGATGATCTGGACTGGAATACTGCAAGGTCAATGACTGAATGAAGCAGGAAGCATCACATGAATGACAGCATCCACTCGTAACCACTTGTCATGACCCCAGTCCCACACACTTGCGCCTACAGTAACAGAATAAAAATTACGCAATAATGTTTTAAGTGCTGGGGCAGTGAGCTCCATTTGGAGGTCAATAAAGAGCCAGATATAGCCTGACAGTTATTTTGCTCTTGCACAGCTTTAAATATTAACAGTAAACAAGAATGTACATTAGCTGATCGAAGAAAAAATTCAAATTCATCTGTGTTGTAGTTATACTGAAACAAAATGTGAAGGTTTGCAGAACTGAAGTGTTGAAAGAACACTAAATATATTGTAATTAAATACTCCAATAAATGTGCTTATTTAAAATTATAGCCTATTTGAGGAGAGGGAAGTTACTCTTAAAAAATAGCTCTGCCAATCTATCAAAAGTTTGGGTAATATTAGCATTATTATGCAAAAAAAAAGCATTTCATTTTATATTAATTTACCAAATATGGGTTAAGTAAAATATAAGTAAACCATGGTAAGCCCTAAAATGTTAATAACAGAAAATAAAAAAAAATTCTCATTAATTGCACAAGACAAAACCTCTAATCAGCAGGTAAAATAAAAATTTGTTATTTTACACCCTTTTTAAAAAATTTACCAGCTCTGTTTTTCTTATGATTTCTCCTACATTCTCATTCCTAGCACATGTTTAATTATTCAAACATTTCCCATTTTCTTTGTTGCTGGTATGATCGTTAAAAGTGCATCCCTAATGCCCAAGTGTGAAATATTGTATAGCCTGTATTCAACTTATCATGAGAAAGACCGTAATATTGTAGCTTCTGGATGGGTGCTCTTTCAAAAGCTGAAGAATGTTTGTGTAGGAGCACTTCCTGGACTCAAAGCTGTTTGAGGTGCAATTTGGATAGGGACACGTGTACATAAACATCACAAAATACTCCATGGCACTCTCTTTTAAAACAGCTAAAATGTCTTTATTGTCATGGCACGGAGGTTGTTTTTTTTTTTTTAAGTCAAAATGACCATGCTATGACAATAAAGACATTTCTCTATAAAAAGCTGCAGCTGTTGAAATGGTGCCGCAAACTGTACCTAAACTGAGCTGTCAAAACAAGAAATATCTTGGTCGAAAAAACAGAAATATGTAATTAACTAGTCATTACAAGTACCTTTTGACCTGCACTATTATTTTATAACACACACCTCTGTACCTCACACCAGCAACTACTATTAAAGACAGAAGTGATTAACTACTTTCCAGCTCTTGCATTTTGTAATTTGGTCATGGAGCATGCAAACAACAAAATAAAACTTCATACAGAAAGCAAACAATTCTATATGTCTTCAAGCATTAATGGCATTGGATAGAGTAAGTACTCAGCATATTGTGTTGAGAGTAGTGGAGTGCTGTTTGTAGACAGTTAGGCAAGCTAAGAGATCTGTGCACATATAGACCAGTCACTGAAGCAGATCAAGGACTTCAGGGGCACTGTGGATTATATTTTATGGGGCATGAAAAGCTCAGTGAGAGATGTCTGACAGGTCATAAAATAAGTCAATAGATGAGTGGTGAAGATAGCTTTGCTGGCATGAGAAGCCTGAAATAATTGCAGTGATTCACAGGTTGTCTGTTTTGTTTTGATTTGTTTTGCCTGGGCGTGTGTGTGTGTGTGTGTGTGTGTGTCTGTAAAAACTACAGTGTTTGTATGCTGGGCCACAATGCTAATAATGACAAATAATTATCATATGAATAATGATAATTTTCTTCTAGCGAACTCATAAAAAAACCTCACGATGAAAAAGGGCTTATCAACTTTCAGACCAGATTGACCAATGGTGACGCGTGGATGATGGAAGGGGCGGAGTAGAGGATGATTGGCGGGCTTCCTGACCAATCCAAACATTGCACTTTCAAAAAAAGAGCGACGTCACAGGCGATAATAAATCTCTCCGCCTCCATCTCAACGCCCGAGACTTTTCTCAACACAAAAGCAAAATGTCCGCTGGATGGTCGGAGGCAGTGCGGCTCCGGGTCTGCGGGTGTTTGGAGCAAAAAAAAAAAAAAAGCCGTTTTTCGCCACCGGGAAGCCGCCAAACACTGACTACAAACCAGAAGGACAATAAAGTCTCACTGACAGAAAAATACGTTCGACTTGTCAAATGTACAAATTGTATCAGCACTAATTACCTTCACTCCGTACGGTGGATCATCGAATGTAACTAGCATGTACCTGTCGCCTCTACTAGCCGGGTCTCGGGCACGCAGCTGTCAAAAAAAAAAAAGAAAACCAAAACAACATATATTAATTTCCACCAATCTTCCCCAAAGGAACCCTAAGCTCTCCAAAGGTGCACACTTGCTGAAAAAAAAGTCGGGGTAAAATCATTCTTTACCTTCATAAAGACCTCAACCGCGCCTTTAGCAACGTCCAGATACGTCGTACCCAAATAAGTGCGCTGATTCATAGAGGCGGACGTGTCTAACAGGAAAAGTAAAATAGGCATTTTTAAATGTAAAGCCGCGGTTTTATGCTTTTCTAAAATAACTGTTATCCACATATGACCTATCGTGCGGCCAAACAGCTCACACATGTGTGTATATATTTGTTATAATAAGCCCCCCCTCCAGAAGAGGGCCGTTGCCTCTGCTCCCTCTCTAGCTGCCTTTCTAGACCTCTGTCTCAGCTCGCGCTGTTCAACTTCTGCTCCTAACGGAATGGAACGCCCCGCTCCCTCCACTGCGACGCCATTGGCTGAGCCCGATTCCACTGACCACGCCCCCTTCGATATATAAATATATAACGAGGTCGACATGGCTCCACAGACAGAATGTAGAATCAGTACATCCGCTCACCCCTTCGCCTGTATGTGTGCTAAACGGCCGGATATTACACAAAGTGAGCTCCATGGCTGCCGCGGGTGTGTACGTGTACATATGGGATCATGACCATAAAGTAGCCCATCTGGCTGGCTTCAAACCAGACGACTCACAGTTGTAGCTGTATAAATCATATTCATGGACATGATATTTCTTTTTGTTGCCAATTCCATCGCGTCCCGCCCCCTTTACACACACACACACACACACACCTCTCTCTCTCTCTCTCCCATGTCACTCTCTTGTTGCGTTCACGGCACCACAAACGTCCGTCCTTCCGACTCTAAACACAACATAACAAGAACACGTGCGGTTACATACCCTGACCAGTTAACGGAATTATAATTTAGTTTAGTTAATTTTACGTGTATAAATCAAGCGTAATAATTACGGTGTATGCACTTTGGCAAAAACCAAGAGAAAATGCAGATTTAGCTTAAAAAGAAAAACTAAGTAGATATATACAACATACTCAAATATACATGTAAATATTCAAGCAGCTCACCAAAAACATATAGTACTGTGTAACTTTCACCATTAAACCTCTAGAGCCTCTTAAAGTACCGCCTGTTCTGCATGTGCTTTCATAATCATGATAAATCCGACAGCACACGAGAGCATCATCGCTGTTACATTAAAGAGTATTATTTGTTGTGGCCGCTTTTAATATTTAAACACCTTACCCTTAAGTCACGCTTCACAATAATAAAACTCATATTTACCATAAGATCAAACTTTATATCAAACCAGATTAGAAAAAAAATTACATCATATTTTTAAAGGTCAGTGGAAAGTCACAGTAGTCAAACACAGACACAATGTCTACTTGTAGCGAGATATTGCATAACATTAAATAAATTACTGTTGCTCTTTTCGTTTACTGCCAGTGAAAAACAGGACAACACATTTTCTTTTACTGATAAATCAAGTCTAACCTGCAGAGGCAATTCAACACCAACCTGAGTCAAAGGCTTTTACTTTTCTTTTTCTGTCTGTGCAAGGTTATATAGCGTGGTAAACAATGACATCCTTTCGTGATCATCGTGGGTGAAACACTTCAAAAACCAAATGCACTTTAATCTATTGTTATGCTATGTACATTATATTGTAATTATCACGATTAATAAATTTAGTACAGTTAATATATCGAAACATTCCTCAAATATAATTGCATTTGTACACTCTTGTTTAGATTGGGGGACGTTATGTAGTTGTTATTATACACACACTGGAACGTCTTTACGTCCGCTTTGTGACGTCTTGCACGTACTCTTTCGCCCTCCGCCTTCCCAGCATGCACTGCGAGGTCTGCAGTATATTATTGACAAAGAAGAAGAAAAAAAAAAAAAGCTTGTGGAGAAACAACAGCAGGGTGGGATCAGAGGCACAAACCACTAACGTGACACGAACCC
Source organism: Lutjanus argentimaculatus (assembly GCA_034769285.1). NCBI lineage: Eukaryota > Metazoa > Chordata > Actinopteri > Lutjaniformes > Lutjanidae > Lutjanus > Lutjanus argentimaculatus. The sequence continues at coordinate 27,835,271 of JAWZSL010000006.1, forward strand.
CGAGTGCTGACAACAAAGGTAAAGTCTCACTCTTTCTTTTCCGTGAAAATAAAACAGCTCCGCGTTTTATTTTTCTGTAATGTCGCTGCGTTAAAGTGGCTATCGGCTAACATCTGGCTAACGCTAGCCAGCCTCATTACACTGAAACGACGTGTTATTACAGCGTCAGAGCGAGCTAATGTCGTCAGACTGAAGGCTTCAGGTGGACACTAAACACAGGAACAGTCTAAATCACCGTATTGTTAATTTTACGATCAGCACATTTGCGATATAAATCTAATTTCTCGTGTCTGTTGACGTTGTCGCCCACAATTACACCGCAGTTTACAGGCAGCTCACGTTTCATGACTGTAAATACGAACACAAAGCGGTGGACTCGTGTCTCCGTCTGCCCCGGATAGCGACAAAAACGACTCATTAAAACTTTGTTGTGGCGTTATAATGAAATAAATGTGATTTTGTGTGTGTGTGTGTGTGTGTGTGGTGTACGTGGAGAACAAAAAGTGTCGCAACACAACGAGCCTGGCTCCTCGAGCTCGACCGTAACCATGTAAACACACAGGAGCACGTGACCAGCCACATGGAGCTCGGCTCGCTTCGTGCTGTTTGTCTTGTTCAACTGAGGTTGTTTCAACTTGACCATGAATGCAGTTACTCTGGGCTGCTCTCGTTGAATTGTCTCGTTGAATTGATCTCTTTTGGCCAAAGAAAGCATCCAATTATTTTACGTTAAAAAAAAAAAAAAAGCCATACCCTCATTAAAATCCTGCCTTCAAGTTAGACTTGTAGTCAAGACCGCCTAAACCGAGACCAAGACACTACCAAGACCAGAGAGTATCAAGACCAAGACAAGACCAAGACAAGACCAAGACAAGACCAAGACAAGACCAAGACAGACAATCAAAACCAAGACGTTCAGTAAGACCGAGACCGAGACAAAAAAAAACCTAGTTTTTTGTCATCTTGCATGAGTTGTAGAACATAAGCACCATACTGGGTTCAGCTGCTTAGTGTGCTATTAAGGACTGACATGACTATTAACTAGTCCCAAAGTCATCTAACAAAATAACAAGCCTCCAACACCACCCTGCACCTCAAAAAAAGTCTAATGAATGGTAAATATGTCACTGATTTAAATTGTACTTAATTTGTAGATGAAACGTGAATTTTAAATATTAAAGATACACACAATTATCAACTTGAAATTGCATTATTTACCATTATAGTAGCCAAATTACACTGTATAATATCAGCATCACTGAAATGGCATAGGCCTAATGCTTAATCAATCACAACGATATGCAAATATTATTCAAAGGCCAATGATGCCGTATATTTATTAAACAAGCCATTATAAGCACAATACTGTAATTAAATACATAGACACACATGCAGGTGCACCAAAAAATGCATTAAATCAAATGCAAAATACAAATAAAAAACTGTACTTCAAATTGTACAAATCCCTTCGAGACCACTCGGCCAGTCCGAGACATTGCGAGACCGAGAGACCCGAGACCGAGACAAGACCGAGACCAAAGACTGTGAGGCTGTGACAAGACCAAGACCACAAAAAAGTGGTCTTGAGACCAGTCTTGAGACCAAGACCGGTCTCGAGAACTACAAGTCTACTTCAAGTTAAATCAGAGATATATGGGAGCAATTCATCATGCGGTTTGGAATAATGGTTCCTTTCATATTCAGGGTTGCAACGGTTTGAGATTTTCACGGTATGATAACTGTCTCAAAGTTTCACAGTATCACTAAATGCAGTATAATAGAGTTGTTATCATTATTGTTACAGTGACTCTTAAATGAGTGAAAACTCAAAGTGACTTTTTTTTTGGTGAACAAACACTTCATTATAATTTCACTTGATATAAACTTAATTTTTTTTTAAAGATAACACTGATACGGTAGAATTCAAAACGCTGGATAAGCAAATGTACATGGTATGATAACTGTCCATTTTCATACGTGCAACACCAGTAGGTATAACTGCTTCATGTACTTCTGAATCGTTTAAACCATAGCTAGACCGAGGTGTCAATCAGTAGTAACTTATTACAGATATAAAAGTGTAATTTTCTCTAAGAATAACATACCATCCATTCTCAAATAGTGGCTGCCATCATGTATTTGTGACTCAATACTTCAGGATCAATATGTATCAATATTCCAACAATATTGTAGGGGTGGCTATTGTAGTTTTCACAGAATATTAAAACAATGAGGTTTTGATAATAATTATCAGTAATGTGGATATAATGATTAACTGGGTAGAGACAAATAATTGAATAGCTAGAACAGTTAAAGCTACTTCAAGGAACTTTCATATTTTGTTGATTTTGGAGGCCCGGACTTGTTCCTGAAAACACTGGAGCCATTCTGGACTTAATTAAAAATGGACAGTGCCCAAAGACTGATGTCACACATCATGTAAAATGAATATCAGCTGATAAAGCCATTTGTTAATATATGTATAGGTACATATGTTTTATTGTTTTCTTTTCCTTTGGTTTTCTTGTTTCTTTCTTTTTTCTTTTTCATGTTTATTTATTTTCTTTTTATCTATTATACTTTGTTAATGTGTGTTAATAAATTTGAGTTTTGGTTCTGCTGTATATTGATATTCACAGTATTTTATTTATTGTTTTTTTTTTTTTGTTTGTTTTTTCCATAGTTTTTTAGCCATGGAGATACAGGGAGGGTTAGATGGGTGGGGGGTATTCACAATATGCACGATATGAAAATGTCCTAAGAAATGTCTTACAATGTTCATTTTCTGACTAAATGTTGGACTTAAATATCAATAAAAAAAAAGATTTGGAGGCCCCTGTGGACAGCTGTAGTGTTTCCACCGTAATAACCACAAAATACTAACATCAAAAAATGAAATGATCTAAATAAAAATCTTCTCCTGCTTCTTTTTAACTGGCTAACGTACCTCTCACTCTAACTCTGCCCGGAAAATGCAAACACAGGCTTCTTTCATCTGATTTCAAAGAGAATCTGACTCGTTGGCAGCCATTAAGAACAACTATACAGAAATAGCCAATGTTCTTGTGGATGGTCTTTTTAACTTATGTAGGTCATATAGAGGCATCAGTCAAATTGAGGCTGTTTCATAACCAATTAAAAGAACCTCGTAGTGACTTTACACAAGTTCAGAAAACTACATCACTGTAATCTCAGGAAAAGATTACATCACTGTACAATTATGCAGCCCTTAAAACCAGCAAAAAAGACAACACTTAGGCCTGTGCTATATTGCAATATAACAATATCTAAGACACAGTATCTAGTTTTATATCACAATATTGATATGATTTGATATGATTGATATGATAACAAGAAATTGGAGTACTGCACTGTCAAATAAATACTCAATACTGACATTGGGCTCAAAAATCCAGCATCAGTTGAGTTGTAGGCAGGGCGGAAAATCAACTTTTTTGTCCACCAGCCAAATAGCTAGTGAATGTTCAAATTTTAGCAGCATGTCAATAGATCACCTTTGTTTTTTGGCCAGTGAGTGAGGCAAATCTACCAGACATTTGCATATTTTACATTTGACCAGCATTTGACTGGTGACATTTTCGTGCCCTGGCTGTAGGTTAAAGTACATCATCTTCTGTGATCTTCATTGTATTTATCACATGCAGAATATTAACGTTACAAATTAAGTAGAAACAACAGGTGTTGGCGACATAGATGGAAAAACAAATTCCTCATGAAACTTACTGGACCAGAAATGGAAAGTGTGACTGAATGTAAAGAAGTGGCACGCCGCTGCCTCTTGAGTAAATATACTTTATTATTCATCACCTGTGTGTCTTCACAGTACCACGTCATGGCCCTGAGGCGATGAGAGAGGGAAGTGCCATTTCCACCTAACGGGGAGTTTACACAGCTTGATAGTTTGTGGAGAGAGAGGGGTGGGGGGGCCCAGGCAGACCGCGGACGGGGAAGGGGAAGAGCTCAGCTGGAGCCAATGCAGCAGCAGCATCGACAGCCTGAGCTGGTGGAAGGAAGCCTTCCCGTGTTCGTGTTCCCCACTGAGCTCGTCTTCTACGCAGATGATCAGACGTCCCACAAGCAGGTGCTCACCCTCTACAACCCCTATGAGTTCGCTCTCTCAAGTTTAAAGGTCAGTCAGCAGAATAAAACGCAGTATATTGTATTAACATGTATGCTGTGTTATGTTTGTTATATACCAACAGATGATCTAGATAGATCTGTTTATTCTTTTCCTTTCATCAGTGCTGTGCACAGCGCCAAACAAGTACACAGTGGTGGATGCCACCGGAGCCGTCAAGCCACAGTGTTGTGTTGACATGTGAGTTTGTTTTTGTGTATAGGACTCACTTCTTATTTATGAGCTTGTTATTCCCAGTGAATCCTGCTATAACCAGGATTGTTTATTGCTTGCTTTGCTAAATATTAACATGTAGGTTTGTTGTGCAGTTTTGACTGTAGGTTTTGAGTCAGACAGTTGTCAACACAGCCAACTTTTCTATCTTAACAAGTCTAAACTTTGTCCGTCCTCACAGAGTGATCAGACACCGAGATGTGCGGGCGTGCCATTATGGGGTGTACGACAAGTTCCGACTTCAGGTGTCGGAGCAGAGTCAGCGGAAAGCTCTGGGTCGTAAAGAGGTGACGGCCACGCTCCGTCCCTCGGCCTCGCAGGAGCCGCCCAGCCCCCGGCCCCAAGATGAGGAGCGCAGGCTCAAAGAGCAGTTTGCAGACAGCGAGTTTTTTGAGCAGACTGCATTTCAGACAGGTAGGATGGAGGGCTGTTGCGTGGTGTTACCACTAGATGGAGCCACATGCTCATAAACTCAAACTTGGGACTTTATTACCACTTGCAGATAATAATGTACAGATTATAATCATCTCCTGATTCACATTTGATCTTGTAGTAAGGCGTGTGTCTTTTTTCATTGATGCCTTCCGGTTTCAGGTTTAGATTGTTTACACAGTTACATCTTTTTGTATAAAATAAAACAAAATCTTTATGAACTCAAAGCAGTAGGAAAACAATTGTGCAGGTAATCACTGTCAGGCTGTCATTTAAAATTGTTGTACAAGCCAAAGCCTCACTGGATACCAGATAAAGTCTATCTTCACTTTATGTGTATGTTGTAACTGCATTTACCGGTACATCAAGTGTGGCCAGATTGGTTTGATGTTTTCTGGCCCAATAATTGTTCAAAATCCACCCAAACTGATAAAGAAACAACATCCAAATATTGTCTATATGAAACAATATAAATTAATTCATAAACAATAGCAACAGTGTTGCGATTGATCACATTTTTTTCAATTTCAGTACGACATAATTCTAAAACAACAATTCAGGTTTTCACAATTGCCCTATAATGCAGAAAGGAGGCTACATCGTACAATGCAACTATAAAAATATTTTCTATTTGTGACCTCTGCTATTATTATTTATAAGTCGGCAAACTAAAACAAGTGTTGACATTATGCCAACTTAAAGTGTGGGCCCACATACACACACATGAAGAGGGAGTGAAGAGAAAAAGAAGAAACAGGGAGAAGTACCATGCTATTAAAAAGCCAAACAAATGATGATGTGGTAATGTTGCAGGCGTTGAACTTTTCCGTTTGATGAAAATACAGACTACTAAAAACACTTCACGCTGCTTGTGTTGATAGGGTCAAGCTGCAGGGCTGCAGTAATGATGGTAATTCATATCCCTTCAGCAGAATGAAAAAAGTGACTGGATGTGCTCAGAAATACATTTTATGAACACATTTTTTATGTATTTAAAAGCCAGCCCAGCTCATGATAAACCAGCCCACATTCTGTCCACCTGACTAAGCCCATTTCACCCTGCACAACGAAGCCCAAAACAGCCCAACTGGGCCTAAACCTACTGATCTGGTAGCACTGAATACATCAATATTAAAGTGGTGGAGTCTCACTGTTTACTTGTATCAACATGTGCAGAAATATTTTGCCATTCTGAGTGCATAGTTATCGTTTCATTAGCTTCACTGTCTGATCTCAGGTTGTTAAGCTACAACATTATGACTTAAATGAAAGCTACTTAATAAGTCTGACTTTTCTTTGCCATAACTTGTTTGTTAAAGAATATAAGTCCGGTGATTTTTGCTGTATCTTGTATTGTCAACTTATCCTGAGTAAAGAACAAACCAACGCTGAATTGATCTTGGCAACAAGTTTAGCAGCCTGTGTATCCAACGCCTGATATATATTATTCCTCTCTGCCTCCTCCATTGTTGTCCAAAAACTATTAAAAGCACAGCTTTTTATAACGTTTATTTTCAGCCTTTTCCACAGACGCCATCCTGCTGTGGTTTATACTGCAGAGCACCAAATCTGTGTGAGAAAATGGTCCCCACATATACACTGTTTATTCTGTTTAAGAACATTATTTAAAAAAAACAAAAGAAAGTATATCTCTCTGACCTGTTACTACAGCTTTATGTTCTCAGGAGTAACCACTGGGCTTGGGGCTAAAATACCCACAGACACACTATTAACACATTACTGGTTTTGTTCATTTCACAGGATTTGTTTACATCCTTTAAATAACTTGTGAATCATTCTTAGAGATGCATCTAATCCCGGTGTATGCATGTGTGTGTGTGTGCCTGACAGAGAGCCGTCCTGTTGCTGGAGGCCCCAGTCTGCTGACGGTGCTGCTTGGGCTGGTTTGTATGGCCGCCCTGATGCTCCCGACGCTGGGGGAGCAAGAATCTACTGTGCCTGTCTACCTCCACTTAAGTGTTAACAAGAAACTTGTAGCTGCTTATGTTCTCGGTAAGTGAAGAAAGAGTCACACAAACTTATGCAAATAGACGAGACAGACTGAGGTTTGCATTGTATGTTAAAAAAAAAAACACTTTCCCTTAAATGGTTTCTGTATCCAGTCATTGGACGGGCTGTCGGGGGAGGGGCAGTAAGCGGGTGCATGAGAAACACTGGAGGGGGGAGGGGTCAAGTCCTCAGGTGATGTCTCTTTATGCAACTTTCAAAAATATGCTCCTCATTTGTACAAAATTCAAAATGGCAGCATAGACACTCACACTGCCCATAAGGTGAATGTTATTTTTTAAATGTTTATTATAGTTTTAGGAGATTTTGTTTCAGAAAATATTTTTTAAGTCTTATTTTATATATTCTTGTGGAATAATAGTGATTTACATTTTCTCAGCTTTGATAATCAGGCATCAAACATCTGTATGCCGGAGGATACGTTCCCAGTCAGGTATAACAGGATGATCACTCACAGATGACTTAGATTTTGAGGCCTATGCTCTACAAATAATCAATAATCTGAAGGTGTGAAGTATTGGTCTGCAGTTCAAGAAAAAAAGAGCGTTGACGTCTGTGGTTTTGCCACCTGATAGGATGCTGCTGGTGTAGGGAAGATGGTAGAATAAAACAGGGATAAGATGTTAATAAATGTTAATACTCGCTGTTTATTCAAAGATTAGATTTGTTCCATCATTCAAGACATATGTAAATAACTACTGCTCAGTTTTTTTCATTTAAAATAATTCAAAACATGAAAGAAAGTATTTAACAGTAGCTGATACATGAATTATATTTAAAAAAGAGTGTAAATTGTAAAATAAAGGTCATATTTTTAAAAAAAAAATCATGAAATTGTGTCATTTTAGCCTTGATAAATAAGAAAATAGCTACTACTGTAATTAATTTTCTGTATGTGCGGCCTATTTAAGGGTTAAATGTGAACTACACTGCTACAGTTCATGAAATCACATTACTGAAAGAGTGTGTTGGAGTATAAAATGTCATGTTGCTCTCTCTTTTTTTTATTCTTGTTATATTTTAGGTCTTCTTACGATGGTCATCCTACGCACATGAAGCGCTGTGAGCTGATGGGAGGAGGGAAAACGATCTAAAGACAAGACAACCTGCTCACACCGGAGGCACTGCCGCGCCTCCACGAGCACAGCCGACAGCGGGGAGACGGGGTACTTTATAGTCAAATTGCCCCGCTCCCTCGAAAAAAAATATACATTTTAGCATACTTGTTTTCAAATCCACGTATGTGTGTGTGTGTCGATGCATAAATCGACACGATGCTGAACTGATGCAGAGAGCGGAGACCTGCAGGCGTGTGTGGGTCAGAGGTAGTGTGAGAGGAGCTGTCCCCGAGCAGGACCTGTGAAGAAACATGAAGCCATTCACAGTGTCGTCTGGCCTCGTTTTCCCCGTGTCTGTATTTCTATTGCCATTATGTAACAGAAACATGGTTAACTTGAGTGTGAAGGACATGCGAAGACATGTATGTATATAAAGCCATTAAACTTTTGTTATGGTATTCACCTGTAACCATCATTATATTGATGTTTTAAAGCATTTTTAGTGTAGAACTCTTGAGGACTAAATGCAGTTATTTGCATGTGTGGAGACCTTAATCTGAATGAGTTTTTCCAGCAGGTAAGAAACTTTTTACGTCACCAAAGGAAAAGACAGTGGTTTGTTGGCCGTACTATATCAATGCTTCATCAAACGTTTAATAAAGTCTCAATACAGCTGACTGGCATAATGTTCATAGATCAAACCAGGTTGTTTGCTGCATTTTACAAGTTTGATCAGGAGGTTGTGGAGCACGTAACAGGACAATAAGGTCTCTGTTTGCTCTGTAAGGATGGTTACTGAAAATAATCCCCCCAGTCTCCCTCAGGGGCTGCATGTTATCAGGTTTAACAACAGAGAAGAACATGATTTACCACTGCTTACGCACACGGCCCAAAATTAACACAAATGTGGGTAAAGTTTGGCAGAAAAATAAATTAGGGTCCACTGGCCAGGTGGCTGGTAAATAATGTGGAATCACAGAATAGGACCAGGCAAAAAACGTGGAGCACGGTAACTATATTAGGGCTTTTCATTATCGATTAATCTGTTGATCATTTTTTCATTTAATTAATGGAAAAATACTGTGTCTGTCACTGTGTCTCAAAGCCTGAAGTGACGTCCTCAAACTCACAACCCAAAATATTAATTTAAAGATATTTATTTACTTTAGAAGAGTAAAGAAACCAGAAAATATTCACATTTGAGAAGCTGGAATCAGACAATTTTTCTTTCTTTTTTTTTTTCGAAAATGACTCAAAATGATTAATTTATTATCAAAATAGTTGGTGATTAAATTATTAGTTTACAACTAGTCAACCAGTTGTTGCAGCTCTACTATAAAATGTCAGAAAATTGCGAAAAAATGCTCGTCACCATTTCACAGAGCACGAAACGAGGTCCGTAGAGCTTTACTTAATATCACTGGTAACACCCGTGTTAAATCTACTGTTTCATGTCAAAATGGCTGCTGTGAAAAAGGTCTGTTATTCTAGATAAATTATTCAAATAATCCTCACAAAGCAAATAGTCACATTTGTATGGAAGCCCATTTCTGCCACCAAAAGAAAAATATCCCCATGAGATAAAGGTCAAAATTAGGAGCTAAAAAGTCATAATTATGTGATATAAAGGCAAAATTATGAGAACAAGTTATAATCATGAAATAAGAAGTCAAAATTATGAGATAAAAAGTTGAAATCATGAAATAAAAATTCATATTTTCGACCTTTATTGCATTAATTTTGAGTTTTTATGTCACAGTTATGACTTACAATGCGGATATTTTATGTTCAAGTGGCGGAAATGGGTTTCCATACCTTGTTGCTCTATTCAGATTTATTGTTTGGATCAGATTTTATTGTTTGGTGGTTCACATTATTTTTTAAATGTGGTCAGTATCAGATTCCTGAACTGACCCTCACGCACAAAAGAACAGTAACAAAGACTTCACACTGTTGTTAGAAAGTAACCATGGAGGCAACTGAAGTCAGTGTTTGTGGTTTCAGTTAAAAGCTGATGAGCAGTGGAAGCGACACAAATTTGTGAGCAGGTGATAATTTGGACGACAGAATCTTAATTTTCATTACTGGACACTGAACGGCTATCACAGCTCTGAATTTTTGTGATTTGAACACTTCAATGTCAGTTCCTCTGTCTACTGTTCACACTTTGCTTCCTCCTGCAAGCAGACATAGCAGGTATATTTGTCAAAATATTTCAAAGAAAACATTTCCTTATTTCTAGTAGCTTATCTTAAATCATTTCTCATTTTATTTTTTACTTTCTAAAGATGACTGGTGTATTTCAAGTAGTCCGAGTGATAAAGACACATTTTCAATTATGGCTTTTTGTGGAATTCCCACTGAGGTCACATTACAAAAAAAAATAATCTGTATCTGATTTAGGACCACATGTGAAAAGTGAAAAGAACTCCAAGTCAGAACAGAAAAGATCAGATTCCTTGTGATCACACTGACATTAAAAAAATAGATCTCAGTCACAAACGAGGGATATAAACAAACGGATTTAGGCCACTTTTTCCTTCAGTGTGAACGAAGCCAAAGTTTAGGGTCGACCCTCTGCTGCTGCTGCGGCCCTGGATGCAATATGAACATTTTAAATTATTATGTGTATATTTCAGTGCTGAATACAAGTAAAAAACCTCTTGGAATATTCAAAACATCTTCACACACATAATAAAGAAATAATTTATTTAGTCCTGATGTCCACTACGATTGCAATCACAAAAGACACAAGCATGGGCGTGGTGTTAGCCAGCTTGGCAGATTACAGCCTCTCCATTACAGACATACAGTATAGGATAAGATTATTTTCATGCCCTGAACACTTCGTAAGATGACGAGGGAAAAAAACAAAATCATCTTCAAAAAAATATCTTGTCGACAGCAGGGCAAGCTGACTGCTTTTTCCATTTTCTTATTTGTATAAAGGGGGAAAAAACATTCAGTAAATGAACTGCAGCCACACTTTTTCTTTAAATTAAAGGGCACACTTCCATAAAATGATTTACAATCATTTCCTCTTGTACATACACATTGAAGGCTGCAGAGCCATGAAGGGGTTGAGACGTTACACAGGCGATACGGACCCTAAGGCCATGACAGTTGAGAGCAAATCCAGGTGCAAAAAAATCACAGTACAGGCTGAACTTTTACATACTGTATATATTTTTTTTGTTTTGTTTTTCGTTTCATGAGAAAGTCAAGTTTTACTTCTCTCCTGCTCGTACACAGGCTGAAACATGACAGGATTCGAGTGTCCTGTGCTAAAAAAAAAAAAAAAAAAAAAAAAAAGAAAAAGAAAAGCTTAATAAATGTAACCACAGCAGAAACAGTCTCTTTACTCACAATGTGACGGTGCCATTTTTGTTTTTGCTGCACGTTCCAGCCGTCAGTTGATTTGGTGTAAATGAAAAACTGTTTTCTTTTACCGGGGATAGAAACCTATCACCATCCAATTCTTATAATAAACTTTTTTTTTCCATAAATAAGAACATTTTGCCAGAAAGAAAAAAGAACACTGAATAATTTCTATACTCTGCTTATCTACAAAAACATCCTGACGATAACACAGGATACAGAGGAGCATTTAGTGTTGAAAGCCCGGCAGTTTTCGTTTTTCGCCCACGATTTGACTCCTTGCGGCATTAATTGCTCACTCAAGGCAACGGAAGTCGCAGCGACTCGTGGGGACGGGGCTTGAAATTCAAACTGAAAAAATAATCACCACAGTTCACAGCCTCTATAATAAAAATATTAAGAATATCTGCTGAAAACATAACTTCTCTTACAGTATAACAGTAAGGAAATCTCCATAGTTGTACCCCAGAAGTAGTTTTGTTCCTTTACAAAGAAAAACATTTGCTGCTGAAGACTTGTGCCCACATTCACCTCACAGCCGATCACAAACTTAAAACTATGTACGACATTTGGACGAGGTTAATATGTACATAATTACAAACAAAGCAGGAAAACAATAAGTTAAATCTTTTCTTACAAAAATCTGCGTACATACAAAGGCCTGTGGACAGAAGTTTTCCAGCACGACAACAGGGAAAATGTACACATCCAATAGTCTTTCTGTTTGTCCAGTGCTCAGTGTCTCTCTCCAGTGAGGGGGACTGGTAGGACAGATTTGAAGAATTTGTTAGCCACTTTATGAACACAACATCACTATGAAAGCCAAGCACCATCCAAGATCCTCTACTAGCAGCTGGTGCTCACAGTGTCTTCAGTCGCTCCTAGTTTCACTAGGCTCACCTCTTACTCGCTAATCATCATCCATGGCTTTCGTTTCCTTAATTCAAACACATCTAGATCCTCCAAACTGTAGCCATGAAAACAGCCGCTCAGAAACAAACTTTCCACTTAAACCAAATCTAGCCGATGGTGAGGTGGAGGGTCTGAGGAGGGAACTTGTTCCCTGGAGAGAGAGAGAGGCTTCTTGGCGCCAGTCCTTTATGGTGTCTCTCCGCTCCCGTGCTCACTTCGGGGACAAATCCTGGAGGGAAGCGAAGGGGGAATTGCTGGACGAGGAGGGCGACACTCCCTCCATTTTGCCCGGTGAGTCGGTGGAGGAGCCGACGCTGCTGAGGCTGCCATCCAGCAGATCTGGAGAGTGACTGGAAGGAAGAAAAAAAAAAATCAAGTTCAGTGAGACTGAAGGCTGTCAGAAGTGTGACTGTGTAAAACATTTGCTGCATCACAACCTATACCATCATTTTGAAGGCAAGAGCTTATGGAAAACTCATTTGGCTGCTTTTGCTGCAGCTTTTCTAACCTTTGGAATTAAAATGAGCACTTTGTGTACATTGGTATGAAAGTCATTAAAAAATTTGATTGAATTTAATATGACTTAAGGCAATTCTGACTAATATTCTTGAAGAGTCCAGGTAAATACATTTAAATGTACATTTCTACATACACATGAAAGTCTACTGTACAGCTTGGTGTGAGTGAGGTTGAGGTGTAACACAATCAAGTTTCTAGCCTGCGTGAGCCGTGTGTTCGCACTCATAACAGACAGCTCGTCTTTGTAAGGATAGAAGTTCAGCTAAATATAACTCATACTGGAACAGTCAGAAGTTGTGTTTACATGGACAATATTTTTTAAACCTGATTGAAAACATTTTGATTAGTGATTCCAACTTAACTGTTAACACGGACGCTAAATAAAGTGATCAGACGAGATGTGTGTTTACATGCCCCAAAGCACTTAATTTAATTTCCGACAGGCACAAAGTGGCCACGTCTGCTGTGAAGCGTCTGATCTGCCAGAAGAAGAGGTTCCTCCAGTTGACACGGTTTTCAAGATGGACCCACATCCTGTCCTGGGAACAATATGTGTGCCTCTGCTGTTCTAATTAAGCAGCGGCCTCAGCAGCACGTACTTCTGCGATCTTTGAACCGAAGATTAAAGAAAAGAATAAAAGAGGATGTTTACAACTCATCAAGAAACTCGTTCGCGTCTCCTAATGTTACCACCACGTGCAGGCCTGTCGTGTATCTTGGTTGTGTCCAGGACAAGATGTTCTCAAAAGGATTTTGACAGTTGGCCATTTTGAAAGTTTACTGGATGAGGCGAGGGGCTGTTTAACTTTTACCTTATAGCAGCGTGACAGACTGAACCATTTATTGCATTATAGGGAGGGAGGGTAAAATAGTTTGACCACTATGGCAAGAAAAATAAACCGGAAAAAAGAAAAAAACAAGCTTGTATTTAAGTCACAAATGCTGTTAAGTTTTCTTAAATATGTATTTTTGACAAATCATTCCTGCAGATTATTTTAAGGAGAAGTCTGTACTTCATTAGGATACTAAATCATAAAATGATAATGATCAGAGATTAAAGAAACATGCCAAATTGAAACTCGCTTCTCTGATGTTACAACCAGCATGTTCTCCTTATAAATTCCATCCTGATGCAGAATCTGTTTTTCATGGAGCTAAAATTAATACAGAATGTTCACTGAATAACTGAGTGTCTGCTTATGAGCTTTAAGATATAATAAACAATCTTTTAGAAGACGTAGACATTTATAACTGTTACACTGAGCATTATGTGTTAATGGAGCTTGGCAGGCAGTCACTGAACTCCAGCTCCAGAGTGTGTATTTTCAGCGCAGCGGGCTTTTGTTTGAGATAAGTGGCTTAGCTTTACATTGAGAGACAACTGACGATTTGAGTCAGCTGATCAGCTTACAATGTAGGACTCGTTGCTTGTCATTGCCTAAGTATAATGTCGTGCTTGTTTTGCTCTCGTTTAGGTCCAGTGTCCCTGCAGGTAACCTGCCTGAGCTTCAGCTCTGCGGAGAACATCTCGCTTCAACCTATTTAATGTACCATCGATGGCTTCAACTCACTATTTGGACTGCAGAACTCATTTTTCAAATGTTAGGGTGTTACATATTACTCCTTTGAAGGTTAGAGAGCCCTTTTGGTCCCTTCTTTGACAACTGACCCAATAGTCCCCAGATGTTGGCGGCCCTGACCACATGAAGCAAACATGCCCAGAAAGAATATATCCTAACCTGAGAGAACCAATCAGACTGAGCACTGACATGGTTATTAGGCACCAGCATTTTTCTACTGAATGATTATCAAAGGGTGTTGAAATTTCCTTCTGATCAGGCCAGTGTTTTCCAATTGAGGTGTTTACTTGAGGCATTTTTATTCTGTTTGGGCTTTTAATCCAACAATGAATGGATTATTGGGGTCCATATAAACACAGTTTGAGTCTTGACACTAAGAAGCCTATTTTTTGTGATATATTTGCCAACTAAATCATGACCTCGTCTAAAAACATGTTGGGAGAGTCTGTACATGTCAGTGTCATGTCAGTGTGGATGCCTGGTTACTTGAGCATTCGCTGCATTCAGTGTGGTTGAAACAGCGTGACTTTGTGACCAGTGGGTCGGACATATTTTGTTAATCCACCAAGTCTTACCAGGAACTGAGATCCGACAGGTTGGAGACATCAGAAGACAGCATGGTGGTGGTACCCTGAAAGAGCCTCTTAGGCTGACTCTCTGTTTCCATCTCACCTGCAGAGAAAAGGGACCCTGACATTTAGAAATCTGTCTCAATACAGTCTGTGGCTGATCTAAAAGGGACATTTGGATGAAATTGAGTGTTTTATTGCCATCATAATCTGATAGTATAAAGTAGAAAACTGATTAGGTCATTACCAGAGAACCAAGGCAGTCTTGGGTGGTTAAATTTGAGAATTACACTTTGAATGCGACAAAAAGACCAAGAGAAACCAAGTGAACTTTCAGTAGAGTCTTTGTACAAAGAAATATAATATCTCAGTCATTATGTAATAACCAGAAGAAGGTCCCTAAAAAGAACTTTATCAAGCCAAATGAGGCTATACAAAAATATAGGTTTTGAATGTCTTTTAAATAGGCTTTATAATGTTCTCTTGTCACTGTGAAATCCATTTATAATCATACAGTGAACATTTCCCTTATTGCCCAACAGACCAGTTCCTCTATCCATAAATTAAATGGCTCCTGTAGCAGAATTGAAATAGATACAAGAATAATTATTCTCCGAGCATTTAGGATTGTAGGACATTTAAAGATACTTTACCTTTGCGTTTTATTGGCCCAAGTATGCTGGCTCTAATGCAGTTGATTGGGCTTTGACTCCGTCGGCTAAAGAGGACAGAAAACGCACACTTTGTCAAAGCAGTATATTATGAAATGCAGCCACAAGTGGCCATCAACTAAAGTTACAAAATCTGTCATCTTAATATCTGTCATAAAGATAGAATGGTTATGATTTACTCAGACATATCTAAGAAGTTACGGCACTAAATGGTTTTTAAGTTTTTAGTACTAAGAATGGCAAAGGGACGCCCATTTTACGCCACCAGAGAAACTGGTCAAACTGGGCGCAGCTGGTGCTACTGCAGTCTCACAGTAAACTGAGATATTGATCAAATACATGTTTAAAACAGGAGTAAAGTAACACTCGTAGATTATAAAGGTTATTAACAGCAGTTGTCAAGGTCTTGCTGCTCACCTGAAGCGCCGCGTCGGGCTGGGTATTGGGCTCGGTGTTAAGCCGTTACTGCTCACAAGGATTTGTAGTGATGGAGAAAAACACTGCTGCTCAGAGGAAAGTGAAACAAAAGACGCAGACAAGACGGGAATGAGGTCAAAGATTCATCATCAGCATCAAGGCGTGCATTAATGTAGAGCTGCAATGATTATGAGTCATTTTTCAAGGCAAAAGGCAAAATTCTCTGATTCAAGCTTCTTAAAAGTGAATATTTTCTGGTTTCTTTACAACTTTATGACAGTAAACTGAATATGTTTGGGTAAAACAAGACATCTGAGAATGTAATCTTGGGCTTTGGACAACACTGCTCAACATTTTTCAGCATTTTATGGACCAAATAACTAATCTATTAATCAAGAAAATAAAATGATGATTAAAATGATGATTACAATTATTGTTGGTTGCAGCCCTACAGAAATGCATTAAGAATTTGAGTGGGACCAGAATAAAGCAATACTCTGATTACAGGCCCTGCTGTGTTAGTATACTGAAGAAGTTATTAGGTCAAAATAAAGTAGGCAAAACCACATTAACAGACAGGTTATTTGTCAAGATGGATGCAGCATTTATTAAGGGCTGTCACAGTCACATCTCAAAGAGTGGTATGAGAGACGATAAAGACTTCAAGTGATCAGTATCAGCTATAATGAGCATGAACTTCAGCCCAGTCTTTTTGTTTTAGGTCAGTTGTTTCTAAGGTGCCTTCAACAGAGAGCTCAATTCTTGGCAGGATGCAGCTAAAATATCTGCGGTGTGGAAATATTTTAAACTGGAAAACGAAAGCAATCCAACAACCATGTGTAATGTCTGCAATGCAAGCATTTTGTGAGGTATTAGTGACAGAGCTGCAGTCGATGCCATGTTCAATGGCTCGTTACAGGAACTAAAAAAAAAATAAAGCACACAAGAATACAGTGAGGTCACTCCAGTAACTCAAGAAAAAGCTGAAATGAAGCAACAAACACTGGAGGATACTTTTAAACGGGAGAGAGAAATTCCCTTGAGACAGCAGCTAGGCCAGAAAAGATTACAGAGGAGGTTAATTGAATTCATGGCTTTGGATGACAAGGCCGTTGCTGTAGTGGAGCCCCGCTACGCTCCACCCTCTCAACTCTGCATTTCAGACACTGTCCTAGTTTTACTACAATGCTGCACTAAGTGGGATTGATTAGAACCATTTAAAAGGGACATCTTTTGGTTTGTTTACTTGGCTCTTCGTAAAGCAATGCCGCACTAAGTGGCACTGTGATAAGAGCCACATGAATAATTTTTAGTTTGTTTACTCTGTTATTTTGTAGGAAAAAAAAGTAAGGAACAGCTTAGGTGCAGGTAATTCTTAATGTACTGCAGAGCTATTCAAATGTCAAACCTATATACTGGATTGCTTTTAAATAACTTAAATGCATGTGAAATGTGCACTGTGCAACTGTATTATTGAGGAAAATACAAGTATGGGATCAGGGCTCTGAATGTGCTGATACTCGGTGTTAAATGACTCTGATCGGGGGCAAAGAAAAAAAATAGAATAAAATGGATCAGATGCAAAGTAAGATACAAGCACTTATGTGGCTAACGATAAATACGTTTTTTTTTTTTTAAGTTTTGTTTTTAGAAAGAAACAAATTTACCCAAAAAGTTGGAACTTCTGTGAAGTTTTGTGGGGTTTTTTTTTTTGTTGTTGTTGTTAATACATTGCTTCCTGCAAGCTGCCACACTGACTTCCATTCGTTAATCTGATTCCGAGTTGTTGGGAAAACCATGTTACTGCAAACCATGCTTTAACCATTACCTTCATCTGGTTACACACAGTATAATCAGGATGTGTGCATGTAAACACACTGAGGTCAGACGTACCTTTTTTCCTATCCCTCTGGTCGGAGACGGGGCAGGCGACACAGGCACAAAGTCGATGCGCTTTGGAGACGAAGATGCCGACTTCTCCAAATCATTGTCGCTCTGAGAAACACACAATTACCACATCTTCTATCACATCTATACAGTACCATGTAGTGAGGTAGTAAATATATTAAAAACACAGTGTTGGAGTATTATACTACCAACTCAGTCTGACCTTGAGAGACTGGTGGCCCTGTTAACTCCCACAGTGTTAATCTAGCATGTTTGTACTTGTCCTCTCTACAGAAATCGAGAAAGGCCAACAGGGCCCGGGGCCAAAACATGCAGTGGGAAAGTGCAACAGAGCTGACTATCAAGGATTCATAGAAACGGAAACATCAACAACACTGATGGGGGTTGGACGAACTGTAATGAAGAGTCACTCGTTACCAGACTGAGGCTTTCTTCCCAGGACTGGCTCATCTGCATGGCGGCTTGAACCTCCCTGTGTTTGCAAAAATAGAAAACAAGGAATAAGTTGATTCCTGTAAGTATTTTACCCACAACAAGCATTGTCACGATACCAGCATTTAAACTTTGATAGAGCTGCAATGATTAGTTAATCGATTAGCTGTCAAATATTAATTTAACTGCTAACCATTCTGATGATCAATTAATTGTCTTGAGTCATTTTTTGAGAAATAATGTCCAAATTTCTCTGACTTCAGCTTCTTAAATGTGAATATTTTCTGGTTTTTTTTCACTTCTCTATGACAGTAAACTGAATATCTTTGGGTTGTGAACAAAACTAGACATTTGAGGACGTCACCCTGGCCTTAAGGAAACAGTGATAGACATTTTTCAGCATTTTCTGAAGACTTTATGTCCAGACAATTGATCAACTACAACTACTACACACAATACCTCTTTCAAGAGCATGGCAAGAAGGAAAAAAAAAGAAAGTCTGACGTGCACAAAATAGGAAACTTTGTCCTTTTTTTTAAAATTAACATCCTGCACACAGAGATGGTGCAGAGAAAGTCACTGAACAATCCTTGCTGTGCTGTAAGAAAGTTCAGCCAAAACAATGTCATGAATGAGCACTTGAATCTTTTCATTAGCTTTGGTACACTCATTACCATCAAAAAGGTCTAATTAACAGATGCCATATCACTTTAAATATGTGGTATGGACAATGTATTTAAGTATAGCAGTCATAAAAACATAGCTTACCGTTCATGAGCAGTCTCTCTGTTCATCACGTCTACACCTTCTTCCTGCAAGAGCACACAAGAGGGTTAATGGTTATAAAGTATATGCTTTACTATACATTATTCAAACAAATTTCAAAAGTACAAACTACACATTTCCCTATTATCATGCCTCTGCAGTCAGACCTAATTCTGACTCGGAATTTGTTAAATCAATCTAATCTCCAAAGCTAAAACTTAACTGTTTATGGAAATTAAACTCAACCAGTAGATGACACCAGAGTTAACATTTCCTCTGTTGGAGTCTGATACTACCAATTGATCAACTCTTAAAAGATCGATGGCCCTGTGAACTCCAAGAAGTGCTGCTCTGGCATGTTTTTAAGACACCGTCACTCCCTATGGCTTGAGAGGGAGACAGTGGTCTGACATGCCCCTTGTCAACATGCAACATGCAACAAAACATGTCAAAAAAAAAACAACAACGCCCTTTCTTACTTGTTTTATCTGATGAAGTCTGGTGCTGGGGGCTCGGATAGGTGACGAAGGGACCTGTAAAGAAGGATGTGTGTGGACAGGAGAACATTAAATACTGAATGATTTGGACACAAATTACTTGCGTAAACACGTGTTTAATAAAGTATTGTACCATGTTGGGCCTGTTGACAACTGTAGTGCTATTTTCCGGCTTCGCAGGACCTCTCGCTGGAACACTTGGGAATTATCACTGGAATGACAAATTCACAGACCAACCATGCGTCAGGTGTCTTCTACCCATGATGCCTGTGTAATGTTACTTCAATGTGTGAAGACTTCAATGGACAAACATTCACTATAGCAGTGTTTCTCAATCCTGGTCCTCAGGCCCCCCTGCCCTGCATGTTTTAGATGTTTCCCTGCTACAACACACCTGATTCAAATGATCAGGTCATTATCAGGCTTCTGTGGAGGCTTGATGATGAGCTGATCATTTGAATCAGGTGTGTTGGAGCAGGGAAACACCTAAAACATGCAGGGCAGGGGTCCCTGAGGACCAGGATTGAGAAACACTGCACTATAGGATGATGCAGCAAATGATTGTAACTATAACATATTGTTGAACCTTAAGCCATTTATCATGGGCGCACTGTTGGATCTTCTCAAGTGTCCATCGCTCTGAACTAATGAGGATGGGATCTCCAGATCCAGCTCCATCTTTTCTTGCGGCAACACTCCTGAATTGTTCATTTTTGATAGCTAACCTATCACCAGTTCATGAACTTACAATGGCTAACCGGCTCAACGTGATGTTACATGGTTGCTCTGCAAACTTTGCTAACTTCACGTTTTGAAGAAACTGCATTAATCAGGTTTAGCTAGTTAACCTACAGCGATCTGCAAGGCCCTGTGGGATATAATAACTTCACTGTTGAAGCAATTTAACGCTGACTATGAATCATAACAACGTTATCTCTATCATTATTCATATTAAAACCAACACGCTCAGCCTGAACTGGCCTGTGCTAACGTTGCGTGAAACGTTATGACCAGTCACCAACTTTCCTGATGGATGGTTAGCATGCCGTGGCTACATACCGCACAATGCCCGGTAACTGTTAGCTGCCGACCCGTTAGTCGCTGGTGCGCGAGGCGGCCGCGGCGCCGCTGAACTACCGCCGCATGTTAGCGTCAGCGCGGTAAAATTAGCCACCATTAGCCAAACCGAGCAAAGCTAAACGAGCGTCCGCCTCGAGTTCAACGTAGGCTGTCGTTACGGATTCTTATAACGTGAGTATATCTTGTAGTTAGCTAACGCAGCGCACCTAGCTAACGTAAGCTAGTGTTGTTATTGCTACCTAGCCTGATAGGCTAACTAGCTAAGTTAGCATCAACGCCAGTAGCCACAATGGCAGTTCCACACAGAGAGAGAGAGGCCGGGTCACCATCAGCCTGATGGCTACAACGGCTCGCACACGCAAACTAAAACCGTGTCTGATCTAAATATTATTCGCTCTAAAAAAAAAAAAAAAAAAGTCGCTTTTCGTTTCTGCAGGGACGCCGCCGAGAATGAACCAGATCCCGGGATGATCATCACACAGAGCCTGCTAGCTGCTAGCAGCGAACTTCACGCCCCTTTTAGCGTTAGCAGCCCCGTCCAATGAAATCGCTCCGTTTGCCGGCGTGCTGAGGCGGAATGTGGCGGACTGCAAGCCTCTGGTTCCTGGATAAACTTTTACCACCCGCAGTGTCAGTGGTTAAAATGAATGTACGACACATCAGTACAATGAGAGATGTCGCTGTATCAGTAATAACAGTTTCATGTTTTTTTTTTTTTACCTGCAGGAGGCCCGGTGCAGAGATCACTCCAGGAGAACGAGGGTGCGATTGTTCTGGAAGATGTTCTGTGTTCATGAGTTACAGTTTACAGCAGCCAAACACACAACACTGTTCATTATTATCATTCTAGCTTAAAAATAATATAATTGCAGTTATTGTAGTTTTTTTTCAATATGTATGTTTAAATATTTATAATAGAGCCAGATTGATTTATCATTTCACTGATTTTATCAGCCCCATACTGACCTATCACAGCTATACTGGTCTATATCAGTACTGGTATATATTTTGTTTGATATGCACCTATATGTATAACTTGTTTTCATTTGTTAGCAGCTTTTTATTTACTTTTAAAAATCCAGGTTAATATACACACATTTTGCTCTGTTTGTGTTTTTTTTAATTTATTTTATTATATGTATAATTATTAGAAATACCTGTGAAAGTTTGCCATCTCAGTGCCCTGATATCATTTTAGACAATAACATTTATTGTTAAAGTTTATTACATGGCTTTGTTCAATACTCAATTATGATTGGTTAATAACAGCATTCTAGGGTCTGTTATTTGTGCATAACAGACCGTTGCTATGGACAGTTCTGATCATAGACTCTCATTGTTAAATCACTAAAATCATTTTAAATATTAGATTTTGTGTCAAATTATTAAATTGTGTTGGTAAGTAAGTATGTAATAAGCTGGATCATGTACAGGTTGTGAAATAAACCCCTTCAGGATGATTCAAGACTCCTCCGCATTGCGACATGGTCCTGCATCATCCTGTCAGGGTTAATTTCACAATAATGACCTGCTCCCTGTACATTATCCCCTACATAAAACATTCTGACTCTTACTATCTTGTATTTTTGTCACAAGTGTTGACTACTTTTGTGGGACCATTGCAAAACAGGAGTGTTTAAGTATACATCCTATATTATTGTATTATATTCTGTATAAAGGATATTAGCTCATATATTATAATCTGAATTTTTTGTCCCTAATATTGGTATCGGCACCAGCTCCAAAAATCCAGTATCATCTGGCCCTACATACTAGCTGCAAATAACTCTATCATGCCAGTTTTGGTAGTTTTCAGTGTGTAGTGTTTTACATTTATAGAGCTTGAACTTGCAAACCAAGTGCTCTGTTGTCAATCAGCAGCCCAAAAAAAAAGTATTAATTTCATATAAATATATAAAATAAGCACATGTAAGAATGCGTCAAGCTTTGACCAGCAAATGTTTGGTGTTTTACTGAACAATATAAATGAATAAAATAATGGAAAACCACTGCATTTGAATTAAAAGTCATAATCCCATATTCAAGTTTGCTCGACTTGCAAATCATGCAGATTCGATCAGTCTCGATCACACTCCTTTCCACAGCAGCAATATTGATATAGAATTGTATTGTAACCACAGGTGTTTCCAATAATACTAATTAAGGTCCTGTTCCATTTAGTGTTGCAGAGCCCTCCCAGTGAGCCAACATGCATAATAGCAGCACCCCGACTCTGTTTGACCTGAATGGGACCTTAATTATTATCATTGTTGGCACCCATGTTTACTCGACTATTTCATGTCAAAATGGCTGCTGTGAAAAAAACAGGTCTAAATCATGAAATACAGGGAACAATTTCAAATAAGCTCACAGAATAATAGGACATATTAAAAGCCCAGTGGGAGAAAAATATGTATTTCAATCAGAAAAAAATGAATCTTTCAGCAGTTATTTAATTGAGTCGACTGTGTGAGCTTTTCATAATTCTCAGTTCAGGGTGGCACAACAGACGACATGTCCTTTCTTTGGCTGTAATCACTGACCTACTGTACACATAAATGTGCAGCTTGGAGTTCAACAACAGGTTAAACATTAATGATGACCGAAGACTAGTCCAGACTCAGCTGGTGTAATTCGTAGAAGGTTTGAAGCTGTGTTACCTCCCAGACATGACACATACCTCATCCCTAAGTTATTTGAGGAAGTCATTTGATCTGCATCAGCACTACTTCCCAAGCATTTTCACCATCAACTGGTTAGAAAGTAGTTGAATAAAGCTCTGTATCAGAATCCACTCATCACAGGAGGGGTGTGAACATTTAATGGCTGGTACTGCAAAATTCAGTTGACATTGGTTTACAGTGATGGCACCATTGAATGAGAGCATTCCACATAGTATAGGTAATAATGTCTGATTGAATGACAGGTCGATACAGATGAATTAGTTCAAACATTTGACTGATTAACTATGGACTGAACATCACGCATGTGTAAACTATACATATTTTCCAGCATAAAAATGATGTCTTTTTTATTACACAAAGAAATCAGCTGCATGGATGTTTTGTTCAGTCAGATTCCATTAACACTCATCAATGGGAGAATTTGTACCATGTGGTTCATTAGGGGCAGGCAGCAGCCAACAGTCGTGTTATCTTTCTGCAGAATGTATCTTAAGAAAATCGTATCACACAGCAAAGTAATATAGAAATGTGATTTGTCCCAAAATATACAAGAAAATGTAACATCCTGTTTAAGAGTGCCCATTAGACAGCTATCGCTGGTTCGAGGTGAAAAGGAAAATTACACTAAAAGTCAATATTTCATTAAATATGAGGTTGTCAAATCATACTGTAGCACAACAGTTGTGATATTGTACTTCAAGTTAGCAGCATTACTCTGAATAAATTACTCCATTGCTTTAAAAAAAACATAATCAGTGTGGGGGGGATTGAAGCATTATAATAATTTCGGGTGAAGCTGGGCTCCATGCTGTTTAATCCAGCAGTCGTGGTTATATTTAAGGCAATCAATTCTCTCAAATGTTAGCATGTGTGTGTGTGTCTGTGTGTGGGTGTGTGTATGTGTGTGGTGGCTAAAACAGGCAATTCAGGATTATCACTCCATCAGTGTATCCTCAGGGACCCTGAGCAGGCAGAGTATTTTTATGACACAAATATGAAGGAATAGAAAAATAAAATGAACAGCAGAAGGAAAAAAAAAGGATAGAGTCATACATTAAAAACTGTTAGGAGCTGCTCTTCATGCCTTGTACTTCTCCTTCCCTGTTTCACTAATGACGCAGATATGCTGAAACGGAAAAAGATCGATGAGTATTGCAAAACATTATTGATTTATATATTTGTTTAGACACACAGGTACAAAGTCTAATAAGCATGAAACATAACTACTCATCAAACAGGTGCAATATAAAACATTCAGCCTCACTAGATTTCAGCAAACTATTTGTTATGTAAAGATGTAGTTGAGTAATGGTGTCCTGAGTAGAGAATGACGTCACACTCCTGCTGCGTGTTTTGTAATCTGAGCTTCTCTGTTTATCTGGGCCAGCAGTGCATGCTTCTGAGTGTGCGTCTTAGTTGTCAACCTGGCGAGCAACTTTCTCATATTGTGGCTAAACATTACACTAAAATGTTTCTGAAACATTTTCAGTGAGAAATAGGCAAAGTGAGTAACAGACTCACGATCCATATTTGATCAACGCTGCCTAGTTCGACAGTTTTTTGAGTAGCATGTGTTCAGATGTTGCTAAGGTTGGGTACTGGTACTCAACACTTTCAAGGTATCAGCCGAAATAATCCAGTGCCGAGTAGCATCAAAACTTTCCCAGTCAAATTGTACTTGCACTCAGTCCTTTAGTGCCCAGGTGTGGAAAAAAAATATTTGCATGATTTTTCTCGCAGCCAATCACCACAAATGTGCTTTTATTAAATGCAACATGCCATTGCTGCTGCAGCTGCAGCTGGCTGGTCCGTGGTGATGAAGTCAAGCTCAATGTTTGAGGGAGCTGGCAGTTCAGCATACCGAGATACCACCAAACAATTCTAATGTATGGTAGATACCCAGCCCTACACGTCACTTTCTTTTGTTTTTGTTTTTTTTTAAACCTCATTTAAACACATTTGTTCTGGTCTGAGATGAGGCGGATCTACTGCGAGCTCTAGTGGAAGTGAATGTTGTACACAGCACCTTTAAGTTTCTTTATCCGTCTCAAATACTTACATTAAGATCTCTAAAGTACTCGTTGTAGTCTAGTGCGTATCCCACCACAAATTTGTCAGGAACCTCGAATCCTACAACTGAAAGAAACGGGTCAATAAATCAGTTGCTTGCGTTAGTAATAGTTAACTAAATCATGGTCCCCAAACTTTTTCTGGCATGCCCCCTTTCAGAAGCTGAAAAAGGTTTGCTCCACCCTACCCCCACCCCCACCCAACAGTTATTATCAATAATTAACAATGGCAGGGGAAGCAACTGATAAGAAAGGATTCAAGTTGAATTTTAGGGAAATAAAGGTCACTATGACAGCATCAGCAAACTCTTACTTATTTCCTCCACATAAATCATATTAATTTAATTAATTTAACTTTGTTTCACTCGATATTTCTCCCCTGGTTATCCACGGCCCCCTGCAGTGGCTCTGCCCCCCTCCAGTTTGGGAACCAATGAACTAAAGGTAGGTAAACAGCCTCACTCAAAAGCACACTCCCGTGCATTATGCTAATGTACAAATACATTTCACAAATAGTCTGCTACAAACATTTATTGTCTTGAACTCACAGTCTGGTCGGTAGCCGACACTTCTTGGTGTTCTCTTCACCAACAAACTGAGGGCAGAAAGAGAAAGTTGATCAACAATCATAAAACTTTATAGCTGCATAAAACACTGATAAGAAACACAGCAGTCTGAGGCAGCATCACTTAAAACCACTACAACCTGTTATAAAACATTCAGAGAAACATGATCACAAGAGTCCACAAGATAGAGTAGTTTGTACTTCAAAGGGATCAGATTACCTTGCTACTTTAACCATTTTGGGATTGTACTGTTTGAGGAGCTGCAGTAGCGTCTTCATTGTCTTCCCTGTGTCGATAATATCCTTGAAACACAACATGAGAGAAACCCATATTAGCTTTAGTCTCGTGCTGGCAAGTCTTTGAATATGAAGTTATGTTACTATAAGAGAGAAAACATCAGTAGATACCTCCACAATCAAGACGTTCTGTGGAAAAAAAGAAAAAAGAACAATTATTTAAGCGAAAAAACAGTTGACAGGATACATTTAATCTGAGGACGCATGATAATTTGTAGTGTAAATCTCAGTTATCTGCATCTCCACGGCTGTGGCCTTTCCATTACACAGCTGCACAGGAAACAATCACTGCATCAGTGAAAAGCTCTTAGTGGGAGCTATAACGAGAGCAGCAGAGACTGGATTATGGAGGGGACTGCTGCAAAATAACCAATACCCAGTTATGGCGATTGACAGAGAAACAGATGTGTTTCCTCATCTTACAGACTATCACGTGACCACATCTGTCTGACAGTCCAAAAAATGTGACTAAATAATTATATGAAAGCACTGGTTGCATTCTAGCACAACAATCCTTATCAATAAACGCATTATTTAGCGTGGTGATATTCTGATCATACTTTTATTTTGAGTTTCTATTCAAATATAGGTTTACATGTTTTCATGTTCAAAAGACACTTTATTTTTCCGATAAATGCCACAGCTGCTGCACCTCTGTCTGTGTGAGTAACTCCTTTTGGCACGGGCACTGGTCTTTGTGACATGCACAAAAAAAAGCTAAGAGCACATTAAAGGAAAGGG
This sequence comes from Lutjanus argentimaculatus, assembly GCA_034769285.1. NCBI lineage: Eukaryota > Metazoa > Chordata > Actinopteri > Lutjaniformes > Lutjanidae > Lutjanus > Lutjanus argentimaculatus. The sequence continues at coordinate 27,862,245 of JAWZSL010000006.1, forward strand.
AAAACCCTAAAAACATTTGCTTTAGTCATAATCATGCTGTTTCCCAGACTTCTTACCTTGCCTGTCAACGTGGACAGGTCATCTCCACCAATTACTTTGATTTCACCTGTCGACTGGTCTTCTGTGAGGACAAGAAGGGAGTGGACACGACACATGTCACTTCACATGAAATGCTGCACAAGTGCAGACAGTGAGGAGGAAATATCAAGATAACACAGCTGATTTATCACTGTTCTCAAAACCACCAGACTTCATTTACAGAGCAGTAATTTTATCATTGTTAAACATGGTTCATTCAAACTCAAAAATCACTTCCTCTGGTTTGGTCTCTTTCTTTGTCTGTGTTCCCTGACCTGTTCCACGTCTCCATGGTGGAGAGGAGGCCATATGGCTGGTCCTACTGGTCCTACTGGTGCTTTTCAGTGTTCTCTTGAATCCAGGCCCCTATCTCTACATATACATTTCATACATTTCACAGTTTAACAAATCAAATTTTTGTAGTAAATCTCTAATCCTCTTCCAGGTCTCCATGGTGGAGAGGAGGTTGTAAGGCTAAGGTTAAACAGGCAACATGTGAAGTTATTCAACGCCCTCTTGGACCCACATTCTTCACATATATATTATAATTCTATTTATCAGAAACTCTGTCATCAAACTCTGCGTGTAATGTGATTTTGCTGTTCTGTTCTGTACACGCATCTATTGCATATCTGTGTGTCTTGAGAGGGGAAGGGGTCCCTCCTCTGTGGCTCTCCCTGAGGTTTCTTCCTTTTTTTTCCCCCTGTTAAAATGTTTATTTTAGGGAGTTTTCCCTTACTCTTTCACAGGTCTACAGGACAGGGGGTGTCACACACTTTGTGATTTATGATATTGGGCTGTACAAACAAAACTGACTTGAAACTAAATAAAACTAACCAAAACACATTGGTTCTTCTGTCCACCGTCCCAATAATCACTAACACTGGTTTGGTCAAAATAAACCCTTAATTCATGTGCTAGATTTGGAAATATCCTGGCTGTCATTTCTCTCCGTTGGTTCTCTGATGTCCAGCCTTCTCGCTCTTCTCCTGATATTTTCACATGTAACTCGGTGAATTAAGGGTTTATTTCAACTAAACCAAAGCTGGTGATTGTTGAAACAGAGGAATTACGAACTATGACGGTTTTGTTTATGTCGAGTTTCAATGAAGTGTCTTTTATGACGATAAAATGAGTCTGGTGACTTTGACGAGAGCGATACATCAGCTGCTTCAGGTTAAACAAAAAGGATTTTACTCTTTAACAACAGATATATTTCTGTAGGGATCATTTTCATAATGTTGTCTGACACCTGTATCAATAGTAACCTGTTAGTGGCAAAACAAGTCCTTTTAGAGGACATACATAGACTGTTTGCAGTTGCCCAAAAGGATTACACTGCAACCAGTGACGCGACTGACAGCTGTTCATTACTGGATAAATTTCAAAAATCTGTTGTCCCTATTAGTCCCTTCAACACAAAAACATGGGGAAACAGGGCCCAGGATGAAAAAACATAGTTATGCTTTAAGTGACAGAAAAAAACTAGAGGAAAAACAGATAGATTACACAGTAGCTCTTGAGGCGAATGAAGTCCACTGTCATTGGGATGGAGCGGTCGCTGTTCCTGTTCAGGGCCTTGATGTAGTCCAGCAGGTCCGCAAAGAACTTGTAACCCCCTTTGAGCACACAGAGGGCCACGATGTGGTGCCCCCCATTTCCTTCATGATCTCTCTGGCCAGTCTCTCTGTCCTGGGGGTCACATGGGAGGGGGAGAGACAGAGAGAGGACAGTCAGCTCGGTTTTCTGCTACAGTCAGCAGTAGTTCCCGTTTCCTTTTCTCTGTGTGTCAGCAGGCATAGCTGCCATTGCTAAAGCACTCACAAGTTAACACAAAGTACCAAAAAAAAAAAAAACACCCAAACATCATGTGCGTTAATCATAGAAAAGTTTTCTGACTTTGTCTGTTGTTAAGACACACCAGTGGCTGAACATCTTGGAATTGCATAGTTAGGACAGATTAGTCGACCGATCATTCAGACAATCCTGACAATTTCCATCACCCACCTGTCCAAAATGAGTCCATGTGGGATGTAGACCCTCTCCAGGTCAGAGGCATAGTGCTTTGGTATGCAGAAGAGGTCCAGGTCGTATCCCTGCTCCTCATCACTGATCTGAAATAAAATGTGACACAAAGGGGTTAAAAAAAAATCTTGGAAAAAAAAAAAATCTCGAGGGTATTACCTAACATGGGACATGGGACATTCACCTGACACAAGGTAGTACGGGGGCAAGTGAGTGAGGTCAACGGTGGGCTACATTCCCACTGACTGCCTCCATACATGTTATACTGACTCTACATGTTTTATGGCACAAAACTCAACCTCAGAGGACAATGCTTGATTCAGTACAGTTTAGCAAGACACTGTTGTCAGTGTGGTGATAAATACTTTCTTAGAAAGAGGAATTTTTCCGTTAGTCATCATTATAGCGTCAGTGAATCCTTTACCACTCCTGAAGCTCTCTTCTAAGAAAACATGTTGTCCAAATAACAAGGCATTAGCAGCTGAGATGTCTTTCCAAAAAAAAATCCATGTTATGCCTAATTCTATAAATGTTTGGACTTATTCCGTATATTTTGTGAAATCAAATTTCCTGCTCCCAAACTGAACGCCACATGAACCCAGACGACATAACTGCTATCATGTGACGGCTGTGAAGCTGGTGCCGAGCTCGACTTGCTGTGGGAATGATGTGAGAAACCATAACCACACTTAAAGTATTTTTAACGGTACAAAATTTGGGTCCGCCCAAGTAAACAAAAATCTCACAGCTTTTCCAACCACTGGATTGCAAAATATTCATCTTCACATCATATGTGGCTGAACTTTAATTAAGCATGTCCCCTTGTGCCTGTTAAAATGGAAAAACATGCCCATCTGTTTAGGCTACACCCTTTCAATTCCAAATAATAACGACTGATACCGAGCAGATGTCCTCATTGTAACGTGATCCGAAGGAGGAGTGTTTTCCACGGTTACACAAATGCTCGTTATCTGTAATGTAAGGAACAAAGCTGGCACAGTAAAACATGAAACACAACTCAATGAACTAGTCTGAGGTCGATGCAGGGGCTATCTTGAAGTTTGCGCAGACAAAGTCCATGTTTGGCAACACTGCACTGCACGGCAGCTAATTTCATTTGAAATGTGACCCAGGAGACAAAATGTGCATTTAGCTTCATTACAGCGTCAGCAAGCGGGTCTGCCTGGCTGTAGGCCAGACCTCATCACAACAAACTAGCTTCCAAATGCTGGAAATGTCCAGGAAAATTGGTTTATGACCGTTAATTTATTTACTCATTCCAGTGTAGAGGCCATCGGAGGTTAGTCAACTTATATGTATGCATGTTACAAAATGCATACAGGACTTTGTGCTGTGACTCAAACTGAAATAACATACATGTAATCAAACAAAAAAATATTACTGTTTCTTATTTTATCTTCCGCATTTAAGTCTTCCTACACATTTCTGTCCTACAAGGCTGCTTCAATTCAGGTTGGGACATCTTTCACAGAGGATTCAACTGGAACAGAAGATGGACAACAAGAAGCATTTTTCTTTAACAGCTGATCAGACATCAATCTGTGGAGTCAGCTGTTTTAAACTACAAATCTCTAAATTTAAATTTCTCATGATTGCCCTCATGATCGTTTGATCGATGCCATTTCCTCAGATTGTTAACGTCAACAAATCTTTGATTTGCCAAATGGAACAATTTATTTGATTTTCTTTCCAGAACCAACAACCAAACAAACAGCTCTTTCCCAGATAAACTTTGTAGCTTTTACACCCATTCCTGATCCAAATGAGGCCTAAAATTTTGTCAATTTTTTGCAAATTTTAAACCTTACCCATATACTGATTTTGTCGTACTGAAAAATATTCAAACATGAGCTTCTGAATGGATTCAAAGTAATATTTGGACATATACTGAACACCACTCAGCTCCATCATATGCCAATTATACATATAAACATTATGCCTCGCACTGTTACCACACTGCTGTAACATATTCTGTACTAAAGCACACACTCAAACATGCCCCTTTCTTTACAGCTCATGCATTTGTGGCTTTCTGATTGTAATTATGTATAATTGTGTAATTACACTAATAAAATCCGTAACCTGCTCTCAGGCACAAAAAACACACATTGTGTTTTACAGTTTTAATACAGTCTAGCCAATTTTAATCTAGATGGCTGGATATATGAGTTCTTGACTGTTAGGTCCTAGTGTGTGATGGTAAACGGCTCTTTTCCCAGTCAGCTGTACTTCACTGATTTTCCTGACGGCTGCTCTCTCTCTCTACACAACTTGTACACTTTTGATTTGCAGCAACCATACAGTCTGTCTGTAGATTGCTTATTTGCACAGAGTTTTTTTTCTACTCTGAACTTACACCATGTCATGTTGTTTGTTCTTGTCCATCAGTGTTAAGGTATTTTGTGTTGTTTTTGTATGATCCTGGCAGCAAATCAATTTCCCTGTAAGCGACAATGAAGATACTTTGAACTTTGCAGCACACTTACTCCTGCTAATTGTTCCCATTTGAGTGCAAATTGAAACCTCACATGTACACTCATATTGTTGTGTTAAGATATTAGCCGCTTAGGACGTACTCTAAAGCCAATCAGATTGATCTTTTACCAGTTACAAACAAAACCAGGATGCCTTGCAGTGTTTTGCAGCACATACTGCAGAAGCACGCGCTCAAACACGCCCCCTTGTCTGCAGCTCGCGTGTTTATGGCCGTCTGATTGTAACCGTGCATAACCGCGTAATTATAACTGTAACCTGCCCTCACACATAAAATCCTGCACGTTATAGTTCAACGTATCCGTCCGAACGTCTCTTGCGTCACGTACGCAAAGCGTGGGGAGCGCGTGTCTGTCTCCATAGCCGCAGGCCACGCGCGCTACAGAGGAAATACACGCAGTACCCAACGTTACACCAAGACTGACACACAGACAGGTAATAATTCACAACTAAAAACCCCACAGCTGGTGTAAAGCCTTCAGTAAACGCGGTGGCACCCGTGTGGTGGACACGTAGAGACAATTAAACTACGACCACCTCCTGTGTCTCGTTTCTCTCCGGTTGTTTTCGGGGGAACTTACCACAACACAGGGGCTGGAAGTCGCCATGTCCGCGCCGCTCCCCTGCCGTTCAGCTGTACGTCGTCTACCGCGGTCTTCAGACAGAGAAGACCGGCTCAACGTGGTCTGTCGTGGACTCTTCACCCTTGTGACAGCAGCACACACATGGAAGCCGCCAGCTCAGGAGCTACCCTCAAAGCTTGTGTGTCTTTTTCCGGGCGGTGCTGCTGCTGCTGCGTCTGCGTAATGATGACGTAAGAGCGCGGCGGGCAAATCAAATGAGCGGAAACGAGTAAGACCCGCCCCTTTGAAATGTGAGGTGGGGGGAAGCGCGCTGCCAACTAGTAACAAAGCTGACGACAAAAAGAGTTGACAATGCAGGCAGAGAGATAGGAAACATGCGTCATTATTCTCATTGCACCACTGTTACAGATGTGGACATAAATATGTTGTTGTCTCCGAGCACCCAAAAGTCTGACTCATAAAGTTGAGTCTGCACCTCATGACCATGCATGACCTTGGACTGCTGTGCAAAACCACTGATTACCTTTTTAGGGCAAAATGAGCACGTTAATTATGCGGATTCTAAAACACCAGGTCCTGATGGACTTCCTGGGGAATTATATAAAATATACAGTAAAATGCTATCTCCTCATTTATTAAAAGTATTTGAACATGCCCAGACAAGAGGTGCTTTACCACCGACTCTGACTGAGGCTGTGGTTACAGTGATTCACAAGAAAGGGAAGGATCCACAGGAAGTAGGTGCTTACCGCCCTATTTCGCTCCTAAATGTTGATGGGAAGTTATTCGCCAAAATACTGGCTAATAGACTGAGCCCTCTGCTGGAGAGGCTGGTTCACCCAGATCAGACGGGGTTTGTACCTAACAGAAACTCTACCTTCAATCTCAGACGTCTCTTTAATATCATCTGTACAGAGAGAGGACCACCTGCCGATCTTGTTGTACTTGCGCTCGACGCCGAAAAGGCGTTTGATCGGATTGAATGGCCCTACCTATTTGAAGTACTTACCAGATTCAATCTCGGAGCTAGGTTTCTGTCATTAGTTAAACTTATCTATAAAAATCCCACAGCCCAAATCCTAACCAATCGAACGCTGTCCTCCCCATTTAAGCTGTGTAGAGGGACAAGGCAGGGTTGTCCCCTCTCCCCTTTAATTTTTGCTCTTGCTATTGAGCCACTGGCCCAAAGCATTAGACTTGACCCACAGATGCATGGATACACTTACTAAAGAAACAACTAATAAAATTTCACTGTACGCGGATGATATCCTTCTTTATATAACGCGTCCACAGGTTACTATTCCAGCACTTTTAGATAAAATTAATCTCTTTGGAACGTTTTCAGCCTACCGAATTAATTGGACGAAAAGTGTTTTAAAGGTCTCATATTATGCCCCTTTCTGATAAGTTTTTATATGTCTCAGAGGTCCTCAAAACATGCTTTTGAAGTTTTTTTCATAAAACACCACTCAGATCATACAGATCAGCAGGCCTCTAAATCCCTCTATTTCAGCCTCTCTAGAAACGAGCTGTTTCTGTGCCTGTAGCTTTAAATGCAAATGAGCTGTGACTAGTCGCGCCCAGTCGCGCCCCTCTCAGGAAGTGGGCGTGAGGGGCCAACCCTGATGCTGGACACGGATACGGCTGCTCTCAGACGCGCTGAAATTCAAACGTCTGATTTTGATCCAGAATGTGACACAGACAGAAGCTCCTGCAGAAGTTCAAACACTGCGGATGCAGCAGGACATTTCTGAATGGTAAGTCAACAACTTTGTGTCTCTTGGTATTTTACCGGTAGTCGATGTGTGTGTTGTTACAGCGCTAAAATGTAGCTCGGTAGCTAATGCTAACTGTAACTCGCTCCACTTCTTCGTTATTGAGGGAAATTTTTGCGAATAAGTGACATTATAATTTGTGAATATAGTTAACCGTCATGTCTCCGGTGAGACATGTTAGTACTCTGTGGACAAAAGCGCTATGTGTGTCACACAAACATATAAAACCGTTTCTGATTCTGATTTTGATGATTGCTGGCAATAAATGATCTTCTTGTTTTGTAATATTTCTAGCAGAGATGCCTGTCAAACAGCGTCCTCTATGTCCCCGTTCTTTTTTGACATAATACTGACATTGTTTTGGTATACAGAAAATTTGTCAGTCTGTCAATGTCATCATTTATTATCATTTTATCATCAGTTTTTATATTATGCATTTGAAATTTAGCAAGGTTTACTGCTCATCCATCACAGCTTGTCTAATGTCTGTCAGGTTTTGAATTTCATAAACGTAATATTTTGTTGAAATGTTTACATTTTTCTATATTTTTGGATAGGTGCTCATGTGAAAACTGCAACGATGCCTACAGAAAATGAAAATATATGCTGCAAGGAGATACCACAGGTAATATTTTTTTAGCTAAACTAATTCATTGCATACTCATCACTAATTTCTGTATGGCACACCTTAGAATACACTCTTGACGTGATGTAAAAATATTTTAAAATCAATATTTTGTGTCAAATTATTTATTTTGGAGATTCACTAAACTGGGAGTCCCTCATTAATATACAGTGAGCAGGTTAATAATGTGAAATAACCCTCTTCTGGATGAATTAAAACCCCATCATGCATCATCCTATCAGGGTTTAGACATGCTCACTGTATATTATCCCATACTTGTCTGACTAGGCTATTTCTTATGTTTACCCATTACATTTGTTAGATATCATGATCCCTACTTTTGTGTCTATATTAGGTTACAAGACGGATGCAGGAGGTTGAGGAAGATTTATCTTGTATGGTTGACCATCCTGGATTGGACCCTGTCTGCCTCAATGTGTTCTCCCTGCAGAACGCTTTCAACATTTACCGAGCTGACTATGGTCCTCTACAGCTCAGAGGAATAGAACAGTAGGTGCTTTTTTAAAATCCTAATAATTTCAATATATGAGTTTACATATAACCATATTGTAACCATTGTATTTATGAAAATAAATATTAAAGACTCTATGCAGTTTGCTTCACAATCATTCAGGGTTCATAACATTACAGTGATCACAAAAACACTGAATGAACACACCCAAAATAAACATATACCGTGCATATTTAACATGACTTCACACGGGACAATTTTTACAGATAAAGTAAAGCATTTATTGATTATCACATATATATCACAACATGTGATAACATTTTAAATGATGGACCTATCATCCATGACAGAAAAAAATAAAGGATTCACTGAATCCATATGAATAAAGTCTGAGACACACTAAAGTTCGATATTTGCAATGCCAGGCTGTTGACTGAACATCTTTTCCAATTGTTTTAGTCGTTACAGGTATCTGGCGTATCGGAGCTTTGTTAGCTGGTGCTGGGGCTTTCTTGGACGGAGAATAAGAGTCGTCATTCCTGCCTGCGTGGTGATGCGGATTCGCTCAGAGTTTCCTGACGCCCAGGGCCGCTATGTCGGATTTAGACCTCCCCTTGGTTGAAACGTGAGACGTAGCTGGCGATGACCTCCTCTTTGTCTGGACGATCAAACTGTGCACACAGGTCCTCTGGAATGGGGATCTTCAGTACCTCTTCCGTGTATGGTGCAGGGTCCAGAAAGACTTTTCCGAAGATGCGGTCCATCAAGTCAGCCACATATCCTGTCCAATATTTCAAAAAGATTTTGTTTAGGTTTTTAAATTTGTGTGCATTTTGAAGAAAATCAGAGAAGACTCCGTCTCGCTTTCTGTTGATTTATTAAATAGCCGACATTTGCCCGATGAAGGTCATCCAGACCGAAATGTCAGATATTTACTAAATCAACAGAAAGCGAAACAGTGTGTGGGAGTCTTCCTCTGACACATCTGTCATACATTCAGGTGTGCAGAGACCTTTTTTGATATGTGTGCATTTTGTTTGTTTGCATATTTATGCACTTTTTCTATTTTATTTATATGACTGATTTTGTGAGTTCCAACAATTGTTACAGTGCAATAGTACATATAACATGTACATACAATTTTTGGGTAAAAATTAAAAGAACATAATACTTACGGAATGTTGGCTCTGTCTTCACTGGTTTTGCTGTGCATGTACCCCTCATAGCCTTAGGGAAGTTCACTTTGAACAGTGGGTCTCCGCCAGATGTTGTGGCTTGTGGACGGTTACCGTTTTCATTGTAATACATTGCAGCAAGGTAGAGTCTGGAAGTACAGAACACAGAAAATCAAACATGTAAATAATGACAAAAACTGTACACATTTTCACAAGTTTTAAGTAACCACAGTTTAATGTACCTGCATAGCATTCCAAGAAATGGAAACACAACATTCTTTGGGGCAAACCGAAGGATGACACTGTGGAAAGCCTCCACAGATGAAGTCTGATGGTGGGGGCTCAGTTTTGCAACATCCTTCAGAGTCCTCTTGTTGGTCAGCACCTTCTCCAGCTTATAGAAAGCAGGAGTTGCTAAAAAGGATAAAAATGATTATTTTACAATATAAAACAGTATTAATTACTGATGACAGTATGTGTGATGAATTCATAAACCAAATTAATGGATGTGAAGGTTCTCAGTCATCCAGGTCATGGTATTTGTAGCAAGGTTTGTTGTAGGCAACTGGACTTGATGGCAGGGACCTTAACGACTCACATTCATGTGAATGAGAGTTCACGTGAATGTGAGTCGTTAAGGTCCCTGCCATCAAGGTCCATGGTGGACCTTAACGACTCACATTCACGTGAATGAGAGTTCACGTGAATGTGAGTCGTTGAGGTCCCTGCCACCATGGAGTCGACTCTCATTCACACCTCCCCCCAGGTGAAACCCAAGGTCCACACAATGGAAGGGTGGGCACTTGAGACACATGCACCTCTAGGTGTTAACGACCACACACATACCTGAACTCCCAAACCAGTCATTCAGAACTGAAGAAGATTCCTGAATGAGAGGCAAAACATCTTCAAGAACTCTATCAAGTCTAGTTGCCTACGACAAACCTTGCTACTAATTAATGGAGTGATTTGTGTGATTATCTTTACAGAATAATTCTGATCACTACTTTTAAAAAGATGAATTATGATAAGGTTTTGGACTGTATATGAGCAACACACCTGCTGTCAGCCATTTATTTTTGTCTCTTGTCTGGCGTAGTCTGTGTGTGCACTTGGGGAAAAGAGGGTCTTCATGCGTGTGGATGTCCTGTACATGGTTCAAGATGGAGGTCCATTTCGCCACTCTCTCTGGCCCAGAGGTTGATGACGCTGCAGTCCAGTAGATGTGGTTTTTGATGCTCCGCATCCACTTCTGCAACTTCTCACAGTCCTTCATCTTGCTGATCTTCTCAAGCTTTTTAGAAATTCCTACAATTCACAAGAAAGACATTTCTTTTCAGTAAAACAGTCCAAATGAAAGATAAATTGAGTGATATATGGCAGTGCAGTATTTTTAAATCAACAAGTATTAGTTTTCAGTTGTCTCATAGCATTACGCTACAACAACACCAAGCATCTATCATATGCTACTGAGACAATATATACAATCATACACTGTAGTGTGCCTATTAAATCTGTAGTAACAGCTACTATGTGTGTGGCTTGGCCACTGCTACAATGTGTTTTTTGTAAGTAAAAACTTATCACCCATGCACGCAAAGAGTTTTGATCATGTGTTCTGTGTTGGCACATGAAAATAAAGAAATATACCTTTCTCCATGTGCCAGACATCATAGTAATGGGTGACGTTGGCCTCCCTCAAGAATTTCTGGATTTGTGGATGACGGTCTGTGATGATGCAATCCAGCGTCACACCACGTGCATCCAACAATGCCAGGCTCCTCTTGAGACCCTCTTTCTCCATGTGGTAGCTCCCACCAACCTCATTGCTCTGTTCCCAACAAATATTGAGATACAGATTATTAGAAAATGTTAAATTGAAAAATATTTTCCAAAATAAAATGTAGAACACTATTACTATTTGATTTCATTCCGCTCACCTGAACCATCACCTGAACTATATATGTTCGGATTTTATGGGTGGGTCTGGATGATTCAATTCTATTAAAAAAAACATAGAGCAACATGTTATAAGTCATTATATGGTTTGAGCTCTTTTATAATTTAAGATGCACTTGAACTTTTCCAAAGTGATTCATTATATTTAGCCAGCACTCCCTAATATAAATCGAATAGACTAAATAACATAAAACCTGTCAATACAATGCTTTTCAATTCAACAATGCAGCTAGAGCACAAACTATGGAGCATGAACTCCTCCAAAAATGTCACAGTTCAATCACCACCTGTTTAAACAGTCTCAACAATAACTGAGTATAATAACCTCAGTGGACACAGACTTTTTTGCAGGACTGTTGAATACTACATTAATCTGAGCAAATACATTGTCAACTACACAACAACATCTAGAGGCACATTAGAATAACTCACGAGATGTCTGGTGATTCTGCTGCCGTGACCGAGTCTGTGGGGTCGTACGTGTCATCTAACCCACCATTGAAGAGCTGCCCTCTAAAGGATCCTCCTCCTCCTCCTCCAGGTCCAGATGAGGTCTCTTAGGCGGCCTTTTTATTGGTGTAGATGTCAGGAAGGGTAGGGGAGCTGCAAAGGGCACGGTGGAGGTACCAACACCAAAGTCCTGGCATGACACAGTTGCCTGGACACCTGTAATACAATGGCAATTGTGATATGTCATTATAAGAATAACTACAAAAACTACCACCAGCAATGGCTAATTGTTAAACTTTATCCAAAGTAATTGTATTACAATAGGCTACAAACCTTCACTCCTGAAGTGAGGCTGAAGAGTCTTCATAGACAGCTGTGTGGCTACACTGTGCTTCTTTGGTGGCTCAGTCTGGCAAGCGACATCCCTTGTTGAAAGTGGTGCAGCTGATGTGCTTGCCTATAAGCAGGAAACAGGGGTTACACTAAGTTCTTGGCAAAGGTTGCACATAGTACCAAAATTATTATTTTTTTAATAATGCATGTATTCAATAGTTCATCATCGTCACTGTTAGTTAATTCTGAGGCTCGGTTTGTACTGATATCACCGCATAACGGTCATTATTATGGACAAGTCCTTCTCCCCCTCCTGCATGCACCCACACCCCCCTCCCCACTGTCGTGTTCGTAATGTAATCTCAGGAAAGATTAAATCGAAAGCAACTGGAATTGTTTAAATGTCTTGTAATGTAATATCTTGGAAAGTCTTCGTAATGTAATGCATGACGACTGTTACTATACTGTACTACTACTCTCCAGTGCATGCACATCAGGGGGTGCGCAATGTAAACGTTAACGGCAGAAATATAACCCTTTTTCCTGATTTTTTTCACAGCGATTATGTCCTAAGCACAAATAAATACAGCCGCATACCTGCGCTAATCACAACGCCTGATTTAGCAAGTTTCTCGACTTGATTTTGTGGCTGCTCACTACACATTTCAAGCATGAGACAGTTAGCAGCTTGAGTTGCCAAGCAGAGGAGACAGGAGGAGTCCGTTATAACAGAGCAGCATGTAGTCACACAAAAAGCGACATGAAAATAGATAGCGGCATCCAATTTTCTGCTCTTTTCAGTTAATTTGCTTCATGTGAGGCTTAACAGATTATCTTGACTGTCCCTCAATATTATATAGCCACCGCGTTAGCCCACAGTAGATGCTACTCATATTAGCCGCGATGCTAACGCCATATGGAGCCGACTAAACACACAGCAAAGCAGCATAAACATGATAAAACTTACCGCTGCCACATGTGAAGTCAGGTCACAGCCAGTGGACACTGATCCAGCGTCAGTTTTAGTGTTGAAGTGACTCCGGCTTTGTACTGAGTCTGACCCTCGTTCATGAAGCAGTCCACACACACACACATCACTTTACCCAGTGTTGTGGGGACATTTCCGTCAAAAACAAAATGAATCCATTGAGTCTTCTCTGGGTGAGATGATGGCAGTAAATGAAGACATTTGTGCTTGTTGCTACAGCCAACAACAGAGCACTTGCCGTACTTTGCTCGTGCTTTCAACATCTTTATTTACCAGAGCAGCATTAGCGGCGGAAAAAATGGCGACCGGGAGGCGGACCTTCAGGTTTCCAGGGGGTGGCAGCAGAGGCAGGGCTTACTGCCCAGAGGAGGCAGCTCCTTGCCTAGAGGAGGCGGCGTCCCCGCATATGATGTCATATTTTTCGGAAAAATCCAACAGAGTGTTTTTGCCTGCATTCACTGAAAGGTGGAGCAAGCAAGAGAGGGAGAGAGTGCACTGTTCTCATATCAGGGGAGTCTGTAGGCAGGCCGGGGACACATATTTTCACTGGAAAACCTTGGAAAAGTGCATTTTGCATAATATGGGACCTTTAATGCCAGTTCATATGGATGATTTATCACTCCTGGTCAATTTCCCATTTAAAATTTCCTCAGAAAAATTCACTTATTTGGGGATAGAAGTAACAAGGCAATATACCTCTCTCTTTCAAGAAAACTTTCCTCCTCTTATAGAGAAACTGCGCTCTAAATTGTTGTTCTGGGATACACTCCCAATTTCGCTGATTGGAAGAATAAATGCGATAAAGATGGTCTTTCTCCCACAGTTATTATATTTACTTCAAAATATCCCAATCTTTCTGAAAAAACATTCTTTAAACAGTTAGACTCTTTAATTACTCCTTTTTTGTGGAGACATAAAGCCCCTAGGATACGCAAGAAATATCTCTGCAAATTGAGGCCTGTAGGAGGACTGGCGCTTCCTAATTTCTTGTTTTATTATTGGGCCTCAATTATGAAGACTTTTACTTTCTGGCTAAATACTACAATACCTCCACCTAACTGGTTATTGATGGAACAAGAGGATTGTCACCCATATTCATTAGCTGCAATCCTGTTGGCCCCAACCAAGATCAGTAGGGCATTATATAATAATAATCCTATTATTCACAACATGATATGTACCTGGAAACAAATCAAATCTAATTTTAATCTTAAATCTATATCCCCTGCTTTACCCATAGATAAAAACCCCACTTTTGCCCCTTCTGGCCTGAGTGGAGTCTTCTCTGCGTGGAGTCAGAAGGGTATTAAGTGTGTCAGAGATTTGTATATAAGAGGTGCATTTGCTTCATTTTTGCAACTGCAGCAGAAATTTGGTTTGGGGAATAATAATTTCTTTCAATATTTACAAATCAGGGACTATATACGAAAACACTTGAAGGATTTTGAGACCGAATCAAAATCGCTATTAGATGACTGTTTGAATTTGCCAGCAAACGAACCGAAGTTGATAACCCAGATTTATAACGCTATCTTATCATTGAGCTCCCCCCCTGCCCATATACATAGACGCAAGTGGGAGAAAGAATTCGGTGAACCGATTACAGATGATCTATGGGACAGGGCCCTTGAGAAGATTAATACGTGTTCATACAATACAAGACATTGTCTTATTCAATTTAAAATCATACATATGCTTCATTTCTCAAAAGAAAAAATACATAATATATATCCAGAAATATCACCTATATGTGATAAATGCAAAACTTCTGTGGCAAACCATCTTCATAGTTATGCCCTGTGCCCTAAGATTCAATCTTTTTGGATTGACATTTTCAACATAATGTCTGAGGTCATGAAGATTGTGATTAAGCCAGAACCTCTACTCATTATTCTAGGGGTATCGGAAACCTTCAAGAAGTTAACGAAAGCACAACAATGTTTTATTTCATACGGCCTCATTCTTGCAAAAAAACTGATCCTCACACTATGGAAGAGTGTAAATGCGCCAACATCTAGGATGTGGCTAGAGGGTATAACGAACACACTTCATCTGGAAAGAATAAGACACATTTTGAAAGACAGACTTCAACATTTCAATAAAACTTGGCAACCCTTAATACTGTACCTTGCAAATACAAACTCAACTCAGTAGCCCATTTTTTAACATACACTACATAGTTTTAGACATATTTTAAAGAAAGGTCTTCATGGGGGGAGGGGAAGAGAAGGGTGGGTGAGAGTAATGGGGGGCTAGGGGATGGGAAGGGTGAGGGGGAGTAGCCGGTAAGGATGGGGTTCTCCCAGTCAACCTTTCGTGTGTTTGTTGTTTGTTTGTTTTCTAGTTATTTATTATTTTTATTCCTTTTATAATTTCTTCTCTTTCTTTTTTGTAAAATACTGCTTATGTGTTTATCTCTGTATTTGATCCGCTGTGGACTCTTCAACCTGTAAAACACATAAGTAAGCATAAGAGCCTAAACTGTATTAATGTGTATATGTATATTTGTTATAATTGCTCAATAAAAAAGACATGATAAAAAAAAAAAAAATTATGCGGATTCACAGACACCAGCATTTTTGATGACCCGCGCAGTGAGTGTCAAACTGGGCCCAGGGGACCATCAGGGGTCCACAGCAACACCCCACTTTTTTCTCAGTTTTTTTTTTTTTTTTTTTTTTTTTTGGAAGATGGACTAACAAGGGAAGGAATAGATCTTTTTTGAGGCAGCCATATAGATCTGAAATAGATGGGTAAACAGTAATTAAAGGGATAGTTCACCCAAAAATGAAAATTCAGTCATTATCTGCTCACCCTCATGCTGATTGGAGATCAGGTTTAGTTTTTTTAGTCCACAAAATATAAGGAAACAGCGTTGCAGAATCCCCTAAACAATGGAAGTGAATGGTGACCAGTTTTCAAACGCAAAAAAAAAAAACAAAAACAAAAACAAACATAAAATTCCTCCATACTCCTCATCTGGCATAATCCAAGTCTCCCAAGGTCCTGACATGCCGTTTGTGCACACACACACACACACCCAGTTCAGATAGTGCGCACGTGTATGTGCACGTGCAAATAACATTTTTTTTCGTTACTTGTGGCCTATTGGGGCCAAGTTGATGACGAATGAAAACATAAAATGCCTCCATACTGTTTGTCTGGTGTAATCAAAGTCTCCTAAAGCCCCGACATGCCAAGTTGACTAAAAAAAAATGTTTTTACACCATGTTTTTATCCTGAATCTTCACTGTAGATCCTTAGTTTGGAGCCACGTGCACATGCACACTGTCTGAACTGGGTGTGTGTGTTGTGACGGTGTACAAATGGCATGTTGGGGCTTCAGGAGACTTGGATTACACCAGACAGGCAGTATGGAGGCATTTTATATTGTTTTTTTTTGTTTTTTTTTCAGTTGTTTTTTATGTTTGAAAACTGGTCACCATTTACTTACAATGATCAAGAGGTTTTCCAGTGAAATTCAAGCAGTGTATTGCAGACTAACAAAATAAATCTGACCCTCAATCAGCGGGAGGGCGAGTAGATAATGACTGACCTTTAATTTTTGGGTGAACTATCCCTTTAAGGTTCAGTAGCAGCACCCTGACTGCATTTGTCGTGAACGGAACAGAACCATAATTAGTATAATTGATAACACCTGTATTTGTCAAATGTCTGACGTGAAAAGGCTCTACTATCAGCAGAAAAAAGTATTTGTCCAACAAGCTGAATGATTTTTGAGTGTACATATTGTGAAATGAAGTAAGGCAATGAATCCGGTAAAAATAAGTAAGATATGGCCAGATAACTTTTTGATAAAGACGCTGTTTCCACTGTCTCCTGGCCAATGGTTCAGCTACAGTGTGAGGAAAATATTATCAGCTTTGATTTGTGTTGGGAAAAGGGATGAGGTACACTGCAGGATAAAGATCATGGTCATTTTTATTTAGATGAATTGTCCTGCTCTGTGGAAAAGATAATCCTGTGTATTACCTGTGGAGAGCAGCAGAAGACTCAGATGAATGATGAGGGGTGGTTGTTTTGACTGATTATAATTTATTATCTTCGAACCGAAAAATAAAAATACTCAGAGGGGATTCCTTTAAGGACCGGTGTGTAGAATTTGGTAGCGTCTAAGGGTGAGCTTGCATATTGCAAACACCTTGTCTCTCTCCATTTCCAAGTGTGTAGGAGAACCTACGGTGGCTGTGAAACTACGCAACACACAAAAGGTTATATCTAGTACCAATGTTTGGTTTGTCCATTCAATGCTGCTGTAGAAACATGACAGTCCAACATAGTGGCCTCCATGGAGGAGGTCTAAACGACTCATTATAAGCTAAAAGAAACACCACAATTCATATTTTTCAGGCGATGATACACTGAACTCTTACACTCAGGTCCTTTGAGACAAAACCCTCTCAAAGTGGGGGTCCATGGTCTAATGTGCATCTATTGTGGGGGTCCTTATTTCTGAAGTCCTGGCTGCAGCACTACTCATAGGTCAGGGTATGTTACTAATATTATGTAATAATGTTATTCACCTACAACTACCTTCAATCAAACTCTAAAATACTTCACTGTGTGATGTCACAATGATTCTGAATATTAAAGTCAAGACCTACAATCAGAGACTTTGTGACAAACTCTATCGAGTCAGACATTTTGAAATTAGATTCATACGTTTTATTTAACTGTAAAACTGACACTGACTGAAACTCTCCAGTGACTCTTTATTACACTATTACTGTCTGTCTACTAGCTGAAGGAGACTTATCAGTCCTGACCCGTGTCCCAGTTTTATACTACACACTTACTCAAAGTAGGTTTTGAGTCTGTAAAGTGGTCACAGCTTCACTGTACACTAGGACATGCTTGATTTTTTTTTTTAAGTCTCCTTTTGATGTACATGTCTGTCCCACATTGGAAGACAGACAAGAATCAGAGGAACTACTGACAGCTGCGAAACATCAAAACCAATTCAAATATTAAAATAAGTAAACTTATTATTTAATATAAATCCTTGAAAATTTTCTCTTTGTCACGTTTGATTGGCAGAGGCATTCTCAGGTTGCAATTTGATGGATGTACCTCTGCACATGCATTGCATCATCTCCCTTTACAGTAGCACAAAACTGTACATACATTTCTTGAAGTTGTAATGTGGAACTGACACATCAAACTTAACCTGAGCTGTACAATGCTAGTAAAAAACAATGAATCCTGCATTATAATAATATTATAACACTGGAAAATCTGCAGGTTTATCGAAGAAGGCAGTGTCTTCCTCTTTGCAAACCCCCAAAATCTTACTTGTTCTCTTCTTCTTTTAGTTTTATGGCGATCGGCATCCAGCCTGATGATATATTGCTGCCACCTTCTGTTCCAGAGAATCAACTCAGGTTTTACTGTAAATGTTAAGAGCTTACATAGTCATGACTCAACTTCTGGCATAAACTGCATCAACATCAAGGCTTTACTGTAGTCACTATCAACATATGCTACATTGAGGCTTTATTTTAGATCCCATAGCTTGTTAAGGTGCAAACAAATGTATATATTTAAATAAATAAAAGGCACAAATGTATGAATATGTGAAAAGGAATGCTCCAGATGGGAGAGTGCTGGGCCTTACTGTGGATGAAGAGCGTCCAGCTACTGTAATCTTACACAGCTTCATGGTCTGACCTCATGACAGAGCAGCGAGTGTGACATTCCTCACTCTTCAAACCTCACCAGAAATCCTCACCTTTAACACCCTGTAACCAGTCATGAATGCCGCTCTGTTTTGAGCAGCGTGCGGTCAAATCTTCAAATAAAAAGACTCACTCATTCACTCATTAAATGTGTAAAATAAAATCTTTTCTATTTCCAATCATTCATGGATACATTTGTAGAGATACAAGTAACAGGACATCAAACAAAGTCAAGCCAACTCTTCTAAAGAGCTCTACTTTGCCCTTTAGCAGCTAAATAAAAAAATGCCACCTTTAACAGTGGAAAACTCCAAGTGCATGCTGGCAAAACTTGTAATCGTGACTGTTTGAAATCCAGATATTCAAAATTACTCATGATAATACAGTAGCAAAATATGACATATCAAGAAAGAAAGGCTAACATCAAAAGAGTATTCTTAAGACATGATTACAGAAACAAAGTAATCAAACTGCACAACTCGATAGAGAGACTAGTAACAAACAGACCCCTCTTAAAAGTGAGTCCTTTAGAAGCTAAGGAAGAGCGAGAATGTATCGATTTGAGCGAGTGTGGGTCACGTAATCTGTGGGGGACACGGGCAGTGAGTGACAATCAGAACATCAGTCCATCAGCTCTTATTCACGGCGAGAATATGTGTGTTTGAAACCGAGCCCGTAGCTGACTCTTGGGAAACATTGGCCATGGCTTTTCATGATGCTGCCGCAGTCCAGAGCTCTGCAGAGTAACCGCCAGTCTGTGAAAAGCTCCTCATGAAGAGAAAAACGCCCGGTGCGCACTGGGACATCGTGTCCATTTACTGGAAGAGACCGTGTGACGGACTCGTGGGAGCCTGCAGACCACGACTTTGTGAGTAAGTTTAAGTATAAAAAAATATCGCTCCCACGTCTTTGAGTTCTTCTGTTCTCACCCCACGTCGCATCCATCAGGCCGACCTGTAAGAGCGGCATCAATGAGAATGTTCAAAATCTATGTATTGCTTACTCTAAAGGAAAACACTGAAACTTCATGTTCGACATTAAATGTACCTAGTTGCCGTTCACTTGCGTTGATGCTGTTCCTCCATGGTCGATTGCTGCCCTCTCTCTACTGCGATTCTCTCGTTCCTCGTCTTCCTCATCCCTCTCCTCGTTGCCACTGTGGTTCTTACAATATAGTCTAAAAAACACACACACACACACACACACACACACACACACCACAGGAGGGTTTGTAAGTAACAAAATACAGCAGTTTTTCTGCATGTGCATGTGGTTCAGTTGAGGTGTGAAGTCTCCCAAACTTGCTGAGTATTAAATACATTACAAGAGCTCCAATTAGCATCCATAAGTGTTGCATTACCACCATCTGCTGGACTGTCCCTTGCCCAATCTATTCCAGCATTGCCATCGCATGTGTGCAAAGACACAAGTTGATGAAATGTTCCTGAATATTACCGCATGTGTGAAGAGTGGAAATCACTAGTGATGCCTTTACTGTGAACTCTGCGTTTGTGTGAAAGAGTTTTTATAGTTTAAGGTGCCCTATGGAGTTTTTACGCAGTGCTTTCCCTGTTTCCCCATTTTCTTTTTTATCTCCCACAAGGATGCTCATGTATGCATGTGAAGGCAAGCACACGGGCGACACAAAAGACATTCCTGCTGCTAGCTTCACGGTATTCCACAATTCAACAGCTGGTAGTAACACCCAAAGAAACTGAGGCATTAAGAGGAAAGGGTGGGATGGAGTGAAGGACTGTCCGTTGTGTTGAAATCACTTGTATAACAAATGCATACCAAATTGATTAACTACAAATCATTCTGACAAAAGCGGTTTCTGAATGGTGTCAAATGTGATTTTTCAGGGGTTTTTGTAAACAACTTTTTATTACAATAAAATTAAAAAAAGACTTGATTTTTAAATTAAGTGAAACTCTGCAAGTTAAACATCCAGGGTCCAAAATTTACACCCACCAAAGTGCCAAATGGCAGCAAAACAAAGCAGCTTACTATTGTTTGGCACTTTCTATGCAATGTCTGTCTATGTTTTTGCTGTAAGAAACATCTGCACTGTATGTTATTAGAGATGACACATAACGGTGTTAAACCACCAAAAACAAAACGTGAAGTCCAAGAGAAAGATGAGGAGAGAAGTCATGAAGTTTGATGTTTTTGCGAGCTGTGGCGTCAGAACGACGCAGGACGAACAACGCTAAGCTAAAAACCACAGTATGCACCTCACTGCAGGGTTAGCTGTGTTTTATAGCCAGTGAAAATATTTTTGGCTGGTTTGGTCATTTCTCAGTTTACCTGCCATGTATACATAAAAACTTATCAGAATCAAGAAAGGTTTTACAATATTGGCATTCAAGGGACATTTGTGACTTTCTTGATGATCATATGTAAAACTTGACATCAAGGGACAAATGCTGCATCAATTATTGTAAATATAAAGTGAAAATCTCAATGTAAAAAGCATGTAATACAGTAACATAGTCAAATGTTGGTGACTAAATCTGGTTGTGAAGCGAAATATATATTATAGAAATAATATATACTATATTTTTTAATGTAAATGTGTTTATCTGTAGAAGTTGAGCTCACTTGTAGATGCCACGCGCCATGTTTTCAATGTACTTGGCTTTGTCCTGCAGGCCGCAGTGATAGTGGTAGGTCTTCACACATGCCTTGATTTCACACCCAATGGTAGCACCCAACTGAGTGCAGAGCGTGCATTTCTGGAAAAAAACAACAAAGCCATCGATTTTTAAGTCAGAAATAAAGCATTTTTAAACTCCTAAGCATTTTTGAAAGCTAAACTAGGGCAAATCCTCCCACCATTCTTTTCCCCCTCTTGATTTCCTGGATGACTGTTTTCACGTCAAAGTTTCCAAATTCAGCCCGTGATGTTGTGGTCAGCTGCACCGTCCCCGAAGAAAAAAGCTGCAAGAGATCAAAGATTACACACAGACGCTACGATCAATGCACATTTAAAGTGTTTATAAACAGACATTCTGACACACACACACACAACAGTCTTACCATGCACTTGTAGTGTGCAGCCACTTTTTTGGAGTTATCGGTATGAAGCATGCCCCTCGTTTCATTCTCCTCATCGCCAGCGTGACAAAAGCCACAGCGCTGACCGCCATCTCCCGGGCTGGCCCGAAGAGGTGATCTGTCCCGCTGGAACACACGGAACAACGCTCAAACACAAGAGGCCACATGCAGCAAACAGACCGTTCAAATAAATTTCACAGACTACAGTTATGAACAGACGTGTCGCCTTACATGGGAGGAGCTCTCCTCGTCTGCAGCGGCCTGTGAGGAGGTGGAGCGGGAGTCTTCTGATTGGCCGCGAGATCCGACCTTGGCTCTCCCCTTCTCAAACCTTCCTCTGCCTCTACTTTGTGGAGGCGATGAGTCTGAATCATTGGCCACACCTCCCTCTTCTTCTGTGGTGTCAGAAGTTATCATTACAACACATTTCATATTGATACATAGACGATCATCACCTTGGGAGTTTTATTTGTATCTATATATTTGTTGGAATAACAGATGTTATAAAGCATAATTTACCTTGAAGGCCATCCTGAGAAGCATCCCGGTGTTTGCGACAGTAAACACTATGATGGGGAAACAAAAGAAATACGTTTTAATCTATAGTTTAACATGAACTAGAAGAGTGCAGACCTCCACCAGGCAGCAGATGGTGAAGCACCTACTGCAATGCCACCACAACTGCCCGATGAACCCAGCAGGGATTTGCAAAGTTTGCAATAAAGAAAATATTGTTTTAGTATAGTATATGTTTTCTTATAAACAGTAGATGTATGCAAAATGTTTAATAAAGTGTTTTTGTACAGTAAAGTCTCAGTTTTCATTAAAATGCATAGAGCAGCGTAATGATACGTACCGGGTTCACATAACTGTATAAACTTAATAACGAAACAATAACGGGACAAAAGTCCCTTTTGAGCAATAAGTGTACATTTTTTTTGTATTTTATTTAGAACATGACATGCAAACAGGCAGCTTTACAACAATATTACAGATATATAAATCTACATTTTTTGCACAACTTCACAAAAGTTGAAATTCTGAATAATCTACACTTCATGCGTCAGTGCCTCCATGTCTCAGTGGAAGTTGTGGCTATTAAGAAGGTTAAAGTTTTGAAATAGAGCTGATTAGATCGCCCCCATTGACTGAATTCAATTCCAACATGTCACTACTATCATGGTCAATTCCTCACCTTTATAACAAACTAAATTTCATGAAAATCGGTTTAGAATTAACAGAGTAACAGCCAGTTGTAGTGAAGTCTGGCTGTCTCATTTGTTTACCAGTGGACCTTGAACGCTCCAATATGGAAACTGCACAGACACAGAACAGAGATGACGGCGAAACTAACAAAACAGTGATTTATTCAGCTCGTACAGTGCCTAACTTCAGTGGGTCATAACATATTGGGTATGGAATCTGCAGATGCTCTGTTTAAGGTGAGACTAAACTTTTTTTTATTAAAAACGGTGCCTGCAACAGACTAGGTAAGCCTTGTTTTTAGCCTAGCAGCTGTTTATGGTTAAGAGGAGTGAGGAGTCAGTATAAAACATAGCAGTCAATAAAATTTGTTTTTTCAAGAGTTTTCAAAAATTTCCATCACAAGAAGTCCTTGAGCATTTGGTCATAAATGTGCACCAAAAATATTAGGCTGATGGGCCCTGTGGTATACAAAATTAGCTGCAGACAAAACAAACAATAGCTCACACACTCACTCACACAAAAAAGCAACTGTTGTAGAGTGATGTGGAGAGGAGTTCAAAGTGAAAGTGACTTACAGGTAAATCCCCTGTGCGGGATTCTCTTTGATCTGGGCTTTGTCCTTCACAGCACAATAATAGTGATACGTCCTCCGGCACGTCTTCACATCACAGCCGATAGTGGCTCCCGGCCGGTGACACGAAGAACACATCTGACGGAGGAAAGAGCAGACTTATCTTGTAGAAAAACAGCCCAGTACATGCAGTTCCAGCCCGCTCAAAGTAGCTGGTAACTAGTAATGTGATTTGTCAATTAGCAATGTGAAATGTGATTTCACAACGTGAGCCTGAATAATAATTTCTCTCCAAAGATCACGAGGGCCCTGACAGACACAACTGTCTGAAAGGCCATATGCAAATATCATGAAACGATCATCCCTGTGGGGAAAATCAGACCGTTGCAGGAGAAAAACAAATTAAATTCAGCAGGGAAGACTGCACACAACAAGATTATACAAGATATTAAAGGAACAGTTGACCCTAAAATTAAAAATACACATTTTTCAATTGGCCTGTAGTGCTGTTTATCCATCTAGATTGTTTTGGTATGAATGGCCATGTTTTGGAGATATCAGCTGTAGAGAAGTCTGCCTTCTCTTGAATATTAGTAAAACCAAACAGCAAAGTCTCTTTACATGATCTGGTCACTAAAGATAATCCATGACTAGTTAACAACAGTTAGGCTAAAAACTAAACCTAGGTGTGAAAAAACTAAACTAAAAATAAAAACTAGACTTTAGAGAAAGAAAATTTAACTTAAAGGAGATTGTGTACTTAGAAAGCTCACTAAATTAAAATAAAAATAAACTGGAAATCTCTTTAGCTTTAGTCTTGACAACTTGGTCAAATTTGTCAACATAAAAAGCAGGAGGAGGCTTTGGTGTAAAGGTTTATTCAAACCGAGATCTCTACATGGCTGTGAGTCACTTACTTTCACAAAGTGTTGTTTTTGTGTTGTAATACCTATTCTGACCTAATCCTGCACCTAACAAATATTAATAATACTGAAACTAATTAAAAAACTAATTAATAACAACATCAAAATAAAAACTAATGATAAATACAAAACTATAACTCAGGTTGTGAGCAGTTTCATGAGAGACTACTACTTTTATTTCTTTATATATATGTATTTTTGATTTTGGGGTGAAATGTCCCTTTAATAGGCTGTAAAATAAAATAAAAGTTGTCTTTCTTATTTCACCAAAAAACATTATGCACATTTATTATTTGTTAGCATCTAAAAACCAATCTTCAATATGCAGACCTGCAAACTCACAGGAGGTGAAAAAGGTGACATGTTTGTAACTAATCCTGTGTGTGTGTGTGTGTGTGTGTGTGTGTGTGTGTGTGTGTGTGTGTGTGTGTGTGTGTGTGTGTGTGTGTGTGTGTGTGTGTGTCGGGCGGGTGGGGGTGTCTACATTCATGACAGCAGAAACAGCTTCTTCTTCTCTCGACTGATCAGTCATGAGTCAAATCTTCACTACGTCAGAACTTATTCAGAAAAGGTGTCATTATTTCTTTTTCGAAAAAGGCAAAAAGCACCTCAAGAGAGCATAAAAACTTATTTTTTTTGTAAAACTGAGGAAGTTTTTTTTGATGCTTTGATCTGATGCAACACCTTAAACTGTGCATAAAAGCATGTTGATGAAAGCCCAGTCAACATCTCGTAGGAATACATCCCAAACGCTCAACTGGTGGCCCTCTAACACTTCCTTTTCACTCCTCTGCTATTGATGCCACGCTGAGAAGGAAGGCAGGTACTTACCAATTTATTTCCCCTCTTGATCTCCTTTTTCACATCCTCAATGGAAAATCCTCCAATGTTTTCACTGTCTGAGTGAGATGAGACCAGGGCGGACGAGAAAAGCTGCATAGAACGGTTACAAAGAAGTATGAATTGGTTTGTGTAGTCTTTTGATACGACGATGACACAATATCTGCATTTTCATTTCCCTTGACTGCTGCTGATTCACCGTTTTCCACACTCCTTTCAGGGCAAACGGAGATTTTGTGTTTTATTAGCATCAGAGCTGATTTCACAGAGGTATAGTGTTTATCCTGCATTTACCATTTTTTATTTTGCCACATTTCTGATTGGTTTGTCAGAGGCTGTAGAGCCGCATTTTCTTAATTTGGAGATAAAGATCAGACCAGAGGAAAAAAGACAAATTGGAGCCTTCAAAATAATTTATAGAAGATAAATCACTTATTTCTGCTAGATAAGTTTATCTTAATTGTGTTTTAATAGTTTATCTAATTTTGGCTTCATGAACTTATGATGTTTTTGTATGCTTCTAATTATAATCAGATTAAACAACATAAAATCACAAAACCCAGACATTTTTGGCTTAAATGTTCACTATTCTGTATATCTGGCAAGGGTTGCAAAAAAGCATGACTTTGCCTCGGAGGATCACAGACTGGAAGGCTTGAGAACAATGTGCTCTCCTTACCATGCACTTATGGTGGGCTGCCACCTTCTGGCTGTCGGACACAAGCAGCTGGCCGCACTCCTTGTCCCGGTTGGTTCTGCAGAAGGCACATTTAGGCTGCCGTGCTGCAGCTCCTTTCCTCTGTCCTGACATGACCGACGTTTGTTTGCCAAAGTTTCTAATGAAAACAGGAAAAAACAAAGAACATAAATATGTTGACAAGGACAACAAGATAACTTTGCATTTTACAGGCTGAAATATCCTTTCAAACAGACATTATCAAACAGTTACAAAGAAACACACCGAGTGTCTGCACACATCCTCCACAATGCCATTACAGCAGCTTCCATACATGTAGATGCATTCGTCATATATGTAGCTCATGATCGCAGCTCATTCCTGATTCAAACCGGATGCCATGAGACTTTTACAAGCACACAGTAGGTGATGAGTCCTTGGTGATGTAGAATTTGAAAAAAATGAATGATGCAAATGATGGCCCAACATATTAGCAGTAAGATGACACGACAAGACTTTTCTGAGTTGTTCTATTATTGATGTGTTCAAAAACATTTGTAAACATATGACAAATATTTGTACAGATTCAGTTATTGAAGTGTGAAATGTTTTTCTGAAAATCGAGTTCTTTCACCAACTAAATGTGAGTATTGTGAAATAATGAATAAAACCCTCTGGAATGGAGCCACCAGAAACGCTTTCCCAGAAACAGCTGGAAACAAAACTTTGACTCAGCTACTACTGCAAGTGACTCCAGAGTCGAGCAACCAAAGTCACAAAGAAGAGCCCTGTGTCCTAAAAACACCAGCAGCCTCTGATGGATCACACATGGGGCCCGCACAATTTGTTGCAGGACTACAAGCTTGACACGTTTTGGTTGATTGTGCTGTGGAGAGTTTCTGACGGCCTGAATACTAAAATCCACAGAATGATAAACGTACGCTGAGATTGCTGATCGGTGTCAGTATTTTGTGAGATCCTGAGGAGGGTAATCAATAATGTTGTTTGTTTCATCATTACAATGACAGTTGCAGACAGCATTGGCTGGCAATTAACGACATCACCAGTCATCCCAGATCTAAATCAGATTAAACAGGAACAGAAAGGGAAATCAGCAGCAGGACTCTGAACCTGGAGGATCAGATCTGATGCAGCCCAGGTTACTTTACACATAGTTGGGGCTGCAATTAATTAGTATTTACAATGTTGATAATTTTTTTTTACTCTATAAAATGTCAGAAAATGTCAATCTGTGTTTCCCAAAGCTCAAGATGTTGCCCCATAAATGCTTTATTTTGTCCACACCCCAAAGATATTCGGTTTACTTTCATAAAAGAGTAAAGAAACCAGAAAATAATCACAATTAGGAAGCTGAAATAAGAAATTTTTGCTTATTTCCTTAAAAAAAACCACTCAGACTCATTAAGCAATTATCAAAATAGTTGGCGATTAATTAAAAAAACTTGACAACCAATCAATCAATCATTGCAGTTCCACTCACAGGGGCCAACTTTTAACAACAGACAAACCCTCCATGAGTGGTGTATTTTCAAATGATGCAACATGTTTCCCTTTTTACAAACAGAGCCTGCTCTTATATTCTTCCACATCCCTTCTGCCCCAACTCGCAGCCACCCTGATCTCTAAAAGAATATTATTCAGTGGAAATTTTCTATTTTAGACTGTACTGCTTCTTGTGATAAGGAGTACATTAGCAGGAGGTGGGATGGTTTAAAAAAACTGCTGCTGTTATGGAATCATTTTCAGCTGAATTTTAATTAAACATTTATAAATAAATAAACATTTACTGAAAATAATGCAAGATTGGTTGCAAACTGTGATCTTTAGTGTAAAGGAGTAGATCAGACCTCTAAATGTGTGCTGTCATTTGCAGAGATAGTGCACTGCAGGCGACACATATTTTATTAAATGAAGATTTAAAAAAAAAAAAAAAACATCTATGCAATCCTGAATTGTGAACAAACGAAAAGAAAATCACAATAGCAGTGTGCTGCGACGCCTTGATAGAGCCATTACAGCCATGATAGCAGGGCCAGGATTTCACTGCAGCGGCGGCAGCAGCAGCGTGCAAACACACAACACTGTCCATGTAAATAACACCAGATCTCCTTTATTTCAAACCCCTTTGCTCCTCACTCGCATGTCCTCTCATCACAACTACCAGGCGAGGTTTGCGACGAGGAGAAGTGGAACACACACACACAACACACACACACAAAAAAATCTCCTGCAAAGTTTTGAATTAAAGGGGGTGTGTGTCTCCTCTCTCCACTAAACTGACTATAACTGAAAACATTTCTCACTATGAACATCTCAACGCCCCGAAATCTCTCCACGGGCCTTTTTTTTTCATGAAAGGGGAAAAAAAAAATAAAGGTCGACGGTGGGAAAATGTGACACTTCGACATTATGTTTCTGCTGGAAGCCCCGAAAAAAAAAGCTGCGAATATTTCCCTTTAAATGTTGGGAAATTATCATGACAGGCGCGGGTCTTCGCAAACCGTTTCGAAGTAAAGAGCGCCATACGTGATGTTGTGTCCCCGTGAAGAGAGAGAGCAGCTCAGCTTGGACGACAGCAATACGGCCTGAAACCACAACAGGCCATGAAACACCGAGGCTAACGTCCAGCCGCTGTCAGACAGCCTCCATCTTACCTGATAATATTATCTGATCGCGCTGAGGAAGGGGCTCAAAAAGATGGAAAAGTGTTCCGGGCAGCGGCTGTGTTTCTTTCCGTCCTTCAGAGCTGATCGTGAGCTTTTCACGCTACTAGCATCAAGCTAGCTGCCGTGTCCCGGATAGCGCCGCTTCCTGTCGTGCCCCTTTTCAAAATAAAAGCGTCGTCGAACGACGTGCGCAGCGATGTTCCAAACGTGAAAAGATGCAGGAGGTCGGGATCTGTGGGAAACGAAAAGTACTTTACAAAAATACCTCGTGTTAAATTACTTTAATATCCCAAAAAGCAGGCGGACCATGCTTCGTACAGATTGAGAGTAGATGTGACTAACAATAGTGTTATGCGAGATTTTGATGATAATAAGAGTTGTTAAGGCTATAATCTATTTTTTTTTCTTCTTAAGTTTCATTATTACAGTTTATTACTGCATGTGTGCAATTATCCTGCACAGTTATCCATATATGTGTATAAGTGAAAAGTGTACATGTTTTGTGTAAAAAATTTTTTCTTCATATTTTATACTTTTAATCTTTCATGTTTTATTCTATTTACCACTCACTCTTTTATCCACCTGTACTTTCAATCCTTGGGCTGCCGAAACAAGTGAATTTCCTAGTATGGGATCAATTAGCAGATCTTATATTATATTATGATTCTGGCCATTTCTATTTTTATACCCATTTTCACTGTTATGTTATACCTTTACTGCTATCTTTGTTAAAGGGCTGCACATTTATTCGAAATATTATAAAAAATTGCAATATGGCCAAGTGTAAAATTAAAATAACTGAAGCTGCGATAATAAATAATAATAAAATAAAGGAATAATAATAACAGAAAAATGTGCATAAAAACGAAGTAAAAGGTGAAGCAATGTACTGCTGCAGATGTGCTACAATCTCCAAATCTTACTCTTAAAACATATTTATTTGGGGAAAATGAAAATTGTGATTCAAAAATGATAATTTCCACTAATCGTTAGTCACATCGCATGGTAAGAATATCATATCATGGATATACTGGGCTGGAAAGAAAAAATTTAAAAACTGAAAATGCCTTGTGTACTATTAATCTATTTGTGTACAACATATTGCTGCCTATTCTTCCATAAAGTGTTGTTAAAAAAATTTTGTTGCAGCTAATTTCAGGTCTATTTGTCACAAAAACTGAGAAATATCTTCTTAAGTCTGGCCATGGACTTGATAAGTGACAGCATAAAAAGGAACAATACAGTACTAAGCTGTAAAAAATATATAATTTTTATTGTGATATTTTGTATATTGAGTAAATAGCAGTGGAGCTTAGATTGATCCTTGTGGAGCACCTTTATTAACAATTTTAGACTTGAGTTGAAGCCATTGGCAACAAAAGTTTGAACTCTGCCAGAGAGATACGATCTGAACCAGCTTGAAGAGTCAAATAAATTAAAAAAAAAAAAAAGATCACTAGTTTCAAAAGCCCTGGACAGATGTACCAAGAGTGCAGCAAAATGTCTATTTTTATCATGTGAGTCAACAGAAACATCCAGAGTGTCAGTGACAGCAGTTTTTGTACTGTGACTGGGTCTAAAGCTTGACTGCCAGGTGAAAGTCTTTATTATCCTCCAGAGAAGCTTGTTGTTGTGAGCTGACCAAGATTTTATACAGGCAGGACAGGACAGCTGTCACCGTATGGATCTACCTGAGTCCATGGTCACTAAACACCACAGACCACCACATGTGACACAGTTTCAGTTAAACTCAGTCAAATGTGCACAAACGAAATTCTGCTTCTCTGCATTTTTTCAACATCTGGATCAGTTTATTTGTATGCCAGCATCAACTGTTGCTGGGAGTATGAAGAATGATCTAAAATGATATGGATCCATCATATGGGAGCCATATGAACCAAAAATGTTCAACAGGCATATACTATTTAGCATGTTATGTAAGTATTGACTTTTTCTTTAGATCAGAGGGCTAAAGCATGATGGGATGATGATTCATTGTGTTTGTAAGTACAGCATCATAGGAACGCCGTAAAATATATAAATCCAAAAGCTGGATGATTAACACACAGATTAAACTTCCACTGCATGTCTATTTTGGTATCAATGTATATTGAATTTCATTTGATTTCTTGGGGAAAGTGTTTTATTTAAGCTAAAGTATGTTTGAAGAGTCAGAACTGCTGTTTGTTTTTGTTGCCATAGTGATGTCAGCTCAGTTTGGTTCGGTCAGAATTTTGGAATATCAAATCATTGATCTTTGCTTTGTGGTTGGCATTATTTTCAAACCCTTCTGTGCATTCTGTGTATAGTCAGTCCTTATTTCTTAATTCAGGTTTATTACATACACATGTTTTGCTCTATTTGCATTTTTAATGCATAGTTATTTCTAACCATTAAAAATACTGGTTAAAGTTCATGGTTTCATCACCATGATATCATTTGGGACAATGAAGTAAAATATATTGCCTCCATTATTTGAATGTGAGGGATAATTGCAAAAAAATTGACAAAATGATCAAACCTTCTGTTGTCTTTCATTCAGCAAACACAACATATAACAACAGTACTGCACCACTACTTATATTTTAAGTCATCAGTTGTTCATTTGGCATTCGCATTGCAGCAAATACCCTCAACGATGTATAATTTCTATCTTCTATTTATTAAATTGAATTAATGTTTCCATTTATAATTATTTAATTATTTAATCAAATCCAGTTTAATAATGTATGATAATATTTAATTCCACTGAATAATATTAGTTTAATATTTATTTATATATTTTTTATATGATTAAAACTTGTCTGTAACTATTGTCATTGTAAAAAAATGTTAGTCATAATTATAAAGGACGACATAATATAAATACATAATAATCAACATACTATTACATGATAATCTTCAAATAGCATATTAGTCTCTTTAGGAATGACACAAATCATATTTATTAACATTTCAATAGAATATCTTTTGTAATTTTGTTTCATTCAGTATTTTATTTCAGTCATGTCAAATTTTAAGAAGTTTCTCTCATCTTGGCTTAAACAACTTTTCACTAAACCTGCTTTCTTGAACACACCTCAGGCCCACCCAGGTTGTTTCCTCAACCCAAAGCTCTCCACACAGCTGTGATGCCTCCGACAGTTCGTCTTCCTCCATCTTCAGGGCATCAGGTAACTCCAGCTTGGCTGAAAACTCGTGCTGCTTTGCTTAACTATTCAGCTGTCTTTTTGCAGAATGTACAGTCAGGTCCACTCTGTCTGTACACAGCCAATTAAAAAAAAAAAGTGGTTCATAAAGCCGACGGACTTATGAATGGTCATAGTAAATTAAAAAACTTATTTATACAAAGAAGTCTTGCTGCTGTTTAAGTATAAAAACTGCTTTTTCAGAGATTACACTGAGCAGCCTGACTGAGAAAAACGTAGCCTACCCACAGCTGCAACATTTGTGATTAGTGCGATTTAGGTTTACAAATATTGATACTGTAGATCAGTTAACTGCTGTTGTCATGAAGCACAGTGAAAACAACCGAGAATGCCAAGTTTTGTCGTCAGGGGGGGAAGTTTGGGGGACGTACAAAAGGTGTTTGTTTCCTGTCCTGACAGTGGAGGTGCCCTGAGAGTAGGTCCTGCTGACTTTTACCAAATTATTACATCATTGTAACTGCTTTGTATCATTGGCTGTGTCCACTGTGTCTGTCTTGTTAATGCATTTATTTTTGGTTAACCTTTCTCACAAATAAAGAAATTTAACAAACTCACGTGTCATTGTCGTCATGATGCAATTCTTTCAGTGAAGAAGAAGTTAGATATATCAGGTTGTTGCTGCTCGTTACAGTGCTGCCATTTTTGTTACGTGAATACTCACCTGTGTCGAGTAAATCAGAGTATATCAGGTAAGAAGGCAAACAAAACACTGAGAGAAGCAAAACAAAAACTGAGACATTACAAAACATATTCTGTTGAGATATAAGCAACGTAAGTTGTGTGATTTGATGTATCATTGATGTGATCATTTTAAATTAAAATAAGTATAAACGATACAGATGTTTTGATATAAAACATGAAGCGACATCTGAAGCTCCCGTGTGAGCCCGAATACTTTGATTATCATCTTTTTGACTGTTACTGAAGAAAGGGGGTGCGAGGTGAGGCGAGGTGAGGCGGGGCAAGGAGCCGGCCGGCGACTGTTGAGCGCCCAACCTCTCTGTGGCAGTCTCAGCTCAGCCAGCGCCTCCTTATATTTTTCAAGTGGTATCCAAAAAGGTCAAAGGTCAGCTTCACTGCGACATAATCAGCTCTGTTTCACCTCTAGTGAATGGGGCTAGGATTTTTTTTTTGCTGATCACAGTGGGGGTCCCTCCTTGCTGCTGCTTTGTTCTTTTTTTGAATTTTCATTGATTTTTTTTTTTTTTTCACAAGCAACACAATAACTAACACCTCAGCAGGTGGTGCCAGCCTAGGTGGGGGCCTCCAACCTTGGTGGGGGCTGCCTACCTGGAGGGGTAGAACTGGTGCTGGTTCTCCAAACTGGAAGCCTGCCAACAGCCGTCCACTGAAGTAGTAATACACTGACAATGGATAAGTACCTCATACAACCCCACTTCAGAAAACCTGAGCTGCACCTTTCAAGGGACTGTTCACCCCAGTATGAAAAATACATATTTTTCCTCAGGCCTTTAGTGCTATTCAACCATCTAAATAGTTTTGGTGTGAGTTTTGGAGATAACAGCAGTAGAGATAATATAATGTCATCAGCTGTGGTGCTCAAGGCACAAAAAAAGTACATTTGAAATATGTTTTTTCTCCCTCTTGTGTCATGCTTACTCACACTGATTTTGGTCACCTCAGTGCATAAATAATGAGCACACACAGAGAAATTAAAATTCAGTTTAATTAGTCAAGAAAAAAAAACCAGCTTGAGATCAAAATCTAAAGTAGGTTTGAAGTGTCACTCGGTTCAGAGTCAAGAGGCGAAGAGCAGAGATGAAGGAGAAACAGTTGATCCTCCTCAGTTGTTGAACTGAGCCGAAACAGCATCTGAAAACATGTTTCAGTTTGTTTTGGGGCCATGGGAATATGGCAAAATTCAGAATTTGATTAAATTCATGTAAACAGCATGTTCTGTTAGGATATTCTAAAATGGGTCTTATTCTGAATGGATCATGATTAAGACATGTAAGATATGCTGGTATTATTCAGATCCAGAATATATGTCTCAGTTGGGGTTTTTACAGCAGTTTGTGACACACAGCTGTATGACTCATAAACAGACACTTACTCATTCAGAGAACATTCAGCATTGATTTGAACTGTGATTGATGTGAAACAGCCAAACTAAAACACTTTAAAATGTTTTTTTTAAATATTTTTAAAAATATATTTAAGTATTTAAAAGTTCAATGAAGAAGTGTCTTCGTTTTGCAGTATGTAATTATTAGTTAGTTAGTTATTAATTTATTGTATTAAAATAAATACAGTAATGCCTTTTACAGTAGTTTAATTAGTGTTTTGATTAAAAAAAATACAGCATGCTGATTATGACTGTATTTGATTATTACTGTAATAATAGTTACAATACTATGGTGCTGTGATTAGATTTACAGTAGTCATGCTCTGAAATGTGTTTACAGCAATTTACCAGCTAATTACTGCCAGTAAGTTACTGTAAATTTTACAGCGTTCTTGTCACAGTGTTCTGTCTGTCCGTCCATCCTTTGCCAAGACAATCCATGCACCTGCACCTGACAGGTGTGACATGTCATGATTATTGCCGAGGTTTGCCTCTGACTTGTCTTAATAAAAGGCCACTCAAAAAATGTGCAGTTTTATCATAAAAAATACATTTATTAGGCACTAAACTATGACTATTTCACAAAGGGATACACATACATTTTTCCCTAGGGGGACAAAGTCATGACCCACTATACAGTGCCTGTAAGTTAGTAATGGTTGCCGTCATTGACTGGGGAGGGTGATTTATTAGTATTAGCCAATCAGAGGCAGAGTAAGGCAGGTCATGACTTTGCTCTCCTGGAAAAGAAAATTGGTATCTAAGCCCTGTGTATAATACTCGTAATTCAGTGCCCAATAAATCTATTTTTGTAAGATAAAATTGCACATTTAAGAGTGTCATGTTGTGACCAGTCCAAGGCACACCTGTATAATAATCCTAGTGTTTAAAGGGATAGTTCACCCAAAAATGAGAATTTGTTCATTATCTACTCACCCTCATGCCGACTGAAGGTCAGGTTTATTTTGTCAGTCCACAAAACACTGCTGGAGTTTCACAGGAAACAGTGTTGCAGAACTTTCCCTTTAATCACAATCTCTATATGCCACACCCGGCTGTCAAGGTGGATGGATTATTATTATTATTGACAAAGGAAATGTGCTCACTAGCATAGATTTTTAACAAATTTGTGAATAAAAGTTGAGAGAAATTGCATAGAAGCGGTCTCACATCCTTCAACTCATGAAAAATGGTAAACTAGAGCGTTGCTTTTATTTTTTTTATATATTTTTTGAGCTTGTTTAAAAAGTGCTGGATTGATCCTGAAGATTTTATTATGACAATGACTATTAATATAACTAATACTAATAGGTAAAGATATTCTCCAGTGCTTTCTAAATATTGCTATTTCATTCTATGATTGTTTATAAAAGTTAAATTCTATACAGGAGTTCTCTCAAACTGTAAAGTATCGCCAAAAAACAGTTTCTCTGCCTTATCTATTCTTTAGAATTTAGATGCACTTGATTATAGTTACAGGGCAGCCCGGCAGAGGGGGGTTTAACAGCGTACTGCTTAATCTACCCTCCCACATGAAACGCGTGAACGCTCAAACGCGCGCACCCGCAGCGGAGAGGGCGGTTTCCCGCGTGTTCGCTTTCTTTAACGCGATTGGCTAAAACCGGTGGCAGTCATTTTTTTTGTGAAGCAAAACATACCCGCCCAGCGTCCCCGGGATGAGGAGCGGACGGGAGTTTCAACAGAACAGAACAGGGAAATGAAGTTGTCGGACGGGCCGGCCCAGCCACTCTCTCTTCACAGCTAGGCGGCTAGCAAGTTAGGTGACAGGCGGTCACGAGTGGGGAGATTTACATGAAATATCACGGCGATGAAGGTCGTCCGTCCGAGCGACTTGTAGCTGCGTTGACCACACGTTAGACGGCTGCAGACGCGGATCTCAGATAACGTTACAGACGGTTCAAAGTAGCGTTACAGTGGGAAAAAAAAGAAAGCTAGCCTGCCTGCTAGCTAACCTTTAGCCTCCTTCAGCTTCAGAGTCACTCGGTGAGTCTTGACAGCCTGAACTGAACATTTCAGCAGCGTGTTAGCTTTGTGTGTGTGTGTGTGTGTGTGTGTGTGTTGTGTGTGTGTGTGTGTGTTTTTAAACGGCACTGACGCCAGTTTGCTTGTTTCTTGCTAACTTACATGCTAACTAGGTCACAAGCTAGCTCAAGTTTGCAGATGAATGTTGCTGCAGCGTTGCCCGTTTTTAACCTCTTATCGTCCGTCACATCCAGAAAGTTTTGCGTTTTATTCGGCTTGGCTACTGTTAGCTCGGGTAAACTAGTAAAACCCGAAGCAGAAAAACCCGACTTAATGAAACGTTAGCAGCGTTAGCTAAGCTGTTCGTGCTGTTATGGCCTTTAAAGCTGTAACTCGATAGTCTGCTTTGGGGTGTCAACAGTTAAACTAACTCTGCTTCAGGTGAGAGCTTTTCAGCCATTTCCCGATGCAGTGTGTCACAGGAAGTTGCTTTAATTGCGTGTCATAGTTGTTTGAACCTGTTTTGTTTCCTCAGAGAGTTTTTGGGCTCGGATCGCTGGTCTTCAGCCATGCCTTTTCCCTTTGGAAAGTCTCAGAAGAGTCCAGCTGAAATAGTGAGGAGTTTGAAGGACAATGTGGCATACATGGAGAAGCTCGATGCTGGAGACAGCAAAAAGTGTGAAAAGGTCAGCACTGTTTTTTTTTGTTTTCTTCAGACTGTCCTATATTTGGCAATTGTAAAGTTGCATTCTCTAAAACACCTTTTACTTAGACAGCTTTTTCTGTGAAAGGAACAAAGTCTTGGAAATAGCTACCCGATCACTTGAAATCTGCAGCAAAACATCATTTTTAAAGCTACTGCTAGGTTTTTTTTTTTTTAACTGGTTATGAAACAGTATCAATTTAATGCTGAAGCCCTTACATGACCTACATAGCAAATGAGAGCATTCATGAGAAGATTGGCTATTCCTGTATGATTATTCTTAATGGCTGCAAGTGGGTCAGATTCTCTGAAATCAGATGAAATTAAGTAGCATGTTATCCAGTTAAAATGAAGCAGGAGAGATTTTTATTTGGATAATTTTATTTTTGATGTAATATTTTGTCATTCAAGTCGTGGATACACGTCCGCTTTTGTCTGCAAGGCCTCCAAAATCAACAAAATATGCACGTTACTTATAGTTGCTTTAAGAGAGCCCCAAAATCATGGTTAATTCAGGAACAAACATGTACTCATGTCTTTAAATGTATGCGTTATTGTCTTTGCAATGCTGAACTCAGTTTTAAAACAATTTTATGATATTTTACTGTATTCAGTTTACTATCTTTTAACTGTTCCAATCTTGTATTTTCATAAAAGCCCCTCTAGCGATGGGTGTTGCAAATTAGCATTGATTATAAACACTATGATACTTGCATCAGATAGCTGTTTCCAGCTCGTCTATGTACACTGTTCCTACTGATGGTCTTAGTCACTAACTGTTTATCCGCAATTAAGGTTGCAGAGGAGGCGTCCAAAAATCTGGCTTCACTGAAGGAGATACTTAGTGGAACAGGTGACAAGGAGCCTCAAACCGAAGCAGTGGCTCAGCTTGCACAGGAGCTGTACAACACCAACCTCCTCATTTCTCTCATTGCAAACCTGCAGAGGATTGATTTTGAGGTGGGGGAAATGTCCTCATATCTGCAATTACTTTGTGTGTGTAAAAAGTATTGATCACTTAGTGTGTAGACAGCATATTGTCAGTGGGAGTGTGTATGCCTCATGAGAACATCTATGCCCAAAGCAAAATGTCTCTGCATATCATCAGCATCCAGTCAGCCACTCATCTGTCTGAGTGCTTTTTTTTTTTTTTTTTGTGCAGGGGAAGAAGGATGTGGTTCATTTGTTCAGCAATATTGTGAGACGTCAGATTGGCACCCGTACACCCACGGTAGAATACATCTCCACACACCCAGAGATCCTCTTCATGCTTCTGAAAGGGTAAGTTCATCTTTTCAGTATTTGATGCATGTTTGATGTGAGTGCTTTGTAAGTACGGCTATATTAAAGGAAATTCCATCCTTGGATGCTCTTAAACTGCAACCAAAGTATTTTGTACCTACTTTTTTACTCACTCCACTTAACATGCCTTGTGATTTTCTACATTACCCAGTATGTGTTTCAACAACTCCCAGTGGAACGAGCGTGAACTTGTTGCATACACCTGTGGGTTACACGTGTAGATGAAGAGAGCGATAGTAGGGCTGATTTTACAGGTCTAAAAAACTGAGTCATCCTGCCTACTCAGAGCAACATGTCTTACGGCTGCACTGCATTATGGTCAATTGAGGCCGTTATTAGTTGATGAAATACTATCTTTGCCTACTGCCACTTCTGGAATGGATTTCTGCTGCTATGTTTTTGAACTTTGTTCTAAAATGTCATGTCTGTAAAGAGGAACATTCAATTTTATTGTCAAAGATGTATATCAAAATCTGACATTTAACATAGATGGGTTAGAACATTCTTCTGCTAATAAATTCCGTTGTATGTGCATGGTGAATCATCTACATTAAGGCCTAGAAATGTAATGTTTGTCAGTACAAATACAAACGTAATGGCAGATCAACAGTATTAAGGGTTTAGGGTGGATGTTCCTGTAAGCGACTTTAATTATCACCTGTTTTTGTTTGTATTACATGTACAGTGTCTGTTTTATAAGCGACTATAAATGACTTAACCTGGACCTGACATGTATTAACCTGTACAGATATGAGAGTGCAGAAGTGGCTCTGAACTGTGGAATGATGCTTAGAGAGTGCCTGCGTCATGAGCCTCTGGCACGGACGGTGCTCTTCTCCGAAGACTTCTACTGCTTCTTCCGTTACGTGGAGCTCTCAACCTTTGACATCGCCTCAGACGCTTTCGCCTCATTCAAGGTACACGGCCATATTTTCCTCTCTGCTTACAGCAATCTTCATACTAACAGTTCTTATCTAATGTCTTGGTCCTTTCTGTTCCTTCTCAGGATCTTCTCACAAGACACAAGATTATGTGTGCAGATTTCCTGGAGAACAATTAGACAGGGTGAGCTTTCTATTGTCGAATTTGATCCTTAACTTGAACAATGCTCATGCTGAGCCTAATGTACTTTAAAATGTCTATCAGGTGTTTACAGAATACGAGAAGCTCCTGCATTCAGAAAACTACGTCACCAAACGACAGTCTTTAAAGGTAAAAGCTCCAGTGCTTTGTCAAATCAAAATCACTGTTAAACTTTCATTTGAGCTACAGATTCACGTGTAACTAACATGCTCACTTAATTTATTTGGTTGTGCATTGAATTTACCTGTCCACCTTAATTATATTTCAGCTCCTTGGGGAACTTCTCCTGGATAGACACAACTTCACCGTCATGACCAAATACATCAGCCGGGCAGAGAACTTGAAGCTGATGATGAACATGCTGAGAGACAACAGCCGAAACATCCAGTTTGAAGCGTTCCATGTCTTCAAGGTGTGCACATAAAACATGTTTTCATCAGTGCAACAATTTACTGTTTAATAATTCAGCTTGTACTGTGAAATGCTACATATCTTTTGGGGAGAAATTTGCAAAATTCTGCTCATATTAGTTGTTCAAATATTGTAAGCGGTGTTTTTAAGAGCAGGGAAAGGACAATAATTTTCTTACACAGAGACCCCCATTGGCCACCAAACCTCTACATGATAAACTTGTGCAAAAACATTGCTGAAAAGTCGACTTACAGCTGTGTGATTTTTACCAGGCCACAACCATTCTGAACAATGCTTGTGATTCCACCTGTGGGCAGGAAGTCACACAGAAAAATCATAGAGAATCCAGTCAGTTTCCAAAATGAAAGACCCCTTGCAGACTTGTGATCATAAAAACTAGCCTACATAAAAAGCAAGGAAAGAGGACCAAATCAACAAAATCTGAGCAAGTAAACGTAATCAGGCGGGCAAAATGCTCTGCTGCTGAAACACTTCTGGTGGGACCTGCAGCTATGTGAAGGACGGATCAAAACCGTGGTGCAGATGTGCCGTGCTCAGTGGAATCAACAGGTTACATGACTTAACACAGCCCTTCTTAATTGTCCGGTGACGTGTGAAGTAGTATTTCCTAATCACATTGTGTCTGTTGAAAAATGAGCGTTACTTCTCAGCTGGTTGAGGAAACACTACTTCCTTAGTTGTGTCATATTCTAGCCACTTAATCTCCTGCTTCCATAAAATCCTAAATTTCCATTGCAGTTTCATTTTTTCACAATCCGCCGTTTGTGTTTCTGGCTCTTCTGCGAGGATCGTGTTTGCAGTTTGAGTCTGCTTAGTAAACTCACACTTAAGTGGTCCCGACATATCGAAGGCTAGCCGGCAACGAGCGCTGTTTGCTGTTGTGAATGTGAATGAAGGGATGCTTGTGCTACTGTAACTTGTTGCTTACGGCTCGCAGTGTGGGGATAAAACTTGGTGGTCACAGGCGGCCACCTACATGGAATATTTGGTGGCCACAGGTAGGGCTGCAGCTAACAATTCTTTTTAATAGGTGACTAATCTATTGATTATTTTCTTGATTAATAGCTGTTTGTTTTAAAATGTCAATCAGTGTTTCCTAAAGCCCAAGATGACGTCCTTGTTTTACTCACAACCCAAAGATATTCAGTTTTACTGTCACAGAGGAGTAAAGAAAACTAAAAATATTCCTATTTAAGAGCTGAAATCAGAATTTTGACTTTTTTCTTAAGAAATTATCTAAACCAATTATCAAAACAGTTGGTGATTAGTTTAATAATAGTTTATAATCTATTAATGGGTTATCGATGCATCTCTAGCCACAGGCATTCAGACATGGTTAATATATAACCCTGAAGAGACCTTTGGACTGATATAATTATCAAATTTTTAAGTTCACTTAATCTCTCTTTCCCTCTGAATAGGTATTTGTTGCAAACCCCAACAAGACCCAGCCCGTGCTGGACATCCTGCTGAAGAACCAGACCAAACTCGTGGAGTTCCTGAGCCACTTCCAGACCGACAGATCCGAGGACGAGCAGTTCTGCGATGAGAAGAACTACCTGATAAAGCAGATCCGGGACCTGAAGAGGCCCACGGCGCCGGAGGAAGCTTGAGGCGGCAGGGACGACTGCTCCGTCAGGTGGTAGATGTGTGAGGTGGCGGCTGGAGCAGCAGGGCGCTAAGAGAGAGTCTAAAAGACATGCTTCATTAAGATTTAATATTAACTACAAAATATAGGAAAAGGTAAACTTCCTTCACTTTCTGTTTTTTTTGTTTTTGTTTTTTTTTTTAGTATGGATGTGGAGGTGATTTCCATCCAGCAACCTGAGTGGGCCAAGAACTGTTATTTAAACCATAGTGCTTCTTCTTCTTTAGTGATAATGAAATGCATTCAGTCTGTTCTCGTAATGTTGGACCTCTAAACTGTTACCCTTCCACATACTTTGTTGCTGACCTTAGAATGACAGAAACTTCACCCCGTTCACAGCCAACAGGAGCTCAGAGGTGTTTCTGAAAGTCTGTCTCAGAAACGTGTCTATATTTTAGAGATTGAAAGGCTGAGGAGAAGTAAATATATTATTTTTCTAATGTATCTTTGTGTTAAACAGTTTAAAAACACACAGTAGCCCTTCTTTCCGAACATTGTTTAGTCTAACTAATTGCATAGCTCTGAATTTTGCCTTATTGTAAGCTGTTGTGTTGTACAGGGACTTAAATGATCTATAGAAACACGCCTTTGGCAGATTGACGTGCCAGGTCAGCACACGATAGTAATTTTTGGCAATTTAACGTGTAGTTATTAGGCCTTTGGTTGCATGTGTGGGGTTACAGAGGTCAGAAATGATCCTGCAGTGCTGTACTTGCCAATGCATTAGCTGGCACCGGAAGAGGAAAATCAAAACCGTAGAGGAATCAATTAATTGTGCTGTGATTTTTGAGGCTGCGCTCAGCGAGGCTTACATGACTGAAATAGAAACAAGGCATCAGATAATGCTGCAGGGTACCAGCCATCCATTCACCGCTAACATGGACAGCCAGGATATACCGATTGATCTCACTAGGAGCACTCCATTTCATCCTCGCATGCTGAGCACAGATGATTCATTTTAAAACACTGATTTAACCAATAAATTAATTCATGAGGTTTTAAACTACTTGATGTTTGCCATCTCAGGCATTTCTTCTTTACGGCATAAGCACTGCATAACACACAAAATAATACTGCAGTTTACACGGAGGTGTTGCGCATAAAGATGCATCATAAGTATGTTACACTGTAAATCGATTATATTTGTACAAGAGCATGACGTATGATTTAAAATTAGACTTTATGCTAACTTTCTTTGACAGAGTTTCTTCATTTCATGTTCATTTGCCACATTTTGAACATCTGATACTCTGGAAATTTGAATCGGAAATTTGAGAATTTGGCTGTTTTATTTGACTGGAATATTAACTGGGTCACATTAAAGGGATAATCCGGAGTTTTTGGGGTGGGGATTGTATGAGGTACTTGTGGATAGTCAGTGTATTACCTACCTACAGTAAATCGCAGTCCAGTTTGGGGAATCAGCAGGAGTCCCATTGTAGGAAGCTAAGCAATGAACTGCTGTGCACAGAGTCAGCAACAAAACCCTTCTAAAAAGATTGATATCAGTTTAAGTGCCGTCAGACTTTCTTTTCTGATGGGAAACCGCTGCTCTGTAGGCCAGATATCGATCTCTCCAAACCAACCAAACCCAGTGGGTGAAACCAGTAATTTTAC
Source organism: Lutjanus argentimaculatus (assembly GCA_034769285.1). Taxonomy (NCBI): domain Eukaryota; kingdom Metazoa; phylum Chordata; class Actinopteri; order Lutjaniformes; family Lutjanidae; genus Lutjanus; species Lutjanus argentimaculatus. Next base: position 27,904,942 of record JAWZSL010000006.1, read on the forward strand.
CTCACAGAACACGGGAGATGCCGTTCTATCGCTGCCTCAATCTGTTAGTTTGTTTGTGTTATTGTGTAATTTTGGTGAATCAGAGCCATCCTTTTAAAACACACAAACAAACTCGGGAGATCAAGGCAGCGGTGGACCGGCAATTCCCTCTGGTTGTTTTTCGAGAGAGCGATATTTGGCTTCTATAACAGCAGTTTCCCATCAGAAACGGCTATCTGGAGACAAAGTAAAGCTGAAAAAACACTCTAAATATAGTGTACACTCGAACTGACATTTCTTTTTTTAAGCATCTATAATACATTTCGCTGCTGACTCTGTCCACAGCTGTGCATTGCTTAGCTTCAGTGCTGGCGCTCCTCTCTGCTTCTCCAAACTGGGGTCGTGTTGACCACCATCTACTGCAGGTAATACTCCGACTGTTGGGGCTGGGTACCAGTTCTCTTAAAAAGATACTGATACCAGTGGAGGACTTCATTCCATACCTTTTTTAGTTGTTTTTTTTTTTTTTTCTTTTTAATGAAGAACGCTTGTGGTGTTTAACTTTGAGCAAAACCATGTACAAAGTTTTTCTTTTTTCGAGATCTGGGTACCAAAAAGATTGAATGCAGGTATCGTTTGATTTCAGAAGTTTTGATACTGCTCGGTTCTGGGCTATTTCAGTAAATCAAAAGATGCACCCCCACTTCGAATAATCTGAACTGTCCCTTTAATCGCATGTGAACGATAACACTCATCCACACAGTGAGTTAAATGCCTGAAATTTGTTTAAGGTTCTTTCCTGATATGGTTCTAATAATAAATTTGAATAGAACACAGTGTAACCTGCCCGTGATGCATCAGAAAGCACAACCTATCAGATAATGACCACATGCACTGTTAAAACAAGATTGAGTTTGTTTTGGATGATGAGCACTGAATTTCTTGAGTTCCTCACGTGCATCACTGATTAGTTTTATTTCTTTAAAAGACTTCTGTTGAAATACTTGCCTTACTTCTGCCATTGTCACTGAAATGGCATATTAGGGACTTTGAGAAATATGTTGTCTGTTCGCACAGTCTTCTAGTATATACCTCATGGGATTTGAGTTTGCAAATGCTGTGTTCTCTTTCCTTTTCCTTCCTTGACAAGATATTTTATTTGACAGTTTAAAAATACACGACAGTGGTTTGTATGCATGCCGAAACTTGGTGTATATGTTCAAACTTGAACAGGGACTGCGACCTGGTTTTCACAGTGGAAAACTAGATTTTTAAAGTGAAATATTTCATTGGCCGGTGCCACACAAACGTTAATTCATAATGAATTGCAGTGTGGCACCTTGTAATGAACGTTGCCTTATTTAAAGACATTTAATGGATTGTAATGATTATGTAAAAATTACAGACCTCTTAATTTGTTTTTAAACCAAAGTCAACTTGAAAAAAGGGTTAAAAAAAAATGTACATTTCAAGTCCCAAATGCATTGCTAGTTCATTTCAACTGCATTATGTGATCCTGTGAGAGTAAATATATTTTAATAGATCAATACACTCAGTAGCTTTTCAGTTGTGGTTAATTGGCCTTTTTTTTTTTTTTAATCATGATTTGGTTCTCAAGGTGAACATGAGGCCTTTACGTATCCACAGAATAATTTTGGAAGCCTGCTGTGAATGTGGTACATTAAATAGACTGAGGTCCTGCACACAGTGCACCGTCATGTACTCAGCTTATGAAAGAAAGTTTGTCTCAGAGTGTGTTTGAGTTTCCTGATGGTGATCAACTTTTCAACTGTGATTATTTATTGTGAAACACCGTTTTCTAAAACTACATCAGTGCATCGGAGTTGACCCACATAGACAGAAGCACTGAGCACAAACAAACGTACAACAAACTGAAGTTATGTAACAGTCTGTCCTCTGTAATAATATCCAAGATTATAGGACTGTTGTGTAATAAAATGACACGCATTTCTAAAGTAAATAATCCAAAGTATTCTTTAATCTTGTGTCTAAATGTGCAAACAAACTTTGTTGAAATCTGAGTCCAGTCCTGACGTGCACTGTGAGAAGGACATGCTGTACACAGTCGTCCCATCGGGGGGCGCTGTTGGCAACAATTGGCACCTTGTATTAGTTGTACAAACAAAGCATTTCATGTTCCTGTGACCCTACCTCTAATTATGACTATATGAATCACTGGCAATATTCTGTAGGCATCAACACAAATTCCTTAAGATCAATATTATATATTTCATGATTTAGAGTTTTCTGTTTAAATATTTGTTGTGCTTTACTTTTTCTTTTTTTACTCTGTTGCCTTTCTCTTTATTTTTTTTTTCCCCTTTTCTCTTTCCACACTCTGGATATTTTCTTTATTTACCATGGGAGCGAATTATGTGTACATAACTTTATAAAGGATAAAAGTGTGAAAGCATTCATGAAAATAAAAAAAAACTTTATGGCAATTTATTTTTGTGTGGCTTCAACAGTTCAGTTGATGGATGTCTTCCTGACAGTCCTCTTTGTTTTGTTGCATCTACTGAGGCGAGACAACACGCTGATCATTTTTTATTCTGTTTTCTTTTGTATAATTGACAGCAACATTATAATATACAGACAATCACTTAATACAAACAGCACATGCACATATGAAGAACAGGATGGAAATACCACTGTTTGTTACATGTAGTTTGATGACCTCGAGTAATTAATTAATCAGGGTTTTTCTGTTTTTCTCTGTTTGATATGGTTGTAATTTTTAATATTGTTGAGCATTTTTTTGCAGCTTTTCTGACTTTAGAAACTTTAACGATGAATCAAATAACAATCGAAAGATAAACTGATGATGAACATCGTTGTTGCAGCTCTGCTTTGGCCCGTAGTTTCTCTGCAAAATGTTGAGAATTCAGTAAACCACTTGCATAGCTCCACAGTCGGCAATATAGGTCAGTATAGTCTTAAATTTCTCTGATTATGAACAACTTATAACCAAGATCAGGGCTGCAGCCAGGATTTTAGAGATACTGAGATCATGACTGAGCTCAGTTTCCCCGGGCACAATCCCACCCACCTAAAAAATTCTGCTACAGACTAACCACCAACCAAACTGTGTAAATGAAATAATAGATAAGTCAAGAAATGCAAACATTCATATATAATGTTATACTGTTTTATTTTCTGTAATATTTACTGCCCCTCACACTTGCAGATATTCTCTTGAAGTATAATAAACCCTTTTTTATTTTAATTAACTTTTTCTTTTCTTTTTTTTTTTACATAAAACAAGTTTTAAGATGTTTAGACAGACTGGGTTGCACCAACAAAAATTTATTTTTAAACACACTTAAATTGTGGTATAACTTAAAATTATGTTGCACCAAACATTATAACTAGCTTAAAATTAAGAACGATTACACTTAAACATCAGTTAAGCTTTTGCTTAAAACCTGAATTTACTTCTATTGCACCAAAACTTTAAACTCAATTAAAAATATGATCCAGTTTTAACTTAACTGCCTTTTTGAGTTGGATCAAGTAAAATAATCAGGTTCCTTGAAGAAAGTTAAGGGACAAACTGAACCCAGTTGAGTTTTGTGATGCTTTTCGTCTTACTTTCACTCGAGTTAAAACATTAAAACGGTCTGCTAGTTGCTGCCAGACAGTCTTTGTTTACCTCGCTGTGCGGTTGTTAGCTTTTTGATCTTCTATTGTTTGACCAAATTTTTTCTGAGAGGAGGAGAAATTGGAGCTTCTCCGCTGATGCAATATGAGTAGGCTAAATAGGCTAATGAACTTTTTAACTACCTAGCAAACACTGTTAGGTTTTTGTTATCTTAAGCTGCATGGCAAACAATATAACATTTTGTTCGCATTTTAGCTACTAGCTAGCACACAATTGAATTGTGCAACAGAGCTTTGCTTAATTTAAATCTGGATTTCTTCATTTAAAACCTAGTTTTATTAAACTCTGACCAGAACTAATCTTGGATTAAATCATTCTTTGTTGGTTCAAGCCAGTCTTTGTCTAAAATAATATCAAAATCATCCTTTAAAAAACCCAAGCTGTATAATATTTATGTAACCGCAGAATGTAAATGCCTCTCATTCAGAGATATTAGCGAGGACATGTCCTCGGTGTGTTCAGTAGTAGCCCCGTATTCACAGTAAGTGGAAGGACATGTGCTTCTTGCAGGTTTATCTCTTGAACATCATTCTGGACACAGTCAGTCCCTGCTTACATCTTGTTTTAAGCAGTGGTGCCAATGACTATTGCTAAAAATAACCCCTCCTCCTCCTCCCAGTAGTAACTAGCAGTAATGTCAGTCCATTTCAAACCACTGGGACACATTCCAGCCTACCAGGAGGTATCCAACATGAGGCCTGTTCAATAGGCTGTCGGTCTATTGTCTGCATGAAGATCAATGATATCTCCTGAAAACGTACGACTTAAACCAAAAAAAAAAAAAAAAAACATCATTTTGACTCCACCAGACCAGCTCTTCTGATTAAAATGCTACATTCATAATGCAAAATGATCTTCCATCCATGAACTAAGTTGCACCAACGCCAGTTTTCTGCAAATAAGCTCCAAATGTTAGCGACCATAATTAACCCTCTTCCTCTATCAGTGGCAGGCTTCATGAGATCAAACATACTCGGGGTGAGAGAATTAAGTCAGAATAGGCAGCTGCAATTTTCTTTCCCCTTAAACTCCACCAGTCGCAGACTATAGAGGCAGAGTGAAAAAAGCAGCATGGGAAAGTAGGTTAAAGTTCAATCAGGGAATAAGGCAAGTAAGGCAACGCAGCCTGCAGCCTGTTCCCACAGTGGAGGAAGTGCCACCATGCTCTATGAAGGCTCTATGAAGGCTCTATGAAGGCTCTGCAGCTCTGAACGTTGTTGTTTAGGATCTGAGTAAACTGCACTGGTGCAAAAACAGTGATATTGAGTGATATGAGTGTGCATAAGAGGCAGGCGGGTGGAGGGGACGTGCTCCTGCAGACAGAGCGGAGCAGAGGACTCTGTGGGGGCAGGGTTTACAGGGGTTAAAGGTCACAAGCCTCCTGGGTTTCTTTGACCAGCAGAGCTCCGTGTGGATGAGCGAGAAGGGTTAATAAAACTATCCCCCGGTGCAATCTGCAGATTCTGAGTGTGCAGGAAAAGTTTTTTTTTTAATGGGATGAAAAAGGAAGACGAGTCTTCATTTGATGCCAAAAGAAACACCAGGAGGACTCCCGTGTTTGTGAGAGGATTTTAAGGACGACATCCGCAAAGACTGCGCCGCCGCCTGCGCTGCGCTCCTCTTCTCCCCTCTCCTCTCCTCTCCTCTCCCCACCCCCACAAAGAGAAAAACAACAAAAAAAAGATGCTCTCACAATTTCATGCATCACAGAACTTTTTGTTTGTGCAAAAAAGGGTGGCGAAGAGGGCTGCAGAGGGGACAACATCTGCGGGAGAAGGTACGGAGCGATGTTGGGAGTTTTTTGGGCAGCAATTCGTCCAAATGAATAAAGCCCAACACAAACCAAAGGTAGGCTGTCTGCAGCTTCTGCTCTTTATTCTACTACAGATTAACACACGTGGTCATTATACTGATTATAAGTGTTTGTTATAGTCTAAAAAAGTTTGCATAATCTGAAAAAGTTTTGCTTTAGGCTATATTTCGCCTTATCGTGGCTGCTGGTTCGTGAAAGGAAAATAGGGCGCATGTTCAGCGCGTCTTGTGCACTGATCTTCATGCATATAATTCCTCTTTTAAAGATAATTGAAATAGTCACAGTTAATATATTTTTGCGCTGCAGGAATCGGTTTGATTTGTTTACTCAAAGTTGATGGGTTCAAGTCTTTGTTGTGTGTGTTGGCGCATTGAGCTGATCCAGGATCTATTTTAATAATCCGCCACAAACTGAGCCTCCCACTGTCGACCAGCTGCTGCTGTTTGTGTTAGTTCGGCTGCACTAATTGAATAAACGCCATTGAGATCCATTATTTAATTGACGGGACTTGACACGCTCGTCGTCACATCACAAGACTGTGTTGGCGCCACTTTATGAAAGCTGCACACAGACGCCGTGAGAGCAGTTATAAACTCATTATAACTCAGTTATAAAGTCTCCAGATTAACGTTTGAAGCTTATAGAAAAAAAGGGGGGATGTCGGATATTATAACTTTTGATGCTCTTATTTTTGAAGAGCATCGAGCATCTGAATGTAAACTCCACCTCGTGTGTGCTTTGAGTGGTCAACTAGTGAAACATGAGGAGATTTTTAACTATAAAATAATTTACCAAAGTTCTTAAATCCACTTTTCAAGTAATGACTCACTTTTCCATTTTAACTAACTTTATACTCGCATCGCACTACATTTCAGAGGGAAATTTGTACTTTTTACTCCACTACATTTATCTGAAAATAATAAACAAATAATAGTATTATTTATAACATTTTCCAAAAGGTTTCTGTAGGTAAGAAAACGTCTCTTTGTTCCCCTGATATTCTAAATAAGCTATATTTTGGTTCTGTACTTCAGTAACAATGTAAATGTGAGTTTTCTAAATGATGTATTTCTACATGCTAGTATTAGTACTTAAGAAAAGGAAATTCTTCAACTTGGGACAAAATGATTAATCATCAATCGATTCATCTCCATTAAGAATTTAACTGATTAAAAATTTATTAAGCGATAATTAAAAGTTAGACTAGAAATGGCAGTAATTGCACCTCATTTGACATTGTTTTGTCCTGGAGCCACTTAATAAGAAACGTAAAATTATAAAAGACAGGGGGAAATGTGCATTTCTTAATCTTATTAATTATTAATGATGAATTGATTAATCAATGGTTAGCATTTTCAACTGATGGTTAAGGAAAATGCCACAATTCAATGCTATCCTCCACCACTGTGAGCTTTAAGTTAAACAGAAAGCTGTTTTCTGCACGTTTTTCTGGCCACACCATCCTGTAAAAGTAAAAAAAAAATTAATTTAGAATAACTCTGAATAAAGGCTGCAAGTAAAGATTTAGTTCATTATCAATAAATAAGTCGATCGTTTTCTCCATTAGTTGTTTGGTCTGTAAAATGTCAGAAAATGGTGAAAAATGTTGATCAGTGTTTCCCAAAAGTCCAAGAATGACGTCCTCACACGTCTTGTTTTGTCCACAACCCAAAGACATTCAATTATCTGTCTTAGAGGAGTAAAGAAATCAGAACATATTCACATTTAAGAAGCTGAAATCAGAGAATTTGGACATTTTTTCTTAATCTTGTAATCACTGCAGCTGTACTTTGAATAAACATGTTTGAAGTCTTTGTTGGCAGTGATCATCATCACGACCTGCCTTCAGTCTCTGATCATAACATCTGCTTTCCAAGACAAGTATTTTTAAGGTTTGTCTTGTTTGAAGCTGCTGTGTAAGTAGAAGTTTAGTTTGGTTTACCTTCTAATACATTTCTAGAAAACATGTATTCATCCTCCAGTAATGAACTATTGTTCAGATCAGTTTTAAATGTTTCTCTTTATTTGTCACTATCACTTAATTTTGTTCTGTTTCAGATGGTCCAGACTGAAAGTGTCTAAAGTGTGAGGAGCTTGGCGCATCGGTCCCCCCCATCGTCCCCCGTCTCTCTTATTGTCCTCCAGCTAAGGTGCATCTAGTGTAGTTAGTGAAGTAGTTCAGCATCTACTGCCCTGGGTGCTCCTTCTGGCTGGAGGACTTGTTCTCTTACAGGGTCTGAAATATTATTCACCACGTTTGCCTTGAAAACTACTTTATCACTGTGATGAGCAGCTTCATGTCTTTCTGCTTTTAAAACACTAATATTAGACGAGGATTGCACCAACAATTGTTATTTTTTAAACTGCTCCAACTGATAATTCATCCACTAAGTTTTCCACAAAGGAACAATTAGAGCTTCTCTGCTGAGTCATCATGAGAACGCTGACCAGGCTAGTTAACAAACAATATAACATTTTATTAACTTTTATAGCTATTTAGTTCTTTTTAAAAACTTCTTAGTTAAGTAAGAAGCAACATAACATTTGTTCTTTACTTTTTAGTTAGTATAGCCTAAACAGTGTAACATTTTGTTTACTTTTTTTAGCCAGACAGCTTTTTTTTTTTTTTTTTTTTTTAGGTAACATCATTGTACTTATTTTTTTGCGGATAATGTTTTTTATTTCAACTTTTTAATTAGCTAGGAAGCTTTTAACAAAGATTTCAATGTTTTAGCTAGCTACCAAATGTAACATTTTAACTTTTTTTTTTTTTTTTAGCTAGTTAGCGCTTTAAAAAAAAAAAACTTTTTAGCTAGCAAGGAAGCAATATAACTTTAAAAAAAACAAACTTTATAGCTAGCTAGTAGCCTAAACAAGGTAGCTTTTTGCTAACTTTTAGCTAGCTAGCAAACAATAACCTACAATGTTTTGGTTAAAGAATGCAGAGCAGCTTACTAGGTCCTAACAGCACTCAAATTTATTTTAATTTATTTATTTTAACTTAAGTATGCAGGTTTATTTTAATTATTATTGTTTAATATACTTTGGATTTACTGGACTGAGATTGCTCTTTGAATTTACTCATTTTAAACCTAGTTTTACTAAACTCTGATTAGAAGTAATGTTGGGTTAAATTAGTCTTTGTTGGTGCCACCCCGTCTAATCTTTTAGTATCTGTAAATTAGACTTGTGTATTTATGATGTGAATATCACGTGTTACATAAACAGGAAGGAGAATAAACTGCTGTCAGAGTTTCTCACATTTATCAGTGTGTTTGTGCTCAGGTTGTTTCCCCTCAGACACCTTTAGTGACTCATGACTCTCTGACTCTCAGGCTGAACATGTTGTTGACGTTGCAGTTCCAAAGTGCTCACAGTGCAGGTAGTACACACTGATCTACTGCAATTTGTGCACTTCAGGTACCTGCTGGTCACCTTCCCTCATTCATCAGCCTGTTTACACTTGAAGGTGGAACTCTGCTGGGTTTACAGCGAGTTTTGTTGGTTTGCTCTCAGCTGCTGCCCGTCTCTGCTGTGCAAATCCATGCAAAGCTCTCTGTTTCTCACACATGCAGCCGACAGAAGAGGTACGGCTTTTGTTTTCTGTTGTTCCCAGCTTTGATGAACACTTGAAACACTAAAAATCGCGCTCTCCGCAGGCACAAGAGAGCAGATGTTGTTTTTTTTACTCCCCTGCAGTCATGTTAAGGCATCTGAACATTACGTTTCTGTGACATTGCTGTTTGTCTCGCTGTTTTCAGGTGGATGACTTCACAATTTCAATACTAGACAAAATGAAAAGAAATTGCACAGTATCCATCTGCAATCCGCCAGATGTTGTGAGCAGCTACTCATTTATTACATTGTGCTAATTTGTGTGGAAACAGTAGAGATGTAAACCCGATAGATGTGCTTTCATTTGGCTTGAAGGGACAGTTCACCCCAAAATCAAAAATAGTTTTTTCTCCTCTTGCCTGCAGTGCTTTTTTAAAAAAATCATTCTAGATTGTTTGGTGTGAGCTGCAGAGATTTGAATGTCGATCATACAGATGTCTGCCCTCTCTTGAATATATTGCAAGTGGATGGCATTCAGCTGGTGCCAAAGAAATGCATTTGAAAAACTCAACAGCAATGTCTCTTGTGCACACAAAAAACTCAAAGGCACTCTCTTTAAAACAATTAAAATGCCTTTATTGTCATGGCGTGGTCATTTTAGACCTTAAAACAAACAAACTCTCAAGGAGTGAAAACCCGATGAAACCTAAACATGTCGGATTTGGTTTGTTTTAAGGTCTAATGTGACGATGCATGGGTCTGTGGATGATCTCAAGTAACCGGGTCATGAATTCTGGAAAGAGACGTCGCTGCTGAGTTTTTCAAATTTGATTTTTTGTGCTTTGATCTCCACAAGCTGAGTGTCATCTAGTTCCATTACATTGAAGAGGAGACAGATGTCTCTGTGGCCGATAATCTTCAAAACTCTGCAACTCGCACCAAAACAATCAAGATCAGAGGTTTTCAAAGTCGGAGGCGGGCCTCCTCAGGGGGCTCTGAACAGTTTCAGGGGAGGCTCAGTGAATGGAAATGAAAAAGAACATGTTAAGTTATTGCAGTAGTTATCAAAAGGAGATCACCAGAATAGCCTGAATATGTGTGATTTTGTTAAAGAGATAGTTCAAAGATACAGTATTAGGGGAATTTTACTGTTTTTCTCACTTTCCCAGAGTCTAGAAACTAATAAATGCCTTTGGACAGATCTTTTTTTCTGTATTTAGTGTAGTCTGAAATATGTAAAACCGCAATATTAGACTGTCTTGGCTCAATTGTTGAGTGTCTGTGGCAGGCCTGTTCAGTTGATGGCCCGTGGACAGAATCAAACCCTTTAACAACCTCAGTCTGACCCTTTGATCATTTATAAATGTGAAAAAAGTATATTATTGTGATTTTAATCTGCCCATTAATTGGTTATGTCTGTTGTTAAAAACAGAGACAATTATTATTTTTGAGTTTTAACTTTAAACAGAGGAAATTTAGGAGACTGACTGAAAAAGAGACAACAACATCGTGTTTAGCAAAACAACAAGCTACTTCTAATCCAGGATGACAAAGGTACTTTGTTTTTGTTTTTTTAAATGTACTTTTGCACATTTTTTTTTTTTACAGTTGTGAAAACTAATAAAGTGGTTAACATAAGAAGGCTCATTGTTTTAAACATTTAAATTCCTAACTTTACAGGTCAACAGAAGAATGTAATCATTCAGCCTTGGCACTTTACTTTTTTCAAAACTGGCCTTTATAAAAAAATAAATAAATAAATAGGCCTGATCTAGATGTATTAAAGACACTACAGGCCAGAGTAAAAATATGCATTTTTTTTTATTTTGAGATGAACTGACCCTTTCATGAACTTTAATCCACTCCTCAGAGAGGATGAGTTAGAAATGTTGGCCGTCTGGTGTCTGACACGCGCACTGAACACTAGGTGGCACCATTTCAGCTTTATTGGCTTTTTGGAGCTGAGTGGAAGTACAAGAACTGTTCGCTCAAGAGGAAGTAAAGATGAAGAAATAATCTGTGCAAAATAAAATGTTTCTGAATTATATTTGTAACGTTATTAAAACTGAGAAGAGGCTGTTAATGTTCAGTTTTGTTCAGTTTGTATAGATTTCTGGGCGCTCCTCCTGTTTTTTGTGCACTCACTCCACGTGTTTAAATAATAAAAAGCTCATTTTTAGATTAAATCTGACGCCTGCGTGTGTCATTTTCATTGTAATAATGTACATCCTGCTCACATTACGCGCCTCTGTAGTGTGTGAATAATAAAGTACACAGGTACTGCGCTCTAATTGCCTCCTCTAACACACAGCACCATTCATCTAACACGACACCAGCGTGTGCAGCGCATTAATCCCTTCTTATATCGGCACAGAGCCACAGTATCAGCTCACATCACTACTGTTACACCAGAGAGAGGGGAGATCTCTCTCTTTACGCACAGGTACGCGCTTTGGGGGACGAGTGCGCGCATGTATCCGGGGCTCGTTCATCAGTGCGTTCAGCGAGCTGAGAGTCAGTGCTGTAAGTGAAGAGGGACTCAGAAGTTATCAGCACCGGAGGAGCTTCACCAAGAGGCTCCAGCGAGCAGCTCTCCAGGCGGCCAGAGTGCTGAAGAGGAGGAGGAGAGAGGAGAGGGGAGAGAAAAGAGGAAGGATGCTGATCCGAGCCGAGCCGGGAGCTGCAGCTTCACATCCTCAGCGCAGACACGGGATCCTGCTGTAACTTTGAATGTGTTGAAGTTTTAATCTCAGCTGCTCGTTTCTTGTCCGGTTTGGCTCGGTGCTGCTCACCTGCTGCCATGCTCGGTCCGTCCGTCCACTGCGCGCTCTTTCTGTGCGTCTTCCTCCAGCTGTTCTCCCTGCCCGGCGGACAGGTGCCGAACTGCCAAGAGGTGCGCACCGTGTTCCACTCTCTGCATCCCGGCTCCAAGTGGGTCCCCGAAAACCCAGTGTCAGGTAACTGTCATCAACTTACGGCTATAACTCCATGTTTTACGCACATTATGTTTGGCAGTTGCATCCTTGGATTGTCTGCACTGGGGCTGTGTACTGGCAATAATCTGGCAAATACCAAAAGTATCATGATAGGTTACGTTATTAGAGGTTACGATTCAATATATTGGATATATTGAGATTCTGTAAGCATGCTGGTATGTTGCTTTTTTAATTTTAATTTTATGAAAACTCATAGAGAACACACCACCATATGCATAAAATCTGTGTTTAAAAAGTTTATCTTTTTATGCAATAAGACCTATGAGAATCAATACAGTATCACAGAAATATTGCGACACTCTAGTGCATCAGTATTTTCTTACAGTCCTCTTATGCACTTTTGTAAGCTGAAACAAAAAGAAGGAAGGGTCATCAATGCTCTGCTTTGTGCCAGACTTTGGTGCCAGCTCTGTTGAAGCCTATGGGAGGTGCAGGAGAAGCACAGTAAAACCCAGCATATCTATGTTTCATAACCTTTGATGAATAAATGCCTCTAAAAACATTTTATTTAGAATTAAAGAACTCATCTCAGAGAATAACATACTGACTGAGTGACCTGGAATCTCCCATTAGCTTCAATACAACTGGCACCAAAGTCTGGAGCATAGCGTTAGTTAGCGACATAATTAGGGCTACAGCAACACATCACTCTGGATCAATACATCGACTCAGTGTTCACCGATCCAATATGATCGACACCAAGTGAAAATCTGGATCCATAATATCATCTTTAATATACGCCTTTATTTTGAAATTCCCATGACAAGTCTGTGTCACAAAAGTCTGGAAAAGTTCAGCCATAAATCTGTCAAATCATAATTTAGTTTTTTTTTTTTTTTGTGAGTTGACACAAATGTAACTGAACGTGTTAAATGGACATATGATATCGTCTGATATTGATCGTAGACCAGCAAATATATCATTGTCCAAATAATCGATTTGATATTGTATCGTGATGAAACCTGTGATTTTACACCCTTAGATGTGGCAGCCCTTCCATCTTTAGTTTCCTGGGCTTAAATAGATTTCTACCATCTCACCTCAGACTGTAAACACTTAAAATTCAATCCTACTGTTCAGTTTCAAAAGGCCATTACCATTACAACAGTTCTCTTAGCACCACCGAGCCCTTTTACTCCATATTTCAAGGTTGCTGACTTCTCCAGTGTGAGCAGTGAGAGCCAGCCCACACAATCCTCGGGCTGAACATTTTCTAACCTGATCTGAAAAAAACCTATTGGCCACGTGAAGTATCTCGTTAAAAAAAGCAGGTTGAATCATACAAACCAGCAGTAAACTGTTAAAAATAAGTATTGATCCAAACATGTAGCAAAGAAGTAATCTTTCCTGGACAACTTTTGTTGTTTGATAAATTAGTTTTGTTTTTAAAGGGATAACTTTGTTTTTTAAAATAATGTATAGACTCATATAAACATAATCCCTTTCAATCATCACTCATGACCCACTAGAAGTGTGTGGTGTGTGTCTGCAGAGACACTGTATTTTTGGTTTTTCCTCATTATTTCTCTGAGCTCAGGACGCTTCACCAACCAAAAACATCAGTATTTGACGTCCAGGAATGAGACTCTGAAATAAACAATCTTTCTGGTGCGTTTAGGAACAGGTCGGACAATTCCACCTTTATGTAAATCTCCGGTATGGACTCCATACTTGTCACATTCCTTAAGCCAGTTTGTGTATGCAAACCTGTTTTGTTGATTAATTTGTTTGTGACCTTTCTGGTTTGTAAATGCTAAAATGAGTTTAGGTGCATTCTTATTGAAGTGTAGATTAAAGTGGCTTTGGTATTTTTTTAATTTTTTTTTTGCATTTTGTGTAAGACTTTAAGGTAGGAATCATTTTTCAGGCTATGGACCATTTAGCTAATAGACAGACAGAGCAGGGACACCCTGCTACATATACTACATTGAATATTTTCAATCCTTACTTTGTTTGTGCTAACCGGTAGCTGCTAAGTCTGCAGCATGGCTAATGTTAGCTGCATTAGCCTCACACTCTTCACTTAAGCCAGTGGTTTGTGAGGTGGAGGGTCTGTCAGAGTCTCTTTCTGTCATATTAGTTACAAAAAGTCCCACTGTGGCTCACAACAGTGTCTCTATACTGGGGATAATGATGCAGCTAATTCGCTAATATGTTTAAGCTGTTCGTAGCTAACTAGTTTGCTGTTAAAGCTCCCATGATCACGCAAGGATTAATGAGTCACCTTATCTTGGCTAATAATATGTTGGATTCATCTTAAGGTGTAATTTCATATTTAAATGACATGTTTTAATTTTTGGGGGAAAAAAAGTTTGGGGGACCCCCTGCAGTAACTCAGAGGACCCCCTCAGGGTCATGGACCTGCTGTTGAATACCTTTGTGTTAGTGAACATCACAAAAAGTTTGTTTTTGGTGGATGTTTGAAGGCAGCAGCGTTAGTCTCCAATTTGTTTAGTTTGCTAAGTTATATATGTTATATATATATATAATTATATATATATTATATATATATATAATATATTATATATATATATATATGTATTATATATATATACACACACACAATATTACACATATATATACATGTACATACTGTATATATATTTATTATTTTAATTTGTTTGTTGTTTTTGTTTAGTTAGTTTAGTTTAACTTAATTTAATGTAATTTGTTGGTAACATCAGGTAAGTACTGGTGCATGTTAAGGTTCTCAGTTGGTTAGAACCATGCACCTCCCTGTGTTACTTGAAGTTGTTGATCTCAGTGGGAGACCGATCATTTGTTGTCACGTCAGTGTGGCAGAGACTGTGAGTGAAGACAATGTGTTGGGAGCATTTACCTGCTTTCTGGAGGTTTGACAGGTCCTGGTGGCCTTTTGGTTCTGGTGATATTAGTGCTCAATTATCCACCACAAGTATCTGTTTGACGACCAGGTTTGCATTAGTTAGTAAGAGGAATTAGTTACAGCTCGGGGGGGCTTGGACTTAGACAATGATGGACTGCACACAAAGACAAAGATGAGCTCTCTTCCTTGATGAGGTTAATCATCACATTCATGTTGGTGTCACAGAATATATACTGCTCCACAAAGTCAAAATGCAGAAACAACAAATTCTGTCAAAATTAAGTTAAAACCCAAAAGTGACATGATGAGATTTGTTGTAATATATAAAGTGTTTCATGGTATAGACCCGTGTAATTTACAAGAAAACAGATACAACACAAAAACTTAAACCAAGACAGCCAGATTTAGTTGAAGCTTGCTGATGCTAGCTGTGGCTAAAGCTACATTTATTTTTTTTTTTAACCTCTTATGTTCGCAGTTTCCTGTGATTAAAATTGAATTTTGATGAACTACTTGTTATCCCACATAAATAATGTAGTAGCTAAATATGGCCAAAAATAATAAAAACAGTTAAACTATCATGCTAAAATGTAACCTAGCTAGCTTAGCTTAGCTGAGCAGCAGAAACTGTCATCTCAGCTCGTGATTTTAGTGGAATTTATTTGATGTGGTAAACTACTTTTAAATCACATATTAGATTTATTCAGTTGTAAATTCATAAATTATATTTTATTCAAGGTGATTATTAAGAAATATTAGATGGAAAGCTCAAAGAGCACATTGTTTGTTGTGTTTTCCTCATATTCCTTATTTTCTTCCTGAAAGGCAGAGGGCAGTTTTTCGGTTGTATTTATGGTCTAAGTCAATAATTTTTATTGTAAAATAATAGGTCTAATAAGACATAAAATTAACACCTTTTTGAACCCCTTATTTCCTTCAGCTTCATGTTTTCTGCCTTTGTCAGACAGAATATGGATCAGAGGTGTGATATGAACTGTGACCACCCCGGAAGCATATTTGTAAAAGGATGCAATTATCCAAACTGGATGATTACTGTTCCCCAGAGCTCAAATGTCACCGACTCTGCCTCGGATGAGGGAGGAACATGTCTTGAGACCTGACTCTTGAGACGTGAGGAAAAACACACTGAGCTAATGGTGAAATAATTCAGGTCTCTGTGGGACGGAGAAACAACCACAATCCCCCGTCCTGTTTTGCAGAACACAGTGTGCCGGTGTACCGCCGGAGCCTGTTGCATGCATTCTGATTCAGTATGTAAATGGAGATCCCTCTCATGTGGCTGAATCACAGCCAGCTGCAAATGTTAATTGGGTGTTTTAGTGTCATGTCAGCACGGGCGAGTGCTCCAGGTTAACTGTTTTCTCTCTGCACTCTCAGCGTGCAGTTCTTACACACACCTCGCTCCCACCCGACTCAAAGAGGTTTAACAAATAATACAAAATGTTCTGTGAACATGAAAGAGTGTTACCAATCACAAAATGCTTCAAATCAAACAGCAGGAAAGATCTGCGATGCACTTTGAAGCAGATTTTGTCATGCTTCCTCTTCCTCCGTTTTTATTCTCTCATCTGTGGGTGCGTGCAACCTCTGAGCCCTACATTTCCCCATGCATCCATCTTTAATCACCTCCACCTAGGCTGTCAAACATTTTATCTGCCAGCCAAAGGGGAAATCATCATCATCATAGTGAGCCAAGAGAAATATTTAGCCTCCTCCAAAATCTGAAGCAGCTGTCTGTGCTCCTTCGCTGAGGAATCTGTCTGAGCTGGACACCCAGCCTGCACACCAGGCAGCTCCAAACCATCAGTTAACACTGGAAATCAATTCACCAGTCAGCCAAAGGACAATTCATCTCAGCCAGTTAAGACCTAGCTTAGTTTACACATTCCCATGATGCCCACGGCGGCTCTGCTGCAGATTAATTTGCTGCTTTTATTAAGTGATGGTCGTCCAGTGGTGACGGGTGATTCGGCACCAAATTCATCAGTGGTGGAGGATGTATTGAGAGCCTTTATTTCAGTAAAAGTATTAATACCACACAATTAAAACAAGTAAAGTCCTGCACAAGGAAAAGTATGTAAGTATAATCAGGACATGTACTTAAAGTATTAAAAGTAAAAGTACTAAATGCAATAAAATGCCACTGTGATGGTTAGGCATTTTGCCCAAGAATTCAAATGAAATACTTTGACATAATCTGTCAGTATTTGTTATCAAATAATAGATTATATTCCATAACGTGATGATTTATCGTCCCTAATATTTATTATGTATTCCTAATAAAAACATGTAATATTTCCTTATTTGGCGGCTGCGGCTCAGGAGGTACAGTGGGTCGTCCACTAATTGGAAGATCGGTGATCGATCCTCAGCTCCTCCAGTCTGCATGCTGAAGTGTCCTTGGGCAAAATATTGAGCACCGAACTGCCCCAGGTGGCAGTGAATGTAACATGTTGCTGTAAAGCACTTTGAGTGGTCGATAGACTAGAAACACGCTCTATAAAATACACACCAACTAACATTTTAATTTTGCAACTACTGCTAATATTATTACACACGCAGCAGTGCAAGTCAGTGCCAACAAAAGACACATGGTTTAATATAATACTCTCAATTAGATTCTTTTATTGAGTTTTAACATCTTGCCCCATTGAGTCACACTTAAAAAGAGTTTGGTAGTTGGAGACTTAAACCTTGGAGGAAAGTTACTCCTCTTATATTCCCACCATGTGTTAACTGTTAGTGTTTGGACCGACATAATGCAGATATCAAACAATTCCCGACATGCTGCAGACTTCCTAAACCCTCACAGTCCCAGAGGGATCTCAGAGCGCCGCTTTGGGAACAACCGTTTGAAAAAATGGTGGGATGTGATTTGCAGGACTCGCTGCCAAAACAAAGTGAGTGGGAAATGAATTACAGCGGATTTAATATAAAATAATTCTCCCCTAATCGTTTTAGATTTGTGAAGAAAAAGACTTCCTTTCAGTGAATTTTCAGCGCGGCCCCGCAGTGAGGACGTCACATGGCCTTGGCTGTGCCACAGCTGTCTTTCATATAGTAAATTAGCAAAGTCTCTTCACATTGGCACCAACATTTTTGCAACACCGAGGCACGGATCCAGACAGAAAGGATGTTAACCTTGTAAAAATGTGTGATTCATTTGATGGAATAAGCAGAGCTTCCAAATCTTTTTTGGCTTGTAGTCCTTTATTACAAAGAGCTGTACTCTGCAATTTGCATGTTTCTACCGGTTGTGACCAGTTTCACCAAAGTGTTTTTTACAGATAATTTTTAGAGGCAAAATTATCCAGTAATTCACAAGAAAATAAGCAGAAGATTGAAGTGAAGTCTGTATAATTAAACATAATTTAATGCAGCGCGAGTATGTAATTTCTGCTGTCTCTTATGTCTGTCTGTGGGGGCCCCGAACGACTGTAGTAATCTAATATTGATTTTTTTTCAGTGTGTGCATCATAAATAGTTGCATTACCAAACATTACATCATCATCAGTGATCACTGCGTTCACTCATTCTTACACACAATAATATATTCTGTTTTTGTGGAGGGTTTTTTCTATGTAGATCAGAGTTATAAAAACTTTTTTATCAATAATGTATCTTCTTTGAAATATGTTTTTCAGTCATATATCCCCCGGCCAAAATATTTTTGATAGAAAAAAGGCCTGTATAAAGAAGTACAACAGCTCTGTGCCATCAGTGTCAGCTCACTGAGGTAAATCCCATTAAAACATATTCTTATTGATACTGACAGTGTTTTGTTGGCTGTTTTGCTTTTTTGCACTTCTTTCTCGTGTTTCAGCTATATACTGCACATTTCACATGAATCCATTCGTCTGTCATTCAATACAAAAACAGTGAACATGATGGCTTTGTTGCTTTCTTTTTCTTCTTTTTTACGGTGGGGGAAAGTTTAATGAGTGCATTGAAAATAATACTATTGAATATAAAATGTCTTGTTTTCTAACTTGCAAGAGAAGCTCTGCAGTGCGCTGGGATTTTATAACTCAACTATAATCTGGATGATGCACACTTTTACATCTTCTGACTGTGTGGAAATCTGATGTTTTCACATCCCAGATGATGAAAAAAGACATTAATGACCGAATCAGAGAGAGTTTAAGTGTGGTCCCAGCGCACCACGGAGCGTCTCCCTGTCTGCACTTCTCAGCAAAACAATGGGCCTCATGCAAGAACATTTTTGTATTCTTGTCTTAAATTTCTCTTACTTAATGCCACATCAGATTCAACAAACGCTCGTAACTTCAGATAACCGTGTAAATGATCCACCTGTGCGTATTTGAGCGCACAAGCATGAGGCTTGTAAATTAGCATAAATAATGCCCCAAGAGACCTGCTAGAGCAAAGACAAACAAACAAACAAAAAACCGGGATAAATGAGTGCTGTTAATGCGTGTTACCTGAGGGTCGGACTGTCACTGAAATAAAGAGAAAGGAATCAAAAAAAGGGGGGGGGGGGGAAGTTTCCATCACAGAGACAGAGGACAGAATAAGTGAGGACGTTCCCCTGGACAGAGACTTCATAAACCTGCATGTGAAGATATACGGCCAATAATAATAATAATAATGATAATGTGTCATTAAATTAATGATGATGGGCTTTATGTGTAAATTTACAATTATATCATAATATGAAAAGCAGTAAAACAGGATAATGTCAACATTATTATGAAGCATAATTTATTTTTCAAAGTCAAAATGTCTTCAAACTGATGAAGTATGCAGGAATGAATGAAAAACTTCAGTTTAGATAACATCAGACTGACTACACATGACTCTATGACAGGTCTGCACGAGTTGTAAATTGTTTTCGTATCTGAAAGAAAAGTCAACATACGAGAAAATCGGTGAATCCACAAGTTCTCCTCAATCACTCGTACACACCACTTAAGAAAAAAATCTGTTCGTGTGAGTGGTTCTTGTATGAGGCCCAGTGTTTTTTACAAGGAAAGAAACAATTTAATGTGATGAAGTATTGCTAAATTTACAAGAAGGCACATGTGATTAAGAATTCACCTTGGCCGTTTCACTTCCCCGCTCTGTATCCTCATAAACACTTTTGAAAAATGTGTTATTTGGCCCAGCAGTAGTAGCAACACACTGCGACAAACGGACACAATGTTTTTTTACACAAAGAAAGAACTTATTGTATCACATTTACTGAATTTACAAGAAGAATCCAACAGCATTTCATAAAATTTATAAAGTTTCTCCTCGCTCAGCGACTCGAGTCTGGGGATATTGCTGTTAACTAGTGTGTTCACAAACATCTGCTGCTTATCCTGAGAGGTAAACGCCTCATTTGCATTACAGTGAACCAAATGTTGTGCTGCCAGGACATCAGTTGTGCAGGCGGTCCTTCAGTGTGGCCCAGGGCACATGATGGACGCGCGATGCTAAAAGAACGTGGTCACATGCAGTTCAGACCACCAGTGAATGTGCTCTGAGCGATGGGATCTCAAATGCATCACGCACACCTGTACACTTGTGATCGGACCACCGCGGACACATGTTAATACCAGAGCCTGAGAAACACCGGTGTGGATCCACATACAAGTAGCTACTCAAAAATTCCTTATTCTCAAAAACTTGCAAAGTCACATTTTGCTCCTAAATAAACTGTATTCTATTTTTTTTTCCACAGGAAAAATGTGCTTTCTTGACTTCTGACATGTCTATCATCATTCTGGACAATATTTAAGAGATACATAAAACTTTCAAAAGTAATATCCAGAATGAGACAGAGTTATGGCCCAGGGCTTCTACTTTAGGTAGGATTTCCATAAATCCCAGCTCCTCCACTTTTGACTTAATGAGCTCCATTTTTTCTTTTTTTTAATCCCAAAAGCATGAAATATGCAGCCACTTCTCATATATTTAGTGCATTTTTGGTCCAATTTTTTTTTTCTGGTCAGGCTTCATCCATAATATATCCTTGTCATTAATTTATACAGAATAAGTTGAAGGTTTTCACACACAGTTATGTCGTCTGTAACTATTCTGAACTTTGTGCTTGTTAAAAAATTTGGCGAGTAAACGCAAAAGGGGAGGGGGGTGGGGCCTGTCGTGTCGTCCTAATGTAACACGAGTTCTTCATCGAGGCGTGCAGCAAATGAAAGATTGATGAAATTAAATGTTAGGGATGGCTTGCTGTGATTTGACTGGGGAAGTATCACTTTCTGTGCGTGTGTGTGTGTGCATGTGTGTGTGTGCGAGTGTGATGCAGAGGCCTGTATTGGTGTGATGCACGGTGTGGGGGAGGCGGCTGATTCAGAGAGATGTCCGCAGGAAGGCAGAGCAGAATTCTAATAATGCTGCATGTGGTGCCAGGGGGCAAAAACACACACCGAAAAAAACAAAAGCTCAACTTTTTCTTCCCACCAACGTGATTCAAAAGCGGCGAGAAACCACGCTGCAACCAAACCGTGATGTGGAGCACCGCTCACACGTCTTTGTTGTGGCTGCGGCTGTGGGTGGTTGTAGTGTCTGAAGGTGAAATGGAGGCCGGGTGTCAGTTCACTCCACCGCGTCGTCATGTATGTGGAGCACTTACCCCAGGACATGAGTGTGAACGCTGCTCCATCAGTGTCAGAGGCGGTTTTGAGTGGAGGATGCGGCGGATCTCTGACAGCGCCGGCTGACCTGATTCATGAGAGGAGCATCAGATTCTCACTAAATGGAGGAGTAATAGTAGTTTGCTGGAGGCTGGGCTGACAGCTGCCACTATTTCAACACACAATCCTGCACAGTGGACCTGCAAAAGAGGATTTTTTTTTTCTGTCTGGGCTGAAACAATTATAGTTTCATGTTGTCTGATATTCTGTCAATCATTTTATTGTCAGTTTATATACTTTTCTTTTTTGCTTTAACTTCTCATCATGAAGTAAATGTTGATTGCACAGTGTAATGGCTGTAGAATAATGACACCCTCTGCGTTTAGATTGGTTCCCTATAAGCCTTGCTTTCATCCGTCTGCCACTGGCACATTCACATTTTTTCCTGATAAAATGATGTCTCTATTATAAACTACATGAATGAACAAACTCAGACTTTTCCACTAATGTTTTCTCACAACATTATTCCATTTTTCACCCCGACGCCAACCCTTGATGTAGCTACTTGTGTGAAGCTACAGGCTAACGTTACTCAAACTAGGCTATTACTATGCAGTGCACATCATGACAATAGCTTGTAAATGTTTATCTTCAGTGACCATGTTTTTTTTTTTTTTTTCTTCTCCCTTGTTTCCAAAGTGGTGTTGATTATTGCTCTACAGTGCTAGGCTTTGAGGAAATGGAGAGCGATCCGGTTCAGGCGTCGTCGTCGTGTCAGCGGCACAAACAATAATATCACTTGTAAATGTAAGGGGGAGAACTGAAATGTTGTCAGTTTCCACTTTAATGTTCCCCTCAAAAGAGATGTAACATAACACAAATACTAGAACCAGACAAGGGCTGATCACACTAACGATTAGCTTTCAAGTTTGAAATTCTCATAAAGTATTTATGATTAATGGAATCAAAGTGATAAAGCAAACCCATGGGATTCAGATTATGTGTTATTTTTCTTAATCTGACCTATTTTAACAGGTGTTAACACCAGAACGTATCTTATATCTCGTCATTTGTACGATTAGTCTCATGTGTTGATCAGAGTTTTAATTGAAGGTTTGGGTTGGCCACAGACGGTTTTCAGATTTCAAATTGGGGTCGTGGCATTCTTAGGTTTGGGAATGGCTGAATTACACTAACAGATGGAAAAAGACAAGTAAAACAACTCAAACATAATAAAACAAGAAGGGCACCTGGAGAGCACACACCAATAGATATGAAAATCTGCAAGTGCAAACTTCATGATCAATATTACTGCTTGTTTCTTGTAGAGTGTAAAATTCAAATATTTTTCCTTTTCTGGTGGAGAATCGATTCATAAAAGTAAAAATCGATTTTCTAAATGTCAAGTAACATGAAGTTGACGGAGCGAAAAGCGCGGTTTCTTGAGTTGTGGTGAGGATGGCTGAATGTGAGCAGCTGCAGATAAATGCAATCCAACCAACACCCCATGGCTGAAAAGTTTTAAATTTTGATGCATTTAGATGCATCGAGAGTTGTTCTACCATCAAATCGTAGCCCTCGAATCGTAATCGAATAGTGAGGTACCCAGAGATTCCCACCCCTAGTATTGCTACAGTCGACCTTTTCACAGCAGCCATTTTGACATGAAATAGTGGAGTTAACACAGGTATTACCAAAGCTGTCAAGGCATTTATTCAATCAAGGCCAAATGACCCATCTCGCAATTTAAATGAAAGTGAAAAATCATCTGTGTATCCGCCCCGTGATGGACTAGTTGCACAGCAGATATTTTGACATGTCATACCAGAAAACTCACAGGCGTATTGATGATTGTTGGATTTCACTCAGAGGAGGTCCTTCATATTGTGCATTCTGGTTCACTGTCACTGTTACTGGGACATTTAATGGAACTGAGCTGTAATCACTGTTATTAAGTCCACCTGTGTTTTTCCTGCTCTGACAAGTCAAAAATATCTGTTGTGCAACCAGTCCATTTCAGTCCGCTCCAAAATTTAGTTTAATTTGAGTTCTTTCTTGGACTGTGATACATCCTTCTAAGTTTCAGTTTTTGTGTAATCCTGTTTTTGTGTAAATGGACAGAGAGACAAACAAATGGCACTGAAAACATAAGCTCCTTGGTGGAGGTAATTAAAACAAAATGTTAATGAACTCGTGGACTTTCCCCTGTGAAAATCACTTGGATGGCAAACGTTTTAAAGGCCCAGAGTGTCAGATTTAGTGGCATGATATATATGGAATATAATATTCATAACATGTTTTCATTAGTGTAAAATCACCTGAAAATAAGAACTGTTATGTTTTTGTTCATTTAGAATGAGCTGTTTATATCTACAGAGGACGTGGGTCTTCTTCCACGGTGGCCACCATGTTGCACAGCCATGTTTCTACAGAAGCCCAGAACGGACAAACCAAACACTGGATCTAGATACAGCCTCCCGAGTTTTGTGCGGTTTTCATGGCCACTGTAGGTTCTACTGCAAAGATTTATTAGACTATAGATTACCTTATTTTTCTCAGGTTCATTACTTAGAATCTGCATAGCCTAATTAATAGTAACTTCATTTCTGCATATTGTATTCTGCACCTTAACTTAGATTAGGAACTATAATAATAATATATACATATGTACTTATATGCGGACCTTACGTGTATGTAGTGTGAGTTATAATTAAGATTGGTGCAGTGATATGTAAGATGCAAGATGCCACTTTTGTTGTCAGTGTTCAGTTATCCTATGTTTTGATTCGGACATTAAAGTGGATTGAATTAGCTGTCCCCCTGCTCTTGCTTGACCCACAGCCCTACAATAGTTTAATTCAGTAACAGTTAAGTTTATATTGTTAAGGGAAAGAGCACCCTGCCTTACAAAATGATTTCAGCATTAGTCCTCTCCTTTAAACTCCATGAGAGGGCTCCAGATAGAGAAAAAAAACAATTCATGTCTCAGTGGAGAACATGTGTGAGAATTTCCAGTGTAAGAACTTGTAGAACATTATAAAAAGAACTAGAAACAGATGGTTTGACATCATTTATCCAACCCTGTATGATTGATAACTGTGCACAGCATAATAGAAGAAGAATGATATTATATCTGTTCAACTGAGATGTTGCAGCATGTAGACACATGATGCACTGTACAGGATGAAGCTTGACCTTTGTCATGGCGGCCATATTGATATGAAATCGAAGGGTAAACACAGGCGTTACCAATGATACTCATTAACTTTCCAGTGGGCTTAAATTCACAATTGCACCTGACTCTGTTTGACCTGAACAGAACCTAAATTAGTATCACTGATAACACCTGTTTACTGTTTCATCTCAAAATGGCTGCTGTGAAAAAGTTCTATAAGATAACGTATTTATGACAGAGCCACATTAAAGTGCTGCTTACACCTTACACGTATGGGGTAGTTTGTAATTTATATATAATATTGAACTGACTCTAGTCGCTTGATATTCCTTAGCAGGAATACAGAAAAGGGACCAGGAGATTTGGGCTCCTCATTAATTAGCTGCAGGGTTACAGGCCATCCGGGCTTGTTGTTTATCATAAAAAACTGAACAACAACAGAACAAACGCGCCCGTTGTTTAAATGACACCGGTTGCCACTAATAGGTGGATCAACTTGACCTGAAGCGAGAGGTCTTTGTGTCTTATTAAGCGCTGACTTTCATTTTGTTTATTCAGTTCTGTTCTGAAGAACTCTTTAATGAAGGGCACTTGTGTTTGCTGCCTCATTGTTTTTTTGTGTACACTTAAAAAAAAAAAAAAAAAACACAGAGATCGGGCTCTTTCACATTCATGCTCCCAGCTTTCAAATTATTGCTTCATCAAACGACTTAAAGTAGAGCAGTGAGCAAAGCACTAAAAATACTTAAAACAATTGTAATCCCCAGTAGCTAATGATATTATTATTCCTTAGGTTGGTGGTAAAATGTGCTGCTATCTTTATTTCATTTATTGTCTCTACAAAGTGACACTGGCTTATTTTGCCCTGGAGAGGAAGCCACAGAGTCCCACATGCTTCGACTCAACACTGGTAGCTGATGTTTAATTTATGCTCATAATGAACAGCTTTTAACATATTCTATATCTTAATACAACTTGTTTTTCCCCCATGGTCTCCATCATTAAACTTGCATAGTGATAGCTTTCTAATTGGTGCAGGGAAACTAGGAGACACGCGCCGTATTTGTGGCTGTCCCCGTTCCCTGGCTCGGAGTCCCCGAGCTTGTTAAAGGAGCGAGGGGAGGGGACTCCTCTCGTCTGTGTGTACACAGGACCGTTTGAGTCCTCGCCACCCGTAGCATTTCTGCAGAAACTTTCTGTCACGAAAGGAGCAGCTGAGGACTGTCAGATACACTGTAAAAAATTCACACAGGCAATTAGTGAAATTTAGTGGAAGGAGAAATCTGTAATATATTTACTGTGATAAAGCTTAAAATGACCATGATATACAATCAGAGATTAAGGAAACACGCTAAGTTGAAATACTGGATTCTCTGACATCACTCCACCTGTAGCTTGAGTTTTTATTTGCCCGTTTCACGTTAATTGAAGTTCAAATTAATGCAGAATGTTTGCTGATGAGTTAACGTCTGTTTATGAGTCATAAGAAATAATTAATGATCTTTTAGAAGAAGATGTTTTATAACGGTTAAATTGTGTAAATTGTGTGTATTTTCAAAGCAATGCGATTTTGTTTTCAGGATAAGGCTTAGCTTTACATTGACGGACAGTTGAAGGTTATAAACAGCTGATCAATGCGCAGCTCGTCTTGCACTCCTGTAATGTTCCTGCAGCCTGCCTGAGCTTCCTCAAGTCTGGGGAGGAGGAGGCTGGAGGAACCAAACTCACTTCAACTATAGACTAAATAGGATTTAAACCTATTTAATATACAGTCTATGGCTCCAACTTGCTATTTGGAGTGCAGCACTAATTTTATATTGCTCCTTTAACATAAATAAACAAAGTTTTATCTGATAATTATAAGTTAATTCAACTTAAAATATCTCGTATTTATTTTCAAAAGATTGCAGAACTTATAAACACGGGTTCTTCTAATTTGAAGTCTTTTGACTTGGAATGATGAGTCGAATGAATGAACTGTGCAAAGTTCAATAACCTCATTATAACTAGAACTCATGAATGAAAACAGTGTGAACCATGATGAAGTTTTACATTGAATTCAGTCTCGAACATCCTTAAACTTAAAATTTAATAAATTCACTGTGAGCAGATTCACAGACTGAACAAAGTAGCACCAACAGAAGCGGCTGCAGCTGTAAGTTTTTTGAATAAAATGAACAACTGACTTTAAAACTGAAAAAATGTGAAAGAAAATCAAATTTGTTTGTCATGTTCATCAGTGTGACTGAAGAATTGTTGCTTATAAGCTTATTTAACATGCTTTCTCAAGTACAACTTAAGTAAAGTAAGTAAAGTTTATTTGTTTTTAACCATTACAAAATTACTACCTTAACTTTTCTTTTTTTTCAGAGGTAAGTTGAAATAGGTAATGTTTTACAGTGTAGGGCTGTGACAAAGTGGAGGGCGATCAATGTGTTTTTCAAGAGGCATTCAAAGACCTTGACACTCGTGAAAATGGCAGCTGTTCTGCATGTCGAATTGTCTGGCCCACCATTTCAGAGTATTGATTGCGAGTACGTAATAATTTAAAGGCGTCACCTTGGACTGAGATTGTATGTTGGGGGAAATTTACATCTAAATTGCTCCGAGCCCTGCACCTTGTCTTTCTTCATTTTCTTTGAGAGAATTGGCCATCAGGACACCAAAATCGACTAATTATCCAATAACACACTGATAGAAAGGTGCTCCCAGTGCCCGATAGCTATTAAGCTCAAGGTAGGTGAAGTGAAACAAGCTCAGGAACAAAACTGTGCAGGGATGACAAGGAGTAAGAAAAAAGAGAGGTGGGGAGGAGAAAGAGAGCAGAGCCTAAAGCAAAGAGGAGACGCAGGAAGCTTATTCCCAAGTGATCTGTCAGTCAGAGAGAAGGCTTTATTTAGACGGTGTGATTTTATTATTTATGAAACTCTACAGGGAATCATTTTCCTGCCGAATCCTTCACTTACTCCTCACCGCTGTGGAACTTCTGTAATGAAAAGCATTTATCATCTGCAAAACGACAAAACCTGCAGATGAAACTGTCTGTTTTGCCGGAGATAATTGCTAAATCCCCATCTCTTTTCTGCTCCGGCCGCGCTCGCCTCACCTGGGGCGCTATTGACAGCTTAATAATTTTGCCCCTGCAGTCTGAAATTAGCTTGATCTTATCTGTCAGGAGTCCTTTGTCGGTATTGATTTAAGATATTAAGCCTGTCAGTATGCATACAAAAGGTGCGGCGTGACAGTTTTATTGCCTGTTTCACTCATTAGACGCTACACGTTACAGCCTGATTGGAGTCAGGAGGGAGTGAGCAGAAGCTGGTCTCCGTTTGACTCCTCGGTGCTTATTAATTATCAACAACGCCACTCTGTTGCATCTCCAGCTAGTTGAACTTCCCTCCGTGCCTGCTGCTGTTTTCTTTGTTGCAGTCTGAGCTCTGTTTCTGAAGATCTGTTGTTTGAAGATCTCAGAGACAAAGCCTCAATAGAGATATCCACTTTTTATATTAAGATAAAGCCTCCGTCTCGTCAAAAGCCTCTCTCCTCCCCTGCCTTTTGACACGCTTGTTATCAAGACTTTTCCTATATAAATGTATATGCATCCACAATCCGAGCGCTCCCTCCAAATTAATCTCTGCGCTTCCGTCTCTTTATCCCTCGCACCCCGAGCAGCAGCGGCAGCAGCAGCTGAAGCTGGCAGACTCCCCTGACATTTGTTTACCACACCATCAATCAGGCCCTTGTCACTGACGCTCTCAGGCAGCAGATCCTGCAGACAACTCCTCGACGCAGCTTGGCACGTTACAGCCTGAGCTGAAGCTTTCAGCAGCCACATGGGACGGAGCGAGAGGGAGGGAAGCACTAAGCAGAGGGAACTCCTCTTTGTGTTTAAACATCAGATGGTTGTGCCCTATTTATGTCTGTGTGATGTCTTGGTGTTTGCGCCGCTTTAGAGAAGTGATCTGGGAATACGCTGGAAATTTATAGCTTGTGTGTAGAAAGTAGAGATTCCACTGGACCTTTCTTTTTCAATAGAGGTGTTTTAAAACAGAACAGTGATAACTGCAACTGAGCAACATCTCAACTAAGACGAGATATCGACTTATATTTGGATATTGTTATATTGTGATATGACATAAATGTTGCATATAAGGCTGGATTACAGTAAAGTGTTGTTATTATCTTTTTTCCAATGTGTTCTAGCTGATCTATTGTTTGCCTTTACCAAGGGCGCCTAGTTATAGTTAACAATGGGGTGCAAGGTTAATACAAGAAAAAGCACCGTTTTCTGCAATGTAGAGCCTTCATTCATGATCAATAAAGCTGCTCCTTCAATCTAACGCTACACTATTATATATATATAAAATATTACTTTTTCATTGTGTTCTGTACTTTCAGCAGTGAGTGAGATAAAGGCACACAAAGGTCAAACATTTACTGCTCACTGTCATTAGAAACTGGTAATCAGCCACCGTCAGTAATCAATAGACACATTATTAAACCATCAATCAAACCAAATATACCATCAGACAACCCTGTCATACTTCAGCAGTTACCTACTGTTTCTATAATGGTGACAAAATGTTAAAAAAATATACATATTAGAAAGTTTGAATTAAATAGATTACATATCTATATCTAATATTACACCAAACTCCCTTTAAGAAATATGACATTTTAACAAGCCCTAAAAGCGATAAAACAATAGAAGAAGAAGAAGACATTTAATTTATCCCTGGGGGGAAATGACATTTTTTTCACTCTGTTGGTATTTTACAATCACAAGCCTGAAATACACTCATGTATAGACATGCATTAATGAAGAGATGCCAGAGTGAGGGGGCTGCACACATATGTTATACAGACATATAGTCAGGGCCCTGGGCAGTTAGGGGCTTGGCGTCCTGCTTAAGGCCACCTCAGCAGTGCCCAGGAGGTGGACTGGCCCCTCTCCAGCTTGTCCGTACTGACTGGTCTGTGTGATCCTCCGGTTCCCAAGCCAAGTCCTTACAAACTGAGCTACTGCCGCCCAGGCCATAGTTATCGATAGTTTCATTTAAATGCAAACCGCCATGAGAGCCAAACCGACTACGCCCCGCTCATAGGCAGCCTGTCATACTCCTTGATAACGGAGCGACACACTAACAGCCAATCATTTAACAGACAAGTCCCACCTGTGCCCCCTCCCTTACGATAGGCTTACAAATACCTAATTCATATCCCTCGGTGCTGCAGTCATGTCACAGACGCGTTTTTCATCTGCCCCGTCGACAGGTGAGGAACAGCTCGAGTGACACGTGAGATGAACACAGACAGAAGTCTGTTGTTGCTTTTTTAAGTCAGACAACAACTATCAGAGGGAAGCTCGTTCATACGGAGGGAGCTCAGAGTAGAACCACTGGTCCTTCGCATCGAGAAGAGAAGCAGGAAAACTTTACGGAAGAGAAAGGACTTTCGTTCCCGGTCTGCTGACCCGTCGCAACCCAACTGCTGATTCACGGAAGAAAATGTACGGACGGATTTACGTCCCAACTAATACTGGTTAATTCAACAAACTTCTTTTATAACGTCAGCTGCTTCTACCCTTTCGAGAAAACAACATGTCATCAGTCATGGGCGACATAATCAATAATTATCGACATCTATTGATATGAAATCTCTACTATTGGATGGACTTTTCAGCTATATGGGCAGAGGCCTAATTTGAACAATTCCTAATGTTTCCATAAAAACACGCAACTGTAGAAAGCACAAAAGAATAAGT
Source organism: Lutjanus argentimaculatus (assembly GCA_034769285.1). Taxonomy (NCBI): domain Eukaryota; kingdom Metazoa; phylum Chordata; class Actinopteri; order Lutjaniformes; family Lutjanidae; genus Lutjanus; species Lutjanus argentimaculatus. The sequence goes on from JAWZSL010000006.1 coordinate 27,935,368, forward strand.
GTCTTCTTGTCAATTTGGCATAGATATAATCCATAAAGATAAATAATAAATAATTTTTGATAAACTGTATTTCTGTACAAACTTTACATTCAGGTTTTGTCACTTCAGCTGATTAGCTGCACTATTTCAGTTAGAGCAGACTGTGGGAATAAGAGTCGAAATAGCTCAAAAGTTCAGATTTCTTCTCACTAAAATATGTGCTGGTTGGAGGATCAGATCAGGTCAAATTAAACACCGACTCATGACACTGTTAATTCACCGTCTATCATGTGTGTTTCTTTCTCTTTCTTTCTTTCCTTCTTTGTTGATTTCTTTGTCGTGGTGACAAAGATGTCGCCTTGACATAGCTTGAATGTCTCTAAAATGTCACCTCTTCATTGAAACTGTATTAGTTTGAACTGCAGTTTAGTTGGGCTACACTTTTACAGAATTGTTTCTATACGTCTCACGGCATTACTGAGACGTCATGATAATAGAGGCATGTTCACACAGTAAAACAAGAAAGAATGCCTCTTTGTTGAAGATGTCCTTCTGTGCATCTTCACACAAAGCCTCAGTTCATCCACCTTCACCGCTGCAGCGGCTGAGGCACCTTCACAGTCCTGATCTGACTGAATTCCAGCCTCGTAGACTTTTTCTCCCTCCTCGCTGGGATTTTTTTTTTTTTTTTTCAAATGGAATTAATTTCTTCGGGGCGTTTGTTCTTTGATCCGGTTGTGTGCGGCTACGTCGCCCCAATGACACATCCATGTCACCTTAGTTTTGCTTTTGCACGGCTTACATCTGCACCTTTCAAAAGAGCTCTGAGAATCCAATTATTTCTCATGTGAGTAAACAACTTGTAGCGTCACTGTCCAGGTGCAGAAATATTGTTTCATCACCTTCGATCTGACTCGTGGCTGTTTTTTTGAAAAATGTCATACATAGTGAGAGCTCGCTGAAACCTGGGTTTGTTTGTCTGCACATTGAACTGCTCCTGGCTCCCATCTTTCGCAGCTAGAAAATACTTTTTTTTGATCCTCTGTGTGGAAAGTATAGCCTGGAGTGGTGGGAAAGTTTCTGTTGACCAAATTGATCTCTGAGGAGAACAGCATAGGCTTGGTATATTGCTTGAATGTACATCAAAATGACTCATTTTTAGCTGCAATTTATTTTTGACTCCAGCTCTGCTACATAACCCTGCCTCTACATAATGATCATACGCTCATTAAGGCTGCAGAATCTGCTGGAGATAGTGTTTCCTGTGTTTAGCATGCAGATGATGCAGCCGAATCCTTTTTGTGTGAGGGGAGAGGCTTCTGTTCTGGAAAATTAAACAAAAGTGGCTTTGCAGCTCCTTCCCTCTGCTCACCGAGACTTCTGTCCTGTCTCTGCTGATTTCCTGCCAGGTGCGGATCTGCAGGTTTGCCAAACCAAAGGCCCGACCTGCTGTTCCAAGAAGATGGAGGAGCGGTATCAGGTAGCCGCACGCAGCAACATGGAGTCTGGTCTGCAGGTTGTCAGCGCTCAACTCAAACGTCTCATCATTCAGAATGCTGCCATATTCCAAGGTAAGCAGTGGCCACCGGGCATGAGTATCCTTAGGATTATATCAATATCAGTCCTCATTGATACGCTCATTAATACTACTCCAAAAGGACTGAATTGTCAAATCATTAAACCCCATTTCTATATTCAGTCTGACTTTGCCTCCAGTCAGACTGATCTCCCTGGGGAAAGGGATATTTGATTTTCCCCGACTAATCAAGATGTCATATTAAGTCGACACTGGTGCATTGCCATGCCAACGTATTTTGTGTTTTTGCCCCCACAGTCACTGGTTTTGTGAGGACGAAGGGTAGTTACATTACCTTAGTCAGCCATAAAATGTGTAGATAAGCTGTATGATGTGTTTGCTGCCACAGAAAAAAATAAGAAGTCTTCATATTATAGGCTTGGGTGGTATCAAGGTATTACAGTATACAAAGGTATGATTTTCAATTACGTCATTGTGAATAAAGTTATCAGAAACACTCAAGTTGCAACTGTATTTTTTTTTATTGATGGAAATTAAAAATATGAAATGAAATTGATTTATTACTAATTAAATTACTAATGCTTAATTTATTTGTAAAGAACTTATGACAAAATTATTTGGAGGTAGAAAATGAATAATTGGATGGTCACTTCTGCTCTATACCCAGGGTCCCCTTGCTAATCAATTAAATATGACAAGATATGGAATCATGAGCATATTATATAATAATATATAACTTTATTTTGACATGCCTTTGTCCAACTATAGAAGCATTTTATTAGCCACATGATATTTCTATAAATCATCGCGTGCAGATATATGATGTGTTGGTATCCATGGCAACAAGTGTCAGTGGGTTCTTGGGTCCTGCTAATTTGCTGGCTCAGCTGTTGCATCGACATGTTACATAAACAGGGATGCTTTATTTCTTTTCTGTGGCAGCAAACACAACAGCCTTTCATTACTATCACACTACAACCTGAGCTGATCTACACACACTGCTCGTCAAGCAGCGTCTGTCTTGTCTATAGCGCAACTCTGTTGTGCTGGACGCTGCTCTGATGTAACGTTAAGTTAGCTGCAGCTGCCGTTTTGTTAAAATATTCAACCACAGTGCACTGCCATTTGTAGAGTGCTGTAATTGTAAGTGTTTCACATTGCTGCTAAATCATATATTGCATTTAGCTTCAGTTTCTTTAGATGTAGTGAAGTGACTTTTGAACGTTTAGCCCTGTTAGCCATGACTGGAGAGCACAGAATGTAAACATGCAGCATCAAACATAATCGCTCATTAACAACACTTTGAAGTCAGCCATGTTAGAACGCATTAAGTCATTTTGGGGCCCGAGGCAAACCCAGACATGGGGCCCACCACATTCCTTGTTCTCCCTATTTTTCAATCCTTGAATCAACAATATGTCACACAAATGAACTTTTATTTATGGTGGAGTGCAGAGGATGAACTAAGAAGTGTCACAGCCTCAAGGAAAGAAGCTGCTCTGAAGTCTGGTGGCACTTCATACTTCTGGATACTTCTGTATCTCTTGTCAGACGCAGCAGATTAAACAGGCTGTGGTTGGGGTGGGTATCGTCTTTTAGTATCCTCCTGCTTCCTCCCTCCTTTTTTCAGCACCGCTGGGATAGCTTCACTTCATTTTTCAACAGTCTGTACACAACGCCGAGCTGTTTATTTTTGTTGTTTTTGTTTGTTGGCTGTTGTCTTCCTGTCTTCTGCAGATGCGCAGTAAGATCGTGGAATAGTTCAAGTTAGTTGGGACAGCCTGAGACACTCATGAATTAAGCATTCTGTTGCCATTTTAACGTATGGATTTTTAGAGTTGGAATTAATTAGTATTTTTTCGGCCCTTGGTAGACTAGGGCCTAAGGCAATTGGCAACTTTTGCTGAATGGTGAGTCCCTCCTGACTGATAGCAGCACAGTTTTTTCCAAGAGCTTATCAATATTTTGCTACTGACCAATCAGGTACTGGTTCTAATTTAGTACAGGCTCTCCATGTCCATCCTCAGTGAGCACAGTTTGTCCAAACCTGTTTTTTTTTTTTTTTTTTGCACAGAGAACAAACAACATCATAAACACAGTTTTAAACTGATAATCGACGTCCTCAAAACAAGACAAGTCAGAATCCACTTTCTTAGCTACACATCCTCGTTCACGTCAGCGGCTCACTCCTCCAGACAGTGAGTCACATATAAATAAAGAAGAAGCATAATGCACGCAGGCAGGGATGAGATGCTCAGCTGCTGCTCGACTAAATGTTAGAATGGCAGAGACGTGTGGCTAAAGTGACTTTAGATGTAGTGTGGTTGTCGGTGCCAGACATGTTGTTCCAGAAAGTGACAGCCTCCTGAGATTTTGGCGCAGTGCAGTCAGTGATGGCTGTTATTCACAGAGTGAGAAACGCCAGTCAGCAGTGGTCCTGGAAAGCTCTCACAGATGAGAGAGGTCAGAGGAGCCCGACTGGTATGACTGGTTCTGGATAACAGATGGATTCAAAATAACAGCCGCGCACAACAGTGATGTGAAAAATGTACATATAGTCAAACACAGAGGCTCTGCTGACAGCTGAGGAGACGATGAAGGTGCAGGAGGCAGGTGACTGCTCACAGACTGACTGACTGAACGGTGAAATGACACCTGGTCTAATGGTGGAAACAGATATATTATAAAAGTCAGCAGGAACGATGTGTCACTGTCAAATCAGCATTTCCTCACTGAACTGTTGCTTTAAAGAACTGAAGCTGCTCTGGAGGCAAAATATAATCCCAGCTGATACCAGTGTACATAATGAAACGCAAAACTGGTGCATGAAATGGAGCACATGTGTATTTATTTCAAATTACTCATCATAGTTAATTCTATTAATGGAATAGTTTGATATTTTGGGAACTACACATTTTAACTTGTTAGAGTTAGATGAGAAGATTGATGCCGGTACTTTATTTGAGCATTTCCATCTGTTATGCTGTTTGATTCTTCTATTTCACTACATTTTAAAGGAAAAAATATACTTTTCATTCCACTACATTTAGGTGACGGCTTTAATTAATTTTCATATTTAGAAAAAAAGTGGTTGGAGATGTTAATGAATTAATGAATTTTAATTTTAATTCAATTTAAATGACTTTAAATCTTTCTTTCTTACCCAAAAAACACGCACATTTGCTCAACTATACTCATATGTTTTGCTTCTACAGCATCACTGGTATGACCGTTAGCTTATGGTGGCTAATGCTAGCTAATGTTGGCAAACTTTTGCGAGATATTACTGTTGTTACTGACATTACTGAGTCAGTTCATTGACTTTTCCATGCTCTTTATAGGGCTGCACGATTTGGTAAAAACGTGTGATTATTTTGACAGAAATTGCGATCTGCAATAAGATTAGTGGAAATAATCAGTTTTGCATTACAATTTTTGTGTTCACTAAAAAAAATATTAAAATCGTGATGATGTGATATTTATTGAGGTCTGAACCAAACAAACATGCTTTCTTTCATCTGGAGAAGATTTTTAGGCCAGGTCAGCACCACAGTACCTCATTGAACTGTATTCTTTCACATTTTTCCTTTTAAAAAAAGCGATCTGATTCTGGTTCAGCAACTTGGATACTGCACTAGGCCATAATGCAATTTTATTTTGATTTTGATTAATTGTATAGCCTTACCTGAGATTTACACCAGGCACGGCTGCGTCGCGTTACGGCCGTGCTGTGGCAGCCGGACCGATCTGCAGCCGTTCTAGATAATGCTTGTTGTTCCACCAGAAGTGGCTCTCCGCTCCGGTTCAAATATGCGCCACGTCTATTTTTGATGGATGCCTGCGTCAATTAGCACAGAGCAGATTGAACGGGCAGGAAGTCAGACACAGAAAAGGCAGGGAGAATCAGGTTAATTTTCAAATAAAAGACCCTGTGCAGACTCACGTATCATAAAGACAGAAAAGAAACTATTTAGCCACATAGCTGCTTATCCATGGTAGAAGCACAAAGAGCAAGGAAAGAGGACCTAATCAACAAAATCTGAGCAAGGAAACATAAAATGTTGCAAAATGTTCCGCTGCTGAAAGCTTCTGAAAGTTGCTGGTGGGGTTTGCAGCCGTGCGGAGGACGGACCAGAACTGTGCCGCAGACGTGCTGAGCTTGGTGGAATCAACTGGTTAGTTCTTTACTCGTGCAACTGTTAGTTATTATATTTACCATTATGTTGTCATCTCTACTATATAGTAAAAGTTACTTTTTTACACTTGAAACACAAAAAAACTTCAACATGAACTTGAAGTGACATTTGTAAACTTAAAGTAACAAAATGCCTGGACAACAAAGAGGTACACAACTTTTCTTTCACAGCGCAGCCATATTAGTAACAGTTGTTTTTTGAAATATCCCTCTCACATTTAAAGTTGAGCTTTTGTTATCAGGGTACACAGGCCTTTTCCCATCCAGCAGCGCGGCAGCTCTGTTTACTGTCTCGGGGTTTCCACTTGAAGTGTGCGGACTCACTGGACCAACTTTTTTGAGAGCGCACACTCATCGGTTGTGAAACGCAGCACCATCCTGACATGCCAATTAAAACTTGGGGTTTAATGGGGACTGTGGGGTTTGCTTGACTTGGTTGTTACACACTAACTATGTTAGAGACTGCTGCTGTGGTTTGGCTGCACTTTCCTAGAAGGGGTTCAATACTAATTGCTTTAGCATAGGGCTCGAGAGAACTCCCCAAACAGCCCCGCACTGAAATCCTTTTAACATCCTGGTCTTATCTGTTTCCCTCTACTTCATTTTCATCCCCTCTCTCTTTTCCTCTTTTCTTCTCTTTCTCTCCCCCTGACCCTGCCATCCTCTCCCTCCGTCTCTGTCTCGCTCAATCTACTTGACTTTTCTTTCTCCTTCTGTCTTCCTCCCCTCGTCTGTCTCTTCTTCCTCTCGCGCTCGTGCTACTATTGGGAATTGAGTGCATGCCTTGTTTGCATTCGTCTTTTCTGCTCTCTTGTCTCTTTTCTTCAGCGCTTGCTCCTTCCAGAGATCAAAGGGCTTCCCCTCTCCACTCCTCTATCTCCCATCTCTCAATCTATCCCTGCATCCCCCTCTCCTTCCAGCTCCACCTGCCCCGCTCCGCCGCTTTCCCAAGCCTCAGACTACGCCAGAGGTTTTCGCCCTTTTGAAGTCAACTTCTCCAAACAATAGAAAAAGTAATGGCTCTGTCTATCTTTGTCTTTTAAGCAGCGAGATGACAGGCTGCTTTAACAATAGGCTTCTTCAAGATCAATACCAGGAAATAGGTAAGACATTAGGAATTTCTAATGATGCGTGCCTCTAGCGTAGAACGTCTCATATGCCATTTGACAATCTAATGAGCCTTTGCTGATCTCTTTATAGTATACCAGGGAAACACTACGTAATGGATAAACTGCAGCATCCACTCTGATGGGTGACACACTCTTTGGATTTCATTTTGATTCGCATTAGTGAGATCATAACACCATTTTCCCCAGCGTGCTCTGATTGCCTCGCGCTCAATGGCCTGATGTTGTCAATTGAGTCGAAAACGAGGATCTGTAAACCTGCGCAGGATGCTCATCTTTGAATCTAATCTCTTAAAATGAGAAGCTGATCTTGTGCATGCTGAGAATTTAATTTAGAAGATAAATTATGGAGTCCAATATTTCTGAAGAGTGTATTAGTATGTGATGCTGCACGTCATTGAGCAGCTGGGAGATAACTTGATACATGCAATTTATTGCAGATTTTTGAGTCAGCGCCGAGTGGAGACGACTGTGTTAAGGATGACATAAGAGTACTTAAAGGGACACTTCACTGTTATCAATTACTCACTACTTATATTTGAAAAAGTTTACTTTACTAATTATTCATGAGCAAAAAGCTACATTATTGATTACATTACATTACAAAGTCTACAAAAAAGACACACAAAAAAGACAACTTGTGACAATATCAGGGTTATCATGACTTGGAAAATGCAATTTTTAACAGAAAGTCTTTGCTACAACCTGGGCTACAAGCTTGAAAGACATGGCTGGTCTACAGGCACAGAAAGTCTTAACAAAGAGACACTACTGAGCGCATTATGGGAAGTGTCACAGACTCTTCCCTAGGCTGTCATTATAACACACTGAAACCATGTTAGCTTTGTGTTCATTGTAATACAGGGTGTGCAGCCCACAGCCAACCAGCCTGCTTAACACCAGGCTAGTGGAGGCTAATTTTTGAACACAATTACTGAAAAAATATCTTTATTGACATTACAGCAGTGCAATGAATACACTTAACATTGACTAGACAGCACAACATATTGAACTGCGAAGAGAGAATCAAGTTATGCCACATGAACCTTAAAGGGACAGTTCACCCAAAAATGAAAATTATGTACTCATCCTCATGCCGACTGAAGGCCAGGTTACAGCTGTTACAGAATCTCCTAAACACTGGAAGTGCATGGTGACCAGTTTTCAAATGTAAAAAAACAACAGAATGAAAACATAAAATGCATCCATACTGCCTCCTCTGGTGAATTCGAGTCTCCTAAAGCCCCAACATGCCAAGCTGACTAGAATATGTTATCTACACCATGTTTTTAGCCTGAATCTTCACTGTAGATCCTTAGCTTGGAGCCACGTTCATGTGCATGTGCACACTGTCTGAGCTGGGTGTATGTGTTGTGACGGTGTGCAAACAGCATGCTGGGGCTTCAGGAGACTTGGATTACACCAGATGAGCAGTATGGAGGCATTTTATGTTTTATTTCTGTTGTTTTCTTAAATTTGAAAACTAGTCACCATTCACTTCCATTGTTAAGGAGATTCTGCAGTGCTGTTTTTCTGTGAAACTCCAGCAGTGTTTTGCAGACTAACAAAATAAAACTCAATCTGCATGACGGTGAGGAGATAATGACTGAAATTTCATTTTTTTTGGGTGAACTATCCCTTTATTACTAGTGATGTTGCAACTTCCATCATCGGTGACTTTTGCACTGGTAAGGACGGCTGAAACTTTACAGAAGAGCTACAGTAACATAACAAGTTGTACTTGAGTAATCTACATCACCTGTCTCTTCCTCTGCTCCGCTCTGTGTGACCCCCCTCGGTGAAACACAGAGCAGAGGAGAGGAGGCTGTCCACGCTGTCCCCTCAAGGCAGTGTTAGGGGAAACACTGCAATGATTTCAGAATGAACTGATATTTGGCCTTATTTTTTGACATTTAAAAAAATTTCATCTGCTGGTGATCTCCGTTGGCTTGTGCAGTTATAGGCTTGAGGCTTTACCCATTCTGGAAACTAAAAATCTGGATGTATTGGCTTTCCTTTCCTTGATTTTGACCATTTCTTTTCAATCTGTTGACCAGGTTTATGAAAATGCGATCGTAAATTCCTGTACTAATTCTTTGTGTGCAACTGATAATAATTTATGGAGACAATGTTGAAGAACAGTGAAAAATGTCAAGAGTTGTTCCCTGATTTATATTCAGTAGCAACTTTTTTTTTCTCCAGAGTAGGAAGTGCTACATTTACAATTGCCTGTGATTTATGTGAAGGTGGTTGAAGTGGATGGCGGGCAGACAAACCACAGACCAGGGTTCACATCCACAATGTGAAACAAAGATCGCATGTCTCCCTAAACTTAACAGATGCTAAACATAACCATCAAAACGTGTAATAATGCAGATATTAGAGTATATTTTAGGAAAACTTATGAAATACATTTTCACTGAACTTTGTAGATACGTTCAGTATCAACATTTAACAGCTTAGCTGGTACTTTTATTAAAAATGTTTTCTCATTATGTTGATGACAAATGTTTATCCTTTAGCTAATCTTTCAAAATGTGAACGTCATTTTTGCAAATTGACTGTTTCGTCCAACTATCGGTCTAAAGTCCAGAAGGTATTCAATTTACAATGAAACAGAAAAAATGTTAAGGATTTTTTGCATAATATTTGGCTTGCAAACTGGACCAGGACTGATTTCTGAACTATTTGTGAAGTCACAAATCATGCTCGTAGGCCCGTCTCTTAAACTCAGATGTTCAGTGAGCACAGAGAAACTTTTCTCTTTCAGCACATTAATGTGCAAACAGTCATCTACTGTCAAACTCTGCACAGTTCATCAAATAATTAATAATTAATCGATTATTAATTGATTATTAAATTAATCAGCAACTATTTTGATAATCAATTAATCGATTTGAGTAATTTTTTTAAAGAAAAAAATGTCAAAATTGTCTGATTTCAGCTTCTTAAATGTGACTATTTTCTGGTTTCTTTACTCCTCTATGACAGTAAACTGAATATATTTGGGTTGTGGGAAAATCAAGACATTTGAGGACGTCACTTTGAGTTTTGGGAAACACTGATTGATATTTTTCACCATTTTCTGACATTTTATAGGCCAGTTTCATCAACTATGAAAACAATCGTAGAATCGTACCTCATTCTGCTTAGAGAAGCTCAAACATCCAACTGAATGAAAAATATAGTTTTGAGTTGAGGGAGACTTTAAAGTGATATCTTTCATTGAGTTTCCTCTTATTAATTACTCACCGAGCTCTGTACTTTGAAGCTGCAATTCAATTCCAAAACAATGCCTTTACACAGGGCCTCAGCTAACTTAAGCACAGATTTATGTTTGTGATGTGATTATACTGCACATCTGATGATCTCCCCTCTCCCTCACCCATCTTATCTTCCTGTACCCTTTTTATAACTGCCCGACCAAGCAGAAACTCATCCAAAACCATCTTCTGGCATTTTGGGTGATTGGCAGCTCTAATTGTTGTTATTTCCCCAGCGATGTGTCCTTCAGAGAGGCACTACTGCTGCTGCTGTTGTTGTGATGCTCGGCCTGATCCTGAGCCTGCAGATTAGAAATTAGATTATCCTCCTTTGTTAATGAGACAAGCTTTTATTTAAGTTTTTAAAAATGATTTGTTGAGGTTATTACCGTGCGAGAGCTGAAAGCCACTGTGGCTAAGCAGCAGCACAGGCGGGATCTTTTTTTGTTGTGTAAAATCACACATGAAAAAATGAGCCTCTCCTGACTGGTGCAGTGCTGTTGGAGAGAACAAGACCACACTGCTGTCTGCTCAGTTTCATCACAGCTCCACGCTCCTCTGCAGCCTGACGAGCAGTCCTCTCCCAGAGGGGAGTCACACTCAAGTCCAAAGAGCAAACCCAATTAATAAACATGAGAGGACAGGATTGGCCCGATTGCTTATAAAGTCAAATATGTGGGGAGGAAAGTTGAGCAGCAGCTCGAGTGTGTGTGCAGATATCAGAGAGTCTGTGTGATATTCGCTGAGGAAAGTGGGACAGCCAGCCTGGTACTCCTGAAATGACTCAATGAGTCCATAGAAGCCTGGCACAGTGGGGTGTTCGAAAACAGGTCTGACTTGGACTACTTTCAGGCAGCGTGAGGGCGATCTGTATGTGGCTTCACTCGTCGCTGCGAGGCAGGGGAGCTCTCTCCACTTTACTCTGAACTCGCCGGGGCGACGCTCTTTAAATGATCGGGAGTTTGGTGGGGGGGGGGGGCTTGAAAGGATGCTCGTATCTTTTCATCAAACATAAAGACACCAGACAACCTGTGGTGTCCGCTGCTCAATAAACTTGACGAATATCTGTGCAGACAGCACGCACACACGCCATTATCGAAAAAGTTCACTCGACGCAAGTGTGAATAAATCTTCTTTTGTGTCCTTGAGTTGCTCATACCTCATTCCTAGCGGGCCAACAAATTAGCATCTCATTAGCAGTCTCAAAAAATTCTATCGACTTCCCCCGCTTCTTCTGGATGGGTTTTAATTACTCTAAGTGTATAAGGAATTAGAATGGCAGACCCCCTGTGGCCCCGGTGGAGGTGGTTGTTGACCTTGAGAGGAGTTTGCCCTCATTTGTCTCCGATAGTGCTGAATGGACACTTGCCGTGGCAGTAACCCAAACGAGATGTGGCAGGAGGCGGATGATGCAGGAGCTGGCAGGCCTGAGCGAGCTGCCTCTCCATCCAGCAGCCAATAATCAAAATCAGATCTCGCTGCCCTCTGCAGCCATTCCCTGTCTCCCGCTCGTTAGCCATCCGCTCGATCCCAAAGTGCTCCAGGAGTCTGGTCGGAGCGGGCTTTCCCTCTGTTCTCCCCATCATCTGCTTTCCAATAATCATCCCGTGCCTCACGCTCTCCGCGGAGCCGTTTTGTCTTCTGGAGAAGTTTCCCGGAGTAATCCAATAACAGTGAGGACTGGTGGGATTAATGCCTGCTGCGAAATGTCTGAAGTTGTTTACTCGCTGCCCCAGGCTAATCTAATAACTTAATGATGGGGAGAGGCAGTTTTGCCATGTCCAATGGGCTCCTTCGAGCATCGTTTACCAGACACGATGGGATCTACCAGCCATTACCACATCTTCTTCTATCAGCTCCTAATTTGATTTTAACTTAATTGCCGTGTTTTATCATTAGGCGTCACTTCTTAGTTTGCTCGTAATGAGATTTTCGGGACTTTTTGAGCACTCTGCTGGGCTGGCAAACTGTTGTGCGGATTGATATTTAATAAGGCGGTGTAATACTGAAAATACTGCTGGTTTGAGTTCTGAGGTTCCTCTTGCTGCTCAGGAGCCACAAAGGAAAGAGTGAGAGTGTCTCTTTGCAGCGAGCAGCCCGAGAGAGCATTTTAGTGTTTGTGAGCCTGAGGAAGAAGATGTAGACACATAAGCACCAAAACATTCCAGGTACAGCAAATGCAGCAGTGATGCAGCACGTCTCAGTGTTTCCTCTCATTATTCAGGCTGCTGTGTGTGGAGATCTAGTGTAATATCAAACACTGAGTCACCAGAGGCAAATACAAAATAGATGTTTGGGTGCAGTTTGCAACTGAATTAAGTTGACATGGTCTGAATGTGAATCTAATGTGTGTTTTTGTGTCACATTTTCCTCTCGTGTGTCAGGCTGGAGGCTCTGTGCAGCTCCAGACAGAAACTTATGAATCCTGCTGCTTCAAGGTGTTTTTTTTTTTTTTTTTTTTTCCTTACACTGAATAAGAAAAAGATTTCTTGTCTGAATTGATTGATCGATTTCTCCTGCTAAGAATGATGGTTTAAGTATTTTCACCCATTTCTAAGTATTCTCTTGAAGTGTTATTCAGGCAGGATTTTCAGTCAGTATCAGCGTTTTTTTTTACATCTCTTTTTAGGGAACATTTTATGCATTTTATGGCACAAAATAAGGAAAAACCTGCATGGAATTCACGTAAGGTGTCTGACGAAACGGCCATCTTTTTTGGATACCCTGTCCTAAACCCCTTCCTCTGCCAGGCCCTATAGTCTCGTCAAGCCACTGCTCTGAATGGACTGAATTTTGGTGTAAAGTGTAAAGTGTAAGGCTGTCAGGAAAGATAAAGCAGCAAACATTGTCGCCACAGATACTCAGAGTCTTTATCTCAGCAGGCGCCCTGGTTTTCACGGCCAATTTCACCAAAACCTTGGCACCAATCCTCAGTTAAATAGTAACAAGGACTGTCAAAAAATTTGAAACAAATTTGATCTAACATGTAATTTATTCAGATTAATTTGAACACAACCCACATTGCCTGTCCTATGACACATGAAATGACATTTTCCTCTCTGCCTCACTTAAGTGACAAGTTAACGTGAAGAGCTAATGTGACGAGCTAACGTTACCGTAATGCAGTTATATTTTTACAAAGACAGCATACAGCTTTAACTTTATCCACAATATGTCTGCAAAAAGCAACATGATGTTCCACAATTATATTTAATTGCAGTGTTTTGCATGAATGTGCTAAAAGAGCAGCGTTCATTGAGCACGCTCATTTATTTGGTAAATGGTGAGCTGAACTGATCAGTTTGCAATCAATGAACTGATTGTGAGCGAGCGACGTTCACTTCTGAGTGCGGTAACAGCGCTCACACCGCCACCTGATAAAAACAGAAGTGTGATCGCAGCAGAGAGGGAAGCACGCAAAGGCGGAAATGTTGGGGTGATAAAAAAAAAAAGAAACCTTTGTTTGATCATGTAACATGAAGTTTGTGAACGACACCCAGCCTGGAGTTTGTGTTACGATGAGACAAGGACAAATAGATCGCATCATATTCGTTCTTCTCCTCTGTCTCGTCTCCTTCTTCATCTCCCTGCAGTTCTCATGCATTATGGTGCATTCAACTGGAACGGGAAACACAGAATTTCAAATTGCTAGTTGACAATTTCAACAGTATGTTGGTGTACAGCTTTGCTGTCTGCTGTACTGTAAAACGTTCTCAAATTTGACTATTGAGAACCATTCAATATTCATCTTTAATACAAAAACATGAATATTGTGGGCCATTTTGTAAGATGCTATTATTGACCCTTTTGGACTCCAGTGTCCCTGGTAGGAGGAGCTTTGATCTAAAATTAAAAACAAAGACAAACCTGAAATTGCACAGCACTGTTAAATTGGTGTCAACTGAGGCTTAACATTTACACAATTTGTCTTTCTGACTGTGCCTCAATATTTACAATATTTGTCCAACATCTTCCCAGCATGGTTGAGTACAACAGACACGAGCCACAGCACCGCAACATGCTAACACCAAGTTCATCTGGCAAACCTGCAAAATAAACAGTTAAGCACCATAAAAAAATGCAAAACTTTCCAAATTTGAAGCTTATATTGTTGATGCTTGCATGTAGTGGCCCTCATTAAGAAAGCAAAGTAAAAGTAAAATGGTTAAATTAACATTCACATATTAGTATTCCAGCTTTATGGGCCCATCTCCATCACAAATAAAGTAATCCACTGGTTCTTAAAATCATATGAAACCTATCATTTACTAGAAATGCATCAAATTAATTTCTTTATATTATTTTTAGACATCTCAAATCTGTTTTAATGACTGTATGTGGTCCAAACCTCGTGGTTTTGAAACTCTCACCTGAAATATCACAGGAGCTCAGGTGCAGAGCGAACTCACCTGGGGAAACCAAAGTAAAACAGGTGCGTTAATAATCACTGTAGTTGTCTGTCTTTCGCCCACAGAGCACTTTGAAAATCCGTTGAAAGAACTCAACATGAAATCACCTTCCTGGAAATCATTTCACTTTTTCTTCACCCAGATAAACCTTTGTTTTCGTTTTTTACGTGCTTTCATTTTTCATTGTTTGGCTTTCCAAACTGTCTGTCTTATCTCTCCGGGCTTTATGTAGGTTGCCAGCGCTCCTGCCTCCACAGGAGGCCTCAGCTTCCTATCCCCAACAGGGCTGGCATCCTGTTTAAAGTGCTCCTATTGTCTCGCGTGCTTCACAGTACACCTTTTTAATCGTGCCTCCGTCTTTTGATTTGACCGCACTCAAACCCAAAAATGCGACGGCTGTCTCTCTGCTGATAATATGTCAGCCAGTCTGCACCCCATGGGGTGGATATTTGCATATTATTTCAGCTGTGGCTCTGGAAATCTTCAATAGCAGAATTATCACCCCAGAAAGAAAAGAGCCAACTCTTTCAGACTTACACTTTGGGCTGTTCGTCTTACGCTTTTCCACCATTATTCTTAAACAAAGGCTGATTTCTCCACTGAGATTAAGTGTCTGTGAATTATGTTCGTGTTCATTCCAGAAATACCTGTGGAGAGGAGGATTAGTTAGCTTTGCTTTTAAGCTTGTTTTAGATATGAAGGGAAAAAAAGATAAAATAACAAATGAGCTTAAAAATTGTGAATTCATTCTTTTATTTGTTCCATCTTGTGTCCTTGAGTGTTCTCCTGTGAACAGCCACGTTTACATGGCTCCGATAATAGTCTTCATAAAGCCCCAAACACAAAAAATGCTCAATATAAACACCACAATCAGAATAAACATGCCCAAAATGATTATAATTTCAGTCTGCTGCAGAGGGGGTGGGTTAAACCTTTTCAAAACCTGATCAATAGAAAACTTGTACCATGTAAACAATTTAACCTGGCTGTGTTTTATCGTTGCATGCCCTCCGTCTTGACGTTATCGTGTGGGGACGTACGTTTCCAAAAAAATCCCTCTCTGCAGAAGTTACTTTTTCATACAAACTCTCAAAGAACTGAACATTATTGGATGCCTAGATGGTAGAAAAATAAGAAGGAGCTGGGTGCGGATTTTCTGCAGAGGAGGAGGAGGACGGGGTTGGGGGATGTAGGCCAGTGGAGGGCTCCAGTCAGAACAGAGTCAACCATTGGATTTAAGCTCTTTCATGCATATCTGTGACTTGTTAGTGACAGCCAGTATTAACTAAAAGCCTTTATGGACTGTATAATGAGATCACTGTGACTGTGTGAATACTAAACAACTGTTGCTGTAACCACATCAACTGTTACCTCTTTTCCATACACATGAGCTGGCCTGGCTTAACTCAGTTTGACTCGGTCCCGTCAGCCCAGCAAGGCAGGAGTTTGCATTTCCATTAAATCAGGGCTACTAGCTTGAAGGTGTGTCTTTTAAGGGCTCAAGTTGAACAGATGTATAGCACTGGATAGATTGTTCATGTACGTCTCTGGGATAAAAACATTGTTTCCTTAAATTTTTCACAATAAAAGTCCCCTGTTGTTTCATTATTTAAACATTTTTATCATGAAGCATCACAGGAAATGTTTTAATTGAGGGATCTCAACAGCAGTAAGCTACCACGAATGCAACACTGCTGAAAGTGAATATGAAACTGTAAAATAATGCCGATACCTGAAAGTTCAAACAGCGACACAGGAGAGAAACAAAATTTCAAAACATGAAGATTCTGTTTGAAGCTACAAAAGCACTGAGAGCTTTGAGAAATGTTTTCCTCTCTGCTCTCCTGCACACACACGAGCTCAGTATCACAACACCTGATTGTTCGAGGGGGAGAAAAGAGGGTCATCACGGGTTGGCTGCAGGCGGTGAGACGTCACTGCAAGTTCTCATTCAGGGGTTTCATCAGCAGTAACTTAACATGACTCCTGTACAGCTGAAAGCAAAGATGAAACGGTAAAATAATGCAGATACCTGAAAGTACAAACAGTAAAAGAGGAGAGAAACTACATTTTATAGCACAGAGATTCAGTTAGAAGCTACAAAAGTTCTGAGAGATTTTAAAAAACGCCTCTTCCACACACACGAGCTGAGTATCACAACACTTGCTTGCTTGAGGGGGAGAAAAGAGGGTCATAAATGTTGGAACGTGAAGAATTCCCAACATAAAATGAAATTTTCATTTCTCTCAAGGGGTACCCAGCAGCTAGCTTACTCAGACCATAAAGTTGCCCAGGTGAGATCGTTTTTTGTGGTCTTTCTCTGGTTTCTAAGAATGGTGCTACATGACTGCAGGGGAAAATTTTGTCACCTTAAAGCCCTGGCTGGTACATCTGAACACCAGACCGTATTAGATCACATCCCGTGTAAACGAATGATTTCAAACAGAATGAAAAAAAGTCTGCATGTAACCGACCTTGCATGGATTTGATTTGATTTGAAGTTTTTATTGGTAGTTAGTTGCATCTCCAAATATACTCACCCCGTTATTTTCTTGAGCTTGAAGGCAGGAATTTGTGCTTTACTGTCTCCAGACCACAGACAGCTTAGCTCTGACAGAGCTGCCTCATTAAATTCATTTACTCTTGTTCAGTTTTTACAGAAAGACCAGAGTTTTGATTCAGCTTTGGTGTCACCTCAGTGGAGCATTATCTGCTGGGAGAACACATGATTTGTGTTCGTCCCTACAAGTCCTTCGCCACCTACCCTGTCATGTTCTTTACGCTGATGTGTCAAAAAAAATGGCATGAGTGGTTTCTAGGGACGAGCTTGGCTCTTTGTGTTTGAGCCACATTTTAAATGATGTGCCCTGTTGCACGCCTCTCGAGCTGTATTTCATCATAGAGG
Organism: Lutjanus argentimaculatus; assembly: GCA_034769285.1. Taxonomy (NCBI): domain Eukaryota; kingdom Metazoa; phylum Chordata; class Actinopteri; order Lutjaniformes; family Lutjanidae; genus Lutjanus; species Lutjanus argentimaculatus. The sequence continues at coordinate 27,952,783 of JAWZSL010000006.1, forward strand.
AAAAACAAACAGTGTGGAGAGAGGATTCAAAGTGTCCAAGGAGCTAAAGGAGCTGAGGAGACAGCTCCTCCCAGCTCCAGCTGAGAGAGAAGGAGCCTTTGTTTCCAGTGAAAGGAAGAGGAAGAGGAAAGGAAGGAAAGGAAAGGAAAGGAAAGGAAAGGAAAGGAAAGGAAAGGAAAGGAAATGGAAGGAATGAAGAAAGGGGAAGAAGAAAGGAGGAAGGAAGAAAGGAAAGGAAAGGAAAAGAGGAAAGAAAGGAACCAAATGAAGAGGAAAGAAGGAAAGGAAAGGAGGGAAAGGAAAGAGAGGAATGGAAATGAGAGGGGAGGCAAGGAGGGAGTAGGAAGGAAAGGGAGGAAAAAAGAGGTGTTCAAGAGGAAAGCAAATAAAAAGGAGGGGAAAGGAAATAAAAAGGAAAGGAGGGAGGGAAAGGAAAAGGAAAGGGAATGGAATGGAAACGAAAGAAGAGGGGGAGAAAGGTAGAGGAGAGGGGATGAGAAGAAAGGAAAGAAAATCAAATGAGGAAAGGAAAGAGAAGAATGGGAGACAAGAGGAGAGGCAAGGAGGGAGTAGGAGGGAATGGGAGGAAAAGCGAAGCATTAAGGGGAAAGCAAATAAAAAGGAAGGGAAAGGAAAGTAGAGGTAAAGAAATGAAATGAAAAGGAAAGGAAAGGAGGGGAAACTATCCAAAAAAGGAAAGAAGAAAAAAAGGGAGAGGGTGAAAGCAGCATATTGACGTGAACACATCTCAAACTGAGCTAATGAGCTCCTTTAAATGAATCACCAAGCATCTCCATACATCATGTGAGACTTTTTTCCCACTTAATGGATGATACAAATCTGCGTTTCAGAAATGGCCACAGTTCTATTTAATCAAAGCGGTTTCTATGAGCTAAATCAATGCAAAGCCAAGATCACATTTGAACAGCCACATCTATTAACAAGACATGTTGGAGAAAGCAGACATTTGTCTTCATATTAACCCAAATGGAGGCTATTCTTGGATGTCACTTTGTTTATATTTATCCTCACTCCAGGGCACGCACACTCAGTATAACTCTAAAGCCTTTACAGCTGATGTGTTGTGGATGAGAAAGTTCTTTCTCTCCCTTTTTACTCAAAGCTATCACTCCCTCAATCTGAAGTTTTTTTGAGCTCAGATCTGTGGGGGCAACCCCAGCAAGACCTGAAGGTGTTTGCTTGTCAATCTTTCTCTTTGTGCACGATGCTTGGCAGGCTGTGGCATGGGACACCTGCTCCAGAATTAATCTTCAAGGTCTCGTTGTTTATGAAAAGCATCCTCCGCTTTGGCAAGGCGCACTCTGCAGTCGGTTCGCTCACAGGTCTAAGTTGTTTGAACCTAATTCAGGTTGCAGTCTCATAATATCAGCAGAGTTTCCCTGAATAGGAAGATTATAAGGCTGTCACAGCGCTGAGGAGCGACCTATTTATTTCTGCTCATCCTCCATGTTTTCATAGTCGCTCCTTCACCTCACGACCCCACCAGCTTGCCCTCTTCCTCCTACTCCAACCGTGCACTTATAGTTCAAAGAGATGCATTTTTCATTTTGGCCTATGAAATATTGAAACACTTATGCAACATGTGCTCAGCCAGGCAGACATAACAAGCTGTCAGGGCAGGGTGGAGCAGGGCAGAGGGGCTCATCTCACATCTTCGGGATCTCATGGCTTATTTACAACAATATAAATATGTAACAACAATTAACCAAATTTAACTTCTTTTGGAAGAGGGTCACTGTCCTCACCTCAAAACACCCATACCCTTAATTTGTTCTGTGACCCATGTTTGCCGTTACCTGACAAGTCACCTCTTACTGAGTTATTATTATCTTCTAAGCAGTGAAAATGGAACTAGTGGTTGTTGAAAGACCCTGGTCCTTGTACAGTCTGTCAACACTTTTCACTACATGTTAACCTTACTTATACCAGGCAGTTTTTGTCGCCCAAACTGACCTTAAATAGAGAGAAAAGTGGAGTCAAACTAGAATCTAGTCTACAGCCGTGCTAGCAGCTCAGTGAGGCTGTGCTTTGAGATGAATTCACAGTGACATACTAGCATGTCAAGCAAATATGTTACCAAGTTCACCATCTTATTTTAATGTGTGCTATCATACTGACAGCTGCTGATCCACGCTAAACACAAAGTACAGTGGAGGCTGATGAGAACGTTTTACGGGATGTTGCCGTAAACCAAAGTGTTAACAGAGTAAACAATAGTTATTACAACCTGGGTTTCAACCTGGATTTACAAAATTTCGCGAGAAAGTGTCCAATACTTGATCAGACGTTTCAGTCCGGACTAAAGTGGTGAACCACCTGACTGATACTGCCGTTCATAGTTCATAAAGCCACACTGCTGACTTTGCTAACAGTCCAACCATGGTGTGGATTCTTATTCAACAGTATGCCACATGGTTCATTCTATATGTTTAGATAAAGATGGCAAGTAAAAAAAAAAAAAAAACTATGTAAAATAGTTGTTAATTTAATAGTTTGTAGCTACCTTTAACAAATACCATTTCCCATAATCCTTAGACCGTCATGGTTATAAAGGCCAGCAGCTCGATAGAAGAAGTTCAAAAAACTACTTTAGAAGAGAGGAGAGGGTGCAAAAGCATGCACTGCACCCTCAGTTGAATTTCAAATAATAAATGCCGAGCACAAGGTGGTAGGTCACGTATCTTGGGAGTTTGGGAGTATAATCAGAGCGCATGTACGGTGCGTCTCCATATGCACTTTTCTTATCTTTTGGTTCATGTATGTACAGCAATGCAACTTGCAAATGGCCCGAGTGAAGGTGAACATAGATCAGCAGGTGTGGTGATCATTTAATTCTCTCTCAGCCAGTCACATCATAGTTCTGAAACAGTTGTGCATGTGTGAAATGTGTGGTTCAGAGCGTCATGACATGAACACACACACAGTGGCTCACTCAGGCTGTCTGAAGGGCAGGGCTGGTAAAAATAAATCGGGCACCAGCTGTGTGCAGTGGGGTACCAGTGCGCTGAATGTCGTGATGCACTACATCACATTTTCTACTGGAGGGCCACCCCATGGGTGCTTTATCAAGATGATCAGATGGAGTATGATTTTCAATCACATACTTATAATAGCAATAGAAATAAAGAATAAAGAGATTGATTTGGTGATGACTGCATCGGACCGACACTATTTTAGCAATTAATCTAATGTATCTCACCTCATATTAACCAAGCGCTGCTACAACCCACAAAAAAGAGTTTTTTATGTTTGGAAGAACACATTTGATTGGAATTAGATAAATTTATGCATGCACCCTTGTGTTCAAGATGAGTCATCAAATATATTTTTACATTTTACTGGAAGAGAACACAGGCAGATTAATTAAGTCTGTCTGTGTGTGTGTGTGTGTGTGTGTGTGTGTGTGTGTTGTGTGTGAGAGAAGAGAGAGAGAGAGAGACATTATGGCAAAATTCATCCTGGAGACATATACTGTATCACAGTAGGTCCCACAGAGGTGGTTTTGAATACTTTGGCAGGTGTTTACATGTCTTTCTGTGGACAGATTTTGCCAACACGATAGCATCACTACTGTGCAAGATGCAGTCACGAAACTTCACAGGTGTGTAGTTTGAAGATGGGTGTGGTCTGACCCACGAGCCATGAGCACTCATGAATTAATGTAATGACTACCCAGGGGTGGCCACGTCAACATCTTGATGGGTGACAGCGTGGGGCTGGTATTGCTTTCAGCTTGTGAGTTTGTGCGTATGTGTACTTGAGATCAAAATGTATTTTCTTAACACAGAGACACACAGAGGATTAGAACTTGGAAAAATGTTATTTTACTGCGTCTTTGAGGTTTGGGGCTAATGTCATCCTCCTTTATATTCATTATCACATGCTTTGATCTAGCACAGTTTCCCAAATTGAAAACAGTACAGCAGTTAGCAGATTTTCACTCCCTTTTCTTCAAACAATACCAGCGCTGCGGCTGAAAGAGTAGTCTTGATTGAGGCGATTGACTCTAGGAATTATTGATGAAGCAGGACACCATGTTCGCCCAGCAGGAGTGTGTGAAGAGGGCACTGTAGCCCGAGGGCGAGCCGAGACTTGGACAGCTTAACGAAGGAAAGAAAGAGAGGTGGTGGAGGGAGCTGTTCCACGCTTCTCTGCCCGCGTGGCTTGACTGATGTGAGGAGAAATGTTTGGGTGGTGAGGAGTCTGCTCCGAGTCCCGGCGGAGCCTCATCAGTAGTGCACCTCTTCACCGCCCACCCCCACCCCCACCAGTTCCCTCCTTCCTATACCTCCCTACATCTCCAACCACCCTGGCTGGACGAGAGGCTAAGTGGTGTGAAGCAGGGAGCTCTCCGACAAGCTCCATTACTCCTCCTCAGAAAATTCCCCTGGTTCGCCTGTCAGAGGAGAGGTGATGGGGTGGGTGAGTGTGTGGGGAGTGGTGGGTCGATCAAAGGAGGTAGAACAGAGGAGAGTCTCGTTCATTTACCAACTCCCTCATCAGCTTTATACGCCTTTTTTTGTAACTTCATAATGTGTCTGTGAAAGTAGTTAATTCAGCCTTGTTGTCTTGACTTTTTAGTACGAGTGTACGATACTATCTGCACGTCATCAGTATGGACGGACAAAGGCTTTAAAAATTAAATATCCGTATCAGCTTGAAAAGCCGATATTTCTGCCGACTAAATGATGCTTTAATTATGTTCATATGACACGAGTATGTCTGTGTTGTGGAGGTTTATTGAAGTGACCTAAACAGATATCAAAGTTGCTGTTTGCAATGATTTCTCAGTGTTAGTCATGTCAGGAGGAGTCAAATCACATCCTTTCAACACTACAAATTTAATTCTCCATCTTAAGAGCCGTCATCCCGATCATTATGACAAATTAGTGAAAACAAAGAGGAAAAATCTGTCAGTAATAGTAACATAATCTTATTTTGCCAAGTGACTGTGTCCACTTTGAGAAGCATTATGTTTTATTTTGAAAAGCATTGTATTTCATTATGAAAACCACTGTATTTTATTTTAAAAAGTGTTGTATTTTATTTTGAAAAGCACTGCAGTTCATTCTGAAAAGCATTGCATTTTATTTTGAAAAGCATTGTTTCATTTCGAAAAGCACTGTGTTTTATGTTAGAAAGTGTTGTATTTTAATGTGAAAAATATTATATTTTCTTGAAAAGCACTAGATTTTATTTTGAAAAGAAGTGCATTTTATTTTGAAAAGCACTGTATTTCATTTCGAAAAGCACTATATTTTATTTTAGAAAGTGTATTTTATTTTGAAAAACACTGCATTTTATTTGGCAAAGCATTGTATTTCTTCCTTAAAAGCACCGTATTTCACTTTGAAAAGCACTGTATTTCATTTTGAAAACAGTGTATTTTATTTTGGAAAGTGCTATATTTTAATTTGAAAAGCATTGTATTTCATTTTGAAAATGTATTTTGTCTGCATCTGCCGGTGGGTCATCAGGACATGAGTATAGGCAGAAAAACATTTTCATTCCAGATGAGAAAATATCAGCATATTGCCTATTGGCAAAAATCTAATATTGTGCATCCCTACTTTTTAGCATTCAGGTAGAAGTCAGTTTGTTGTTTTTTCTCCTGGGAGCCAAACTCGGGCAGCGAGAGCGGCGGGAGGATGGGAGGTAAAACAAAGAGAAAGAACTGTCATGGCTATCTCGGACCTTGTTAGTATCGATCCTCTCAGATTGAGCACCCTTTCATTTATAATTCATCTCCGTCTGATGGGCACAGATGGAGGTTGGAGAGGGTGGGGATGAGCTGTGTTTTACTATGTTTTCCTTCTCAGTCTGAAATGTTTGCTCGTGATGGCTCAGATAATAATGAGCCACAGGGGAGGTGGTGTGTCAGCTATAGGGAGGGCCTTTCTGTGGCAGGGTGTCCCTTCGTTGATCCCTGCTCTGTCAGGTCTGATGGGTGCTGCTGCGGGCAGCCCTGGTGGCCTCCGCTGGGTTACAGGAGGCCGGCATGTCTGCTCCTCTCCGCAGCGCCGGGGTCCACTTCAGGGAATGTCAGTTTGAACAAGGCGAGTGGAGGGGATCGCTGCCTATTAATATTTGAGGAGCTCTCGTCGCTGCAGCTGTTTACTTAACAGAACACGCTCCGGGGCTCCCCTGAAGAGCACACCACGGAGGAGCTGACAGCACCACCCTGTCACTCACTCCTCATTGCCCTCCACCCAGCACCCCCCCCCACCCCACCTCCCCGTCTCTCTCATGGGTGTTGCACTGCTACCTGTGTCTTTTCCCCGAGCTCCGTCTCCCGCCTCATCCATCACGATCCCATCGTGCGGCTTCCTAACTGTCAGCCTCTGTAGCGACTGTCATTATTTTTCATTTGTGCAGCCGCGTTGTACGAGCTAAGTGCACGCGTTCGCTCAGTGAATGATTCCGTTGTTTTGCCGTCTGCGTCTCCCTTCCAATTTGTAAACATATCTGTATCTGTGATCTGCTCCGTCAAGATCGCGCCGATGTGTCACAGCGCTGGTTGTTTGTCACCTCAGAGTGGATTAATGGCTGTTGTGACCAAACGCTGTCCTCCTCCACCACCCGAAAAATGGTGACAGGCATTCACCCGTGCAGGCCGTGCCACTCCCAGCCTCATTTGCCTGATGTGTATATCGCTGCTCCGGAGTCAGACAGAGTTCAGGAGTTCATGCAGCTTTAATAACTGAGAGCTTTTCCCTTTAATTTCTCACTGTCTTGTTTCTACAGACATGACACACAGTTCACAGTGTCTAAAGGAACAGTTCAACATTCTGGGAGGTATGCTTGATTGATACCATCTCATGTCTGTAATGTAATTATGAAGTTATTACTTTAAGCTTATTAACTTGGCGTAACGACTGGAAACAGGAGACACCTGGCTCTGCCAACGGTAACAAATTCCTCCCCACCAGCTCCTCTTAAGCTCACTAAAGCTTGGGACAAGCCTGAAGATTAGCTGAAATCTACACAGACTGGACAAACCACACATACAGATTGTTTCCACCAACTTGCACAGAACTCACCAGCTGAGTAAATACACTAGACAGCACACTGAACTGCTGGTCAGTAATTCTGATTGCGGGTTAGGGCTGCAGACGGCCCAGCAAACACAGAGAGAATGCTAACTATCGCGTGCTCTTGTCCCAAAACCAACCAGCAGCCTTCAATGTGTATGTGCAAGTGACATTATCAGTTGCCGATGTTAGCTGCAGATGTCAAACATGTTTAAAAAAATGTTTGCAAGAAAGACTGGCAGCCACTAAATTTGAAAAACTTTAGATTGCAAACTTTCCATCATGTTTCACGCAACATAATCACCAGCCTGATGGTGAATGGGATGGTATTGTTTTCACCTTGCCATGTGTGTCATCATGGCAAAAAGTGGTCCTGGAAACACCAACTGTAGAAGGAACTACTACTGTAGAGATTCTGAGGACTTTCCCTGATGTTTATATGTCGTTCTGTGTTGTTGATGCGATGGTGACACATTGCAAGTGCAGAGACGAAGACCCTTTTAGAACAATATCATCATCCATCACGATGTTTCATTGTGGAATCGCATATGTCGATTCAGTGGACATTGCCCAAATCTAACAGCTTCACAACTGTGCAAATGCAGTCAGGAAACTTCACACGTGTGTAGTTGAGATGAAAATACTCAACAGCTGTAATGCATCCTCACCTTCATTAACCTTCATGATGTCTTGTTTGTTTCATACATGTTTTACAGTCAGGCTGGCTGCTTCCCCCTATTTCCAGTCTTTGTACTAAGTTAAGCTAATCGGCTGCTATGTAACTTCATATTCAGCATACAAGAAATAAGAGGAGAAAAGAAAGCAAATTATTATATTTCCAAAAATGATAAATTATTCTTTTAAGCTGGTAGTTGAGGAGGCCTCCCTGTCAATACTTGAAGAAATAGAACTGAAAATGTCAAGATTTGCAGTGGGACTATATACTTTCAGGTCAAGTGTTCTTTATGTCTCCGTCTCTCCTTTTTCTTATTCCTCTCCTGCTATACTTCCCTACTATCTGGAGGCTTTCTGTTCCCCTCAGTTGAGCAGGATTTGTCACAGGTGTTAGCAGGAAGCTCTCGTTGCCATTATACCACAGAGTCTGTTCCTGTCCTGCTTTGAACCGCACCTCATTTGGGCTTCATTTCAATATCGAAAGCAGGCCTGATACGCACACGTACGTACACCGCATAATCTTAACGGTCGAGACCACATCAGGCTGAGAGGTCTGTTTATGTGCGCGTGTGCGCGTGTGTGAAACGCCCCATTAATTGAAAGAACAAGAGCTTCAGCTTTCTCTGAGCCGGTGCAGATTTCCTCTCATGTTTAGCTTTTGTCTTAGGCAGCTTAATTTGCACACCTTACACCACGCTGCTAGCTGTTATGTTGTGTTTCTGTTTGATGCTGGGCTGTGTTTTTTTCTAAGTGGGCTTATTTGTTGAGCAAAACTGCTCAGTCAAATGCACCAGGGGAAGTTTAGAGGCTGGTCACGTGTCTGTCTGGGTGCACATACTGTGGGGTCGTGTACAGGTTGGTTTTACATCTTTCTCTTCTTCTCATTTAACTACAGCCACATGGATATATACGCGTCACCTTTCAACACATAAAGTATTCATTTACAATGGTGCAGGTGAAGGCTGAATGTTGGCACATCAGAGAAACCAGAGCAAAATGGAAGCTAAAAGTGTTTCTGTTTGATAGTACAAGCTTAGAAATGTTGGTTTTTGAAATGATTCATGTTTTTTACTCGCATTGAATTCTAATATTCAAGTGCAACGAAGGCCGTTGTAAGTTTTTTTTTAAATATTTGTGGTCATTATTCATTTTGTTAAAGATGGAGGAAGGACATTCCATCTTTCTGATGAATGAAGTCTTTTAGTTAGTTTTCTGTGTTCACTATTGACTTGGAAAAGGTTTTACAACACTGACCAATTTCAATGTGACAAAATATCTGTGTTAGGGTGAGACGCAGTGTTCCCGCAGGTTAAAAGGTTCAATGCGCATCCTTGCTCTAACAACAAAATGGCAGCTCTTATTCATGCATTTTTCAGAAGGGCACAGAGTTTTTTTTTTTTTTTTTTTTTTTTTTGTGCAGCAGTTAGTAAAGATGAAACACAAACACCGGGAACTGTCCGAACCCCCGGTAAAAACCCCAGGAGAGGTGTTGGGTTTAACCACGACATTTCAGAGCAAACTGTAGACAAGGCCCAGGGGTGTGGTGGGGACTGGATCTCCTTACAGCGCTCCAGTACGAGTACAGATGCCCTCCTGAGGTTAAGAGGCTAAAAATTAGAGCGGTGTCTGTGCGGGCTAATGACCGACTCGGGGGAAAACGTGCTCGGTAGCAGCTGCAGAGAGGAAAGAGAGGCAGGCTGCTGCTGAGGATAGCTGGAAGAAAATGTAGGAGATAATGAACATATGTTTTCTGTTTTACAAACTAAACTCTAAAGCTGCACTAATTAATATTTTTGAGTCAATCAAATGACTACATGTAATATGAAAAGTGCCACCAGCTGCATGGAGCTTTTCAGCCTCTTTTTAGCTTGTTGTTTTTGGTTTAAGGCACACAAATTTCACTCATCTATCCTACTTTCAGTCACAGCAGGCAGCAGTTTTCAGTGAAAAAGCTCTGATAAACCCACTGCACGCTATGTGCCCATCACCAAATGGCAGGCGAAGTTAGCAAGTAGTTGTTAAAATGGTGAAGCATTGTCAGGTGGCAAAAACACTCAGCTCTCACTAAAAGAATAATAGTGTTGCTCTGTTTCTGCTGAATGTGTAAATCTAGGCAACTGTTTGCTCGCAGGTTTCCCATAAGAACTGCATACGCTAATAACATGTTAATGTTTATGTTGCTGCACTGTTGGGGTGCAATTAACTACGTGTAGTTCAATTATTAGTTAAACTACAAATTGCTGCAGTTGGGTCTTATTTTAAAGATACTACAAAGCAGCAACAAATGTTTGTTCTGAGATTGTCACTCCACAGAAACATGTGTTATGAACCACCCAGACAAATTTAAAGAATTTGAAAAAATAGTATGTAAAATTAGTTCTTGAAACCATGCAATAATAAGCAGTTTGAAAACACTGGGTGCATGTCTGTTCTGCTTTTTCAGTATCAAACATCGCTACAACCTGAAAACGACCTGAAACATGGATGCTCTGTCCAGCAGCTTTATTTGACATGTCCAGACATGTTTGAGTCACCAGAGCCAGAGGACGGTGACAGGATGGTATTTTTTTTTTTCTTCTGTATCAGGTTGCTGGAAATGAAGTGAGCTGAAGTGACCTGCAGGGCTGATGTGGACTGAAAGAGTCGTTTTAAGATACATTCGTAACCGACCATTTGGGAGGGCTTGGTATATTGTTGGGGGGACCATGGCTCCGGTGCTTCATCGAGCCAAGTTTTGGGTCCACCCAAAATATCCTTAACACAGAAATCATGAACCACAGTTCAGTGAAGAATGGTCTAACTCCACAGTTCAGTGCTAGAAAAGTTCCAAGTGTTTTCACATCTTTTCAGCAACTGTATTCTAACATGTATAATGTGTTGAGAAGAAAAACTCCTTTTTCCCTTTACACAGACTTTAACTAAAATATCAGCAGCTTTTTAGCAGTTAACTACTTTGGGTTATGTAGTTTAGGTAGTTACAGTTACAAAATACATGTTCATTTTCATGACATTTTATTGTCATACAATACGGCACAATGCCACAGCTCACTGGCCACAGTTGCCATTTACTGACAATCACCTGCTATTTGATTGAAATCCTCTATTTTGTGACCAAGATCGAATACTATAAATCTAAATCTATAAATCTAGAATTTGCCTCATTCAGCAGTTGCCCTCTTCTGTTACTGTTTCTAACCTTGTATGGCTACTGTCTTTTGTCATGGTTTGAGGTTTTTTGTTTATTATTTCCTGTTTTATTTTGTAGTCCTGGTCCTCCCTCATGCGTCTTGACTTCACTTCCCGTCTTTGTCCTTTTCCCGCCCTTTTTGATTACCACTGGGTCTGATTAGTTGCTTGTCTATTTAGTCCTTGTGTTTCTCCGTCTCTGTGTCAGTTCATCGTTCTCGTCTGTGTTGAGTATCCCCACCCTTTCATGGTTTTCCTTGTCATTGTGGACTTTAACCTTGTGCGCCACCCAAGAAAAACAAGGTGCTGTCTGATGACGTTGCTCCTCCTGGATCTATAGGGAACAGTATATTGTAAAGGCTCAATTCACAATTTAAACTGTTACACAACCCTCTGCTTAAAAAAACATCCTCAATCTGCCTGAGTCAGGTTTAGCTTTAGCTGCCTTAGTCCCTAAATCAAAAAATCAAACACACGTACACTTAACTCAGTGGCAGTTCAGTTGTACCTGTGTGTAACAATATGAGATTACACACTCTGATTGTAATAATTTCCTCTGATGTTGTCTGGATGTAGTTTAACTACTTTGAAAGTAGTTGTAGTTTGACAAACTACAATTAAGAGCTGGTGAACTGTGTTTGATTATGAAGTAGCTACTAGTTTGGTAAACAGTTTTAAAGTTGTTGTCTCTATAGAAGTAGCTGACTACAAAATATAACTACACGTTGGGTTATGGCAGTGGAGACTGCAGGAACTTGTGATTTGACAGTGTGGGCTGCTCTCCTAAAAGTTTGTTAGTTGTTGAGGTTGTAGTGAAGAAGACATCATTTAAGAAGATGAAGACACAAACAAACACAACACATCTCCACTGCTCACTGTGATCTCTGCCTCTCTATCACAGTGAATGAATGTAAACGTGGCGGCTGCACGGCGGTGGTCTCCTAATCATTAATGCAACAAAGCAGAGTTGGCGTTACCGGAGTCAGAACCTGTGTGCAGCACAGCTTCGCTCCATACGTTAAATGAGAAGAGCGTAAACACGGTTACTGTGGGGAGCTAATTTAAAGTATGATACGGCCGCCATCATGTGGTGCTGTCAGCGGGTGAAACCCACCACCGAACTGCAAATCAAAACTTACACCACATTTATCTGTGGTGGGACAGTAATTAACCCCTTACGTCGTCTATAAATCCAGCTTCGGACAAAAAATGCAAACCTCAAAGACTTTAAGCTTCCAGTATCTGTTAGGGTTTAGTATTTCTGCTCTGATGAACACAACAGAGAGCCAGTTAAAGTAAAGTTTTTCCAAGTTAAGTCAGAAATCAAAGTGTTTCTCCATGTTTAATTTAGTAAGAGAAGATGTGTATTGAGTATTAATAGAAGATTAGTTAGCCAGTTTCAGTCTTGACCATTACAGAGTGGTTACAGATTGATTAACAGGAAAAATATTGATTTGAATTTCAATCAAAAGAAGCTTCAAGGGTTTTGCTAAATTCAGACTACAGCAGTAACCAAAGGATAATGTCTGTTGGGTCCAGTAATACAGTTTGATTGGTGAAAATGACCAGACCTCAACATAATTAGAACAAAAGAAGGGTCTGTCATTGGTTATAATGAAATATTCTAGCAGACTTCCCTGGGCAGTCCCAAGTCATTTCATAACTTTGTGATATTAAGTCATTAACTGATTCAATATATTGGATGGCTGCACCTATGAAACATTTATTATTTATTTCATTAGATAATTTGAAAGAAGGTTTTATGTGATACTTATCGACAGTCACTGTATTACCTACAGAAGATGCTGGTTGACGCGCCCACGGTTTGGAGAAGCGGAGAGAGGAGCATGGAAGCTAAGCAATGAACTGCTGTCGACATGGTCAGCAGCAAATCTTATTTAAGCTACTTGAAAGGTCCACCTCAAAAAATATCTCTATCATTTCAAGTATCACGTTATTTCTCAAAACCAACCAAACTCCACAGTAATTTTACCTCTCAGAACATGTGAGTTGCTGGTCTACCACTGCCTCGATCTGTTAGTTTGTTGTCATTATTGTGCGACTCCGGTGAATCTGATCTATCATTTTAAAACACAATACAAACATAATAACACAAACAAACTAAAGGATTGAGGCAGCAGTAGCCGAACAACTCCCATCTTCTAAAAATGAGGTAAAATGACTGATTTCGCTCATGGAGTTTGGTTTGTTTGGAGAGAGCAATATTTGACTTATATAACGTTGGTTTCCTGTCTGAAAAGGCTGTCTGGTGGCAAAGTAAAGCGGTGAAAATATTCTAAATATAGTGTACAGTTAAACTGTCTGATTTTTTTTATGTGGGCCTTTTGTGCGCAGCTAAAATACCTTTATTGCTGACCCTGTCCACAGCAGTACCTCGCTTTGCTTCCATGCTGTTGCTCCTACACCATAGGATATAACCCTACATCAGATGGTCTGAGCCATCACTTTAACCTTTATTTATATGGGGTCGGTTGGTTGAGCTGCTCTAGCAAAGTTCTTTTACAGTCACAAATAAACAGGACAGAGTGAATTAAGTGTAGGCTGAAAGGTAGAGGAGTTGAGTGAAGTCTTGAAGTTACAGAGAGTTGTTTTTTTACTTTTCTGTTGCTATTTATTTGGATCCAGTGTGTCGTTTGGAGTTGTCTATAAACCGTAGATCAATTTCACAACACAAAACTGTCCATAGCCAAAGAACCTTGTGTTCTTGGCGGCTGGAAACAAAGATTTTTGTCTGACTGATTGTAGATATTGGCCGTGGCCAGCCATTCTTTGTGTTTCTTTGGTTCATCCTGGCGGAAAGCTGCGCTGTTCTTTGAAAAATAATAGGCAGCCTTGGGAATGTACCGAAATGAAAGGACAAGACAAGGCATGTCAGGAAATTACTTTCTCTCTAAATTATTTTTTTTAAAGAATTCACTTCTCTGAAGCTATGTCTGCTATTGACCGCTTCCCTTTGGGTCTTCTTCTTCTTTTTTTTTTTTTAAAAAATCTTTTGTGTCCGCCATGGAATAAAATAGAAAATGAATGAAATTTGAATGAATCGAGTTTCCTTGTAAAGAAAGCACAATCAATAGCTGTTGCTGTCGTTCACGCGGCAGGAGAGACTTCGACTGTCAATGTCATTTGAAAGTCTGCACAGTTTGAATGACAGTGGGGACGCAGCTGCTTTGAGGCTCTCAGTGAGACACTGAAGGGAAGAACACAGAGAAATTAAATCTACGGCGCAGAGCTGCAGTCTGACTGACGATGGCTGTCACTTCGCCAGCGTGACACTGAACTTGCCCTGCTGAGCCACCCACAGAAAGTTAAACTGGATTACATAAATGTGTAAAAGTGGGTTTTCATTTTCATTGTGGGCTTTATAGAGTGTTATGGGAAATGAATGCCTTTCATATGCATGTATGTGTGAGAGGGACGCTGGTGCACTGTAAAAATAATCTATTTGTCTTAACGTTAAAGTCTGTCTAAAGGAGTTAAGACTGTTTGGGCGGACATGAAACATGGCTTGGTGATGTGCTGGAGCCACGGTCCCCCAGTACCGTATAAGAACCGAAACACAAGTGACGCTGCCATCTCCAACTCCCAACCTCCCTAACGGTCAGTTACAAACGTACCTTCAGCGACTCTCCAAGTCCAAATCAGCCCAGCAGTTCACTTCAGCTCACTTCAGTTCCAACAACCCGACACAGAAGAAAAAAAAAAGACCATCCTTTAGGCATGTCCAACAAAGCTGCTAGACGGAGCGTCCGTGTTTCAGGTTGTTTTCAGGTCGTGGTGATGTTTGCCCCCAAAGTTTCAGAGCAGAGAAAACTGCTGTTTTTGAGACCTAATTTTATATTCTGAGTGATTTCTTTTTTTTATTCATTCAAATTTGGCTGGGTGGTTAATAACACATTCTGTTCCCCTGAACACACACTTTACTGTTTCTTCTTTTGTAGAGCATTTATGACATTTAACATTCATTATAATTTATTAACTTTTAATTAACTAATTTAATACTAACTTTTGTCATGGTTCACAGTGTTTTCATTATTGTAAAAACAAGAAACCATAACTTATCTTAAAGTGTATTAGAGACAATAACCTGACTGATATATTGGTCAACTATCGATGGCCTTATATTGACCCATCATAGCTAAATCAGTCTATATCAGTATCAGCATATATGTTGTCCGATATGTGTTTTTATGATTTACAAAATATGATGATTTTATGATTTTTTTTTAAGAAAACATAGTCTTTATTAAATTTTATTTTTATATACACTGAACAAAATTATAAACACAACATGTGCAATTCTCAAAGGTTTTTATAAATTCTTGTTCTAGCATATAAATCAAAATTTACAGCATCAAACAGTGATCAAATTCTGACTCACAACAAAGAAAAAATGCAAACAATACACTGTGTAACATGTGTAAAATGGCGTCCGATTGCACCAGGGGTCAACCCCCAATTTTCACACAAATCAGTATCTGGTGTGACCTCCGTTTGCATCACGCAATGCCACACATCTCCTTCTCGTAGAGTTTATAAAGTTGTTTATTGTGTCCTGGGGAATGTTGTCCCACTCTTCCAGAACGGCTGTACGCAGTTCCTGGACTGTGGATGGCACTGGTACTCGCTGTCGTACACGTCTATCCAGAACATCCCAAATGTGCTCGATGGGCGACATATCGGGCGAATATGCTGGCCATGGAAGGATTTCCACAGAATAGTGGACACCTAGACGCCCAGCAACTGTCCGAAGTGACATTCCAGCATTCAGCATGCCAATTGCACGCTCCCTCAAAACTTGCGACATCTGTGGCATTGTGCTGTGTGATAAAACTGCACATTTTAGAGTGGCCTTTTATTGTGGCCAGCCTAAGGCACACCTGTGCAATAATCATGCTGTCTTAATCAGCATCTTGATATGCCACACCTGTGAGGTGGATGGATTATCTCGGCAAAGGAGAAGTGCTCACTAACACAGATTTAGACAGATTTGTGAACAATATTTGAGAGAAATAGGCCTTTTGTGTACATAGAAAACGTTTTAGATCTTTCAGTTCAGTTCATGAAAAATGGGAGCAAAAACAAAAGTGTTGCGTTTATATTTTTGTTCAGTATATATTCGATCCCTTTTCGTAATTATATCTTGGTAATTTTTTTAATTTTTAGTTATTTATAATTATTAAAAAATACCAGTGAAAGTTCCAGATCCCTGATATCATTTTGGAAGATAAGGTTTAGTGTTAAACTGTAAAATATCTGCCTCCCTCATGTACCTTTGTCACAAATATTAACACGAGAACCTCCAACATTTTAATACCCCCGAGAACCTCTATAAGGTAATTTTTACCCCCTAACGAGCAACAGCATCTGCAACTGCAAAGGGGTCAGTTAAAGAAGTTGTTAACTTTGAATAATAAGTATGACTTGAGAAAATAACCTTTTAGAATTCAGTTTATGAAGTTTAGTAAGACAGATGTACTGAATATGAACCCAGGCTGCTGTGCAGTCTTGTAATGAATGAAATGTCTTGAGTAAACAAGGGGCGTGTTTCTACGGGGGTAAAAATGACCCCTTTGGCGGTTCTAGGTATAAGTGGTCATTTTTTTCCCTCTATCCCACTCCCTTGGCAGTTCTAGTGTTAACCACTTTTGCAAGGTCATTGCAAAAAAATGTGTTTTTATGTATGGTTCATATTCTGCCCGCTGATATATCAAAATCAGATGTATTTATTTTTTACTGTACTTGGTATCGGCCCTTAAAATCCAGCATCAGTCGAGCCCTTTTAAAGACACACAGCACGTTTTCATCATATATATTTTCTTCAAAAAAAGCAGGGTCTGAGGAGAGTTTTAACTCTCAAGCAAAGCATGCTGGGAAGTCTGCTAATATGCTGATCATGTTTCTATAGCAACTCAGTTTAATGAGTTGATTGAACTCTGTACAGTACGTTCACTCAACTCATCATTTCATGTCAAGTTATGTTAATTTAATGAGAAAAAAAATTTGTTGATTCCTCTATAATGTTATTTTTTTTTTCAGTGTGTACAGCCCAGTGTGTTTCCTTCTCTTGTGGTTGTGGGTCTAATTATCAAGCCTCAGACGGAGCCAGAGGCCAACAGGTGTCTAGAAGAGGCTGCTCTGGATCAAAGCCAGTGAAAATAATTACACAACCCAACTCTCCCCTCTCTCAGATAAGACTAACTGCCAGCCGCCTCGCACTCGGACACGCTCTAAACCGCAGACCACATATCCGCAGCCCTTTTACTTGCAGGCAAAATAGCACAATCGGTTACATTTATGCTCCGTGGTGCAGACAGACGGACGGACACCCTCACGCTTTGTGGTGTGTGTGTGTGTGCACATATGTCTGGGCACACACACAGAGCGCTGAGGGGTGAGCGCAGGCAGACAGATGCAGACTAACGCCACTCAGTTGAATATTTTATCTGTTCATCATTAACACACAGCCAGGAAGCCAAGAGCAAACTTTAAAGGACAGACGCGCACTCCACCAGTGCTCTGGCATTTTCATGGCCCCATTTCAAAGAGCCTCTTTGAAGTCTCTTAACTAACTACACCCGAGCCACATTTATCTAAAACTACTGAACGACGATAAAACTGATCAGTTCATCAAAAAAACCGGAGCTTGATTTGATTTGATTCAACTCCACTGGACTCGCCTCGCCGTGACGTGACTAACCTTGAGACAGTTTGATTAGATTTTTAGCAAAAAAAAAGAGATCTTAAAAGATTTCCAACTGTGAGCAGAAAATAGAATGATAAAGTTTGGGAAAACACATGAATAAAATACCAGGATATAATATGAATGTATTGTACGAGGAAGCTGTTATACTCAGTGCATCAGGAGGATAAAATTCCAGCAGCTGCATTGCTTTGAAAATAAATCTTTGTACATCCATCAAAGATTGCACATAATAGAAAAGAAAGACAGTAGGTTTAAAAAATCTGAGCTAAACCATCTGTTTATTCTGCAAGCTGCTAAACCCGCCACAGGCTAAGACTTAAAGAGATAGTTTGGTATATTTGAAGTGGGATTGTATGAGGCACTTATTGATAGTCAGTGCGTTTCCAACAGAAGATGGCGGTCAACATGCCCCTTGTGTGGAGAAACAGCAGGAGTCAGAAGCTAAGCAATGTTGTAGTGGACCACCTGAAAAAAATGTGTTTAAGTGTACGCTATATTTAGAATATTCTCACCATTTTACCTTACTGTCAGAGAGCCTTTTTTGAAGGGAAACTGTCGATATATTAACCAAATATTGTCCTCTCTCTGTTAACCAGACACCATTTGTAAATACAGTAATTTTACCATGCAGAACGCAGGAGTGCCTGGTCTACTGTTGCGTTGATCTGTTTTCTGTTATTTGTGTTATTGTGTGACTTCAGTGAATTCTAACTAACCCTTTTAAAACACCAAAGTCACACAATAACACAAACCATCTAACCAACTGAAGCAGCAGTAGACCAGCAACTCTTGTGTTCTGCGAGGTTAAATGGAGTTTGGTTGGTTTGGAGAAAGTGATATTTTGCCTATATAACAGAAGTTTCCTGTTCGAGGTAAAGGGATAAAAATAGTCTAATTATGATATACACTTGAACTGATATTGATGTTTTTAGGTGGGCCTTTTATGGATGGCTAAAACATGTTTTACCACTGACCTTGTCCACACCAGTAATATACTACTATTTATTTTTGCCTGTTTTGGCTCTGTAAGCACAGAACTTGGTTATATATGTGAGCGATGTGTGCAATTAGTTGACGACACGATTAAATGTCGCCACCCTCGCTAGTCAGTATCAGAAATACTAGTCGATTAAAGAATTTATCAATATTTAATTCATGCACAACGCAATTAACTGTTGCCTCTAAGTTATTATGCAGCTGTCTGCCACTAGTTGGGGCTGCGGCCCCATCAGACAGCAGCCCCTCTTGCAGTACACCGTAAGCGCGTATGCCCCGATGGCCCAGGCAATCCAGATGTTTTTATCAGCAACGTCAGACAGATGACAGCTTGTAAAACCAGTGCGGTTTGGCAGTGTTTCAATCTAGAAAATGGAAATAATGTTGAATGTAGAATGTGATAGAATAAACTGATATAAATCACTCAACTGGAGCAACATGTGACCACATTCAGCACAGACATGGCATTAACCTGCAAGCAGAGCAGCAGCTGCTGCTAGCACTGCTAACGTTAGCCACGCTGTGTAGCAGCTAACATCTGCTCCGGGTCGTTTACCTGCAGACACAGTGATCCGCTTCGGTCTGAAAAGGTGAAGCATTTAGTGAGTTGTTGTCATGTTTTGTAGGTTAATGTGTAATCTTTGTATTGCACAGCGCAAAGTAATGCACATTTCAGCAGCATTTAAAATACAATTTGGTGATTGTAGACTGTGATTAAAAGCTTCAAATGGCTCTTAATTTTTTTGGACAGTGGTTAACATGATCAGTTAATAAATTCTGCTCAATTTTAACTGCTCTCTGAGTGTTTTCTTGCTGTTAGACTAGTCGAAATTTTTGTGTTTAATCGACAGGGAAACTAGTCGCCACAAAAATCCCTAAACTGTGCCAGCGTAGCAAGATATATCAATTCAGTAACTTACAGTTTCTTATTTACATGCACTAGTGGTTTATTCTGTCAAAACAGGACATAAATGATGTTGAAACTGTAGAGTGTAACTCTTAATTGATCATTTTAAGTAGTAGTACAAGTAGCACATACCTAATCCCCCAAACAAACTAAGTTTTCACTGCTTACTACAATTAATTCATTAATTTGAGTACTTGTATAAATAATACACTGACTATTGATAAGTACCTCATACAAGCCCACTTCAAATTATCTGAACTGTCCCTTTAACTGTCACTGAAAAGAGGAGGAAATGCAATAAACATCTTTCCAACATTTAATTTTGTAACGATTTTATCAATTAGGTATTAAGCCCATGAAAGTTTTACAGGTTGTCGCTCGAGCTCGGCACAATAGAGCCTGAGTGATATTTCATATGCGTGCCCTACAGTTCCACACAGGGAAAACAGGGCCTCTGGCAAGATGCACCGTGGATGTGATGAATATGTAAATGAAGACATTTCTGCCTTTACATTATGATACCGGGATTGTGACTTTGACTGCTGTCCTTGCAGAACTCAAATCCCCAAACTATGTCTGACTCTCGGCTCAATTTCAGGATGAATATACATTTACTCCACGCTCACAAAAACTGAATGTGAAAAGTGTTTGATGCCATTAACCTGGAGAATCAAAAGGACGGCGTCCTGGAGGGAGCCAAGAAAAACCCAGTGTCGCATAGAGGACCTTGATCAGTGAGTCGGAGTATGCCACCAGAGAATGTTGGTCCTTTTAGTTGTTAATTGCAAACAGAAGAACTGATTTGTTGGTCTAAAATGCTTGTTGGTGCTGTTCACCCTCCACTAACATACAGAGACGTGATCTGGGGCTCCCATGTTAGCTTTTCCAAATGTCATCGCTGTCATTAGCTGTACACATGAATCCTCGGGGCGAAATGAAAATAGGCGAAGAGACAAAAATTAAAATGTCCTTGAACATTTAGTAAAAGCACATGTAGCCACTGCAGGTGTTTGTGCTCCATTTTAAATTAGTAGAGTCCACTGAGAGTAAATATGTTCAGTGCTTTGATCACAAACATTTAATCACCATTTTGTAAATCATTTCAGATTTTGCAGGCTAATTCTTGCAGCTTGGCTAAAGCAGTGTTTCTTTTCCATCAGTCTAAATAAACTGTACCCACGTGATATATAAAAGGAAAAGCTGCAGTATGTGAGGCTGTATGTGAGGGTCCTCTGCATACTTTTATTGTTGGAGCCGTGTGTGTTGTCGTCCTGATGTGGCGCCATGTGAGGTTAATCAAACTTGTTTAGTATGGATTTACTGTTAAAGGGACAGTTCATCCCAATATCAAAAATACATGTTTCTCTTTTTACCTGTATTGTTATTTATCTATCTAGAAAGTTTTGCTGTGAGTTTGCAGAGTTTTTGAGATATCGACCGTAGAGATGTCTGCCATCTCTCTAATATAATAGAATTAGATGGCACTCAGCTTGTTGTGATTTGAAATCTCAGCAGCAATGTCTCTTTTCAGAAATCATGACCTTGTTGTAAGCAGTTTTCATGCAGGGACTATTTCCTTTGTACTGAACTACACCCATCAACAGTATCACCATGCTAAGCTCGCTGCTAACGTTACAGTTCATCTGAGGAGGATGCTTACATCCTGCGCTGTCCCAAGAATGAGCTCTCGTCCATGAGCAGATTCATGCTCTGCACGGGATGTTTTGGTGGGTGCAGATCTGTAGAAAAAAGTAGTTCCTGCATGAAACAAGGTTGCTTCGAGCTCCACAAGGCTGACACCTCCATACTTTGCAACTCACACCAAAACAATCAAAGATGGATAAATAACACTACAGACAAGACAGCAAAATAGGTATTTTTGATTTTAGGGTGAGGTGTCCCTTTAAATCTGGAGTGCTAAGATGTCCTGGTATCTGTGTTTTCACTGTGACTCATAGTTCATGACCCACATGTTGTGTTGGTGTCCACTTTAATCCTGCAAAGCCCCTTAGAGGGCAAAACCTGTGTGAAACAGGATAAAAGTTAGACCCTGGTGTAACCCTGGTTCTGTGAGTACAGGTGGAGCCCCCTGATTCTGAACTTCCTGCTGAGTCACTGACTTGGTGAATAGCTGCTTTGGGTATGTTGGTCCTGGTAGTCCTTGGTAGGACTGATGTGTCTGTTGTTGCTTCCCCTCTGAAGTCACTATCTGCTGTGTGACATCAGTATTTTGCCTCTCTGTCTATTTTGTATTGTTTAATATCAGTATTTATGTATTTTGGATTAAAAACTAGACTGAGGTTGTTTCAGAAGAGATTAACATTGGTTTTGTTTATTAATACAGCGCTTCTTCTCACACTGTAAGTGGCTTATCGACTGCGCTGCTGGATGTTGTTGTTTCAGCTTCCCTGAGTTAGCAGCACTGACCTGAGAAAGACAGATTTTACATTTTGTGCTCCACATACCTGGAACAAATTGGAGCATACGCTGAGGCCTGATGCTGTGAGCGCAGTGGAACAATTCAGAAATCTGATGGAAACCTGATTAACTCTGAACGTGAAGGTTTTAATTTATTTGTACCCGATGTTTGAATTAACACTAGAATATTTTGTTTGTGCCTGTTTCTCTGTAGTATTCAAAGGAGTAATATATAATTTATTTACTTTATAAATCATAAAATGACCGTGACATGTCATAAGAAATTAAGGAAACATGCCAAGGTGAAATACCAGCTCCTCCAACAACAAAACTACAGCCAGCATGTTCTCCTTTGAAATTGCCACTCTGAGCTGGAATAACTGTTTTTATTTGTCCATTTCACATTAAAATCACAGTTTTAATGAACGCTGAATTTTCACAGAATGAGTAAACGTCTGTTTATGAGTTGTAAGAAATCATTAATAATCTTTTAGAAGATGTAGATGTTTATAACGGTTAAATTAGTCAAAATATTAATGGGGTTTGGCAGGCAGTCACTGAACTCCTGCAGCAGTGGTCTTTTGTTTTCAGGATAATGAACTTAGCTCTCACACATTAAAAAATAAATAAATTATTAATACCAACACTCTAATTTTCTGTGAAAATATATAATTTAAAAATGTGCTTAAAGGACCTAGTCAGGCTTAAAAAGGTTTAGCTATAACTCAGGACCCCTGTCTCACTTCCTGGTTTAAAAAAAAAAGGTGGGAGTACTGCTCAAGCACTGATAAACTTTCTATTTTTCGACAAATTCTTCAAATAATATTCCTATGAGATGTGTCACAACCATAACATGCCAACTCCGTAGCCCTTCTAGATCATAACTGAATAAAAATTTGTATTTTGATTTGCATTCAGAGAACTCTGAGCAACTTTAAAAAATAACGCCAATCGACGGTTAGCCCCTTATTTTCCAACATAATTGAAGAGTCAGAACCATGTCCCACTTCTCAACAAGGAGTACTTTACATCGACAGACAACTGACAGTTATAATAGCTGATCAAGTTGCAGTGTAGGACTTGGTGTCACTTGTAACTGTCCAATTATAATGTTGCTCGTCTTGCCTTCCATGTTCAATGTTCCTGCAGCCTGCAGGCAACCTGCCTGAGCTCCGACAGGGGAAAGAAGTAGCTTCAACTGTAGATTGTATATTAAATAGTGATTCCACCTTAAATTTAATTTAATATACTGTTTGAATGCTGGGTCTTACATATTTCTCTTTAAAACTTAAATAAATAATTAAATAAATCAGTGCTTCTGTCTTATTAAGGTAAAAATTAAATTGGGTACAAATGCGAACATGTTTAGGTGTGTGTGTATGTGTGTGTATATCAGTCCTGGCTTTAACTGGAGCAGTGCAGCTCTCACCTCACAGCTCTGATTTCACAGAGTGGTGGGTCTGTGTCGTGGCGAGATCAGGCATCACTGGAGGCTCGCTGATCCGCCTGCGAGCCAGAATTTCTCCCTGGGGTCCCACTGCCAGGCTCAGCGCAGACTGTGTGACAGACAAACTGCCGTCTGTGGCAGGCCACAGCGGACCACAGCGATGGGAAGAACAGGACCCAGTACGATGTGTGTGTGTGTGTGTGTGTGTGCATATAGTCCAGCTCTGCCTGAGCTACTTAATACAGGCAGAAATGTGACGGGACCCCCCAGTGAGAGCTGAACTCTCAGCCCTCATGGCTCAGGCCCACAGGCTGTCAGGAGCCACTCTTAAGTCTCTCTGCTGTGTGATCATATGATCACAGCTGGAGGGACTTCTATCAGGTTCTTCTCAGGTAGAAATGTGCTGTTACTTTCATGAAATTTTTTGCTCAAGTGGATGTAAAAACTCCTGCTCCAAACTACCAGATGTTATAATGTTTTACACTTTCAGAGTAAACAAGGAGAAGTTGTTTGTTTTTTAACCTTGTATAGTTGTTAGTATGCAGCGGAAAAAATCAGTAACAGGATCAGAATCAAACCATGTCATACCATTTACTGCAAATGTTTTCTTATGGAAAGCCAGTAACCTGTGAACTGAACAGGATTTCAACCAGAACAGCACTTCGAGTAGAACAGAGTAGAATAAAGAACCTACTCGAGTAAAAATATTATCAATTTCCCATGAGAATTACAGGAATACAAAATATTACTGACCTACAGTAAGAAGAGGTAATGTGATACTTCACCATCACACCTGAATATGACAGTGATGGAAGAATTACACAGATGTTTTACTTAAGTAAAAGTACCAACAGATAAATGTAAAATATTAAAAGTAGAAGTCCTGCAGGATGATCAGAAAAATACTTATTTAAGGGCGCGTTCACACCTAAATGTCCAGTTCCTGAATTGAACCAGTGCGAGGATGACATATTGGTACAATTTTCCAGCTGGTCCAGGTTGTGTTCACAAAAGCAGAACTCAAACGGTTCAGGAATTGTAAACGGTCAAACAGTCGGAGGGTAAAAAGACAACAAATGTCACAGTTTCTGCCTGGATATCATGAGGTGCCGTCAGGTTCTGTTCATGTTGGTGTTAATCTTGGAGTCCTTATCAGCAGACTCTAGATGACTCTGGGTATTAAATGTTTTAATAATGCAGTCGTTCCAAACTTAATTATGAGTCCAGTTTGTCCCCTGCCAGTCCACATTTGGACTAATACTAATTTACCAGTCACCAGAATAGGAAGAATGAAAGACTGAAGAGACACTTGATACTCTTCTGTGATCAGTTTGCAACATGCATGCATGCAGCTGTAGTTTTTATATTTGTTTGCTTTTATTTTTATGTTTGCTTTTTAAAAAAAATGCAACTTCTGTTATGTTTTAACCATTTATTGGCTTGCTTTTAGCTTTTGTTTTTATGATCTCAAATGCAATTTTAATGTTCTTTTAATGTTTTATTTTAATGTATTTCCATGTTCTTGTAATGCACGTTGAATTTCCTTGTGTCTGAACGGTGCTGTATAAATAAACCGGCCTTGTCTTGCATTTATTTTGCGCATTAAAAAGTAAGGAACATCTGGACAAATCATGAATAACCCTAAAAACAATCATAAAACTTTATGTGAGGGTAAATAATTTCACCATTTGGTATTAAGGTAATCCAAAAGTAATTAAAAGTAATCAAGTTACATTACTTTAATGTAAGGTAACTGAATACATTTTTTAACAGGTAATCAGTAATTGTATTGTAACATATTTTAAAGTAACCCCCCTCTAAGCCTCTTGACAACAGATAAAACAAAGTCTTGTGGAACAGTGCAAAAGATAAAAAAAAAAAATACAGACAGAAACTGTAAAAGAAATAAAATAAACAAAATGTTTTTCAGACGACATTTAAAAGAGGACACCGGGTTTGGAGCCTGACATCTGCAGGTTGGGAATTACATAAGTGAGAAAGCCCCGTCACCTTTAATGTCACCTTGAATGAATCCATGAGATGTTTGGAAAGGAAACGTCTTTTTGATGGAACTGCTGGCAAATCATAGACATCTGAAACATGACAAGACGCCTCAACCAAACTCTGCTTTTTTCCCCAAGAGTCACAAGCCAAAAAGGTTGGGAGCCACTGGTATAATTTTATCACTGGATTGTATTTTATGAGCGCTTTATGTTTTTTTTTACAATG
Source organism: Lutjanus argentimaculatus (assembly GCA_034769285.1). Taxonomy (NCBI): domain Eukaryota; kingdom Metazoa; phylum Chordata; class Actinopteri; order Lutjaniformes; family Lutjanidae; genus Lutjanus; species Lutjanus argentimaculatus. Next base: position 27,978,417 of record JAWZSL010000006.1, read on the forward strand.
AAAATGTTTTACTTGAAACATTATGAGTAAATAAAGCTGTCAAATACATGTAGTGAAATACGATATTTCCCTTTGAGTGTGGAGTGGAATTATAAAATAACAAGAAACTGAAACACTCAAGAAAAAGTATGACTACCTCAAAACTGACTCAAGTACAGCGCTCGAGTGAAAGTGTGTCCCCTCGCTGAAATAGGTCACAATAAACTTTATTAACAGGTGTTCTGGACAGTTTGAAGAGGAGCCAGACTCAGAGCTGTGCTGGAAGTTGACGGCAGCTTTAGAAAGATTTATTTGGTTTAATCTAACTGAGGTGAGTTAATTCAAAATGCTAAAGCACCTTTAGTCATCAGTGTAGACTTCAGTTTGACTCAGAGAGGCTGGCCTGCAGGTCTCACACTGTGATCTGGCTTATAGGGGATTATAGACTCTGTGATCTAGTACAGCCGCGGGCCAGGTCCGGCTTTATCTTAAAATATGCTCCTTGAATATAACCAATTCTTAAATAGGAATATTTTTTAAGAAATGTGTGCACAGAACATTATTTTAAATCTTAAAGCAAAAAGAAGGAACTTTTATATTGTGTTGATCTTTGAGACCTCTTCAGACAAAAGCAGGTTTCCACCAAAATAACCAAAAAATATAACATCAAAAATAAAATAATCACCTCCTGCTTCTTTCAAACTCCGCCAGGCAAAATATAAATAAATGCTCTTCCAGTCTGCATGCAGTAAATCATTTCTAATTACAAGAAAAATCTGATGGCAGGCACTAAGAATAACTATATAAAAATAGAAATAGCCAGTCTTCTTTCTGATGATCTCATTTGACGTTTGCCTAAATAGAGACGACAGTATTAAACTGAAACTGTTTAATTACCAGTTTTAAATGATTTCACATGGCAGAAAACACAATATTAGATTAAAATCTTACAGGTTTCTCTGGAATACTGCGGGTGAACGTATAATACAACATGTAATTCATATATAATAAAAATTCCAGGAGTGACTGTGTGAAGGACGTCTCAGTCGATTCAACTTCAAAAAACTTCTCCAGCAGACGCGACAGTGTGATGGTCACAGCTCAGCAGCAGGCAAAAACACTGATTTTCAGCGAAATCACATGACAACTTTATGCCAGAATGACTCATTTATATGAATGTTTGGATTTTCCGTTACTCTAAATTTCCACGGCCGACGGCAGCAGCCAGAAAAAAAAAAAAAAAAAAGCACAGAGGCGTCTGTCCTGGCTGTGTGTCTTTGCACGTCACTGTCCAGCTGATGCATTTACTTACTGCATGCTTTCTTTGGTGTGTCTGCTCCGTCTGAAGTTGAGAACGACAACACAGAGCAGAAGAGAGCGAGGCTCCTCATCTTCCCACAGCATCACATCCTGTCTGTCAAAACACCAGGGAGGCCCACTGTCACACAGGAGACAGTGTCAATTTGAAAAGAGCATTTGAACACTTCTGGATAGTAGTGAGCAAAACACAAAGATTTACTTTGTATTTTTGGATGTTTTCATTAATTTTCAACCTTCTGTAACCACCAAAACTAGAGCTTCATGCAGAAAAAAACAGTATACTCCTAACAAAATACATTTAGGACATGAGATGCTTCAGAATGCATTATCATTAATAACAGGATGATCCATTGTTAACAACAGACACTATTATATAACATCAGAGAGCGACAGACGTAGATTATAACCCTCATCTTCCTCTCGTCGTTAAGGCGGTGTGAACGAGTGAAACAGCTCGACCGGCCTGCCCATGTGTAAATGATGGATGTACTGAGTGTGTGTTAAGCTCAGCACATTTCTTGGCTCTCTCTCCGTGCGCCCTGGTGGTGCCGCTTCCTTTGATGATTCCTCACAAAGTCAATCGACTGGTGCATGAGACAAAGCTGTGTATCAGAGTCAGGAGCAGCGAAAAGTGCACACAGAGCTGAATCCGCTGCCACTGTTTCTTTAATGCATAGTTAATGTTAATGATTATTGCCTATTTGTGCTGCAGCTCTGATAGTGATACTGATCGTGGTTTGGTCACAGAACTTTGCTCGGTTGTGTAGAGTCACTGCATTCCTAAAAATCTAAGTGCAAACATTTCTTCTGACTGTTTGTCAGTCAAAGATTTAAATCCACTGTGATGTGGTTGAAGTTTATTAGTGACCAGAGTTCTTGTCTGACATCATGAAACAGATGGGAGCGCTCATAATGACCAGGTGGACCCGAACTGATTTACATATTCATCACATGAAGTATGGATCCCCCAGGCTGTGTTACTGTGACGGAAGTTTTTCTTTTTAAGTATGTCCAAAGCAGTACTCGAACCATATCAGAGTTGGTTTAGCTACTTAGACTTAACTGTTAGCTGTCCTTTTTTGTTACTGAAGATAAATTTATATTGAGAGATATGAGATATAATAAATATCATTAAGAATATGATAGAAATAGTATAAAACATTTATTGCTGTCCAGTGTAAATCACGTGTTTCTGTATTTGGCGGTTTTGAACTTTTCAGGTAAATGTAAGGATTAAATTTCAACTACTTTTTTTTAGCTAAATAAACCATTGGATTAGCTGAAAAATACATTGTCAGAAAGCTGAAAACAGCACTAGTTTTCTCAGCTTGTTCAAGGTCGATATTGTAGAGACACTTTTTTTTTTTGTCATAATCTACCACATAAAAGACAATGTGCATAAAACGACAGCATCACATAAAACCTGGACTCACCTGTATCCAGCCTCATCACTAAAACATCTTGCACTGACTGTGCTCTCCCTGGTGGGCTGAACGGAAGCTAATCAAAGTTACACAGCGCTGCTCAGCAAATGAATTCCTGCAGACCGACCATTTCTTTTTCTGCTATATTGTTACCTGCAGGGACATGTCTGTCAAGTAAATTTACATACAGCAGCAACAAACATGTGTAGACACAGAAACTCAGAGCAGAACCCGCTCCTGTGTAACAACAAAGCTAACAGAGCTTGTGCTTTGATCTCGCTTTAAAGCAACATGAACTGGAAGAGTGCAGAAGCACCTGCAAAGCAATGCCGCCACAACTGATCGACAAGCTTCAGGTCCACTGATCAGTCACTCATGCACATCTGCATGCATGCAAACGACTGCATAAAAATTAAAAAACAGTTAGCGGCATCCAACCGACTACTTTCGTTATTTAGCCGGCTTCAAATAAGACGTTAAAGTTCCTCAACTGTCCCTCGATATTACAAAATAAATTGATTGGATTATTAATATCACCCCAGCCTGTGCTAGCAGCCACATTAGGCATGCAACATACTTATCAGTCCAAAGACAAACTAAGGTATCCAAAAGATAATAGCCTGAACCAGAGTCAAATATGCAAAAATCTGGTAAAATCTAAAAGAAAACACAAGAGAAAACAGCTAGAACTAACATTCAAGTGACTGAGACAAACTGGCAACAGACAAAGGGCAGCACGAGGACTAAATACTCAAGGGAGGACGGGTAATCAGGGACAGGTGAAAGCAATTAGGGCGGGGCAGGTAATCACAAAGGAGGGAAACACACAGAGGCAGGAAGTAAAGTAGCTGAACCGAGAGACAAAGGAGAGTGTCAAAATAAAACAGGAAATACTGCCAAAAACTGGAAACAAGGAAAACATTACCTTAACGGGGCCGTCAGGATGTAACAATACTAAGTCGAGTTCAACGGGATTATCTCCAAAATAAACACAAAACAAAACTTGAAGCTTTTGAGTTTGAAGTCAAGCCACAAACAGTCAGTGTCAATCTGTCATTGAGCTTAAACAGTTACCAGCTGCAGTCGAGCAAACACTACTGACTCAGCTCTTCTGTCCTCTGAGGCTGGAGGGAAATGTAGCCATTTGTGCCGCTACTTTGACATGGTGTCAATTAGTCTAGAGCCGCGTAAATATTCAGTAAAAAGCCTATCACTCAAAAATAAAATACATGAAGTGTGACCGCGTTTTTCCTTCCCAGCCCCGAAAATAATGGATTAAGGAGCGCCAGCAGTGGACAAGAGTGTATCAACCATCCAGTCGGCCAGTCAACCCTAAAAACATCATCACCATCACCAGTCTGCGACTTTTAACCCACCAGTTCTTATTTGGAAGACTCTGCTGACACATGAGCATTTAACAGTTTGAGTTTAAGTAGCTTAATTAGCCTACAGCTGAGCTTGAAAACATAATGACTGGAAAGGAGTGGGAAGTAGTCTGTCCAAGGGAAAATACGCTAGTCTGCGTTTATATTTTATTTGTTTAATTCTTACAAAACCCCAAGTGTAATAATGATAGGCTGTGGGGAGCCAGATGAGCTGTATCCCTGTCTTCAGCCTTTATGCTAAGCTAAGCTAAGTGGCTGCTGATACATGAAAAAACACCTGTCAGAAGCTGCACACCATTGTTTATTGTTTCTCAGTGTGTTCCTGCACATTTATCTCTCCAGCAATGAATAACACATGTACTGCAGAGGTGACATGCTCGCAGCTGCGTATTGTTTATAGCTTTCGCCTCATAGCCTGGAAGAAACTGACATAAACCATCCATAATCACAATTATTTGTGTTGGGATTAAAAGGGAATTCTTATTGTTGTGCTTTTTATGTTTATGTAATGTAAGTGACACAGTTTGCACTCACAGTGAGCATGTAACCCAGTTCGTGATGTGTTCTGTCTCCCCTCACGTTGTGGTGAGATTTGTTTATGTGGAACATCTTAATAATCAGCGTCACGGCTGTAAATGTACAACATGTCAGTCAATCATGAAGCCTAAAAGACAAATCTCAGTTGGCTAATTCATGTTCGGCTGTTTGTGTTCAGCGTGTTCATCTGTTTGTTTGGATGATTGAATGCAGCCACGATATTTCTTTTGCGCCGTCACATTTCATTTTCATTAATTCCTCCGTCTGTGTTCTGCTTCTTTGTCTGCCTCACTTTCATTTTTCCAATTCATTTTGTTTCTGTCTCGGTCCGTCACTCGCTATCTTCTCCTCTCACATCACTTCAGACACATTTTTCAGAGAAAGCACTAAAACAGAATGCACAAATATTTCTCTCATAATCTTGGACTCTTACAATCGCGCTTTGTGAACTAGAACAGCTCATTTTCAGAACTATAAAGCGGAGAAACAGAGATCTAATGCTGCTGATTTTGTAGATACAAAAGCACACAAAACGCTCCTCTCTTGCTAATCAGAGTTTCTGTAACTGAAAGCAGACTACTGTGAATATCTGATTCAATATTTTCATCTCAGTACTTGTTTCCTTTTGAAGATATTCTTTGTTATGTATATCAGAGAGAAGAGACATCTAAAAAACATATATGCATTTGCACTCAATATGATGTGCACATTCTCACTGCAGATACTGTACCAGGGCTTTAGCTTCATTTCCAGCAAGTAAGTCAGCATCTGGTGCATCTTCACCTGGATCTGTATTCTTCCTCTGACCTTGTGTCCTTTGTCTTTGGTACTTCAGTCATCTTCACATGACATCAAATGTGATGTAGGACCAAAAATGGGACTGCCCATTTTTCTGATGGCCCTTAATTTCAAAATCCCAATGCTCCAAAAACAATTTTTGATTGACAACCTGTCATCCATCAAACAAAAACCCTCTGCTCTGAAGGGCTGATGTTCCAAATACAGACTCTGACTCTCCCTGGACATTTTTTCTCTTAATATTTTAGTGCATTTTGATGTGCAAATGTCAAGTGACCTTTGTTGTCATGGTAACAACAGTCAACGTTAAAATACGTTGTATGTACACAGGTATAGGCCTGCAGAGCAATAGGTACTGTCGGACAAATGGACTTTAGGTCCAGTGAGACAACTGAAGGTGTGTTGGAATAATGCCATGCCACAACAAAAAGACACAAGACAATATAACAATATATTACGTTGTATCAGGCAGTACAGACTCCTAATTCATGTCGTTGAACAGTACAGCTGCAGTTATTGAAGTTAGTATTATACTAAATTAAGCTGCCCTTGAGGGGCGTAGAGCCACTGCAGAGGGGCCTGGATGACCGAGGGAGAAATATGGAGTGAAAGTTAAATGAATATTACTTATGTAGAGAGTGTAAACAAACAAGAGTTTGCTGATGCTATCATGCTGTCATTGTTTCACTAAAACTCAGTTTGAGTCCCTTTTTTAAATCAGTAGCTTCCACTATTATTACATGTACAATGAAAAAAGCATCAAGGACAACACAAGAAAGACACAGGACTTATTTACATTGTGAGCTTTGTTGTATTTAGATTGTGTAGAAGCGTGTGCATGTGTGTGCTCATACTTGACATACAAATAGTGGACTCTTATGTGGGTGTTAGCAGCATATAAAAGCACAAACAACATCAATGTACAGAAAATGATGTACAGGAAATATTCACAATGAGAATGAACAGGCATTATTCTGACAACAAAGTAAACACACTTCTTATTATACTAAAACTGTGTTTCAGTGACTAGGTTTGTTTAATGCTTTATAAACCTTATTCCAATCCAGGGCACCTGAATATCTAAAAGAACTTTTACCAATGTGGCTACTGATTATCAATATCAGGTTTGTTACACTGGCCAAGGCGCCTGTGAGCCTGTGGGAGAAAGTTTAACAAGTTAATTTAGGGCTGCACCATTTACAATCTTGTGGACCTGACAGATTTTTAACTGTGTGAACTGGTTCCTCCCGATGTGCTCTCATGGGCCGAGACCTAAGAACCCTCTGATTAATTTAAAATATGAGGCACATTCTCAGGTACTTGTGGTTTTTGTTGCATACGACAAGTCGAGCACAAGTTTATGTAAAGCAAAGACCAACTTACTTTGCAACACAACAATAAATAGTCTCAGACGTATCATTATAACTGATCCATGTTGCCTTCCCTTGTTTTGCCAGTTGAACTCTTTTGATGTGAAGCAGCAGCAGTTTGATGTTTCCTTCACATCACAGCTCTGACACCTCATAAAGAGAGCAGACAGTAAACACCGAGGCTGATATCAAGGATGATAAAAGTGAGCTGGATTCCAGGCTGCATAGTTTTCCTGTGAATCTATTGTCTGTAGGAATCTCAATCCTGAGCTGGAGTGGTGGACTCCACCACGACCAATAAAAACTACCATACAGAGAGAAAATTCCTGAATATAAGTGCATTGAATGACTCATTCAGACTGAAATTGTATTAAAAATGTTGTTTAAGTTCATGGACATCTGAAGGATCACAACTTTAAAGTGTAATTTAACAAAAGGCTGAAAAGCAGCGTTTTTGGTGTCCTCTCTTGGCTGAAAGTCTCAAATCTGTTTCATCTCTGACCACAGTCAGCATCACTGATGGATATGGTGACAGTAAAGTAAAAGATCTGAGACTTCTTCCTCTTCTTCACACAAAAGGTGTATTCCTCTCAGTTTTTTTCACAAATTTATTAAATAAACGTCCAACAATGAACACAGGTACATTTTATTGATGACAGTTTCAATGCACAGAGGAACAATGATGAGATCCTGAGGCTCATTGTCGTGCCATTCAACCACCGCTATCACCTAATTTTGCAGCATGATAACGCACAGGCCCATGTTTCAATGATCTGTACACATAGTTCAGTGCCTAATAAATTTTTTTTTATTGGCATTTCAGAGTGGCCTTTTATTGTGACCAGTCCAAGGCACACGTGTGCAATAATCATTCTATTTAGCATCAGCATTTCTATATGCCACACTTGTCATGTGGATGGATTACCTCGGGAAACATTAAGTCCTCACTAACACAGAGTTTAAAAGGATAAATCTGTGATTTATTTACTGCAATGAATCATAACATGACCACGATATGCCATCAGAGATGGATGCAGAAAGGAAACTCAGTTGAAATATTCGCTTCTCTGACAACAATGCAGCAGCCGCCCTTAACTTGTGTTATTGTTTGTCCTTTTCATGTTAAATTCAAATTAATGCCGAATGTTCACCGAATGAGTAAGTATCTGTTTGTGAGTCATAAGAAAACATTCATAATCTTTTAGAAGGAGTGGATGTTTATTTAAACTGAGCAATATGTTAATGGAGTCTGGATGGCAGTGAGACAGACGTTGTTATTCATTGGAGATGTATTTTCAGAGCAGCGGGCTTTTGTTTTCAGGACAATGGGCTCAACATTAACAGAGAAGTGACAGTTATAAACAGCTGATCAACTTACAGTAGAGGACTTGCTGTCACTTGTTATTGCCATATTGCTTCACTCCTTTTTCACTCCTGCAACCTGCCTGAACTTTCTTGAGTCTGAGGAGGAAGGGACGGGGTGAAACAACTTTATTCAACCATAGACTGTCTATTAAATAGGATTTCAACCTTTAATATACACTTTATGACTCCAGCTTGCTATTTGGACTGCATCACTCTTTTTATATCTTAGATTTTTTACTTCAATTCATGAAAAAATTTTGGGACAGATTATATTTTTGTAGAGTGGACATCACTGCAGAAAGGTGAGAAAGGTGTGAAGGTTTAAGTTCTGACACAGAAACTCACACTGGCATTAAAATATTTCAAACAATTCCCAGCCCAAGTCTTGACCAAGATTAATTTAATTTTAGTTTTGCCTTGTGTTTTTTGCAGAACCCGTCTGCACATATTTGTTCATCCTCACAAATTAAGCCTTCAGTTTCCAAGATCCTACAAACTGGCTGACGGTTAAATTATGTTTTAGGCTGGATTTAATTCTGTCTGACCGTCTTTTCTCCTCTAATCAATTCTTTGTCAGAGCTGCGTGTGATCTTCGGACTCTGTGTAATTTGCCCTTTTTAACTCCTGCGCTCACCTCTCGCTTGCTTCCCCTCACACCTTTGCCTCTGATTTCTCGTCCTCTGCCTGCTCGAGCCCCGCCACTCCTCCACCTTTTCACCACTATCCACTCCGAGACGTACATCCTCTCTCTCCCTCTCTCTTCTCTTTTCATCTCTCCCTCTCTCCTTTCAGCCTTTTAATGTCAAAGACATTAAAGAGCTTTCCTGGAATGATAAATGTTTTATTAGGCCTCACTCTCTTTTTTTTTTGAAGGGTAAATACAAAGAGGAAGTGAGGGAAAAGTTCGTATCTCTGTCTCCCTCTTGGCTTCATTTCCATATCTGTCAGTCTGCTCTCCCCTCCGCTGTGACCTCTCATCTCCACTCGTCCCTCCTCGCCTCTCCCCTTTCATCCAGTCTCTCCATTTCACTCCCTCATCTCATCGTACTGGAAACCAGCAGCTTTGCACTCGCTTTATAAAAGTCTGTTACTGTCTAGTAAAAAAAAAAAAAGTCCCATGATGGATAAAACCGTGGAGAAAAACCCATTTCTGTCTTTTCACAGTTATAATACTCCTCAGTGCGTCAACAACTGTCCCCAGTAGGTGGACATGTATCTTTGATCAAATCTTCAAGCATCTCAAACACATTTATGAGCCAGTGGGGGCTGCTGGTTGGACTTAAAAAGGACCTAACTCCTCTTCTGCTCTGTTGCTGAATCTTACATTTAGCCTCTAGGCTCGTAGATGATTGTGTTTCCTCTGCTGTAATAGCTGTCTGTCCTCCGGGACAGCGTGTGTGCTCCCCGTCTGCGGCACCCCTCGGCTGTGCCGCTGATTGCTCCTCCTTTCCGACAAAATGGGTCACGTTATGTGGGCTGCAGCACGACACCTACTTCTACCTGCATTCAGGACAGCCAGCCTTGTAACGCTTGATGGAGCCCACCGCTGAGTAAGAGGAGGAGGACGCTCCGTGAAAACACAGAGAGGGTGTTTTGGCCATGTTAGCTGTGCGGCTCTAGGGATGGCAATGTTGGTCTGTTGATGGGTCCAACACTTTGGTCCAGACCAGTCCGTGATTTGAAGGGGAATGTCATTCCTGTTGTGAGCAAAATGACCAAAATGCATTCCCCTTGTTAACCTGCCACCCCTCCACTCTCCATCCTGTTGTAGCAGAGAGAGTGCAGGAGCAGAAGGGTTGTTTAGCTGCATGTATCAGTCTGCCAGACTGATTGATCCTTTATCTGACTGAGGTTTGTGCAGGTTAGAATCTATAGCCCCGACCATGGCTCTGAAATATCAGTAGCCTAACTGTGCTGTATCAATAAATCAATGGTGCTGTCCGTGGTGCTGAAGTAGCAGGTGGATATGAAATAGCAGCCTTTTCTTCTTCTGTCAGTTTTGCCTTGGATCATTATTATTCTCTAAACCAGTGGTTCTCAACCTGTTTGAATTGTGACCCCCAGAATAATCAGGTTTGTCAGCCTGGTCTGCCGGAGAAACTCAAACATGAAGGCCACGGCATTGACTCTCACAAACACATCTAAACCGGAAAATCAGAAATAACCGCTCAACATCCCAGTGGCAGCTAGTAGTATCTGATTAAATCTCAGAAGAAAATACATAAAAACAAACAATAATTCATTTCACAGATACTTGGACCCCATTTATCAATAAGACCTCATCCTCACCTCCCCCTACTGCCGCTGACACCAGTGAATTCATTTGTATTCCCGATAGCAGCCATTTCTGAGACCACCATAGTATTATTTTGTCACGTATTAACGTCGACTGTGACTGAGAAACTGCTTCTTGTTCATTTCTTGGCTGCCAGAATAGTCATTTATTTATCCAGAACAAATAAACAAGAAAGCAAACAAACAAACAAAAAAAAACATTTAGTACCACCTTTAAAATCTATCCTAAGGCACTGGTACTGGCAGTGTGATTTAAAACCATTCCTGAGTCTAAAATAAGGCCTCATTTCCCATCATGCCTAGTGGAGGACAAGTTAAGTCAGTTATTTTAATGTTACATGTTACTTTTTGTTTGTCTTTGTGTCTGTTCAGAACCTGGTGGTAATTGTCATTTTTGTTTAATGTTTTTCCCGTTAGTGAGGCAGCATTTCTTGAGACCAGCCGTATTTTTCATTTTTATTATTTTGATCCTGATATTGAACGTCTCGACTGTGTCTGAGAACTGCTTCTTGCTCTCATTCCTTGCTGCTTGCCAGAATATGTCATTTTATTTTATTCTCCACGACCATCTGGACATTATCTTGTGACCCCCCAGTTTGAGATCCAGTGCTCTAAACTTTACACTATAAATACTCACATACTTCTGTTCTGTATTCTAGCTTATATACTTTGTAGAGTCGTATCTCCTTCATGATCAAAGTGACAAGTAGCAAAGCGTATTCACAGAAAAGCAAGAGGAGCACATAAACACACTGGTACCTGTAGTATTCCTGTAATATTTATGACTTAATAAGCTGCGTTTATTGCATGAAAATAAGCTGTGTAACCTATGACCTTTGCAAAACATTAGCACATCATCAACACAATCTGCATTATTGATCATGCACTTTATATTCCACATATAAAGAAACTCAATCAGAACCAAAATGCCAAATGCTAAACACATTTCCATTTGTTTTAAAATGATGGGAGGTCAACAGACCTCCAAAAACACAGAGGTTGACCAGTGATTTCTGACTGAATGGATGTTTGGCCTTATTTTTGGCACTAAAAAAAAAAAAAGATGTTTTGGGGCTTGTTCCAGTTGAACTGGTGGCCCAGCCGGCCATCAGGTCAAAATTTCAGTGTTGGTCATTAAGCCAAACTTTGTTTTATGATTAAATACCAACCACATGCACTTTCTGTTTGGTGCTGATTAGTGAATGTTATAATACTAACACACAGAAATGAGATGGAGAACATGGTGTACTTGCTAAACAGCATGTTAGCATTGTCATTGTGAGCACGTTAGGTTTTAGCTGAAAGCACCACTCTGTACAATACAGCCTCACAGAGCCTCTGTAGACTCTTAGTCTTTCATTTTCTCAACTTTAAATAAAAGTGTTGCACCTTTCATGCGCTGATCCGCTGGCTGTTGTGTACCAGAAAGAGATGAAAGCTCGACACGAATCATCCGGGCACGATTTCCCCTCTTCACGAGGCCTGCGCTGGCAGTGCCCCTCCCCCTCTAGGTGCACTCACACATCCTCCACGTGTTTTTCATGTTTGCTGTAAAATCCAATATTTCTCAGCTATGTTCCATTCAATCCCGGAAGGTTGACACATTTCCTCTCTAGCTTCATTTGTGCCATAATTGCTCCGGCCTCGTCCATTAATACACGCACACAAAAAACCCGAGAGACCGCACACTCAGAGCGGCTCTACAGCATCGAAGCCATTTCCTCCATTTCCCCTCAGTTATCCTATTAGGCTATAGGGACATGTGATTGGTATGCTGGCTAGGCCAGGACTAATGATGCATGGCACTGTAGCCTCTGGTTAGACGTCACGGACCAGAGGAAACCAGCCAGGCGCTTGTGTACGGCGCTCCACGCTGCACTAATCGGTCATCCCCCGAAACATTAAGCACGTCAAAGTGGGTAATGGATTGGCCCAATTAACACAGAGCTTTGATGGAGAACACACCTGTTTATACATCCTACTCCTACACATCTTTCATTTAGCTTGTAGTAGTCTGGGAGACTCTCTTATCAAGGTGAATGCAATTTAATTTGGAAGCCGAGTCCTCCCTGCCGTCCTCAGACAATTAGAGTTTACTGATTATTCTGAGTAACGGCGCCGACAATGGATCTGCTCAAACAAAAGAGCCCAAGTAATGGCTTGCATCCCCTTCACAATTTTAAAAAGCCTCGTTCTCCATCCTCGCTGAATTCATTGTGTGTGTGAGTGTGTGTGTGTGTGTGTGTTTGACCCTGGAGTTCAAGGACAGTCTTATATGTGCTGCCTCTGGCTGCTCCTGTCTGTACCCAAGTGGTGTTTATTTAAGGAGCTCATCTACCCACTCTCTCAACACACACACACACACACACACTCACACTCAGGTACACACACACACACACACACACACACGCACTTGTGTTTCCATCACTTCAGAGGACATTACATTGACTTACATTCTCTTCTTGGACACTTATCCTAATCCTACACTTATTAACTACGTGCCTGTCTCTAACCTTAACCTAAACCTGACCCTAACTCAAATCTTCACTCTAAAATTTAATAATTTACATTATGGGTCCCCATAAGGAAGGCAGTCCCCACAATGTGAGTGTGGAAACAGGTTCATGTCCCCACAACATGAGTAATACACATCCACACGCACACACACGCTGGCCTAACCTTGTGCTCTGAAACACAGCACCTCCAGTTCTATGCAGATAAAAAAAACTCAGTCTGGAGTTTCCATCCTCTGTTTCCAATAATGTACTCTAACACACACACACACGCACACACACACACAGTGTCCTGAAGCTCACAGTATGTCCTGCAACCCTGCCTCCCATCCGACTGGATTAATTACTCTCCTCCCTGCCTGTGATCCCCGAGAGCGTCTGAGCCGCGTTAGCCGGCCTCTGCCTCTTGCTGGTGGGCACGGAGATGGCAGCGCTCACCCATTCATCACCGTGACTTTGGGAAGGGAGACACGAGGGATGGGGTGCGTGGGCGAGCTGGAGTAAGAGAGAGAGTGAGGGTAGAAGTGAAGGTGAGAGAAAGGTGGCGGGAGAAGGGGAGCGGAAAAAGCCAGGTCCCCTCTGACCGAGGCCCTGATTAAAAATTAAAAGTGTTGCCGTTTCGCTGGTTCCAGAGGTCCAGATCGTAATGTATGGATTTCTGAGGTGGTTCTCAGGGGAGGGAGGAGGAGGGAGCGAGGTGGCTGGAGAGGAGCACCGGGGCTGTGGGAGCGTAGGATTAGGAAGCGGGGGAGGAAAAGTAGGGGATGAGACACATCTTTACCTGGAGATAAATAACCTAACGTAGCGCAGCGCTGGGACTCTCCCCATTGTTTCTCACCGAAAAAAAACGTTGTCACATTCATTTTTTATTCTGCAGGAGATGTCTTTTTCACAGTAGATGGATGAAGGCCGAAATGGGAGGGACGAGAGGGGGAGGAGGGGGAGGGCAGCACCGAAGGTTAGAGCAGCTCTAATTAATGGAGACAAAAAGGAAAGTAAAAACAGGTAAAAGGAGAGAGAGAGTGTGCAGTGTGTGTTTGTGTGTGTGTGTGTGTGTGTGTGTCAGCCTTCAAACCTGTGTTGCATAAACCGTTTCAAACTTAAGTTCGTCCCTCAAGCAAAATATTTCCCTTTTTCCCCTTCTCTTCCCTTAAAGCTTCTCAGGTTGTCTCCTTGCCTAAGTGTTAAGATTAAGGCTTTGATGGTAGTGAACAGGGCAGGAATTTCGCCTTGCCCCCTCAGTTTGGCTTTTGCCCCTCAAAAGATCATATGCCCTCAGTGGCCATGATGCCCCGTCCTCACTGCTCCAGCTGATTTGACTGTGGCCCTTTCTCAATATGCGTTCTTCTCTGTACTTGTGTTCTTGTGTACTTGAGAAACGTCATCAGTCTCAGTTCAAGTGCTGTTCCAATTCAAAAGTCTGCATCTCGCCAAGTACAGTCAAATACCCGGATGTGTTCTTGCGCTGCCCATTTTATCGAGGATGCATCGGGTGGTGATTTGTGTGGACTTGGGGCAGCCACGTACCCAGAATGCATTTCATAGCAACAATGGCGGAGGAGAAGACCCACAACTGTAAACTACGAAATACTACAGTATTAGTTTCACGGAATGTAGTTTTAAGATTATTTTATGTGAGAACGTAGACATTAAAACTTAAAATCTGTGGTTGATTCATCACGATAGTGTGTAGTTTAAAATTTGCTCTGAAGTTTTCGGAGATGTGTCATCCTGCTAACGGGATGTGCTAACATCATCAAGTATGCTGCAGTCCCAATTGCAGAATGACCTTCCTGTGTCCCCGTCCTCGAGAGACTGTACTCCCAAGTCGAATTTGCTAAGTCCAAACTGCCAAGTACGTAAGTCCGAACTTGGCATACTTGGTATTGAGAAAGGGCCTGTTTGTTGTCTGCCTCTTTGCTGTCAACATGATTTCTAGACACCAGTGTCTTTTGTTGAGATTGTGAACATCAACATTCAAGTGAAACACCGCACAAATAACCCATCATGGGTTTGATTTCTAGCCTGTTATGAACAGCTGGAAAGCAGGCTAGCTATGACTTAAGTTTAATAAAATAGCATACAGTTAGGACAAGAAACCTAAATTATAATTTTACGAATTGCTCACATATGAGTATGCTGACTTAGCTGACCCAGTGGTCTAAGAAATGTTACGAGCCTAACAAGTATAATCCCCTAATACTTTACAAACATAATGTTCGTCCTGCTGATGCCCCATTCCGATCTTCAAACGAGCGCAGTGACTCTGATAAGTCCGGGGCTTAGCACGTACACTTCAGTTATCACAGAACGCTTCACTGACATCATTCACTCAGTCCCAAATCACATACGATGAACTACATCTTGCCAGTTGGAGATGTGTAACCATGGCAACCCACGCCAACAACAAACTATTTAAAAAAAAAGTTTTACACCTAGCAAAGTGAAACCTTACTTGAACTTTTAAATTTAAGCATTGCCTTGGATGCCGTCCGCCTTTGTCTGTCACGTTGTTGTTGCAGTTATCACTACAGCATTGCATTATTTATGCCAACGTAGCGACCAGTGTTTGCATACTATAATATATCCAGGAAATAGTCTGCACCTCACATGCAGTTGGTTATGGACATACAAAAAAAAATCTCACATCCTGTTTTAGCAAATAGTGTGTCAGTATATAATTTCAGACATTAATTAATACTTCCTAACAGCATTATTGCCAGTTATTAGCTAGCTTAACTAACACAAACTGTGAGACGGTGCTACCTAACTTCCCAAACTACTATACTTGACTCTCCCTCTTCCGAAAGTATGTCACTTCTAAGGGACTGTTATGCTGTTGTTATGCTGTCCTGTTGTAAAGGACCTTCTAGCAACGTATAAGGGGACACTTAAATAGCTAAGGGCAAACACTTAGGGATTTAAATGTTTTACAGCTCTTTACAACATCCTTATGGTGATTTTATGCAGCTAACTGACTAACTAAGGCATCCTTCAATGAAAATGTAAGGGAAAACTTTCCCTAAATGATTTTATGTAATCGGGCACAGCAACTTGACAGGCTGTTCGTGAGGTTTTTGTGAGCCCTGTTTGTGCCTCTGTGCGTCTCATTTGTGTTCCGGTGACGGAGGCTTACACCGCGCATCAACTGGCATCAACCTTAGCAAGTGTGTGTGTATGTGTGTGTGTGTGTGTGTGTGTGTGTGTGAGAGAGAGAGAGAGAGAGAGAGAAGGAGGGCAAACAAGGGAGTCCTGTTCAGCTCGTGGGATGAGAGAGATGCGAGGAAGGAGTCAGTGAAGAAGAGAGAGAGGCTTGGGGAGAGGAGGAGTAGGAGGAGGAGGAGGAGTGGTGAGGAGAGAGGGTGAGGTGTGTCTCAGCCATTCAGGCAGCGTAGGCGTTTGTCTTTCATCTCCACTCTCACACAAACAACAAAGAGGCTCTGAGAGGGTTTTTTTCCCCTCCATCATGTACAATACCCTTTCTTAACTCTCAACTATTTATAGTCGCGCAGGTTGAGAAGTGCCATACACTTTGCAGGATTGTTTAATTAGGCGCTTGTTTACCAATACAGTCAGTGAAGTAAACACGGCTGAGAAACTCATCTGTGCGAGCAAACAAGAGACTCAACTGTATTGTAGTCATCTGACAGGAGAAGAAGAAGAAGAAGCGGCGTAGTTGCAGGCCAGAAAGTTTATTTTTCCAGCTGTGGAAAAGAAGCAGATCATTCCAGGACTCCTATTTTATAAAATCGCCCCATAATTCAGAGAAAAGAAAAGAAAAAGGCAGAAAAACTAGGAAAAATCAAATGCTGCTTGGTCACGCAATTGTGGAAGGAAGTGGCGGATGCTTATTTACATAATGCTTGCTAACAATCATGTCAACAGTGCACGGCAGCACAGCAGAGCAGCAGTGGTGATGTAACCCCCGATCAAGACTCTCGCAGCCTCCTGAAGGCAAAGGTTCAGAGGCAAACGCAGCACAATATAATTTCATTTAACTTTGGGCACTGAAATGAGTCAAATTATTATATTTATTTTTATTTTATTTCTGATAAAGGGCGACTCCATCTGGGATTTTCTCTGGGTTTTTTAGATGCAAGCACCCACTCGGTTGCTATCAAAAAGCAGTGACGTACCCTCAAACCCGTCAACCTAGTGGGTTTAAATGTAGCAATGTCATCTTGCAAAAACTTAGGTCAGGCTACATAGGAAATTTAGGGCTTGTGAAAATAGAATTTTGACACTAAAACATACATACTTAAACCAAAATCTGGATGTTTAGATTTTAATACATAGGGAACACTACTGGGAAGATACATATTCATATAAAAATCTCAAAAATAATAGTAGTAGTAATAAATAAAATAAAAAGAATGGACACATCCTTTAAACACACAATATGTAAGTTCTACTGCCAGGGTTCGCTCTCACATTGAAGTTAAGTTAAAGTTTGACACTGTCATGTGTGGGATCATGGGACTTGTTGTCTTTATTCATGATGCAGAAATCATGTTCAAATACAAGTTTTATTCAGGTCATGTTTAGTCACATTTGTTAGTAGGAAGTAGTAGCTAGTAATACCTAAAAAAAATTACAGATTCCTCTGGATTTGACCAATGTTGGAAACATAATGTAGGTAGACAATGTAACAAAATATATAACATATTTCTTGCATTTTTAGACATTTTAATGCAAAAATGTTACATATTATAGCTTTAACTTTGAGGTGTTTTCTATCTTTTCTGAAATGTGCCTACCCATTTTTTTTTTACTAAGAGAAAGGTGGGAGGTGATTAGCCTAGCTTAGCATAAAGACTGGAAGCAGAGGGAAATGGCTGCCTTGGCTCCGTCCAAAGTGCTGCGAGCACATCAAAAGTTCATTCACAAGCTAATTAGCTAATGTGTTGTAACTTGTTTATTTAATTCATACATGAGCAGACATTTAAAAGCGTCGATTTGTGGCTTTAGATGGAGTTCTGTGCTGTAAGTTTCTGTTAACAAACAGTTTATCCATCTGTCCTGTTTTTCTGTTCATCACTTGTGTTTGTTTCCTGGCAACGTCACAGTGATGATAAACCACCGTGCACGGCTGTTACACAGACGTTATAACGTTGTTTCGCACGGCTCCCCATGAAATCAGAAACTGTAGTTTTTACATGTTGTTTGTGTACAGAATAAACAAATGTTAATGAGTGAGATCCAAAACATTTCCCTGCAAAATCAATTCTATTCACTGGATTTGCTCGAGGAGGCAAAGTAAATCAAAGTTCAACTTTTGTTAATCTTTTTAAAGAGATATCTGCATGTGAATGAAGAATCTGTAGGAAAGAGACCAGATTTTGGTATTGGAAGCATTCTGGTTTCTGTTCATGGTGTACTGACCAATCACATTTGAGTGGGCTTGGTTGCATGTAGGTAAACAGAATGTGTGGAGCAAAAGAGGCTGAGCACAATGTTAGAACTCAACACTACGGTCTGATGACAATTTATTGGCTTTTTAAAAATGTATCTGCATTCACATGCAGATAGGCCTATCAGATTACTGTGGGCGGCTGCTGACAAACAAAGTGTCAAGTTGCTAATCAGACTATAAATTGTAAACAGCTTACAGAAGAAGAAGTCTCGGCCTGGATATTTATTATCCATTATCTGGATATCTGCTGGCTACACCGGAAATCCTGAAACATTGTCCTGCAGAGGTTAAATCGTCCTCAGACGATATCTGATGAGTCCAGAGATTGAACTTTTGTAAACTTTAACATGCAAAGTCCAAAGTCATACTTGACATTACATTGGAATGAAGAAACTATCATAGTTTATGTCTTCAAGGTGTAATATGCAACATATTCCTAAAAACAATGGGCCAAGACGTCTTCTTCTGTAAGCTGTTTACACACTAGAAATGTGTAGTGGTGTCTATATCTGCAGAGACCCTGCCCTCTACCCGTATTTCCTTATTTTTCTCATTATTTTGCTGCCCTCGGGCCGCTTCACTGACCCAAAACATCAGTATTTGACCCTCCTCTTAGGGTATGAACAGCTTTACAAAAGAGGCAGCGTTCTGAGACAGTGAATGGGCTCTTGCTGGTGAATTTTATTGTCCCTTTGACAACCAAACAAACAAGTTTGCTTACTGACAGCTATCAAGCTAGCTAGATTTTTCCCTCCTCAGTCACTCTCTATTGAATGACACAGGTAGACGTACCCTCAAAACAAAATGTCAAGGGAAAGCAATGGAAAACACAAAGATGCAATTGTGAGTATATGTTCCTGGCTTGCTAGTGCATTATCTCACTAGTGCAGTAAATACACAATAGTCAGTCACTCCAGGATTTTGCGGGCAGTTTTTTTTTTTATTGTTGCAGCCTAAAATGCCTGACTTAATGGCAACTTTTCTCAAAAATTGCAATGCATGTTATGATGTTTTTAGGCTTTTTTTGCGATGAAATTGTGAGAGCAAGTGAAAATTGCAAAAGAAAAAAGTTGGGGGGGTGGTCCACAAAGAAAATTCCACAAAATCTTTTTGGAGAGAAAGCTCAGTCAAAACAGCAAGCACGAAATTACAAAATATAGAAGTGCACAGCGCATTAATAAATATCAATAACAATGACAAAGCTTGTGTTCTTTTCAGAGTATGAACTCACAGGAAGCTACGATGATTGGTCACATTTGCAGAAAAGTTGCAGTGACTGAAAAGAAATTGCAAGATCGTGCAGAATTTTTTTTTTATTGTATTTTCCAATGACAATGTGAGCTCCATGAATTAAATGCACCAACATGTTTCAGACAGCAGCTCCAGTTTACTTCTCACTGTTGCTGCTGCTGTTGTTGTTGTCGGTTGCCTGAGGTTTACTTTTTGTTTTCTAATCCTTATCCTCTCTGCTGCCCACAGTGTTACAATACAAATTTTACCCCTGATGTCTTTCCAAATGAATTCCTTCATCACCTTGTTGAATTTAAAAGGGAGAATTATGCCACACACTGTAATGACAATTTTCAGGGGATGCAATGTTGCAGTAAATTACAGCAGTGAGACACATTTGAATGTCCTGTAAAAAAAGGCTTTAACCAGATTTTGATGTTTGCCGCTCGAATGGATGTTTGTGCTTGGTGGTACTCAGCCAAATGCATTTTTCAGATGTCAGAATACAACATGGGGATCTCTGCTCCGTTGTTTTGATGATTGAATTTGGTGCCAATCATGCTTGTGTGTTTTAAACACGCGGTGACGCTTGTACTTCCTTCATCAATGTAAATTTACTGGTTCATTATAATTTGCCAACCACTGTGCCATCGTGCTTAAGGAAATATTTGCTTCTAGATTAAAGGGGCTTATGGGCAGGAAGTGATTTCGTTCTACACAGTCTCTCTGTTCGAGATCACAGTTCCTCTGCCTTTTTTTTTTGGGGTGGGGGGGGGGGGGGGGTGGGGGGGGGGGGGGGGTTGACAGATTAATTGTTTCTCTTTTTTGTTTCATAAACTGACATAATCCCAAAATCCCAGGACATCTGGTGTGCTTGTAGGAGGAGACTCCGGAGGGGCGTTGATTAACTCGTTTTCTCGGGATGGTGCCATGTCAATATTTTATTACAGTGTAGTACAACAGTTAAGGAAAATAAATGCTTTGTTTCATCATATTCAATAACACGCAAACTGAATCCAGTTTTGTGGTGATAATGGCCAAAAAGTGTTGATTTTAGCTTCAGATGACTCCCATTAATTAATCCCACTAGTCAGAGTTAATACTGCAATTTGGTATCAAGTTTGTAAAGCTATGAAACGGTTGTTTATTTTTTCATGATTCTCAAGTCTATTTTGCAGACAATATTATTGAAGGTGAATTTTAAAAAAAAATCATTTATAAAGCTCAGCGGCAACGTCTCTCTCTAGATATCATGTCTCGGTCACTCAAGATAATCCACAGAACAGAGCACGTTTATGTTGGAACTACTTTCTTCTACTACATTAAACTGCTCACAACAAAGTCTGTGGATTATCTTGAGTAACCAGGTTGTGATTTCTGGAAAGAGATACTGGCGTTGAATTTTTCAAATGTTATTTTTTTGTCACTTTGAGCATGACAGTGCGATTTAGTCCCATTATATTCACGTGAAGGCGCCAAAACAACCTGGATGGAATTAAAGGAATTAAATACAGTATGTGAGTTCTGTTACTAAGGGTCTCTCACATTGAAACAATAGCAAAAGATGTAGTTTGATGATGTTGTGAAGTAGCGTGGAATCATGGGAGTTGTTGTATTAATTGTTAAACAACCACCATGCTGATTGAAATCTATCTATCATGACTCAGGCAGAAATCATGTTCATGCTGCTTCTTTCATGTTTCGTCTAGTCACATTTGCAGACTTCTTTCCTCGCTCTCTGACGTATCCAACGATTTCCTGGAAGTTATAGCAGCTAGTAGCTTATTGAAAATGCTCCGTTACCTTGGATACATTAAGGATCTCCGTGGGTTTGACCATCGTTGGAAACATTTGGGATAATATAAGTACACAGCTGAACAAGATATGTATCATAGGGTTAGCATTTTTAGACATTTTAATGCTGAAATGTATTATAGCTATATGTTTATGCTTTGTAATGAAGTTATAATATGACATATTAGGGGATGCGCTTTCATATTTATGTATATTGTATATGTATATTTTGTAGTATATCCATTATTATTTTTGATATAATATTTTCAACCTTTTTCAAGTGGGTCTTTAGATTTTTCTCTATTATTTTTTGTTGTTTTATTTATTCTGTTTGTCATATTATACTTTGTGTTTATTCCATTGCCTTGTTTATAAGTCACTATGGCGCTTCACATCTTGAAAAGTAGTTTTATTTAGATATATTTATATATATATGTAAAACAGGGCTGCATTAGCATCCCAGTGGAGTTGTGTATCTGGCCACCCACATATCTGCCTTTTTAATGAGCCAGTTTTAGACCACAGTGTCATTTCACATAATTAGTATCAGCACGGTTACTTTGAATAAAAATATATACAGTGTCTGTATAGTGCATTATGGCTCAGCTTTGCCTGAAACTTAGTTAAAGCAGCGTGTCCAAGGTTACCTCGGCAGATGAGGAATTTTTTGCATTTGTTCACTACTGAACCTCACAGGTATGAAGAAAAACACAATATACAAGGCTCTGTAGGATCAGGCATGAATGTTCAACATGAAAATAAAAGGGTCAAAGTCAGATAAGAATGTGAGAGAAAGTTATGTTATGGCTGAAAACAAATCTGTTGGCAGGTTGTTTCCATCTCTGACTTGTTGCTCGTGAGCTGCTTGTGTGGGAAGTCTGAAAAACGCTTGCATGTTGCATGTTGAGTTGTTGGTCCTCTTCGGAGAACATATTCTGTTCTCACTTTCTGTCTTTCACTGACAAATTTACAGCAAACAAAGCTGAACAGCATCTTTAATCGTTTCGTGTCTGATTTAAAGTTCGCTCCGGAGTAATTAACACCCGGGATAAACACATTATCGCTTCAGAACTTAACTGAAGCCTGATATGAATCCACGTGAGCCCTGGTGGCCTCTGTTCCACTGATTCTGCGAGTGCAGCGAAGCCCCTGAGAAACACCATTTAGTCGGTGTTTAACACATTCACTTGCAGTTTTGGATTTTCATAGCACCTTTGATAGCGCCTCTGAATTGAGCATCCACCCTGCTATGTTCTCTCAGTGTGTCACTTTTTTTAAAGAACAGTTTGATACAAGCTGCTTCTTTCATATTTCTACATTTCACACTCAACTTGATTGTTTCATCACCCTTTCTAGGTGTTGAAAAAGTCTTGATATTAAAGAGTTAAAAGACACGAGATTACAGGAGGTAAAAGTACAAAGTATATAAGACTGTATGATCCTGGAAGAAGTAGGGCTGGGTACCATTCATATTTGAACCAATATGGTACCAGTACCGATACTTGGACTTCAGTATTGGTACTTTATTCTCTCTGTAATAACAAATTTAAGTCCAAACTTCTTATTTAGGATGTTTTGTTATTTATTTAGAGCATTTTACACGCCACATGAAATAAAAAAAAACCCTATTTACTTCCCTCTTTCCTCCCAAACCCTACAGCCTCCGATCTGTCAGTCTGTCCTCAGAGCATTTAAAGGAGCAATATGTAACAGTTGTGTGTCCAAACACGAGCACTGCCATCCAAATAATGAGTTGGATCCAGAGACGGTAAATTAAAATCCCTATTTACTATACAGTCTGTGTTTGAAGCGAGCTGTTTCCCCCTGCCTCCTTGTCCACAGACTCAGGCAGGCTGCAGGACTAACGCAGGAGCGCAAGACAAGCATAAAACTGTAATTTAATGAGTCCTACACTCCAAGTTCATCAGCTGTTTAGAGCCGTTCTTGTCTGCCAATGAAAAGCTAAGCCCGTTATTCTGGAAGGAAAAAGTCCACTACTCTGAAAATACACACTCCCCGCCTGCCCTACTGCCTGCCAAACTCCATTAACACATTGCTCAGTTTAACAGTTATAAACATCTACTCCTTCTAAAAGATTATTAATGATTTCTTACAACTCATGAACACACAATTACTCATTTAGCAAACATTCGGCATTAATTTGAGCTCTAATTAATGTGAAACAGGTGAACAAAAACACAAGTTATAGGCTGTAATAGGAGTTTCAAAGGAGGTCACCTTGGCTGTGGCTGTAGCATGGTTCCTTAATCTCTAATGACGTATCAAAGTAATTTTATAATTTATTACAGGAAATATATTACAGATTTGTCCTTTAAGGCTGTTGCTTAGGTCTCGGAGGAAGCACATATTTCCTTTTTTCCTGTTATGTTGTTGCTGTTACCACTGCAGGGTTTGCATACTGTAATATTTCCATGTTAATATGCCATTCACATAATAGTGGTTTCATGCTAAGATTTTACAAATACTAAAAAATCTCACACACTGTTTAAGCATGTTGGTAAGGAGTTTTGGACTCAGTCAATGGTTGAGTGTTGGCTAACGCTAGTAAAAATGCTAAGCTAACGTCAACCAAGACAGTGTAAAAAAATGAATGAAATGATGAAATTGTCAATGCCTCGTTTAAAGTTTTGTTGTCCAGGTAAACTTTTTAGGTGCTAGCTACAGGCGTGCTAACGTTAGCTGTGCGCTATCCAGCTTTTAGATACATTTTGTTTTTGGTTAGACGTGTTGCCCCAGCCAGCTTTGCATCTTGCATAACAAACATTGTAGTGAATATTGTATGCGTTGCATTTTGGAAAGTCTAATCACACTTGCGACCGCTTTTGGCTTGCTATTGCGCTGAGTTTACTGTGACTTCAACAAGCTGTAAGCCTTATCTGTTTCTCCTAAACCCTTCCTTAGGAGAAAAAAAAGGAGCAGAACAAAACAGAAGCTGAGTTTACAGGTGTCTCTCTGTGGTTTGTCCCTGATGACCACATGGAGCAGCAAGACTTTAATTTGACCGGTGAGACGAATTTAAGATCTTTTTTTAAGACCACGTGCTTTCCTTTAGATCTCACTGTTTTCTCAAGAGCTGATTATTTCAGACAAATTTAAGATCAGTGCAGTGAGACAAAAAAGAGAACATTTTAAGATCTTACATAGGGCTCAAATCAGTCTCAGGCTGAGACGAGACAAAGTCTGTTTCTCAGGAGTCTGAGAAAATGGTCTCATATTGGTCTTAAATTGAGCTCATTTATGTCTAGGACACAGGTTAGACAACAAGATCTTTGAACTTCTCCTTTCCTCTGGGTTACTCTCTCACCCAGAAGCACTTCCAAGTATAAAAGTTTAATTTAACATGAAGCAGTTCTCACTTAATTCAGTTGATACGCTTAAAAGTACTGCGTTCAGTACCCAGCTCCAGGAAGAAGGCTGATGTGCTGTCAGCTACAACAGAACAGGTTTACTGTGTATGTGCAGTCACACTGACTAAACATGTGTTGCAGAAAGAATGAATATTGTTAACTCTGTCTGGATTTTATGTTCACTTAATGTGCCTCATGAAGAGGAGAATGTGAAAAACGATTGTATAAATTTTAAATGAGCCGTGCAGAATGCTGTCTTAGCTCATTCTTCTTCTTTGTATCTCCCTGACATCCTTTGCGGTCGTCAGCGCGATCAGGGATTCTTCCGGTTTACGCTTAAAACAGCAGTACACTGATTCATTCTCTGTCATCTTCTGAAGCCTGGCTTTGCGAGCTGTCTCCTCCTTTGCTCTCGCTGTTCGACTTGTTGCCGTTTCCCAGCATTTCTTTTGTTTCTCAGACAGCTCACTCCTTTGCCTTCGCAGACTCCAAAAGCTCTCTCCGCTCGGTATCTTTACTCTGATAAATTTGCCAGTTTTACTGAGTGTTTCTCAGTCGATCTGTCAAACGCTGCTGTTAAATCGGCATAAATCAATTCCTGCTCCCCTCTTTTTTTTAGCTGCCTCTGGCTATTTCGGTTATTTCCCGCTGATCTTTTGCCCTCCCGACCTCGCCTTTCAGTCCCGATACCTCCCTCCTCAGTGACAGCTACGATAACCTGTGAGCTGCAGTTTGGAGCGTGACCTACAGGATCCAATATTTTTATTATTTTAAAACCTGCTAAAGGTTACTTTCTGCCAGCCACAGAAAAAAAAAACTCAGCTAGAGCTTTTTCTTCCTCCAACACTTCTTTTTAACTGCTGTTGGTGAAAAGCTCCACATTTTCATGTTCCACATCAAAGTGTGTTGGCATGTTATTTCTCCCCGAGGCCATCCTTCTTTTCAAAGTTAAGACTAACGTTGAAATTTCCCTGCTGAAAATGGCTTGTTAATTCTGAGACACGACACCCACCGATTCAGTGTTTTGAGTCGTGTTTGAGCCCACATTGTCACGAGGACGGGATACACAGTAAACAGTGTAACCCTTACACTGCACTCTGCTGCTCTGTAATGAAACTGTCATTGATGTCCTTCAACCCTCATGGGCTCAGGCAGTCAATTACAAACACAATCACACACTAACACACACACTCACACTCCATTTGATCTCATGACAGGGGTAAGTCATCAAGTAATCTTGCAGCACAACTACGTAGAAGTGTACATCAGACATACTGTGTATCATTATAAAGGAAAAGAGCTGATATAACTCACAATTAATTATTAAAAGAGCAAGGCTCTGGCCTTTCTAATCTTTTATTTAATACAGCTTGTATTAATTAAGAAGAAA
The DNA here is from genome assembly GCA_034769285.1 of Lutjanus argentimaculatus. Classification (NCBI taxonomy): domain Eukaryota; kingdom Metazoa; phylum Chordata; class Actinopteri; order Lutjaniformes; family Lutjanidae; genus Lutjanus; species Lutjanus argentimaculatus. The sequence continues at coordinate 28,004,598 of JAWZSL010000006.1, forward strand.
GGTAGGATTAGTTCTCATCTTATGCACATACACACTCGCAACATCAAGTGGGTCGAGTTTAATTTCATGAGTTTAATTTAACTTGTGCTTTAAAGTTAACCTCTCATATTCTGAGGTCGTGTTTTCTGAAGCAACACCGTGAAGCTCCGGAGCATCGAGCTGCAGGTCCGACACGGGGCATAAACGTCTGACATGATAGTTTTAAAGGGATAGTTTGGAGTATTTGAAGTGGGGTTGCATGAGTACCAGCATGGAAGCTAAGCAATGTGCTGTTGTGGACAAGGTCAGCAACAAATGGGATTTTAGCAACTTAAAAAGAGATTAACCCAATATTTTCCCTGCTTTACTTTGCCATCAGACAGTCTCTTCCAAAGGGAAACTGCTGTTATATCGCTCTCTCCAAACCAACCAAACTCCAGAGGCTAAATCAGTCATTTTACCTCGCACAGCCTGGGAGTTCTTTGTTTTCTGCTGCTTCGATCTGTTAGTTAGTTTGTGTTATTGTGTGACTTTGGTGAATCAGAAGTGTCCTTTTAAAACACCAGAGTCACACAATAACTCAAACTAACTAAGAGGCAGAGATAGCGGTGGATCAACATCTCCTGTGTTCTGTGACATAAAATTGCTGATTTCACCTGTGGAGTTTGGCTGATTTGGAGTGATATTTGGCTTTTTTAATGTCAGTGTCTTGTCAGAAAAGGCTGTCTGACGGCAAAGTAAAGACCTGAAAATATTTTAAATATGTCATTCACTTGAACTGATTTTTTTAGACCTTTTTAAGTGACTAAAATACCTTTTGTTACTGACCCTGTCCACTGGAGTTCATTGCTTTCCTTCCTTGCTGATACTCCACTCTGCTTCTCCTAACTGGAAGCTTGCAGACCGCCATCTATTTTTGGTAATACACTGATTATAGATAAGTACCTCACAGAGCCCTACTTCAAATAATCCAAACTATCCCTTTAATTATTAAAACAGCACGGCACTGGCCTTTCCTAATTTTTTCTTAAATACAGCTTGTAATAATTAAGAAGAAAGTTGGGATTTGCTCTCATTTTGTGCACATACACACTCACAAGCATCAAGAGGGTAGAGTGTGATTTAATGAGCGTAATTTAACTTATGTTTTAGTATTAACCTCAAATATTCTGAGGTCATGTTGACTATAGAAACACTGTAAAGCACCACAGCCTCCAGCTGCAGGTCTGACACAGGGGGAAAAATTGACATAATAGTTTTAAAGGGATAGTTTGGATTATTTGTAGTGGGGTTGTAAGAGGTACTTATCCATAGTCAGCGTATTAGCAACAAATTGCAGTAGAAATTTATAGTAAATGCCAGCTGGCATGCTCTTAGTTAGGAGAAGGAGAGAGGACCACCAGCATGGAAGCTAAGCAATGAACTGCAGCAACAAAGGGTATTTTAGCCACTAACATTCAACCAAAAAAATCAATATCACTTAAAGTGTATACCATATTTAGGATATTTTCACTGCTTTACTTAGCCGTTAGAGTGCCTTTTTTTTTTTTTTAATAATCACTGTTATATGAGCCAAATATCGCTCTATCCATACCAACCAAACTACACAGGCAAAATTAGTCATTTTATCTCGCAAAACATGGGAGCTGCTGATCTACTGCTGCTTTGATCTGTTAATTTGTTTGTGTTATTGTTTGACTTCTGTGTTTTAAAAGCTTCGTTTGGATTCGCCAAAGCCACACAGTAGCGCAATAAAACTAACCGATCGAGGCAGCTGTGGACCAGCAACTGTTGTGTTGTGCAAAGTAAAAATACTGATTTTACTAATGGAGTTTGATTGGTTTGGAGAAAGTGATATTTGGCTCATATAAAGGCAGTTTCCTGTCAGAGGAGGTTGTCTGAAAGCAAAGCAAAGCAAAGTGGTGAAAATATTCTAACTAATTTTTTGTATTTTTTTGTTACTTAGCTTCTGTGCTGCTTCTCTGGAGCATGTCAGCAGGCATCTACTGTAGATAATACACTGACTATTGATACGTATCTTATACAAACACACTTTAAATTATCCCAAATATCCCTTTTCCATCTAATATTCTGATGTTACACTGACTAAACCCGCATCGTGAGGCACCACAGCCTCTCTAGCCGCAGGTCCAACACGGAGACAAAAATCTGACATCATAGTTTTAACACTGTTTTTCACTTCGCTGAAAGTTCTTTGTCTTGTAACGACTCTGCAGCAGCTCCACACTCACAATTAAGGCAGCAGCCGTCCAGTCATCCCTCCCGCACCCTCACTGTTTCACTCCATCTCTTTCTCTCCATCTCTCACACTCCTTGTTCCTCTCTGTCTCACACTGTGCACCCATCTGTTTCCAGAACTTCAGAAACACTCTGTATCCCCTCGCCGTGTCTCTTTTATAAGTTCACTTCAGTTCAGTCCGCCGCTCTTTTATGTCTTTTAAAAGCCCTGACTTCAAAAAAGGGAAAGAATCTCATCTTTTCGTTAGTATTTAAGCACTTTATGAAACAGCAATGCAAATATTTCTTCTGTAACATTTGTTTCTGTGTGAAAAGCGAGCTGTGCCGAATTAAGCCGGTGCATGGGCGTGATGCGTTGTGAGCATGAAAGATAGACTGAGGGTGAATGAGTGGGAGCGTATTCATCTTTAACCACAGGATCTACTTAGAGATGCATATTGGATTAATAGAGCTCGGAGGCTTGATTTGGAGTGGAGTACTCGAGCTGTGTTTGTCGTGACCTCTCTCATCTCGGCTCAACCTGTCTCCACTCTGAGATGGGCTGCAGGCTTTTTATCCACGTCCTCAAATCACAAACCCTGGAGAGCAACAAGAGCTGTGGGTGTGTTTGTGTGTGTCCTGTCTCCCTGTGTGCTGGGAATGAATCCATTATTGGAATAGCCTTTCACTCCTGAGTGCTAGGATTCCTCTGAGTGCGGAGATGTATCTGCTATATGTGTATTTTGTCTGCGAGGCGAGCATTTGATTGGGGTGTCAGGTCTCCCTCACCCATGGCTGAGTTTTGGCGAGAGGTGTGTGCGATGTGTCTCGCAGCTCTGGCACTGCTTGACTCCAGCTGCCTTTGAATGCAGCTTCAAAGCCTGCCTCGCTGAATGTTTCTCTCCACACATTCTGGCACTATTCACAAACTCCCCTCCTCCTCCTCCTCCTCCTCCTCCTCCTCCTCCCCTCCAGCTCTCTGCTGTGTTTTTCCAGTTCACTTTTTGCCCTTGCGTCCTTCCCACCTCGCCATGCCCTCTATTCCGCTGTTCACCGTGTCCTCTGACAGCGCCCGTTTGCCCGTCTGAGATAGAGCACGACTCAACTTTGACCTCGGCGAGGACCGCAGCGCCAGAGATCAATGGAGTCAATGGTGAAAGGCAGAAATATGGAGGCCGAGGAGGCAGTCTGGCGTATTCTGTATCAGGAAGGAGCAGCAGTATTGGACTGTGTGCATGTCTACTGCTTCCTGTCTTTTCTTAAAATATAAAACCTTCCGTCCTCGAATTTTGGATGTGGTTTATTGTTCTTGGGCTTATTTTGCAATCACTTAAAATGAGGGGATGGATTTCACTATATCTGGATATTAATATAATTATTTAGATTATGAGGATTTTTCCTTAAAACCCACTGAGTCCACAAGAGCAGCATTCGTAATGAAAGTGAAAGACAAACCATCCCATTTTTTGCAAATTCCACTATCTCCAGTAAAATGAATTTCACTCACGCCAACTCTGCTTTTATTATTTTTTAACGTCTATGATTAAAAGAGTGAAAATGTAGAACTATCTCAGTTCAGTCAAAGACTCCTCTCTGAAGGAATTGACCATTTATAGTAAATTAAAATATACAGTTCTGCTTGAGGGAGCTCTCAAAGAATCGGAGCAGCAACGAGGATTCTGTTGGAAGAACAAAATTCTCCTTTAAAGGTCCAGTGTGTGAGGTTTACAGGGATTTATTGGTAGAATATGGCAGAAATATAATGTAATATTCATAAGTATGTTTTCATCAGTGAATAATCACTTGAAGTTAAGAATATTATGTTTTTGTTACCTCAGAATGAGCCTTTTATATCTACAGAGGGTGCAGGTCCTCTTTCATGGGGTCTGCCATGTTGTTCCACCATGTTTGTACAGTAATTCAGAATGGCTCCAGATGCAGCCGTTCATGTTTTTCACAAGTCTGGTGAACCCAGTAGTTTCTCCAACACACAAGATGAGGTGTTTGCAGTCTGCAAGCTCACCGCTACATGACACTAAATCCTGCTCACTGGTTCTTTCAGTAATACAAACATCAACATCAGACTTATTTAATTTAGCAATACCAAAAATGCATCATGTAAGGAGGCGTGATGGGGTGGTGGATGGAGCTGCAGCAGCAAACAGTGTTGTCATTAGCATATCAGCAGAGTAATGGACCTAAATGTCAGGGTGTACAGTGATAGTCACACTGTACACCTGCATGAATATGATTGGAAGTTATGAGTCAGCTGGTAGCCAAACAGCTGATGAATGAGCCAGTGACTGTGCAGCATGAATAAAGAAGCTGATGCAAATCAGGAAATGTAAGCATTAAGCATCAGTTCAGTGCCTGAAATAATGCTACACTTCATTCAGTAAATATCAGTCATGTCAAAAGTTAGCTGGATGTTTGTGGCTTTACTGTTATTCTTTAGCTAACTCGCCATCTGCAAACATTGCTTGAGACAATGTGCCCATGTGTGTGTGTGTGTACTTTAATAAAACAATGGTTTAATTTAATTTGGCATCTATATCAATACTGGTCCAATGTTAAGCACACCACGTTTTCTGCTCTGATTGGCGTAGTTTGTCCATTTGTGTCAGTCCACTAAGTAAAACAGAAAACTATACAAAAGGCCTTAAGCATGAGCAGTTTAAACAACTTGATAAATTGTGCCCAAAATCATTCTCTGTTTTTGTAACATAGCTTTCTCCCAAATAAAGCAGTTTAGATAATTTGGCTAAACTGTGGCCTTGTTTACAGCTTATCTGTCTTGTCTGACCGGTCGTGAGTTTGTCATGTTTGTCATGGTTGTCGTGTTCAGGTCTACATTCTTACAATGTTACAGAAACATTGTACAAATAATGGCCAAAGCTATGAAAAAAAGACCCAAGTTAAAATAAGCTTGAATATCCTTGTGTTCCAAGTTCCAACTAAATAAAAGTGTTGCTATTTTCTAAATGTGTCCGAGTGACGAACGCAGTGACCTCCTGCCTCTTCAGGTAATTTGTTTATGGGGAGCAACTACAGGTAATAAGAGCTGAGATAAATTCTCATTGTTTCTTATTTTGTCTTGCTGTGTGGAAACATTTTCCAGAAGCTCATGGGAGGGAGACAAATGAATGAAAAGGAAATTCTGCTAGTGTGTGTGTGTGTGTAGCTGTAGTCCTTACACCTGACTCACACCTTGCCCTCCCACTACGCTTTGCCAAATGTTCGCCCACACTGTCACCACCTGGCCACTGCTGTGCACTGTGTGACTGCATTGTGTACGTCAGCGTGCATTTGTGTGTTTGTGTGTGAGCCGAGGTCTTCTCTAACAGATGGAGTAACCTAATACATGTCTCATTTCTGCCCCGCTGTCCATTGGCCCTCATGGTCTGCTGGTGATGCTATCTGGGCCTTACCAGCATCCTGTCTGCTTTGTTCCTGGAATCGGCCCACCCCCAACCCCCACCACCACCCACCCCGCCCCGCCCTGCCACTGCCTCACTGCCGCCGGGAGTAAGCCCAGGGCACCCGGACTCAGACACACGCTGGTCCCGCAAGAGCAGCTCGTCAGGTGGAGCTGCTCTCGGGTTACCTGGGACAGGTCGCTCTGTGGGAGTGAAATGTGTCTGGAAAAACAACATATTGTTTACAGTCAATGAACAGATGCTGCTTTTGTTGTAGACAGCTTATAAAATCATAACTGAAGGCAAAGCCTGCTGGGAGATTTGTGTGTGTGTGTGTCAGCCTGTGCACATACTCAATACACTTATGTAAAAAGTTAATAATTCCAGTTTTGCTGATTTGCTGGCATTTATTGTAGACACACAAAAGACATTTTGATCATCTTTGACTTTATAAAGCCTCAACAAGTCTAAATTGCACAATAAACAAGTTTAAAAAAATGTGTGCTTTATTTTTATATTGAACTTCAGAGATATAGACTGGGCTGCGCCAACAAAGATGAACTTAATCTGACATTGATTAGTTTTAATCAGAGTTTTAAACAAGTAAATCCAGATTTATAATTAAGCACAGCTCTGGTGCACAATTAAAAACTAATCTCAGTTTAGTAAATCCAAGTTTAGTGACTTAAATCAAAATTAAATAGAGTTTAATCAATATGGAAATGTTTGCTTACCTAAATTAAAATGAATGAAGGATAAATTTGAGTGCTGTCAGGACTTAGCAAGTAGAAAAGATTGGGGAAAACCTTTGACTTCTGGCTGCTCTGTATTCCTTAACAAAACATTGCATTGTTTGCTAGCAGGCTAAAAAGCTAACAGAATGTGTTTGTTAGAGGAAATTTGAGGAACTTGTTGCCACTAATTAAAATCTTGAGTAAAAGGAAAGCTGTTTTAGAAGTTAAATCTCCTCAACTGTAAGTTTAAAGTTAGTACTAGGTCACATTAAATTGGGGTTTAAAGTTTTGTGCAACAGAATTAACAGCAAAACTCAATTTAAGTTTAAAAAGAGGTCTAAATTTAATCTTTATTAAATGTAAGGTAGCTCAAAAGTTTGGTGCAACATAATTTAAAGTTAAACCATGATTTAATCAGGTTTAAAAATTAATCCTTGTTGTTGCAACCCGTCCACAAGGTTTCCACCTGACACACAGTATGTGCTGGCGTGTGTCTGTATGGATGGCTCTCCGGTCCTCCTGCCAGTTCTCTCCCTGCGTCCTGGACAGGTACTGTTTTGTCACCGGGACCAGGTGGCAGCGGCTTCTTCATCCGTCTCCGTGGCGGCTAGAGGTGACACTCCATCAGCCAAATGGATTAGTCTCATTGGCTCGGTAATTTATTGATGTTTTCCTCTCTGGGGGATAATAGGTGTATGAGCGGGTGATTGATGAGGCCGCAAGGCGCATGTCTGCCTTCGCAGCGTGTCAACCGCAGTCAAACGGTCAGTCAGCGAGACTTATGTAACACCCAGACTGATGGCTTCATGAACATCAAATATGTTCATTTGACAGGTCATTCATAGATTATGTGAAAAGCCTGTTTTATGTCAGAGCTGGAGTCACTTAGAGCTTTAAGGTGTCAGAAATAAGTGACCTCCGTGGGACACAGATTTATTAGGTTTCTTTTCAACTTTAGACTGAATCTGCACCACTTGATCACACTTTAATTGGGGGCTTTGATTAATGACACAATATGCAGAGACAGTAGATAAAGCTTTCACTTGTAACACTGCAGATTCTCCTCAGTGACAATGTGAAAGAGCAGCTGTTCAGAGATTCAGGGTTCCCACATATCCTGGAAAACCTTGAAAACTGTTGAGAAGTTTATCCAGTCATGGAAACACCTGGAAAACAAGCAAAAATGTTAAATGTCCTGGAAAATCATGTGTTGTCCTGAACAATTCTCCTATTTTCCTGTTGCTGAGAATGAACTATTATAATACTTGTGTGAGTATTTTTGAATGGTTATGTTGTGGAAGGGCTGTGAATACCTCTGAGACACTCACATAGCAGCTGCAGGTTGCCTGATGTGACTTTACAGCTTAAGTTTCTGAAACTCCAAATAGTCAGATGTAAATATTGCTGGCTGTTAACTGTGATAGTTTTATTTTGTTTGTAGAATCATATTTGTAGATTAATGTTGCTTAACTTGCTTTAAATGGTTGAATAATGCTAAATTGGTTGGCATGTTTGTTTGTTTAAAGGGATCAAGGGAAATTTCGGTTATCAATTACTAGCCCTCATGCTAATGCTCAGTTTGTTTTGTTAGTTTTCAAAACACTGCTGGAGTTTCACAGGAAAACAGAGCTGCAGAATCTTCCAAACAATGGAAGTAAATGGAAAAAACAACCCCCCCAGAAAACATAAAACACCTCCATATTGCTTGTCTGGTATAATCCAAGTCTCCTAAAGTCCTGACAGGCCATTTGCACACCATCACACCACACACACCCAGTTCAGATGGTGTGCATGTGCATGTGAATGTGGCTCCAAGCTGAGTATCTACAGTAAAGATTCAGGATGAAAAGATGGTGTAAATGATGTGTTTCAAGTCAACTTGGCATGCTGGGGCTTTAGGAGACTTAAATTACACCAGACAAGCAGTATGGAGGCATTTAATGTTTGTTTTCTGTTGGTTTTTTTTACATTTGAAAACCATTCACTTCCATTGTTTATGAGATTCTGCAACGCTGTTTTCCTGTGAAACTCCAGCAGTGTTTTGTGGACTCAAAAACTAAATCTGACCTTCAGTCAGTGTGAGGGTGAGCAGATAATGACTGAATTTTTGAAACCATGGCTGGGAGCCATGTGTGTTGAGCATTGTTGAAAGAGTTGGATTAATAATGAATTGGAAAACAATGAACTGGAGACCAACTATATGTGAGCTGGCATCGTTTCTTCAAACGCAGTGCTGCATTGTTACAGTAAAATGAAATAAACCATGACATGAAATGTTTACCTTTTGTAGCAGGAGGTCACAGTAGGTGTGATTAATCTCATGAAAGACTCCACTTAATATTATTAATAAAGGGGCTAAAGTATGGCGTGATAAACTGATAAGTGTCAGTGGCAGTTGATAATCCCGACAAACTTGACTCCAACTTACTAAACCCACTCATACATTTAGGTTTGTAAAGCTCAGCCTTGATCTGTCTGCAGGCAAAACTGTAGTCTGTTTGTATTATTGATGTTCAGGCAGGTATGGTTAATATAAGTAAAAAAGATTCAGGTTATAAATTTCTAATAATAATAATAATTAGGATACATTTTATTTACATGCCACTTGCCAAAAATCCATTACAATGACAAAATAAAATATAAGAATATTTAAACAGATCATTAAAACAAGGCAAGAAATGAAAAATGACAGTTAGAAGAGATAGTAGTAAAAGTCATGACATTAAAACATCTTAAGTTTATGCCCATATATTGAAGTATTCCTATAACACTTGTCCTCTAGTCACAAAGTCAGGAAGACAGTGTGAGTTTAAGTTTAAAGGGACAATTCACCCTAAAATCAAAACTATACATTTTCCCCCCTGGCCTGTGCTATTTATCAATGAGAGTTCTTCCTCATGTAGTTCCTGCATGAAACTGCTCACAAGGTTGTGAATTATTGAAAAGTTATTGGAAATTTTCAGAAGTATAACCTTGGTGCTTTGAGCAACACAAGTTGCCAAAACTCTGGAACTCAGACCAAAACAATCTAGGTGGATAGATAGCACTACAGGCCAGGACAAAAATATGTATTTTTTATTTCGGAGCAAACTGTCCCTTTAAATCAGACTTTTACAGAGAATAACACATTAAAAAAGTCCCGGAAAATGATCTCTAGAAAAGAGCGGGAACCCTGATACTGGACATGATTTCGAGGATATCTATATTTTTAATGCCCAAGGAAGCTGAGAGGCCCAACATCTTTGGAGTAAACATTATCTGGCCAGTGAAATATGTGGACAGAGGTAAAAAAAAAAAAAAAGAGAGAGAGAGAGAGAAGCAGAGACATCTCCCTCTGCCTCATGCTGCCTATCTGTCTGTAAAAAGCCTTCAGTCTCAGAGGAGAAACAGTATTTCTGAAGCCAGCCTTCTGCCTCCATCTGTGACACTGACAAAATAAATGCTACTGCTAATTTTAAGCGTGACCCAATATGTTTGAGCGGGCTCCTGCTCTGGTAATGTGCTCTCCTGACCTCCTACAGTTGTATCCAGCATGTCACAGGCTCCTGACATACAGCCCCTCTCCCCTCCATTAGAGGATACCTGATCCCGCTCAGGCTTTCACTGATGAAAGAGAGCGAGCAGCGTGCGCAGGAAATGAGCTCGCGATGGTTCTTACCGTGACCCTAGCTACTTAAAGCCATTGAATTGCATTTATGAAGAGCCCTCTAGTCTTTCTCTTACCATTACAAAGTGGCTCTCCTCTTTGTGGTGTAAGAGATACTACAGGTAGCAGCTAAATTACAGGGTTTGATTTAAGAGGCTTTCATGGAAACCAAGAAAAGGAGAAGCAAATAGCTCAGAGGTGGATGTGCATTTTCTCGACGCCTGGTTATAAGAGGCTCCTGCTTTTGTATTTTCCAGGAACAGAGGACTTTGTATTTCTATGTATGTCTGCATGTGTGTTTTTTCTGTCTGTGTGTGAGAGTGTGTGTGGGAGTGTCTCACCTCCTCCACAGTCTGTCTCCTTGTCTTGGCTGGCAATCTGCACATCTGTCTGCTCATTGATCACAGAGGGAAGTGCTCTGCAGACGCAGCGGGACAGCCGTAGCCTGAGAAGCTAAACAGATGTGTGCTGCTCCCGAGCATCCTCTCACACTCGCCTAAAAATCCTCAAATGTTTTTTGTAACCTTTATTCACCCAGCAACTGTATCGCTGAGCAGGCACGCTGTTTTCCGCCCTGTTTCATATTCACGCGCACATTTAAAGTTACATCGACAGCCTGCTACTGTTTATCACTGAGGCAGTTTGGGGATAAATGGCTCGCTTAAAGGGCCACTCCATCTGCCGTCTTCTCCAGGTTTTTCAGACACAAACTCAGCCGTTAGAACAAAGCAGTGGCGTAGTTCAGAGCGCTGATGCCCTCCCCTCAACCTAGGGAGGTTATACGTAGCAACATCATCATACAGAAACCTACATCAGGTCACGGAGGAAAACATTTTTAAAGGGTTTGGGGAAATAGCATTTTCAATGCAACATCCTGGGGTCCCCTGGTAGCTCACTTGGCAGAGTGTGCGCCCTATGTAACGAGTCCTCTGCAGCGGCCATGGGGACCTTTGCTGCATGTCATCCCCCCATTCACTATCCCCCTTTCCTGTCCTCTCTTCAGCTATCCTATCAAATTAAAGGCATAAAAATGATGTAAACATCACGTTTCGTTCGGTCGCCTGTCAATGGTGTCATGTTTCTTTTACCCCCTCAAGTATGGCGATAACGTCCCGGGAAACACCAGATGACATGTCAGAGAGTAAGCAAGGAAGTCTGCAAATGTGACTTTTAATACATTATGTCCTAGATTCTAGATTCAGCCATGTTGAAAATTAAGTGGACGAGAGTGAATTGAGCACTTGGCGCTGGCGGTTATGTAAGAAGCACCAGTGAAGTAAATGTCCACAGCAGCTGGTAGCACCAAGAGGTGCAAAACAGTAAGGTGGTACTTGGAGAGCTCAATATATTCTGAAGTGGCACATGGTGTAAAAAGTTTGAGAAACACTGCATTACGTCATCCATGCATATGATTTCTGCCTAAATTACAATCATGATAGTAACAGCCGGAGCCGATACATTGTGAGCTTCAGAACGTCTCATGGGTGACTTCATGGACGCACGGTCCACTAATTATTATACGGTCTATGATTTAAACTCAGACACACAGATGTGACACTTTTTTTTCCTTTTATCTTGGAGGTCTGGAGCACAAAAACATCAGAGAATATCAACTGTTTTATTTTCTCATCAACAAGGCAAATACTATGATTGCAATGAGCACTAAACTGAACACTGGGACCAGAATCCATTGATGTGACTGTTTATTCGTAACTCAAATAAGATAATTTAGTTTAAGTTGTGATCATAACATAAACACATTTTTTTTCCCTTGTGTAATATCCACCCAAGCAGCAACAAACAACAAATTTACAGGCTGTGCTGAAGTTAAGTTAGGTGTTGCTAGCTGGTACAGATCGATCGTGTGTGTAGATTTATATAAAGTGCCTGTGTCGTGTTTGTGTGGCAGCTATTTTCATCATCTTCCCTAATTATCTTTTTAAACTGGGTCATAAAACCTCAAAATAAGTGCAATTTTTTTTCTCACAAGAGCATCGCCTCAGTTCACGCTTATTCACAATTAATTTGCATTCTACACATGCACTTGCACGTATTGACTTCATTTGCCATTATGCTGCAGTTTAAATTTGCTACGTGTTGAGTCTGCAGCTTTAGAAAAGCACTGAGAGAGCTGGACCACAAGCAGGAAACAAAGGTATCCTGGTGTTCAATTCTTGTTTTACTTCTGTGATAAAACCATTAAAATGTTGGTCTTTGATGTGCTGAAATGTAACGCAACAGGAGGACAACGTGAGCTGAGTCATAAAGTTGAACTGACTCAGTAACTTCAGTTACACTGCAATATAAGGATAGCTACCATGAGCTGCTGGTCACATCAGACCAAGTGAGGCTGCAGCAGCAAGTTGTACTGCATTCATCAGCTTGTTTGTTATGAATTCTACTTTTTATTTGAGAAATAAAAGAAAGATTGAGGCAGTTCTTCTTTCAAAAGTTAAATCTTTGAAATGCAGACCATCAGCAGAGAGGGAGCCATGTTCATTTCCTTTGCTCAGATGCTGCAATATTCTCAGATGGACCTCCTTATGTGCCCGAAATTGCGCGCAGAAAAACACATTACGCGTCCCACACAAAAGAGACAGAGCTGTCACATCGTTTCTCAGTTCTGTCCAAGGACCCAGAGCTCTGCCGAGGCTGCCGAGCGTCATTTGACCTCAGAGAGGCATGAAGAGAAAGAAATTAAACTATCCAAGCAAGAAAAATCAAATAACAAAGATGAAATGGCTAGCTTTTGTAGCACAAAAACCAATAACTTCCTCTAATGTCCCCTAAACCAGTGGTCCCCCCCTCCTCCGAGCCCCCGCCCTCACAAAGCAGTTGTGGTTATCACTCTCAACAAAGTGATATAGTGGACTAGCTGCGGTATAAATGGGATTTCAGCATCCCCAGCTATTCTCCTGTCCAAAGCTTCATTTCACTGACTCTCAGCTCCCCTGCTAAGTTCAGTAATGGAGCTTTAAATCCCCTCTGTTGTTGGGTCCTCACTCATTTTGCTACGGGTCGATGATAGAGCTCTCGCTTCTTGTGCCACCTTGTTGATAAGGCTTCACTTTGTGCCTTGAAACGCCACTGATTATTTTCCCCTCTTCGCATCAGCCACGCACGCCTCCCTCCTGCATGCTCTGTGTGCTTCTCTCCCTGCAGACATCCTCATGGTCATGCCTCTCCCGGGTTGACTAATATATTGAGATTAATACTCTCTTTTAAAGGGACTTTTTAAAGACTCCGTGAGCTTTTTTCTGGTTGTATTAAAAGGTCAAACCCCCGAAATCTTGCTTTTTATCTGTTACGGATGCTTTGCTCTCTTTATATTCCAAGTTATCGTCAATTATTGTGGTGTTGTGTGGATGTGTGTGTGTGTGCATTTCCTGTGCATGTGTGAGCGGTCCCATTAGAGAAAACAACAGATTGAGAAAAACTGGGAAAAGTGAAAGAGAGGCTATGCGTGGGAAGTTTCCTCTGTGACTGTGATCGTTAAGGATGGGATGGATGTTTTTGGGGGAATTGCATCTATTTGACTGTTTCGTGTTTTTGAGCTAAATTGCTGCCTATATTCTGACAGCTCAGTGTAGTTGTTGTGATTACTGAGGCTTATCATCACCCACTGAATGCCTTCAAAAAGGCGGCCTAACTTTCGCCTCGTCTGACTCTGACGCCTTGTGTTGGCCTCAAGTGTGAACCAGTCGTGACTTCAGCCATTGGTTTGTCGACCACCATTTTGAAGCCTTGTTACAGGGTCACATCTAGAAGGGAACCCCAGACCTGTGAAAGATCTTGCAAGTGTGATCTTTAACCTTGCAAACCCTGACAAAGTGTTTTCTGTTTCTGTTTTCTGCCACTTATGTAGATTTTTACAACAGTGTCGTCACCTTATAAAACCTTATTGGCTTGTAAAAAGCACAATCATGAGCTGTTCTCTGCATATAACCTGAGTTTGGCATCATAAGCGTTGCTGTCTTGCTTTTTTGCAACCAGCGCATGTGCAATAGGTCATGGACAAACTTGTGGAGGTTTGTGGCAGGCTGCCTCACCACAGAGTTTTGCATATTACAACTAAAGAGTGTATTAAGTTTCTGAAAGCATTTTAAGCAAGAAGTGAAAAAATAAGTTAAGTATTGTAATTCTTTTATTTTTTACAGTTCCTGAATTGATTTTTGGTTGCTGAGTCATTTTTTTTAAATATGTACATAACAAGTACTTTGTCCATTAGCTCAGTGCTAACAAATAATTGGAAATACCATTAGTGCGCTAACAGAAACTAGCCTCATGATTGCGGGAATATTATCTTAACAATCCATTTTACTTCACATGCTTAACAAATTACAAACATACTAGCTGCTGATTTCACATTGTTAACTCAATCTGCTCCTCGCTTCAACATGCTGCACTGAAGAGGTACAACAACCTCAAGGGTCAAAACTCAAACTCCAAAAATCAATTTCATATGTTAAGGATGTTAATGTAAAGGCTCCTTGTGCTGTGTGCAGTTTGCAGGGTCTATATTCATTTAGGTTCACATCTTGTTTTGTTTATTTTTTCTTACAGCGCTAGCTTAATGAGCAGCACCAGCTGAATATAGCATTTTACATAAATTAGTATTTTGTTACTTACTTTACTTTTATATGCAGTACCATGGTCTACTGTTAAAAAAGCAATGGCACCAATGATTCACCAATAATTGGCACCAAAGTTTTGTGATAGTATTAGATCACGAGATAATGTATTGTATAGGTAATGTAGTGACAGAATCCTGATCCATATCTGATCATTACTGTCTGATTCAGACTCAGACTCGCTGAGAAGGATTTGAAGAAGACTTAAAACCAGCGATTGAGACCATAAACTCATTTTAAAGTTGTTTACTGAGGTCATTCATCAGCTGAGAAGTAGGATAATTTTTCCATAAAAATACACACAGTTGGACTTCTCTTTGCAGTCAGTGGAGTTGAAACCTGTCCACGATTTAAGATAAAGTCTGGTTATTCTCTCCTTTTCTTGCAGAGGCCTTTGATCTGGTGCTGCGTCACGGCCGTAACTCCACCCTGGCCATGCTGAAGGCCGAGTTCCCAGGTCTCGGAGGTGCAGCCCAGAGCTCTGTGGGGCAGCTCTTCCTGGACATGTCGCTCTACATCCTGGGCTCAGACTCCACAGTGGACCACATGGTGGCAGTGCTTTATGGTCGCCTCTTCCCCCTGGCATACCGCCGCCTGCTGGGGGGCAGCGTGTCCTCTGCGTCTGAGGAGTGTGTAAGAGGAGCCTGGAAGGACTCGGGAGCATTTGGCCCTTATCCCAAACTGATGATGACCCGTCTGTCTCGCTCCCTCCTGGCCACGCGGGTCTTCCTGCAGGCGCTGAACCTGGGCATCGAGGTTGTCAACACAACCGACCACCTGCGGCCCGGCCGGGACTGCAGCCGGGCCCTGCTGAGGCTGTGGTACTGCCCGCACTGCCAGGGCATGCTGGGGCCGCCAGCTTGCAGAGGCTTCTGTCAGGCGGTGATGCAGGGCTGCCTGGGGGGAGCGGCGAGGTGCAGCCTCATTGGAGGAGCTACGTAGACGGACTGGGGAAGCTGGCTGGCGCCATGAGGGGGGAGCAGGACATGGAGGCCGTGGTGCTCGGACTCCCCGCAATGATCAAAAGAGCTATCAAACACGCTGTGAACGCCCGCACCCGCCTCACTGCCCTGGTGAGTCCAATACACAAACACACCTACACACTGAAGCAAAAGCCAGACAGCAAATAGCACTGCATTAACAAAAACAAGAGGCTGCATCTGTGTGGGAGTGTTCCTAGAGATGAGACAATTAAATAATTACCTGCAGGAAATTCAGTTTAAGTGAGTCTGAAGGCTCACCGCACACCAAACACTGCACTGTTTGCAGTTTATAACACTATAACAATCATCTTATCCTTCGTCTCTACAGCTGTAAGACAGTTGAATTAAGGTGAAATCACACTAGAACCAGCCTCTGAGAACATTTGCTCTTTCCTTCCTTCAGTTGTGGCTGTGCAACTGATGAATTCTATGATGCATTTCCTGTTTTGGGGCAAACTCATTTATGCGTGTGGAGAACTAAATCCAGAGTTTTAAGATTGTGTCTCATTTATTCCAATGAAAGTTGTTTATCGGGCACATAAGCTGAAAGTTCAGAGCAGCAGGAGCAGTACAGTCCGTCTCTGGCTCAGTTGAGTGAGTTCCCAGTACATGAATGACCTGCAAATAATGTACTGATATCACTCTTTGGCTTTCTAATTTTATTGGACCTAACGGCATTACATGGAAGGAAAGTAACAATAAAGTTGAAAACTGAGCATAATGGAGTGATTGCAAAGCTTGCAAAGGCATCAGTGTGCATCGTGTGACGTGCAATTCTAACAGGGAAGCTCCTTTATAGGTCATAAAATATTGTTAAAAGATTCAGAGAATCCAGAAGAATCTCTGCACATAAGTGACAAGGCCAAGAACCAACATTGAATGCCTGTGACCTTTGACCCTTCAGACAGCACTGCATTAAAAACCCATATAATTGTATAAGAGATGGTGCATACCCTGCAGAAGATACTCCATACTTTGGAAAACTGTTGTCAGTAAACACAGTTTTTCGATGCAACAACAAATGCAAGTTAAGTGTGTTGTGGCCTGATGAATCCACATGTCAAATTGGGAAATCATGGATGTTGTGTCCTCCAGGCTAACGGAACATGGAATGTCCAAATTGTTAAAAGCACTAACCCTGTCAGCCGGCATCTGTGATGGTATGGGGGTGTGTTAGTGCCCATGGCATCATGGTTAACTGTCATATGATATATATGAGGGCCACACTGATACAGAAAGGTACATACAGGTTTTGGAGCAACATATGCTGCCACCCAGATGTCGTCTTTTTCAGGGTTGTCCCTGCTTATTTCAGTTAGACAATGCCAAGACACATTCTGCACATATTATAACACTGTGGCTTCATAGTAAAAGAGTTCAGGTACTAGACCGACCTGCCTGCAGTCCAGACCTGTCTCCTATTGAAAATCTGTGGTGCATTGTCAAGTGCAAAAAAAACAACAACAGAGACCCCGGACTGTTGAGCACCTGAAGTCGTATATGAACCAAGAACGGGGAAGAAGTTCACTTTCAAAACTTCCACAATTAGTGTCCTGAGTTCCCAAACGCTGACTGAGTTAAAAGAAAAGGTGATTGACACAGAGTAAACATGCCCCCGTCCAAACTTTTTTGGTGTTGCAGGCATCAAATTCAGAAGGAGTGTATATTTACAAAAAACAGCAAAGTTAATAAGTTAATCAGTGTGAACATTAAATATCTTGTCTTAGTATGTATTCAATTGAATATTGATATGATGCACACGATTGCATTCTGTTTTTATTTACATTTTACACAACGTCCCAGCATTTTTGGAACTGGGGGTTGCATTTACAGGCCACATTCAGTGCATTTCAGTGCCCAATGCAGCCCAAGTTTGTTGCATAGAAAACTAATGCAACCTTCATGCTCCTTCATGTTACAGGATAAACTAACAGGAACTGTGATTATACAGAATGTACATGACCAAAGGAATTTGTTGCCAAATGATTGCAGTAAAGTTGAGCCAGTACCATCACTGTGTCATCACAGGGGTCTCATTGAAGTGAATGAGGAAGCTAAATTGTATGTCTTGTATATAGAAGTTCTTAACAGTAGAACTTAACAGTGGCGTCTGCTCTTTACCTTTACTTGTTTAGCTTTGCTGTCCTTATTCTCAGCTGTCATGTCTGCTACATTCCTGTAAGTACATTAAGTACAATGAAAAACCGGAGTCAAATATCTTGAGCAAATACTCGGGCCAATAAAGCTGCTCTTGATTCTGCAGCAGCAGTCATGGTCAGAAAAACACACACGACATAAGGACATGAAGAAGTGAAAGAAATATCACCTCCTTCTTCTTAAACAGTTAATTTCAAGTCAGAAGATACTTTTATCAAGCGAGGGAGGAGAAGTGATCCAGGCTGCATTTCTTCACTCCCTCCAGCAAAGAAGACATCACCTTGTAACAAGCATCACAAACACACCATTAGATCCGGCTGCAACTGACCCACAACATGTTCTCTCCCAGCATCCGAAGCGAGAAAGCACCTTTGCCTGAACTGAATCAAGAGGGAGAAATAACAGCAGAGGAAGGAGATGAAGGAGAACAAGCATTCAGGCTGCCAGACAGAATCTCGCAGCACGTCTCACTCCTCGGCAGCGGTGACCCGTTATGTGTGGTTTCAACTGCAATAAAACCGTCAAGTTCGTTCGTAGCCCACATGTGAAGTGAGGGTGAAGTGCTCATGAAATATGAAGGCCGTTCTCTGGCAGAGCTACAGAGCTGGGTGTGCTTCTGCTCCTGTATATCTGCTGAACTTTTCACTCTCACACCCCCGAATCCCCACGGTGACCAGGTTTCCACTCAGAACCCATCATTTATTAACACACAGGTTGACCTCACTTACTCTTACAGCGCGAGGGCGTGGCTGCATCCATGAATCGCTGACTTTGGGGAAATCGCTCTGTGTGTGTGTGTGGTGTGAGTGTGTGTGTGTGTGTGTGTGAGGGAGAGATCCTTATCCAAAATTAAAGATGGCCTGTGTGGGTTTATTTAAGACTCCAGTTCCAGTCACTGCAGATGACTTTACACTGTGTTTATGGCTCTCACTGTGGTTCCAGTGTATGGGATTAAAGCTGCTACGGTAGTGTATTGTTCAGCTCCGTGACAAGGTCGTGTGTGTGTGTGTGGTGTGTGTGTGTGTGTGTGTTGTGTAATGTAATCTTGCAGAGACACTCGTTGCTGTGTGGTGTCATTGAAGGGACAGAGGCATTGTTTCCCTAAAGGCTAATTTAGCCTCACAGAGGAGTCATGGGAGATCAACCAAAATTAGACAACACTTCAAATCACCTCAAACAGTCATTTGTGTGAATGAACTTAGAGATTAAAGGACCATTGTGCTGTTTTTTTCATGGTTTAGCCAATTAGCTATTAAATGCCCAACCAGCTTACATTTCATTTATTTTATTTTTTTTTTTTTGTCACTTACATTGTTGTTAATGCGGTGTCAAGCAGGAATAATATGAAATATAATAATATGAAACTCTACAGAAGCCGTCGTAGCAATGGTTGTCGTAGGCAACTGGACTTGATAGACCTCTTGAAGATGTTTCGCCTCTCATCCAGGAAGCTTCTTCAGTTCTGACTGACTGGTTTGGGAGTTCAGGTATTAAACCTCTGTGTGGTCGTTAACACCTAGAGGGGCATGTGGCTCATGTGCCCGCCCTTCCGTTAGGTGAACCAGTTTTTTCTGGAAGTCTTTTCATACTCCCGCACCAGTGTACAGAAGCCCTGAGAGACAAATGAGAAAAAAAGAATTTGGTGGTCCATTTTCTAATAACTTCATTTTTATGACTTAAAAAAAGAAAAGAAAAAGTTTTGCCAGGATCTTTTTTCGAAACATCTGAGCAAAAAGGTAAGTTTTGGCAGGTGAAATTAAAAAATAAAAAGGATAAGGAAAGGTTTGGAAAGTGTTTGTTTCCTATAATACTTCAAGTAGAAAAGAAAGTAGTTCCAGTAGATTCTACTGCAGAAAGAAAGTAGTTCCTGCATGAAACTGCTCACAGCAAGGTCTGTGGATTATCATGAGTAACAAGGGCATGATTTTTGGAGAGAGACACTAGATTTGAATTTTTCAAAAGTATTTTTTTTTTTGGTGCTTTGAGCCCCACAAGCTGAGTGCCATCTGATCCCATTATTATTGGAGAGAAGGCAGAAATCTCTACAGCCGATATCTCAAAAGCTTTGCAACTCACACCAAAAAAATCCAGATGGATAAATAGCGCTACAGGCCAGAGGAAAAAAATGTATTTTTAATTTTGGGGCTGAACTGTCAATTTAAGTACAGGTGAAAAATCATTCTTAGTGTGGCACCCAGCTAAGCCCTAAAATGCTACAGGTGAACTTCAATAACAAAGCCAACAGTCAGTGTGGGTCAAAATGCCATAACAGGCTATTTTATTACAACAAAGAGTCACTAACATTAAAAACAAATAATCTTAAATAAAACAGGGCTTGTTTGGCTTACCAAGGAAGCATGTACACAGGAGTGATCTCAGGGGCATGAGTGAAGCTTACACACCTGTGCCTCATGGGCCTCTTAACAACTCAGGTGCTCTCTTCCTGATTGGCCAAAGGTGCTCTCCCTCCTGATTGGCCAATTGTACCTGACTCCAAGTATCCCCCTGCTACATTAGTTACTTTTTTTCAGCCGTGTAAACAGGTGTTTTCTACCAGGTGAGTTTTATTTCTCTATACACTCTAAACACAAGGGACTTACTGTATCTTGTGTAATAGCAAGTTATGTAACATTACTGTTATGTCTTTCTTTTGGATAAAAATGTTTTAATCTACATTAATCTGCTGTTAGCATTAGCTATACTGTTCTCCCTTAATATATCCATGATCCTACTGACATTAGCCATCAGCCTGCCAGCTGTTATATTGTTCATGGCTAACCAACAGCTACAACATAGATTAGTTTACTGTATGGTTGAGACACTTATGATAGGGACATTTGGACACTTGCTGAGAGAATAGGATCATTTTGTACAATTAATGATAGCTAGACCTACACATATGAAAATAAGCACTTTGGATACATTATTTTGGACATTTACAATGTGTTAGCTTGTGGGATAATGACTAACATCAGTGTCATGGATTTATTTGGGGAGAACAGCATAGCTAACGCTAACAGCAGATTAACACTGATTAAAATACATGTCTAGCCGACAGTATAATGTTACATAACTTACTAACACACAATATAATGTGCCTTATGTTTTGAGTGTATGGAGAAGTAAAAATACACTTGGAAGAACATATGATTTTAGTCCTGTTTAAAACATGGGGCAGTGGTGCACTCCAGCCTCTTGTGACCAAATTGAGAATTACAATAAAACTTACAAACACTGTTCTTATTTTATTTTATTTTTTTTTTTGCACCTACCAAAACTTTTTTCTTTCAACTGTTTTCACAGATGAAAAAGTACCTTTAAAAAAAATCCAGAACTTTTTCCTTCTTCCTTAACACAGGAGAGAAAACTATAAATCAGACTTAGAAAATGGATCAGTAGATTTTTTTTTCTCTGTGCCTCTCAGGATATCTGTAAAGAGCAGATTGTTTTAAACTAATTTTCTTAGATTTTACCCAGTAATTGTTTTCTTCCAGCAGAGTGGAGTTCACCGCAAGAAGAAAATATGAGGTTTTCTCACAGAGAACTCAACTGGATATGCGTCATCTACTGTAATAGAAAGTTGCTCATGGTGCGCCTTAATCCTTCAAAGTAATAAAATCTACAGACTGTTCCAGCAGGAGTTTTGTATTGGCTTTTTTTTTATGCTTTAATTTTCAGCTGCACAAAATCAAAAATGAAAATGAATTAGAGCCAGTTTACATGTAGTGTAGCTTATAGAAGCTTTTAAATTATTCAGATGGAATAAGGTTTTGTTTTCAGAAAAATGAGACAGTCCCACTGAAAATCATTGCAGTCCATGTGTTGCCTGCAGCCTTTTCATCTTAAAACCCATTAAGACAGACAGTGACATGGATTATCTGTGGTCTGGTCTGCAGAGGTCAGTGTGCATCAGACGACCGTCTTTCATGACATGGGCTGAACGTCAATGCTCGACTTTGATGACCAGGCATCTTAGTATAGAAATATATAATGATATTGACAGATAAATGTCATATCATCGACTCCTCGACAAGAAACAGATGGAGAAAGAGCGAGAGACTGACGAGGAAATACATACTGTAGATTAAATGCATGTTCAGTAGACCCACAGTCTCCAGTATGAAATAAGAATCAGGGTCCACTGGTCAGATCCATGGCGTGGGTGGGTTGGTGGGGGGCTTTCAACATGATTTTCTGTCGCGGTGTCTGGTTTCATGTCACCACTGGCTGAGGCCAAAGTCAGAGATGTTCAAATCATATGCAGAGTTTCAAAATGTTTAAAAGTCAAATAACAATAGAAGTAAAATAAATACAAAAGTTTTTTGTTACAAATAAAAATCATAATGTAATATTTTTTTGGTGAGAACTTGAACTTTGGAGCATCAATGAGGACTTCAGAGTTATCTTTCAATAATCACCTATGACCTACTTGAATATCAGCTGTATTTTCTTATTATTTTGGTGTGTTTGGTGACGTTCTGGACATCAGCCTTTGTCAACGCTTTGGCAAGTGTTAAGCAGTATTGTAAAGTATCTATGATTTGTGGGATAAAATGCTGTCTGTTTGTCTTTGAGTTGTGTGTATGTAGCTGTTAAATGGAAACCTTAAAGCAACCAGTGTTTTCTTGTTGTTGTTGTTGATTAATAATTTTCTTCATAGTTTTTACCGACATTTTTTCACTTCCAAAAGCAAGACAATAACTAAATAAAGAGTAATTCAAGATGACAAAACCACAACAAAATCCTTTGACACTTTCATAGACAAATAAAAATTAGATGCAAATGTTGGGGAGGGACAAGTGGGAAAGAGATCTGACCTCTTTGTGTGGTAGGGAAGTTACTGTAGATACACGTAACTGGATAATACTGATCTCAACGGGAAGTTAATGCACTTCTGCATGTCTCATGAAGTGTACAGAAATGTCAGCATTTGGGAGAAAGAGAAGAAGAGACACAACAGACACAAACTGAAATGGGCTCGTTACTCTTTACTTAAAGCACTGATGATTAAGCAGGGGTGGAAGCAACTAATTACAAATACTCAAATTACTGTAGTTAAGTAGTTTTTTGTGGTACTTGTACTTTCATGAGTTGATTTTCAAGTTTGTACTTTTACTCATACTTAAATGCATTACACTGTGTGAAATCTGCTTAGTTACTCTTAAAATCATATTTGAGTACTGAGCACAATTTGTATTAATAACCAAACCTTTTGTCTGCTTTTCAGTAGCCAATCAGGTGATCTGATCACAAACAGGCCAGTGAGAACAATGACATACTGATGAAAAACCTCCAAAACGCTGCAGTAGGCACAGATTTGGAAAAAGGATTTGACCAATTGAAATGTATTTAATATATATATTTAATCAATTGTCTACTTGAATACAGATATTCAGTACTCTTTCCACCACTGTGATTAAGTGAGGGATAATGTACAGTGAGCAGGTCATTATTGTGAAATAAATCCTGACAGGACAACAGATGTTAAGTTGACTGCACTGTACATTATACCACTTAGGACTTGGTTACTCACCAAAATAAATCAATAAATTGACAGAAAATATTGATTTTAGGAAGTATTTTGTTAGTTTAAAAATGATTTTATTGCTCCTCCGGGGTCTATGATCGGAACTGTGTCCATAGCAACGGCCTGTTCTTCATAGCAATGGTCTGTTATACATAGCAACGATTTGCTATGAAGAAATAACAGACCTTATGCTGCATTTTGACCAATCAGAAGAGAGTATTTAACAAATCCATATAATAAAATTAATATGATGATGGTGAAACAAAGGAAACTACATGTAAAAGTTAGCATTTCCCATATTACATACAAAAAATTCTCTCCATCTGTTGAGTGACTGACCAAGGTTGATGCTCCATCACTGTCCCTTTTTGCTCTTTGCTGCTCCTGCCCAAGTATCAGCCATGACCACAAAATATAACATCAAAAGTGAAATTCTCTACAGAAAAAAACTTCCTCCTGCTTCCTTTTAAGCGACTAATGTACCACTCACTTTGAAACTTTGCCTGCATTGGAAAAATGTAAACAGAGACTCTACCGGAGTGCGGGCCATCAATCGTTTCATCTGATTTCAAGGAGAATCTGACCCGATGGCAGACATAGAGAATAAATATATAGAAAAAGTCAATCTTCTCCAAGTGTCTGATGGTCTTATTCGCTCACGTAGGTCATAAAGAGTCATCCGTTTTAAATTGAGACTGTTTCATAACCACTTAAGAACTCTTGACAGTATATATAGTAATCTTTCAGTGATGCTTCATAATGTTTAGTGCGGCAACATAATGGATCTATGACGTGCTATGTCTTGTTTCACTGTGAGAGCTGCAGCTGTGGCCTCTCTCTCCTCACCTCCCCTCCAGACTCCTGTTACTGAGGGTGACAAACAGATCAACTCTATCTGAGCAAAAGAGTCCTCGAGGTGTGAGAGAGAGAGAGAGAGACGTCTCCTCTCCGCTCCGTGGACTTGAAACATGTTACTCTGCCTGGGAGATGACCACTCATCGTCCGCCAGCCCCGCTCACCCCGCCATGTTAACATTCATTTCCTCCATCCGGTGCAACTCCAGCATGAATCAACCAATGTTCAGAGAGACGGTGAGGGCAGCCAAGAGCCCTGCAGCTCCAATCTATTCCCCTGTCAACTTCCCACCCCTTCTCCTGGAGTTTGATGTCATCCACCTCCGTCTCTACATCTCATCCTCAACATCCTTCTCTCTCTTTCAACCCCCCCCCCCCCCATTTTATTTCTTTTCCTCTCGTTCTTACATGCTGCTGTGAGAGAAGATGCATGATTTATGAAGCTCTATTTTTACCGGTTACCGAGGAGAAAGAGAGGAGAGGAGAGGAGCAGCGACAAAGAGAGGGGGGAGAGAGAGAGAAAAGGAGGGGAGAATAATGGAGGGGAGAGTGTGAGAGTGTGAGGAGCGAGCCCAAGGGGAAGGAGGACAGGAGGGTGTGAAGGAGACATCCATCACCCCGCGACCCCTCGGCTTAGGATGAAGATGGGAAGTAGGTTGAGACAGAAATATGATGGATCTGACCAGGATTAGAGGAGACGCACTGCACAGTGCATGAGTTGTGTCTTGTTACACACTCCACACAGTTTGGTGATTAATTATAAGTCTAATATCTCTTTGTGTGCCTCTGACATTTTTTGTCAATAACACACTTTTCATCAGCTCTATTTTTTGTTTTTTTTTTTCCCCTCTTTGTGCGCAAAAATAGCTCAAGCAGATCAAATCACACCCAAACTCTTGCTTCACAGAAGAAAACGAAGCATTAATTAAATCTCTGCTGCATTTTTATTACTTATTAATCCATTCAAACATGTAGGCGACAGTACACACAACAATCACACTGTTTTAAAGCCGCTTGAGCTATCAAACACGCAATAAATCATATTTGTGAAAGCTAATATATCATCAAAGTTATTATGAAGTTATTATCATATTATTATCATATGTTTGATTTGAATTAGTGAAGATAAACGGCAGCATTTGAAGACCTAATCTGCAATTTGTCTGACATTGTGAATTAGATATATTTGCATGTATAACAGAAAAGTTAGACTTGATGATGAAAAATAAGCATTATGTTTGTTTAGCTGATCATCACTGAATTAACAGGCTTTTTGCTGCTTTTCAAAAGCTTTAAAGGAGGAGTATGTAATATATTTACTGTGCTAAATCATAAAATGGCCATGATATGTCATCAGGGATTAAGGAAACATGCTAAATTGAAATACTGGCTTCTCAGACAACAGCACCACAGCCAGCATGTTCTCCTCTGAAATTTCTATCCTGGTGCGGAACATCTGTTTTTGTTTGCCCGTTTGTTTCACGTTAATTCACTTAACATGGAGCTCAAATTAATGTTTGCTGAGTGAGTTAGTGCCTGCTTGTGAGTCGTGAGAAATCATTAATAATCTTTTTAAATGAGTAGATGTTTATAACAGTTAAATTTAGCAGTATGTTAATAGAGTCTGGCAGCCAGTCACTGGACTCCAACTCCAGAGTGTGTATTTTTGTTTTCAGCACAACAGATTTAACTTTACATTGACAGACAACTGTTACAGTGTAGGACTCGCTGTCACTTCTCATTCTCAAGATATAACCTTGCACTTGTCTTGTGCTCATCTAGGTTCAGTGTCCCTGCAGCCTGCAAGCATCCAACCTGAACTTCAATTCAGGGGAGGAGAGGAAAACAGCTCCCTTCAGTAACTAGATTGCAGCACCCATTTTATAACACTTGGACAGGGTTTCTCAAAGTTTTGAATAGTCTTAGCATTTGTAAGATATCTTTTAAAAGTCCATTAACACTATTTTGGCAGAAAAAAGAAATCTGAGTATATTTTTGGACATTTATCAAAGCAATAATAATATTTATACGTTTTAAATAATATATCTACATTATAAATTATGTGTATGTATGTAATTATAATGTTGTGTTCACACAGAGTAAAGCGAATACTCACCTTGCATTCACATCGGTTTAACGGCAAATCATTTTGGGGAACATTTGTAGTTGGTCATGTTACTCGTGCAAGTGTGTTTATTCACCCCAAACAGACAGCCATAAGCTCATGAGCAACATGCTAAAAGGCAGCCACCAACTATGCGTGTGTGTGTTTGTGTGCGTCACCAGAGAAGCTGGTTCTTTCTGTTTTGTCTCTCCTGTCTCTCTTATTTCCCCCCCTGCTCTCTGTACGTTCACAAAGTAACTTTAAAATACATTTCTCCTCTAGTCTGCAGTCAGCATGGACAGAGAGACTAATTAGTGTACGTTAACAGTCGAGCGAGGTCGCTGCTGCAGACAGGTCGAGAAGGAAGAGTGAAAATAAATCCACTTTTTAATGCCAAAAGTTTGAAGTGTGAACTCTGAGCTCTCCTCCTGCACCTAAAGGAGTCAGCATCAGAGCAAAATCAGTCTGACTCTGGTGTTTCTTCCTCCAGAAGCTCCAGTCTGTTCTGGCTCTCTTCCCCAAAGCTCCCCGGCTCTCTTCTCCAAAGCTCTCAGCTCCACCCTGGTCCTCTCCACACATCACATGGCAAAAGTCCTGTGATAGATGCACATTTTTCACTCAAGTTCAATATTTTCAACTCACATCTTTCACACAGTCTGGCGCGAATGATGCAGATTTCACATTTATTTGCACCTTTACATTGATTTTGTGTGTAATCTGACTTATACAAAAAATGTTTATCGCCTTCTGTTTGCACACAACATGAGTTCCATTCTCATGGTTTGAATTTTATATTTGTATATGGCTTTTTGAAAGGTGAAAACCTCCATTCCAGATGAAAATACTGAATACTAAGTTAACTTCATTAGGTTGATAGATGTCTGGGGAAAATGCATTTATTCATTTTCTTGCTAATAGTTAAATGAGATATTTGATGACCTCTCTGTAATATGTAGCTGCAGCCAGTTAGCTTAGCTTAGCATAAAGACTGAAAACAAAGGGAAACGGTTAGCCTGGCTCCAGAGGTAGCAAACTCACACTTACTCATACTTGTGTAACATTCTTTGAACTAAAGAGCAATTTATCAAGTTCTCCCAGTACAATTTGTCCCTTTTTGCATCTTCTTAGGGAATCTATCACTTCCTGACTTCCATTTTCCATCCTACTTTGAAGAAAACATCATGTACCTATTTCAGATTCGCACATCCGACTATTTCATCTGCATCAGTGTCTATAAAATCAAAAAGACATCAAGCTGTAATCGCTTTTCACAGCTCTGAATGCTTGAGGAATTGCAGAAGTCTGAGTGAGAAGTGTGAAATACATTTTTCTTACAAGCATCTGTTTAACCTTGATGCACAAACAACCAATGTTTCATTTTAAATTAGACTCTGATCTGCACAGCTTACTCATCTATTTTAGTCAAACCTACATGTTCATGTTTGAGTATTGACAATTTTGGGGATTTGTTTATCTCATTAATTTGAAGCTGAGATTCCTGAACCGGTGGATTTACTAAATAGGCATTCTGAGCTGAGCTGATTAGTGAGATTTAAAGATTAGACTGACACAATCTGAGTTACCTGAAACTCTGAGTGAGTACACGTTATACGTTTTTAACTTTGAACAGTGTATTTAAGTGCTTCATATTCACAGTATATAGATCATTTCAACAACAGGGAAACTTATTTAACACCAAAGCAGCGTAAAGATGAAATAGGATGATGATTATTTTCTAAAGGATGGGCAGCTAAGAGGGAATTCAAATTTTTTACATCTGGTGTTGCTCTGCTATACATATTTTCAGCTCCCTGCAAGTTTTACTGACATGACTGACATGATTTTTCCACATGGGCAAATTATGAGATAAATTACTGCTTTGGTGTTACAACTGATGATGTCCTTAATAAGAATAGATTTTCAAGAGTGCTAAAGCAGCAGTATAGGATTGGGCGATTGTATGACTATATAGTCTATCAACCATGAGCTGTCCATCACCGATTGCTTTTTTTTTTTTTGGCCGATTTTTAGGGCGATATTTGTCATTTTATTTTGTTAATGTAAAAGTCTGCAGAGTGACAGCCTCTGCTCCGCACCACGCTCTCATCCACCCACTCAGCCGAACATGAGTGCGCGAAGCTGGGTGAGGAGTGAGAGGCAAACAGCCTGCAGAGTCAGACTCTTTACACTCTTTTCACGTGGTAAAGTGAGGATTTATTTTGCCCAAACCAGAGTTGGTGATTGCTGGAAGAGTGGAGGACTAACAAAGACAGTTTTGGTGAGTTTTTACATGTTTTTCTGTCGAGTTTAAATGAAGTGTGTTGACCGAGGAGTTAACGAGCCAAGAGAGCAACTTGAATTCAGAAGGTGAACGGTTGTATTTCTCTGTTTAAAAAGGAAAGTAAGAGTGAGAACATGTAATTTCTAGACACTTTGTGAGTTTATTTTGTCTATTGAATGTAGTGAACATAGGCAGCATGCGTTAACATACTGAATCTCCCAGCTGAGACCCGAGAGGACGGGAGGAGGATGGGAGGAGTGTGGACGATGGCATCGCCAATCGCCGATGGATGGGCTGATGATGATCGATCGGAAAATTTTAGCATATCGCCCAACTCCAAACAGTACCCATGTTTTAGAATGCATTTAGACAACTCTTACTGATACTTCTGGACCAGAACAAAGCCCTTGGGTAAGTGGAAGGATTGTGGAGTAGCTACCTGAGATAATTTGAGACAATATCCAAAAAGTGTACACACAGCCAATATACAGTATACGCACATGTTAAGGTTAAGGAGGAAAAAAAAAACAAAACAAAACAAATACGATTATAAACTGGTGTAATGCTGAACTTTAAATAAATTTATCATCGCAATAACGTGTCGCTAAGCTAGAAGGCTATCTGCACAGTAGCTACACAACCCCACAATGACCCCATGTTGGAATAGCTAGCTATTAAAAGTAATGGATACATGTTGATTCACTATTGGAGGAGTTAGCTTAAAGGGATGGATAAACAACTGAAATTTGGGAAAAGCAATGGATTTTTAAATTAGCAAAAAGTAATGCATAAATAACTGAAATTAGCTTAAAGTAATTGATAAAAAAATTTAAATTAGTTAGATTACAGTAATGGATAAACGATTAAAATGAGCTTAAAATAATGCATAAATAACTGATATTAGCTTAAAGTAATAGATAAAAAAAATTCAATTAGTTAGCTTACGGTGATGGATAAATGACTAAAATTAGCTTAAAACCATGGATAAAAAACTTAAATTAGCAAAAAGCAATGGATTTTTAAATGAGCATAAAGTAATGCATAAATAACTGGAATTAGCTTAACGTAATGGATAAACAACTGAACTTAGTTAGTTTAAAGAAATTGATAAATGTTAGCCCAAACTAATGGATTCATCATTGGGATCATTGATTAAACAAATGAATTTAGTAAAAAAGTAACAGAATAACAAAATAGCAAAAAAAATAATGGATACACAATTGAAATTAGTTAGCTTAAATTAATGGATAAACTACTGGTAGACTGGCAATACAACCTCGAACACTGATACCTAAACATTGACATTTAGTTGTATAAAAAAATATCGTGACAATATTCATACTAATGGTGTTAAATGACATTCAGTTTAAACTCGTGAGCTGAACACATTTGTAAGTGTCTTTTATGGGGTACTTGAGTTTGGCTGTGGGGGTACGTCAGACAAGACAATCTGGGAACAACCGCTCCAGCTTTTGATTCAAATCAAAGCCCAGACAGAACAGTATCCTTCTGAAGCTATAATAACCATGATAGCCGCCTGCTATTACTTCACTTCTGACACACAGTGAGAATTTCTCACTTCACTGGGAGAATCTGAAAGGGCTCCAGCTGCAATCGGATATCTGTAATGTGTGCATTTCGCCAGAAGTCAGTTCCTATGCTGGTGACAACAAATGTAGGGAGGAGGAAGGGGAGGAAGATGAGGAGGAGGAGCAGGAGGGCTGAGTGCTGACTCAGTCTCTCCCCTGCGTCTGGACTCCCGTGGAACACAAACATTACTCACCAAATATCCTCCAATATGCTGTTACAGCTGTGCATGGCACCCTGCCACCTTTACAACACCGATAGCGTCATCTTTCCTCCTGAAACTGTTTGCTTATTAATAATTCCTTGTGGTTAAGATTAATGTGTAAGTCTGACTATACTATACGAGTGTCATTGCCATTGATTTGTTTGGAGTTTACCTTTACACCATGTTTGCACAAGCACAGTGCCACATGGAACCTGAGACGCAGGTGTGCAAGTGCATTGGCATGTGGACTGTGAGGTCTGTGTGTGTGTGTGCGCGTGTGTGTGCGTTGTATTATGGGCCGTCAGCAGCTCTCTCTCTCTCAGTGAGGCTGGCTGCTCGGTGCAGATAAAAGTGTGCAGATATTTCCCCGCTCTCACGCTGAGGCAGGCTTTATCTGCAGACTCTCCTGTTGGTTGTGTTAGTCCAGCCCTGGGTGATATTAATACCCCGCTAATGAGCCCTTTCCTTGAAAAATCCGGAAACAATCGGCGGGTGTTGGGGGGGAGAAGGCGGCAGAGGGGCCCGTGCGCTGAATCAGTCTTTCCCTTGTGCCACAACTCCCCTACGGCTTCCCGGGAACGCACAAACAAAAAGAGGAACGCAGCTCCAATCACATTAATCATGGCCTGTGGGAGCACCGACACTCGCTCCAGGCGCACGAGAACGAGAGAATTACACGAGAGGAAGATGTGGAGGGAGAGGATGGGGTGTCAGAGACAATGGGCTGAAGTGTGTGTGTGTGTGTGTGAGATTTTCCCCAAATACAGGGTAGGGGAGTATTAGTGGAGATGGCTACTCAGGGATGCTGGGTATTAGGGAATGTCTGGTGCAGGAGAACTCAACCATCTGTGACTATAAGGGCTCTGTGTGTGTGTGTGTGTATTTTTTGAAGTGGGGTTATATGACGTACTTATAGATAGTCAGAGTATTAGCTACAGTAGATGCCAGTCGACAATTTGGAGAAGCAGAGAGGAGAACCAGCACGGAAGCTAAGCAATGAACTTCTGTGGACAGAGCAACAAAATGTGCTTTAGCCACTTGAAAGAAAATGTCATTATCAGTTTAAGTGTGCGCTATATTTAGAATATCTTCACAGCTTTACTTTGCTGTCAGACTGCCTTTTCTTTTCTGATGAGAAACCACCAATGTATTACGATAAATATTGCTTTCTCCAAACCAATGAAACTCCATAGGCGAAATCATTCATTTTACTTTGCAGAGCACAGGAGTTGCTGGTCTGCTGCTGCTGCCTCGATCTGGTTTAAATGTTTTAAAAGGATAATTTGGATTCATTTAAGTCACACAGTAACACAAACAAACTAACTGATTGTAGCAAAGGTTTACAAACAACTCCTGTGTTCTGTGAAGTAGAATTGTCTGTGGAGTTTGGTTGGTTTTGAAATATTTGGCTTGTGTAAAAGGCTGTCTGATGGCAAAACAAAGCGGTGAAGTTTGATAAAGCAGAAAGCACGGTTGCTGAGCAGTGAACTTCTAGCCATCTAAAAAAGATCCACCTAAAAAGAATCATTGAATAAGTGTAGCAATATTTTGAATATTGTCACTGCTTTACTTTATCAGAAAAGTTTTCTGACAGAAAAGCGCTGTTACAAATACAAACCAATCAAAATTCATTGGCAGAATCAGTCATTTTACTTGCAGAAAACAGGAGTTGCCGGTCTACCGCTGTTGCGATTGTGTTAGTGTGTGACTTTGGTGTTATCAAAGTTTAGTGTAGAATCACCAAAGTCGCACAATAGCACAAACAAACTAGCAGAACGAGGCAGCGATAAACCAGCAGCTCTTGTGTTCTGCCAGGTAAAATTACTCATTTACCCTGTGGAGTTTGGTTATTTTGGTGAGTGTATTTGGCTTGTATAACGAGGTTTCCCATCAGAAAAAGGCTGTCTGACAGCAAGGTAAAGCAGTGAAAATATTGTGAATATAGCATACACTTAAATTATTATGATTTTTTTTTTTTGTTGAACCTTTAAGTGGTTAAAATACCTTTTGTTGCTGACCCTCTCCACGGCAGTTCACTTCACTCAACCCTACATCAAACAATCTGAACTGTCCCTTTAAGGTGTCTGCGTTGTGGCTATCACTGTATCAACCTTTGATGACAAGGCTGTATTGACTAACCCTGATGATTTGGTCTCACAGCTGATCAGCATATCTGTGTGTCAGCATGCATGCAGCAAACTAGTGTGTGTGTGTATTCTGTAGGGGTGCATGTTTATCATGTTAATGGGTTTAGGTGCATTATGTTGAAATGAATTATTGCATGAAATGATTTGTTTTTTGTTTATGCAGGGGAATCTGTGTGTGAGTGTGTGTTTGTGTGTCCGCATATGTGTGTGTATGTGGCCTCGGTTGCTACCGGATAAAGATGTCCAGCGCTTCTCTATCTGGTCACATCAGTATTCAGCAGCGGTGGTGCCAGCCTATTCACTTAAAGGCGAGCTGGGCACAATTAGCTGTTAACATTACATGGCAGAATTAAGCCTGGGCCAGTATCCCCGGGGGAAATTAAACCACCGGCAAATCATTAAACCACAAGCTAAACATTAACAGCCATTTGCATTTTTATTGCACCTGAAAAGAATGTGCCAGGTCCATTATCTCTGAGAGACAGAGAGGGACTTCTTATTTATTATTGTTATGTTGTCCCGCGTGAAAACACAATGGCATTTATATGGGGGGAAAGAAGCAGCGAACGAGAGGCCTTATTTTCACGCTCGCGTTTTTGGAGTGTTATGATTACAAATTCGAACAAGGCGGAAACGGCTGGCAGAGGATACAATGACTTGTTTGTTATGCAAATCCCCCTGCTTTCATCCCTCCCAAAAATAAACAAACCCAAACAGATGACAATTTGCGGAGGGGCTCAGCTGAGTAAGGCCGGCAGTTTGGCTGTTGACAGGTTCTTACTGTCTGCAGTGTCATGAGTTTGAATAAACAGGCTTACAGCCAGGAACTGGGAGCAATGAAACATAAGTGGGGTGAATAGGTTTGGGGAGCTGAATTCACTCACTCAATCCCGGCTTTATCTCATTTTCTCCTCTCCCTCTCCTCCGCAGGTGAGCGGGATGTGTGGAAGCACTCCTCAGCGTGCCTCTCGCTCAGGTCGGATCCCCTCCTCCCCAGCCTCCCGCCGCCCCTGCTGCCCGCAACGCGCAGCTCTCATCCGCGGACTCTGATGAGACTTTGGCAGGCCTCCGCAGGTGAGGAAATCAGGAGCCGTAATCCACACTGAGACCCCGCCAGCTGATGTAGCAGCATTCATTCTGCAGACTAAGGAAGCACCAGAATCCGAATACATATTCAGGAAAGCACAAATATTAATGAGAAATAGAAATAGTAACAGATATTGCTTATTTTTAGGTAAGGTAAGTAATGTACTGCTGTGGATAGGATTAGTAACAAAAAGTATTTTAACCACCTAAAAATCAACATCTTTTAAGTGTATGCTATATTTAGTGTATTTCCACTGCTTTATTTTGCCATCAGACAGCCTTTTCTGATGGAAAACTGCAGTTCTATTTCCAAATATCTCTTCCAATAGCAATGCACCCAAATCTGAATACATTTTTTGGGAGAGCACATATAGTGGGACAGAAACAGATGTTTCCTCTGTCTGAAGTTGCTCATCATTTGGAAAAAGCCAGTTCCATGCCGTCTTTTATTAATAAAATGGTCAAACTTGGCAGCAAATACAGTAAACTATCAAATCAGCAGGAAAATAAATAATATAGTAATTAAAACACAGGCGGAAGTACAGATATTACAGGAATTATAATGTACAAAAATTCTTTAAGATTACTACTACACTTTATAATCTTATTCCAGTTGCCCAGCCCTACCCTGCACCCCAGTCTTTGGCTTTATAAATGTTTCCCAACATTTTGCTCCAAAAACTCCATGACTCAGTTTGTTTACATTTTTCCATCCTATAAATTAATCTGGTAAAGTACCAGAAGTTAACAAGCGTCTCCCTACAGTTTGAGTGCGAATGAATGTGAGCTGTCTTACAAACTTTATAGTTTTCTACTTTTACACTCACTTTTTATGCACCGTTACTTTTGAAAACAATGTCTAGGAAGTCTGGAAGAACCTGTGCAGCTCAGCTGCTCCAACAGTCATGTCAAACTTCAACTTTGAAAAAAACAAAACAAAATGCAAAATACACAGTCCTTCACTTCATGAAGAGTGCTGCTGTCTGAGAGTCTCTACAGAGATTCACTGAGTGTACAGAGGACCACCATGTGTCATAGTGGATCAAAAATATTAACAAAAAAGAACCTGATGAAAAATCTGAATTCATATATATTTTTCATATACATTACACTGTACTTCATCACTTAAATGTGGCAGAGGTGGTCTGTTTTTTTCTCTTCTTCATTATCCATTTCTGACTATTCTACAAACGTCTAACTATTGTGTAACATTTAAATAATGTTAATGAAAGGAACATTCACCACTTACCGCTGTCAATCCAAATATCTGTGCTGTCACTATTAGCAAGTAACAGCAGACATAGTGTCTAGATGGGAACACCAGATCTGCAAGATCTTGACCGAAACCATTAAAAATCTCTCGAGTGTCTCGCAAATTTGGTGTTCCCAAACCAGCAGACACCGTGAGTGACGGACACGATGTGCCATCGCAGCAATGGTGGCGGTGCAAGATGGCAGAACACACAAAGCAGTTGCTGGACTCATCTATAGGTATTGCCCTCTTAGCTTGTAAGAGACACAAGTCTGTTTGTGCACAATCACTCTTCTTTGTAATGAAAATCACTTGGATAAAAACCCTAAATGCAGAAAAGTCAGCTACCTGATTACCTTGGTGTAGTTAAAAAATCAAGCCTTATTATGTTCAGCTGAATGATATTATATATACTGGTATATATTTACCATAGAGTTCCTATTTCAAATGTAAAATAGAATCTTTCAATTTATAAAACTTTTTTTTTTTTTAAAGGGGAGATGTGGTGGGTGTCAGACAGATCATAAAACTTAAAGTTAAAAATGAAAAGAGAGATAGACAGATAAAAAGAATGGTATGAGAATGGAGAAATTAGGGAATGAGCAGGGTGTACTGTGTGTATTTGTGCATGTGCCACGTGCAAGTGAGGCAGAGTGATGGCGCTGGACATAAAGGAGCAGAAACTTAAACTTAGCAGTAAGTTGTCAGTGTGGCAGTAAATGTACAGTTCAGGTTACAGTGTGTCAGTTAATAAACGCTGCAGCTTCTCAAGACCAAGAAAAGTCACATCTGTTATTTCCCCAACTGCTAGAGAAGTTACCCCCGAAGTAAGTTGAGCAGGCTAACAGCTAAGCTAATGCTAATGCTAGGATTGTACATTTATAACAGTGTTCCTGTGCAATTATTCTGATGCCTTGAACTGCAGTGTCTTTTTGAAATAAATCCGTGATGATAAATCCAACACTGAAAGTCTTCAGTTTTTCTGTCT
Source organism: Lutjanus argentimaculatus (assembly GCA_034769285.1). Classification (NCBI taxonomy): domain Eukaryota; kingdom Metazoa; phylum Chordata; class Actinopteri; order Lutjaniformes; family Lutjanidae; genus Lutjanus; species Lutjanus argentimaculatus. Next base: position 28,040,413 of record JAWZSL010000006.1, read on the forward strand.
TGAAAACAGTTGTTAGCATGTTGTTAGCCACTTCACTTGGATGATACCCTGGGTTCAGTCAGTCAACCAATCAGAGGCCTTGTTCCTGAGTTGTCAACCAATCAGAGACTGTGTTCCTGACTTGTGAGTGACAGCGCTGGTCAATAGATGTATTACTAGATTCATGCATTGAACATGAAATTGACCCTTCAAAATAGAAAAATTGTGGTGATGACAGCAACGAGCTTGACCTCCCAGTAGGCATCACATATGCCGCGGTAATGTAGTTATTGTTACAAGCCTGCTTCTAAAATAAAGCACGACAAAGTTCTGTCTTCTATCCGAATACAGATGCAGATAATGTTGTTGGTTGAACAGATACTAGATAGAAGACACAGATATAAATAATGATAATAAGTGTCAGTGCATCTCTACTCCAGCCCACTACATGTGTCTGACAGACAAATATTGTGTCTGACACAGTGGGCAGGTTTCCTCCTGTTTCCTTGTGGCACTCAGTCTTTCTCCACTCGAGTGTTTTTAACACCCCTGATACAATAACAGGCTTAAATGAACAGTGTAATAATGCCCAGCGGGAGTGCTGGCCGCTGCAGCACAATGGCCAGATTAATGTCAATTAGGAATAGAGACACTGCTTATTCTTGCCTCTTTCAGTCTCTCTTTCTCGAGGGGGGTCTCATCGACCTGCTTTCACTGTTATCACGCTGAATTCCCCCTCTTATTCTATCTCTGCCTCTTCTTCTTTGTGTTTATTTCTTTGTTTCCCTGACTGTAGGACAGTTTATCTCTGTGCTCTTTTCTTACTGCTGATGTGTGTGACTCATATTCAGATTAACTCGAGTTTAATTCTCTCTCCATGTTGAACATTTCCTTTCTCTGCTTCCTTCAGGGAGTTCATATCTAACCTGAGGGCCTTCAGCTCCTTCTACAGCGGTCTTGGGGAGGCGCTGTGCAGCCGTGAGCCTGCTCCAGCGAACCACACCCTCTGCTGGAATGGGCAGGAGATGACAGACAGGTAAATCAGCGTCTCATTCGCCTGCATTAAAGGGATAGTTCACATTATTTGATGTGGGGTTGATGGCAGTTTGCACGCCTTCAGTTTGGAGAAGCAAAGAGGAGTACACGCACAGAAGCTAAGCAATGAGCTGCTGTGGACAGGATCAGTAACAAAAAGTATTTTAGCCACTTAACGGGGCAGGTCATCCCCGAATCAGTTTTAGCTTTCTGAGGATTATCTTCAGTAACCAGGTCATGATTTCTGGAAGAATCTTGTATGCTATATTTAGAATATTTTAACGTCTTTATTATGCTCCTCAGACAGCCTTTTCTCAAGGAACACCATTATATAACTCAAATATAGCTCTTTCAAAACCACATAACTCATAGCAAATTAGTGATTTTACATGCACAACATCAGAGTTGTTAGTTAGTTCGGATTCATCAAAGTCATGCAATAACTCAGAAAAAATAATAAATCACGGCCATGGCGGACCAGCAACTCCTGTGTTCTGTGAGGTAAAATTGCTGATTTTGAGTATGGAGTTTGGTTGGTTTAAAGAGAGTGATGTTTGGCTTATATAACAGTGGTTTCCCCTTCAGAAAAGGCCGTCTGATGACCAAATAAAGTAAATAAAATATTCTAAATTTATCATACACTTAAAGTGATATTGATTTTTTTAGGTGGACCTTTTTTAAGTGGCTCAAATGTCTTCTGTTGCTGACCCTGTCCACAGCAGTTCATTGCTTAGCTTCTGTGCTGGTGACCTGTCTGCCTCTCACAACTTTTCAACCCCACTTCAGATGATCCCAACTATTCCTTTAACAGCTCCAACACACACTGCAGGCCCTACAATATATGCACCTGCAGACAAACCCACCCTCTAGCACACCCTACAGCCTGCAGGATGATCCTGCTCTGGTTTATTGGCTTTCTCTATGATCAGTTATACAAATAGTCTGCTCTGATTCTTGAATTCCCAATCCTCCAGCAGCAGCAGCACATCTAGGAGAGTGTAGGTGAGTTGAAGGGTAAGTTTGCCCAGAGCTGATGAGCTTCACAAGAGGGCCCCCCTCTCCCACTGAGTGTGAGTGTAAATCTTGACTTTGGCTCTATGGGATGTTATTAATGTCAGGCGTGCTGTCACCTTCTTCTCGCTTAGTTAATTGCTGTTTCGATCGTTCTCTCCTCCTTCATCCAACATCTCCTGTGCACCCTGCAGAACCTCATTTGGTTTTCGCAATATTTCACTTCACCCCTGTCCGTTGGCTCCACACATCATAACTTCCTCCTTTTCCTCCCGCGCCGTCGGCCGGCCCCAATTTCAATTTGACTTAGATAGTTATAGATATCATTCTGCTTTGTAAATTATGTGTAGAATTTAATCAATGCAGAGGCACACATTTCAGACGAGACGCGCTGCAGTTTAATGCTTTACCTCTTGTTCCCGGGAATAAATTCTGAGCTTTCTCAAACTGCTGAAAGAGAGGCAGAAAAAGAAGCTCAGTCTCAGGAGGAGACATCAGGTTGGCACGGGGGCAAAGCTGTCCTGAGGGGATGATTACAAGCCGGACCAAACAGTGCGATAGGGACGGCGCAGGGAGGCAGGAGAGGAGACGAAATGATGGAGAGATTACAATGTCTCCCGGCTAGCAATTCTCCGTGTCACCTGCGAGGGCACACGCCTGCAAAATTCACCCCGGGTACATTTTCACTCAGAGATTTGTTCTGGATCATGTTCCATTATCCTCCTCAGATAGGACCTTCTCCAGAGCCAAACATGCAGGCATTCATTCTCATATTGTCTCAGGCAGATAAATTTAGATGGGGGGTGGGTGGAGGTGGAGGTGGAGGCGGGGGGTGGGGGGGTAAAGTGCTGGAGGGGTCGGGTACTGAATGTCTCCGATACTTGAGGAGTGATCACTGGAGCTAAATGCGGCGCTTTTTATCAGACGCGTTTACCATCCCACCTGGAGCCAAGATCAGAGGAGCAACACTTTTCACCACATCAAAGAGCGTTACACTGATAACCGTGATAACAGATGTGACGCCGTGTCAGCTCTAAACATTAAATTTCCATTCCTCTTTTAGATCTAATGACAGTGTAAACTCATGCGCGCGTGATAAGTGATAAAAGATAAGATGCTGTGTCAACTGTGAACATTTCATTTAGGGACTGTGTGAAAATTAATAGAGGGGAGAGGAGGTGAGAAAAGGGCGAGGATAATGATGTTTTCTTTTCGCTATAGGTAGTGTAGTCTGACTCCTTTTTTGTCGTAAATTGCTATTTTATTTCAGCCTTCTTTTGCAATTAATAGCTCAATAAAAAGTTGCAGGAGGAACAGGAATGTCTCTGGTAGATTTCGCTAAAAACCACAAATGTGAGCCTCATGGTAGTACTAAAGGAAAAGTCAGGGGATCAACAGTGTCAGTAAAATACATCATATGGCCACCGTGGATATCTGGACATCCTATTGTTGTTGAGCTATTTCAGGCTGGATCAAAGTAGTGGACAGATGGGCTGACATTGCTGTCCCTTGAGCCATGCTGCTAGCATGGTAATAAAAAATGTTTTCACATGATGTGGAGGGTTTTTAGTTTGTTTGTTTTTTTCAAGACGACGGTTCAAAGAAAACATTAATAGCCCCAGAGATGGCTTTGCTTTTTTCACAAACGTTTGCCCAAGTCATTTCCATACAGTCTTTTTTTTTTTTTTTTTTTAATGATATCATCTAAATTTGCTGCTGTTTTAGGTCAACGAACATTCAGCCAGAAGAAAGACGGTGTATCAACAGTAACAGCTACACTGTTTTACGCACCCTGGGACTGGGAGTGTGATGAGGTGGTGTGAAAAGCGTCAGACTCCATCATGTATTCCCTCGGCACCTGGACTCCGGCTCCTCTCCTCCTTTGTGTTGTTTATTCTGATGTGAGAAGGCGGCTCATTCAGACTGGACCTAATGCCGTGGTAATTGGCGCTGGATTAGATTAGGCTATCAGCGAAGTTAGAGTGATCTGATCAGCTTTGCTAGCAGCAAACAATAACACAGAAACGATCAGATAAAACTGACTGAGAGCCGACAACTGAGACTATCAGCGGTGGAAAAACAGTTTGACGGTGAAATGTGCTAAATTATGTCTCGGTGAAATTATCCGAATGGCATCTATCACGTGAAACACTAACCTGCCGCGGCTCCTTATCCCCTCTCCAAATCTCCCTCCCCTAATCCTCCTTCCTCGACCCATATTCCCTCTTTTCCTCTTTTAATGGATCACACATCTCTCTCCATTATTAATGTGATAATTAGCAGCGGAGAGGGGGTGAGATCATGGCTAATAAGAAGAATAAATAACTGGGGAAATGTAATTTGAGTTTAATGAAAAGTCTGACTTCAGGGAGAGCGGAAGACTGATGAATGGAGATGACAGGTGAAAGGTGTGTGTGTGAGCGCTGGGGGTGTGTGCGCTCAGGGCTGTGTCGCACAGATGAGAACAGAGTATGACCTCATGCTTTACACACACACACACACACACACACACACACAATGTCGCTCACACACATCTATTTTTCAAGGCCCTTTTCTCTCTTACTAACCTTTCCTCTGAAAACCATTTTTTTTTTACTCACTCCGGCTCATTTGTCCTTCATCTTTTCCAACATTTGCAGCAATACAGGAGATGACATTTACGCTGAGATGTGACCTCTGACCTCGCCACCACTCATATCACCGTGGTGTCCAGGGGAAGATATGTTGTCCATTCTGACTCTATTTCATCTTAACACGCTTGTCTCATGTGTGCAGGTTAAATTTAAACGCCTTTTTGAGATGCATTGAGCAAAATAATGGAGTTTCTCAAAGAAAGTTAAGGAACAGACTCAACCCAACTGAGTTTTATAATGTGTCTCTTCTTTCTTTCACTTATTTGACAATATTGCTCCATTAATTCAGCCTACAAGGAGGAGAAATTAGAGCTAATTTGGGTAGTTTTATTTATATCTTTACTCATTTTAAACCTAGTTTTGCTAGCTCTGATTTAGCCCTGATTAGAACTAATATTAGATTAAATTCATCTTTGTTGGTGCAGCCCAGCCTTAGTGTGATCTGTGAGTTAGTAACTGTTTGAGTGATTGTTTTATATTATGTTATATAAGATGCTAATTCTACTTAAGAACAGTTGACACACACAAGAGTATATAAATATGTCATTTACCACAGCTGTAAGGTCATGGAAAAGCTTGAAAATGCACCTTCAAAGTGCTTGAATTTGACTTTGGAGAAGGTGGACAGAGGAACCCTGGAGCTATGATGCCGTGGTGCCGGGAAGGGGTTAATTCCTGGCACTGCCAAGAGCGAAGAAACACCTGCGGGAAAGTTTGAGCGTCGCCAGCTCCTCCTCTTGATAACATACACAGGTGTCAACAGAGCCGCGTTTCCTCAGTTACACAGACAGACATGTAAGCACCTGCCTGTAGGCTGGAAGTGCCTAAATATACCCTCTCTGCTGAAGCAGGACAAAAGTACATCTCTGCTAATGTCCTCTCATTAACACTACATATGATTAAATGCCTCTAATTGGCCAGTTTAATGTGCATGAAATTAATTAGCAGCCAGACTTTGTATAATGGTTAAACTCCTTAGAGGATGTTTCTACCTCATGGAGTTAAATTGAATGTATAATGCCTCTGTCTGAGTACAGTGCAGAGTTCAGTCTCCACAGCTTTTATTAAAATATGAAAAATATCTTGAAACATCATACATATTATTCCCTGTTTAACTTAATAGATGTAATGCCTTCAGTGAGGGAAAAGTTAGTCCTTTGGTTAGGCTCAAGTTACAAATGAACTTTCCAGCTTGCAGAACGGTCCCCCTGAGCTAAAAACCAGCACAGCTGTCATTCATCTTATCAACACTAGATGGTGATAAACGCCTTGTTTGGAGTGATGGAGCAACAGTCAGGATGTCTTCCACACATGAAGCTTGACATTCATTGAAACTCCTCTAAAAAATCAGAAATATGAGAAATGAGGGATTTTTTTCTTCCTGACCTGTCAGGTTTCCCGGACCTGGCCTGAAGCGATCGCACCCCGGCCCCTGAGTCCCGAAGCAACAAGCCCCTGAGCCGGTCATCAGCCAGATCATAGACAAACTCAAACACATCAACCAGGTGAGCTGTGTGCATGTGCTGCCCATGTTTTTGTGCGTTTGTACACAGTTTTAAACACAGTTTATGTTTAACTTTGACTTTTACATTAGTTTAAACGCTAACTACAAGCGGTTTCTGTCTGCGCACCAGTTGCCCTCTCGTCTGTGGAGGTGTAAAGGCTTACCTGACCTTTAGTTCTGCCTCTTGGTTCACAATTGGACATCAATTTCCAGGCAGCTGCAGGTCTCACTCTGCAGGTCCTGTGGGGGTCAGCACAGGACAAGTGAAGCTGTTGGATGCTCTGTGGTGTTAACGCACCTTCTCCCTCTCTCTCATGTTTGAGAGAAACTCCATCGACAACTGTGTTCAAAGCTGTGTCAAGAGAAACCTTGTTCTTTTGAAACTCAACAAAACAGAAAAAAAATCATCCGAACAGGCACTTATTTTGAGTCTCATCTGCACTGATGAAAAGAAAAAAAAAAACTCTTATTAGACGCCAAAGTGGTGACCAGACAAGGACACACTTTCCGAGGGTGATGGGGGTTGTTGTGACGGACGGCAATTATGTCCTCCGTCCACGGTAAAGCCCCAGCTGTCGTCAAGGCCGTAGCCCCCTTCTTTTCCCTGCTGCCGTCGCCATGGAAACCACCTTTTGGAGTGGGCTGACGGAGAGCAGAGATAGTTGCGTGTAGGCTCAAAGTCAGCCTCTGTAGGTAGATGTATCAGCCCACAGATCTGTCTGTGTTTCCTGGTTCCTGGTGGTTGCACTTGTAGCTGTCAACACGTCGGATTGCCGCTGACCACCTACCACCCCCCCCAACCCCCCAACCCAGACACACACACACACACACACACACCATCTTCCAGCTGAACAGTGTATTTGCGTGTGTGTGTGTTTGAGCCTCTGAGTGCTACAGGCCTGTCACAGTGGATTACAATCCCTCTCTCCTGTTTAAACAACCTGGGAGATCCATGAAGCAACTGTGGACCTTCCTCCGCTCCCCCTCTGACAGCCAGAGACCCTCAAGAAAAATACAGAGGGTTGTGGTTTGAGACGCTGTAATTTTCTCAATTGCTTTTGCTGTATTACCTCATTTATGCTTAGTGAACAGGAGGGTTAGGCGTTTCTTTACCCGCTTCCCTCTTCAAAATCCCTGCATGATTCAACCTAGATCTGACTCTAAAAATTTTTTGTAATTAACTTTTTTATTGAATTTCTCACATGAAAATCGTTGCATAAAAAATACCAAAACAATAATTCTTGAATACATGAACAGTATTTCACACAAACTGTATCACCATAGCCGTTTGTTTTCAGACTTCTTAACTAACAATATTGGTGGATACCTGTTGCTAAGGCACTGCCAAAATTTTAGATTTGTAAATGTTTTTTTTTTAAGGCAGGAGATTATTTAACCTCCTCGTGTGCTTCTTTGAATGTTTGAATCATAAAGATTTAAAATACTATATTGTTGCTCAGCATGTTTTGTAGATCTACTTTGATCTGTAGATTGTAATGCACATGTAATGACAGAAGACAGACTGAATGTGGAAAAACTGAGACACTGTTGGAATTGAATCTTATTTCCCTTAAGACAACTCAGACTGTTCATCATCTGTCATTAATTGTGGGTGTTTTCTGAATGTGCTTTTTCTTTTCATCACTGCAAAAAAGGAAAAAAATTGGAGGTGTTGTTACTTATATGTTATTACACGGTGGTTTTACTGGTCCAGCCCACTTCAGATCATATTGGACTGTACATGTGTAACTTAACTTAAGATATGTTATGTGTTTTAAACATCATAACTTCCTAAAATCTTAAATAAACCCTTCTACCTTTAGGATAACCATCAAAGTGTCCTAATTGTCACTTTTCTACCTGTAATAGTAGCTAATTTACTACCTAGTCATGGTAGCTAATGGGTGTGTTAGCTGACAGTTGCTAATGGTAATGTTCACCAAAAGTAGTTAATAGTAGTGTTCACTAATGCTCGCTAGCAGTAATGTTTGCTAACGGTAGCTACTAACAGTAGTGTTCGCTTAACAGTAGTGTTCATTAATCGTAGTGTTGGCTAACAGCCGCTAAAGGTAGTGTCAGCTAACTCGTTTAAGCCGTATTGCTGTTCTTATTGCTTTTACACAATGGATGGTGGATACGGTGAAGACTGTGTCTGCTATCTTAGCCCACTCTCTATCTTTTACCTCCCAAGTTAGCATTGTTGTAAAATTACTGACACAATATCTTTGGATTTCTCCACATATGTTACTAAAACCTCTAAATCATCTGTCTTGAAGTTAAGCACCCATCATTGCTTTTGCTCCATTTTCATATGTTTCAATTTATTTTTAGTTTGTTTCAGTCTTAAAAAAGAAAAGAACAAAGTTGTTTTGCTTGGCAAGATTAGAAAAGCAGTGCTGGTTGCTTTGTACCAGACATAAAAGTTACTAAGTGATGTTGGATTGAGTATTTAGGATTTCCTGAGATAAAACAGGATAAAGTAAGATAAGATATGAGTCCTAAAGTGAGTTAGGATTTGCTTCCTACCTTAGATTTCTGTAAACTATGGTGGATCTTTACAGTAATTTTACTGCTCCCTTAGGCTAACCTTTGCTTAAAATCTGTAGGATTGTCTGACTGTGTGTGTTTCTCGCCCTTTCTGACATCTTTTCAGCAACTTTGCATCATTCCCAGATCTCAGTTAACCTGTTGAATGTTACAGGACCGATGGCCAAAGCTACAAAAATGAAAGCCAGGTTGTAATAAACCGGAATCATCCATTAATCTTAAAAACACAGGACATGTACGCACACGCACTCTAATGTAATAAGCCTCTCAAAACTTCCTGCTCTGACAGGGACAAACATTTGTAGCCGTATGATTACAAGCAGGGCTGCTGCAGTGCAGACTGTTTACCATGTGGATCGGGTTCCTGATAGGCTTTTGATGAGATTTTGCTAGAAAATGCAGTTTGGAGAAATGACTGAGCTCATTGTGTTACAGACATTCAGACAATCCCTTAGAAGCATGCACAGAGTCAAACTCTCCCTTCCTGTGTGTGTGTTTGTGTGTGTGATCAGATGTTCTCAGTAACCTAATAATACTCATTTCTCATTGGCTCCCACGTTGTACTGATGACGTGGAATACATGTGGACATTTATGAGGTTTTGATTCTGTTTACATATTCGCCTGATATTTATGCAGATTGACTGTTCACATGGGAGCTTTTAATCCCGTATCTGATGACCGTACAGTGGAGTCGAGCACATTTCAGCGTGAACCCTAACTTCCCTTTAGATCTTAACATCAATGGACTGGATTAACATCTGACAACAGACTGACTGCACTTGATTGCATATTTCATGTGCAGTAAAACTCTTTATGACTCATAACCGTTTGTGCAGTAATCAGATTACACAAACATTTTTACTGCAAATCATCACTACACTGGGGTGCACAAAATAATAGGAACGCGTCACAATATGATGCAATATAATACAATAGTCCTGCAATAAAACCTCCCTTTGTGAAGTTTACAATATCAAAGTTTTTTTTTGTGCCTGAGGGATCTCACTCAACTTTATGGTAACACGTGAGGTTTCAATTTATGGTGTTTATGTATCGATTTCCATTACATTGTAAGCTGTTGCTGTTATTGTGTCCAACCATTTGTATATCCACTTTTGACCTTCGCAAACATATTTCTTCGCTGATCATGTAACAGTGAGACTCGGGGCTCAGTTGTGAACGTGGACAGCTGCAGAGACCATGGAAGCCTATTAGTTTTAGGTAATTTTATTATCATTACACAACACAGGGTTGCATAACAAAATGAGATTTGTACTTCCTTTATGTAATACAGATCATTAATTAAAATCAGATCAGAAGAGGAATAAAAACGTAAAACAAAATAAATACAATAAAGCAATATATTTATGTATATGTATAGACCCAGGAAATAATTCTGTAATGCTTTTTTGAATTTGCATCGGGCTGAATGTAAGCAGCAAGAAAGTGCAAGAAAGTTCAACATCTGGTAAACATTGTCCATCAACTTCGACTGTGTTTGTGCATGAAGCATCATCAATGAAATCTGATTATCGTTTGATTAAATTTGTGGAGTCTGCTTAGAGGACGCCTCCCACACATGTGCAGTAGATCGGCGTCTGTAGTGGCCACATAGACAAGTCCACAGATGAGTTTGTGCGGTCACAACAATGTGAGGGTACGTAGATGTACGTAGACCCTCACACACTTGCAGAAAGTATAATAAAGAATAATACTGTCTTAAGAGGCTGCATCCATGCTGCCAGCTTTGTGAGGTTATCAACTACTTAGGCAAGGTGCAAGGCTTTGAGCTAAAGGTTAGCATGCTATCATGTCCACAATGACAATGCTAACATGCTAATGTTTAGCGCTTCTAATGTTTGCAATGTTCAACATCTTATTTTAGCATATTAGCATGCTAACATTTGTGCTAACATTACATGAAACACAAAGTAGGTTACAGCCAAAGCTGACAGTCATAAACTAAAGTTTTGGACGAATTGAGATTTTGAAGTTCCCATGGGAAAATTTTTATTTCTCACAGTCGTCTCTTCTTTGTCTTATGTGAAATAAATGATATTCTTATTCTGACCTTACTGAAGTCTCATCTGTTTCTCCTAAACCCTCCCCTCAGGAGAATAAAGGAGCAAAACAAAAGAAAAGCAGGAGATCTTTTGCTGAGCTCAGAGGTTTGTCAGAAGTTTCTCCTTGACGACCGTATGGGAGAACAGGACTTTAATTTGACCACTGAGACAAATTTAAGATCTCAGCATTTTCTCTTAGATCTCACCATTATCTCAAGAGCCGATTATTTAAGACAAATTTAAGATCAGTGCAGTGAGACAGACAGAGACGACGAGACAAAGTCTGTTTCTCAGGAGCTGAATTTAAGAAGTATGAGTAATAGTCAAAGTCTCATATTTGTCTTAATTTGAGCTCATTTATGTCTCGGAGACACAGGCTAAACAAAAATTATTTTTATTTTGAACTTTTCTTTTCTCTGGGTTGTTACAATGAATCCTGAGGAATCTGTGTGGGAAATTTTGTGGTAATCCATCCAGTAGTTGTGTTGGCACTACAGGAAAAGTCAGGGGATCAAAAAATATAATAGGATTCAACCTTTAGGGAGTGAATTAATGACTGGATAGTATTTCATGACAATCCATCCAATAGATCTTGAGACATTTCAAGTCAGGGGATGACTAAAGTTTTTTGGATACATCATGAATTAATGTACAAAATTTTGTGTCATTCAATCAAGTAAATGTTGATAAGTTTCAGTGGACCTGTGGACATTTTCACCTGCTGTTAGGGGCATCAGGAAGTCATTAGGATCACAAATCTCTGCACAAAATTTCACAGCAATCCACCCAACGCTTGTCGAGATATTAAAGTGGTGGGCAGACCAGCAGACAGACATTTTCCATCCACAGAGCCGCTGACGATGCTGGTGTGTCTAAAAACTTATCTGCCAATTGAGTCAACTGATGTCAGGCAGAACTTTTAAGTTTCTTTATAATCCTGCTAAATGTTTATTGACTATACACAGTATTTCATGGCCTTAGCTGCTCTGAGCCGGCGTCTTGTAAACAAGCTCTGAAGGCACTGGAGAAAGTGATGTTGTTTAGTTAAAAGCAGTTTTACAAGGTCTCCGCCTTCCTGCCAGTTGAAAGACCACCAGCTCTGGATGTTGCAGGGCTAGAAGCAAATGGACTAATTAACCATCTGATATGAGAGAGCAGGCCACAACTCACAGATAATTACTTTCATCTGCCCTGTTTATGTGCGGCGTGCATGAGGACAGGCCAACAATGAGATAGTATGTGTAATGCTCCTGGAAGTGGACCAGGAGAGTGCCATGCTGATTAAAAACGGCACTATTTCATTCTCGTGATGTCTGTCTGAGTGTGTGAGCATCGTGTACAGTATGTTCAGGCCCTGCAGACTGAAGAATGTGGACATTATTGTCCTTTATATGCATTCAGCTCCACATTCAGGACACGGGTCACTCGCATACGGGCCTTTACAAGTCCTACGAGGCTCTTTTATCCTGCACACGTTTTCCATTTGAATGAACATTATTCTCCTTCTGGCTCAAACAGTGAACACAATCAATGCTTCTTCCAGCTCGTACTGACCCACTTTCTAACCGCGAATCAGCCCACAGTATGTGAGACTATGTCATAAAATATAGGGGCTACACACTCTCCAACAGTGAGGGGAACATGGGACCCCTCCAAAGAATCCACTTCCTTCCAACTTTAATCCCCCCGATGTTTCATTCCTCCGCTCCTAAGTGCTCCGTGACGATGGCCCTGTGAAATGAAACTATGCAGCGGAAATGTGTCATTTCTCACGTTGTCAGTGTTGATCAGAGTATCAGCAGATACAGGGACAGTCTGGCAGGGAGACCCCTGCCTTTGTGCCTCTGTGAGGCTAAACTAAACACCAAAAGAGAAAAAAAAAACCTCAGAGCCGGTCGCCTCAGCTTATAAAACGACGTTTTCTCACGCCTAAAGCAGCTGATGTCATGACTGAGCCATGGCCAAGTTTAAAGTGAACTGTGCACTATAAATGGATGAAGAGAAATGGCTTTCTCCTTCGGTTATTGCTTCTCGACTTGGAATCTTTAAACAGAGCGGGACTGTGAGGAGCCATGGACATTTTTGTGCATGCTTACACTGTGTAACAAATTCCTGTGTGAGGTCCCGTCTGTGCGCGTGTCCCTGTATACGTTAAAGCTGATAAAGACGAGCATACATTGACACGCTCTCCTCAGCTGTGAAAGTGGCAAAAATATACACATTCTGTGCTCAACAGAAGTACAGATACTGTGGAAGTAATACTTATTACTCAAGTAACAGTGAGAAAGTACAGCCTCTGAAACATACTTAAAGAATAAAAGTTAAAAAGTCACCCTGTGAAGGACGATTTTATCAGCTTTTTCTATGTGAAGAAACCTGAACCTCACTTTTTTCCATGCTTGAGTCTCCATCTCGTGCCTGTCTTGTCTCGTTACGTTTATTATTTTGTCTTCATCTTGTTACATCTGTCATACATATGCACTGATAGAACAAATCATCTCATCAATGTGTTTTTGTCTCATCCATTTAGGTTGTAAAAATAATGAATAATTCCCCTCAAACTCAATAAAACTAAAGTACAGAGCCTGTTTTGAAAATGCACTGACTAAAAAGTACAAGTAGGGAGAGAGTAAAAGTAAAATATTGTACAAAAAGTAATGCACAGATACCTGAAAACTCTACTCAAGGGAGCAATTTGTAGCAATTGCATCCAAAATGAGTACTGCAGTCCAAATAACAAGTATTAAATAGGTTGAAATCCAATGTAATATACAATCTATAGCTGAGTTGTTTCCCCTGTTCCCTCCTCTTCAGGCTCGAGGAAGCTCAGGCAGGCTGCAGGAACACTGCAGGAGAGTAAACGAGCACAACATTGTAAATTGACAATAGCAAGTGAGAACTTGTCCTACACTGTAAGTTCACCAGCTGGTTATAACTGTCAATTGTCTGTCTGTTATCCTGAAAACAAAAATCCACTGCTCTGAAAAATACACTCTGGAGTTGGAGTTCAGTGACTGCCTGCCAGACTCCATTAACAAACTGCTCAGTTTAATAGTCCATCTCAAAGATTATTAATGATTTCTGCGAACTCATAAGCACATACTTGCGCATTTGGGAAAACATTCGGCATTAATTTGAATTCTAATTAACATGAAACAGACAAACAGTAACACAAGTTACACACAAGTTAGAAATTCCAAAGAGGGACACTGTTGTTGTCAAAGAAGCGAGTATTTCAACTTAGCATGTTTCCTTAATTTTTGATGGTACTGTAAATCGTGGTAATTTTCTGATTTATTACAGTAAGTATATTACATTTCTCCTCTAAGTACAGCAACAAAGTATTTGTACTTCGTTACTTCCCACCCCTGCTCGCCTGTGATAGTCTGCGATGCCAGTCTCGTTGTTCTCTTGATGAGAACTTCGCTGTTGCTGTGACGCCGCATTAATACTTTCATTGTGTAAAATCTGGCCGGGCTGAGTTCCCTTGCGGAGAGACGTATCTGGAGTCAGCGGTCTTAAATTAGAACATATTATTTTGGTGATGTGTTCTTGTTCTGGGGAGATGAGTTTGTTTTTCGGAACATCTGTTTAACTTCCCAGAGTATCGGATTTCTCCTCTGAACAACTAATCTCACAGGAGATGGTTGAGCTAGTGGCAAAATGGAGCAATTATGTGATTGGTCTTTGATTACAGAGCGTTTCCCACTCATTTGTCAGATGAGTTTGCCATTTGGAGGGTCGGACCTCCTGGGATTATTCTGACAGCCTCTTCTTGGCTATATGACACTCTTTGGAGAACATACGTCGAAATACCACGGATATGAAAGACATCTTTATTGCAGATTTTTATGAATCCCTTTCGGCTAAACGCAATTATTTTATTCTGTGCTGTTAAGATTGCTCTGTCATTTCAAGAATAACAAACATCCTCATACTGCGTGCCAAAGCTTTTATTCATCAGCGCCATATTCAAATGTTTTAGCTTCTTCTTCCATCATTCTATGTCTTTCTGTGCGTTGCCTTTCTTTCCATCTCTCCAGCTGTGCTGAGTTGTGTGTGACAGACTCCAGCTCTGTCGCCCTTCCCTCCTCCAGCCCCCGCTCTCTCCCCCTCTCCTAAACCCCTAGATCCCCCTCCTCTCCTCCCAGCTTCCCAGTCTAATTGAAGCCAGAACCTGGGAAAATCCTGCAGGTAGGACAGGAATCCAGGGTGGAAAATAAACCAGATCCCGAGCGCCACAAATTCCATCACGCAGTCTCACTTCCTCCGAGCCACCAGAGCCTGGGCAGCGTGTGCTCGACACCTCGTGCATGCTCGCACAGAATACACTCTTTAATATAACTCACACACACACTTAAGCTAGGGCAGCTTTTACTGTGTGCACACTCGCAGCAGTTAATCTTGCACACACATATTTAGAAATATAACTATAGCAGATACATTTCCAGCACTGTAAAAAATAATACAGGAATTTAGTGGAATCAACTAACCTTTTCTCATTAACTTAATGTAAATATACAAATTTTATTCATTCAGGTCCATTAGATTTAAAATAAAAAATCATAAAAATGAGTTCTTCTAACTTGAAGTGTTTTGACTTGAAATGATGACTGTGCAGAGTTCAATTGACTCCTAACCTAAGAAACACGATCAGCATATTAGTAGACTTCCCAGCATGCATTTGTTTGAGAGTTGAAACTCTCCCATCTGATTTAAAGTAAAACATCTCACTGTGTGTCTCTATACACTTCACTGTAAAAAAAAAAAATAAAAGGTTGAGAAAACTCATAATTTCAAGGCAACTGCATTCAGTAGATTTATGAGTTTTGAATAAACTTAAACTCTTAAGTTTTGATATAAAAGAAACAAAGTTTTCCTGACCTATAATCTTTTGTTTGTATAATTTATTTTTTTTCTTTAGATGAACTTGAATATTTGAGTTTTAGAAACCCCCGATTGAACCTGATTTGTCATCATTTTGGTGCTTGAAAATTAAATGGTTGCAGCTTAAATTATTAACAATCATTTACTTTCAATTTTGTGAGTTCACTCACTCACATACAGTTTCTTGGGTGTTTCTAAAACTCAAACAGTCACGTTTGTCTTAAGAAGAAAAGTAAATTATCTCAATAAAACATTATTAGTCATCAAAACTTTTTCAAAACTTAGGAGTTTGAGTTGGGCTCAAACCTCAGCATTTCAGATAAGTCATGGTTTCTTGTTTTCACCACAACAAAAACTGTCAACTGTAATGAAGATTAGTATTTAATTCAGTGACTCACACTTCAAATTTGATTAACTGACTGCGTATCATAGCTCCAACAGGAGAAGAGAAGCTCCTAAGTTCTTTGTGTGAAATGATGAACTGACTTTTCAAACTGAAAAAAATCTAAAAGGAAATCAAGTTAGTTTCTAATGTGCGTCAGTGTGACTGCAGAGTTGTTGCTTCAACTTAATGTCTTAAACTTACTGAACATGTTTTCTCAAGTACAACTGAATTATCAGTTATTTATTTGACTAAAAGAAAGTTACAAGTTGTTTTTTTTTTTTTTTTTTTGAATCGTTACAAAATAACCTCAAATTGTCTTTTCAGATTCAGTCAACTTAACATTTTAAGGCAGCCCAGGCAATAACTTTTTAAAGTTAAAACAAGTACTTTATTTTTACAGTGTTGTGACAGCAAGCACACAAGTTGCTATAAAGTAAAGTCACACTTCAAATACTCTTTGAAAAGTATAGATAAATACAATGCGATTTGTATTAAAGTTACAGTAGAGGTAAAAATGGAGGCTGCTTGGCGACGAGGCCAGTACGCGGTGGCCTCTTTGTTCAGGGTGTGCTTACAATCAGACTAATAGACACTGTGGGTGTCAGACTAGGCCTGCTGTTTTGTAAACTTACACTTGCTAACCTGGCCATTATGCTCGCTCCAGTCAAAGAGGCTGACTTCTGTTTGATGTTATTTACTGAGGGTTTTTGAAGCGTTATTTAATATACCCCCTCAGGGCCCTTGTCCTCTCGCCTTCCTCAGTTTTTATGCGTGTGAAGTACGACTGCTCTGGAAGCGGAGGAGGAAGGAGGGCTGTTATGCCGCTATATTTGTGAGCGGGGATAAGCCATGAGGGTTCTTTAAATGAAGTGTGACACCTGGTGTAAACCTCTGAGGAGCTGCGGGGCGTTTGTGGAGGCAGGGTCGGTATCCCTGTTAGGGCACCTCACACGCGTTTTATCCTTTTCCCTTCTGACTTCATGGTAAGTTTAGGATTTGCGGAGTTATGGGGAGTTATGGTTCCTTAACTTTAGGAATCCAACTATCAGATACCCCACCCCACCTCCACACACACACACACACACACACCCCTCTCCCACCCCAGTTTTCTCCCCTGCTGGCTGGGAGGTCAGACAGAGCATGTGAGGGCCCTTTTCTTCCCAATTAGTCTGCCTGCTAATGAGGCCCAACCATCCCTTCTACTACTGCCACCCATTCCTCCTTACCTCCACACCTCCACCTCTCCCTCCCTGTCCCCTCCTCCTCCGCACCCCCACCATCAGCCCTGAGGCCCGAGCCGGGGTCGCCTCCCTCTACCCACTCCGCCCCTTTGCTCCCACACCACTACCACCCCACTGGGTATAATTATCACGCAGCCGGCTTATAAAAACCCTGCTGCACAAGCCAGGCAGCCGGCTCGGTAAGCAGGAACCACAGCAGCACACACTGTTTTTACCTGCGAGTGTGTGTGTGTGTGTGTGTGTGTGTGCTGCTGTGGGCTTCTGATGCTCTCAGTCTAACATTTCTTTGAGCTGTCAGGCGGCAGAGACATGAACAGCTGAGTCTTCCTGCTGCAGTCTCTGATGTGATCCACACATCCTGGGCTTGTTGTCACTGGGCACCGTCACGTGTTGCTGTGTAACAGGACCCCCCCACCCCCCCCCTCCCAACCCACACACACACACACACACAGGGGTCAGGGGTCACACTTCCTGTTTCCTGTCTCTGCTAGGTCATCAGAGGGTCTCCCTGCGAGGGTCAGGGACCTCCTCTGTTCCTCCTCTGCCTTTTGTTTGGGGCGGCGGTGCTCTGGGGGGCACAGCGGAGTTGAGGCTCCTCTCTGGACCTGTCAAAGTGTTAGCGCTCCCTAACTTTATCATCCCCACTCCTGCCTCTGTGCCTTTTCATCTTCCTAGAAAGCCATACCTTGTCAGTATGTGGTAGTTCTTTTCCTCAGTGTCTGTTTTTCTTCTACGTTTACCTCTTTGCCCCCAACTTTGCTATTTTCTAGCACTCTCAAGCCATTTTCGCTGGTTTTCTGTTAGCTACAAGCTAAGAGCCGCAACACTGGAAGTGTTAATTTAAAAATATATACTGAGATCATTACTAATTACTTGTTAAAAATGTAATCAGTAATCTAACCTCACCACCTATAGTTCTTAAACATTTCTCTGCAGTAGTTGTATTCACAAGTTAGCAAGCTAACTGGATTTGTGTAGCTAACGTTAGCGTTTCGTCTTACCTGTCCTTTTCATCTTGATACAAAGCCATATCTTGTCAGTATGTGGTAGCTCTTTTTCTCTCTCTCTCTGTTTTTTCATCTACATCTCCCTCGTTGCCCCAACCTTGCTATTTTCTAGCACTCTCAAACCATTTTCACTGGTTCTCTGTTAGCTACAAGCTAACATAGCATATGTGTTGGGAGGGTTACTTTAAAAATGTATTCTGAGATCATTACTAATTACTTGTTAAAAATGTAATCAACCTAACCTGTGTCTCAGCAGGTAGTTGTATTCGCGGGTTAGCAAGCTAACTGGATGTTGTGTAGCTAACATTAGCATTTGGTCTTACCTGCCCTCTTCATCTTTTGCAAAGCCATACCTTGTCAGAATGTGGTAGTTCTTTTTTACTTTAAAAATGTATTGATACGATTACTATTTACCTTTTTAAAAATGTAGTCAGAAACCTAACCTGACTTCCTACAGTTGCAAAATATCTTTCAGTTGTAGCTGTTAAAAATGAAAATAATAACAAACGACATAGTTTTATGGTGTCGTGAAGTAGTGTGGGATCATGGGAGTTGCTGTCTTCATTGTTAAATAACCACCATAGCTGATGAAAATCAGGTTCATGTACAAGGTAATTTATTATTTTCTAAGTTTTATTCACATTACATAGTCACACGTGCTGACTTCCTTCTTCACTCTCTGACATATCCGATGTATCCCATGTTTTTCCAGAAGTTATAGCAACTAGCTGGCAATGCCTAGCAGGAAACATGCTGTTACCTTGAATAAATTACATATTTTTTCTGGGTTTGAACATTGTTGGAAACATTTCAGATAATGCAAGAACACAACTCAACAAAAATATACTATATCTAGCATTTTTAGACATTTTAATGTAGAAGTGTTTCATATTATGGCTTTAAAATGTATTTTAAAGTTGTAGTCCTTTTATTTTTACTAAATATCTGTAATGTGATTACATTTTTTTTTTCTGTGACTATAATAGAATACCTTTTTTATATCCTAATTACAGAACTCCCTTACATGTATCCTGTTACTTTGCAAGTTTGCAGCCTGGCAGCAAACCAGCTGGTTGAGGCCCCACAGCCCGCTGACGCTTGTACAAGCACAGGCCACTCTACTCTGTGTATCCACAACCGACTCTCTGCCGTCTCCCGCTAGGTGTGATCATGGGACACGCAGCGACGGTCTGCTGATGTTGAAATGCTGGGTTTCTTAGCAACACATGACTCTGGGAACCACGGCGATAACGTGTAAAGCAGACGAGCAGCAGACAAAAAGAGATTGTCTGAGGAGCGTAATCTGATTTAGCAACCAGTGGCCTGTGCAGGAATGAGACTTTTTAAACTATTAAACCCCATGCAGACAATCAGGCATATTCACACAGATAAGTCAAGATTTTCATTTGGTTAGCCTCAAAAAAGTTGGAACATTGTTGTCATACCAGATATATTTAATTCTGATGGGACTTAACCCTGTGTGTTCATGACCTGCCTTGATCAGGGGAGACACAAAGGTTTATTCTTCCAGAAGATGAGCTGGCAACAATTTATTTAATCTGCTATCTAAAATGTTTATAGAGAGTTTTCATTAGCTTTCAAAGCTTATTCTCCAGAGGAACAAATCCCTGCCAACAAAGTCTAAACAGTCAGGTTTGAGTCCTGGAGAAATCTGGAAATAGCCTTATGGGCTTAGTCAGAAAGGTGGAGTGGACACACGCCCAGTTTAACACGGGACTGGAGAGCTCCCTATTTTTCCTCTGTGTTTTCTGTTCCAACTGGAATTAACATCAGGAAATTAATCTTGTCTGCATTAACTGTCTGAGGCTGAGCTCCCGTTGCGTGACATACTCGACCGCGGACAGATAGACGGGAAGGGAAAAAAACAGACAGAAGAATGAGAGAACATAGGTCCCCCCGCCTCTTTACATTTCAGATTCAATAAAAGTTGAGTAATGGGTTGCGGAGAGCGGGTGGGACCGCAGGGCAGGCCGTGCCGTCCGAACCGATGCTCGGCCTGTCAGCGTGCTGAGGAGCTTTCCATGACTCACTCTGTGGAAAGTGGCTCCTGTCATTCCTTTGCCTGTCTGTTTGCCTGTCTTTCCCCCATGGTGTCCCTCATCATTCTCCTGGCTCTCTCCTCAATAGCACGTCTGCAAACCTGATACAAGCGCAGCGGCTCGGTGTACATGAGGGGATTAGGTGTAAGGAAAGTCCATTTCCTTCATTTATCATAAAAAGTAGTCTCTGCTGAAAAGTCCAGTGTTTGATTGGTCTAACACGATGCCCCGGGCATCGGCTCCTACACTGGTTTAAAAATATACAGTCCGCTGTACAGTATGTTTTTGGTTTTACAGGAGCTCCGAGATAAATAGGAGACTATTAGTGCTACGGTGTGAAATTCTGCAGTTTATTATTTTTTAACCAGAGCTCTGAATGCCTGAAGTATACCTGTTACATAATAATATAAAAAGACTGATTGCTTCTCTCATTTTCAGAGCCAGCTTCTATGCCACTATAAAAATGAAGGAATAACAGTTTGGGTCTCATTTTCTTAGTTTTAGCCACATTATTTATTGGGCACAATCAGATTGTACTCACCAAGTAAATCACTGTGGTTTTATTGTATTTGTGTCACAATTTTAACAGCTCTATGATATATGATCAATAATTCCAAGAAAAGCCAAATGTACAATAATTTTGACATCACCATAAAACCACTGTTTGAGAGCAACCAGTCACATCAGCATTGCACTGAGCAAGGAGCTGGTAGAGCAGTGACACAGTCTGGAGCTTTTATTTTGAAGGAGTGATTGTGTGATGAGCTGTGATTGATTCTGTGTAAAGCAATAAACAGTTCATATGACAGAGCTCCTGGGTAATATTGTGAACATGGAAAAGTTTCGCCATTCGGTGTATTATCCTGGCCCCTTCCCAGTTTGTTTCTGTATGCACGATAATGTTTGTTAAAATATGATCATTTTAAAGTCACAGAACGATATTACTGTATTTTGCATCTGGCAACACTGTGAATGGCAACATTGCTAAAAAGAAATCTAACAGGGCAAGAATGGACTATTAAGGTCTGTCCCATTTGCATTCACAAAGACAAAACTCAAACAGTCCAGAAATTGTAAACACAAGTCATGTGGTGGAGCTTTTGTTCAGGTCTGCATATCCGCAGACATTAGAGGGCCGTGCATATGAACGTCTCATAAGACAGCAGGTTCTAAATAATTTAAGAATGCATTTCTCACTTCGTTGTGAGTCCATGTTTGTCCCCTGCCAGTCCACATTTTGTTAGCGAATGTGCTACTAGGTCACCAGTTGCCAAAACAGGAAGAGAAAATACCCAAAATGTTTTTAACCAATGAAATGATCACATCCAGTGGTATGCTTCTATGATTGGTTCAAATGATGAGTTCACTTGACAGCAGTCTGAGGTTGCGTTCACACCAGCCTTGTTTAGTCCAGTTGAACTGAACCCTGGAGCGTTTACCTCCTTGGTGCGGTTCGTTTTGGTTGGTGTGGACGCTGGCCTCGAACTCTGGTGCGGACCAGTCAACCGCTCTCGGGTCCGCCTGGTAGGGGTGGTCTCGGACCGCTATCAAGTGAACTCTAGAGCGGTTTACTTCTGGTGTGAACCCCATCCACACCAATCACAGGAAGCGTGCCGTTTTACACGTCATATCTTATATCATATCATCATTTCTTGATGAAAGGAGAGCAGCTTAATACATTTTTTGTTTGTAGCCTAGAGTATAGGGGTAGGCCTATTCATCCATTCAAGGAGATGCATGGATTCAGTAAACAAGAGCTGCTTTTATGATGAGCCAACTTTGTGATTTTTACATGTATGTGATTGTGAACTTTTTATTGTCCACTTACCTCACTGGTTGCGCTTGTACGGCAAAAGAAAAAACATCGTGGTAGGCTCTCATTATTGCCTGTTGTCTTCTGTGATATGTCCGATTGCAGAGCGTCTTCTGCGACGTGCGTGTATTAATACATTATTTAATTGCCGCAGTCTTACCAGCCGTTCATATGCGCGGTCCGTTAAAGTCTGCTGATATGCAGTCCAGATCAGCACCAACTGAAATGAGCAGACGATGCTCCATGATGTACAGTAAAAATTGAGAGGGATTTGTTGTCTACCCGCCTAAACTGTATAAACAATCACCGAACGGCATTTGCTGCCACGTGACAATTTTTGGACGTTTGAGTTTGGCCTTTGTGAACGCGAACCGGACCAATTGAGAAATTGCAGCAATGTATCATCCTCGCTTTGGTTCGAATCAGAAAACGGACCTTTTGGTGTGAACACGACCTGAGACCACGCCGTTGACGTGGACCAGAGAGCAGTTGTTTGGTCCACACCTGAGTTTGAGTCCGGCGTTCACACCAACCCAAACGAACCGCTCCAGGGTGTGGTTCAGCGGGACGAAACGAGGCTGGTGTGAACCCACCTGTAGATTTGCTGTGTTAGCCAAATTTACTTTGAAGAGAATCAAAGGGCAACAGTCAAGTTATCAGTAATTAAACTGTATGTCGTAAACATCTGTAGCTTGAACACAGCCTGTCTCACTGTCCAAACACTTGTTTCTTAACCTTCTTGGTTGTAGCGATATTGCCCTATTTTGAGATCTCATCAATTGTCAGATGACGGCCAGAACTAACTGTAATGGCTAACATGTTAGCAAACATTTTCCTGTTCACACCTCCAGCACACATGGAGCAACATTATCACTTATTTGTAGTTGTGTTTCTGGCCACCAGATGAATTTAAAGTCCAATATTCACTCTCCATCTAGGTCTGTTTTGTCTCCACCAACTCATGAGGGACATGTCTTTCTTTAGCTTTAGCTTTAGCAATATGAGTTTGATTACAGCTTCCCATTACACATGTTCATCTGACCGATTGTTAGTATAAAAATATTGATTAAAGCAGCTTTGAAGCAGTAAACTGTAAGCCTACGAGCATGAACCCTAAAATCAGGTCAGCAGTTTTCATCACTATGTCATACGAGAAACAGCACGTGTTGATTGTGTGCATTTCAAGCCTTCAACTCAGAGCTATTACGGAAGACATCAACATTAGACGGTGAAATCATGGCTTTTGTTAGGAGCGTATGGTGAGCAGTGGTCTGTTTGGGAACCTAAAGTTCTGGAGATTAGATTTGGAGACAAGATGTGTTGAGGCATTGATAGAAACATTCAGGGCAGCAGATTCCGTCTGGGTCGAGTCATGAGCAGCGTGTCCAGACATGTCCTGAGCGTGGAGAGGAGGACATAACACAGGGCCTGATCCCAATCACACACACTGACAGGAAGCCCGTTTTTCCCTGTACGCTCTCTGTCTTCATTACTCATCCTCTCTCGGTTTCACTCCCCACATCACTCGTTCACTTCAAGGGGTCCTACGTTTATACGAACATGTGTGGTTCTTTTGTCTTCGGATTTTGTCTTTTTTCTGTGATTTATGGTCGAACCCGGCGGCACAGTGCAGGCTGTGTGAGGGGCAGGGGTGAAAAAATTAAAAGGGCAGCAGCTGTGTGGGGCAGCGGCGTGCTGAAAGTTGTGACATTTTTATGGTGAAAATTGATGGTATGGTAAAGTAGTTTTATTGTGTGACACGAAGCACAACAACTACTGTAACTCTGCCACAAAAATGCACAAAAAACTTTAGAGGCACACTGAGGCCAACTAATTTTCTAGCATGTAGGGCAACATGTGGCACTTGTTTATAGTTTTCTCCACTGGAAGGCCACTTTAGAGGGCACTTTATCATTTTTGTCAACTGGTAAAACATACTTGAGGGCACTTAAACCATGTTTTCTCCACTGGAAGGGCATCCTAGAGAAGACTATCATGTTGTGTCTCCTGGAAGGGCACTCTATAGGACACTTTATCATGCTTTGTCCACTGGAAGGACACTCTAGAGGGCACTTTATCATGTATTTGTCTACTGGAGAGGCATTCTACTGGGCACTTTGATCACATTTTGCTCTCCACTTGAAGGCCACTCTAGAGGGAACTTTATCATGTTTTGTCCATCGTAAGGGCACTTCAGAGGGCATTTTATCATGTTTTGTCCATTGGAAGGACACTTAGAGAGCACTTTATCATGATTTGTCCACTGGAAGGACACTCAAAAGGCACTTTGCCATGTTTTTTTTCCACTGGAAGGCCACTCTAGACAGCACTTTATCATGTTTTCTCAACTGGAAGGGCACTCAAGAGGCATTTGATTATGTTTTGTCTACTGAAAATGCACTCTACTTGGCACTTTATCACGTTCTCTCCACAGGAAGCCACCCTAGAGGCCACTTTATCTAATTTTCTCCGCTTGAAGGCCACTCTAGAGGGCACTTTATCATGCTTTGTCTTCTGGAAGGGCACCCCAGAGAGCATTTTATCACGTTTTCTCCACTGGAAAGGCACTGGGACGGAGGGTTTTATCTACTATTCAAAAGGGTGCTTTTGTTGTGTTTTGTTTTTAAACAAGCAGGCAGGGCGGTCACCCCCCTGCCCCCTCCTTTGAGTCCACCAGCGGTCAAATGTGAACCAGGATCTTACTGCCAGCTCCTGTAAACAACCACAGCTGATGATCAGCGAGCAGGTTGATTTCTATCCGTGCAGGTCACCCAGTGGCGGGGCTCCGCGGGGCTCAGTCGCAGCTGTCGTGTCGAACAGTGACCCTGTGTGGAGTTCATGTCATGTGTGGGAGGCAGTGACAGACTCGCGGTTTCTGTGTCTCTGTCTGGGCTGGCCTGCATTGAGCAATCGGCCACATGTTTGGGCTTTGTGTGCAGCCTTTGAGCCGGTGTTTCCTTGGTGTGACTTGTGCTTTTGTGTTAAGGGGAGGTGAACCCTGTGGCCTGTGGGATGCCTATAGCCAAACTGATTACATGTTCTGTGTGTCCAGCTGTCTGTCCGAGCCAGCTCCCGATGCGACTCTCAAAACACAGAGCAAGGAGAGGGGGGAAGAGTGAGAGCGCCAGATTTCCTCTCCTAATGGAAAACATACTCTCCAAAAAATGTCTCTTTTATTTGTTTCCTCCCTGCTTCCTTTTGCTTTGGCTGTTTTTTTGTTGTTTTTTTTTAATTGCAGAAGATTCCAGCCCAGAGCGACTTGAGGTTTCTCCCCCTTGTGGTAAATCTGGAGGCTCTTACCGGATCACGCTGTGGCTCAGCCGTGCCAAAAGCGCCGCGTCACTTTCGACACAAACATACATCCCACCCCTCCCCGCCACCACAGCTGTGGCAGAGGCAGTCGGCCAGTGGGCAGAAGCCGCAGCTCTCTGCCACAGAGGTACTGCCCTGCCTGCCGCCCCCCCGCCGTGAAGAAGGGCACGGCTCGCTGTTACGGCTCATTTAGGCCGCTGCTATGAATATGAAGCCAATTTCTTTTTTGAATTCCCAAACCCTGATTTGTTTTCTTCATCTGCTGTTCATCTGCTGCTATTTATAGCTTGTATGCTCTTGATCCTACATCCGTCACATGTGTCTGAAACTGGATTTTATTTCTGAACTGTAAAACTCTCAGATGCTGTTGTGTTTATAGCCCTGCTAGCAGCGTGGCTCAGTGATGGCAGTGTTGGTTGGTCACCGCAGTTCACTTCAGACTGAAATATCTCAACAACTGTCACGTGGATTGCCATGAAATTTTGGACAGGCGTTCCTGCTCCTCAGAGAACAAACCCTAATTACATCTTGTGTTATCATGAGGTTGATGCGTATGGTTTTGATTAACATATTAAATATTTGATGGATTTCCATGAAAGTTTGTACAGACATTCATGTTTCCCTCAGAATGAATTTTAATCAGCGTGGTAATCCCCTGACTTTCTCGTGTGGCTCCATCATCAGGTCAAAACATTTGTTTGTCCAAATATTTTGGTAAATGACCAAATTCCTTCAAAACTGATAAGAATCCCATCAGCCTCACATGGAAAAAAAAAAAAGAAATAATGTGAAAATTTTGCTATAACAAAATGTTTTTCACATTAACACAAGATATTTGCATTTTATACAATGTTTTCATGTTATTACCAAAATACAAACTTATCATCTTATTACAAGAGACTTATATCAAAACATTTAACGTTATAACATATTATCTTACATTGTTATAACAAGTTATCACAATATTACATATGAAGTTTCACGTTATAACAAGATAAATGTAGTTATCTTATTTAACAGGAAAAATTATAACATGATAAGTCTGTGTGTCGTGAAAAAGTGACAATATCTTGTTATAACATGAAAAACATCTAAACTTTTCATGTCATTGCACTGAGCTGTTTTTTTTTCTGGCTGGCAGCAATATGCTGCAGTAGTCTTAGCTGTAAGTATTTAGAGAGAATTAGCAAATGTTAGCATGCTAACACTCAGATAGTGAACACTGTGAATATTTTACCTGCTACACATCAGCATGTTCATGTGTTGATGTCCATGTCATCACCCTTTGATTTCTGAAGAGCCATTTTTAATCCACAGTGTGGTCACCAATATTGGCAGTGCGTGACACTGACTAGCTAACTCCGAGCTAAAAGAGATGGAGCCTGGGTGGATCCGAGGCAGGCAGAATGAAGTGGCTGTCTTGCAGCTAGTCATCTATGACGCACCCACCAGTCACTCAAAGTGGGCAAAATTAAGCCTTAATATAATTTGAATGGGTGAGTCATATAAAAAATCACCCACCCTGCAGTTGTCATTAACGGGGAAATTAGCTAATAGAGACCAAGCCCACTTTTTGTAGCAGGTTGTAAACATGTTTATTTCTGCTGTAAAGTTGGGGGTCTATGGTAGGGTTGCCACCTGCCCTGTATAACACAGGATTGTCCCTTATTGAAAAGTAAAATGCACTGTCCCTTACTGAGTCAATATAGGACACAGTTATTTTCTGTTTTCACATACTTACACATACATGAGAAATAATAAAACCAAAACAGTGTCTTTAGACATAGTTGAGAAGTATTAAATCAGATTGACAGGCATATCTGTCACTCATTGATAGTTTAGCTGCTTATGGAGACTTAGATGTACATTTATTTATTTATGTTAATGCTGACAGATACCTTTAGCCCACTTGAAAAGAGAGAAGCTGTCCAAATACAGACCTAAATAGCAGACAAACCATGAGTAGATCAGTCCTGTCAGTGGGAATGAGTACAAGGCAATCAGTGCAGTTTGTGACTGAGTATTTTCTGTTGCCTATTGACTGACTGGGGTTATTGTGACAGACCAATGCCTATAATGACCTGATGTTTGGTGGAAAGGTGTCCCATATATTTGCACATTGAAGGTGGAAACCCTCGTCTAGGGGGTCTGACTCACTTTTGGAGTCAGACTTCAGCAGTTTTTAGAACTTCTATGGTGGCTTCACTTATCACACCCGAGGCTGCCACTTCGTTGTAATAGTTAGCGTGTTAGCATGCTGATTTTAGCATTAGCGCTGCTGTGTCTAAGTCCAGCCTCACAGAGCAGTTAGCACGGCAGTAGACTCTTATAGTCTTGTTTCCTCTGCCATCAGTATACAGTGAATCAGAGGACAGCGTGTCTGTTTGTGTGTTGAGGGGAGTCGCTGTGTACGCTGGCAGGTGGTGACTCACACAGACTGAGCTCTAAACAGGGGCACGGCAGTTGCTGTCAATATTTTTCCCCTCGGTCCTCATACCTTTTTTTAGGTTTTGTTCTAAAATACCCCGAACCACATCTTTCTCTCCCGGCTTTACAAGTGTTTGTTTGCCTTTTAATTGGTTTGTGAGGCGCCCCTCCCCTCACAAAGTCCGGCTGAGTTGCCAGGAGACAGACCATGAGAAGGAATTTCAGGACCTCAGTAAATCTATGAAGGACTAATGCGGGCAAACACGGTTCTGTCATTAAGAAAACAGTCCAGTACATTAAACTGCCATTCATCATGTGGAGGGCGTGTTTCTGGGACATGTTTTAATGTGACACCTGAGGGCTCGGCTCTGTCAACAGGTGGCGCTTTGCTCGATGGCCTCAACCAGAGGTGAAAATATTCCTCTGGATCAGCCGTCCTGTCAGTGACTGTCTGTTTGTCCATCCTTCGGCTCCGAGTGACCAGGCTTTTAGAAATGCTGTGGTCATCCTGCGTGCATGGCCTCAATGTTGGGAAATGAATGGAGGTTTGTTGTGTAGCCATGCTGGGAACAAGGTGATGTGTGTTCCTCTCTAAAGTTTAGAGTTTATGTCACTTGTAAAAACCCAGATTGACTGGTTTGTATATGCGGAGCGAAGGGAGCAGACTTGTTTATCTTCTGCATGACGTAATTCTGTGATTAGCTCTGGGTTTTTATACCTCCGCTCTGTGTCTCGCGCACACACAACCGCACAGTCTGATCCCAGGCAGACGCCGCAGCTGACCTGAGACGAGGCCCATATGAACTCAATTTTCTCCCACAGACAGCCAGAACAACAAAAAAAACAACAACAACAAAAAAAAATGCATGCATGCTGACGTATGCAGATAGGAAGGAAATCAATAAAAAACAAACAAGGAGGCAGAGCGGTGAGATGAAAGGAGGCTCGGAGGGCTGGCGGATGGAATTTAGCACATCTGTTACCTTGGCAGGGCTCTCAATCATGTGTGATGTTGTGGAGGCTTAAAAGATGGCCAGAGAGCGGCCGTGTAGCTTGTCTCCAAGCTCGCTCACGTGTTTTTCACCCGTGGATACAAAACAGGAGAGGATATATTTATTTGGTCTAAAGCCGCACAACAAAAACAGACAATGAATGTTGTCTTTTAGGACATTTTCCTCTCAGTTTTAGTAATCGAATGTATAAAGTTTGCTATTTCCTCTCCTTTTCCACTTGGCCAAGAGGAATTTAGAGATTTTTAATGAAATTGCTTTACAGCTCTTGGACATTTCTCGTATTATTCATGCGTTGATTTGTGTTTACCACAGTTCTCAATAAACACTTCTGGCATGTGTTGCTCAACACATTATGAGCTTTGGTAAATCACATGGGAAAATATCTGAGTTGAACAACAACTGTTTTTACTGCCCTGAGACCAAACTTGATTAAAGGGATAGTTTGTATTATTTGAAGGGAGGTTGTATACTTATCGATAGTCAGTGTATTAGCTACAGTAGTTGTCAGACGGCGCAACCTCAGTTTGGAGAAGCAGAGAGGATCACCAGTATGAAGCAAAAGGTGTTTTAACCTCTTAAAAGAGGACCGCCTAAAAAATATTTAGAATATTTTCACAGTTTTACTTCACTGTCAGACTGACTTTTCTGACGAAAAACAGATGTCTCTCTCTCCAAACTGACCAAACTCCAAAGGTGAAATCAGTAATTTTACTTTGTAGAAGACACAAGTTGCTCACCTTGATCTCTTAAATTTGTTTCTGTTATTGTGTGACTTTGGTGAATCCATATTTCGGATTATAAAGCACCAACGTCACTCAATAACACAAACAACGAGCAGAACGAGGCAGCAGAAGCCCAGCAACTCATGTGCTCTGTGAGATAAAATTACTGATTTCAGCTGTGGAGTTTGGTAGGTTTGGAAAGAGCGATATTTGGCTCATATAACGGCAGTTTCCCATCAATAAGGGCTGCCTAGTGGCTCGGTAAAGCAGTGAAAATATTTGAAATACAGCAAACAGGTGGACCTTTTTTAAGAGGCTAAAATACCTTTTGTTGCTGACCCTGTCCACAGCAGTTCATTGCTTAGCTTCTATGCTGATACTCTCTACTTCTCCAAACTGTGGGCGTATCAGCCAGTATCTACAGCAGGTAATAAACTGACTATTGATAAGTCCTTTATATGACCCTATATCAAATAATCCAAACTATCTCTTTAAGATTCTCTTGCAAATAGTGTCATATTCCTGTAAAAAAAAAAAAAAATCACTACTATGTTCTGTGGCTTTGTTTTATCTTGTGTCTGATTTTGTACTATCTCTTCTTCGTCTCTTTATGCTGCCATCTTGGCCAGATCTCCCTTGCGCAGGAGGTTTCCAAATATGAAACAGGGCTTCACTAGTGCATTAAAACAAAAAACAGAAGTCTGAATATTTCAAAAAATTTACATAAATTTTTCTTCATCTTTCATCCAACTCTCTCATTTTAGATCTTGAGGCCTTGACGTCCACTTGGACGGAGTGTGCTGTGCGGTGTTATTGTATCCCTGTTGCCCTGAGACAACCACTCAAGACAATGATGTTTGCCAGTAACAACACAATCTGCACCAGTCTGCTTGCCCCACTGTTTCTTTTTCGACCAGTAAATTACATGGAGCGACAGCCACATCCCTTTGAGTGAATCACGTTTGGACAAAAATAACAAAACTGGCAGCGATAACAAAACTGTTTTCCTGCCTGGTGATTATAATTAGAGTTTGGTACACACCAGCGCTTTTAGATCTCACCGAGTTTGTGTCTGGAATTCCCCTCATGCTGTCATAATCACACGGTACACACTCAGATCAAGAGACACCCCTTATTTATTTTCACAGCTTTGTTAAAACCATTAATGCACGCAGGCACATTCAGGCCCAGAGTGATTCATGAAGAGTGCGAGGGCGGAGTGCTTTTTCAACCTCATTACCTTTAACCTCTTCCTGTTTGTCTCACAGTTGCTGCGGCTGGTGACGGTGTCTGAGAAGCGCTGGAGAGCCCGGTCGCGTGGAGCTGCAGGTGCAGGTGGAGTGGACGGGTGGAGCGACGAGGGAGACGAGGGATTCGAGAGCGGCGACTGTGATGATGAAGATGAGTGCGCCGAGGTGTCAGGGCTGGGGCCGCCACCGAGACGCAAACGGTTACGCATTTTTGCAGGTTAGACACGTGCAATCAAACTTTTCAAAATTAACTTTGAAGGAAGAGTTCAGATTGTTTGATATGGAGTTGTATGAGGTGCTTATTGATGGTCAGTGTATTACCTGCAGTAGATGCTGGTCGGCACGCCGCCAGTTTGGAAAAGTGGAATACCAGCATGGAAGAAAAGCAATGTGCTACTGTGGACAAGGTCTGCTACAAAGCGTATTTTAGTTGCTTAAAAAATGTGCGCCTGAGAAAAATCTATATTAGTTTAAGTTTACACTATATTTAGAATGTTTTCACAGCTTTACTTTGCAGTAAGACAGTTTTTTTGAGTGGAAACTGCTGTTATATGAGCCACATATCAAGCTCTCCAAACCAACCAAACTCCACAGGTGAAATCAGTCATTTTTACTTTGCAAAACACAGAAGCTGCTCACCTAGATTTGTAAGTTTGTTTGTGTTATTGTGTGACTTATGTGTTTTAAAAGGTTCATTTGGATTCACCAAAGTCACACAATAACACAAACTAACTAACAGATTGAGGCAGCGGTAGACCAACAACCTCTGTCTTCTGCAAGGTAAAATTACTGATTTTGCCTATGGAGTTTGGTTGGTTTGCAGAAAGCCATATTTGTCTTATATAACAGTGGTTTCCCATCAGAAAAGACTGTCTGACAGTCAAAGTAAACAATGAAAAATATTTTAAATACAGCATACACTTTTTTTTTACGTGGTTAAAATATCTTTTGTTGCTGACCCTGCCCACATTAGCTTCCATGCTGGTACTCCTCTCTGTTCCTCCAAACTGGGGTTGTGTCGACAAGCGTCTGCTGTAGGTAATACACTCACTATGGTTAAGTACCTCATACAACTTCACTTCAAATAATGCGAGCTATCCCTTTAACAGCAACTTCTGTGGTTTCAAATGAGGTGCTGCCTTTACGTCGATAACTTAAAATTACCTTGAATTTGCCTTTATGAGATGGGCTGTGAAAAAATGTCGGACACAAGCTATTAAGTTGTTTACGTTTAAGCCTGCTAACCAAACTGGAGCTGTTTACTGTCAAACTGGTAAGTGCTTGAATAGGTTTGGCTTCCTCTGCAGTGAGTCACAGGGATCACAGTCCAAACAGGCAGTGGGCACAGCAGAGAGGTGTTTACATGACTACTGTACATGTTGACACCACCATGACACTATGCAGCAAGAGACGTGAGACTTCCTCAGGTAGCCGCCTCACCTCGACCTCTTGACCTCCCCGCCGTCAATCCCTTGGAAACAGTCAGACGCGGCTCTCCAAAAGCCAAACAAAGAACAAATGAAGCTACAAACTGTTGGAAGAAAAGAAACCAAACAGAGAAGTAGGGAGAAAACAGCCAGGGAGCAGGAACAAGGGGCTCGATACGCAGACACAAAGCCAGCCCAGCTGAGCAAACACGGCAGTGGGAGTAGTCCTCCTGTCGGGGATGTTGTGGCAGAGATTTGGGTTCGCCGGGCAGGGAGCGGGAGCAGGAACCCGGGGTTAAAGCAGGAATCCTGCAGGACCATCACTTCCAGCAGGCTGGGCCGTGAGAGTGTGATGCCCTCTCTTGCACGCTCCTGTTAGCCCGACTGTACAGTTCTGCTTCGATACACAGAGTCATTATACTGTCTCCTCGGGCTCACAAGCTGCTCAAGTTGACACAGCGGGAAATTAAAGCGCCCTTTATAGTCTGACCTCCGCCTCAGTCTCAATATCCCCTTCATTTTCCCTTATCTGTCCTGTGAATTAGCAGATTAGATGTGCGTTTAGAGTGCGTGCTCGTCGAGTGTGTGTGAGTGCGTCTGCTTGCACATAAATGCCCGTTCGCGCCTGTTTGTACATGAGCCAGTAATGTTTACAGACCTTGGAGAGCCCTTCTCATTGGCAGACACACAGATAGCCGCTGATAGCCTTTGATGACCCAGCAAAACACTGACCCAGCACAGACGCTCAGCCCATTTTGGTCAAATAGGGGAGCGGGGCTCAAAGGTCAACCTGCAGAGCATGAGGGCCTAATGGGCTGCCTTTCTGTGCTCTGTGGCTCCGAGATGGACGAGGCAGATCTGGTTTCACAAAGCCTGGACGCTGTAGCACACACACGCAGGACACACAAGCACAAGAGGCAGGGAAAGGTGACAGAAGCCACAACAACAAGGTGCAGACAGGACAGAGGCAGGGCTGAGACCCCCACACAGCCGGGCTGTCAGCCCGCCGACCACACCAAGGATGTTCCCCAACGTCTGTTAACGATTGATCTGTCCGCGCTCAATCTCCGCACAGATTCCAGAACCTTACGATCAGTAATGCTGCTCACCCACAACACACACACACACACACACACACACACACACTTCCCCTCCCGACCATACAAGCCCCACGTCGCACATTCCCCAGAGCATTCCAGGCCAGGGGAGCTATTCCAGGACAGCCCCACCACCCCCCACCCCCCTGCTCTACACCAACCCCACCCCTCCAAAGTCAGACCAAGAGCCAGGCACTGGACTGGTTACAGCCACACACCAGACAGACCACTCACTGACCTCTGCGGTGACGTGTCTGTTAATTCTATTACTTGCTGGGACTGCCAAATTACACTAAAAGGATAAATAAACTTTTTTAATTTTAATTCAAATAATTTGAAGCTGCAACAGTTTCATGTAGCATTCTGGTATTTGGCTTTAAACAATTTGTCTTGCAGAACACCAACGCACCAGCTATAATCAATTACAACTTCACACATGTGATAGGGCATAAAAAGCACATGATGAGACTCTGATGATGGTCAGATGATCAAATTCATTCACTTGTATGTACTATATGAACATTGATTAAAGCAAGCCTGTGTAACTGGTTCTGAACAGCGGCTGCTGTGGCCACAAGTGTCAATTATGTGATAATGTTATATGGTAAAATGTAGGGTGACAGTAACCCAAGTAGGAAAGAGTCATAAAGTCAGCTTACTGACTCAGCAATGTTATTTATGCACCAATATCTACCTAAAGTTAGCTAACATTAGCTAATATTAGCCACCAAAAGCTACTGCTAGCAGCAAAACCCTGAAGTGTATTTAATTGAACAAGGGCTCTTTTATGCTGCTACATCTAAGAAAGTTATTTTATTTTTTTTTATTTTACTTGTTTATTTAACAGGGACAGTTTACAGCTCCTTAGCTGTACCAGTGTTAGCTAAGCTAATTTTCATCTGTCATCCTTGGGTAGGAAACAGAATCTCTGCTACAAAAATAAAAACTGCTATTTACACATTTTCAGCTGGGTGAATGCGTCTGTATTACACCATCAAAATTTATTATGTAGTCAGAAAATATGTGTTGTATTCACATGGCGATATGGCAAAAAAGATCTGCCCACTTTAGCTCACTTAAATGTAATTTATTGGGACATCCACAAGTGACGTTTGACAAATAATAAAAAACACAAAAACCCCCACAAATTATAGAGAAAGGAATACCAGCTCACAGAACAAGATTTTCATCGTTTCTTCCAAATAAAGCATCATATCACTAAAAGTATGACCCTTATAGATCATCCTGAGATATCTACTGTTGATAAAATGCTGTTTGAACAACCAGAGAAGGTGTCTCCCCGAGTTCATTATATGATGTAATGAATATAATGAGTGGCACGTCTCCTATAAATACAGGGAGGATTAAGGGTGTGTGAGAAAATGAATTGTCAGTGACTACTGATGAAGAGACATGGGAGGATATTTAGAGTCATGCCAAAAAGAAGTTAAAAATTCTACATAGAATACATATGTCCCCCAGTCTCAGGCATTCTTTTGACCCTTCACTTTCTCATCCGTGTCTCAAATGTAAAACTGAAATTGGTACCTGTGGACATTTTATAAATTACAGAAGCATTGTCTGAAATATTATGTGAGATGGAAAAAATATTTCATAAATATTTAGAAATGAATCCAATGTCTTTGATTTTAGGTACCGTAGCCAGCAAAAGGTTCTGACATTTGCTGCTAGAAACAATATATTACTACAGTGGACGGGTGATAAGGGCCCTTCTGTTAACGGTTGGCGTAAAGTTATATTTGAGTTGGTCCCGTTGGAATATCTTAAAAGTATTTTTTCATGCCAAAGTTCAGTTCTACAAAGTCTGGCAGCCCTACCTGAATTATATTGGAGCTGATTTCTCCTCCATTATCTGACAAAGAGTCTCCTGAACATGAACTCTTATATTCTTTGATTATCCTGCAACATGGACTTTTTCCTTTAACCTCCTGTGTTTGTTGATCTGAGCTGTTTTTTGTTTGTTTGTTTGCATTAATATTCTTGCCTGTTTGTTTTAATTATTGTTCTTGTGGAAAATAAGAAAATCCCAAAAATAAAAGCACACAAATTACATTACGTACAAATACATGGTAAGAAAAACACATAATACCAGGCCAGTGGTTGTCATACCTTCAACATGGAGAAATCTAACCTGAGGCACCTCTATTATCTAAAGAGGGTGTCAAAAGGCTGCCGTTTCATTCCCCTGACCGGCAGGATAAATCTGGGTGGGGAAAGTGAAAGATCAGTGCTTGCCCCTCCCTCATTACCAGCACTGAGGTGCCCTTGAGCAAGGCCCTTAGCCCCAACTGCACCAGTGGAGCTGCTCAGTGGCGCAGATAAGACTGTGGTTGTATCGGGCAGCTTCCAGGTGTGAATGTGTAACTGTGTGAATATGATCAGAGCATTTCTGCAAAAGAAAGCATCGCTCTCAGTGAACCTACCTTGAATTAATAAAGTTCACAAACCACAGTCAAGCTGATAAAAATCCATAGTGTCTCTTATATAACCCTCAACATCACAGCAGTGGTCTGATAATAAAATCCTCATTCACACCTCTGAGTGAGAGAGTAACCATCGTTTAAATCCAGAATAATTCTCTCCCCAAGAGCAGAGAGTCTCGAGTACTGGAGAGTGAATATTTTGTGTTGGGCTTCAGTAAAGTGCAACTTTACTGGCGACTGGAGATGGAGAAAAATATCAGGAATGAATAATAATTATTTTATATAATTCTGTGTAATACCAAAATGTGTATGTGGATACACTTACCATAATGAGTGCTTTTAATCCTGTAATCAGTGATGCCATATGACTGTTTCACTCACGATGAGGGCTCACCTGTGTTTGCGTGCTTTCATGCACACCTGGTCTCTGACTGTGCAGCCTCTGTGCGAAACAAAGGACCCGCCACCGTCACTAAAAAGCTGCTCAAAGCCTCTTCTCTTCATGTCCTCATTCTCACTTCATTTTTTTTTTCCTGCTGTCACTTCAGATGTGTACAGCAGCGATTTCAGGATACGGCTTCACAAAAGCACTGACAGATACTGAAGAATTTACTGCATAAAGTCTGAAAGTGGAAACCTGCCAGTGAGGTTAATCATTTGTTTCAGCTCTTTAAGTTTTGTAAAACAAGTGAAATGTAGTAAATCATTCTCGCTAGTCTCAAGGTAATGTTTCTTGACTTAAGTTAGCTGAAACTAAATGATTCACACTGAGAAAATGTGGACATAAACCACAGAAATGGCTTTTTCTAACAGGAGTTGACCACTCAATTCTAACCCACTTATAAAGATGTCTATTTAAGAGTCTAACACTAACTGCTAGACTAAATAACTTGTTAAAGTGGGTTTTTTGATGCAGTTTGGAAGCATTCAGTCGTCTGAGAGCCAGCAGTTGGTGGGCTCTGCCACGGCCCAGCAGCCCAGAGCTCTGCCTCCTGTGTTTTCTTGCTGAGCTGGACGGGCTTTTGCGTGCGCTGTGCCTCGCTGTGCTCAGCAGGAGCAGCGTGAATGGGCCTCTTGTTATGTTCCTGCGCTCAGACGTTCGGTCACTGTAAGCACCCCGAAGGAAAGCCGCTCTTTTGGAAGCTCTTGAGCATTTTATCAGCGCCAGGGGTTAGCAAAATACAAAGTGGAAATATTCCTGTAATGTGAAACATGCGGCTTACGATGAGAGGCTGGGCTGGGCTCACCTTTCAGGTCTGCTACAAATTTTGTGGCTGGAACAAAGGAGCGAGTAAAAGAAAGAAGGAGGTGATGAAAGAATGCAGGGAAAGAACAGAGGGAGACAAAAACACCTTTGATAAGTCTAAAGGTTGATACACTGGGAAACTTAAACATTCTTTACTCTGTATGTGGGTCCAATTGACAGCCGTACGTGCCACCAATACGAGGAGCTGGTATGTTAATTAACTGCAGCTGCGACCCCTGACCCTCAGCACCTGATAGGTGAGTCACACGGCGCCGGTCCTCCACAGCAGTGTTTGCCACATGTCTTCATCAAAAAAAAAAAAAAAAAAAAGCCATAAGCCAGACACTGTTGACATTAGCTCTGGCAGCTCGGGAGCATCCGCCCTGTTACTGTTTCCTCCTCCTTTAAGCTCCATATACTTTCATAAAAGCTGATTATCTGAGCTACTGCTCCCATGACATGTGCTTCCTGTTAGAGAGTCATCCACATGTGGCTGCCAGGTAGAGGGCCCGCCGCCGCGTGCCACAGGTTAGCGTGAGACAGAAGGAAACAGGCTCAGACGCTGCAGATGTGCGAGGAAGAGTGCAGGTGTTTGGGTGTCCGAGGAATCTGGGTGCCCACATGGCCTCTTTTTCAACAGCAAGCAGAGCCAAATGATACAAAAACATGCAAACTTTAAAGGACCAGTGTGTAAGATTTAGGAGACTCTATTGGGTGTGGGTCCTCTTCCATGGAGGCTGCCATGTTGCATCGCCATGTTCTACAGTAGCCTAGAACGGACAAACCAAACACTGGCTCTAGATACGGCCTTTCATGTTTTTAACTTAACAGCCAGTTTTCATGCCCACCGTAGCTTCTCCTTCTCACTTGGAAGGGGATGGTGAGGCAAGTTGGTTGAAATCATAGACTGTATAATAACTAGTGGACGGAGAATCCGTGATGTCACCCATATGGTTCTGAAGAGCCACCATGAAACTGTAGTACTGGTGTTGCCATCTTAGCAGTGCCTGACTTGATAATCACCTAGTGGCTAGCCACCTTTGACAGCCCCCACCTGTCACTCAAAGCAGCCACACCCTTAATTATGCATAACTTTAAGCCTTGATATAATTTAAACAAGTGGGTTGTGTAAAAATTCACCCACCCTGCAACTGTCATGAACTGGGAAATTGGCTATTGAGACCGAAACCGTGTTTTATACCAGGCTGCAAGCATGTTTATTTCCGATGCAGGGGTATTTTAACATGGAGGTCTATGGGGATTGACGCCATGAGGAACGAAACTCAAGAAAAACGCAAAAGGCCTTCTCTAGAGCCAGTGTTTGGTTTGTCTGTTCTGGGCTACTGTAGAAACATGGGGTCCCCATGGAAGAGGGCCCATCCCCTCTATAGACATAAACAGCTAATGCTAAGGTAACAAAAACACAACAAATCTTATTTTCAGGTGAAAACTTGTCATAGTCTGCCAATAGAGTGAACCAAAGACTTATTGTTTGAGGCCAACTGCCATCAGGACTAAATCATCTACAAAAATGTATAGAGTAATATATAGAATAAAAGGGAACAGATGAGTCTGTTTTTCATTTAATATGCTGACAGATCTATGTTGCTATGAGAGATGCACAGTTAAGTCACATGACTTGGACTAAGTTTGTTATATCTGGGGGATGCAGTTTATTTTTGGCATCACTGGGCAAAAGTTCCGAAATAACCTTTTATCGGTCCAGACTAAAATATCTCAGGATGTGATGTGTAGTAACTCTCAACCTTCCAAACCATACACTGCCCTCAACATGTAGCTTTTGCTTACATGCCGAACTAAGGGCGCGTTCACAACAAAAGTTCTGGTTCCTCAATCAAACCAACACGAGGATGATACATCGCTTCATTTTTCCAGCTGGTCCAGTTCGCATTTACAAAGGCAAAACTCAAATGGTGCAGAAATTGTAAACACAAGTCAAGTGGTGGAAATTTCATTTGATTCAAATTATTTTGCCTGATGAAGGTCCGAAACGTCACAAATAAATGATATATTACACCCCAACCACCTGTCTTATCTGATAGATGTACAAAGTGTTTCCCTTGTTCTAATTCGATTCAAAGTAAAAAGACAAAAACAGGCTAATTGTTCATATTTATATACTGTATTGACCAGAGAGTGTTTGTCTGGTCCGCAGCATAGGTCAGAGTCC
This sequence comes from Lutjanus argentimaculatus, assembly GCA_034769285.1. Taxonomy (NCBI): domain Eukaryota; kingdom Metazoa; phylum Chordata; class Actinopteri; order Lutjaniformes; family Lutjanidae; genus Lutjanus; species Lutjanus argentimaculatus. The sequence goes on from JAWZSL010000006.1 coordinate 28,079,708, forward strand.
AGCATTCACCACCACGCCAAGGGGATAAACACTCCAGGTTTTGGTTCAGCTGGACTAAACAAGGCTGGTGTAAACCCACCCTAAGATGATGAACATTGTTAATATTATATTTAGCATCAGCACGTGAGCATTTTAACTGTGAGAATGTTGGTGCCCTATTAGCTTGTCCGCCCCATGTACAGAGGCCGAGTCCTCAGCAGCGGCCATGGGTTCATTTCCTGCCTGTAGCCCTTTGCTGCGTGTCTTCCCCCTCTCCGTCACCCATTTCCTGTCTACATTCAAAAGCTAAAAAGCCCAAAAAATAATCTTAAAAACACTGTGAGACTGATACTGTGCTGATGTTACTTAGCATTTAGCTCAAAGCACCACTTTGCCTCAGTACAGCTTAACACAAATGCTAATGTAGTCGTAGGCTCTTGTTATTTTATGCCACCAGACACATAAATTCTCAATCAAAACTCTTTTAACTACGGCCAAAAACTGAGAAGCTTTGGTTGTTATAACTTAAAATGTTTCTGCAACTGATCTGAAGTGTTTCTACGAAACAACATAATTAATCTTTATTTTTTTTTCCAGGGAAATAAAAGAACAGATGTTTTTGTTCAGTATAAAGTGATCTGCAGCTTCATTGCAAATCAGAATCTTCATTCCAAGAGGAGATTTGGAACAAATACCTACTGCTCTCATCCTTGGCTGACAAAATGCTCATTCTTTAAGCCAGCTAAAATCTGTTTATCTTTTAGATGATTAATGATCAACGTAAAGTAGAGGCTGTTTTCCATAATGAGTATATAATATTTCTGGAGAAGCCTTTAAAATGATGAAAAAGTTAAAAAACTGTGGGTGAGAGGAAGTGCTGAAAGGTTTCAGGGTGGTGTTGGTGGAGACTGATTATGTGTTACACGCTGAAAGTGTTCTGACCCAATGTTCTCTTCTGCCGTCCCTCCTTGAGCTTATAAACAACCTCTGTAAATTCAGCCAATCCTCCTCCTTCTCCACCTCCTCCACGCCCCTCACAAAAATAATGAAGCTTGCCACCATCTGTGTAAACAGGCCTGGCCAGTACAAGCTGCAGTCCCTCGCTCTCACTCTTACTGGAGCCACAAGGCCCCGTGTGTCCCCTGTTTTGGGGCCGAGTATGGTGGCACTGGAGGGGAAGATGGGAAAGGAGAGGGGGGGAAAGGGGAGGAGAGGAACACGGGGATGAAGTTACCCTCTTTTTGGACCCTTGTTGGTCTTCCGGCATGGAGCTTTCTCAAATCAATCTGGGATAAAACCCTTCAGATTAGCCAGAAGGCAGGAAGAAGAGCCCTGGTTTTAATTTCTGTGGATACAGAGCCGACCGGGTTTCTATCATGTACACGAGGGGGGCCCACCGGCGTTTGATTCATTTTGTAGGCCCATGCATTTTTCTGTGTTTGTGTGTGTGCCTCTCGGAAAAGCGTTTGTTTGCTCAAGAGCTTTATTTACATTCACAGGCACTTTTTGGACGCACTAAATTGATTCCAGGCCCGTTCCTGGGTCATGTCCATCAGCTCAGCCACAGTCCACAAACACTCTGCACACAGCGGGACCATTCTCGAGGCCCCGCCGCTCCGCTGCTCGCCGCCGCAGTGACACACAGCAGCCATTTTGTGGGAATGTCTTAAAAGCCTGGTTGAGGGTTTTGGGTGGTTTGCATTTTACATGTTAACCCTCTGCTTTCACCTGCATCTCCTAAATTCTCCACCGTTTTCTTCCCGCGGCCTCTGTTTTTCCAGCCCCGCTCTTCAAAGTAACAGCGAACGTCGCAGGAGCCCTGCTGTCGATAGACTCTGAGCTGCTGGAGGAAACCACAGGCTAACCACTAAAAAGGGCTCAGATAGATAGTGAAACAGCTCAACAGGAGCTCTCTGTGTGTACAGTCAGACCAGACAAATTGTCACTCTTGGCTGTATTTCTGGTCTGCCTTTTCCATGACAGGAATGTGGGGAGAATTCTGCATGTTTGTTGGCAGGGACATCTGCACAACAAACACACGTCTCAATCTGCCAGCCACATTTCCTTCAGCGGACTGGTGGACTCTGGAGGAGAATGTAAACAGATCTGTGTGGGATGTCAGCTTCCCTCATTATTAAAAGATAAAGATAGTATCCGAAGAATGCGTTCCCTGACCAGGACGTCCCCCAGGACAAACTCCAGCGCTGACCCGGCGGTCACCAGCTCGGCTCCGCTCGCGACCACTCCTGCCTCTCAGGCTCTATCTGCCTCGCTGATAAGAACCGCTATTGTTCCATCTCTCCAGAAACACCCCTGACCGGCGCTCCCTGCGAACCTCTGACCCTCCGTCAACACCGACCTCAGAGCTGCCGGGGGTTACAGGCCTCCTCTGTACGCGGCAGAGCTCCCCACCCTGAACGAGCCCCTTGCCCTCAGCACAGAATCAACTCTTTGTATGTTTGATTTGTTATGGTTTTTACCCCTCGCACTCGCGCACACACTTTCCACCCTCGCAGACCCGGTGCTACGAGGAATTCTTGGTTGAAATTTATGCCTCTGTTACGTGATTTTATTTCTCTTCGAGCTCCTTCTCTTTCCCCTTTATACGATCATATTAGCTGTTACTGGAAGCGGAGACTATAAATACATCGGAGAAAATCTAATTTGGACGGCATAGGCAGAGGCCGATGGGTGCAGCATGCTGGTCATCCCCTCACTGACACCACCTCCCTTCACTGACCAAGTTAATTAATAGGTGTTGACTTGTGTTTGTCCCACAAAGCCACAATTTAGAAAGTGTCTGGGAGGGTTGGTTTCCTCCTTTTGACAGCTGGGTGTATTCCTTTCTTATCAGAGCAAACGCACACATTTAGTACTCAGTTTGGAGTTTTTTAGACTGAGATTCACCATAAGGTTGGGTACCGTTCACATTTGAACAAATACAGTACCTGGAATTCCGTACCAGTTTCCAACTGTACCTTTTTTCAGTACTTTACTCTCTCTGTAATAATAAAAATGTGATTTCATTTGTAAAAAATATGTCCAAATTCCTCAGTTTCAACATTGTCAATTATTTATTTAATAACGTTCTGTTATTTATTTAGAACATTTCACACAGTTGCTATAACTTTCAGGAAAACACAGGATATGTCAGCTACTCAGAGAGTGAGGACGAAGTTGTGACTAAATGTAACATGAATAAACTTGAACTTTACCCTATTAATGCTGTTGTTTGCATCATGGAGGAAGCATGTGATATCCTTCTTATGTCGTTGTTGTTGTTGTTACTACCATAATGCATACTGTAATATTTCCCATCAATAGTCTGTAATTCACAAATATTGGTTTCATACTGAAGTTTTGGACGTGCTAATAAATTTCACTCACTGTTAGCATGCTAAATAGCATATAGGTAAGGAATTTTGGCTGCAGCCAGTGGCTGAGTGCTGGCAAACATGAGTAAAAGTGCTAATCCAACATCACCAAGACAGTGAAAAATGTGTTGATGTCTTTGTTGTTCATGGAGGGTTAAGTTACAATGTTTGGGCGCTCACTATCAAACACAGAACACTCTTTTAGACTTGGTTTTAGACATATTTTGCGTTTGGTTTGACGTTTTACCTTTGCCAGCTTTTAATTTCGCATTACAAATATTGCAGCGAGTGTCGTCTGCGCCAAGTTTTGAAAAGTTTACGCACACATGCATCCACTTTCGGCTCGCAGTTGCCCTGATATACTGCGATGTGAACAAGCTGCAGGTGTGAAGTCGCTCTCCTTCCTTCTCTTTATACTCTAGTCTCTCTCTCTCGCCCATATGTGCTACGAAAGTTGGCACCAACTGAAATTGGTTGGTCTCCTTAAAAGTACTGAGTTCTATAACCAACCCTACTTTTCCCTCCTTAATGTTCTCTGTTGTCTCTGTTTTCTGTTTTGTTCAACTTCTTTTAATCTCCCAGCTCCATTAATCACTTCTGACTTCACCCTCCCTTTTAAACTTTTATGAACTCCATTATTATGTCTGTTTGTGACCTCAGTCCTTGTTGGCATCACGTCTCCCTGTCCTACTCTCTTGCCCTCTGTGTGGGAGGATCCCTCAGCCTAGAATAACAGTGAGTGCTGTGGAGGTTGGGAGGCCAGAGCAACTCAGAGAGCGGTGCTGTTGCAAAGGCCCGGGGCAGGGCCTCCTCTGGGCGTCCCGTTTGTCTTGGCCCGACATTCCCAGCCTCTCCGAGCGCCCCTGTGGTCGGCCTGTGGGTGTGGAGGCAGACGGTCACATTCCTGCCAGCCCATGGACAGAAGCATCCTGCACCGCTCCCTCTGTTCCTTCTCGGCTCTCAATCAGCAGCGTCCCGGGACAAACAGCCCTGACCAAGTCACAGAAGTTACAGAATGTGACCAGCAAGCCAATAATCACAGCTCAGCTCCATGTCTGTTGCCCTTTACAAGATAAGACCCAACCTATCAATCCAGCAGCCGCTATCATGTTTTTACAGCACCATTGTCTCCTCTGCAGCTGCGCACCCGCCCTTCAATTTATAAATTTGCTGAGTGCAATATTTAAGTGAAGAGTTTGCTCTGTGGAGATGAGAGCAGTGATAAAATATTTGCTTTACCTCGGAAACCATAATATCATTTAAGCTGTTGAATCTTAAACCTAGATCAAATTTGACCAGCTTAGGTGTGTTATGTGCACACATCGTCTGCCAATGTAGCAGCAATCTAAACCATCTCCCCGTTTCATAAGAAGCACCTGTGTTTGGAGACTTAACATTCCACATACTTATCTGACCAAAAAAAGGCCCTTGTGCATAGCACACATGTACTGAATAAACTGTACTGGACCATGAAGGTACACATTCGCCAGAGGGGTTATAATAATGTGTCAACTGGCTACTGATGTGCACCACTCCTAGAAGTAATTTAAATGCATTTAAGAAACGTGGGTACCATTTTACAAGAGGACAACCCTCATAAATGGTTTAGAATTATGTTATTAATTATGTTATAAATCATTAATAAACTATTAACAACACAGTTTTCATACATCACTGTGGGCTCATTTGGCAAGATCCAGTTACTGCTCACTACTAATTAAAGTTCCCATGAAGTCAAAATTGATGTTGGAGTGTTTTTATCACATGTATAGAGAAGCAAAGTCCCTCCCCTTCCAGTGTCCCCCATGGGCTCTAATTTCAGAAAAAATCTCAATGGTGAGAGACAAATTATTTTTTGATTCCACTTAAGTTGTGCCTTGAATTACACAAATCATGTTTGTCGATTTAAAAGATAACTTTACAAGATACGAATGTTACAGTTTTAGGTTTGTCATAGTTTAGTTCTGTGTGAAACCGCTTGTGAACCACATCTCTCGTCTCGCACAGTATATGTCATCAACACCAACATGGCTGTCGCTTGTAAGGTTATCTTACCTGAAGCATTTTATCCAGCAACTTCTGGTCCTTTTGGTGGTTTTCTGGTACAAAACCACACAGGCATTGTAGCTTCAGCGGCTAACGTTAGCTGCTGAAGCTACAGAGGGAAAAAGTCGTGACGTTGGATGTGTTGTCTTTCTAATTACTCATCTTTATAGTCTTATACTTAAACAGTTTTCAGACAAACTGTGACTTTCTTGGCATGTAAAATTACCTTTTAAATTGGCAAACATCATATGTGTAATTCATGGCACAATTCAAGCAGGATCAAAAAATAATTTATCTCTTGCCAGTATTTTTTTCCAGAGTTGGGTCCCATGGTGGTCCATTGGAAGGGGCAATGACTTTGCCACTCAATTGCACTATACCTCACCAGTTCACCAGTATTTTGCACAACAACAACAACAAAAAAGTTGTTTTGTGGGTATCCTTGGGTATTTTTAATAGTTTGTCTTTTGTTGATTATTCATCCTGCACCCAGGGGCGTATACTAAACTTATGATGCTGCATAAAAGCATAAAGAACGTGAGAATAGAATACAGGAGAATACATTCATGCTTTGGAGCAGGCCTCACTGTATAAAAGCACAGCATAATAACTTTATTCACTGATATGGGTGAAACTGGATCGTATTTTATGGACAGTAACAAGGTTGTTTACGGACTTTCCAGGTGGAAAGACAGCTGTACTTGTTGCTAAAGTAAATGAGCTGAAATTAGCTCAATTAGCCATGACTGTACATGCACATTCATCCCTACTGGCTACTGCCTAAAACATATAAACAAAAAGCACTCTGCTAGCTGTTTCAAAGGGACTTTGATGTTACTAATGGGTTATTATCATTTTTAACGAGCAAAAGCAGGTTTATTGTAAAGTGTAAAACAGTGCGTGCACATGTCAAGGTAAACAATATTAATTTGATTTCATTTGATATGCTAAATGCATCTTATTGACACATACAGTGAAGCTGACCGGTGTAAATGCTGCTAATAGAGAAGACAAAGTAAGCAAAGTAAGCAATGAGGTCTGAGGTTTAACAGTACAGATAAATGTGGCCTCACTATTTGGCAAGCAACAGGTCACTCTTGCACTTTTTATCTCATGTGTTGTAACAGCTTACTAATGATTAATAACATGTTTACAAGCCAATTAATAACCTAATGATAAACTATTCATAAATGATGTACAAGTGTAGTCTTATTGTAAAGTGGTACGGAAACATGTTTGCTGAAAATGCGAGACAGCACACATGAAACGCTTCCCGGGTTTTTCTGTGTTCTCGTGTAATCATCACCTGTAGTTGTGGTGTGCTGGAAAATGTAGCTTTCCACTCACTGTTGCAATTTTTCTACATAGTTTGCTTGTTGTGACAACTGCAGACTGTAAACGACAAGCCTCAGGCAGCGAGCACTGCTGAAAACAAACCTCCAGACTCTCTCCCTCCCCTCCCTCACTCCTTTCTCCTCTGCACAGACAGGCAGGAACACACACACCACACACACCACACACACACACACATATATATATACATGCATGTAGACACTCACTCCAGCCACTGTTTGACCTGCTGGGGGATTCAAACAAACATCCGCTGCCCCTGAAAAACCGCAGACTGGATTTATTTGTCTGTCCTCCTGAGGAATGGTCGCTAAAGACAACATAAAGTTACAGCCTGAATGCGTCCCCCGGCTGTTGACTTGCATGCGACTGAACCTACCTGCTCATTCTTAGTCAGAGTCACTAATCAATGGGTGGACTGTTGACCTCTCCCCTGAGTCGTAACTCGAGCTCATAAGGCCACAATAAAGCTAGCAAGGGGTACGCTAGCAAGGTGGTGTCCTTTGAGGAGTGATAGTCTCCAAATGGAGGGTTTGAATGGACGAGCAGGAGGAGGGCCCGGCTCCACTGAAAGCTGCAAGGGCCCTCGTTGGTCACATTAATCACAGTCGGGACCGCGGCTCTATTTTTAGCCGGGAGTTATCCATCTATTGGCCTAATTGTCCCTGCATGTCCACTGTCCTGACTCCTCCCTGAAAGGCCCCAAAAGGAGAAGAGAATGAAAAAGAAGCTGAATCCAGATGACTTCTGTCAAGTGTTAATTTTGTTTTGTTAGTTTTATTCAATGACTAAGATGCCATTTTGTTTTAGTCATATTACAGTCATCTGAATTACAAGCCCAATTCCAAAAAAGTTGGGACGTTGTGTAAAACGAAAGATAAACAGGTTAATTAGTAACAGGGGACAGTATCATGATTTTGGTATTAAAGGAGCATCCTCAAAAGCCTCAGTCTTCACTTGGAAAACTGCATGACATTTTATCCAACAGTTCAATAATGGACATCATGACCTTTTGGCTAAAGAGGAAAGGACCATCCAGATTGTTACAGCGCAAACGTCAAAAGCCAACATCTGTGATGGTGTGAGGGGGTGGTATCATGGGTAAATGTCACATCTGCGAGGGCCTCATCAATACTGAATGGGACATACAGGTTTTGGAGTAACATATGCTGCCATCCAGACAAACTCTTTTTCAGGGACGTCCCTGCTTATTTCAACAAGACAATGCCAAGACACATCCCGCAGGTGTTCCAACAGCATTGCTTCGTAGTAAAAGAGTTCAGGTACTAGAGCGACCTGCCTGTAGTCCAGACCTGTCTCCTATTGGAAATGAGTGGTGCATTGTGAAGCACAAAATACAACAACGGAGGCACCTGAAGTAAGAAGCAAGAATGAAAAGGAATTTCACTCTCAAAACTTCAACAATTAGTGTCCTCAGTCCCCCTGTCCCAACTTTTTTGGAACATGTTGCAGGCATCAAATTCAGAAGAGTGTGTATTTGCAAAAAACATTTAAGTTTGTCAGTTTGAACTTTAAATATCTTGTCTTTGTGTTGTATTCAACTGAATATAGGTTAAAAGGTTTTGGCAGATAATTGCATTCTGTTTTTATTTAGGTTTTACAAAACATTCCAGCTTTTTTTTTAAATCAGGGTTGTAGTTTTTGTTGACTAAATATAATAATATGGGAGTGGGAGCGTGCCATTTTTCCTGGCCATTCTGTCTGACACTGCAGAGCCACCATAGTTTTATAAATGACATGTAGCTAGTGTAGCCCTGTAGCTATAAATCAGATTCTGTTTGTCTTTTTCTAACATTTCTGTCTTGTTTATATTGGCTGATGTCAATAGATTTCATCCTAGTTTTTGTTATTACGAATTACTTTTTTATTTAGTCATTGTCTCGTTTTTGTCAGTGAAAAAAAAACACACAAAAAACTATGATGATTCGTCAATGAAATTAACACTGCTTCTGTCTGTGTTTTCTCTCTTTCACTCTCTGTCTATACTTTGCTGCACAGGCACAGGTGTTCATCACTAATGATACCAGGATATTATTAGTCCCAGGCCTGTGTAGGAGTGTAGGGGATCTAAGTTTGCATAGTGTTCAGTCCCTGTTGGGTTGTTTTTAAAGCCTGCAGAACAAGGCCCCTCTGTGGTGCTGCTCATGTCGAAGTGTTTAAACTAGCAAGAAAGACCCTTTTTTTCCCCTTCTGGTTCGAGGGATTTTTTTCACAGCCTGAGACTCTTTTTTTTTTCGCTCACATTATTGCCGCTGTAAAGCACACCAACACAATGCTCTCCCACTTAGTCTCCCGCTTTTTTCACAAACACACACAGGGACGGGTGCACACACCCCACTCAATCATCCGCACACAAACACACAAATGCGGACGCGCTTGCCCCCCGCCCTCCCTCTCATCCGCAGTGTATATAAAAGCTGTATCGAATTGCACCTTGAGCTTAATTGGCTCGGCAGTACAGTGCGCCGCTGTCGACAGTGACAAATCGTTCTTTCAGAGCCCCGAAGAATGTCTGCCCACTGCCATGTCAGAGGACACAGGAGGAGAAAAAAAGTTAATTGTCCCCTGGCCGCCGTTCAAACGATGTCGTAACTGCAAAGAAATTCATCGGCGATGCCGTTTGGAGCTCTGGAGGTTTATTTATTTGCCTCCTTCCTCTGTTTAAGATGGTGCCTGGCAGCGCAGGGGCCTGTGGGCACCAGGGACTCAAAAGGAAGGGCCCCGGTTTCTGTGTTTCTACTCAAGGAGGGAAGCCAGAGCTTTAGTCGGACTCCCGACTGCTCCCTCTGATCACACAGTGGCTCAGATCAGCCACTTCCTCCCACTGGATCACTCCCACCAGGGAGAACAGCGCACAGATCAGATGAGACGGTTAATTCAATTTGGAGCTATCTGTTATTTTAAGAGCTCAGATGCGACAGCGCGCGTGAGAGTGTGTGTGTGTGTGTGTGTGTGTGAGAGAGAAAGAGGGAGAAAGTGAATATATGTGTGCACGGCCACCAAGGCAGTGTGAGGGAGAGGTATGTCAGAAATGCACCAGTGTCTGTGTGTGTGTCTTTGTGTGTGTATTTGTCAGTAGGGCTGTGTGTTGGCGAGAATCCGGCAATACAATACATACCACGATACAGGGGTTATGATTCAATATATAGCGATATTGTAAGCAATGCAATACATTACGGATTAGTTTAATCTAATTTTAATAAAACTGTCATAGTACAGAGGGCTGCAGGGGTAACATATTTTTGTAGGCCACCCCTGAAGTTAGCATCGCTCTGGTTCCCTCCACGAAAAGCCAATCGTATTTTTCCATTGGCTTTTGGATCAATGCAGAAAATAAGATGTGGCGAACAACAACAAGTTTACGACACTGATACATGTTGTTCAGCAAGATAATCTTCACAAATGAACACCACTTTTATGACGGCGTGATGACGTTTACCGTCCGTGACAACCACTGCAATCTGATTCAGCCACTTTTTTTACCTTTTTTGAGACACATAAAAGATTCAAAAATTACAAAAGGGGTTTTACTGACTTATTTTACATTCTAGAATAAAATGTGAAAATCTCTTGCTTGTGTTAACCACAGACCTTGTTTCGAGCATCTAACCAAAAACCCTTTCAAAAAAAAAAAAAATCCCCCATCGACTTCAAGAGGGAACCAAAAGTGCTGTGCGAACTCATTTCCAGGTTTCAGGACACATCACCAAATGCATCAAATCTGGGTAAAATAAGTTTTGCTTTTTTATGCTTTTGGAGCAGTGAGAGCTGCATTTGTATTGATCACAGTCAGGTACGCGCACAGATAGACCCCAGGCCACGCTTGAACACCTGCGCTTTTTGCTTCTAACCAGATATGTGCCCTTTTGGCAAGACATTTTTTCCTCTATTTCTTTTTCTACTTTTATATTTTAGTTTTTCAAATTTGGTCCATAGCATCAATCCTCATTTAAAAGCATGTTGTCATGCCAGACAACTGCATTTGAGTTAAGTCTGCGAGACCACACAATCATCGATCGATCATTATTGGTATTTACTGTATATTTGAGGCAGGTTTGTGTGAGAGACTGAAGCAGAGAGAGCAGCAGCTAACAGCTCAGGGTGGATCTGAGCAGTGGAGGAAGTATTCAGATCCTTCACTGAAATAAAAGTACTAATATCACACGAAAAATACTCTTAGTACCACTACTGTTAGTATTGTATGCTGTATGTTACTTTCTGGCGTTGCGTCGCATACTTAAACTTTAATTAACATTTTGGTTTTCACTTGGGACACAAACCCCAGTCTCCTGCGGGAAAGTCCTGTGTTTGTTTGACCTTATGCTATGCTATGTTGAAAGCCCAGTGCATCTTATACAGCGGCGAATGGGTACTGTTGGTATTTGACGAGTGGGGAATGAGAACAGGCTGAAAATGTAGATGTAAGACTTGCATATTAATTAAAAAATTATAGGCCTGGTCAGTAGTGATGTGGTCAGTAAGTACCAAAGTAGATTAGTGTAATGCGCACTTAAGTACAAGGAAAATTACAGACTTGAAAACATAAAAAATAAAACAATAACTTGATTACAGTAATTTGAGTGGTTGTAATTCGTTACGTCCACCCCTGATGTGTGTGAGTGTGTGTGTGTGTGTGTGGTGAAGTGCTCTCTGCATCTGGCCTGACGGGGGGCAGCCCGGCTCATAGTTGGCGTTCCTGACCTCAGAGCTGCTTTATTACTGATATCCTCCTGCCCTCTCTCATAACTCAGCCTTCTTATTTCAGTCTGCCTCACGGCTTTGTGCCAGACAAAGCAGCACAGAATGTGTCACACACACACACACACACACACACACACACAGAGGGAGGAAGAGCTCTGCTCAGCGTCAGTAGGAGAACAGCTGTGGAATGCAGAGCAGTAAGACAGCGGTAAGTAAGAGCAGAGCAGCAGGTGACCATGAAGTCACTGCAGTGAACAGAACAGATGGAGGAAAACAGTCAGATGCAGGAGTAATGTGGGATTTACAGGAAAAATGAAGAATAAACTTTTATTCATCGAACTGCCTCATATCTCCACAGCGAAAAACACTGAGGACACCTGGGAGATTCCCAGTCAAACCACAGTCTGCTGTTGACAGAACAGCCTCATTGGAGTAAATGAGTTAAATGCCCTGCTCGAGGGCACATTTACAGCGTTGTGGAGGCAGAGGTGAAAGTTAGGGGTGACGGGGCTGTTTGCAGTGGACGGGTTGAGCCCAAACCCGTTATTTTCTCTGTGCCGTCCCTGAAGTCATTTAACTATTTTCTCAAAGTCCCAGAGAACCTCAGTGCGGAACATGCAACACCATGTATGATTAACGACGCAGTGAAAACAAAAGTGTTATCCACAAAAATATATACGAGCCGCACGTGGGAGGCACTGAATTCAGTGTCTCTTGACAGTACTGCCGGAGGACTTCGGAGTCTGTTGAGCCTTCTGTGCATACAGTGAGGTTTTTTTTATATGTACAAGGGTTAATTCAATCTACAGGGTACAGACTTATTTTTATCAGATATAGGTGATACATTTTGTGCTCAGAGAGGAAATGCAGAGGCCAGGCAATTAGTTTCACGTGAAGTAAATCCAAGAATATTTAAGGTTCTTTTGCATATTAATGCTTCAAAGAAATAGTGAAATATGACTGACTTTTAGAGGAAAGAGGTACCAAGTTTGCTCAACTGTTATACAGAACAGAGCAAAAAAAGGGGCGGGACTTGGGAAGGGTCAGTTAGCTTAGCATAAAGACTGGAAACCCACCTACCAGACCTCTTAAGGCTCCACCGAGCACAAACTCCTGGTCGGGCCGTGGAAGGGCTCGTATAGATTCTCTACTCTGCGGTGTGTGTGTGTGTGTGTGTGTGTGTATGATGTGTGAAAGTATGCCTGTGGCTTGTCAGTGGTGTGTGCCATAGTGTGGATGTGCTGGAGCTTACCTCCCATGCAAAACAATTGTAAAAACCAATATAAAGAAAAAATTCATTAAGTCAAGCAGATCATTCAATCAAAAATAGATCACTATCATCAACATATTCCTTTCATACACATAACCTTGATGGATCCCTTCTTTACTTAATACTTTCAAATATTTAGAAATTATGATCAATCATTGCATAAAGCTGAACACATAAGCATACATGTAAAAATGATCAAAAAAATGATTAAATGCAAATGAGTAAAAATGAATAAATGAGTAAATAAATGATGGTGTATATGTGTGTCATGGAGCGTGTGTGTGTGTAAAGTGTAAAATGTGGGCGACATGTTAGGTGTGTGTATGTGTGTGATAAAATCTAATGTAAGCTGAGAGTAAATAAACGTAAATACAAAAGTATAAAATGTAAAAAAAATGTATGTCTAAAATATAAAAAATAAAAAAATAAATGTAAAATACTGCATATGTGTTGTGTGTGTGTGTGTGTGTGTGTGTTGTGTTTGTGAGAGTGTGTGGATGTGAGTGTAATGTGTAAAATGTATGAGCCATGTTAAATGGGTGAGTGCACTTTCTTGTGTCTGCACTTTGTTTTGGAGGAATCCTTCTTAAGCTGTTTAGCTTTTTGTTTTTGGTCTTTTTAGACTTGTTCTTTCCTTAATCATTCCTTTCCTCCCCCGAAGAGGAATCCAGGAAAATAAACAATCAAAAGGATTCCCATAAGAGGAATCTGGGCCCAGTCAGCCCTGACCAGTTTGGTCGCTAAGCTAAAATTAAAGAAGCAAACTATCGATTTTAATTGCACCACTTTCATCTCTCCCGACAATACTCATTCAAGTATGTTTTCTTTAGTCAATAATAACATGAAAATAAGAATCATGTGTTTTTGTCACCTTAGAATGAGACTTTTCTATCTACAGAGAGCGCAGGTCCTCTTATGTGAACCATGTTGTGTCGCCATGTTTCTACAGTAGCCCAGAAGGGGCAAACCAAACACTAAAGCACTAGATACAATCTTTCACGTTCCACTGCTTGGAAAGGGAAGCTGCCACTAAATCTTACGCACTGGTCCTTTAACTCTCTACAATAAAGTGAATAAGCATGTTTCCCCAAATGTCTACTATTCCTTTAAAATTCAGAAAAATTTAGATCTTCGTCAAGGAAGAAATAATAAAAACAGAAGATATAAACTAGCTTGTCACATTTGGAATCACAGTTCCTCTGGCTGCTATTGTTGGTCATGATCCCGATCATATTTATCCCCTGACAGGACGATAAATCCCTCCCTCCCTGGTGCCTGTAACCAGAAATTCAAGAGTAAAAATGATCATTCCTTTTCCCCACTTTGTATTTCAAAGCTGATTGAGGGATACAAACTGGCATTATCTTGTCACACACTGTAAATATCTGTCAAAACATAAGTGGACTTCTTCCATTTTGGGACTAATTTAATAAAACAATTAAGCGCTGACGTTATATTCTATCAAAGCGAGGACACACATCAGTCAAACTGGTTGTGTGTTTCAGATGTTGAGACATGACCTCATGCAGCTGCTGTGGTTTTTATTTTTATTTTTTTGTTTTCAGCATCTCAGCACTTAAGTCCACATTTCAACACCCGCTCTCAGTAAAATATGTGTCTGTGCGATTCCACATGTGTCTGCAACAATAACATGCGACATCTGGTTATACGTGGGGCTTGCGTTTCTCATTCTCCCAATGTAACATTGTTTTTACAGCTGTGTAAGACATCATGCAGAACGAGGACAGACATACCACACATGTTTTTCAGCTTTTGTGACACTGTTTGTTCTAATTGTCTCCATTCTCTTTCCTGCCTCTCTCATATTTTTCATTCCTTGCCTCCTCTCGCTATCTTCCCCTCCATCTCCCTCCGTCTGTCTCCATTCTTCCCTCTCGGCTCTCAGACCTGGCTGATAACCTGGCCATGGACGACTTCACCTTCCAGGAGCAGCTGCTGACCCCTCGCCTGGCCACCGCTGGGGTCGGAGGCGTCTCCTCGCCTGCGGCTCCGCTGTGGAGGAGCTGCCTGGTCCCGACGCTGCCCACGATGCTCGCTCTGCTCCTGTTTGGCTGCCACTGACCAGTGCACCCACACACTCCCGTCACCTTTTCCACCCCTCTAGGATTCAAAACAAAACTTTCTGGAACGGGACAAACTTTTTTTTAAAGTTACCGATGTAAAGGAAGCATGAACAACAAAAAATGCTACATTTCTCTTCATCTGTCTCAGCGAGAAGCTGTTTTCTTTGATTCAAAATCACTGGATGTTCTCAACAAACCTATTAAAGCACACCAGGTAAACCCATGGCATCATGTAAATAAGAAACTTGCCCTCTGGTCCACTCCCACTATGGTTATTATTACAACTTCTGTGCCCCCATGCCTCACCTCCTCTCTGCTCTCACACTGACTTCTGTATCATAGCAAAGTGACGGCGGCCTCATCATCAGACGGCTTTGTCAAGGACCTACAAGTGAGGAGGAAAACAGACACACAACAGACCTTTTTAAAAAGAAACAAGCTGGAAGGAAAAGAAGACTTTTGCTACTCTCCTCCATCATGGCGGTGAATGATCTCCTGCCAGGACTGGACCTCAGCCGGGGGAGTAGTTGTGAACTCCTCATCCTCAGAGGCTGAGGTTAAACCCTTATTTAAAGATGCACTGTACCTTAAAATGCTCTGTTGCTACTTAAATCCTCCTCTTACTCTCCCATTGTTTGTGTCCTAGTGATAGCTAAATTATTTCACGCTCCCACCATCAGTGTTTGCTTTATTTTGCAGTGCTGATGATTCTTTTTTTAACTATAAAAGCCCTATGATAAAAAAAAAAAAGATTCAAGGGCTATCATAAGAGCATAAGTCTCCAAATCAGCCTGATTACTGTACAGATGTTTGTTTCTCTGTGTTAGTGCCATGTTTACAACAATATGTTTATTTGGAATATTGGCATATTTCACAAGAATATGTGGTTTGTGGATTGAATTACTGGCTGGACTGTGAAGCACTGCTGCGAATGTTTAGCTTATTCTTTAGCACTGTGGATAAAGCGAGGAGTAAAATGGTACTGAAGAGGATTAGGGCCAAATATGAAATTTTTATTTGAGCTCTAACTTTATTCTTAGAATTCTGAGCTCTTTCCGTAGAATTCTGACCTTTCCTTCCAACTTTTTCCCACAACTTTTTTCTTGGAATTCTAACTTTTTCCCTCAGAATTCTGACTTTAAACTCAGAATTCTCTTTTTTTTTTCTCAAAATTCTGGATTTTCCAAAGAAATAAGTCAGAATCCTACCTTCAGAAAGAAAGGAAAGAAAAGTCAGATCATTTTCTCCATGAATTCTGAGGGGAAAAGTCTGAATTCTGCAATTAAAGTCAGAACACAAATAAAATTTTCACATGTGGTCCTAATCATCAGAATACATGATATAAATATGTGTAAATTAATTTTGTAATGTTGGTTTGCATTGAGCTCACACATTCATAAAGTCTCTGGCCTTTGTATTTAATTTTTAAGTCTTCAACTTTTTGTTTACACCAGAGGTCAGATTCTTTTTTTTTTTTTCATTTTGTTTAATTTTGTTTGGTTTTCAGAATGAAATAAAAGCTGCTCTCCGTCTTGCTTGTTTAGACTGGAGGACATGTGATGGATGTTTGGAAAGACACAAATTGAAATCAAAAAGTGTACCTGCTGCTGCCACCCAGCTGACTTCACAGCTGTGAACCAGACTGTCCATCCATCCATTCACCGTTAGCTGTACTGGCTTATCCTTCAGGGTCACGGGACACTGCAGCCAATCCCAGCTGATACTGGGCAGAAGGCGGGGTACACCCTGGACAGGTTGCCAATCACATGGCTGACACACAGGACACATCCAAAGTCTCTTACTTGTGTAGACACAGACAGCCGTGCACACTCAGATTCACATCTACGGGCAATTAACATGCATGTCTTTGGACTGTGGGAAGAAATGGGAGCAGCCACAGAAAACCCACACAGGCACAGAGAGGACATGCAGACTCCACACAGAAAGGCCCCGGCTGACCAGCAGGTACAAAACAACTTAGCACATAATTTCATTAAAAGCACAGGTGTAACTAATAACAATAAGAATGGCTCTGCTCCAGTCAGTGATGTCAGCGAGTACCAGAGGCCTGACACAGCAACACCTGACCAGACTGCAGCCCTTAATTAATGTTATTAGTTACACCTGTGTTTGACATGAGACACAGAACAACCAGGACAGACCTGGGATTAGACGTGGATCAGACTAAATGCCCTGTAACATGCTCTTTTTTTCCAGTTATTTGTTGATGAAAGTACAATGTAAATAAACTTATCATGTTTTTACAGTTTTGTGTTTTTTATGATATGTGTGAATGTTAACGTATCTAAGATGTATGGAGTTTTCTTATTTAATGTTTCATAACAGATATGATGGGATGGTTATGATTTTAAACCCATTTTTGATATTTAAATTTATGATGTTTACAGTATAAAGAAAATATTGCACCTGTGAGACCTTCCACAAGCCTAACACATCAAATTTAAAAAGCAACTCCTCATTGACTTCCCTGAAAACCTGGTTTAAATTGTTAATTTCTTAAGATGAAGTGGTTTAATCAGATTTCATTGGCAGTAGTGGGACAGCATGAGCAAACAACCCTACAACTGTTCCAGTACATAGTATGTAGGGCTGCAATCCATGATTTTCATTATCGATTCATCTGACAATGATTTTACTGATGTAAAATGTCAGAAAATGGTGAAAAATGTTGATCACTGTCTCTCAAAGCCCAAGGAGACATCCACAAATGTCTTTTTTTGTTCACAATCCCAAAGATATTCAGTTTACTGTAATGGAAGATGAGAGAAAACAGACTTATTCACATGTGAGAAGTAGAAATCAGAGAATTTGTACTTTTTTTCTAAAAAAAAAAAGGATTCAAAACAATTAATCAATCAGAATAGTTGGTAATAATAATTAATAATAATAGATAATCGTTGCACTTTATAGCATGTCAATTCGTACTCACCAAAACGCCAGTGTCCACTGCACCAGTTGCATTTTGTGATATACCAGCCAGCATGCTTTTCTGGCTATTCTGACCCACAGTCCTCGGCACAGCAGAAGATATGTCACATCGACAGAGCTGCAGAGGGAGCACAGACAGACGACAGCTCATTTAAGTGTAAATCTGTGTTACAAATAACACGCATTTTCTTTTTTCTGCAAATTTCGCACAACAGACCGTGATGGATGTACGAGCAAGAGGTCAAAGTTCAAGGTGCCATATTATGATGAAGTAGTGTCCTAATTTATGCATACTGCGTTCAACAGTACTTTGTCAGGGCATCTGCACTACCTACTAAAAGTAAAAAGAAAAAGTATGCGATTTGGAACGCAGCTTATGATTCAGATTATTGATAAATCCTAATTGGTGCACAGCAGTGGATGGCATCATCTTCTTCCAACAAAGCCCCACCAACTTCAACCCAGTGAAAAGAACACAAAGAAAAACATCTTTAAAAAAATCTTTGCTGCTCTACTGCTCTAACTACGCTTCTAAAAGATTATTATTGATTTCTTACGGCTCTAAACAGACACTAACTTATTCACCAAACTTTCTGCATTAATATGAACTGTAATTAATGTGAAACGGGCAAAATAAAACAATTATTCTCCGCCTGGAACAGAAATTTCAAAGGAGGACACTGCAGCCGTAGCATTGTTGTCAGAGAAGCGACTATATCAACTAAGCATATTGCCTTAATCTCTGATGACATGGTTAATTTATGATAAATTACAGTAAACATTCACAGATTTCTCCTTACTACACAGTAAGTCCTGTGTAGAGGAAAAGCTTTGCTGCACTGACCTCTGGGCGTTGAAAGGTTCAAGTCTGTTGGACTTCACACCTGATTAATCTGATCAATACACAAGAGGTGTGGTCTGTTGTACTTGTGACCACACCCGACTGTGATGCAGCACTGCACTGTCCTGTACTGTAACGCTAAGCAGACAGGCAGCACAGGCCCGAGCCTGAAAAATGAACCACCGATGCCTTCTGAAGTCCTCTCAGTTGTTTATGTTCCTCTTGTATAACAGGTCAAGCAAAGACGATGTGAGGTCATGTCAAAGTATTTCCATCACAGCAACCCAGAGATCAATATCAGAAACAAATTCAGTCATCGACACATCATCAGTAGATGTCAGGTTTGAAGTCGGTTCCTCAGAATCAAAGAGCAGAGGATTCTTCACAGGCTTTGCACAGCTTTCAACAATCAGGGAGTTATCCATTGTACAAACAACAGATGCCAGTGTGTACACCAACAGCAGCCACAGTAGACCAAACTGACATGCTGCATGTTTTTTTTTTTTTTTTTTTTTTGGGGGGGGGACTTCTGCTCTTTCTCAAGTGGAAAAATTCTTATTTTATTATGCTATGTCTCTTCTGCTCTTGTTCATGTATACAGTAAAATCCACAGTCACAGTAATTAGAGCGGTCACGTCCCAACCCTCCTTCCAGTTAGTTTTATTGCACCATAGTTTTCACTTCTCAGCGTGTTTTCTCATCGTTTTCCTCAGTCTCTGTTGTTGCTTTTCTTCTCTCTCTCTCTCTCTCTCTCTCTTTCTGTCCAAATTCTATGATAACAGGACAGTAAATTGTGAACACCCCATAATTTTGACCAAGATAAAACAACAATTATTGCAACTACAGTTCCCGTGAGTCTTAACCTCATGAGAGGTGTCCTTGCTAACAAAATATTTATCCCTGTGAAAATGATGTAGAAATAAATTACTATTCAAGAACATTCCTATTAAAACCCTGTGTTTTTTATGTAATTATCAAATATTTCAAATTATTTCTGATGCAACAAGCTTTAGTTTTTAGACCAATGAGACAATGGCTGCTGTTCTCCTTCATAGCTAGCTAACTGCTTATTGCCATTAATGCAAACTAGCGACAGAAAAATGGCGACAAGTGTAGATGAGATTGATACAGCTGTGAAAGTGGACGTAAATCACCTTAAAGAAATAAGAATTTTTAAGTTGACATATTTGTGATTAGCATTAAATGCTCTTCCACAGCTTCCAGGTCGAGTGAAGATGATGTTGGATGAACGGATACGTCACTTGTTACTGATTGGTTTTGGTCAAAACTAAACAAAAGCCGCTTTTCCGACGATAAATTTGGTGCCATTAACACAGTGTCCAGCTGAATAAATTGAGTGAAATTAAATCACATTTTATTTTGATGGTCGGGGTAGTTTTTTTCAAAATATGGACAGAAAACACCAGTATGTTTTTGTTATAGTAAATTTAACTTTCCAGACAGAACCATCCTAAAGAAAATACTTTGTTAAAATGATGCTAATAAAGTAGAAACTAGCTTAAAAGCTATTGGTTCTATAATGCATGTTATCGAAAGTCATTCTGGGAAATGTATGAAGTCATTAAAGGTACAATGTTTAAAATTTATGGGGATTTATTTGCAGAATATGGCAGAAACTGGATATAATATGAATACGTGTTGTTTTCATTAGTGTATATTCACCTGGAAATAAGTTTAGTTGTGTTTTCGTTATCTGAGAATGAGCCGTTTATGTCTCCAGATGGCGGGGGTCCTCTTCCAAAAAAGGCGCCAAGTTGAACCGTCATGTAGAACAAAACAGACAAACCAAACATGTGGACTGTAGGTACAGCCTGTCATGTTTTTCCACAAGTTTTGTGACCACTGTTAGGTTCTCCTGCACACTTGGAAGAGGAGGATGAGATTAAGTGTTTGCAATCTGCAACCTCACCACTGCATGCCACCAAATCCTACACACTGGTCCTTTAAATGAAGCAGCAGTGAATAAAGTAGGTTGTTAGTAAGTAAGATGGGTGAACCAAAAACATAAAACAACAGACCACAAAATAATTTCTGAAACACCCTGAATGTCACATCTTTAAGTATTCTTGGTGGAATTTTCCTTTAAAAGCAAGGAAAAATAAGAGAAAATGGATGGCATGCTGCAGAGGTTATGAATAGGACACGCAATGTTACAAGTATATATGTTACTTTATGTGCTTTTCACCCTCTGATCCACTTCAAAGCCCTTCATGAATCATATAATTTATGTTGCTGTGGACTGTGCAGGCTGCTGCTCTTTGAGTCCTCAAAGCAGCATGTGAATCATGAGTGTTTTTCCTTGGATCTGTATTTCTCACTCCCAGCGGACGATGAACCACTCTGGGCATATAGATCTCTGCCCTCCCCACCTCTCTACGGGGTTCCTCCACATTGAATCCCATTAGCGTTACCCATGGAGCCACCTTAACCAGGTAACAGACGCTCATCCACGGCTCGACAATGAAACGAGCTTCATTAGCCCTAATTGTTTGTGTTTTGTCTCCGTATTTAAAGCCTGTCTGCTTTCTTAACAAGGCCAATCACTCACAGCTCCACACATAACACGCCTGTCACTGCAAACACACTTCAAAATCCTGCTCCTGTGTCCCGCCGGCGCTCTGCTGTAACTTTTCACACCCACGCACCCTCTGCTCCCCAGATCCAGATAAAAACGCCATTGTTATCCAGCTGTGCTTTTCTCCCCTGAACTGTATTGCAGCTTTTAAGATGGAAAAGAGAGGCTGATTATTAGGAGATGAGCAAACGCCGGCTGCAGAGAGAGCAGCAACTCACCCAGGATTGTGGTGGTGGTGGTGGGGGTTATACTCTGAATGCTAATGCGAGGCTGGAGAAAGGGCAAACAGGCCCATTGAAATGCAGAGTTCACGTGTTTTCTTAGGGTAATATTGGGGCAATGTTGAAACAGCACGCATTATGAGAGTGAAAGGTCAATTTGATGTTAGTCAGCAGGAACAGTGAGAATAGCTGACTATCAGGAATTGTTGCATTTTCTGCCTGAGTGATTGACTCCCTATGAATATGGATTTCAGCGCTATTTCACGGTCGCACAAAGATGTTTGGGTTGGGCTTGGGGCACCTTTACAAGCCTGAGGGGTCATCAAACGGTGCATATAAATTAAAACAACAATATAATTCAGGTGCTTGAGTGTGCATGGGCTCCCCAGTCCAGTCCAATTTTTACCAAGCTGGACGTTGGAAATTCCTCCGCCAGAGAGAAAGGCCCGGGACATGTCACGTCGTTCAAAGCTCATTCATGTCTAATTACCATGGCACTGGACCATTTTCTTACCTTTTGTTGGCCAATTGAGGGGAGCGCCGGGCCCACGCTCTCCCATGCACACAGCTCCAGCATCCTCCTCCTCCTGCTCCTCAGCAAACCCCTGGCTTCCCCTGCAGCAGCCGCAGTCACACAGAATGAATGGAGCCGCCTGAGGAATGTGGACACAAAAGGAGGAATGTCATTCTGCTGAGTGCTACCCCCCCAAAACCATGGACGTGTGTGTGTGCAGACACACAACACACACACACACACACAGTAGCACCCCACAAGTCCAGGCATGTTTAAACGCAGGGGGTAAAAAGTCTTATTATGACTTCTTTTGTAATAAAGGGATTTGCGCACATGAGTGGGTGCAACACTTTATCAAGTTCTGTGTCCAGTATTTGTGATTTTGTTACAAAAAATGTCTAAATCTCCTCGTTTTCTGATTTAGAATAATATATGTGTGATTATAGCTGGTGGAAGTGGATGTAATGTAGGGCTGACAGTTAACTTTTTTACATTTCATTGATTAAACTGACTGTCTTAGTGAAAAAATAAAGTTGCAAGGAGGGGAAAGGTCAGAGGCAGAAAGCAGCGTAACAGCAGAGAAAAAAACAAAGTGTTCCTGTGAAAAGACAAAAAAACACTGATGGAGAAATATGAAAGAAATATGAGTGACGGGAACAAGATATTCTTAGCAAGTAGATTTTACGTATCTGTTGAGCAGATGACACTTTAAAATGTTTAAAGTATTTCCAAATGGAGGAACAAAATGCACGCACATTTCAGGACACACACAGATACACGCTTGATGGTTCTGGACTCTTTTCGGATGGAAATGATCCAGCCTGAAAGTTAAAGGGATGCTTCAATCCCAAAATCAAAAATACATATTTTTTCTCTTATCTGTTGTGCTGTTTATCCATCTAGACTGTTTTGGTGTGAGTTGCAGAGTTTTGAAGATATGTCTGCTTTCTCTCAAGTATAATGGGACTAGACAGCACTAAGCTCGTGGAGCTCAAAGCGCCAAAAAAAATGCATTGGAAAAACTCAACAGAAATCATGACTCGGTTACTCGAGATAATCCACGGACCTTGTTGTGAGGAGTTTCATATGGCAGCTACTTTATTTTTACCAAACTACACCCAGCAACGAAATCACCACCATGCTAGCTAGTTCAGCGGGGCTAACGTCACAACCCTGCCGATGAGGACGCCATTAATGTTTTGCATCTCGCTGGAGGTGTTACAGGTTTCTCTTGAACTCGGGGTTTGTCTCTAAAGCCTATCCTGATGCTTATGAAGCAAAATACATAAATTCTGCTTGGGGAAGGGGGCTGTCTTACACAACAAAAGATGTAGTTCGATGTTGTCGTGAAGTGGCGTGGGATCATGGGAGTTGTTATCTCCACTTTTAAACCACCTCCATAACTGATGAAAATCTATCTGACATGGCTCAGAGAGAAAACATGTTCAGGTATGAGGCAATGTTAAAGTTTTATTCAGGTTTCATTTGCCGACTTCATTCCTCTTCTCTGATGTAATTGTCGTATCAGGCGTTTTTGTGGAAGTTATAGCAACATAGCTAGCAGGAAATGCAGTGTTATCTTGAATAAATTGTGTATTTCCTTGAACATTGTTGGAAATATTTGGGATAATGTAAGTATAAAAAGCATTTTAACACAGAAATGTTATATATTATAGCTTTAACACAAGCTATGATGTGGTTTTTATCATGTTTATGACAATAATTAAATGTATTTCCCAGTCATCTTCCTGCTCAGTGGGATCAGGTGGGTTATTTTCAAATAAACAGTCATCTAAAACTATTTTTCTCCCAATAGATTTTCTCATCTCCCGTCCACTTGTCCGACTCCACCACCTTCCAGCAGACTGTTTACTGCGGTTCACAACACTGGCCGCACTATATGACAGGCAGCTGCATATTAGAAACACAACTGCCCCGTTGCTAACACACTCGGCCTGACCTGTGTTTGTATAAGAAACAAGCCTGTAATTTTGACTCCATGGTTACTGTAACACTAGACAGGTTTTAATCCCTGGGTTTAAACAAACTAAGATGTATTGGATTATAAAGACCGAGCTGAAATAACACATTTGGAGAAAATATGTCTTCGGATGTCATGTGCTTTCTTGTTATGTGAATTGCTGTCATGCAATAAAAAGGCAAAGCAAATAATGTTGAATAAATGATGCCATAACAAAATGATTTGCCATTTAGTTTTATATTTCTCATCATGGACAACCTTCAATTACTAATTAAGTGGTCAAGACATTAGTGTCACTTTCACTGGGGACACTGAGGACGTTCCCATGTCCACCACTTTTTGAAATAACTGATGTTATTTTATCCCAACATTTTTTAAAAACACAATTTTCTTCAGTTTAGTTTAGCTCCCAGCTTATAGCACATTTTGCCTGGTTCATTCCTTTCACACTTTTTTCAACTTTTCATGCTCCTTCATCTGCTTCTTAATGCAAATCAAAGCCAGTAATTCAGTTTAGCATCAGCTTTTTAACAATCCTTGAAAGATTCCACATCTTTCATAGATTGTTGGTATTATTCAACGTCTAACAACGGCAATGCAGTTTAGCATCCGCTTTTCAACAATTAACATTGTCACTGCAATTTCTTTGGAAATCTAGCTTGTTAAAATGTTCTGAAAAACAGCTCGTACCCAGAAATGTTAACTAACAAGTGAAATTGTTAAAATAGTGTCAGCTTTTCAACATCCAGCATTCACACCGCAATTTCTTACGAACTTGCAACGAAGTTCGTGCTGCTTACAGCTCCAAAGGCTTCAATGTGAACGATGTTCCCAACAAAGGAGTCAACGGTGAGTCTTTTTCTTCCACTTTTAGGCCTGTTTTAACCTGTGGCCCAGCAATTCAGTTTAGCGTCAGCCTTTCAACATCCAGCATTCACACTGCAATTTCTTGAGAACTTGCCTTTAGTTTATTAAAAATGTTCTGAAAAAATAGCTTCTACCAATTGAAATTGTTGAAATGATGGATGACTCGTGGTGTTAATGTTGTTTTTGTTGGTTCATGCTGTTTGCTTTCATCTTATTTACTCTGTAATATCCTCGGCTATGCCCTTTTGATGCACTGTTATGCCGCCCCTTTTTTTCCCCCAACATGCTGTAATTATCTGCTTTGACATCATACCAAAAAATCACATGTGTTGAAAAAATCTTTTTTCATCTGAGCTGTTATGTCGTTTGGGGCTGCTAGGGGTTCCTCTGGTTGTTTCCAAGAGAAAACAGTTTATCATCACTAATTATTTCACTTATTTTACATTAGGACAGTGAGAGAAACATGCAGGAAGTCTGTTTAGTTCAAAGGATTTTTATCTGTGCTGTTATCTCCACACTGACAGTAAAAACAGATAAGAAAGCCCTCTGAAACCCAGGTCACCCAGGGGTCTGCAATGAAAGAGATTTGTGATTCTGAGGACTTTTGGTTGTCTGGTGTTTCTTTTTCTTTATGCCATGTGGACCAGTAGTGAGTCTTCATGTGAAGCCACAGCAGAGTAGCTCCACCCTCAGCTCCAGTCCTGATTTTCAACACCGGTTACCACCAGTCTAGACGAGAGATCCAGGGTTTGAAGTCCCTGCTCCGCGCTCCACCCCTGGTGTTCCTGTTTTCCAGGTCTTTGTCCCCGGAACTTGCACTCGCTCCTGGGTTGTCCACTAGGGTTTTTTTCTGCTCGCATCTGGATCCCAGTACGACCAGCCTACAGTCCAGTGTCCTGTCCTACAGAAACCACGGCCTCCTCCTCAAAAGTTTGGAAAGAAAGCAAAGAAAAGAAAGGAAGAAAAGGAGGAAAAAACACCTTCCCGGCAACTTTCTACCGTCTCCTCCTGTGGTTTTATACTTTTCGTCGAAAGCTGTGAAGAAGCAGTTTGTGTGATTCTGAGATTGTTGCCTGCAGTTAGAAAAAAAAAAAGTTTTTTACATGTTTTAAAACAGTTTTTTGTCGCTTTCTTCGTGTTTTTTTCTCGCTTGAGTCTGGAACACACACCGAGCTTTGAAACGGACGACGTGTGAGCGGTGTTAAAGGTTATTTTCGGTGGGTTTTTTTTTTTTTCTTTCCTCCCTCTGAGCAGTTTGAGAGCCGCTGTGAATGAAGTATCTGTCGAGCTGAAGAAGAAACCAGCGCGTCTCCATGAGGAGGAAACTCAGCGTGGGAGTCGCTCAAACTTTGTCCTAGCGCGCACAGACACACACACCTGAGCGGTCATACATTTTATTCTGTGACTTTTTTTTTTTTCTCCCCTCTCGTGCTGGTAACTTTGTAGCTTGTTGTCTCTGTTAACTGACGCAAAATGAAGACGCTGTTGGTGCTGTGTGTAGTCTGCACGCTGGTTGTGTTGTCTGTGTCGAGCGCCGCGGAGCAAAAGTTGAAAAACTGCAACGAAGTCCGCGCTGCTTACAGCTCCAAAGGTTTCAACGTGAACGATGTTCCCAACAAAGGAGTCAACGGTGAGTCTTTTTCACTTTTAGGCCGGTTTTAACCTCAAATACGTATGATACTGTAGTCCAGACTGGTTCTCAAAGTGTGGGCCGGGGACCCCCCCCCCCCCGAGGGTCAGCAATTCAGTTTAGTGTCAGCTTTTCAACATCCAGCATTCACACCACATTTTCTTGAGAACATTATTACAAATGTTCTGGAAAAAAAACAATTGAAATCGTTGAAATGATGGATGACTTGTGCAACGATCCTTCATCTGTTTCTTGATGCAGATTAAGCCGGTAATTCAGTTTAGCATCAGCTTTTCAACAATCCTTCAAATATTACACATCTTTAATAGATTGTTGGTGTTATTTGACTTCTAGGGGCAGCAGTGCAGTTTAGCATCAGCTTTCAACATCCAGCATTCACACCACATTTTCTTGAGAACATTTATTACAAATGTTCTGGAAAAAAAATAGCTTGTAACAATTGAAATTGTTGAAATGATGGATGACTTGTGCAACAATCCTTTTCATATTCCTCCATCTGTTTCTTGATGCAGATTAAAGCCAGTAATTCAGTTTAGCATCAGCTTTTCAACAATCCTTCAAATATTACACATCTTTAATAGATTGTTGGTGTTATTTGACTTCTAGAGACAGCATGCAGTTTAGCATCAGCTTTTCAACGACTAGCATTCACACCGCAGTTTCTTGAGTTTATTCATTTATTTAAAATGGTCTGAAAATAGCTTGCGCCGATTGAAATTGTTGAAATTATTAATGAATTGTGCTGTTAATGTTGTTTTGCATTTTGTGCTGAGTATTTTCATCTTTTTTTTACCAACCTGCTGTTTATCTGCTTTGACCTCATGCTGACCCCCGCATTTCATTGCCAAAAATTACATATGTTGGAGACAGTTTAAAAAAAAAATGTTGTGTTCATCTGAGCTGCTACCTTTCAACAC
This sequence comes from Lutjanus argentimaculatus, assembly GCA_034769285.1. Lineage (NCBI taxonomy): Eukaryota > Metazoa > Chordata > Actinopteri > Lutjaniformes > Lutjanidae > Lutjanus > Lutjanus argentimaculatus. Next base: position 28,107,070 of record JAWZSL010000006.1, read on the forward strand.
AAGGTGACACCCTTGGTCGTTGGGGTTTGGGGCCTCTGATGGTCCTCTGATTGCTTCCAAGAGAAAACACCTTATCGTCACTAATTATTTCACTTATTTTACATTAGGACGGTGAGAGGAACGTGCAGGAAGTCTGTTTAGTTCAAAGGATTTTTATCTGTGCTGTTATCTCCACACCGACAGATAATAAAGATGTGGGCCCTGGAGGGGTCCCCCAGTGGTCCTAAGGCTAATGAGAACTTTTTAAGCTAGCAGTGTTAGCATAATGTGTGAGTGGGTAAAGGTCAGTGAAATCTGCACTCAGGTTTGTGCTGTCCCTTTGTTAACCGTTAACTCTTTCAATGCAACAGATTGGAGCTGCAACGATTAATCAATTATGAATCATTTACTAACTCAATCACCAAAAATTCTGGCGATTAACAACCTGTGCTGGTACGATTCAGCCTCTGAACACCGCCTGGTTTTGCTGTGCTGTAAAACAAATTTCAGGCAGGGCAATAAAAACTGAATTGAGGTCTTAGATCAGCACTTAGATAATATTTTATAGCTGTGGTACTTTCACTACTATAATTAACGGATACTGTACCACTTCAACCACGTGGCACTGAAAAATAATTGACATATCAATACTTTTGAAAATGTAACAACAGAGACAGCCAGCTACTCTCAGTCGTAACTCACTTTAAAACGTTTTCCAGATGGTTTTCCTCAAGACCAAATCTTCTCAAATGGAGTAAAGTTTAGGAGTAGTTGACATGGAAGAAGTATAGAGGACCCGACAACAAACAGTAAAACTGTCACTGTTGTAAATGGACATTTTGTGCCTCTGTCAAAGTTCATATGGGAGCTTGGTTAATCATGCAGGCATGGTGCTTTTTCATGTGTTAAAAGTTAGTTAGAGTGGTCGTTTTTATTGTTGATTAATCTGGTGATTATTTTCTCCATGAATCAATTAGTTTGATCCTTAAAATGCCAGAAAATGGTGAAAAATGTTGATCACTGTTTTCCAGAGCCCAGGGTGACGTCTTGAACTGTCTTGTTTTGTCCACAACCCAAAGATCTTCGGTTTGCTGAAGACACCAGACATTTTTCATTTAAAAATGACTCAATGTTGATTATCAAAGGAGTTGGCGATTTAATATAATAGTTGACAGCACTGACTAATCGTTCCAGCTTTCAGTTTTTACATTTTCTCTTAAAAAAGCTTTAAAATCATGGTGATGTGACATGCATTAGGGTGTGTTTTAAACAAATGTGTTTTCTAACATCTGGAGAACAAAATTTCAGCACCACGGTGTTTTGTTACAATGCTGTTTTGTCACACATTTTACCTTTCTCAAAAAATTACAGCTTCTGCACTTGCATTTGGTGACATTGCTGTTTTGATTAACTGTGCAGCCCCACATGGAAACATAGTAAATCATGAAGACACGGTGCTTTTTCATGTGTTAAAAGTTACACTACATTGTTAAGTTTTGCGGAAAGTAGCCGTGAAACATTTGGGGATGAATTCTTGAGGCAAATGTGTTGCTGGAAACCCTCCACGACTCCAGCGGGTAAATATAGTCCTCATCTAGGAAATACTTGTAGGTAATTCATAACAATAAAGAGGTATAATCAACACACGGGCTCTGCTCCCCACTGAAAGAAGCCAGGCCTGTGTTTATTTCCAGGCTTCCTTAGTAGAGCCTCCTAAGGCTGTGAAGTGCAGGCAGCCTGCAGTGATTCAGTAAACACTCCTGTGCATTGTGAACAGAGACTTATGAAGGTTTTTTTCCCCCCCTGCTCTGGGTTAGTCTGATTTTGTGGCTGAAACATTTTCTGTGTGGGCACATGTACGTCTATATGTGCCTGTAGTCTTGTCTGCAGGGCAGGATGTAATGCACCAGTGAAGACCGCCAGGCAAATAAATGGGAACTGCTCTGTTAATAGTCAGACAGAGGTGAGAAGGCAAATCAATTTAGCTAATCATGAGTTAAACCCAAGTGATGGAAACTTTACGTAGGGGGGGCTTTTACAGTGAAGGCGTGAGGGGGAGCAGGGGAAGGGGGTTGGGGCTTGAAATTCCACTGTGCCCTGCATACTTTAAATCTCTCCCTTCTCTCATTTCCTTTTCATTTTATGGTGGTTAAAATGAATATGCACACATGCATTCAAACCCCCGAATTCGGGCCGGTTGTTGGGTAGTTTTGCAGCGCTTCATGACGTTCTTGTTTAAAGTTATAGAAGTAGGTCATCCAGGCATTGCTGCTGACAAGTGGGTGTCTCGTTCTCCTCCTTTTTAAAGTGATTTCTATGAGGGCTGGGTATATTTAAAAAAAATAACTAAATGAACGAAAGTACTCGATACCTTTTTATGGAGGTTCTTGCTTGTGGTGATTGGCTGCGATCAAAACTAAACAAATAGTCTTTTTTTTTTTCTAGATCTGGATACCAAAAGGATTGAATGCAGGTATTGTTTGACCGGAGACGTTTCAGTGTTCAAATGTTGAAGTTTCAGTGTTTCAGAATGTTCAAAGATCGAGTTTGATCAATGCAAACTGAAAATATTGATCTTTATCGTCTTTTAAGATGCACCTTTGTTTTATATTAATGTAACATGGACATATTATGCCGTCTGATATCGATCGCAGGCCCCTGAATGAAATCTAATCGAATTTGCATCGTGGCAGACTTTGTGACATCAGCAGATATCATATTATTGTCCAAAGAATCAGTATAATATCATATCATGAAGAAACTTGTGATTTCCTGATGTGCGTTTATCTTCGTGGATGTAATAATTAGCTTATCTCCCATGCATTTCCTCACCTTAAACACTTAAGTGTCCAAACTGCTCAATGTTGGGGATGCGTTCACAGCATTATTTCATCTGACAAGGGTGACCAATTTGTATGTGTCCCCTTTATTGTCCCCGGTGTCCTTTATGAGTTTACTTTGCATAGTAAGAGGATGTTCAGACTGTCTATTTCTGTTGAACGGCTCATTAGAATTTGAGTTGGATGCAACTGTCAAAGAGGGCGAGAGCTTAACCATTTTCCTGCATTTCACACGAGTCTATAGCTCCTTTTGTTTTCCGCCTGTATGTCTTTGTGATGCTAAATGTCATTGAGAGTAGCCCAACATGTCTGCATTGGCCGGATTTAATTGTCTTGCATCTCTGTTGTGAAAGAAGGATCTGAATGAAGGCAGTTTTATTGTGCAGGTTTGTGTGCTATACACACGTGCCTTTTTCCTTACAATAGGTTCCTGGTGTATGTCTGGGCCTTAGGCAGGGCCGACCTCAATGAGCAGCTCTTTGTCATTGAAAGAGACTGAGATAATTGATCCACAGAAAGCAACAAGGTCTACTGTCATTAAAGAGAGTTGGGGGTCTCCAGAAAGCAGATAGGGAAGCCCTGCGCTCTTGAAATGTTTCACGTTGATGTGGGAGAGAAATGGTTTGTCAGAACTTCACTTCCACACTTTGTAAAGGTTCAAAACTGGATGTGAGGTTGCAGAAGGGCTAGACATGTCATCTTAATTAATGCATATGTACATCATATATTTAGTTTAAACAGTTAATAGCTTAACCAAAAAAAAACAATAGCTGTCGAGCTGCAACGATTAATCGATTAGTTGTCCACTATTAATTTAATAATGAATAGTTTTCTTTGATTTCAGTTTCTTAATTGTGATTATTTTCTGGTTTCTTTTACTCCTCTATGACAGTAAACTGAATATCTTTGGGTTGTTTACAAACCAAGACATTTCAGGGTGTCATCTTTGGGTTTTGGGAAAACTCTGATCACCATTTTCTTACATTTTATTGACCAGCTAACTAATCGAATGGCATCCTGTGCATCCTTGTTGTGACTAAAGTGAGACTCCAACTGCAAAAATCTCTAGGCTATAATAAAATAATAAACCCAATGTAACAAAAGAAAACGTTTTAATATTTAGTCCACTAAAATGAATGTCAATACCTTGTCTACTAAATTTTTCAGGTAGCTAGTCTTAAGTCTCCCTGTGCTAGCTATGGATGCCATGTCCAAAAAACAGAAAAGTCTCAGAGGAAAATGGAGAATTTAAATGTTCCAGCTTCAGACAGATTTCTCTCTTTGCCAAAAATGTCTCTTCTCTAGAAGAACTATCAAAGATTAATCGACAATCAAAACAATCGTTGGTTGCAGCCCCAGTTCATTGGAAAAGGTTGTTTCACTTCTAACATCTGCAGAAGTTGAAACCGTGAGTGCGTAATTCAAAGGTTGAAGTGAAATTATTTTGTTCCACATAAGACTAGTGGTTGTGATCAGAGTATTTCTGCTAAAATCATGGGCTTTTTTGACTTTAACCATAACTGCGCAGACTTATGTTGCAGTGAAGACATACTTTGTAAATTATACAGTGTCTTTGCCAGTTGTCTCAGAAGTAGTTTTTGAAATGTTTACGTCCTTTGATACATGCATCATAAATCAGATCGGTGGGATATGAGTCTTATTGGAGACACGGGATTCAAAACTTGCCTTTTCTAACCGCAAACATCTTGTGTTGTTGTTGGCGGCGCAGAGATAAGAATGTTTGTTACCATTCAAATTACCAACGGGCTCGGCTGAAGCCAGACTCGAGATTCAATAAAGATGTTTTAATGTAAAACTGAAACGGAGACCCTGATTGCTCTGGCAAACACAGAAATAAGTGATACAGAGGAACAGCAGGCTCTCTTGGTAAATTCCTTGTTGATCCCATGGTATCAATCTTTTACCACTCACGTGGAAGCAGTTCAAGACCTCGTTTCCAAGTTTCTTGTCTGCTGGCTGATGATTTGTTTAGGGCCTGTGGTTGAAATACCTCACTTAAAACGGGGAAATGAATAACGCTAACAGTACTAATGATGACATAAATAATGTCAGTAATCATAAAGTAAGTAAGCGGTGGTTTTACTGTCAGGTTCTATCTGCTAATCGGCAGTAGTGTTTATTTTCTTTAACAGTTATATTTGATACTGTGATAAATGTTAAAAGACATCTGCACAGCTGCAACACGGGCAGCTCCTCAAGCTGAGCCTGAAAACAGAGCAGTTAACACTGACCAGATTGGCATCTGCCATGTCAGAGTCTACTCATAGCAGGGCTGGACGCTGCAGTTCCCCTTTTTTGCAGCTCTACAAGTGAAATCTGTTTTGGTTTACTGTGTCAGTCGGGCTTGATGTCATGCTTCAGGTATGGGACAATGGCAGAGATCAAAGAAAAGAGGGTCGTTTTTCCCTGCCTTCAGCACGAGGAACATCCCCTGCTCATAATCAGTTCAGTGCATTATGACTGAAACTCAAAGCGTGCATGACCTCAGCGCGTTGGCCTCTCGGTTAGCTCGAGACATTCTGCAGCCTCGCATTGTGAAGCCTCCTTCCCTCTTAGCTGGTGGCTGCATGCCCTGCATCATTACGGTTTGGGAAATAACAGGTTGTGTTATTGCTGTGACATTCGACAGATAAGATAAGAGCAGGGAACTGGGGCATACCAGTCTGCGGGATCTTTTATAGCTCAAAGACCAATATTTGAGTGGCTCCGCTCTGCAGAGCTGTTGCTTGGTATTTTAACACCTGTAATAATTAACTAATAAACCACCAGCCAAGTGTCTTACTTGGCTCTCAAGGTCAGCCCATAAAACTCAAACAGCCCCTCTTTGTTTTATGTGAAACACTCAGCATATCTTATCATTAAGAATCACTTCAGTGCTGCGCTCAGCGATCATGTTTAATTCCCAGTCATTTAAAAAAAAAAAAAGGTTGTAGAAAATCACAGAATAACTGCCTCTGCAATAGCTGCTACGCTGCCAAATAGAAAATTCTCATAAAAAGACGTGAGGCAGCTTGCAGAAACCCAACTGTAAGATTTTATAATTAGCGCGTTTCTTCTGTGATTATTTACCCTGATGTATGTTTTACACACCCCGCTCCCTCCTGTTCCTGCAGTCTGGGAGGTCAGGAGTCCAAACACAACTGTAAACATGCAGACATAAAGGAGTTTATGTTAAAGCTGATACTGAATCGCACATTAACAATGAATTTTAAAGTGACGTAAGCCTGTTTCCTAGAAAACCTACCGTGTTTTTTAAAGATATTTCTCAGACAACAGGGTCCTTGTGTAGTCACATGAAGTTGTGATGTAAAGATCTAACTTGGTAAACAGGCAGTATTATGTAAAAGAATCTTTCTGGGAGGCATATATGTTTTGTAAAAGGTCAAAGAAATACAACAGTGTTGAATTCGTAAAGATATTGAGAAAGTTTACATTTTTAAGTTATGATAAAGGTTTTTTCCCCCAGTATAACCATGTATAGAAACATTTATTTGACCTTCATGTCCCAAAATCGTAACTGTGGGCTATAACTTTCAAAAGACGCAACACTCTTAAGTGCTCTTTTTGTTCTTTCTTAATGAGTACATGAAAGAAGGACAACTTTTTTGAGCCCAAACTGTTTTTTTGCCAGGCACAGAGGGATCAAATGGATTCAGGTGTGTCATTTAAGAAAATTCCCACCCATGGGTGCGGTTACAACCAACGGTAAATTCATACATACATGCCTGACTCATGATAGTAATGAGGCATGACTCTCAGTGCATCAGAACGACACTTAAGATGAGACTTTGTGTGCTAGAAAAATCATTAAAGTGTAGTATTACCTATCACGTTTAAAAGCCTAAAATGCTGTTAAAGCCTCATAGTGAGTAATGTTGAAATCTGAGCTGAGACACATTGGAATTAGTCAGAAGTTTTGCAGTGTTGTTGTCTTGAGTCTAAATAAAAAGTTCTTCTTAGCACAACATCATTTGTCCCGAGAGGAATAAGTTGCACAAACATTAATATCAGTGATTGATTTGAGGAGAAACTGTGTGTGGGTTGAGATTAAATAAACGCTCGGCAATAAAAACCAAAGCATGAGCAGTAATCTCTGATAACATTCCTGAGTGATGACTTTAGGAGCTTCTTGGTTTGAAACTGTTCAGGCGCTTCTCTTCACTTGCCTTACAGGCCTTTTGTGATTTCAACAGGTGTTGAAATTAAAATGAATTTTTTTTCCCTGAGCTTTAACATGCCAGAGTTATTAGTAGAATCTAAAATGGGAAAACACAATCAGCTCAGGCTTCATCACTGACCCCGGATTTTGTTTTGCCTGCATCGGGTTACATGAGGACGTAAGGGCGGAGCCTCTGGACGAAGATGTACTGGATGTTTTTGGGTTTCGGGGCAGAATATTTGTGTTAGATTTCTGAATTTTGCTAATTACACTGTCCCAGGAAATTGGAAAGCTGATCGATACATAGGCTGATCACTTGGTGGGAGTTTCTCCTCTCTGATGGTTTCCTTGGAGATCAGTGACAAGCAGTGATAATGTGATGGTTCCTGTTGCTCTCTGCCCTCCTGTATATGTGACTGACGCCGCCCTCCCTGAATGTTTGTGCGAGCCTTCAGGATAATTGAGTTTAGGTATCATGAGGTTGAGGTCTTGTGAACCCAGGGGGAGCCGGGTGACTGCGACTCGTAGCATCCAGATGGGGGGGCCGGGGTGGGGGGGTGACTGCACGTGCCTGCCAGCTCTGCGGTATCTCCCCTCTCTTATCGGCTTCCTGCGATCGCAGTGTGGCAGCTCTGAGATCAGGGACTCTCGTGGTGTCCTGTTCTGCTCTGCCAGCAACAGCTGCCTTATCGTCCTCTCCAAAACAAAAACATCTTATCACAGCGGACAAAAAAAAAAAAGTCAGGCTGTGCATGGAAGAAGTTCAAGATAGCACTGAAACTACCTGGTTTTCTTGTTGTTGATGATACGATTTTGTGATTCTAGACATGATTTTTTTTGTGCAGCTTTCCTCTTCAACATGCAGGACTGGGGAATCTTAAGTTCTTGCACTCGTTTAGTATGCTCCAAGTGTAGCGTCACTTCAATAGCAGTGTGTCGACTGAGTGTCCGTAATTCCATCTCTCTGCATCCTTTGCTTTGCCCCCCCAAATGGCCAAGTGAGCGACAGATCAGTGGGGGGTGGATGCTGTGTGTGGGAACAATTGAGCACCCCCCTTTTAGGCCGGCCTGCCTGCCTCCCCCCCACCCCACCCTCCCTCCTCACCACATTCCACACCGGACCACCAAGACCCGCACATAGGGAGCCCCGGAGCTGGGAACACACGGCAACAAAGAGAGAGCTTGGAGGGACTGGCTGAGGCGTACAGAGAAAGAGAGGGGGGATTTGACTGACAGGAAAGAGTTTTGTACCAGGGAGAGTTGAACTGAGTATCCAGAAGAGCTGGTGGGCCGAGCAGGAGCCAGAGACCGCTGTGTGTGTGTGTGTGGGGACGCAGGCTTAGGGAATCTGGGGAGGTAACTGGAAGCATGCATGCACTGTGACTCATCGTTGCTCAGTCATACGGGCATGTACATACAGCCCTGCTCCTCTTAGTAACCCCTGTGAGGAGCACACGCGTCTGACTAACACAATACAGGGTTTTAACCGAGGGGCCTCACAGGACATTTTTTGCCTCGAGTGGACTCAGTTAAACTCGGCTCTCTCAATTGGTGGATCTGTCCTTGACTGACACAAACTGTGAAATATCCTGATCTGGCTTTGTGGTTTTCCGTACCCTGAGCTGAGGGGAGCGACCCCCTGAAACTCCTTGTTAACACGTCCTGTTTGCACGGTGTTAAAGTCTCTTTTTTTCCCCTCCCCTCTCTGTCCCGACAGACATATCGGTTCATTTTCTTCTCCCTCGGCTCACTCTTTGGCAGCTCTTTTGGGACTTTTTTTTTTTATCCTGACTCCTTCCTTTCCTCCTCACCCTGTGGTGATTTCCTCTCTTTATTTCACAATCAATAGTGTTTTGCTCATATTTTGTTGCCCCGCTCAATTCAGCCCATCTACCTCTCTTTTCTCATGTCTGCTTTTTACCATTTGTCAGGCTTTGAGATGATACAGTCTCAAGTATACCAGATCTCTTAACTTGATAACGAACATCTCCTTGTAACTTTATCATTTCTAAATGTTTAGGAGGCACCTATAATGCCTTTTCACCACTCATACCAAGTACACAGGAGTAAGTGGCTCTCATACACAGTGTTTCTATGTGGGGATTTAGCTTATTGTCCTGAATTGCATAGCCTAATTAGTTGTTGTCTCAGTGTCTATTTAGTAGAGCTGAACGGTTTTGGAAAAAATATCTAATTCTGATTATTTTGACTGATATTGCAATTGCGATATCATTTGTGTTATTAGAGGTAATGATAATTTTGACATTATTCTTATTTTGATTGAAAAAAAGTGTTAAAATGACTATGGTGTGATCTTTTTTTTGCAGTGATCTGCACCAAGTGAGGATGTTTTTTTTAGTCTGTACAATCTGTTTTGTAGGATAGAACATCTCTGCCTCACAGCATTCATTAATTTAAAAGTTTTTTGACAAATGTTTTGCCTTTAATAAATATTACACCTTCTGCGATTTGAAAATGCAGGAAGCCATATTGGGAATTTGATAAAAATTTTTCATTAATTGTGCAGCCCTACTAGTTAATTCCCCTCCGGGCTCGTTATTTCTCTGTTATGATTAATATTAGGGATGCACAGGTGCCACTTTTTTACCACAGTACGTACATTTGCTGATACCAAAGACCAATAATGCCTAATAAAGGTTGAAGTGAAATTAGTGCCTTATAATACCATTACAGTTCCTACAGTAACTTAAAAACATTTTTATTTTTCATAAGATGATCCTCACTTTCTAAATGTTACAAATTGTTGCTGTTTCCTGCTGCTAGCATCGGCAAACTCCTTGAACTCTGCATCGTGTTGGTTCTTTAGATGTTTTATCAAATTGCTTGTTTTGAAGGAGCTACTTTTCGTACAGTGGTGTCGGGTCAGTACGAGTACATGAGCACAATATTGGAATGATACCTAATACTAGCATCGTTATAGGAGTACATGTACTCCAGTCCCCCCCCCCAATTGAGAAATACTGGGTCTGTTCTCATGCCCTGCCCACCACCGGTCCTTGTGCTACGTGAAAGAGCAATGTGCATCGAGATGGCTAGTGTTAGAGGTGACATCAATTCAGCCGTGCACGTCTGGGCTTCAGTCAGCCCCAGACTCAGATGAGGAGTTTATTGTGCATATTGGACGTATTTCAATATCGGCAACTAGCAGAATGGTAAGTGTAGTTAGCATTTTTTATTTGTCTGTGCTGCTTGCTAGCTTGTAACTGGCGGGGGCTGACATAGCTAATGCTAACTCTCGCTCTCGGGAAGGGAAATGCACAGAGCTCTCTCTTCATTCAGCAGAGGAATGTGAAAACGCCTCTCTTGTGACAGACTTTGCACAGATGCAAATCCAACCAAGGTTGGACATTCTGGTGACATAAACGTAAGAAAAACTAATTTTTGAGAGGAGGGGATCTTTAAGCATTTTAGTCAGTATAGGCCCAATCACAGCGACTCCTGTGCTTCCCCACCTCCCACTCCTCTCCATCAGTCAGCTCCTCTAGCTGCTCAGGTCCTTTTGTGTTGTGGGTGCTTGGTGGTGTAATTTTTTTTTGTCCCTCTGATATTCGAGCCTCGGTGCGTCTCCTTTGTGTTGATCACCTCGACACTGGTGTCACTCAGCCAGCTGTGAGGAGTGTGGCGCAGGCCCGCGGGCTCTGATCCCAAACTGCAGGGGTGGAGTGTGAACCCCCTCTTCTCCTCCACTCGCTCACTGAAGTCATCTCACTGTGCCGCCGCTGCCGCTGCCAGTGGGGGAGTGCGGTTATGATGTAGGTGTAACTCAACCAAGGTTAATTGATTTCCTATGAAGCCACAATGCGCTTGATGTCCGTGTTGATAGTCATGATCATCATTAGGATTTGTGTGACTCGCCAGAGGCCCATGTGGTTAGGGATAGCGGTGAGGGAGCGAAGCCAGGGACTTGCCTGGGTGTTTGGGCTGAAACCCCAGTGCTGGGTGCAGGCCAGATGAGCTGTAATCCCTGCTAATTACTCCCAAGGCCTGCATCAAGACTCCCACTGACGAGTCAGTCACTCACACTTAGCTCACTTTTCCAAACTGCAGTTAGCTTAATAGGTTTCCTAATATTTACCTAATCCCTCTGTGTGCTGCTTGCTCTTGGATTTATTTTCATATAAATTATATTGTTTGAGATCAAAACGCCTGGTTTTTCTTCTTTGCCTTTCAAGAGTCCTTTCTTCTGTCAGACAAAAAGGCAATAGGCAGGTCTTTGGCTGCTTCACACGGCTCTGTGAATTTGACTGACGAGTTGATGCCACGTGTTAAAAGCAGGTCATCAAAACTCAAATTTAAAACATGGGAGAAAACAATGGCAGGCGTCCTGCTGGCTGAGGGCCGATAAGCGGGGGAAGAAAAAAAAAATCGCACACATGAAAGGATCAAATACTTTGCTAAATGATGGCTCCAAAGCTGCAAATCATTTGGTCAGTGTGTGTTTTCAGGGTGGTTTTTGCTGGCAGAAAAATTAGTCGTTATGTGGGAATGTGAGTCAACTCGCTAGGGGTTGAAATATTGTACATCATTGGAATGGCAAGTAGCTGTGATTTATTGTCACATTCAGCTCATATCATCAGGAACGGACTGAGCCATCCATGACTGAGACCCATTAAACCATTGTACCGTTAGGTTTAGACTTTCTCATTCCTTTGACGGTCGGCGATGAGTGGTTCTCTTCCCACCGCCTCCGTCGGTGTCCAGTTTCGTAAGGCCCAACAGGTATATCAGAATCTTTGTTGCCCTTTTGTAGCTTTGAGCTTCCAGAAACCTGATCTTGTACCTGACCTCATTCTGCCTGGGGGGCTCCGCCGGGCCCCGTCCTGCCTCAACATCTGGTGGACTTCAGCTGCTTTTGGATGTCTGTTATAAACATTGTCAAAGAGCCCCCTGTCCTCAGGAGGGGTTTGCTGGCTTTTACTGGCAACGACGAAATGTATTGTTTGTGTGTTAAGTCTTTTAAAAGCTCTCATTTGTTTCAACAAAACTGGATTTTTTGAATTCTTTTTATGTGCAGTTGGAGGGAGGGGGTGTTGTGATTTGTTTGTGAAAATGCACGCCATATGATACAACCCACGCAACAAAGGCCGTTATTAAGCGTAAAGCCTCCTTAGATGGTGTAGTGCGGTGCTCTCAAGCAGAGTGTGAAGCACGTCTTAAAGAGGACCTATTTGTACGCTCAACAGTAGTCCATTTCTCTGACAGCACAACAGTGTTTGCGCAGGGTCCCATGGTAAAGCACTTGGGCTAAAGTAAAGAGTGTTTTTCATCCTCTCCTTTAAAGTCTGTTTTCATTTGTGTGCCATGAGTCAGTGGAAAGACGGAGGGCTGGTGTAGAGGGACAAGCCAGGAAGATCTTTTGTGCCTCCTTTTTTTTTTTCTCCTCCTCTTCTTTTCCCTTGTGATAATCACGCTGTGCTGTAACTTGTCCTCTCCATTTGTCTGCAAAACCTCTGCCTGTCTCTGCAAATCTTAAACATAACACGGCCTTGCACTCTCTTTCATGCACACGCACACCACACGGACCGGGCTGAAGCGTTAAGGTGGAATCTGTTGTAAAAGCACCAGATCAAACACCGCAACTCTGCGGCTCATCAAAAGGCTCATAAGCAGAGAGAAAGATGTGGAAAAGGTGAAAGATTAGAGCAGTTGTTCAGGTGAATCATTGCCTCCAACTCCCCCCTGATAGATCGTCTGGTTGTTGGGAAAAGATTCCCACCAGACTGATGGTAGGAAGGAAATTTTCTTAATTTATGTGTAAATGTTTTGTGTTTTTCCTTCATGTGTAAATCAGTAGAATATACAAGATTTGACACTGGCACTCATGTCAAAACCACCGGTGAGGCTTTCACATATCTGAGTGGCAGTCGAGCCAGTCACCAGTGGTTGCTGTATTTACCAGAAGGAAGTCAAACAAGTTGCAGAAAGTTTGCATGGAGCACGCTATGAAAATGGCCCAAATTCAAACTCGAAACAAAACCACTTCTGTTTGAAGTATGAATTCCCCATAACTGTGTTAACATGAAGCGTGGCCTCCAGCTTTCTCGCGCAAGTTGCTCAAGGGTTGGTTTGACCTTTTTATTTTTGTGATCTCATTTCTTTGTCACGTTGTTTGTGTATTTCTTGACCTCTTGCAAACCTCAGTGCTTGTTTTTGGGCCAAATGTTTACTGTCAAGTATGACATGTTGTACTGTGGTAAGATTGCACAATGCCCACTGTAAAACGTGTGGCTCTTTTTTTTTTTTGGCTAATTAACACAGAAAGCAGATTAACTTGTCAACATGAATGACCCCCAAGTTCTTGTAACCGTTCCACTTCACCCGCCTTTGTGTTTTTCCACACACAGCTTTGTCACCTTACTGGAATTTTTAACTTCGATACAACTTTGAAAAATTGATGCACTAGTTTAAAAACTCCTTGTAGTAAGTTTAACTACCTCATATAGGATACAGCAATGTGCACCAGGAAGAGACCTCCTACAACAAACCCTCTAGTCTACGTCACATATTAGGGTTCATGTTTCCCACAAGTCCCCGTTCCCAAAAGGGGGGCTGGTGGCTTTGTGCACGTGAGAACTTGTTGGTCTAACAGTGGCACAGCCGTCAGTGCTGAAACAAAAAAGTTTAAATTGAAAATCAAATCATGACCTTTAAAATTAAAAGTCAAATTGACTGATTTGAGGAATTGTGACACCCCTAGTTCTTTAGAGATTGTAGCAAACCCCTGAGTAGGGCTGCAATTAAGGATTATTGTCATTATCGATTAATCTGGCGATTATTTTCATTATTAATCGATTAATTGTTTAGTCTGTAAATTGTCAAAAAATTTTGAAAAGTTTTAGTCACAATATACAACAGCCCAAAGTGGCTTCAAAATGCTTCCTATGTCCAATCAACAGTCCAAAACCCAAATGCTCACATTTAAGAAGCTGAGACAAGCAAATGTTTGTAATTCTTGTTTGGGAAAATCGATTATCTAAATGGTTAGCAAGGAATTTTCTTTCAGTCGTTTAACTTACTAATCGTTGCAGAGCTACATGTGAGTCCAACGCAGCTGAACCAACAGCCTGCAACTTCCTCCCAAATTTCCACCCTGCTATCAAGAGACTTTATGGAAATAATTTCATGCCACATACACAATCTGTAATCAGAAGCTATATTTACCTCACACTGTTTTGCATGCAGAGGTCAGAGAGTCAAACGCAGTCCTTCACATTACAAGAGATTTCACATAAATGGTGCAGCAGGTGAACCTTTGAGAGCGGCCCCGGCGGTTGGAATTTGGTTTTCTGACTTGTTAAATGTACTCTGTGAAGTGCAGGAGCGAGTTGAAACCCTGACAAAGCAGTGACCTGGGAAGTGGTGTAGGCAGGGAGCTTTTGTGTGGGGAGACAAAGCCGGAGATGCAGGGCCGGGACGGGAGAGGGGAAACAGACAGAGCGAGAGGCCAGGGCAATGTTGTGGAATCTCCCCAGGGGCTTCTGGGTAAATGTTCATGGATGACAGCGTTTTGGAATGTTCACAAACGGAGAGTTTTAATTGGCCAGAGGCCCCGACTGGTTTAGTAATCAGAAATGGACTCTGGTGACAGAGGGCTCAGATTTATGGATCCCAGTGTGTAGTTTGTTTGCGACATTGTGCGCCTTTTAGAAGATAATTCACATGATGGACGAAATGTGGAAGATTAAGCGTGGATAAATATTTTAATGTGACAATTTCTCACTCTGAGAGATGAGAAATGGTCTGCCCTCAAGTTTTTTTTTTTTTCTGAGGCAGGGAAGCACTTGTGTGTAAATAGCAGTAGATGAGACATGGAGATCGTAATGAGTTCTGCTCTGCCTCGTGCTGTGCAGCAGCACACATGCCTTTCTTTCTCATCACAGTCATGCCATGTGACAAGTAAATTTTGGCAGTTTGTTGTTTTGACAGCTGTGTTGTGGAGGAGATTTTAATTCCCGATTTTATTTAAGGAAACATCGTTTTACACAGACGTTTAACCAAATCCCTGCGGCTGGCTGCGCAGCCGAGAATATTCACTCCAGAGAGTGCTCCGCTAAACCAAAACTTCCTGCCTCGTAAATGGATGGTGAGCATTGTTCTAAGGGGAGTAAATCTGTCCTGTCACAAGCGGTGCTAGTGTTTCCTGTGCTCACCACTACTGAGAGGCTTCCTCCCAGTAGTAGATCCGATTATTTATGGATGTTACTGTTGCACTATGTGATTGTTCTTTTGCATTAACCTCTAACAGCTCTGGTAGCCGCTGCATCGTGGGTCGAATCAACATTAGCGTTGTGACTCATCATGTGAGGGAGGGCTGCTTTCTGGTCAGCTGACTTCACGCCGAGTGACAAACTACTTTATCAAAGCTACATGATAAACGCTACATGCTACAGTCAGATGCATTCAAGTGTCACCTCTTGGTTTTGATTTACTGAAGGTTAGATTCAGCTTTTGTCACTGCACACAAGAAGTACCAGCCCAACAAAGTACAGTTTAGCATCTAACCATATACACGTAATACTAAGGCTGAACAATTATGAAGAAATATCTAATTGCAATTATTTTGCCTGATATTGCAATATGATTCGCAATATTGGAGAGAATGATAATTTTTACATCATTATTCTCATTTTCATTGAAAAACACATTAAAACGATTATGTTGTTATTTTTTTTCAAGGATCTGTACTAAACAAAGATGTTGATGGCTAGGGCACCTCTGCAGCACCACAATATTAATTTAAAGTGGTATTTTGACACATTTGCCTTTAAAAATATTGTGTATCCTGTGTTTTAAAAATGGCAGTGGACCATATTGTGATTTTGACAAAGTTTTGATAAATTTTTCAGCCCTGAATGGTGCAGTAGTGCATATAGATATATGGAAAGATGAATGAATGTACAAAATGAACAATAAATTGTTGTGGTAGTGATAGAAGGGATGTAATTGATAAGTACTGGGATATGGCTGTCCCATAGCAGAAGAATTCACCACCATATTGCTCCAACTGCAAACTCCAGCTGTCTCATTCACTTCAGGAAAGTCTCCAGTGAAGGAAGCAGGCAGATTAACTCTCACATCCCTGCCAGGGAGTGTCCGGCATGAGGAGGCTAAGTTAAGAAAAAATACTAATGCATATAACAACGGTATAATTGAAGGAAGCACACTAAGAGCAGCCTGCAGGAAAACACCACCAGTGTATTCAAGCGTCTTGGGTTTATCTTGATAAGAAAATTTAAAACTGGACGCGTAGACGTAATGTCGCAACAGCTTCTTTTTGTTTTCTCTCTCACGTGTAGAAAACAGGACTTCAACAACAACTCCTGCCTTATGGTAACTCTGACTGGAAACACCACCTCAAATCCTTTTAAATCACAATGTTATGATGGTAGAGGGCTCGGTGATTGATGTGAGCCGTCTGCGATGGACAATGTTATCGTCCATCAGCCCAAACCTACAGTATATATTAAGTCTGCTTATTTTCATGGCTGACTAATCTGTCGTTGCTTGTTTTTAAAATGTCGGAAAATGTCAATCAGTGTTTCCCAAAGCCTAAGATGACGTCTGCAAGTGTCTTGTTTTGTCCAGAACTCAAAGATATTCAGTTTTCTGTCACAGAGGAGTAAAGAAACCAAAAAAATATTCAAATTTAAGAAGCTGAAATCTGAGAATTATGTTTTTCCTTAAAAAATGACTCAAACTGAATAATCGACCATCTAAATAGTTGAAGATTAATGTAATAATTGTTTAAGTGATTAATCGTTGCAGCTCTACAGTCTGTATAAATCATATGCATATTTTACTAATCAGCTGTTGGTCTTTATTTTGTAGTACTCAGTTGCTCTCTGTTGCTCTGTACTGTTATACATAATGTCAACATGTGGTTTATGTATTAAACTACAATGGTTACATGTTCTCTTCCTGTTTTGTGTGTAAATCTGCATCAGACGAACATAAAGATCCTCATGGGGGGATAACATGTCATTGTAGCAGCAATAGAAAAAACAAGTAAGGGTTCCAAAACACAACCAGCAATTTCAGAACTAGAGAAAAATAGAAATACATAATAGATGAATGGTAAATCCAGATAGCAGCAGTGGAAAAAACTGAGGCAGACACTTATTTTTTTATTGAGGCAAACATGCAGTGTTCAGGTTGCCATTTCAAACAATTCCTGTAAAAGATTTTACTGCTTAACTTTAAATGTTTAAAGCCGTTGCCCACTTCAGTTGCATCCTTTACAGGCTATAGGCTAGTTATGAGAGCAGTTTAATGTCTGAGTCATGGGTCAGCTGGAGCTTCATGCTAAAAACTGCTTTCCACTCCCAGTGAGGGGCCGCAGATCTGCAGGACTGTGCTGTGTGGAACATGCTTAAGATGTCCAGGTGAATGTATCACCAGGCATCTCTGAAGGAGAGAGATATTTATCTGTCCAAACACAGGGATCTCCTGAAGCTTAGCCAACACTAATACCTCAAAAATACTGAGAAGTAACGTTCATTATCTTGGGTTTCCTTTGTAGGTCTTCAACATTTAAACATCCTCCATGACATCTGTCAATAAAAACCATTTAAACAGTCATTACAACAAGTTTTATACTGTCTGTCTGTCAGCTTTTAAGTTCAGTTATGTTTGGAGACAGTGGAGCAGTCAAGTGAAACACATTAGAGAGTAGAAATGGACAGAGTTTGGCATTGCTACCCACCATTTCGTTAAAACACTTCAGTCACATTCAGAAGTCCCCTGCCAGCACATTTCAGGCTCTTTTGGACGTTCCTAATGAACTGAGAGCTGAAAGGCATTATTGGTTTGGCCGAAACTGCTATAAACTTGTCATTACTCCGAGGCTGAAGTGCAGAAACAGAGTAGGTGGAAGTATCGCCCTGCCCTGATTATCTCCATATGAACAGGCCGGTCTCTAATAATGGTTTCCGCTTACTCACAGCATAATGTTGTTGAACGTTTTTTCTCCCTTTGCGGTGATTCTGCCATAGCTCGGGGTACACCCATCGACGCAGGACATTTAGAGTGTAAGATAAATATAATACGTAGACGTGTGTTACATTTGTCTTGGCTTTTAAAAGTCGGTTTAAGTAGGCTAGTTCTTTCTGTTGTTGGATCTTCCAGCGGTTCTGCTCTCCTTCTGAAAGCTTTAATAGGGACACAGATCTTTAGCTCACTCTTTATTGTGAAATTCCACCAGCCAGTATAACTTTTAATGAGCTATTTTGACCCAGCAGAACATTTTTATGCATTGTTTCATTTCTACTTGAGAAGTCTCAAAGGCTAACCCTAAAGTTCACTATTTCTATGCACTGACGGCGGCGAAGAAATGGTCCAGTTGTCTCGGACGTCTCTGGTTTGACTCCTGAAAAAAAAAAAAAGGAGAGCTTGGAAAATCTGGACGGGGGAACGTGAACAAGACGTACTTTTCCCCCTCCTTCAGCTACTACTGGCATGATGCCCTTGAGCAACAGTCTGCGGTCGTACTGAGCAGCGGCCTGATGTGAATGTGTGGATGTTTGTAACCTTCCCTCCCCCTGCAGCTTCTCCTTCAGGTTGTAAATAAGACTGAGCTCTTAGTCAGCTCGCCTGGTTAAAGGATTTCTTGTAATATGTGGGGGGAAATATCATATTGTACCAGAGCACTTTTCCTAACTGTGCTGTGAAAACTTTGTGGGATAAAATGGGACACCGGTGGCTCAGATGCTGCACGTTTCCTCGCTTCATAGTTTTAATTCTGCCCATTTTGTTTTCACAGCACTAGACTGATCTCGTGCGGGAGAATCCCCTGCACAATTATTCCATCAGTTTGAATGGATGTGTGGGTTTAATTTCAAGATGACACATCCCCCAACTTTTGAACAAAACAGTGCCTTTCCAGAGTTATTACTGAGAGCTGATAAAAGCAAGGCAGTTTGAGACTTTTGCTCTCAAATTACTGATTTATTTATTTCTTTATCGAGCACCAAATTATCGGAATTGTTTGAAACGTTGAAGCACTGACGGGGAAACTAATTGGAAAAGCTTTCCCAAAAATGGATAAATGACATTTTTGAGTAAGTAAAGGGGGTTCATTTTCAAAAATCCAGATACAGACCACAACTGTCGAGTCCTTGCAGATGAAAGAAAGAGAAGGGGTGATTTGACAGCGTGCTGTAACAGGAGAGAATTTAAGAAGGGAATGACTTGGAGAGCAATTGCTATCATTTTGGAAATTAAATATGCAGCTGTTTTGCAGCCTTTTACTCACTCCTTTCACTTGTGGCTTCACCTCACGTCCCCTTATTTAGCCTCTTTGAAACAGCTGACAAATTAATACGCCTCGACTTTTACTCAGATGTCATCCTAAATAAAACGTCACACCTTTAAAAAGTAACACAGACTTCTCAAAAGACCACAAGTCCGCAGCGCTTGACAGGATGAGGCGCGGTAACAGAAAGTTATCCAACAAATGGCACCAATCCCACAACCCCCCAGGATAATTATACCCTAGACAGAGGTGAGGAGCAAGAGGAGAATGTTTTGGCTGCAGGGCGTGCGAATTTACAACAGTCTGCTGTGAGTAATGCTCAGCAGACTGGCAGCACTCTCCCTTACATGTTACAGCAGGGAGTATAATGTGCCAATTAATAGTCAACCTTTGTATTCATAAGTGTTGTTTTGCATACTTCACACCACCGAGGGTGTCAGGGGCTGAATTTCATATGCTGGACTGTGGAAGATCAATCAGGCCGACTTGGAGCGTGTTCACACGTTTTTCATGTTTTGAAATTAAATTACCCCAGCATTATTCACCGTCTCAAATTACCTGCATTCCACCGGGACTGAATTAGTATGTACATGGACTATGAGCAGCATACAGTTTATCATTTAATTATTTACAAATGTTGATGTCTGTGTGAAAGCTCGGAGGTTCGGTTCACTCGCAGACCACCAGGCACCAATTAGTGACAGACGTCGGTGAATGGTTCGTGACATGCGGTACCCCCGTGGCCTCCCTCGCGGCTCCCTTAGCAGTTTTAGTGATGTCCCGAGTTCAGAAGGGTACGGAAATAATCCTAGAGGGACTTTTATGACTTCAGATTGGAGCATATGAGCGTTAAGGTTTTCTATTTATATCTTTTTGCATGTGTCTGCGACTTTTACAGCCCTTAATTGCCTGCGTGTACATGGGTGGTGTTACTATTGTGATTGGAGTTTGGGAGGAAACTTTATTCACTAATAAATAACATGACAAGGTATTTTATATGCTTCAGACACACACTTTGGATCTTTTATGGTGAAAATTCACAACTGTTCAGGAAGTTGACGCCTGTTAAGTTCACAATTTTGTTTCCTGTTGCTTTAAAGCTGTAATATGTAATATTTCCAGGTTAGAATGCCTAAAAACACTACACCTGTTGTGTGTTACATGTTGTATTGACCCAAGCTCAAATGTTTCCAACGATGTTCAAACTGATTCAACTTTTTCACACGGTCTACACAAGCAAATAAGAATCTCAATAAATCATAATATCACATTGCAATACTTGTAGAATTGTAATACGTATCCAGTCGACACCCAAGTATCATGATAGTATCAAGTGTATCATCCATCCAAGCCCTTGTAACTGCACATTTCCATCTAGCTGCTAATTGCTATAACTTCCGAGAAAACACAGGATGCATTGCATATGGCGGATAAGGTTTTCTATTTATGTTTTTTGCAAGAGTCTGCGACTTTTACAGCCCTTAATTGCTTGTATGTACGGGGGGTGTTTTGTGTGTGTGTGTTGGTGGTGTTATTATTGGAGTGATTGGAGCTTGAGGGGGGGGTGAGTTACTGTGTGTGGTGGTGGATGTTGCTGGCTGGTGGACAGGGGGGGGTCAGAGGACAGGACCTCTCTCAGAGGAGTGGCTGTTAACCCCTGACCTCGCTGGTTAAGCCTGCAGGGTGGTGGCGGTCGAGGCGGAGGTGGGCGGTCGGGGGGGTGGGGGTGTGCACCCCATGGTCCGTCTGGTTCAGGGGCACATGATGGCAGGCAGAGGGGGCGGCGAGGTGTCTAATCTGGTTTTTGTCTATGAGGCGTTTTCACCTCCCCCACCATCCTTCCTCTGAGAACAGAGTTTGAGAGGCAGGACAATGTCAAAGGGAAGTGACTTATTTTATGAGCCATTTAAAGGGGATGGTGGTCTCCCCACAAAGGAGAGGCAGAGACGCAGCGGAGAGCTGATGAATGCCATGACACACAGTCACATGTTTGTTTACAAGATGCTGCTCTCTTGTTTTGACCACCGTAAATGGCAGTTTTCCCTCTTCTGAGCTGCACTCGAACAATGTTCTGACTCTTATTACATCTTAAAGCACTCGGGAAGCTGGAGGGGTGAGAGAGGCCCCTTAAAGGAGCTCCGTCAGGCGACCGAGAGCCAGCTCACCCATCACACAAAGACCATTCATGCCAGCGATGGTGGAGGAATGACGGATGCATCCACTGACCCAGCTTATTGTGAAACAGCGAGGCCGAAACATGTCACGCAAAGTCCGGCGTGATTTTGATTTTTATAAGATCTAACTGCTCTTGTCAACCCGTTCGCTCTCTTGTGTTCCAGCAGCGCCATTTTTCTCTCCCAGTGGTTTGAGAAATTGGCTGCCAAAATGTTTTCACAAAGTATGCATTAGCTAAGAATCTTCAGTTTTCAGAGACTTAATCCTTTGAGCTAACAATGTGACATTTGTGCAGACATTCCTGTGAAATATTGACCATCTCACTTTTATTTGTGTACTTTGGTAACTAGGGCTATTTTCCACGTGGATATAGGCCCTTTTGATTGTACGCCTCCCGTGCTGTGGGTAAGCAGAGGGGGGCGGGAGGGCCCTGCTGGAGGAGAGACTGGAGGGGCTGTTTCACCTAAAGGTTCAGTCTGTGTGTGTGTGTGTTGCTCCCTGTACCTCCAATCATGCTGGTACAAAGAGCCATGTGTTGAGCAGTGATGTGATGTGTGAATATGTTTAGGTAGGGGCTGCCAACTATGCCTGGGTATGTGTGAGAGTGTGTGTATGTGCATATAGGAGGGGGTCCGGCGGAGAGGGGAGAGAGATGAGTTTGGGGAGAGGACTGTGAGAGAAGGAGTGACTTGAGGCTTATTTGGACTTGATCCCAGACAGAGGGGTCCAGTTTATGGCGCCAGGGTGCATCCTCCCTCCGCTGCCCTGTTTGGATGATTGTATTGCTATGAGTCACTTCTGACCCGGCAGTTTAATTTTTAAACATTTTAGCTACTATTTCAGACATGCAGGGAACTTCTCCAAACATGTTGTGCTATTCAGTCTGACGTTTCAGTTTGTGAGGCAGTTTGCAGTGTGATTAGCTTAATAGTTCAACCAGCAAAAGCTATAGGAAATGTGACCTAGAAACATGTTGGGTTTTTTTTCCCCCGTCTCGGCTGCTATTAAAGTATACATGTGTAAAATAACAACAGTCACCTAAGCTGGGTCCTGTTTTTCTAATAGAAGTCGATGGGCGTCTCTATTACATGCACAAAAGGAATGAAAACAACCTCAATATATCACGGAAAAGCAAATCCACATGGCTCAGGTTGCTATGGCGACACATTAAACATGGCTGCCGACCAGCAGTGAAGGTAACAGAAAAATCCCACAGTCAATGATAAAACCAGAGGGACTGAAAAACCTAAAATGCAGCAATGTTCAGCCTAATCAGTAACAGAATAGAAAGTTGATTCAAGCTGAACAGAGCAGGAATGAAATACCAGATCCATTCACTGATATATAGGATGACAAAGCTTGTAGCTTAGATGCTTTATATACTTCAGATTCTTCTGAACAATTCACAACTGTTCAGAAGAATGATGAAACTAAAGAAACAGGAAAGGAGTCCAGTGTTTTTGATAACGGCTGTATGAGTTACAAACCCAGTTAACACCCGTTATGCTCACAGTTATGAGTTTCCTGTAGATTTAGAGCAATAATGTGTACAATTTCTGCTTTAAAATGTCTAAAAACACTACACTGAGGTTATATACTTGGAGCTGTGTGCTTGTGTCAGCCCTAATATTTTCAACCATGTTCAGCTGCTTTTTGCAATAATTTGCAGGAAAACACGGATTTGTCGGATGTGTCAGAGTTGGGAGGGAAGGAACATAATGTGAATAAGACTTTAATATATTACCTTAATACATACTTAATACATTACCTCATCATGAACATAATTTCTGTCTGAATTACATCAGACAGATTTTGCTTGGCAATGATGTTTGTTTTAACAGTGAAGACTCCCATGATCCCACACTCCATCACCATGCTGCGTCTTTTGTTATTGTTTTAATGTGAGAGAGAACTCGCATCTTGTGCGTTCAAATTAAATTTATACTGATACATTTCAAGTTGTCTATAAGATATATAACACATACCATGTGAGAAGGTTCAGCATCATCTTTTTAGGCTAAGTTAGTCTGAGTCTTTTAATAAATGCTGGAAAACTTTCCATGCAACATTAAAGCTCCAGTCCATGTACGGCGTGGAGGCCCTGTAAGTAGCAGTAACCTGTGCATGCACACAGGTCTGGAGTCACTGAGCACGAGCCGGTGGGGAAAACTAAACAGGCCGTTGGTGCCTGGATGCAGTGAAAGGAACCCAGTGTTCTCCCAAATTCCAGCAGCCACGTTTTAAAACAAAACATTATTGCAGCTGCGACTTTGCATTCGTCCTCCCCTGACCCTCCTTTTTAATTGGATGTTAAACTCACTTTTGACAGCGTTGGCAGTTGATGTTTTATCAAAGACAGTATTTAGGTTTTGAATAATGGTTTTGATTAGAAAGTGGAGGAAAAGCTCAGAGTAGGTCGTGTTGAGGTTTTTTGGCTCTTTCCAAAGCCGCATCCACATTAATGCAGATCTGTTTGAAAATCTTTAAACATTTAAAGGTTGTCCTGTCCGCACAAGAACATTTCTTCAAACTGCACCGAAGTTCCAAAACAGAAAAACGCTTCACGGATCTCCCGCTTGGCCTGTGAGGGGCTACTTCAGGCAGCAGCTTTCCACAGTTTCCATCAAGTAGCTTTTGCTTTTTTCAAAAAGTCTTTGTTTGTCGAGAAATCTTTAAAAAAAAGTGAGCATCACCCATTCAAAAATGGATCACGTGAAGCCTGAGGTCAATTCAAAAAAGTAATATGGCCACCTAACCAAATAAGAGAACCTGCAACTTTTTGATAAATTAAAAATGTGTGACAAAAACAGCATTATAATGAAGCACTGTGGGGCTGCAGAGATTCCCTGGCCTACAAATCTTGTTTTTCAGATGTAAGAAGACATGTTTGTTTGGTACAGACTACAACTAACATCATATCATCATGATTTATGTATATTATAAATATATGTAGGGCTGCAACTAGCGATCATTTTCATCATCGAATATCTTTTGATTAGTTTCTTGATAAATTGATTAGTGGTTTGGTCTATAAAATGTCAGAAAATGGTGAAAAAATGTTGATCAAGATTTCAGTAACCCAAATTGATGTCTTCACATGTCTCCTTATGTCCAAGTCCCAAAGATATTCAATTTACTGTCATAAGAGGAGTAAAGAAACCAAAAAATATTCACATTTGAGAAGCGTAACTCAGAGAATTTGGACATTTTTTACTAAAACATAACTCAAAATGATTAATCGTTTATCAAAATAGTTGCCAATTTATTTAATCAATCAATAAAAGATTAATCGTTGCAGCCCTATATATATTATAATAGCTATTTTCAGGGAAAATTGTGACGCAAAAATGATCATTCCCACTGATTGTGAATCCTATCACCAGTGCAAGATCTGTCAAAATAACTGCAATATGATTTTTAGTGTGCAGCCTTAATTTTTAAAAACGTGGGTCTCCTGTGGATGCTAAACCAAAATAATACGGGAAAAGCCTTTAGATTTATCTGTATCAATGTGCACATGGCTGCAGTCAAAGTGGATGAAGCGCTAATCCCTCCTCTTAAAAGTCTTGTGTTTTAGGAGGACACAGCAGCACTCAGAGAAGGCTAGAGTACTGAATTATCAATCAGGACAGGGAAGTGCCAGGATAAGAGCAAGGCTCTATAAAGTGGCCGGCTAAAGACTGCTCTGAGCTGAGTGTTGCAATTAATCCACTTAAGTGCAGTTAAGGGGGTTTTCACAGCCAAGGTGCATTTGATTTGGTGAGGGGTGATGTTGTTTCTCAGCATCTGAATGGTTTCATCCCAGACAAAAGCAAAGAAATTGTGTTAATGGTCGATATGCGTGTGTGTAAGCCCATAGATGTTAACAAAGCCACTCCGGAGCAGCACAGATTGGATGTTAGAGTATATTATTTAAATGTAATCACTTTTAAAGGCCTTCGGTTTTGTTTCGAACTGAATTAACATGATAGATTGGAAGTGTTTTGTATTGATGTGACGGTTTCCTGGATGGACATGGTATTTAACGCAGTATTCTCCTTGTCTCTTGCAGGAGCCCCCTTGAAAGTGTGTCCGCAGGGTTTCTCCTGCTGCACGGTGGAGATGGAGGAGAAGCTGAGCCAGCAGAGCCACACGGAGATCAAAGCTCCCGTCTCCAGGGTTAGCACCAACCTACAATCCACCTTCAAACAGAGGCACGACCACTTTGACAGTAAGCAAACACACTTACACAAACAAACACACACACACCAGCCACTTTTCAGCCCACATTGTGCCGCTGGCTACTGTCCCCGCAGCAGCACTTGTGTTGCACGATTTTTGACGGACGCTCCCACCTGCCAGTGCACTGCCTGGAGCGGAGACAGTCAGTCTGTGTCCGTTGGCCTGTCCACCTGTCTCTCAACGTCTCAGCTCCCTGCCTCATCGCCCCCCCCCCCAACCACCACCACCACCCGCTCGCCCACCCTCCAGAGAGACGTGCACACTCCCAGACGGACCACACACATCTTCAGATTTAGTCTTCTCTGTACTTCCTGTTCCTCTGTGTGTGCGCACATGTGTGTGTGCCTGTAAATATTGGGATCAGGTTTCCCTGGGAGCGCATGGGAACATGCAACAGTGCTGAGTCACCAAGGAAGTGGGGCAGCTTTGAATGCCTTCCGCCACCCGACCGTGCCACCGCTGCCGCTCTGCGGGCAAGAAGCTTGATGAGATAAGATACAGAGGAGACAATAAACAGATTGACTGAGAGAGATTTTAGTGTTTAAATGCATTTAAATTTGTTTTTTCAGGGCTGTTATG
This sequence comes from Lutjanus argentimaculatus, assembly GCA_034769285.1. Taxonomy (NCBI): domain Eukaryota; kingdom Metazoa; phylum Chordata; class Actinopteri; order Lutjaniformes; family Lutjanidae; genus Lutjanus; species Lutjanus argentimaculatus. The sequence continues at coordinate 28,133,315 of JAWZSL010000006.1, forward strand.
TGCGTGGTTTGATGCGTTTGTGTGTGTGTGCGCTTGTGCATACGCGGGTCAGAGACCTTCAGATCTTATGTGTCTGTGAGAGGGAGCGAGGGATAGTCAGTAATGGGGAGCGTGTGTATTGCAGCCAGATGTGAACAGGAATGTGACGTGTCGGAATGCAGTGGCTGCTCGAGCCGTCCCGCCCCTCTTTTTCTCCTCTCTCACTGCCCTTTGTCCCCATCTCATGCCTCACTCTCCCAGAAAAACCCGTCTCTTTGCCCCTCAGACCCTTCTTTCTCTTTCAATCTCTCTCTACTAATGTCCCGCTGTTGATCACATTCGACTGCGTGCATCTTCTCAGGTCTTTGCTGCTTTCTCACACAACTTCCTGCGTACTGTGACACTGGTTTAGGGTGCAACATTAACTTTTTCGTCCACTGTCAAATGGCTAGTGAATATTCAGATTTGACATGAACAGGTAATAGATGGTCTTAGCTGGTGAGTCAAGTAAATCTACCAGCCGCTTGTGCATTTACTTGCATTTTGCTCGTGCATGGTTCTGATTTTGGACCCCAGCTGCAACACACAATACTCATTACCATTAATTTACTGCATATTTTCACATTTAATCATTTCGTCTATAAAATAGTAATTGCAAGTTGTGAAAACGGTCATCACAAGTTCCCAGAAGCCACGGTGATGTTTTCAAATTCCTGTTTCTTCAGCCAACTGTTTAGAAAGATATGCAAAGATATTCAGTTCACTGTCATAAAAACCAGAGGAAAACCACAAAAAATTTTAATTTTGGAAATAAAAACTAGTGATTTTTTTTTTTTTTTTTTGCTTAACAAATTGCCTAAATGGTTATAAGTTTATTGCTGTTGATCAATTAACTGAATAATCACTGCAGCTCTACAAATCAATTTATCTATCAGAACATGCTAAACTCTATGATGATAATTATATTTAGACAGTCTAATAAGCTAATTTAACTAGAAATTTGGAAATTTTGTAGTATTTCTTAATGAAATAGTTCTTGTAGTGTTACATAATCAGAAAAAAACAAACTACCTCAGGTGCTTTTTGTTCCCTCTAAGAACAGAGCAGTACTTGTTGCAATAAGAAAGTGAACAAGGATGTTTTCATGGTTGAATAAAAGTGACATTTCCTGGAGCTGCTTTGCATTTGGTCTCTTGGTCCTACCACTGGTGAGATATTAATTATCTGCAGATTTTGGTAATGAATGTGTGCCTGTTAAACATCTGAGGAAAAATGGCGAGACCATAAAGGACTTCTCAGTCTTTGATTTTGAAGAACTGATACCAGAACCACTGTTGCCAAGAAAATTTCATCCAGTTTTACATAAACTGTAGAACATCTGCTGTCAAACGTCATTGTGGCTTCAGCTCAGTGTTAAAAACGTCACATTTGCTCAGTTTCATCGCACCACCAAACTACAAGACAACCCAAAAGAAGTCATATTTTTGCGGTTTTATTGCTTATAAAGGTGCACCCTGCCCTGAAAGATTTGAATAATCAGTCAGAGACCCCTCAGTCAGCTCTTCAAGTCTTCTTCAAGTCGAGTAGTTTTTTGTTTGTTTGTTTGCTTGTTTTTGTAAGTCAGTGTGCATTACAGTCACAGGAAGAAACAGAAGCTTATGAAAATACACATTTGAAAGATAAAAATATGAGGAATCATAAATATAAGTTTTTTTATCTGTCATTGTACACCGAGCAACCTAACAGCATTGCAGGCTGTAACAGTTACAAACCAGGTCTCTAAATCAACACAGACAACAAAATTAACTGTAATTTGAGCAGAGAAGGTGGATGGACGCGTTCTCAGCCTCAGCAGAGCATCGCCTGGGCTACATGCTCTGTGGTGCACTCAGGTTTTATAGATGAACAACTATGAGCACGAGGATTCAGACTTGAACTTTCTCTTACTGTGTGGAAATCTGATGTTGAAGAAAGGCATGAAAACCTGAGTCTTACAGGTACCGCATGCTCATTTAGGCTGATATGTGAGTTTAGTGTGATGCTGAACTAAAGAAAAGGAGCGAGTAGTTCAATCTTCCAATTCGACTGACAGATCTTCTCAAATCTGAGATGATCTTAAAATGCTTTCAGAAGAAGAAGAAGGTCATTACAACAGATTTATCATGCAAAAGTCATATAAAAAATCAATAAAGCCTGAACAAGTGTAGGGTCATCTATCTGTTTGACCAAGAGGGGGCAGCCTTGGACCTGACAGTGAAAGTCTTCGTTCACCTTCCTCCCCTTCTGTGCCCCCTCCTCATCACTGCAGGCTGTACGTTGCTGCTGTCTCTGAACTGTTAGATGTGGGATCTCTTTACAAAGGCACGCTGCGCTCTCTTCCACCTGGGCCATTAGACCGTCTCTCTCACTGGATACGGTGACAGGCTCGGTTTGCCGCCCTATTATTTCCTGTTGTCACATCGAGGCACCCAGAAGGAGACACTTCCTGTCAGTGAAACTGGCACAGGAAGTGCTTATCTTCGCATTTACCGTTACTGAGGACGACGGCCCACGCCAATGACATCAGCTAACTGCTGGAGAGAAGAGTGGGGCGCATGTGTGCATAAACACAGCTGCAACTGTACATGAAAACAGGCGCAGCAACATACACTCGCCACACTAACAAACTCAGGAAGTGGTGTATGTGATTAGGCAGGCTCTCATCATGCGCCTGGAGCAAGGAGTCATGGCCAATTAAGACCAGGGCCAGAAATAGTTCTCCCCTCTCTGTGTCTCCTCACTGTGTGTTTGTCCTGGCCTCTGCCTGTCTGTCTTGTTGCACTGACCCCGTCCAGCAGAGCAAGCCTATGTCTGGGATTTAAGCACTTGGATTAAGGCCCCTTGTCTCCAGACACACACACAACACAACAAGAGACATCCATCCTGAAGCACTAGAGTCCAACAGCAGGAGGGACAGAATCCCATCCCATAAGAAAAGGGAGAAGCGCAGGGACTAATTGGCACAAATAGGATGCAATTACTGCCTGGGCTGGGATTGGGAGGAGCAGAATTTATAGGGACACGGGTGGGGGGTGCGGAGGTGGGGTGGGGGTGGGGGTGGGGGGGGCTCTTTGGAGGAGGAAGTAGGAGGGAGGAGTGGGAGGAGATCGGTCAGCTCCTCTGTTCCTGTGATGGATTGGGCCTAAGATCATCGCTCATAACTTAGCCTTCACTGCAACATGTGGAAACGATGACAGGGACGAGGAGAGGTGGGGGGGGGGGGGCAGACGCTCACGGAGGCAGAAGTTGTCCTCCTTCCTCACATTTCGCCGCAGCTTCCACTCCTCTCCCATGTAACCTCTCACCCAGATTCCCTCAGACCACTGGCTGAGCGACAGGCACATTTTTTTAATGGAAAAAATCCTGAGGGAGTGCTCAGCTCAGCTCCGCTCCTCGGCCCGCTGGCAGACGGCTGCGTGTCATAAACTGTTTTTAATGACAATGCAAGATGCCTGTGTAATGCTACTCATACTTCAGACCCTCGGCTCGGGCCAAAGAGCCTCCCACACCCCCACCGCTACCACCACCACCACCCCCCCCGCTGCCACCGCTCGCACACACCCTGCACAGGCCGAGTGGGTTTGTCCAAACTCATTACAGGGCTTATCTGTTTAGCATATAGGCATTACCGCTCTAATAAACTGTAGGAAGGAAATAGAGAAGTTTAGGGTGATCCGTGCCTCCTCTTCCTCCTCCTCCTCTTCACCTCCTCCATCTCCTTTCACTGACTTTAAACTTGTTGCTACTATGACATTCCAGGGGTGGGGGTGGACCTTTTGTTTTAATCTCTGTCAATGGAGCGTGGAACTTGGTGCCCTCTCCCCTGGCTTTGTGTGCGTGTGTGTTGGATGGGAAGAGGAGGAGGAGGAGGAGGGGTGGGGGTGGGGGCGAATGATGGTGGGGAGGTAAATGGAGGGGCTGCAGTGTTTCCGGTATCCTTGGCGACACAGTGGGGATTTGGAGTTAAAAAAGCCCTCAACTTAACCCGCCCCAAGCCGCCCTCGCCCCCTCCCTTGCCTCATTTTTTCTTTTTAGTGTGTCAGTCTGAAGTGGAAGTGACAGCGCTACTTGGGGACTGTGTGTGTGTACGCGTGTGTGTGTGTGTGTGTGTGTGTGTGTGTGTGTGTGTGTGTACTGGTGGCAGGGAGCGTTTAGTGAGAGCATGGGAACTTTACATTTCAAAGCCAAGCAGAGGGCACCCAGAGAAGCTGCAGCGGGACAGAAGTTTTGCGAGAGACGAGTGAAAGGGGGCGAGTGTATGCTCGCATGCATGCGAGACGGAAGGTGAAGCATTTTTCAGAGACTCCGAGGAATTCTCATTTTGTTCAGATTAAGAAAGTTTGGAGGAGGGGGGGTGTCCGTGGGAGAGGGGGGCCTGGATTATTGGGGGTGGGGGAAAAAGCGGTGAGGGGGGTGATGGACATTCCTCAGGATGAAGTAGGTCATTGTTCCCTGTCTCTAGTGAAGAGAGCTCTCTGAAGGAACTGATGAAGTGAAAGCAGCAGAGGGGAGGGAGATGCAGCGCTGGATGGGGGGTACAGGTCCATATACGGGGAGGGGAGGGGGAAGAGGAGGAGAGGGGAGGGGAGGGGGGGTCGCATTATTCAGTAATCCTATTGAAAATGCCTCTGAAGGACAGTCCAAGAGAAGCCGGGAGAAAGGAAAGCGAATGGAATGTGACAACAGAAAAATGCCATTGATGGTGGTCAGTTTGAAGCGGCTTGATGTGGAGAGACGTCTCCGCTGAATGGCGAGGAGCAGCGCCGCTCGTTCGGCCTGACAGAGATGCTCCGGCTCCACCTTTCACCCCGCCTGCTTCGCTCCTCTCATCTCCTCGTTCCCAACCGCCCGCCTCCCCCCTTCCCATAAACGCATTCCTTTGCCTTTCATCCAAGATTTTATGCTTAAGCTGTTTCTGTGGAGATGCTCAGTGTGTCCGGACATGGTGCGCAGGTGAAGAGGAGCAACCCACCAATCAGATTTCAGATGGCAGCAGCAGCAGATGCAGAGAGTCAGAGAGCAGAAAGTGTATCAGGATCTTTAGATGTACTTTAACAAGGGTTCTCAAGCTTTTTTTGTCAAGAACCCTCACAATAGATGCACATTAGACTCCCAGTTTGACTATTTGATGTGGGTTTGTGCTTTGATATACTTATCTATACTTACTTACACTTATCGATGAACTGCAGTGGACAGGGTCAGCAACAAAAGGTATTTTAGCCCCTATAAAAAGGTCCAATGAAAAAATACTCTTGAGTATTTTTGTTTTATTTCTAGGCTTGAAGATGATAAAGTCTTTGAAGTTTTAAATATTCTATTATTATATTATATTCCTCCTTTTGCTGGGGTCTCCTTACAACCCTTTCAAGGACCCCTGTTGGTCCCCGGACTCCAGTTTGAAAAACCACTGTGCTATAATTCAACCTTGTGGCAGTAATGTTGCACTTTTGACATGTTCATTTTGTCAGTCAACAGGACTATTTGAGTTATTTACATACACCGTGGTCGCACTGGAATCTGTATATTTCAGTAACTTGATGGAAACCTCACAATGTGCTGGTGTGTTGTCTAATGTTTTGTAATGGGATACCCACAAAGTGTGACTTTGCTGTTCCCAAACAAGTAAAATTGTAAGGAGAAGTTATTGAGTTAAAGTTAGATAAAATCAGCTGTGAGTCTCAGTAGATGTTCCAGACAATATGTTATCCATCATACAAATTCAATTTCCTTGGTAACATCTTTAAAATAAATCTCTCCCTGCAGACGGACATGTAATGTGAACAATGTCAGATTGTTTGTTCTGTTCTTTGGCAGCCTCAACATTTAGTCATCACACTAATCTGACTCCTCTCTCTTTTCTCCGCAGAGTTTTTCCGTGAGCTTTTGAAAAATGCAGAGCTCTCGCTGCACAGCATGTTTGTGCGAACATACGGGATGATGTACGTGCAGAACGCAGAACTTTTCAAGAACTTCTTCGCAGCCCTGACCAGGTACTACGTGGCCGGCAGCGCTGCCGTCAACCTGGACTCCATGCTGTCGGAGTTCTGGGCCGACCTACTGGAGAGGATGTTCCGGCTGGTCAACGTGCAGTACGAGTTCAGCGACGCCTACATGGAGTGCGTCAGCCGGCACACGGAGCAGCTGCAGCCCTTCGGCGATGTGCCTCGCAAACTGCGCATCCAGCTGACGCGGGCCTTCGTCGCCGCACGCACCTTTGTGCGCGGCCTGGTGCTCATGCCAGAGGTGGTCAACAAAGTTTCCACGGTGAGTTAGAGGTGCTTGTAAAGCTTTTGTCTTTGCTAAAAAAGGCAGTCAGTCTACTACCAGACACTGAAAGATTTTTCCCCTGAAGCCGTGTCCGTTCCTCCCCTCTCTGTTTCTGACTTCATATCTTTCTTGGAAAAACTGGCTGCGGTTCCATTACAGTGTCTCTGATAACATAAACCACTTTGACTGCTCTGGTATGGCATGTTTTTCCACTGTAGTGAGTGATTCATTGGTGATTAGATTATACTGCTTTGTGGACTTGGCTTATAAAATTAATAGCCATGCTTTTTTCACTGCTGAAGTATGTCTCTACGGTGGTGTTAGATGAGTGTTTTTGCTGTGCTGCAATGATAACAGTCTGCTAAATGACCCCTGCCTCCTCCAGGTCAGTGCGTCTCCCAGCTGTGTGCGAGCGGCCATGAAGATGTTGTACTGTCCCTACTGCTCGGGCCAAGTGGCCCTGAAACCCTGCCAGAATTACTGTCTGAACGTGCTGCGTGGGTGTTTGGCCAACCAGGCCGACTTGGACACAGAGTGGAACAACTTCCTCGGTAAGTGACCGTCAGGCTTAACAAGGACACCCTCTGCAGCCATTATTAAAGGGATAGTTTATTTATTTATTTAGGGTACTTATTGAGAATCAGTGTATCAGCTACGGTGGATGGCGGTCGGCATGCCCCCAGTTTGGAGAAGCAGAATGGAGCACCAGCATGGAAGCTAAACTGTGCTGCCAGACATCATTATACATCCCAAATGTCACTCTCTCCTGACAAACCAAACTCCAGAGGCGAAATCAGTAATTTTACCTCTCAGAACAAAGTGGTTGCTGGTCTACAGCTGCCTCAATCTGTTAAGCTTGTTTGCATCATTGTGTGACTTTGGTGAATCAGGACTATCTGTTTAAAACACCAAAGTCACACAATAACACAAACACACTAACAGATGCAGGCAGTGGTAGACCAGCAACTCCTGCGTTGTGTGAGGTAAAATTACTGTTTTCGCCTCGCGAGTTTGGTTGGTTTTGAGAAAGTGATATTTGGCTTATATAACGATGGTTTCCTGCCAGAAAAGTCTGTCTGATGACAAAGCAAAGCAGTGAAAATATTCTAAATATAGTGTGCGCTTAAATTGATATAGATTAAAAGAAGGTCCACCGGAAAAATCAGTTCATTGCTAATTCACTGACTATGATAAGTACCTCATAAACCCCACTTCAGTTAATCCAAACGATCCCTTTTGAAGTGTTTGATTTGGAAACAGAGTATATTTATACAACTCCCTCCTCTGCTACAAGTTGCCACTGCAGTGCGTCATATTTTACCAAAGAATCATTTCTAGTTTGATCTAATCTGCTCCAGCCTCACTAATCTGCTGCACCGCTCTTTACCCTCGTAGGCATGAAACCAGTGTGACATGATGGGATTGCTGGCATGATGTAACTGGGGTGATAAGATGACAGATATATATATTTTTTTCCAGTGTTTTCAGTAGGTTTGTTGCACATCAGTTTAGCAAGAAAATGTCTAACAAGGAAACACAGTGTTTATTGTAAAAATTCGTGTACAAACACATCCCTCATTTTTTGAGCAGGGAGCGAGGGGACATGTTGTGACCCACAGCATGAATGCTGCTCCTGTGTTGTGTAAACACAGACCCATATCAGTTACATTACATTCAGGGTGGTGCATGTATACACTGATCTCCTCTACATGTTTTATATGTATCTGCATGGCTTCTAAAGCACCGTTACATGTGTCTGTGTCTGGCAGCTGACACTGCTACTGTCTATGGAGGCGTCTGGTTTCTGCTGCCTCCTCACTGTGCAGCAGCTTTACTCCGCCACAGTCCGATGGCTCAGTTTCCCTGGTTAACAATCCCCGGCTCATGGTCGTGTGCCTCCCCCAAGTGGCAGCTTTTTGTAACACCACTCTTGACCTGAGAAAACCTAGCAATGACTCAACTTCTCGTGCTGTTTTTAATTTTGTGTTCCCATGTTCTTGTTTTCAGACGCCATGCTTGGTCTAGCTGAGAGGCTCGAGGGTCCCTTCAATTTCGAGTCCGTCATGGATCCCATCGATGTGAAGATTTCAGAGGCCATCATGAACATGCAGGAGAACAGCATGCAAGTGTCGCAGAAAGTCAGTATCATTTTAGAGTCTTTTATTAAAACAAGGACCAGAGATAAAGAGATGCAGTTCCGCTAATTTCACCTTCCTGACAGGTTTTCCAAGGATGCGGTCAGCCCAAACCAAACACGGCCTTCCGCTCCAAGCGTTCTGTCAAAGAAACGGGCTTCACCGGCCGCTTCCGCCCTTACAGTCCTGATGCAAGGCCAACCACCGCTGCTGGAACCAGTTTAGACCGACTGGTAAGGCCTAAGAATACTCAGAGCTCAACCAGACTACCGCTCCTTTGCTAAGTGGTTATCTCTGACTTTTGTTTTTTGTGCATTTTCTGTGCAGACAAATGATGTGAAGAAGAAGCTGAAAAACGCAAAGAAGTTCTGGTCCACATTGCCAGAGACGGTGTGTACAGATGAGAGGATCGCACCTGGGGACGAGTGCTGGAACGGAACTGCGAAAAGCAGGTAAAATAAACACACCATACACACAGAATTTGAATTTTAAATGCATGTTAAGTCTCTGACAGTAATCCAACATGTTGACTGACAATGACTCTCACTTTACTTAGGTACGAGTCAGTTGTCATTGGCAATGGACTGGCCAATCAGGTGTCAAACCCTGATGTTGACGTGGACATTACAAAGCCAGACATTGTGATCCGCAGTCAGATCGCAGCTCTGAAGGAAATGACGAGCTGGCTTAAAGCTGCGCACAGCGGCAACGACATCTCGATTGATATCGGTGAGGATGGTTAAATTTCTTTATGAAACCTCTTTAATGACACACATTAAAGGGGCTAAATGCGATCTCAATTTCACCGCTAGACGTGGCAGCTCTGGTCTGCATCAAACCAAAACAAAACTGGATCAGGGGCACACACCCCCTTTCTGCTCGCCTTCCCCTTGCTCTCCGTCTGCTCCACCCCCTCTACCTGCGTGTTTTCAGCACTTCCCATCCAGTGAAGAAACAGCTGACATGTTGCTGTCGCAAAGTGAGCAGACACACCTCCGTGACCGCGGTGCTTTTGCATACGGGGGGGCGGGGGTGGCATAATGGTTCCGGTGGAGGAGAGGAGGAGGGGTTCACATGCGCTAACATGCACGCGCGGCCGGACCGGCTTACCAAAACAGAGGCTCGGAGAACAGCGACACCACAGAGGGCGTGTCACGTGACTCTCTACTCCAGAGGTCAATACACCACTAGTTGTGTACATAGCAAAAGTAAAATTCCTGACAGCTAATGAAGCTGTATTTCGCATTTAGCCCCTTTAAAGAACAGTAGTACTGCTTATGCGTGGGGTGGTTCTCATAATTGTACATATCATTCATCTGTTTAGCAGGTGTTTAGCTGACTAAAAAATTAGTCTGCTTTAATCCATTTGTTCTCTTTGCACTGACCTGACGCTGGTGCCTGTTTTTTTTTTTTGTTTGTTTGTTTTTTTGTCTTTTCTCAGATGAGGACGGCAGTGGAGGAGAGGAGAGCGGCAGCGGTTGCGACTCTCCGTCCTGCGACACAGACGAGGACATCTACTTCTCCACCCCACCGAACCCCGGCAAACCCCGGGTCGTTCCAGTGGTGGTGGACAGAGCATCGGCCGCGGTCACGTCACAGGGAAGCATGGCCTGGCGCTCTGCGGGCTGGCCCTGGCCCTGCTTGCTCCCCACTTGAGATAAAACTGGCTGGGCAGGGAGAGGAAGAGAACGACCAGGAATGACGGAGCGAAGGGGAAAACTGTCAGAGACTTTAAAAAAAAAAAAAAGACTGCCTTCAGGACCTCGGACTGTCCGCCAGTGGGGGGGAGGGGAAGACTCTTCTTAATATTACAATAACTTCACTTTTAATTATTTGTTTGTATGTTTTTAAGGACATCAGTGTACAGCAATATGATTTTCTTCCCAAAAGAAATCCCCTTTTTTTTCCCGTTTTTTCCCCCCCAGATAAACCTTTACTCCTTATGGCTCTTTTGGAGCTACACTATGGTTCTGCTTGCAGCATTACAAACATTATATAATTGTCTTATTTTGGCAATTTAATCTCATAATTCATTTTTGTGCCTTCTGCAATGATTTCCATCTGATACCTGAATAGTAAGTGAGATGTTTGGTTGAACATCGAGTGCCTGTGGTGGGACATATCTTCATATTTCTGAGGATGTTCTTCGGAGATCAACAAATTTCTGAATATTCATTTATAATAATATTTTTTTTTTGCACACTTTGAATGTGCACACTGTGAATGTTTGTGCATTTATACATTTACGCGCATCAGCCAGTCAGATATCATGAAGCTAGCCGTTGATCTCTACTAAGGAAGAGTTTGAGCTTTAGTCCACGTTGCTTTGGGGGGGACGTTCAAAATCAGCTCATCTCTCAGAAATACAGCGAGAGAAGTTACAGCACAGGTATTTACGTTCGACCCGGAGATGGAATCATTCTTTAGAAGAGCTTTTTGGGGCACTCTGCGAGCCCAAACATGCAATATTGTATGTCTGCTATGAGCGTTGTCACACCTAACTTTGTTTTTTGTTTTTTTTATTTCCTCCATTCATTTTTAATTTAATTTCAGTTCAATAGTAAGGTCATACCTCATGCATGCTCTCATTGTCAATGCAATCTAGTGATGTTGAGTTGAAAGTGTCTGATAGAGTTGAGATATGTGGCTGGCATCCTGGTGAAAAGGTAACTGGCGGGAAGAGGAAGGACTCCCCTGGCATTACCCCTAAAGAAGGCAAAAAGCTGACATGTCCTGAATGCCCTTTTTTTTTGGTACTGTAAGCTCAGTTCAGCACAGAGGATCTGACTCTATACAGTCTTACTCATTTGAAAAAGAAAAGGTGGCAACACGTACGTTCGGAGCGTTTCACATTAAACTAGAGAAGAGGAACAAAAGACAGTGCTTTTGATCAAATGAAATCAAGGAAAGATTATTTTAATACAGGGTTTTATGTTGAGGTGTTGTAATTTTTAGCTATTTTTGGTATGAAGATATATATTAGGTACTACAGTGGATTTTACTGCTAGTTTTAGGTGGTGGAAGTGGACAATGTGCACAGATATCGGGGCACTTTTTGGTCAGTGTGCACAGTTTTCGGGGGCTCTTTTTTTTTTTTTTTTTCGTTTCCCCGCACATCCCCCGTCCCACAATACACACTTGTACCTCTTACATGGCCTGTGTCAGTATAAATGGACTCATCCTGAACCATTTTAATCTACCTATCCTCATCCTCACGTTCTCATCGTGTCAACTTGAGGTGGAATGTTGAAGTATTGTCACAAGTGCTACCAAAATTAATGCAATGAATGGTGCCTGATGTTTTTTTTTTCTTTTAACCTTGGTACATTATTAGCAACTTGTTGAGGTAAAAAAAAAAGAATGTAGGTGTTGATGATTTGTGTCTATTATCTACTCAGACTCCTTCAGGGGTGTTATGAGTATGTTGTTACCAGCTGACAAGCACAACGTAAGATTTTCTTTATCTTCTAATTTGATAATCAGGTCTCTAAGTTGCATTACCTGGCCTTTTCATCTCTAAAATGATGCTGCCTCATGTAGCTTTTGTACAGTAACTTATGCATGATTTTAATGCCATTGCAAACATGCTTTTAGGACTGACATAGATGATCCAAAACACAGTATTCAGAATGTTTTGATATGCAAAACTTAGGCGAAAATGATACATTTCTCAAAGTGATTGAATTGAACAGATTTGGGGGGTTTAAATATGCATTTTGTAAAAAACTGAAGCTTGTATTTGCTCGTTTCAGGCCCGTCTGCAGTGAAGACAGATGGTTAATGCTGCGCACAACCTTTTTGCCTCTTGTTTGGCTTTGAAATCGACGGGTTGATTGTAAGCTAAAATGAAATTTTCTTCCAAAAAAACAAGTGATGTTCCAATTAACAGACTTGGAACAAACCAACGAGAACATCCCTATCAACAATCTGACTGAAGGATTTGATGAGACATCTGAACAACCCATATAAAATACTGAAGCCTAAATTTTAAAATGGTGAAGCTCGATCTGGCATTAACTTCTGCATGTGACCGGTTCAGTTCTCCTGATTTCAAGTGTTCCACCAACATTTCTACAAGGGCTTGTGCATGTGTTCGTGTCATGTGGAAGAGTTGTGTCGAGTGTGAAGAAACCCAACTTTCTGAGAGTCAGAGGAAACGTTTTGGGTGATGATGGTAAATGTCTGTGCTTGCGGGCCAGGGGCAGCAACATTTTACGGCTGGCAGGAGTTGGTCCAGCAGCCGGGCGTTGTTCATTCACTCCGCAGAGCAACTTCAGTCAAGTGACTTGAGAGTTGAGTTGGAGAGGTGTTGAAAGCTTTTCATCAGCCTTTGGCCCACAAGAACAGAGAGGACTCCTTTTCTGAGGAGAGACTGAGTGACTGACTGACTGAAGAGAATAAAGTGTGTAAATAAAAGAGCAGCCGTTTTTAGATGTCTCTAAAAGAGGCCGTAACAGTACACCAGATTTTTACTTGTCAGAGTATCTCCTAAATGTTATGGAAAAAACAAGATGAGATAGATGTTAAATTGTAAGAGAAAATGTATATTAAACAACATTTCTTAGTCTTGTTGAAATAAAGACTGCCAATATTTAAATGGTTGTGAATGGTCTCATTTTCTCAACATTTCATCTGACTGGTCTCACTTTACAACCCCAAATCCAAAAAAAGTTGTGACGCTGTGTAAAACGTAAATAAAAACATAATGCAATCATTTGCAAATACTTGTCAACCTGTATTCAATTGAGTACAATGCAAAGACAAGATATTTAAACTGATAAACTTTATTTTTTTTGTAAATATACACTCATTCTGGTTTTGATGCCTGCAACATGTTTTGTAAAAGTTGTGACAGGAGCATGTTTTCCACTGTGATACATCACCTTTTTATTTTAACAACACTTAGTAAGTGTTTGGGAACTGCAGACACTAATTTTGAGAGTGAAATTCTTATTCTTGATTGATAGATTTCAAGCACTCAGCATTTTGGGGTCTCCATTGTCATATTTTTTGCTTCATGATGCACCACATATTTCAATAGGAGACAGGTCTGGACTGCAGGCAGGTCAGTCTAGTACCTGAACTCTTTTACTGTGAAGCTATGCTGTTGTAACACATGCATTGCCTTGCTAAAATAAGCAGGGGCATCCCTAAAAACGATGTCTGGGTGGCATCATATGTTTCTCCAAAACCTGAATGTAGCCCTCAGCATTAGTGGTGCTTTCACAGATGTGAATATTACCCATGATGCCATGTGCACTAGCACACAGCCATACCATCACAGGTGCCGTTTTTTGAACTTTGTGCTAGTTACAGTCTGGATTGTCCTTTTCCTGTTTAGCGCAGAGGACACAATGTCCATGATTTAAAAAAAAAAAAAAAAAAAAAAGTTCAGTGTATTTGTAACAAAGGCGCAGTTTTCGTTTTAGGTGTCACACAAAATGACTTGTGGAGCTTTTTTTTTTTTTATCAGGACTTGCATACATCTGCTAACATTCTCAAGGTCTGTTTAAAGAGGCTTTAGCTTTGTTACAGCAATTAAATGACTATAATATAGCACAAGTAGACTGAAATACTCCTACAGTATTTAATCTAAATCCTTTCACATATGGTCAAACACTCAGAGGGCCTCCTTGGCCAGGACCCATCAGGCAAATATATATTACAGGTACAGAACAGCTTTCTCGTTTAGAATTAAGGAGAGTACACAACACAGGGGCAGGAAACACACAGTCTCAATGTCCCCTGTTTATATAAATACTTTCAGTATTTAAGAATAAAGCAACCTGCTGGAATCAGTTCAATTACTTAATAAAACTAAATGTCTATATCACAGTTGTCCTTTTATGACACTAACATGTTAGCAGACAGTTTCAACTCTACATAGAGAACATGACACAAGGAAATCCATCAACCAATTACAAACCAGTGGTGTATGATTCAATTTTTTAAAAGTGCAAATTCAGGATAAATAATGGTCACTGCGATCTAGCTGTCACATATATCATAAATGCTGACCCATAAAACTGTACAGAGCAGAATGTGAAGAAATCTCTCTCAAAGTTCAGTGCACCCTCATACAGTGACATGATGAAGGCTAATGGGGTGTCACCGGCCCACTTCCAATTCTCACAGTGGGACGCACCACATTTATACACACTCCTGGTGGGTCCACCAGGGCTTGTGGGCTTGTCCCACCAGGAAATCTGCAATCATTTGAGGGCTCTCTGGTTGTAACAGCTTATTACCCCACACGCTCCTTCTCAAACATAAGAAATACAACTTCACACAAGTTGAAAAGTCTTTGCTGATTTGTAGTGGTTTAACTTCTCACTGCTGCAGTGGTGCAGACGTTTACAATGTCTCGTCACTGTTGTGTGTGGCTGCTGGTACAACCAGACTTAGAGAGTAACAGTATTCCATTACAGCTAAAGAAAAAATATGTACTCAGATTACAGATATATTTATTAAATTGGGGTATTATTAGCAAGATTAAAATATTAAAATAAAGAATGATATGCCACCATGCACAGTACACACACACTACAACACTTCATGAGTCTCACAACATCACTCTAGTCTCAAGTGAAACCAGCTCATCTTACAGTTGTTAATTCTTTATCATGTCTTCTGATGAAAAAATGTTTTCACTGGGTGGAAATTTCACCTTTATTTGTCTTTAAATCAACAACATCACAGCACAGTGTAAGTTCTGGTTCTTAGGGTATACCAAAAGTGATGGAAAGTAAACAAGTTACATTATTTTAATATTGTGATGCTTGGATAAATGGTAATTGTATCCGAATACATTTTTAAAGTAGAGTAAATCTCCCAAATTCGGGTGCAACAGAACACTCTTATGACCACATCCATTAGTGAAGGTGGCTGTGGTCAGAGGTGAAACAGATTTAAAACTTTCAACCAGAAAGGGCAGTGAAAGCACCGCTTTTCATCCTGGTGTGGATTGTAAATTACCGTTTAAATGATATTTAGTCACCACAGGACGTTTTCTTGCTATTTTGGCTTTCCCTCCACTTAGAGAAAGAGTAATTAGATTAATACATGGGATGCTTTTTAGCTGATTCTGAAATGTATTAGACTCAGTCTAAGTTTCTGTGTTTTTAGGAAAAACAAACATGAAATGAGATTAAAACAAAAATTTAATTGATAAAATCAGTTAAAAAGGATTTAGTACATCTCCACCAGAATTATAGTCTATTCCTGACAAATGGAGAGGGCTTTCAAACAGCTCTTAGACCATCGCTTAGGGAGATAAAATTTACAGATAATATAAGTTGGCCAGTTAAATGCATAAATAAACAAATATCAGAAAACTTCACTGATTTTGTTTAATGTCTGGCCAAAAATTATCTTAAAGGGATGTGGCTGCTTTGGGGAACTTTGACTCATGACCTCTGTGTTTCTAAAATCCTGACTATGGTCCTGCTCACAACACCATGTTCACTTTGGTCGTTGTTGTCTGACAGAACACAGTAAGCATCTAACACGTTTTAGTTTACTTGTAATTGGTGTTTTCACTACTATTTTTCTCTGAGGGAAGACACAGCACCAACCAGGTGGGCCCATCACAATATAAATACAGAAGAGGCTCAAACCTCCTCCCAACCTTTTAGCTTTAATGCCTGTCTGGGCTTAAGAATGTAAAGTATTTTCTCGAAACTAAACCCAGCACCCGTTAGATATTCATTTTAACACTGTAGTGACTGCAGCAACAGGCTAACAAACGTGTTTTTACTTCTAGACTGTTTTTTTTTTTTTTTCCTTTTCGTTTTAGTTCCTGTGTGTACCACTGAAACCTGTCCGGCGGAAGTTGTGTTCACGGGTTTTGTCACAAAAGAAATGGCGAGCGGTATCGGCAGTGAGTAATATTTCCTGAACCTTTCTCCATTTTCTCTTGAATTTATACCAAAAAAAATAACAGTAAACAAACTCCAACATTGTATTCCTTCTAGTTAGTTTGGAGCTGGGAGCTTCACGTTAGATTACACCGCGTATTTGTGTGTGTCCCACGAATGTGTCCCCCGTAATCAACATTGCTAAGCTAACGCTAATATGTTATCATTTGCTACCGCGAAGTACATGTTATTGTTTGTAGAGCCATGGTTAACTATTGTACATTAAATTTATATGTTTTTCGACCCCTCCCACTTGTAAAAAAATCAGAAAGTGCTATAATAAATCTTTAAAAGCGTTCTCAAAATATGCAAGCTAGCAACAAATTAGCTAGCAGTAAGCTAGCTAGCTAATTTAGTAAACACGAATCTGAAGGTCCGATCATCAACGCGGCTTTTATGTTGTTTATGTTTACATCGTTAATGCTTTACAGACCGTACTAAGGGGGACAGGGCAGTCATATACAGTGTGTGTAACAATAAACTGCCCCGGTGAAAACAAAACAAACCATAACTGACGCTACCCAACCGGAGGTGTCAGTTAAGTTAAAGTAGACATATCGATTAATCAGCTCTGACAGAGTGTACTCACTGTCGCGTTTATTGTTGATTTCGTGCATTGTGGATTATTATGTTTTGTGCAGGGCTGCAACAAACAATCATTTCAACAAACAATCATATTTTCTCGGTGAATCAGTTAATAATCGGTTGCTTTGAAATGTCAGAAAATAGTGAAAAATGTTAATGAGTTTTTTTTTCCAAAGCCTAAGATGACGTCATCAAATGTCGCGTTTCATTCATAACCCAAAGATATTCAGTTGACTGCCATAGAGAGTAAAGAAAAATAATAATAAAATAAAATATTCACATTTAATAAGCTGAAATCAGAGAATTTTAACTTTTTTTTTTATCTTAAGTAATTACTCAAGCCAAATAATCAATTATCAGAATGGTTAGTGATCAATTTAATATATGATTAATTGATTAATTGTTGCATCTCCAGTTTTGTGTATATTGTTTTATGGCAGAAGCAATTGCTCATTGTTTGTTTCCTGACATAAAGCATTCCAGTTGTGTAATAACAAGCCACGGGCTGCAGAGAACACCCGGGCATGTTATAATATCTCTGTGTATTTGTGCTTTTTCCACAGAACACAAGATACTGAATGTGGGGCCAACAGAGCCCTGGTCAGTCAGGGAGAAACTGTGCCTGGCTTCCTCCGTTATGAGGAGCGGCGACCAAAACTGGTAAAAAGAAAACCTACACTACACTCATCTGTTTTTGTCATTCACAAAAGGGACAGTCACAGTAATTCATCAAAAAAAAAACAAACAGATTTCTGTCTGTTGAATTAGATTATCCACATGTTCAGTAGCCACAGCAGAAAAACAGTAAGGAGAAGACATGGATTATCAAGAAATTGTTATAGCTGCGCAAATATTTAATGGGAATAGAAAATCTATAGTCACCCCAGCATCTGACAGACTGTCTCCACTATATCTGTGAGAGGGTGAGAGCATCAGTTCATCAGTACACACTTGGATTTATTTAATGTAAGAGGCAGGTGGCAGACTGAAACTTTATTCTCTTTATAAATGAGCACATTAGCTCACTTACATTAGCTGGTTGTGTCCATTCTTTAGGACATGGTCAAAAAATACTGGTATGTGGGCTGTTAAAGCTGTTTCTCTCAATTCTCACCACTAGAGGTCAGGTTTGGGTAAGATATACTGTCTGTATGGTGACAGGTGGGATCAACTGCTTATTGATTCTCATAGTCATGTACAGTGCCACAGTTTTTTAAAATGAATCAGCTGAACCCTTTTTAAAATTAATTAAACAACAGACAGATAGAAATGGATCATTGCTGCATCCTTTTGACAGCTGTTATGCAGTTTTACTGTACAGAATTTTTCATTGATGATCATATGATCATGGCTTTTTTTTTCTTCACAACACACTGGACCTCTGTCACCTGTCTTCCTAAGCTGAATGAAACCACATGCATTTATTTTCAGATTATTTTCTCAGAGTGTGTGCTTATTCTGAGGAAATTCTCTCTGTCTTCCAGGGTGTCTGTAAGTCGAGCCATAAAGCCTTTCTCAGAGCCTGGACGTCCACCTGACTGGTTCTCACAGAAGGTGAGAAAGCTACAAGCCAACAACAACATTTTCTCTGTTTATTTCTTGACAGATATCTATACTGTTAGACCATAACTAATTTTTTTTTCCTTTTTCAGCACTGTGCCTCACAATACTCCGAGCTGCTGGAGGCCACAGAAGCACCCAAGTCAGTATTATAATATAGACAGAGGCACAAACCTGCATGCAGAATTATAATAATGTGTTGTTGCCCTTTGTAAGTTTATCACAGACGCACTAAACAGTGTTTTTGTCCTCCTTTGCTCCAGACGTAAGCGTGGTGAGAAGGGTGAGGTGGTTGAAACCATTGAAGATGTCATCGTTCGTAGGCTAACCACAGAGAGGATAGAAGAGCTGAAAAAACTACTGCGAGACTCACAAGAGCAGTACAGGTATATACACACTTTAAGAAGACCTCCTAAAAATGTTTGTGGGATTGTGTGACCTGACCTTTAACCCCTCTGTGCTTTCTGCCCTGACAGGAAGTTGAAGAAGGAGGTGGATCTCATACAGACGGGTCACATGGACTCTCAGCTGAAGGAGCTGTGGGGAGAGATCACACTGTAAGACTGGCCTTCTGTTTGATACCAACTGTTTTGAATAATTTTTTACTAAACAATTGATAAGTGACTGTTTTAAAATTCAAATCCCAGTGTATAAATAGATATTATTTTCCATATTTGCAGCACAGCATAGGTCTACGAATAGTAATGTGACTTGGTCGGTCTGTCAGTTCAACACTTGAGTCCAGAAAGTGAAATACCTTTACAGCTATTGGATGAGTTGCCATGAAATTTAGTAGAGAAAACCATGGTCCTCTGAAAATGAATCTTAAAGCGATATTCCAGCTTTACATGATAAGCCACTCAATATGTACTCACCCCTATGCCGATGTGATGATGGGTGAAGATCTTCAGTTCACAAACAATCCTGGAGTTTCAGCAGAAAACAGGGTAGCAGCCTCATCTAGTACAATGGCAGTGAATGGAGACCACGGATAAAACGTTAAAAAAAAACACAAAACAAACACAGAATGTCTCCATCCTGCTTGTGTGGTGTAATCCAAGTGTCCGCGAGCCGCAACATTAAAAATTAACCGCAAAAGACGCCATTTACGCCATGTTTTTAGCTGAAATGTCAACTGTAGCATGGTAGCCGGTAGGATGTAAACATGGCGTTGATCTCGCAAGACTTCCGCACGTGCGTCCATTAAGAGATATACAAGTCTGTTAATAGGTTTGTGTTATTAAAAGTTAGAAAAAAGTCAATACATTTCTCCCTTAAGTTTGCAGATTTTTTCCAAATAGAACATTATTATTTGTGTGATATTTCTGCTGTAGCAGGCAGACAAAAAATAAATAAATAAAATAATTTCAGTTGGACTTTAACAACTTAAGTGATCCCCGACTTTCCAGCATTTTAGTTCATGACAAAAAAATGACCTTTTTACTAAATAGTGCTTTGCCCTTTATGATTGTCAGAATTTGAGTTTCATCCACCATAAAGTTGTAGATACACTACTTCTGCTAACAGTCCCACAATACAGAGCATTGCGTTTTATACTGCACATGCAAAAATTTGTGTGACTCAACATTTGTAAGCGATGACACAAAAAGACGCTGACTCATAAATGTGATTACTGCTCACTGTAGAGTAAACTACAGAGTGTCTGTATTGAATGAGTGAACAAGGCGGTAATTTCAGACACAGCCGTAGTTTCTCTTGGTCAAAATGAATGGCAGCAACATTGGAGCAATTAATTGCACTATTACACACCAACAGTTATTTGTCCAAAGCCTTGGAGACAGTTCATCCAGCTCACCTTAGCTGCAATCCTACCCATGACCTTTGTACCATCTTGTATACCATGTGTCCAAATTGTTAAACTGTGTGATTTTTCCACCTCAGAAAGAAGAAGCAGGATGAGGAAGAAGCAGAACAGAAGAGGAAAGCCACAGAAACAGCGTATCAAGGTTGGTTCAGTCTGCACATTGTAACGGCCTCCTATTGAAATAAATGTGGGATTTGTTGTGAACTTCATTCTTATCTCTGTGACAGCCGTTACCATTGTGTCATCCTCCATATGTGGCCCGGCATGCAATGATAGAGATTTTGAAATTGTATCAAAAGATAATATAATCAAGGGTTGATAGCTTTACAACCAGAAGATCTGCCATTTAGTTAAGCAAGTTAAGCATTTGATAAACTTCATAGTAACTGCAGTGTTGTTTGGTTTTATGACATTGATAAGAGCAAATAAGTGCTGATGTGAAATTTCAGACATTGCTCATAATATTAATGATTAACAGCATTCCATATATAAAATGTGTTAGTTTGTTGTAAAATTAGCTTTCCCTTTTCTGCACAGCCTCCATTAAAAGTGTCTAATTTGATCTTTTTACATTTTTCACTACATTTTTCACTGTGATTTTGAAGAATATGCACAGATTGAACGAGTCAGTCTATTTTATCCCCAGCCTCTTGAGGTCCCTTTTACTATTTAAACTGTATGGGTGCTCACTGATGTATTAACATTTATTCAAACATTCAGGTCTGACCATATAATGGCTTTTGTGGATAGATGTATTTAGTGTAGGATGATATTTATGCAGATATATTGTGATTTATTGTGATTTTTTTTTTTTTATTCTGTTGTCTGGCTGATGACACATCAACCAGTTTCAGGTGGTCATCAATCTCAGCAGTCCTCTGATTGGGTGATTGGAAAATTGAGGCAGTCTTAATGTTTGTTCATGTATTGAAGTGTTTTGATGCTGCCAGTATACCTGATGAAGGTCGGTTAGACAGAAACAATATTCCAATAATCAATGTTTAATAGATATGTAACCAGGAAGCGAGACAGTGCGCAGAAGTTTCTGTCATTGTCTTTAAGATTTTTTCAACATTTATAAAATTTGTGAAATGATGCATTAAAAAGGGCTTCCCATAGACATCAAACCAAAGAAGAAGTTGTGGTATAATAGGATTTTTATTGCCTTATTTTCCCGTGAGTTCTTTCCCACTTTAAATGTGACAAACAGTAACTACTAGAGTCCTTTGCCCCGGTTTCTTCTCGAATATTTTTTTAAATACTTGCTGAGACACGGGTTTGTCTCTCCAACATGCTTGGGTTGAATGACAAAACCGTCACATGATGCTTGCTCATGGTTTCTGTGCTGCGGGTTTTTTTTTTTTTTTTTCTCATTCCTTGAATCACAGTTCACTTAAAGAACAGACTGACTCATTCTCTCTCTCTCTCACCCCTCTCTGACCTTCTCCCTCTCCATCGCAGCTCGTCAGGCGGTGAAAAACACACCTAAGCGTCTGCCCAGTGTTACTGTACGCTCTCCTTTGGGTGCCAGCCCCCCCACTTTGGACTCTCAGGCTGACTCTTCGGCCCCCACGCCGCCCATGGACACAGGAGGTGTTGCCTCTGATGACGCCACCACCCTCTCAGTTGTAAGAACATGCTCATACAGAGCAGCGTTTGTTTTATATACCCAGCAGTGATGAGATACCACAAGAATGCTGCCAGCACTGAGAGAAAACTGTGTTAAACTGTGTTTTCTTGATTGAAATCATCTGTGGACTCCACAATAGTGCCTTTCTGTACCTCCAACTTGTTTTTTGTCTCATTATGAGTCGAGGGAAAAAGATCCCCACACATTATGGTGTTTTTGGCAACCCCAGCTCCATCTGGAAGAAAATGGTTCAGATATTGCGGCTCACTGTGCCAAGCACTCTGACTGATTCTTTGCTGCCTCCGCCAGGCCCAGGGGGTCGGAGTGTTTCTACCAGCGACGGATGCTCCAGGCCCAGGGCCCAAAGACGGAGGCCTGGCCGCTATAGTCGATGATTCACCACAAAAGAGGCTCTTAGCCCAGAAGGCCACGCCGCCGCCCTCACCTCTCCTATCAGAGCTGCTGAAAAAAGGCAACCTCATCTCAGCCAGCCCTCGCCTGGTGAGAGCACGCTGAGCTTTGGTCATGATATCTAAAACTACAAGAATATCAAGAGCTGAAAATGATATAAAACAGATGATGCAACAAGCAAGACTCAGTTATAAATTCCTCAAAGTTGCTGTATTTGAGTGTTCTCCCTGTGATAGACACTATAAACACTAATTTATGGAATGCTCCTGTAAACCTTAGCAGTGGGAATACCTTCGAAATGTTAGTGTGCAGTGCAAAATGTGATCACAGAATATTCATTTTAAATGGCTGGTCAACTTAATGAGGATATATATGATGCAGCTTTTCAATAGTCTTATGGATTTTTCTGTGGAGTTGCATTATTATGTTTGTTATGTTATATGTGTTATGTATGTATACTGCAATATTCTAATTTAATGTCAGTTAATATTATTTTTAATTTTCTTTTCCGCAGTTGTCTAAACATCATGTCAGTATCAGATTAAAACCTCACTTTTGTGTTATTCTTGTATTTATTCATGTCAGGTTGGGGAGGAGACTCTGCTGGAAACCTCACCAATGGAGTTCAGACAGCCACCGCAGTCACCGCCTTACCGCCTGGTCATGATGTCATCACAGGTAAATATACTTTGCATACTTTATTTGTTCATACAGACAAATACACACACTTGTTGTTTCTTACTACCGAGCGTGCACAGTGCACTAGCTCAGTGCACAAGTGGCTTTTGTTACCTCATGAATTCATGGTTCTGTCAAAAAAAAAAAAAAGAAATTATCTTTATGTGTCTGTAAACTGTAACCACCACCCCTGGTGTAGAGACGCTAATGACAAAGTTCAGTCTAAATAATCACTACGAACTCTGCAGCGTGATGCTCCATGTGTTGTTGCGTTCTTGTTATTTATTCCTCTGTGTGTGTCTGCAGATGGTGAAACAGAAGCTGCGGTGAAGGCAGAGCTCGCCGAGGAGACGGGATTAGTAGAAGAGGACCTTGTAGCCGTGTCTTACATGGGAGATGAGTTGGACCTGGAGACAGTAGGAGACATCATTGCGATCATAGAGGAGAAGGTACAAACTGTGTGTTTTTGTAAAAGGCACCACATCCATTTGCTTTGTGGGAAGAAGTCCTGCTGCATAAAGCATGTTACCTTGCAGGCAGCTCAATTTGTGCGATAACGCGAGGATAGTTCCTGCACTGGAAACACACTGAAATGCCAGACTTTCAAATCTATATTCTTATCCTGGATACCAAAGAGAGTAATTTGCTGTTCATTAAAGTAACACTCTGTTATTTAATGATCACTTCAAGGTGGGTTTTTTTTTACTTCTTTATACTGATAAACAAGGGCACAAAAAATTAAATGTTTGACCTGTTGTGACCAGACCTTTAGGTACATTATGTAAAATAAACAAGTCCTGAGTCAGTGTTAAGTTGTCGGTAATGATAATAATATGTACTAAAGCTTCAACAAGTAGTTGATTGAAAGAAAATTAGTTGCCAGACATTTTGATAATCAATTAATCCTTTCAGTCATTTTTCAGTTACTGATTTCAGCCTCTTAAAAGGATTTGCTGCTTTTCTTTGTGATTCATGCAGTAAATGAAGAGTCTTTGGGTTTTGGAGTGTTGGTTTTACAAAAAAATATATTAGAATACATCACTTTTGGCTCTGGGAACTTGTGATGAGCAATCTTTACATTTTTTCTACATTTTATAGACTAAATGATTAATTGAGATTTATCAATGATGAAAATAATCGTTAGTTGCATCTTACTATGTACTAGTTGCTAGCTCTGTGTTGTGTGTGTGTGTGTGTGTGTGTGTGTGGTAACTTCTCAGCACCACATAACCTTTTTTCTCTCCATCTTTTCTGCCCTCTTGTCTCTGTGCTTCCCTCCTCCAGGTCGATGACTCTGTGGAGGCCTTGGAGCAGCAGCAGTGGAAGCGGCTCTCTCTCTGTGTGAAGAGGCCGTCTCAGAAGGACACACCCTGCCCGGCCCCTGGGAGACTCAGGAGCTGAAGGCTTCCGACCCAGACACCCACGTCCAGGACCCCGATCCCACACAGGAGCCTCAGGATGTGGCCGCCATGTCCGCCCTGATCCCTGCAGGCATGGAACTCAGAGTCAACCGGAAACTAAGAGAGAAGAACAGCGGAAGGGAAACTGTGAGGGACCTGAGGTGACAGGAAGTGATGTCACTCTTCTGTCACCTCTGATGACGGTGTAACAGGAGTGAGGTCACAGAAGAGGGGGCAGCAGCGAAGGAGGCCACTGAAGCAACAGTCAAGAGTGAAGGAGAGGAGTGGAGCCAGCCGGAGCCCAACCCGCCTTGTCTAGGTGGGTGGTAGAGACACACACACACACACACTACACACCACACACACACACACACACACACACACACACACAGAGAAATCAGATAATATATTTACCCGTTCTTGTCTCTGACAGGGTTGCCAAAATTCAAGTCGCAAAAAATAATAATGAAAAATTAAATCATCGGGTGGCTTGTCCATTACAAGGTTTAATAGCCAAGAGTTTGAGCTTGTAAAATATGTTTTCCCTGCATAATTAAAGAGTAAAAAACAGAAATGATTGGTTTATGGTTTTCTTATACCCCTTTCTTATCCCCTGTCCCACAGACTCTGAGGACAGCTCCGTCTCTGGAAAGGAGTCCAAGGTAACACACTCGTGCACACTCACACACGTACACAACTTTTGTGAAACTCAGTCATTTTACTCTATGTGTGCGTTTGTTCTTGAATCCAGGAGGTGAAGGAGGAGGAGGGGGGCAGTGAGGGTGACCCAGAAGAAGGGATGGAGATGAAGGAGGAGTGCGGGGAGGGCGAGGGTCCCTATCTGTCGGAGGTGGAGCGGGCAGCCAGCGAGAGTGAAGATGGCTACGGCCCGCCATCCCAACGCTACACGGCTGATTCACTGGCGAGCAGCCCGGCCTCTTCGTCCCAGCTGTAGGTGTCCGCACGCGTTCATGGTTGCAGAAGTGATAGTTGTGTCATAGTTTTTTATTTTTTATTTTGGGTTCTGTGTGGTGGTAAAGTGGCTTGTGGGTTACTGTGGGCCTTGTCCCACAATAACCCCTGTCCTTACCACAACTAAACATTTTGGGAGAAATATTTCTTTAAAACAACAGATAGCCTAGCTGGCATTGGTCACGAGTATTCATGTCATGCCATCTGAATCAGATTAAGGCTCCAATTCTCTAAGCTAAGCAGTCTTTGGCTGCTGACATTAAAAAAAATCTAACAGTATACGCTTTTGTTTCTCTGCCGCTTGTGATTTCTCTTCTGCTTCCCGTTTTCATTCACTGTGGACTTCACAATCCTGTCTTCGTTCCCACTCTGTCTT
Source organism: Lutjanus argentimaculatus (assembly GCA_034769285.1). NCBI lineage: Eukaryota > Metazoa > Chordata > Actinopteri > Lutjaniformes > Lutjanidae > Lutjanus > Lutjanus argentimaculatus. Next base: position 28,159,088 of record JAWZSL010000006.1, read on the forward strand.
CACTTCCCCTCTTTCTCCTCTCCCTCTGCTCTGCTCTGCATCAGATCCACATGTGGTGAGGATCAGGAGGCAGTCCAGGCCCAGAAGATCTGGAAGAAAGCCATCATGCTGGTGTGGAGAGCCGCCGCAAACCACAGGTGGAGTTTCTTGGAGTGCCTCAGCCTTAACAATGAATCAAGTCTTTGTTGGCCAAAACAGTGAAGCAATACCTCACAGTCTTCCTGACTCTATCAGGCTGTTTTATGTCATAAAATAATGTCCCCGGAACTTAACTTAGACCCTGGTCACTCAGTTCCCACAAACGTTCCTAGTCCCTGGGGAAAGTTGTATGTAATTTCTTCATAACTGTATAATGTGAAAACCTCCTAAAGTTACTGAAACTCCCCCTGTCCCAGAAGCAATACAAGGGACATGACCTTGATACTGTAAACAGATAATATATTAAGATTATTGTTGATTACCTTCAAACAGGAGAGGAAATAAGCAATATCCTGTAGTAGTCGAATATTTGTGAAATTAAAGCAAATTAAGGAGTGGGACATCCCATTAGGCCTAAATCTGGACCGAACTCCACAGTCTACTAGTTGTTTATTCCGCATCATTGTTGCTTTTTGTATTTTTGGGCTAATATACTTGGATTTTAAAGATTCTTGCCTACTGTTGCAATTAGATGGTAGTTTTCACTTTCTCTTCTCAACAAGCCTCAGTAAGTAATAAACACAAGGTGATGTGGTCTGGTCTGAAACAAAAGCACAGCAGAAAGAGCATCTGCCCCCCAACAGTTAAAAGGAGAAGGTGTTTTATTGAATTTCTGTTTCCCTCAGGTATGCCAGTGTCTTCCTGCAGCCTGTGTCGGACGACATCGCGCCTGGTTACCACAGCATCGTGCACAGGTAGGAACACAAACACTCACATGCACTCACATATGAACAATATGTTCTGACACATGCTGCAGAGAATCTGAAGAACATTCAGATTCTATCAAGCAGCTAATAGTAATGAGCTTTTGTTAAACAGTGTTAAATGATAATATTTGTGGCAAACAGAAAGTTTAATAAAAACATCTGCCTCTCCACCGTTGCTTCAGACCCATGGACCTGTCGGCCATCAAGAAGAACATCGAGTCCGGCGTGATCCGTACGACAGCTGAGTTCCAGCGCGACATCATGCTTATGTTTCAGAACGCCGTCATGTACAACTCTTCGGACCACGACGTGTACCACATGGCGCTGGAGATGCAGCGTGACGTCCTGGAGCACGTCCAGCAGTTCCTGGCCACCCAGCTCATCATGCAGACCTCAGAGAGCGCCATCTCCGCCAAGAGCCTCCGCGGCAGGGAGGGAAATCGTAAGCCAGGAGAGCCGGCTGAGAAGGTGGGTTGGCTGACTTGGTGGGGGGGGGGGAGTCAAAGTGTCCAGATCCAAAAATGTCCCTGTTAATGATTGAAACTCAACTGTGAAATATGTTGAGTGTCAAAATATCAACCGTGAGCTAGTAAGACATTTTGGGATATGTAACAAAAATGGAGGCAGTCTCTGAAGTCCCTCCTTGGATTTTGGTGATCTCAGCAAACTCCCTGCAGACAGTAGCTCCATCCCAACCTGAGAAGAGGTCTAACCAGATTAACTGAAAGCAGCTGTGTGGGTGTGCAGGGCTTTAATTAATTTGTTTACTTGCAGGTGGTGAAACATCTCAGAGAGAGACATGTTGTCGACTAAACACGATTCATTTACTGTATATCCTGTTTCCCTAAGGTTTTATTTCTGAGGTAGTGAAATTGTGTCAAGCTTTTGAACGTTTATTATTATTCAGCTCTAGAATCTGATGACTGTCTGTGTCCTGCTGCTGGCAGATGTCATAAAATATGAATGAATATACATAAATATGCGTTATGAACTGGAAAACCTCGTCCCATAACAAAAATTCTTATGATACTTAGCAGAACATTACTGAAAATGTCCTGGACAGTTCAGTTATGATTTGGGAACCGGAACAAGTTTGGTGAAAAGTCATTTCACAGTCACTGACGATAAAGAAGCTTTTTGCCATAATGGTGGGCTCAAATTACAGATTTGTTGAATTGACATAGCTGCTGTCCATTGCACCATGTACCCATGTCCTGTTTATTATTTTCTTCTTAAACAAATTTAAGTTCAGCCATGTGGTGGCCAGATGAAGACCCTTTTAGACCCAACAACAAGATCACCGTCCATTGCAATACTTCACCGTAGACTTTGTCATGTACCAATTTGGTAGACGTAGCCCAATCTTAGTGCCTAATGTTCTGCAACAGGCCTATTTAATTGTGTTTTTTAAGAAGGGCCAGAACTGAAAAAGCGAATTGCCAAAGGGCATGTTTTGCCTGTAAATTTTGGAATTTAAATGTGTTAAAATAATGCAACTTTTTACTTTTTTCTCCACTTTATTAGTTCACAATTGGAAAAGAAACATTATGTACTAAAGGACAGGAAAATACAACGTACCTTTGTAATCCTACATTAGAAAAAGCTTGTTGTTTTAATAAATACGATGTTGCATTTAACTTTTTTTTTCATTCAGTTTGACTCAACTAAATTCCCTCTGCTTAAACAGCCCGAGTTAAAACTTTTAAGAAATAAGAAGCTGCTTTACAACGTACACAACCAATGAAGGGATACTTAACCTACAAATAAAATTAAGACCTTTCATAAACAATGTAAACACCCATAAACTGGCATGTTATTTAAAAAAAAATCACAATTCTCTTGATCATAAGACAGTATTGATCACCACTGATCACAAGTACTATAGTGTGTCCTTCCTTCAATATGGGACAGTTTGCTAATATGAATAAATCTAAATTAAACCGCCTCATATAATGAGAGTAACTGTTTCACACTCTGTTCTGTAAAGAATCTGAACATTTTACTTGTCATGACATGACATTGAACAACCTCCCTTAGTACATGTAGAGCTATGAATTAAAAGAACCTCTATCTTTATCTTAACTTTCCAGAACTGAATATTTCTCATCTTGCCTAATTGTACGAGCTTCCTGTTACTGAATGATGCTATACTAATTGGTTCAGGTGTATCTGACTGTCACACAGTGTAATTTATGGTTAAATGTAGCAGATTCAGTGATGCACTGAGGACACAATGAGTGATTTTGGGGTCTGTCAGCTGACAAGCGTACCGATCTTTCAAAAGCTTGACACGTGTCTCTGATGATATGTATATACTGTATGTGCCTTCACATCAGCGTCATACAAGTCGGACATGCACACATTGTTGAATCCACGTGTCGCTTGGAGACATCTGCTCGACTCGGTGCAGTTGTCTGTCACCAGATCCTCTTTCCTCCGCTCGCTGCAGTGTGCTTCAGTGGAATTATTCCTGCTCTCGACTTCCCAGCTGATTCATGTTTCCTGCATGTTGGCTGCACCTCCTCGCTAACTTCTGTCTGTCTGCATCTGCCTGTCACTGACTCAGCTGTTTGTCTGCTATTGTCTGCGATGAATGTTCGTGTTTGCTGTTGTGTGTGTGTGTGTGTGTATTACTTTGTCTTAACTGTATGGGTGTGTGAGTGTTGAGTGTGTGTCTAACAGGGTTATGTTGGTCATGGCATTGTTGAAGTATCATGGAATTTAGTTCCAGACAAGGAAAATTTCCCAAGGATGTCCAGACACATGGGTTAAGTTTGCAAGTGGTTCACTTTATAAAATATAGCCTATTTGACAAAATACTCTAACAATAATTCATTAAATGTTTTGAAAGCTTAACTGGAAATGACTTGTGACTGTCACACACTTTTTAGAGCTCAGCTGAACTCTGTTAAACAGACATTTGTTTTTCATGGAGGTGCTATGACTGGATGAAAATCATGATATTTTCCATAGGGGCCATGATGAGAACTGTGGTATGGTGTTTATGCAAGCTGTCTTAAAGGGATAGCTCAGATTATTTAACGTAGGGTTGTATGAGGTGCTTATTGATAGTCAGTGTGTTAGTCTGGTAGATGGGGCTGGCACGCCCCCAGTTTGGAGAAGCAGAGAGGTATACTACCATGGAAGCTGACAGTGGACAGGGTCAGCAAAAAACACGAGAGTTGCTGGTCTACTGTTGCCTCGGGCTGTTAGTTTGTTTGTGTTATTGTGTGGCTTTGGTGAACCCAAACTATTCTTTAAAAACACTGAAACCACACAATAACACAAACTAACCAAGAGATTGAGGCAGCGGTACACCAGTAACGGCCATTATCTGCGAGTAAAATTGCTAATTTCACCCGTAGAGTTTGGTTTGTTTGCTCATGTTACGGTCGCGTCCCGTTGGAAAAGGCTGACTGACAGCAAAGTAAAGTGGTGAAAGTATTTTAGTGTACACTTTTTTTAGGTGGCAAAAACAAGTTTTGTTGTTGACCCTGATCACAGCAGTTCATTGCTTAGCTTTCCTGCTGGTGCCCCTCTCTTCTTCTCTGAACTGGGGTGATGCCAGCCGCCGTCTACTGTAGGTAATGCTCTGACTATGGATAAATACCTCATACAGCCCCACGTTAAATAATCAGAACTATTCCTTTAAAGGCACGTTTGTGTGTATGGGAGTGAGCTTGCCTGCTTGTGTATGTGCCTGATTGTCATCTGATTGGTGTGTTTATCTACATCTGTGTGTCTGTCTGTACATATCAATCTCGCTATTTACTGTCTACATATGTGAGTCTGTGTGAGTGTGTTTGTGTGGACATCTGTGGTCTTGATGTTGCGTGAGTTCGTGTGTGTGTGAATGTGCCGTGCAGCGGTTCCTCGTTCCTCGGCGTGCTTCTGTGTTTGACGCAGACTTGTATGAAACTTGCTTTCTCACGCACATGTGTGTGTTCTCTCTCTCTCTCTTTCTCACTCCGATGTTTGTCCTTCTACAGGACAGTGTCCCAATGGCCTCTCCTGCTTTCCTTCTCTCTCTCTTTGTAAGTATTCAGGTTCTCCCTCAGATTTCACCAGAACCAGGCCACGCTCCGTACATGCTTGTCCCAACGCAAACACAAACACACACATGCACGATGTAACACATCTGTCTTTACCTCTCATCTCTTTCCTGTCTTTCAACTCAGTTCTTGGTTAGTGGCATTAAAAGAAACAAAGCAGTTCTAAAAAAAAAAGCATAGTAAGGATTCAAGTAATTAAGAGAGCCATTAGTATATATTAATTAATATAATGATGGCTACAAATATCATTTGAATATTTTTGGTAATTCCAGGATAAAAGCTGTAGTTTTCAGAATGTATAATTGATGATTATAGCCTAATTAATGACAAAGGCTAACATCCAGTCTTTAAAGCCTAAAATATTTGTGTTTTTTCTTTTGCAAGTGCAAGAAAATGCATTTCATGCACTACTTAATAGTATCAGCTTGACTGATAAATCAGCCAGGCTAATAAATGCGTTGGTATCAGCTTATTGCAGATATATTGGTATCACATGTCAGCCAGCAAGTAACAATAATGTGCAGTAAAGAAATGGTATCAAGATTATAGTTTGTAGTTTGTCCACCAGAAAGCACAGACAAGTTAATTTTTTTTTCAGCTGTACGATGGCCTGCTCAGATTGTATCTCAGTCACAGTTTGAAAAACATTATAACCAGCCAATATGTTTATTTATTTTTTAACAGGTCATAGTTATGAACAAAATGCAAGTACACCTCCACCACACCCCTTTTGAATTAACAAAAAACAATTAAATTATAACAATTAAAATAATTAAAACCGGAATTATATCTGAAACACTTCTCTAAAAAAATATAGTCACACTTACACGACATTGTCAGAACCATGACATGTGCCATGGCATGAACATGAAGGAGTCTTTATTAATGTTTATAAATGAGTGTTGTTAAGTCAGTTTAATTGTCTTTCAGTCAGTAATGTCATTTTTAATGCAGAATTGACATGTTTATTAACCTTAAACCTAACTTTGAATTACAGATGATAAAACTGACCAAAAGACACCAATGACAACAGTCATAAACATTCCTAAATGGTCCGTCAGGTCCGTGACAGGTGTCATGTCAGTGTTATGCACACCACTTCAAATATCAAGTGGAGTGTCATTTGTCTTGAATAATTTGTTTGAGACTTTAAATCATATTAACTCAAACTTTTACTCAGATTAACACTTTGATTAACAGTACCAATATAATAACCTCACAACTGTCACCACACTCTGATTCGGATGTTGCTGAATCTTGATTTGTGCACGTACATGTGTGACGTCACCCTTTTCTAACTGAGCCTCGGTCAGCTCAAACCAGTGAGAAGAACTCACGCAAATACAGAAATCTTTCATGTGAAAAGACTCAAAAATGACACCATCAGTCAGAGCGAGCAGCTGTGAAAACAGGTTTCTGTGGCCTCTAAAAACAACTGGTACTTTTTGTCTTCTCTTTTGATGTCCTTTCAGTCAGACTTTCCATGGAAAATTGTTATTTAGTCATCAGACTTTACAACAATTGTGATGTGAGTTGCTCCAACAAACTTAAGTATCAAATACTCAGTAGCACTGAAGAAAAAAAAAACAGACCATCAGTACACAGACATTCTCAGCTGTGTTGATGTTTGATATAACAATTAAAGGGTCTCTTTGTCTCTCACTCTTCCTCTCTCTGACAGTTTCAAACACACAACACACTGTCTGTGTCACCCTCATAAACTTTAAGTTCTGTTTGGACACAATATTCTCACTACATACACACACACACACACACACACACACTCAGGCTCAGTAACCTTTCATCACCCAGCTTCCGTCGACCTTTCGGTTAATGACCCCATGCCGGTTTCCTGTGTTTTTCTGTTTTTGTGCGGTTGTCCGTGTCTCTGCATGTTCTAATTTTCTTTTCTCCTTCTTTTCTTTTGAAATATTCCTTTGCTTTTTGATCATCATTGTTTTTTTATGTTCTTCATTTGGAGAGGAAGCCTTCCGAGGTGGACTGTGCTGTGTTTTGTTTTTTGTGCGGAGCTCAGTCACGTGAGGAGGCCCACCACAGGGCCTCCCTTCACTCTGTCCAGCTAACCTTTGCCCTTTACACCCTTATGTTAATTTTGTTCTCCCGCTCTTTCTTTCTTTTCCCGTTTCTCTTTCGTCTGTCTCTCTGCTGCAGGACGGAGGCACCAGAGGGCGCCGAAGTGCAATGGAGGCCGACCTCAAAATGAAGAAGTAGATTGAGATTTCAGAGAACAAGACACTTTGAGAGACAAAGAGCCGCTCTTTAGATGGGAGAGGGGGATGGAGCTGAATTCTTACTGGTCACCTTGGTTGTTTTCTGAAGAGGACTGTGCAGTCTCTGTGAGCCTGTGTGTGTGTGTGTGTGTGTGTGTGTGTGTGTGTGTGTGTGTGTGTGTGTGTGTGTGTGTGTGTGTGTGTGTGTTATATATATATATATGTACACACTCATTCATCCATACTAGGGCGTAGATGAGGGTATATGTGAATGGGTATGTCTGTCAGGGTGTGTGTGTGTTGTGAGAGAGCTGCATCAAGCCTCCTCTTCTCCAGCTCGTAGGATTGGTTAATGTGCAGCGCCCTAGGGGTTTCACTGCAGGTCAAACAAGCAGGAGCACCACTTTGCCCAAGTATCATTTCACCTGCGAAGGTTCAGCATTTCCCTCTGCAGAGGAGGAGCAGCGAAGAGAAGGAAAACACTGTCACCAGCAAAAGTTTGTTTGGGATCATATAATGGAGTCCCGTTCATCAGATTGGATCATGTTGAATCACGGATGCATTAACACTGGTACTGCATGTGCAATGCAACCAAGATACTGACGCTATATCAGTTTGATTAATGCTAAAATGTGATTCTGAGATCCTCATAAAAGCTGTCAGAAATCTTAATAAATAACTGGATTTTCTGCCTTTTTGATAAATTAAGAAAGGATTTCTGTCCTCATTAAGAAAAGCTGATGACGCCACCAAACCGATGGCTTTTGTCTGCTTTGCTTAATGCCCCACTGTGTTCTCCATGTTTCAGCCCATTAACTGCAAATTGTATTTACATTTCTGCTGACCAGTTTTCCAAAGGCGCACATTTTTAGATGAAATACCTACCTTCAAGCAGCCCCGAGCCTCCGTTACACCTAGGAAACAATCAAATTCAACTCCAGAAATCAACTTCATAACTAGCTGAGATGTGAACGATGCTGGAGAGACGGACTCCATCACTGTAGACTGTTTTTTAGTTCTGGTGACTTGCTGAGAAGAACTGCCGACTGGGTGTGCAACATTTAGTCGATGTGATCAACAAAAATCTATGACAAAATGAATTGCCAGCAAATGTAATTGTCGGCAATGCGTTGGTTATGTCATTTTGCATGTTTTTAACACTGGAGCTGAACTAAACAGCTGATGGAATTAGTGAGTGAGCCATCTTCCCGTTCTGTCCCACATCTGCTGAGAGGTGCACATGCGCAATAACAGCTGGGAAGCAACAGGCAAACACACCAAAGCAAAACAGCTAAATTCTGGGAACAATTCATGCTCAAAGTGGCAAAGAAAATTATTACCTGCAAGATTTATGAGGCGGACCTTGCTAATCATGGGAGCCTGTTGGTAATGCATGAACATTTGAAGAGGAGGAACGTAAGACATGAGGACGATGTGGACTCAGACTCCCCTCAGTAAGATAGCTTGCGGTTAAAAGCCAAGACGTCTCTGTGTATGCCTGTTTGCAGGATTCCAGAATCAAGAACAAAAAATATGCCTTTAATGTCAGTGTTTCCCACACATTTATTTATTTTTGGCATCTCAACACAATTATGGCCTGCCACAAAATTATTTTCTGTTTTTGGAGCTGTGCTCCTCTTGTGGTCGTGTCTAGAAGGGAACCCTTGATTTCCAAAACTCTTGTGAGATTTGTACAGATCGCTCTCGGGATCTTTCGCAGGTCTTAGGTTGCTTTCTAGACACGACTCTCTCTGTGTCTCTCACCAACTTGTTTCAATAATCAGTGACTAATCAACTATCATGCCTTTGCAGAGAGGACAGCTGGAGTGAGGACAGGGAAGGGAAGCGGGAGAGAGAGTGGGGGGACGACACACAGCAAAGGACCACTTGAGTCAAACCCACAGCCACTGCAGAATACTCAGCCTCAGTATAGGGGATACACAATCTACCAAACTACTGTGGAAACGTGTTCCATTTTTTTTAAGGCTACCGTTACAATCTGTTTACTTGGCTAACGTTTACACAGGTTTTTAAAAATGAGTTTGACCAATCAAGGTACACTTACGCCGCTTACGTCACTCAAGGTTCTTCTTGTGCTGCGAGTATACTCACTCTGAAGTAAGAGCCAAAAAAGACCCTTAAAACAGTGTTCTAATAACTACAGCCTTTCCCAGTTCTCACATTGTGGACAGAATAAAAAGAGTGGGGTCCTCCCACTGGTTTAGATCTATGAAAAAGTTCCTGCGGTCTGAAAATACCTAATGTGGAGCCTTGGTGTTTGTTTTGTTACATCACATTTTCTAATTTTCTATTGCATTCAAGTACACTCAGACATCTGACAACTGATAAAGTATGTTGTCCAAGTCCAGAATACAAGCTAGCTGTCATGGAAGTGCTAAAATGCTGGGGGGTTTTTGTTGTTGTTGTTTTGTTTGTTTGTTTTTTGTTTTGTTTTGTTTTTTTGTTTTTTGCATTTTTAAGGTTACTCTTCAGGAGCAGCTTTTACATCTCAGATGTCGGAGTGTCCTTGAAAGCACCAACAGAGTTTACAAAACTGACCATATAACTTTGTTGAAAAACAGTAACTGAACAAGTTAATTATTTTCACCTCAAAAAAATAGAGATGTTCCGTTACAATTTTGTCTTTTCCGATTCTGATGCCTGAATCTTGCATTGCCACCAGAAATAGAGCCTCGATCCGATACCAGTTTGTCAAAAAAAATCTTATTGTATAACAGCTGTTTACGACTAAACCTGTATGGATGTGTAAACTGACACACAGGACACTGCTGGGAAGAAGCTGTCCAGGTTAATTTCACAGCTGTTTGTTACGTTGAAGTGAACTGAATGGAAACCAGTAGCTGCCTTTGAAGGTAGAGAATCATAAAATCTAATCAAATAAAAACCGAACCGTACATTCTTTGTGAAACAGCCAGCAGTAGTGTGACTACAGGTGTTTCAGTGAGGCTGTTAGTGGGCTCAAACATAATATGTGGAGATTGTTGTTGCTGAAATAGTATTGAAGCATCCCTACTCGTCACTTAGGATGTAGCCAGACCATGCTATGTAAATAGCATAAGAAACATGTTTGTGTAATGTGTGTTAGATTGGAGTACAAAGTTTTGTACCTGTGAGATGGAACATGTAGAGTTTTGTGTTTGGGTAGCTGATACATGTATCATGTGTTCTGTTGTACATTTGTTAAATAAAAAGATTATTTGATCTAAAACTAGTTCCTTGATGTCTCGATGATCCCTTTACCTCATCGTCTAAGGAGATTTCATGTGGGGATTTTTTTTTTTTTTTTTTTTTTTAACGGCATGACTTCCAGCGTCAGCTTTTCCTGGAAATCTGCCATCACAAGCTGGCTTCAGTGTCCTAAATGGGCTCATTGTAATGATCTGGGACACCTTGTGTAATCATTTTCCATCAATCGTAAACAACTCAAAACTCAAGAAGTTGTAAAAGTAAGTCATTAAGTATTGATCCCAGAAGTGTTGGCAGCAGATGTCATGAATGTCTGTAAAACAGCAAATGCCTTACAGCTGTGGCTCTGAAATAAGCACCTGTGAAAAGTTTTCACATTCATTTAAATTATCAGGATATTTAAAGCTACTGCAAGAAGGTATTTAACTGGTTATGAAACAGTCTTAATTTATTACCGATGCTTCTATATGACCAAGATCAGCTATTTCTGTATAGTTGTTCTTAATGTCTGTTGTACATTAGCCAGTTAAAAAAGGCAGGAGATTTTTCTTTAGATAAGTTTTTGACCTTATATTTTGTGGAAACACTGCAGCTTTTGGCCCACAAGGACCTCCAAAATCAACAAAATATTAATGTACTTTGTAATAGCTTTAATTTGTTTTTATTTTTGCAAAAGAAAAGATTAGTTCTAATCTAATAATATATCATTTTTAATAGAAATCTTCCTCCCACCAACAACCCACATGACACCCATTAATGATGGAAACCAGATGGTCCCTCCAGGAAGTTGCGACGCTGCGATTGCAACAGTTCACTCAAATTCAACCAATCCCTGTGAATTCTGTGCAGCCTGGTGATTTTGTCCAGTCACTGCAACTCTTCCGCAATTTAGACAACATACATGTACGTCTCGGTTAACCCAGTCAATAGTTTTGTTATTCACCAGTTTTTTCCATATATATTTTTATTTGTCACGGGTACTGAAAAGAACAAAAGTTTGTCATTGTTATTGACATTTATCAGTGCTTTCTTTCTGCACTTCATCATCTGCAAATAAATCATATTTTGTATTTGTGAGACTTTTAGGTGAGGTTAGTTAGAACTCTCAGAACAGAGTGTGGGTTTGTTCTCCCTGGAACAAGCTGCTTTTGATTGTTATGAATTATGTATTTAAAAAAATTGCAACTCTTGCAATTTTCACATGCTCCTGCAATTTTATTGCAAAAGAAGCCTCAAAACATCGCAACATGCATTGCAAATTCTTTTTTAGAGAAGCTGCTGTGAAACCAGGAATTTTAGGCTGCAACCATCCCAAAAACAGCCTGCAAAATCCTGGAGGGACTGACCAGCTCTCTATCACACTCAAGTCCCAGACCCGGCCTATTATTGATCTTTTTGCTTTTTGATGAGGTACATTTTACATTATTTAGATTTTATATAATTGTATTTTTTAATTGTGAATTTAAAATCAGAATCTAGTTTTTATTTATGCTCTAAGACTTGAAGACACTCTTAATGTTATGGTTATTGTTTCTCTAATCCAATGCTCTTCTGTTGTTTTTTCATGTAAGTGTAAAAAACAGGGCATGTTAAATTATTCTAAGGGACATACTTGAGGGAGTCTCCGGTATATTTACCCAGAGGTCCTTAGCTGAGAAAAAAAAAAACATGAGAATCTCTTTCGGTATACATAATTATCTAAAAGTATACTCTCTATACAAATATATACAAGTGCACTCAAATGAAAAGCATGGAGCAAATAAGTAGTGTAGAAAAATTTATTTTACAGCTGCATAAATAACAAAAGTTCAGCGCATGTCAGGAGTGAGACCGGCCCACTCCAGAAAGAAGTTTGTGTGTTTACAGTGTACACTTTAACATTCAACCATTCGGTGCAAAATACTGCAGTCACATTGGACAGACAGAGTGAAGGAAAACAAGCAGTTTGACCTCCTGCTCAGAGTTAGACATTCATACATGGAATAAAGAACAATCCACTTCCTATAACAGGGAACCTCCAGCAATTTCCAGTGCAGTCCAGACCAATACGCATGTAGTCTGTACATTTAAGGTGAGGATAGGAATAACATTCATACACACACACGCACAAAAAGAGGTAAACGGTTAAACAGATTTACATTCTTAATTTCACTCCTAGTTGAAATCATGAATGACCGGGCTGGCAGAGGAGTAGAGCTTCCTCTTCACCAGCCGGTACTCTGCTCTCAGCTTCAACACTTTGTTGGTATCAAAGATGTGCATGAGCGACGGCCAGCCATCCTCCTTGTCTGCCTTGAAGATCACAGACAGTTCAAACGTCGGGGTGACACTCGGGTCGGGGAAGACGCTCCCCACAGACCTCAGGCCATCTTTGCGCTCCACGTAGACCTTAATGGAGGCCCCCCGGAGCCCACAGGGCTCGTCAGCGGAGGAGCGCACCACATCCTGGCCCACTCTGGTGGTCATCTGGCACGGCAGCAGCAGGACCTGGCAGTGGAGGGTGGAGGCTTTCGCTTCTGTCAGACAGCGCTCTATCTGCCGGGTCACATCCTGCTGGAGGAGCCGCTCTTCATGCTCCAAACCATCGTCCAAGATGGCAACTGTGGAAAAAAAACAAGAATAATGTTAGTATAAATCTATATAATACTCATACATCACAGTAATTACATTTTAAATCACAGTTTAAGTTGGAGCTGCAACTATTTTCTCATCGATTAATTGGTCAGTTATTTCTTAATTAATCAATTAGTTATTCGGACTGTAAAATATCAGAAAGTGTTGAAACCCCTTGATCAGCGTTTCCCAAAGCCCTCAAATGTTTTGATTTGTCCACACTCAAAAGTTATTCAGTTTAATGTTATAGTGGAATAAATAAACTTTTAAGAAGCTGAAATTTAGAGAATATTAGTCTTTTTCTTTAAAAATTACTCAAATCGATCATTACAAAAGTTGTCAATTAATTTAATTATTTAATAAAGTCAATTCAATAGTCATTGTCTTGATTTTCTGTTGCAGCTCCAGTTTAATGGCAGTGTTTATATTTAAATTCGCCTTTTCACAACACGCAAAAGCAACTCATCGATAAAGTAAGTATTACTTTTTTGACCTTTGCTGTTTCATTTCACTTTCATCATGATAGAAATGACTAAAACACAACAGTCACAAAGTCTTCGCATGAGCAGCGTGAAGAGCTCAGCCCGTCATCAGCTGATCCAACACCTCCATCGGTTACATCAGAAACTCGTTCGCTCCTTCCTCCGCCAAGTCATATAGTTCCAGCCCTCAAGGTGCGGTTTTAATGTCAGCGCATTGATATTAAAATGTGGTTCGCCCAATTAGAGCTGTTTGAATCACTGGACGTTTACCGCTCACAAAACTTATATACAACTTTTTTTTTTTTTTTTAACAACTTACAAGGCGAGTTGATGTCTTTCTCGTCGCAGCTCTCGACGCTCCCCCGCCGGGCTGAGGTGGTCTGCCGGCCCGGGGCAGAGGTGAGCTGGGAGAAATACTTCCCGATCATGTCCACGACGCTTTCTTCCTCCGACATGACGGGCGCTCCGTGTCCTAAGAGCACAGCAGCGGTATACACCATCCTGATTCTTCTTCTTCTTTGTAAAGCTCCGGTTTCTCCTCCAAACGTTTGGTCTGTGTCTTCTCCATGTATTGAGTTAGTGGGTGAGAGCGGCTCTCAGCGGCACCAGCGGAGGTTTTTATACCGGAGGGAGCCGCGGGTTGCATCAGCTGAGCTCCGTGTGTCACCGTGGGCGGGACTGACCGGTTCAGTCCAGAAAGTTCCTGATCTGTGGGTCACGCGACATGTCCGGGCATTGCACACAAGTCAGGTAAGGAGGACGGTGCTCACATCAGTCACGTGCACATCATAAAGAGTAAGAGCAGAGGAGTATAATAAAACCCTGATTACTTTTATACCTGTACTTTTACTTTCATTCATTTTTATCTTCTGTTATTTGACTGAGCGCTTGCAAACATCACTAACATGCAAACCTTGAGACCTCAAAAATAGATGTTAAAAAAAAAAAATTTAATTTCAGAGACTATAGAAAGTGAAAATAAAAACATAATTACACTGCAGTTGCCTTTTTACGTGGAATACTTTTAATTTTGCTTTTAAAGGGATAGTGACAAAAAAAAAAAGAAAATTCAGTCATTATCTACTAACTTTCATGCAGATTGAAGGTCGGGTTTAGTTTTGTAGTCTACAAAATACTGCATTGGAGAACCTCCCAAACAATGGAAGTGAATGGTGACCAGTTTTTAAACATAAAAAAAAAACAAAATAAAAATATAAAATTCTCCATACTGCCTCCTCTGGTATAAGTCAAGTCTCCTAAAGCCCCAACATGCCACGTTGACTAAATGTTTTAAGCTTAAATCTTCTCTGTAGAGCCTTTGCTTGGAGCCATGTGCATGTGCACATGCACACACCGTCTGAACTGGGTGTGTGTGGTGCGACAGTGTGCAAACGGCATGTCGGGACTTTAGGAGACTTTGATTATGCCAGACAAGCAATATGGAGGCATTTTTCCAGTTGTTTTTTTTACATTTGAAAACTGGTCACCATTCACTTCCATTGTTTGGGAGATTCTGCAATGTTTTTTTCCTGTGAAACTCCAGCGGTGTTTTGCAGAATAACAAAATAAACCCGGCCCTCATCGGCTGAGGGTGAGTAATAATGACTGAATATTCATTTTTGGGTGAACTATCCCTTTCCAGAGCTGCTGTTGGCTCCCTGTGACTCTGGTAAAAATATATGGAAAAGAATGACAGTTTTGTTTTTGTTTTGTTTTTTAACATTTTAATTTTCAGTTATCATTGTTATAGGTCTACACTGTAAAAACAAAAATAGTTGAGAAAACTCAAACTTTCAAGGCAGTGTACCGCAACAATTTTTAAGTTTTGAGCCCAACTCGAATTTTTAAATCAGTTTTTACCTAACTACAAATCTTTTGTTGAGATAATTATCTTTTATTCTTTGGGTAAACTTAAATCTTTTGAGTTTTAGAAACCCCCAAAAAGTATTTTTTTTTTTTTTTTAAATATTGAGTAAATTAATTGAAGTGAAAGAGAATGATGGTTGAAATTTTAATATTTTCAATTAAATCCATTTAATTTTCAGGCATCAAAATAATGACATGTCAGGTTCACAGCTCATGTGATATTGTAAACTGAACTACAAACCCCAATAAAGTCCCACTATATTCATGTTCATATCTATCAAATGCACTGGTATTAATATAATATAAAAGGAGGGAATTTTTCTGCATAACTACTTTTAGTTCCTTTACTTTTGATATTTTAAGTTAATTTTACTGAGAATAAGTCTGTATTTTGTAGAAATTTTTTCAAGACTTAGTACTTTTACTTAAGCATGACCTGAGTTACTTCTTCCGCCACTGTTGATGAATTGAATGGGCATATAGGCTGCAGTGGAAATCTACCAGCCTGTGACTAACACATGTGTCACATAGTGTGGTCTAAATAAAAATAATGATATGCACTGCATAAATTCAGTGTAAGAGAAGTTGTTTTAACCACAACAATCTTTCAGAGAGGAAGATGTTCTTATACTGCAGACTACACACTTCTGATATGGCTTGTGTCATAATAATCCATATTGTTAATAAATGCTTTATATAAATACATTTTAGGGGAAACAAAAATAAAACTGAATGATTTCTGTTATTAACGTACGTCGCTGCAGCCGCGAGTAGTAGGATTCAGAAAGGGGGAAGTGTGGGTGCACAAATAGAGTAAAAGGGAAGTTCAGATAGTAGAAATTATTCAGAAAAAAGTTATCTTAAAAAGTCTGTATGCTGAGTAAGACACAAGCAAATCAATATATGATAGTTTCCAGCCTCTCACAGTAAGTACTGAATTCCCTGTGGGTGTTTTTTTGACGTGTTCTCCAGTCTCTGGCACTCATTGAAAAAAGCCTCTGTAAACCTCAGGTCCAGACAGCGGGGCAGTCAGAAGTGCCCCACCTGATCTCTTTCATCTCTCAAAGCCCTGATGGCAACAGGTGGGAGAGGTTCTTTCACCGCTGCCGAATATTTCTTAGCATTGCTTAACAATTAAAGTGCTTATTTCATGTATTGATTCATCAGGTTCTCAGCTCATGCACATGTATTATACCACTAATACAGTCTTACTGCCTCTTCAGAAGTATTTCTGGCATGAAGAGTAAATCCAGTGTGTAGAAATACTAGTAAGCTGCAGGCAGCTTTGTATAGTTTAACCCCTAATCTGCCATAAATGTTGAGTAACAGAAAGAAATCACACAGAAACATACTTAAAAAGAACAGTGGATGAAATAAACAAAAAGCTATGCATTTTGATTAGTTATACCCGTAATATTTTTCATAGATATAAATAGTTATGTTATGAAGTTTTACAGTATTTGTAGAGAAACAATTAGAGTACATACATAAGACTTTGTAAAGGGTTTTCTTTGAGAACATCTGCTTTTAATGTATATGATTCCTGTGAGGCCGTCAGTGTGTGTTTGCATGTGTGAGCACATCAGGTCTAGACGCGGAGGCATGAGCCCTGCCTTACTCACAGGTGAGTAACACGGTCTGACACACGTCACTCAGACACACACACACCTGGTCGTATCCAATAAACACGGGACTCTATTTTTCTTCTCCATTTATGTGACCTCCACCAAAATATTATAAAACATTCACCCAAATTAGATCTGCAGTTTGGTTAACAAACATGAATAAGAAATACCGTGGGCCTTCATCATGTTAACGAGGAACTAAAAAAAAAAAAAAAAGTGTTATATGTTGGTCACAAGAGATTTTATTTGGGTCTCCAAATAAATAAAAGACTATGGAAGAAATTCTGTAATACTGCATATCTGCAGAACGCTTTTTATAAACAACTTAAAATGTTTACATTGTTTTAGTGATGGGAGGAAAAAAAATTAATCTAAATGCACTTATTTTGTCTCAGTTATGAAGTAGCCTTAAATGTTCGATGTTATTTTCCTGATAAGAGGACATAAAAACAATGAGATGCCCTGTTAACTCAACCTAAATGAATTTATTTCTCATTTCTAAAGTTTTAACATCTGCATATGTTTTTAAAAAAGTGTCAAGATAATATAGGGTGAGTGAAAATGTCAGTGAAATGGTCAGGAACTTTGATTTATGCATGAATGACTCTTCCCAGAATTTATCGATGAGGCTTAATACTGACTTGGGTCATGATGGTTTGTCATTTTTAAGGAAAAAAAGTTTGAGAAATTTAGATCAAGGGAATATAAACCATCACATTAGTTTTAGCAGCCTTTCTTTGGCTCCCAATCAGTTTTAAAATTCTTGATATTAAGATTTTATTGTTAACTTTAAGGAGCTTTGTAGTCCTAACCCTGGTTACAGTACTGAACAAAATGTGCCATTTATTCATCTTTTCAGACTTTTGTTTAATCACATTTCATAGTAAAGTGCAATATATGAATAAATCTATTAAATGGATGATGTCACATTGTTTAATTCAGAAGGTCTTGTTTTAGTGACTCATTTGGAACATCTGAGAGCACATTTGTGTTGTTTAATAAACAGAAACATAAATATTTGCGCTGTAATAATTAATGGTGGGGAAGAGTTGAAGCTGCAGTCAAAACAGCCGTATTAAAATTCTCTAGAACTGTCTGGTCTTTCAGGTTTAGTATTAAAATTAGCTGAATAATGTCTTGTTCACCATGAGAATACAGTTCAGACAGCACACACACACACTCACACACTCACACAGACACACAATGCAATCACTGATTACGTTGAAGTCCTCCCTGGGCTTACGTGAGAGTTGGCACTGAGGAGGAAGGTAGTTCTTTTGTGCAGGTTAACCTCTCTCCCCTGACTCACCGTCTGTGGAAATCTCCCTGCTGTGACATCATAGCTGTTAACCAATCACGTTCGGATCAATGCTGTCGTCAGAGAGGCTTACCATCAAGGAGGAAGTGTCTTTCAGTGGAAGTGCAGGGGAACTACAGTGTGTGGTGAGAGTTTGTGCAGAACACACTGCCTCAGCAGTATTGTCTTTCTTTCTCTCTGGGCATGTGAAGACGATTTCCTAACGTGAACAATCATCACGAACTCTGAGTGATGGTGGTCACCAATTCATGCCTAACTAAGGGAACAATGAGTCACAGTGAAAATCCAACTTGGACTTACATCCATTTGTAAGACTGCAGATAGATGCTAATGAAAGACACTATACAGAGCAGGTCAATGTTTACTGGGTAACTTCAGTACTTTTCAGCCTGGATCCTATTTCTTCTTCTTTACGTGTCTAAGTGGCTGATGGGGACAACAATTTTGGAAATTTGTCAATCAGCAGTGAAACAGGCTGCAATGTAATCCCTTGCAAGCCGTCAAAGAACATCCACTAAAGGTGCTTATTTTTGCCACTGACAGGCTCAGATTGTTGCTATAAGTGTTGACATTACGGAGAGGATCCGTAAAGAGGTAGACCCTTTTTTTAAAAAAAGAGTAAGATCCTTTTTGTTTAACCAGAAACAGCTGATTTATCGCTGTAGCACAAGCCACCACCAGACTCTATAGACCCTTTTACAGTTTGTAAATAATGAGAAAGCTGCGCGCGCATCTTGGCAACGGAAGTACGGCGGACCACAACAGCTTGTCAATGGGCCGCTGCAAACACGAGCAGTTTTAATTGCATTCTCAGTCTAAATCAACACGTTTAATAGCTTGCAGCCATAGACGCCGCCAATGCTCTGAAACGTCACAGACTTTCGGAAGTTTGAGCAACTTATATCGACCACTGGAATATCAATTCTGAAGTATCATATACTCAGTAAACAGATATTTTGGTGATTTTGGTGCTGGTGAAATGTTTAATTCAACCTTTGCAGCTTGATAACTCGTCTGGATGACTGGAGGAGACCGCCACTTCTGTTGCCGAAATCGCGCAGCAGCTCTTCGATGACGTCAGGGTGTAAAAGGGTCTATTGGTCGAGCAACATCAGAGAAGCAGCAGGGAAAACAGTGTGTCAAGCCAGAATATTTTCACGTAAAGTTTGGTGAATTAAGGGTTTATTTTGACCAAACCATCAGAGTTTGTGAACCTGGACTGTTTAGGTGAGTTTTATTTTGTTTCTGTTGAATGAAGTGTGTTTTACCTTGATAAAATGACAGCTTCTGTAAATGGTAGTCTGGTGGCTTTGGTGAGAGCAATAAATCAGCTGCTTCTGGTTCAACAAAAAGGATATTATTAATGTTTTCAGGCACATATACTGTTTTTACACCAAAATCAGCGCATATATGCAAGGTTCTTGAACATGGCTAAACCTGCTAAAAAAGGTGATTTACTCCTTTTCTTTTGCCAACAGAAAAGTTTGACTTTCTGTTTTTTTTCTGGTTGTGCTGGAAAGTGAAAGTGTATTGTTGTCTGTGCAAGAGACCACAGAGAAAACTCTCAGTACTTTTGTAGCATCTAACCGAATCTGTGGTTTGAAGCTTCGTTTCTTTCCAGTGTCCCTGTTTGGACTTTGAGGTATTTCCTTTATTTTACTGTTTCATGTTTGCTTTCAGCTGGATAGGAATCGTGTTGAGTTACTGCTGATAAAAACCCAACATTTGCTGATTTTGCAGCTTCATAATAAAAGCTTTTATATAGCAAAATAATGTTTGGAGTTGATATGAATTGAATGTGTTTGTACTAGGGATGTTCCTGGCGACTAATTTTCTTGTCGATTAAATGCAAAATTTAATTTAGACTAGTCGACTAGTCTAACACTAAGAAAACAGTCAGAAAGCAGTTAAAATTGAGCAGAATTTAATTATAATGTTAAACACTGTCCGAAAAAAAATACTGTGTTAAGAGCCATTTGAAGCCGTTAATCACAGTCAACAATCGCCAAATCGTACTTTAAATGCTGCTGAAATGTGCGCTATGCGCGCTAAATATGCAATACAAATCGTACACATTAACTTACAAAACATTACAGCAACTCACTAAATGCTTCACCGTTTCAGACCGAAAAGGATCACGGCGTCTGCAGGTAACCGACCCGGTGCTGATGTTAGCTGCTACACAGTGTGGCTAATGTTAGCAGTGCTGGCTGCAGCAGCAGCAGCAGCTCCGCTTGCAGGTTTATGTCTGTGTCTGTGCTTAATGTGGGCACGTTTCTCCAGTCGGGTGATTATATATCAGCTTATTATGTTACAGTCTACATTCAACATTATTTCCATTGTCTAGATTAAAACACTGGTTTTACGAACTGTCATCTGTCCGACTTTGCTGATATAAACAAACCGGACGTTGCCTAGGTGATCGGGGTGTACACGCTGGGCGAGAGAGGCTGCCGTCTGACAGTGCCGCAGCCCCGACTAGTGGCGGGTGGCTGCATAAAATCTTAGAGGCGACAGATAACTGGCATTGTGCATGACTAAAATACTGATAAATAGTTTAAACGACTAGTAATTCTGGTGCCGGCTAGCGGAGAGACCTTAATCGTATAGTCGACTAATCGCGTGCATTCCTAGTTTGTACACCATTATAAAGCTCGATTCAAGATGTGCATCATCAGTTAAAACACACAACTTCGTGTTGGAATTCCTGGAGATGCAAATCCCTGCCATGCTGGGCTGGTGTACTAAGTCAAACTAGGCCAGCATGCGCATGGAAAAGGGGCAAAAGATTCACAGAGGTTACCGATGGAGGTGACAAGCCTGCTTGAAAAGGGTCAAAAACTAGTGTCATGTTTCCATCACTGCTGATCAGAGCTGGACCCAATAAATACCCATAACTACTGTAGAGTGACCTGACCCGGGAGTGAATGCTGATTGTACCCTTTCCCGGTGAAGATAAGAGTCAGATGTTAGTGGATTTTTTTTTTGTCCTGTACAAAAGGAGCTTTAGAGTAACAATCTGAGCCTGTGATTTTTAGCGGACGGACATTAACGGTTTGCAGTTGCCAGTAAGGCTTACACTGCAGCCTGTTTTTGTGGCAGTGGTCTCGCTCAGTACTGGACCGAATTCAAAAATTATCGGCCCCAGTAGTCAAACACAAAAACATAAAGTTTTGTTGACTTAAAAGTTGCTGTACAAACCTTTCTGGTGACCAAACATTGTGCTTGGTACCAGCTGATTCCTTATGATGTATGATTCTTAGGATCTAATTGCTAATTAGAAATCTCTGTAATAAACCCTTAACTGATCTGGTGTTGACAAGTGATTCATTCAATAATCCCATTAACTGACACAGATGTATGACTGGTTCAGATGAGCTCAGATCACTGATATTCAGTGTCCTACATCCCTTTAAGTAAACAGACAGTGTCACAATGCTGTCAATGTTATCAGTCCATCAACATTCATGTGACAGCTGATGTCAGCTGCCTGGGATGCAGTGTTTTCGGTGGAGAACAGGTCAGACCTGTCTGTGGCAGTCAAACATCACTGTGTTAACGGCTAAAACTCGTGCCTGTTGTGTTTTTATATAAAAATCCCTCTCTAAGAAAGATGGAATGTAGACAAAACACATAATCTCATACTGGTATCCTGCCTGGAGAGGACAGGTTATTGACATATGAACTCAAAAACCTTGCTCAGTTTAAACTATTGTCCACGATTTGTTGTGATATTTTCTCTTAATGGATCAATTGCTCATAAAAATATCAGAAAACAAAATGTTATAGTTGTAAGATAGCCCAAAATGAAGTGGACAGAAAAAAAAATCACTTTGAGATGCAGCAATTTTTTTTTTCTTAATTCACAAATTACTCGAAATATATCAAAATATGGTATGATTATGGACTAATTGATTGACAATCATCTTGACATAAATTTGGTTTGACTGACATTTCCTGTTTTGTAAATTGTCCCAACAAAAGTGAGACTCTAGACCCATTTTAGAGGCTCTGTAATGCACCACATTCAGACTGTATGAGTGTTGCTTCTGTTGAAGTGGGCCAATCATATGTTGCATTAAACTGAAGAACATTTGTTCTGTGATTGGCTGCGACCAAAACCATCTAAATAGTCTATTACTGGATTATTTGGGTTGATATCTTAAAGTTATCGAATACTGACACAGCTCTACTAACTGGCACAAAATACAAAGTACAAGTGAGTTTGATGAGAATGACATTAGTTTTGCAGGTATTTGGTCAGAAACCAAAGTATTGAACAGTTGCTCCTTGTGGCAAACATTTGTCTGAATAACTTAACATTTTGACGTGCTTCCTGAAGAGTCAGGGGATCAATAAAACCATTTATTGTTTTTTTTCTTCTGGGCACCATCGATATGTGTGCCATATTTCATGGTAATCCATCCAGTAGTTCTCAAGACATTTTAAAACTACCTTTACCTCATGGTAGTGCAGGTGAAAAGTCAGAGGATCACCAAAGACAGTAGGATCCATCATCTGAATAATGACTGTGTGTACAAAATTTGTTTTTTTTTAATCTGTCCAGTAGTTGTTGAGATATTTCAGTATGGACCAAAGTGGTGGACCAACCACCATAAGAGTTGCTCAACTGATGTGACTAAAAAGCCACGTTACAGTATTCACTGTGTATCGTTGTATACAGGGTGACCAGATCCTAACAAACCAAATGTGGGACAAAGATTATGTTTGTGTGGGACAATGTTTGACACACTGAGAGGTAGTTTAAAATTTTGATATTAAAAAATTAACATTTCTATTCTGCCCCTCAGCTCATAACATGTCTCTGCTTTGTCCTCTGGTTGATTCAGTAAATCTGCACAGCTTGTGATGACTTGCAGTTTTCCCAGGTGGGTGTAGAGTAGGACAGACAGTGACAGGTTAACCTGTACCTGATTCATCATGTGTGTGCAGTTTGACATCAAACACAGACCTGTGATGGCAGCTTTCTTCACAGCCTTCCGGTAAAAGACAGATTTTAGTCCTGCAGTGCATTTGACTTTTCTAGGGCCAAACTAGAGCCAATCAAATAAGGAACAAGGTCTCAATGTTTGGAACAAAGAAGAAACAAAAAATTCAGACAAGTGGTCACCATAGTGTCGTATTGTTTTATAAATCTGTCCAAATTAATGATCTCCTAAGGCATCTATTTAATGGCGACTGGCTTTAAATGAAGGCTTGTTCTCTTGACCAATTAAGGTCTTTGAAAGTAACATTTCAGAAAACAAAAGCACAACTTATTTTCTCAATTAGTTCAGATTGTGCAATCAGAAGTGGTGACCTGGGCTACTAGATTGTTTCAAGTCCATATGTGGTCTTGAGCAAGACAAGTGAACTGTTAACCTATTGAATTCTCTTATAGTCCTGCACCTTTCTGACTCTAAACAAAGTCTCTTTTGACTTGCCATCATCGGTCATGGTCTGTGTGGATATGAGTTATATGCAGTTCTACAAAAGAGTGACTGAGTAGAAGAACTAAGGCCCCTAAAAACTGAGATACCCCTACCCGAGGTAGAACAAAGCAACAACAACGTGTTTTCATGAATTTAATATATCTAGTTTTTTAAATGGATGGTTGTATAAAAATATTTTACTGCAAAATTATTATTTTTTGGTTGATGCTTGGATCCTCCCCAAAACTGAAAATAACGAAAATTAAAGCTTTTTCAAAAGGGGCAGCGCTGTCTTATTGAATGTATCAATGGAAATATTGATCAGAATGGCACCAAATTTGGACTGAACTTTCAGAGACAGTTATTGCATACAATAAAACAAAGATTTAATCAAGACTTTTTTTCTATTTTTGAAATTTATGCACACAAACACATGAATTATAGGCGGAAATTGAATATGAAATTAAAAATCCAAAAGTTATGTATATAAATGTCCGTCATTATGAAAGTAAGGAGACCGATCACTAAAAATTGTCATTTATATGTACCAGAGATTATTATCTTGTCATAAAAGTAGGTTTTGACCATTAACATCACCTTCTGATGTCACCAGGCCTAACAGGTAACTAGTGCTCTGCAAACAGACAACTACAATGGGGAAACGTAAGTGAAGGTTACGCAAATGAACGTGATATTCTTCCTCAGATTATTTCATTTGAAGGATTTTAAGAGACCCAGAAAGGTAAAGGTGTCTAGTGTTTCTCAAGAGAGAGCAAACAGTTGGGAAATTCATGGAACCGCTGGCTTATGAAGCTTCATATTGACCTGTAAAGGCGTCTTCATGCACATTGCAGCTGAGGGTGAACTGCTCCATTGTTTGATTTTCTGTTTGTGTCTGATTGTACACACATGACATTAGCACGTTATAAATCATCTGACTGTGCAGTATTTAAAAAACTGTTGATAATTCAGCGTGGTTTGGACCAGATCCCTCTGTCCTTCCTCTCACCTCTGCCCTATTGGGAAGACAGACGGGCTGTAAACATATCTGATGCAACCTCGGCGAGCAGTTTCAGCTGCAGCTCTGCGGGTCATGAGGTGTGTGTGTGTGTGTGCATGTGAGCTGCAGATAAACAGGCGTGGTGTCAGGTGTCTTGTGACTGTGTCTTTTGTTTATGTAGTCATAAAGCACACTCCTGTACACCTGATCTCTCCTGACTACCATCTCTCAGTGATTTTCCCCTGTTTTCCTCTCCTCTGGTTTACCTATTCACTTCATTTCACCCATAATGAAATTAAAGCACTTTTGCAGTATTTGTGGCAATTAACTATCCCCTGCCCCTATCTGTTTGAAACAATTGAGGTTAAATCAAAAATTGAAACAGCTAAATCCGGTTATATGAGGCTGTTAGGCTGTTGAATGAACTAACTGGCCAGTCGACACCTTTGCTTTACTCAAGACTAATTTAACTACATATTAACTGGATGCTGGCAGAAGATCCGGTGCTGGAAAAAAAACACTTTGAAGTTGCAACACTTCCTTAGTAATAAAGCAAGCTGTGTGTACAGTCTGTCTGTCCAGGATGTTTCCACTGCACACATACTGTTTGAATGTCGAAGCTGTGGACTGTCTATGCATCAAGGGACCAAAATTAGCACCGATCCACCAGCCAAATGCTGGCAAAATATGCAAGTGGTTGGTAGATTTGCTTCACTCACCCAACAAAAAAACAATGGTAATCTATTTAGAGGCAGGTAAAATGAGAACATTCACTAGGCATTTGGCCACTGGACAAAGACATAATTTTAATTTTGAACCCTGCATCAGATCGATGTCTAAAGATAAGACAGCATGTATTCATTTTTGTTGTAATTGTTATAGTTTTGTAGCCAGGTTTCCATCCAAATGTATGTCAAATTGTAACCGAATTTAGAGTAAGACAATGAAAATGAATGGTTATGTCCATCTGTCAGGAGATGGTTTGAGATAAGCAGTGGAGTGGTGCAGTTATACCACTGCAGAACAAGAGGGCCCAACAAGACGATGTAATTAAAGTGTCATCAGTAAAACCTCAAATGATATAAAACAGTGTAGAAAACTTGAAAATATGACATTTCTGTTTGCTCATCATTCCACACAGATCTGATGTTTTACTCTGCTATTTTTCATCTTTTCAGTAGTGCATGTTGAATCATTTCAAATATTCAAACATAAAATCATGGCATGTAGCTCAAAGTTTATCTAAGCAATTTATGAGATGGTTTGGACAATCTTATGTAATTATTCACCACAAGTAGTTTCAAATGCAACAATAACAACATCAAGTTTTTAGGGATCTAAATAATAAAAAAGTCTCTATTTACACAACAAATTATTCTCCTATTACAAAGGAAATCACAGCTGATTTGAAAAGATGGACTTTATTACCACTGGTCATGCATAACCAAATAGGTCTAATAAAAAATAACATTTTTCTGTGGCTGCTTTTCCTTTTCTTAATCCTTGTCCATAGAAATAGAGTTATATGAGTTGAAACAAATGATTTTTGTATTTATATTGAAAAGCCAAATACCAAGGGTCAGACTTAGCACATCACAGCTACATAGGATTTTTGTAAAGCAGCACAATTGAGATACTTATTTAACTGATGCAACAAACATTACATGGCAAAATGAAGAGAACTGGAACTGGATCAGAGCCAATTAGACATATTATTAAGAGACAGAAGCTTAAAGTAACACATTCAAAGAATTTGATCTGTTGGCCAAAGACGCCCCTGAACATCTGGTTTAGAGAATGTCATAAGTTAAAAATGTAAAACAATGCACGAGTGCTAAGATGAATGTTATATGACAGGGACTTCAAACCTGCCAGCAGGATGGAAGATATAAGCAATGGACCTTTAGAGGCATCACAGCGTTTTGTTTAATTTCCTCCAACAGAGGCACAGATACCTTCTAACAACTTACTTTTCCATCTAGAAAAGCAAGACTTCTTCAGATATCTCCAAGTTAGGCACCATTTCAACAGAAATATCTCAGGAAAACATCTGAATTTAATTAACATTTATTGATGCATGCAAGTTCAATATTCACAGAAAATTAATTTATTCATACCTACAATCTGCTAAGAGTCACTCTACAATCTGTCAAACCCTAAATTAAGTTTTAAAAAGCCATAAATGGGAGAAAGATGATTAATAAGAGAGGACTGGGATTGTAAAAGAAATGTACAGTATGGAAAGATTAACTTTCTCCTTGAAACTCTGAATGGACAACTTGTTAGAAGAAGATACAAATTGATGTATACTGTCTCTGAGTACCAGCTCTGCCTGAAAAAGGCTGAGCAAACCTGAATGCCGGTCTGTGCCTGATCCTGATCGCTCATACTGAAGTCTTTTTAAAAAAAAACAGACTACAGTATGATAGAACAGGAATGTGGTGGTTGTTGAAGCTTGTTTTTATGTTGGTCTGTGATAAACGTCGGTGGTCTCAACAGGTTCCTTCAGAGACTGAGGTCTGTCCAGGCTGATCATGAGCGTCGGCTCCCTGCTCATTGGCTCGACGTGGTTCCACACATCGTTCATGGGTGGTGCACTTGGCGGGGCACTTGAAGCATTCGCCAACGGGTGCACCATCTCCTGGTGAGGCGGAGGGGTGAGGCAGAACTCTTCTTTCTCCTGCTGCTGCAGGTGTCTGAGGATGGTCTTGGAGAGGAAGTGAGGGTCGTCCTCATGTTCATCTAGAAAGAGAAGACGGAGACATGATCTTTGGTTTGCCTGAGAGTCCTGCCTCTAATCATTTTCATAGTTTTACGATTTTTCATGTGTTACAAGACATATCAGGAGCAAAATAAACACCAATAAACGCTATGCATTGAAACTGCAGCGAGGAAGGGAAGTCTCATTTAGTCAGGCTGGGTATGTGACATCAGAAACCTGAGGAACCAATCCTGTTAATCAAGGGGGTGATGCTATACATATCGTTAGCAGCGATGCCCGGTCCACAGGAGAAGCCGGATGTAGCTAGGTACCGTGATTAGTCAGAAAAACCGAGGAGAAGCCAGGTACAGCTACTGAGGGTTAGTGGTCGAGGTTGGGGTGTGTGTGGAGAGGGCAGGAACTATTTACATGTTGACTAAACCTTGAATACTAAATGAAGGCAAGGTGTAGAGCGATATGTGAGCCATTTTGAGATGATCATATAACCTGTAGTTTATGCACACCTGAGGGTAAGAAAGGAAAGATGCAGGGAGCAAAGATAGATGATTTAGTATTTCATGACTCTGACCGAACCAAATCTAACAAAATGTACATTAAAGTTCATCAAAAACAAAATCACAAACATGATTTGGCTTTTAAAGAGCATTTTGTCTAAGAATTCAAATTAAATACTTCGACAAATTGATCAGATTATCAGACTTGTCATGTTGTCTTCCTCAACCTGTCTACCTGCTTCTTCTTCTTCTCTGTGTGTATAAGTGGATCGCAAACCAACTTTAAAGGTGCATGCCGCCACCTACTGTGTCAGAGTGTTTCGATGCTGCACTTGTTAATGAAACTTAATTAAATTATTGTCTCTATCAGATATAATTTAAGTATCAGAATAATATGTAACAACACAAATTTATCTGCTTGATATATATATATTGTGCATCCCTGGTTTTTGCTCACTGTTTCCAAAAGTTTATCCTTGTTAAGTCTAGTCAAGTCAGTTTTATTTATATTGTGCCAAATCATAACATATTTATCTCAGGCCACTTTTCATATAGAGCAGATCTAGGCTGTTCTCTTTATAATACAATTTACAACAATCCAATGGTTCCCACCGAGAGCAAGCACTTAAGTGACTGTGGTGAGGAAAAACTTTTAACTTTTTAATGTTTTAACTCTTTTTTTTAATTGCAATAAAACTGGTTTTCTTTTCACCAAAACAAAGATAAAAAGCTCACATGAGGCCAGAGATAATTAGACCAAATCTAAAAAAGTTCCCAACAATGATACTCTGACCTTTATCCTTCATTTCAGCTTCACACTGTGCAGCAGGGCCGCAGAGTATCAACAAAACCTTTTAAAACAAAAACAAAAAAACACACACACACAAATTGCAAAAGAATCCATAAATACACAAATCCTGATTGTCAATCCTCGTGGGGAAGCGGATAAGCTAAAAGCTGAAATCTCCCTAAAAGCAGTCTGTCTCATGCAGCGAGGTGTGTTTAAAGTTTACTCAAATGCACACACTCACAGACACACACACACTTGGCTGGCCTCCTTACCGTTGAGCAGGATGAGTTTGTAGCGGTTGCGACACTCCAGCGAGTCCTCCAGGATGTCCTGCAGGGTCCTGTAGAAGAGCAGGACCTGCTGTCTGCGCTCAGGCTCCCCGAAACCGGCGCTGCTCTCCTTAGACATGCTGTAAAGTGTCAGCAGAGGTGTGGCATACTCCACCACACACTCATGGGCCTGTTCACACACGCACAAACACACATTAACAAAACAGACACCCAGAGACAGAAACATTACATGGTCATATAATCCTTTAAAAGCTTGCGGAGGTCTTGCCCCAGGAATGTTTGATTACCACGTTTTACAGGTAGATGGCGCTGTTACTGTGCTTTAATACATGAGTGCTCCACTGGTGAATTCTCAGGTTAAACCAGGAGGTGGTGCTCCTGCTGTGCTACGCAGGGGAGACAACATGCTGGACATGATGTACTATACTCTGAGCACTGTATAAGGTATCATATGTATCAGTATTTCAGAACAAAAGTCTTTTGTGGTGTAATGTTTATTCTAATCAATAAATCTACGAATAAAGCTCTCAGTCTTTATTTACTATATTTGAAGTTGTACTCATAGGCTTGGGTTGCAACAGATTACATGTAATGGGATTAGGTAATCTGGATACAAAAAAGGTAGCCGTGTTCCCTTACAAATACAGATAAGAGAGACACATTTAGTTAGAATATGGATTACAATTTTAAAATAAAGATTAATATACTACCATGCACAGTTCACACACAGCTGCCAATTCATTATCATGGCCTCTAACTTTAACTGGGTGGAAATTTTGACTTTTTTTACAACATCAATGTGTCACAACACAATTTTTTAAATTATTTGTTCAGTTGTAGGCTGAAAGAAAGATAATACTGACGTAGTGTGAACGTATTTCTCCAAAGTCATATTCCACTGGTAGGTGAAATCTGGTCTATAGCAGATGTAATTTCAATGCAATTAATGTTTCATATAAAATGTCATAAACACAAACTATGTAGCCCAGATGTTGCTGACAAGCGGCTGCCAGGACATCCTAATGGGAAAAGAAATTGCACTGCTTGCTGAAGCCTCGCACACATGCGCAAGTACTGGTTATAGCTTTGACTATTCCAAGGTATATGCACCGGGTTGTATTATTTAAAAAAAACAACAAAATGAACAGGAAGACATAGTGCATGAGGAGGTTAAACAGTGGACTTGCATCCAGGCTACTGGGTTTGAGTCCTGTGTGTGTGGTATTTTTTTATTTTTTATTTATTTTTTTTTTCTGGCTATCAAACTGAGAAATTTGGGTGTAGTTTCTTAATGAGGGTCCAAAGTGATGTTCGCTATTATTTGCACATCGTAGAGAAGAAATGTCACAATTGCAAATCCAAATCTCGTCAAGTTAAAAGGTTCAAGACCAAGTGAAATCAAGAATCACTGGTGTTAAAGTCCAGGTCGAGTTGCGAATCTTTTTTGATTTTGTTAAGATGAGTCTAAAGCCGAACTTGAGACGTGAGTCTGACTCGAGTCCAGGTCATGTGATTCATGTGACACTCTGTAAAACAGTCACGTGTTTTGTATATAAAGAAACCATGAAATGAAAAGTAGAGTGTAAGTATAAAGTTCCTCAAATCTGTATTTAAGTGCAGTACTGGAGTAAATGTCCAAAGTCAAGCATTCATGATTACCTTATTCTGTGCAATGAATGCAATGTAAAATACAGCCATAACACATTCTGATTCTCATATTCACTTTGATATAATCGGTGGCTATTTCTGGTCTCACACGAAACTCAGACTGCTTTCATGCAGCCCAAACTTCCTCTCCCTCGACTCAACTACAGAGGTGATTCTGGGTACAATCATTGTTAGATTTGCCACATCAAACATATTGAATATGGAGCACATTGACGTGCTATCTTGAAAGATTCAAAAAATATATATACAGAAACAGCCCCTTGAGTCTGTCACTTTCACTGTGGCTCTCTCTCTCTCTGTCGCATTTTAGCTGCGCAGTCTTTACAAATCTGATCAAAGGAGAAAATGTCAGCCCCATAACTCTTTCAACTCACACTGGCAATAAGAAGAACGACACTGAGTTGAATTACAGCACAAGTAGCTCAGCCGCATTCAAACTGCAGGTTCTCTGATTACCTTATTTAATGTTGACTGAATATTTTTAATGTGCACCACAGAGAAACTTCTGAATATAATCTGTTACTGATTGTCTGCTTCAAATCTGATGGGTAACTTGGAATCCAATTTAAGATCTATAACTTAAAGTAATAAAGGCATGCAGGTCTGGGATGGGCTGTAATGTTCCCTTGCCTTTTGTCCAATGCACGCTGGGAAAAAGTGCAGATGGATGGCATACTTCTATTATTTCAACATATGTGGATGCAAGTTATTGCTGTGGTTCCCAAACTTTTTTTGGCATACGCCCCTTCAGAAGCCGAAAAAAGTTCAGTCCCTTCGATCCCACAGTTATATCAATTATTAACAATACAATCGAGGAAGCAACTAATTAGAAAAGTTTAAAAGGTTTTAGTGAAATAAAAGTCAGTATGACAGCTTCAGCAAACTCTTGTTTGTTGATTTTCTGTACATAAATCATGTTCATTTAACTTTATTTCACTCAATATTTCTTCCCTGGTCATCCACGTCCCCCCTGCAGTGGCTCTGCGGACCCCCAGGGGGGCATGCCCCCCAGTTTGGGAACCACTGCATGACTGTATGTTTTCTTAGGGCTCATTTTTTCAGCATTCATATTTTCATGCATCCTTTACATTAGCATGTATGTCAGGCAATACATCCACTAGAGGGCGCTGCTGAGAGTCAAACGTTACCTCAAAGAAGAAAAAGAGTCAAAAGTTTCGAACAACAACAAACAACGTGATGCTGCAGGAGGTTGGACTAATGAACCTCTTGAAAATGAAGCAAAAGCAGAGGCAGCGATGTAGACGGCGGTGGTCTGTGCGGACATTAAATACATCACGACATGTGGACGGAGAATTCTTTTTACTAGCTAACCCTAACCCTGACAATGAAAGTAATTTCCAATACTTTGGGATTTTTAAAACTTCTTTGTCGTGTCCTGTAGTCGTGTCTCACTTGAACGTCTGGCTACACTTCTACACTGCTCTGCTCCCACAGTTACCGCGGTACTGCTCCGTTTCGTCCGTTACTGTAAGCTTTCAGAAAATGTGCACAAATATGGATGAAATAAACGTAGAGTACAGACAGAAGGATCAGTATGCATATCTGAAGTTAAGAGTAAATGAGCTTTTACTACCCAAAGTCTGCTAAATGAAGACTGTAAAATGTAAGATTGTGTCATCAAGAGGTTAATTTATGCTGAGAGTTAAATATGGATATGGACAGAGCCCTTTTGTCCATACACTGTCTGTGTATGGACATACACTGTGTGTGTATGGACATTGCGTGAGTATTTCTGCACATTTTTGCAAATCTTAAGGATACGGACGAAGAGCAGTACCACTGGTAGTTGTGGGTAACAGTGTAACCAACTGTTCAAGCAAAACACGACCACAGGACATGATGAAGAATTTTTTAAAAATCTTAAAGTATTGGAAATTATGTTTCCAATCAAATAGTTAATGAAAAGAATTCTCCGCCCACATGTCACAATGTATTTAAAACGGCCACACAGACCGCCGCTGTCTACAGCGCCGCCTATGCTTTTACTTCTTTCTCAAGGGGCACATTATTACAACCTCCTCCGGCGTCGCCATTTTACATTCCCGCCTACCTTCCCGTTTTCGTCCAGTATTCTGTAGACGCTGTGCTTGTAGACCCGCCCCCGGACTCCCGCCCTGTCTATCTCATTGTTGGGGAGGTTGTCGTAGAAGTGGATGTTGTCGTCTTCGTCCTCCAGCTTGTGAGAGATGTTGGCGTTGAGCGGTACGAGGATGATGAGCTTCCTGGACCCACGACCCCAGGAGTTTCTGCTGGCGTGGTGGGTGGAACGAAATTTTGCGATGGATTCCTCCAAATCTGAATGGATGCACACATAAACATGCACACACATTCATTCAGAACTCTTTATTCACATTCATTCATATCTCAAATATCACTTGAATGCACTTTACTTTGCCATCAGACACAGACTTTTCTGATTGAAAAACACTGTTACACGAGCCAATATTACTTTCTCCACACCAACCAAACTCCATAGGCAAAATCAGTAATTTTACCTCACAGAACACAGGAGCTGCTGATCTACCGCTGCCTCAGTTGGCTAATTTGTTTGCATATTGTGTGACTTTTGGTGTTTTGAAAGGATGGTTCGGATTCACTGATGTCACAAAACAATACAAACAAACTGAGAATTCGACGCAGCAGTAGACCAGCAGCTCCTGTGTTCTGTGAGGTAAAATTACTAATTTCACCAGTGGAGTTTGGTGGGTTTGGAGAGTGTGATATTTGGCTTATATAATGGCGGTTTCCTGTCAGAAAACACTGTCTGACGGCAAAGTAAAGTGGTGAAAATACTTTAAACAAACCATACACTGAAACTGATATAGATTTTTTTAGGTGGACCTTTTTTAAGTGGCTAAAACGCCTTTTGTTGCTGACCCTGTCCACAGCTGTTCATTGCTTTGTTTCTGTACTGGCACTCCTGTCTGCTACTCCAAACTGGGAGCATGCTGAACTCCATCTACTGTAGGTAATACACTGACTGTACCTCATACAACCTCACTTCAAATAATCCAAACTATCCTTTTAGGGCAGCCATGTACAGTACATCCAATTAAATTCAATATACTGTACAAGTAAGCACCCCACACGAAATGGACATGGTTGTGTATGTGTGTGTGTCTTGATGTTACTGACGTGGCAGCACCAGTCGCAGGTAACCCAGGTAGAAGGACCAGGCCAGGCCATGGGCCACATTCATCTTCCTCCCCTCACAGATATCTGACACCTCCACCTCTGATGGACCCTACACGCCAAGCACAGAAACAGCCAGAAGGATGTCAAAACACCTCACCTCTGCTCAGGAAAGGGACATCCCCGCACCCAGGCCGCCCTTTCTTATGTAGGGCGAATGTATTTTTAGGTATAATTCAGTGCAAAAGTACAAGACAGAGACAGCTACACCCAAACTGAGTTGGATTTGAATCTACGTATAATGCTGCCAGTTTCTGTAAGGAGACTGAGGGGAACAGTGGGCTTTGTTCAGAATTATACAGCAATTCTTTGAGGACAGTATGAGCGTTATGGCCATTGTTGCTGATGAGGACATATTTTGAGCCTATTTTTACTCCAGAAATGCCATATCAATTACAATCAACTGATGCTTCAGGAAGTGTTCTTACTAACGGACTGTTCTGTCTCAAGTGTAGTGCTCTTATGCTAAAATAGAACTATTTTTCACTTCCACCATGGTGCTCTGAGCTGTAAAAATACAGTAAGCTCTCCAATGATGACCTTTCTGATAAAATTAATGATCTTAATTAATCAGGAGTGCGAAGAGAAAGAGAGAGGTTCCCAATGTACAGCTTTAGTCCAAGACAGGAGGTGCATCTAACTTGTTTTAAAGTATAGAATTCTAGTGGTTTAGTTTAATAGATTTAAAGTGAGTGAACTTAAAGGTTGTCATTTTTATTTTCTGATATTAAAGAGATGGTTCAGATTTTTTAAGTGGGGTTGTATGAGGTACTTATCTATAGTCAGTGCGTTACCTAAAGTGGATGGCAGTCAGCATGCTCCCAGTTTGGTGAAGCAGCAGGAGGATTATGTAGGAAGCTAAGCAATGTACAACTGTGGAGGTCAGCAGCAAAATGCATTTAGCCACCTAAAAATATTAATATAAGTTTAAGTGCACGCTATATTTAGAAAGTTTTCACCGCTTTACCGTGCCACTAGACAGCCTTTTCTGATGGGAAAAAACACCCTTACATAAACTAAATATCACTCTCTCCAAACCAGCCAAACTCCAATGCCAAAATCAGTAATTTTACCTTGCAGAGCACACCAGATGCTAGTGTACTGCTGCCTCAATCTGTTAGTTTGTTTGTGTTATTGTGTGACGTTGGTGAATTCAAACTAACAATGTAAAACAGAAGTCACACAAACAAACTAACAGATTGAGGCAGTGGTAGACCAGCAACTCCTGTGTCCTGTTAGTTAAAATGAATGTTTTTGGTAATGGAGTCTGGCTGCTACATGGAAAACTGATTCTTGGCTCATGTAACATTAGTTTCTCATCAAAAAAGGCCATCTGATGGTAAGGTAAAGGGGTGAAATTTTTCTAAATAAAGCATACGCTTAAACTAAAAATTATTTTTTTAGGTGGACCTTTTGTGTGTAGCTTAAATACCTGTTGCTGTTGACCCTGTCCATGGGAGTACATTGCTTACCCTCTGCTACACCGCTACTCCTGCTGCTTCTTCAAACTGAGGGCGTGTCGACCCCCATCTACTGTAGATAATAGACCCTTTTACAGACAACGTCATTGAAAAGCTGCGCACACGTTTTGGCAACAGAAGTAGCGGTCTCCTCATTAAATGTTTCACCAGCACCAAAATCACCAAAATGTAGGTTGTTGCCCATACAATTCGTCAGATTCGATATTCCATTGGTTGACTTCAGTTGTTCAGAATGCCAACAGGATCACAACCGTTTCAGAGCAATCGGCGGCGTCTATGGCTGCAAGCTTTTAAACGTGTTGACTGGACTGAGGGCGCAATCAAAACTGCTTGTGTTTGTAGCGGCCCATTGACAAGCTCTTGTGGACCGCCATACTTCCGTTGCCAGACTGCGTGTG
Organism: Lutjanus argentimaculatus; assembly: GCA_034769285.1. NCBI lineage: Eukaryota > Metazoa > Chordata > Actinopteri > Lutjaniformes > Lutjanidae > Lutjanus > Lutjanus argentimaculatus. Next base: position 28,194,875 of record JAWZSL010000006.1, read on the forward strand.
CAGCTTGCTCATTGTTTACAAATTGTAAAAGGGTCTATACACTGACTATAGATAAGGACCTTATATAACCCTACCCTCAAATAATCTGAGCTAATACTTTAAATGAAAGTCATTAGTTAGGGGACTTGTGTCATGAGTTTTATCCTGTCGTTTCTGGCAACATGCTAGTAAGTTTAATGTGTTGTTTGTGTTTTATTGTTTGCTAAAATGTTGCTCGCACAACTAGAATCTCTATGTTAGCCAGTGTTAGCTACCTGCAGAGGGCTGTTGAGTGTTCAGTACACATACAAACAAATCTTTAAACTTATTACTGAATAACCTCTGAATCGATTAGCAGCTTTTAGCAGTGATGCTCCTCTGACAGGAGACTGAGAGCTCTGTTGTAAGCTCAGCTGAACCTCCTTGTCTAAAGCATATTAAAACAGGGAAAGGCACAGAATCTATCATGAACTAACTTTTGCAAATAGTCAGTTGCTGAGATATTAACCTTATAATCTGTGCTTGTATAGGGTTTCGAACTGGACACAACAGCTGCCTGCAACTGACTGAACTTACAGCTGAACTGAAGACAATTAGAGTCAGAATCAGCGTCTGCAGCTTTGCATAAACAGCGATGTGCTCAAGTTACTGATGTATGTCTGAGGTTCATCTGAGCAGTGATGAGAGTGTCTGTGGAGCATTTTCTGGATCGTAATCCTAAAATTGGTTTCCAGTAGTTGCTGAAGTATAAAAAATGATGGGATGCTTCAGATGTTCACTCCTTCAAGCTACATTTAGCCGAAACAGTCGTGTGGTCCTGTACTAACCTGTAATAACCGGGGAGTTACCCTACGAGATGGCTACATGCTAATTTAAAGGGTTGCACCAGTGTTTTTGTGTGTTGTAGCCTGTCTACTATGAATTACTTTACTATGAATTTACTATTTTTCCAAAACATGCTGTTGCACTTTAAATCTTTCAGCGTGTTTTACGTGACAGTCAAAGGTTTATATTTAATTCCATATAAAAATGCATGAAGACATTAAAACTGGCACTATCCTTTAAGAGAAGAGAAAGACAGAGACCCTAAAAAAGCAAAGACGGAGGTGTTTGCGTGTTTGGTGTGGACCTCACCAGGACTCCCAGGCTTTTGAACAGTGCGTAAAGAACCGAGGTCAGGAAGAGGAGTTTCAGGCACTGACCATCGTGTGGCAGAGGCTGTCCGGTCAGGTAGAGCATAAGAAATGCCAGGCCTGCAGCCAGCAGGGTCTTTCCCCCCAGACCACAGGCTGGCAGCATGTGGCTCAGCAACCCTCGGCCTCGATACCTGGACAAAAACAGAGGAGAAACAAGGGGACTGGTGCTCCTGTTACCATGTCTGTGCTGTGTCACAGAACTCTGTCATAGAAAAGGTGTGTTGTTGTCAAAAAGATGTTTTAAATTCACCAAAAAAGAAAATTAGTACACAGAGCGATACCTAAAGGAGAGGGTGAGAAGTAACATGTTATATGAAACACAAGGCAACTGGATATCTGGCAATGTGGCCTAAATTTAGAAAAGACGTTAGCACCAAATATACGGTATACTATACTGCACAGGAGCAGGAATATGTTCTGCGGCTATGGTTGCTGCTTTAATTAAAACGATAACAAAAGACAAAGTCTGATGTGCTTGTGAATAAGTGTGGATCACTGGCGTTCACAACAACCAGCAACAGCTGATGAAAACCTATCTGACGTGAGTTTAAGTAATTAAAATTTTACTCACATTACGTTTAATCACATTCACAGACTTCTTTCCTTCATCTCTGTCATATCAGACGTATCCCTTGTTTTCGGGGAAGTTATAGCAATGCTAAGGAAAGGCACTCTGTCAGATTTGTTTTTCTTTTCAAAATGTAAATACACACGCCCTGTCTTTCCTCATACTCTAACTCACTGTAACACACACACACACACCACACACACACACACACACAACCACGCCTCTTCTCTCACCTTGTGTTCGAATGGTGCAGCATCTCCTCTGCCAGCAGACACAGCCCGTGCACCAGAGGACCAAGGGTCAGGATGAGTATTACCATGGCAACCCAGCCAAATAACCTTTTAGGAGCCAGAATCACAATACCTCCTATTGTTCCGGCAACCAGCGCCGCGGCGCACGCCTTCGGCAGAGCCCCACGAGGCCGAGGGATGAGAGCGTCCTGATCTCGGTGGCACTGCATCTGTCAGGGAAGAGTCACCCGGTGTCAGGGAAACACATATCCTGTTTAAAGCACAGACTGTTCAAAGCTATTTTCCAGCACCTGTTCCAGTAATAGAAACACAGGTGCTGTGACATCAGTGATGGGTGTGGCCTGACATGCAACATGGTGCAATATGTGCATGTATTGCTCTGTCTTTACATGTCTAGGCTCACTGTTCAAGTTGCAGGCGTCACTGGGTTTTTCACCTAAAGTTGTATAAAAATAAGTGTACCAAAGATAAAATTTGACTTTTCTAACAGTTTGCCACGCTGACATGATCTGGATAGTTTATTCAAAAGCTGTAATTAGAAGTGTAGATTATAGAGATGTTATCATCTAGATTGTTTTGATGTGAGTGCTAATTGGACGTACGTGATTTCTGCCTAGGACAGGAACTACTGTCTTTCTGCAGTAATCTACTGGAACCACTTAGAATCTACTGGAACTACTTTAAAATCTACCGGAACTACTTTAAATCTACCAGAACTACTTTCTCTCTAATAGAAAGAGAGTAGTTCTTACATGAAACTGCTCACATCAAGGTCTGTGTATTATCTTGAGTAACTGGGTCATGATTTCTAGAAAGAGACCCTGGTTTTGAATGTTTCAAATGTATTTTTTGGTGCTTTGAGCACAAGAGTGCTACTTAGTCCCATTATAACAGAGAGAAGGCAGGAAATCTCTATGGCCAATATCTCCCAAACTCTGCAGCTAACACCAGAACAATCTGGATGGATAAATAGGACTACAGGGCAGGGAGAACATATGTAGTTTTGATTTGGGGGTGAACTGTCCCCTTAATATACCATATAAAGAAACATCTCATGTTAGAAGAAATATCTCATAATGTTCAAGTATAGATTCCTTTGTTTGCCAAAAAAAAAAGAAATATTAAAATAGGCTTTCTAATAGAGAGAAAGTGGTTCTTAAATGATACTGCTCACAAAAAGGTCTGTGGATAATCTTGAGTTGCCAGGTCGTGATTTTTTGAATGAGACACTGGTTTTGATTTTTTTTCAAATGCGCCCTGAGCACCACAGGACTAGTGCCAATTATGCCCGTTATACTGGAGAGAAGGCAGACATCTCTTTGGGCGTTATGTCCAAAAACTCTGCCACTCACACCAGAAAAAAAAAAAAAAAAAATGAGATGAATGGAGAAATAGATGGAGAAACTACAGTCCAGATGTAAATATGTATTTTTGATTCTGGGGTGAGCTGCCCCTTTAAATACATAATAAATAGTTTAATATGAAGAAATAAACTTAAAGAAAGTTCATTTTTACCAAAACACAGAGCCTGCTCTCTGTTAGTAATGATATTAAACTCCAGTGTGAACAAGAGGGAAAATCTAAAGATCTAATCCTGCAGAGGACAGCTGTTAATCTAACTCCACCAAAAGTGTGTTTTAAGACGAGACAAGAGAAAGAAATATAAGTAGTGACTCACCTTGGCGTGTCTGCTGTGATCCGAGTACGAGAGCTTTTCCTTTGCCTGTCTTTTCTTCTTCTTCTGCCTCTCCTTTCCTTCTCTCACCGCCCCTTCCAGTACTTTCAGTTTCATTTATGGTTAAATTTGTTCTCTGCCTGCATCCAGGAATCACCAGACCAGTGAGTTAAAGGGAGGGCAGAGACAGAGAGGGAGTGGGCCGAGATAAAGAGAAAGAAAAAAAAAAAGATTATGAAAGAGGAAACTATAAAACTATAAATAATTTGTAATGGAAACACATTCTGTATCACGTGTTATGTTGGCTTCTCGTCAAACTTCTGTTTCATATTTCATAGTAAATAGGTAATTTCACAGTCAAAAAGTCCAAGAAATATTCCCTCTTTTGATTTCCCACTGGGTTGAGATCTAGTGACTGTGAAGGCCAGAACATTTGATTTACATGATTTTCTTATTCAAGCCTATATTTGGTTATATATTTGTCTTTGCTGGCGGTAGCGGTAGATAGGACACATGGGGAGAATTGGGTCCTGAGCCTGAATCGACTCACAGTTGTTGTAATTATTTATTGATACATAACCATTTAATCACAACAACTCTGGTCCTCAGTGGTTCCCAGCCTTTCTTCTCTGACGTACCCCCACACTATAAAATACATTTTTACATTTAAACCATTGATCCATTGTTTTTAGCTAACTATTTCAACTGTTTAACTGTTACTTTTAGCTAACTCAGCCTATTTAAGTCATCTGTCTATTACTTTTAGCTAACTATTCCAACCATTTTAGCTATTTTATAACAGTTCATCTATGAACTACTTTAGCTAACTATTTGATCTGTTTATACATTACTTTTGAATGAATGAAGATGAATGACTAGTTTATTTCGGTTACAATCAACAGTACAAAACTTGAATTGTGTGCAGTCAGCTGACAAAGAATTATTATACATGTTGCATTAAACATTTTCTCACAAAAAAAATTTAACAAACTCTGTAACCGAAAAAGGAATAGGCTGAAGCCGAGGCTTATTTTTGCCTATCCTGTACAATCCATAGAATAACCCAGAATATCAGTAATACAAAGAAGAAAAAAACATAACAAGATTTACTCTAAATTATTCTTTTTAATCATTTCACGTGTCAGTCAGTTTAGCAAACTAAGTTAACTTTTTTTCAGTTTCTCTGCATGCTAGCTAACTGGCTGAAGTTTTTATGCACTCTCAATTGCAACACATGGTATTGAATAGATAGTTATAGCTAAGTATGTGGATACCGTTTTTTTTTTTTTTTTTACCCTACAGAGTCTCACTCCCCATGCTTAAACCTCCCGAACTGAAACCGCCCAAACCAACAAAGGCAACGAGTACTAGCTAGCCAGAGTCAAAGTAGGGTGGGTCCTGACTTTGTATTCCCCCGTAGGGCACAAATAGTTTTCCTCTGATTGGGTTAGCCCCTGTGTCATGCTGTAGCAAGAAATACCACACAAGCAGTTTTGAGTATTTTGCATAATGTTTATACGTTTACAGGGGTGTAGTTAATATCAAAACGAAGGCTGAGTTTGAAGATGAGTGTGGTCCGAGCAGGGGCGTCAGAGGGAAGGGGCCAGTGCTCCCCCCAACTTCACCTCCTGTATCCCACTTTCAATTGTTCCCATCCAGTCTAAGACATGAGGTCAAATTTCACCTTGTGAGTCTGTGTCTGCGTATCTGTGTCATCACACGTAAATTTGCTCTCTGCCTGCACTCCAGCATAACCAGATCGGAGAGATAAGGAGAGGGTGTGAGCGAGCGGGTGTGGGCCAGAGATAAAGATAAAAGGTTTATGAAAGCTAAAGTCCTCACTGCAAAACTCTTATAAATCTTGTGGTGATTGCGACACTTTTCATACTATGCGTCATGTTGGCTTCCAGTTAAACCTGTCAGTTAATTCACGGTAAAATTGATGGACTTATGTTGCAATGTCACTTGCTGCAAAACTGCCTGTGGATGTTAAATAAGGTTCAGAGTTAGTGACTGTGGAGGCCATAGCATATGATTTACATCATTTACATCATCATTTTCATATTCAGATCTTTTTTGGTAGCCTGTAGAGTAGTCTGATGATTAGATGGTACACAGGGATGTATTCTATTTTATCACAACTTTCCAGTGGGTCCCAACCTTTTTGTCTGACGTCCACAGCCTCTCACAGGTGAACTCAAGAACCCCTTCATCATGAATTGTTTAAAGTATTTCTCTTTACAGCGTTCTCTTCATACTATAGACCAGTGTTTCTCAATCCTGGTCCTCAGGGACCCCTGCCCTGCATGTTTTAGGTGTTTCCCTGCTCCAACACACCTGATTCAAATGATCAGGTAATTATCAGGCTTCTGTGGAGGCTCGATGATGAGCTGATCATAAGCCAACAATTTCAACCATTTTTCCATTACTTTTAGCTATATATTACAACAGAGTATCCGTTAACTACTTTGGCTAACTATTTGAAGCATTTATCCGTTACTTTTAGCTACCTTTATCAACAGCAAACTATCTGAACTGTTACGTTAACTTGTTTAAACTTCTCTGCACATTTGCTGACTCAAGTTTTTATGTGCTATCAGTTGCAACACATGGTGTTGTATGGCTAGTAATAGCTGTCTCAATATGTGGATATAGGCCTATACTATGTATAAATCAAATCACAATTTCTATATTCTCAAATTAATTAAGCTACCCAATCATCTTTCCACTTACCCCTTAGCCACTTCAGAACCTCTTGGGCAGCCGTTCTCACCCAGTGGGCCTCAGAGTGCCATCTAGTGGACCACAGAGGCAGTGGTACTGACAAATGGTCAGATTTTTTTGTGTTTGTATGTTTGTTTGTTTTTGGTGATTATCAAAGCTACTTCAACGTGTTGTGCCACTGTTGACCAGCTAACATTCCCTCAGATGCAGTGACACAAAATTTATTGATTTTTGAGACGATAAAGTGATTTAGGAGTCAACCGTGTGCCAGTAAAAGCTCCAAATCGTGGTGAGGAATTATGACAACAAGTACATTAAAAACATTCAGTTGGATTCATAATGGCTTAACTATGTTTTCTCCTTTTGTTTTTTTTTCATGCTATTTTTTTTCCCTAGTTTTTGGGATGGTGGTCCTTGAAAATGTTTTAATAATCGGAAGTGGGAATTAAGTTACAAAAGGTTGAGAGCCTGTCCCCTGGGGCCTATAGGGTGCTAATACCCCTGGGTACCACTGTCTGACCACTAGGGGGGTTAATAATTCCTCAGTTTCTTCAGTTCCCACCTCCCTCAGTTTACAGTCTTTGCTTTACGTGTCTTGTGTGTGTTTGGTGTTTTATTGTTTTTATTGTGTGAAGCACTTTGTGTTGCACTCGTTTGTATGAAAAGTGGTATATAAATAAAGTCTGAATGATTGATTGATTGAATAAAGACTTGAAGAGTTCACATTATACTATTAAACATATTATACACCTTGTTTTTTTTAAAGCTTATTCTAATGTTTTTTTGTTTTTGTTTTGTTTTTGTTTTTTTTAGAAAATTCTAATATTTTTTTATTAATACACATACATTTTTTACTTAATACACTGAAATAAAATATTGGTTTTTTTTTTTTTTTTTTTTTTTTACCAGAATTTAGCTACCTGCAAGGAGATTAAATGTAGAGAAAGCATAATTCATGGCTTATTTTACAGATTTTATTTGGTGGCTAGTCACAAATGTCTGGTCTGGTCAAACATTTTGATTTTTGGGAGTGACCTTCTCTTCATGACGAAAGAGAAAATTGCTGACTCACAACTAACTTTTTCGGTTTCAATATGTTGTGTCATGACTAAACCAGTACAGTAACTGTGAATACCTCTGTGTGACGAAGAGCGCAAAATATTCCCGGGAAGGAAATAAGTAGTGGATAATTTGTCTCTTCAGGTTCCTGAGAAGTATTGCAATGAAACATGCTGAGCAGCAAAAGTCACTCCTGCTCAAACATGCACACTGTGATGAGTCCAACTTTACTTTACAGTACACTGATAGGACGTAATAAGCCGTATACATATTATATATATAAGCATTACACCCTCATTAGACTACATTAGAGCTAATAATTAGGGACACATTACAACAGAACTGTACTGTAAATTAAAGTGTATTCTTTCCCACTTATTAGACTTTATTAGAGGGTGCTGTGCTGCACTGTAAACTAAAATGAAATCACACATCTGCTACTTGAAAAACACGTTACTTTGGTCCCATACAAGCCAAGACCAGTGCATACTTATTTGATCAAATCACATTATCTGCCTACAGCATTACAAGTCTGTGCAGTCACCCATAGACAAAATACTCCTCTATAACTCTATTATTTTGCCCTCTACTTGGTAGATCTGCTCCACATATTGTTTTTAAAGGGGAAGTGGAGCAGATATGTGATTTCACTTTAGTTTACAGTCCAGTTCTGTTGTAATGTGTATGTGCCTAATTACCCTCTAATAAAGTCTAATACTGTCTAATAAAACACATATAATCTCTATTTTCATCTCATTTGATACATCTTTTACACTTTTTTTTGGTGCAGCTTGTTTTATCTTATTAGTGCAAAATAAAATGTGATCGAAAGAGATTTGTATTAAGAAATCAAAGGCAAAAGAAGTGGGCAACCACTGACTTGCTGCAAGTTTAAACATGTTTAAATCTATTTACATACTGCATGTCTTTGCTGTCTAATACCTCTTACTTTCAGTCTGAACAGGGCACATCCTTCACGTTGATTCACTGTGAGTATGATCTGAATCATTCAGGTTATATAAGCGTGTTCCTCTGTTATTTGGTAACAACGTAACAGGTCCAGTCAGTTCGACTGGCTTTGAAAGAAGCTTTCCTCTGTATCATGAGGGTGGTTCTTTTCTATTGTGGTTTGTGTGTGTGTGTGTGTGTGCGTGTGCGCTCAGTGTTCAGGGAATAAATGCTCAGTATCCATACCAAAGGTTCATGCATATTTTATTCAAGAGTAAAAAAGTGGATCGTCCCATGGGGCATGCTTACAGTGTTAGTGACTGGGGAGTCAAAACAGAAAGAGAGGAGAAAGAGAGAGAGAGAGAAAGAGAAGAGAGAGAGAGAGACTGAGAAACAGAGAGAGAGAGGAAGAGAGAGAGAGAAAGAAAGTAAGAACCGTGGCACAATTTCTATGGCACAGGGTCTCCCAGGGGGGTTCACCTCTCCCAAAGAAGCACAACAAGATCAACCAAGGAGCAACGCAACATGAAGAGCAACCAGCAGAGAGAGAGAGCTTAAATATTAAGAATAATGTCCATAATAAATAGAATCATAATAATCATAGAATCATAAATATCATCAAATAACAAGAGGAATCATCAAGAATTATGATCAGAGAGAGAGAGTACACTTTTTTCCTTTAAATTGTGACGGCAACACACCGGCTCTTCTGTTAAAATGTGTCTTTGCTGCTTTTTGCTTTGAACAGCGCAAATTTTAACCATGCAATCATGCTTTTGGCTGCCTGAATGCCTGTGCCTCTGTATATAGTATGGTCATTCATCAATGCTAGTTTAATATTTGTTTAATCGTTATTCATATTTATCATTAAAAACAACTCCTGTACATCGACAAAGAAGAGAGGAGAGAACGTGGACTTGACACTTTGAATAGAAGCGTACCGTCATTCTGTACAGCGTCGAGAAAGAAAACCAGAAACACAGGTTGTGAAAAAAAAAGAGAGAGAGAGAGAAAAAAAAAAAGAAAACATGAAAAAAACAAACAAAATATAACACAAAATGAATACAAAAAATAAATAAAATTAACATTATGTACAAAATAAATTATTCATTATTCCTCAGTTCATTTATATTAGCCAGAAAAACAAAAAGAAAAAAAGTTCCTACCATAGTGAAACACGGAGCACAAATATAATCTTCACATTATTATCAAAGAACTTAACTCTGCATGCACTGATGCGTTAATATAAATGCTTTACAAAGACCTTTTTCTTCTGACTTCTTCTTGTTGTCTTGGCTGCCGCCGTAACCAGAAGAGTCTGTTTCCTCTGTGAAATATCGTTTTCCTGCTTTTTAGGCCGAGATTCCCGGCCGTCACTGCTGTTTGGTAGCAGACGGGAGGAAAAGGAGGATGTAGAAAGAGAATGAATAGAGGATGACTTCACATTTCAACTCCCGCCCCCCCCCCAGGCTCCCTCGCACACATAAAGCATCCTACGTCCGCTATACTGCATCTTGCATCGTGTGAACATATGCATCAGATGTGCAATAAAACCTCTCTATGTAACCTATTTACACGCAACAGGTAGGGAGAAACACTTCAAATCTGGCCCAGTTCAAGCCTTTCCCGAGAGCTAAATGGCATGGAACCACAGTTTTTTGTTTGTTTGTTTTTTTGGTGGGAGGGGGCGGGGCGATCCTCCACTTGACTTCCAAGCAGAGGATGGGTGCAGTAGTGTAGTGCTACAAAAGCAAACGGGAATCTCCTCCCGAGAAGAAAAGGAAGGACAGCGAGGGCTCAGATTAGACTGCAGCTCAGATTATCTCCACACGTCTCTCGGCAAACGACGCCGCACGTCGTAAAATTTTTCTCGCTGTTGCCTGGATTATGGCGAGATCCACTCGTGTACGCAAACGAAAACACATTTTCAAATATAACCGCACGGACATTTACATGTTGAAAGCATGTGCACGCACGCAGGCAGGCATATCCACAACCCTAGAAAATCAACCAATTGCAAGTTTGGTTCCACTTCCCTGTTTTTTTTTTTTTTTGGGATGCAAACAGGAAAAAGAAGCATACTTATCTTTAATGCCCCACCACCCCCTGATCGACAACCCCCCGACCCACCCCCTCTGCAAAAACTTGAGCCCCCCTCCCCACCGCCGACACGACACACACCACCGACACAGCCACGTCATGCTGACACTGTCAACCAACTGGTGATCCCCAACACGCACGGTGAACAGCAGCTCCTCCTGGTTTGCATGGGGAGTGTTTTTGTAGTTTCTTTCCTGTTGTTGTGCAGGTACACGGGAGTTGTAGTTCTCTAAATAGGGCCGATCAGTTCAGTGAAGACACTCAGCCTTTGGTGGTAAAGTCCAGGTACGCTCATGCCTTTACATACAGCTGAGGGCAACGGGAGAGGGGTAGGTAATCATGTGTGTGTGTGATTGCATGTGTGCGTGTGTCTGTAGCCTATTATGTGTGTGAAATACTGTGTATGTGTGTGTGATGCATGTTTCTTGTGTATATATGCCTATGTACACGAATCTATAAATATGGTACCATATCAGAGTTGTAACTGCAGGTATGTGTCTGGCCATGTGGGAGTGGATGTCCATCACTGTATATTGCTGTTGCTGTCGGTCCCATTGGGCTCCCCCATGTTCATGCGGCCCATCGACAGGCCCACGCTGTTGACGGCATCGCGTCGTGGAGGCATCCTCTCGTTGATCCGGTCCAGACCTTTGGCCTCTTCGAAACTGCTGATCCGATGCTGCGGGGAGAAGCCTCGGATGGCTGCGGAGGAGACAGGCAGGCAGGCAGGCAGGCACGCGCACACACACGCGCAGACACACACAAACATACATACATGCGCGGGGAGTTAATATTTCACAAGACATTTAGTAGAATCCTGTGTATCCAAACCCCTGGGAGCTTCGGAGGAAATATTCAGAGCACCGAAATGGATTGAAATTCCAAACCACGTTTTATTAATTTATGAAATGTGAATGTGCAGACATTTCCAAAGCATTCAGTTTGACTTAATTCACCTTTTAAATGCTTTCATCTGAGCACAGCAGCAAGGACATTTCAATGATTTTGAACCAGAAGGCCATTTTGGGTTTGGATAAACAAGATCTGTCGTATAGGCACATGTACAGGGTTCTTACTAGGGATGTCACGAGAACAGATACTTTGGTACCAAGTCGATGCCAAAATTCTGAAAACGTGACGATAATTCTTTCATACCTGACGGGGACAGCCCATACGCATGCCAGTGTTTTAGTCTGCCCTAAAATTATGAAGACGAAGGAGAACGCCGAGCAGCACGGAAAAACAACGATGTGAGATGGTGACAAGTGCTGCTGCAGCGACAGCCCTGACTCGACTCCTCAAAATGAAAAACAGTAAACAGAGTTATGAATGTCAAGTGTTTTGCATTTGAGGCGGATCATTGAGGAGTAATAATAAATTTAATTTAACTTCTATGAAAATGGTGCTTCCAAGGAGAGCCGCTGCAATTTCAGCGGTACAGTACACACCCACTGAGCCAAAGAACGAGTATTTTCACATTTAATCCGATCCATTGAGAATTTATTTCAATCAAATGGTGATTGTTGGAACAGTGGAAACACTAACCATAATAGTTTTGGTAAGTTTTAACGTTATTTTGGTTCTGTTAAATTTGAATGAAGTGTTTTAATTCCAACTTAGCGTAGCATCTCAAAGACAGACATTAAGATTGTGAGTGAGTTTCAGTTCATATTAATGTTACATTAACTACATATTCAACATGTTCTCCTTGTTGTCTTTATCCTGAAATACACAATGCCATTATTTGAGTTTGAGACATTTATCTTTGTTTGTTTTGCAGCAAATTATTCCATGATGTGTGCAATGGCTAAAAGGCTACCGTGTTTCGGCTAACGTAATGTAACCATAGCTCATAGTAGTGGGCCACCATCAGGACTCCTTACTGTTCAGTCTGTCATCAAAACATGACGTAAGCATTTTGTCTGTCTTCATGTCAGATAGGGCGGGGCGATATGGCTTATAAACTGTATCTCCGTATTCTTCAGCAATGCTGCCAGATACGATATAGATTTGATATATGTAAACACTTTTTTTTTAAAATAACATACTGTAAATTCTCAAATATTGATGACCTTATAGAATATGTTGCATTAAAATATCTGTAACTGTTGAGTGTCCATATTGCCCAATATATGGACAAAATCTAATATTAAAATATTTTCAACCAAATACCTTTATTGATATTACAACAGTATTGCAGGGATGACTACTGGTGCTTCCACAAATTGTTAACGCAATGAGATTTTTGATTAATAATCACTAGTAATGTGAATATATTGACTGAAGTGGGTAAAGGCAACTTATAGAACAGTCTAATAACATCAGAAAGTTACATCACTTTACTGTAATGCAGCCGTGAAAACCAGAAAAGACAACACTTATGCGTATCACGATATCCAAAAGATGTCTCATAGCACGATATTGATATAATTTTGTCCTGGGAGCACCAAATAATTTTCAATTCAGGTGAGAAAGAAAAATGGCAATGGCTGACTTGTATTCTCATCTTTTTTTTTTTTTACTGTGGTATCGAATCAGGTATTGAGAATTGTGGAAATTCACTGGTACTGGTATCAACTATTAAATTTCTGGTACCGTGACATCCCTAGTTCTTAGACCAATATCCACACACATCGGCCAGTGTTCATCTTGTCTGAGTGCTGAACTAGGATTAGTTTGACCTCGTGGCTCACAGTGAGTGTAACAGTCAGTGCGACCTGGCCATTGATCCTAGCTCAGTAGTCTGAGACACCTGGTACGGTAGATAAGCCGTTATGAGACACAGAGTATGGAACAAAGCACAGCTGCACAGAAGCGGTCGTTCATAAGTCCTTACTGCAAAACACGTGTCGCCTCTGTGAAGAATTTTTTGACAGTCAGCCGTTTGTTTGAAGCTATTTTTAATGAGGTTACCACTTCCCCCTAAAACCGTCAAGGCTAAGGGCAAAAGTCAAGTTTGAGGTTCTCCGCTTCTCTCAGGTTTCTTCTTTTGGGGTTAATGTCTAAGTTGGATATATTTAAAGTTTGGTTAGATTTGAGCAAAATTGTCCTTTTTTTTTTTTTTTTTTTCAAATTGATAATGAAATTTGATCCTTCACTAAGCCCCAACTCCAACAGCAACTGTCCAATCATAGCTTAGCAACCGTGACTAGAGCTGACAAGCTTTCCATTTCTCTATGTGTTGACGCGATGTGCAGGAGGCTCAGAGAAGAGCGATACTCTGCTTTTCATGAGTCTGGATGGTGCCGTCTTTTCTGTAGTCTCTCACAAACATTAAACACAAGAGCACACATGTAGTAAATGGATTAAACTCTGTCTTCAACTGCTCCAATATGAGCTTCAAACATTAGCTGACTTGCTTACTAGCTGCAGTAACTTTACCTCCAGCCAAACTTGCTAGATACACCCGCATCTGCATTTGTTATGTCGGGGTTTGAGGAGGGGGACGTGGGCTGATGCGGACTCAAAGTGGGTTGACAATGATGCATCTCACTCTGGCTCACTGTCTCAGGTCTAAGCCGAGTTAGCTTAGCTCCTATTCCGGCTATCTTCTGGGATCGTGGTCCAGCTTGTTTGGCTGAGTGACCTGTTTCCAAATCCGCTGCACTAACCTAGTCCCCGCGCTTCCTTCCCCCACGTCAGGGAGTGTATTTCTGTCATCATGCAGATATACCTGCCGTATTTCACCATCTGACCAATGTTTGCTGAGACGTCAGCTAGCTTTAGCCTCAGTCTCTTAGCATTAACCTTATACCGTGTGCGCAGCTGTCAGGTAACTTTACATTTACACTCACAAATGTGTCAGATATTAACATTACAACAGACTTTTCGGCTGAGTCAAGGAGTTAGCACTAGCTTACATGAGTCAGCTACACTTGTAAAATCTGCTTGCGAGTTATTATTTTTAGCCAACAAAATCCATCAACATCAGCTAGAAATGAGAAGCTGCTTTTGTTTACATCTCTAAGGATTCAGAGACCTCGTGTTTCAGCAATTACCCCCAATTTCGATGTTATATCTGCCACCGTTATCACTGTAAACTGCATCAATGCAATGCAAGAATGGAAAGTTTGGCTTAGCAGCAGTTATTAAGGAGGGTGGGGCTTAGCAAAGGGTCATTTCCTTTTACTCTCTGTGTTATAGGAATAATGCACTGGTGCGCTAGGAGTTATTTCTTAAAGGGGCACTCCACCGATTCTTCACATGCAGTCATGGGAATGATGTCATTGAGTTTATCTCAGTTTGGGCTTGGACACCACAGATATTTAAAGGAATAGTTCAACATTTTGGGAACTACACTTATTTGCATTGAATTAGATGAGAAGATCTCTCTCATGTCTGTACGGTAAATATGAAGCAGGCGCCAGCGGGTTGTTAGCTTAGCTTAGCATTAAGACAGGAAACGGGGGTATAGCTAGCCCGGCACCATCCAAAAAAAAACCAAAAAAAAAAAAAACCCACTGCTATTGCTTGGTAAAGTGACTTCCACTAAAATCCCAACTTGCTGTTTTCACATTTGTGTACAGATTAAACAAATAATGTACAAAATGTCGAGCCCTTTCCTTTAACAGAAAGAAATGTTGAAAAACTTAGCAGGGAGGTTTAACAACAAAATGCTATTGATTGCATCATGGGAACTGTAGTATCCAGTCACAAGTTGGTCTGAAGTCTTTGCACTCATGCCCAAAGTCAAGAGAGGCACGTCCCGACTTAAGTCCCAAGTCAAAACTGTCAAGTCCGAAGTTGTACATTTCAAGTCCTGAACAGGTCATAATGCGCGTTCACCTACCTTTGTATAACTTCAAATGTCAAACAAAGTTGGAAGTTAATGCATCTCCATCTGTAATTTTCCGTAGCTTAGTTTTTGAACATGGAAGAAATTATCTTTTGTTATATTTTTACCTGGCATCAAATTAAAAGTGAAGCAAAGTCACATGTCAGTGTAGTAAAGCCAGTTATAAAGCCCAAGCTGATTTAAAGCTTATTTTGATTTTGTCAAGTCAAATCTAAAGTCATTAAGAGTCCCCACCTCTGGTTTCAACCATTTATAAGTCCCCCATTTTATGGAAGGGCAATAATAAACTGCTGGAGTGCCCCTTTAAATGAGACTCTAAAAAAGGTCAAATCAAATAAAGATAAAGTTTAGGGCCACCACTTGACATCAAAATTAATTTCACCAAAATGAGGAAAAACCTTGAGATGAGCTGAACTGCGTCTCTGTATGGACAGATGCTCCTGCAGCGATGAGGAGGAGGTCTGTCTGGAGAGATCACTGCCACTTTTGAACAACGGCTACTGTCATATTACCTTTGCACACATGCAGCTACTCACAAATATGCCACTGTGTTACACAGCGGACATCTAACACCCAGCTACAACTCATATTACAGAACAGAAAAAAAAAGAAAAGAAAAAGAAACTGAACACAAGAGATACCCATAATTTATTTGCTTCAACAAATTATGGACTGTAGTTCAGATAAGACAGACTAAAGGTACAAACACAAAATACTACAGTCAACTAAAGCGTGCAGAGTAATAACTACGCCCGTGTACACAGAATATAATACACTAAACACAAATACCATGACCACAATCTGTTCAGGAGCACAGAAGAACCTGGCGACCTGTTCTGTTCAGTCATGTTTTCATTGTCTTTTCAAACATGAAATGTGAATTAAATGTGCCAAATTGATCTTCCTTCTCTTTTCTTTCTCTTCTAAATTTGAAAATTTGTTCTTCAACTATAACATATAGTATCTATGGTAACATACTTAAAACTCAGATTTAATTTACATAACTTTTCACAGAGGTTTCAAACATATCTTCTTCAGCAAATGACAGAACAGTACAGAACATAGTGTAGTGGGGTTGGATGAATAGTCCATCGCTTGTTGTTATTTTGGGGGCCGATTTTTGTCATTTAACTTTATTAATTTAATGATCAGGCCTCAGAGGAACAAGTGAGAGTCATTCAGTGGCCCAGTCCACACCCACTGAGACTAAGAACGAGTGAGAGCCAGAATATTTTCACATCTGACACGGTGAATTAAGGATTTATTTCAACCAAACCAGAGTTAGTGGTTGTTAGAAAAGTGGAAAGAAGAACCAAGACAGTTTTGATGAGTTTTAACGTTATTTTGTTTCTGTGGGTTTGAATAAAGTGTGTTTTACGATGAGTTAACAAGGCAATAAAGTTTGTCTTACTTCAGTAAAAGAGACAAACTTTTATTTAGAAGATGCACATTAGTATTTTTTTGTAGTAATATGGAGAATAGGAATGGGAAATTATTTCCTTTCTTGATATTTTATGAGTTAATTTTTTTAATTTATTGGACATAGCGTGACACCCCTCTTGGTTTCTTGATTGATTGGGCTGTCCTTCCCTAATTTCTTGCTCTGGAGCTACAGTGTATATGCTGCTGGATTCAGTCAGTCTCGCCTCCACATCCTGGGCATATGTTTTTTTTGTTTCAGTTTTTCCTTATGTTCGTATCCTTTGTCTACTATGGCTCACAAAACACTACGATGCCACTGATTTACATTACTTTAAACTGTCCTGTTTAACTTAAACTTTGGTTGAATGGGCTAAATCTTTTAGGTAAAACTT
This sequence comes from Lutjanus argentimaculatus, assembly GCA_034769285.1. Lineage (NCBI taxonomy): Eukaryota > Metazoa > Chordata > Actinopteri > Lutjaniformes > Lutjanidae > Lutjanus > Lutjanus argentimaculatus. The sequence continues at coordinate 28,211,984 of JAWZSL010000006.1, forward strand.
TTCTCTTTGCCCTCCCCTGAGGCAAAGTGGGTGCTTGTCCGGGTCTGACACCGGGAGCTCTCGCAGACCTCATTTGTCACAAACTGGTTTAAGGAATGTGGCAAGCAGGGAACCCACACAAGAGTTTTACTTAAAACAAAAGTAATTTATTAAACAGACGTAGCGTGTGTAGCATAGCCAACTCTGGAAACACACACACACCTGCAGAAATATATAAGCAATCGCCTGTTGTTGGGCTGACGGTGGCTGGTTAGAAAATTTTAACACCCAACTCTAGAGCACATCACCTGTTATCATGTGACTTAAGTTCTGCACTTATGTCATGTGACCATTTGCTGAAGAAGGCCATGAGATGTGGTCAAAAGATCATTGAACAGCTGAGTTTTACCACAGATCAAGTCCCAAGGATTGGTAAAATTAACACAAACACATCCTCAGCACTTTGCGTTAATTTATTTTCATCATCACAGGTGACTCTAGTTCTGTCGGAGCTTGTGGAGAAACAGATTGATTGCATGTTGATCTTCTACAGAACTACAGCACCTACTGTATGAAATAAAGAAAACACTGGAGCACACTGCAGACTATAAGAGGTCTGAAGGACCCTGCCAACCTTCACAACACCCACTCCCACCCACAGCCCCGCTCTTCTTCTGTCTGTGTGTGTGTGTGTGTGGTTAAGAAAAAAGTTGTGTGTGATGTGTGGATGTGATGGATGTAAATAAATGATTGTGTGTGTGTGTTGGGGAGCGAAGGTGTAGTGGTGTTTCTGTTTCCCGAGAGAAGGAAAGAGAAAAGTGTGTGTATGAGTTGTGTGTTTTAATGTGGTGGCTTCAGCGTGCGGCGGTTTTAGGCTTTGTTGTGAGCGCTGATGTGGTTAGAAGAGCTCAGTGCATCGTGGGTAAGGAAAATCTATGACCTTATGAGCATGGGTGGCTGAGAGCGCAGCCATGCTGCACACGCACACGTACACACACACGCACGCACGCACACACACGCACAGTGAAATGAGTGGGATTTTACCTTCAGCGTCCTTAACTGTCTCGATGGCTTCTATGGCCTCAATGGTAGCTGAAGGATGGGCAAAGAGAAGAGAAGAGAAGAAGAAGAGAAAGAAAGGAGGACAGGAAGAGAGAGAAGATGACAGAGTCCGAGAGAGGAGATGAAGTACAAAGAAAGAAGGAGGAGGAGAAGAAGAAGGGAGTGAAGGCTGAAACATGCTCCTGAGCAATTGCGCGTAAATGTCTCGACTGAAGGACGCAAACAAGGAAATGTTGTCAAACAAATGCTGGTCAGAAAAAGTTAAGCCAATTTAGAAAGATCTGAAAAAACAAACAAACAATCGAACCGCAACAGAGCACGCTCACAAAATGAAGCTTGAGAGTAGCTTGCGATGAGTTTTATCGATGCCAAGATTTATATGGCCCAAGTATGATAAGGGGTCACATTGGTGGACGTGTAATCTCAACTTTTCAAGTTCGATTTACTCGAATTACTCAAGTTCAAAGTACTTCTCAACTGAACATTATGAGTTAAAGGCAAAATTGTCTACCAAAAAGAAGGGGGAAAAAAAAAAGATTTCTGTACAAATTCCAGTTTGGCAAATGCAACAAAGTTCCTTGTAGTTCACATTTTTTGAAGTGGTGTTGTATGAGGTACTTCATCAGTAGATTGGGTGTTTGGAGAAGCAGCAGGAACCAGTTTGAAAAGGGTTAGCAGCAAAATGTATTTCAGCCACCTAAAAAAATCATCTCAGTTTAATCTCATCAATTTAAGTGTACAGGACACTATGTTTAGAATATTTTCTCTGCTTTACCTTGCTGTCAGACAGACTTTTCCAATGGGAAACCAACATTATATAAACCTAATATTTCTCTCTCCAGACTAACCAAACTCCATTGACAAAATCAGTAATTTTACTCTGCCTAACACAGGAGTTGCTGGTCTACCACTGCCTCGATCAGTTACTTAGTTTATGTTATTGTGTGACTTTGGTGATTTCAAAGTTTAGTTTGGGCTGACTGAAGTCACACAAAAACACAAACACACTAACAGATCAAGGCAGCAGTGGACCAGCAACTCCTGTGTTCTGCAAAGGTAAAATTACTGATTTCGCTAATGGAGTTTGGTTGGTTTGCAGAGAACAATATTTGTCTTATACAACGGCCGGTTCCCACCAGAAAAGGTGGTCTGACAGCAAAGTAAAGCGGTGAAAATATTCTAAATATAGTGTACATTCAAACTGATATTGATTTTTTTAATGTGGGGATTGTTATAGGTGGCTAAAAATGTTTTGTTGCTGTCCACCATTTACTATAGGTATTAAACTGACTATGGATAAGTACCTCATACAATCCCACTTCAAACCAGAACTATCCCTTTAACATTTCATGTAACTGGTGTTGTCAGCCGTCGATACGAGCGTGTACGCATGACGGTTGCATATTTGCAGGCTCAGAGGCATGTTTCAGGCTTTAGTCAGGTGAGGCCCTCAGAGCAGCACTGAGACCGTGGCACGTTCAGAGGGCACCTGGTGTTAGCAGTAGCTGGTGTTAGATCTCTCTCTCACACAACACACACACACGCTTTCACTGTATGTCCATCTGGAAACGTCTGTCTCTGCATTACTGCCCCTTACTTCCTGTCATTCTCTGACATTTTCTCTCTCATGCGCTCACACTCTCAAACACACACGCACAACCAGCAGGCTGTTAGTATCCTCAGCGCCGGTGAGGTGAGGTGGAGAGAGTGAGTGAGTCAGTGAGGCAGAAGGATGAGAGGAGAACAGAGGAGGAGAAGAGGAGAGAGGGCAGGAAGGAACCGGAGGATGGTCCAAAGCAGATATTTAAACTGTCTACGTGTGAACTCTGTGTGTTTTTTACTTCTGTCTTTGAAGGTGTGTCCAGGGTTCAGTTTGAGAGGTGTTTGTGTGCAAACACTCACCGCTCTGCAGGGTCTGTTTGCCCCCAGACAGCACTCCACTGGGCAGCATGCCTGTAGGGGTCAGTCCCTTCAGGGTCAACACGTTCTCACTCTCCTCCCTGAGAGACAGACAGTGTGCATGTGTGTGTGTGTGTGTGTGTGTGTGTGTGTGTGTGTGTGTGTGCATGTGTGTGTATGTGACAGGTGTGTGTGGATAAAAACAGACAGCAGGTGATGAAGACAGAAATTTCAGAGAATTACACACTTCCCCTTACTGTGCACCTGCAAACACACAAAAACATGCTTGTGGGTTAAAACACTAAAAGTGACAATCTGGTGGCTGCTGATTAATTTCTGCAGAAATTTAAGGAAATGCAGCATTTATAGGAAAACTATCAGACTTAGGGAGCAAACGTGTGCTTTTGCATCCACTATGTTTGATCTAACAACACTAAGACTGAATCTTTGCCACCACATTAAAAAAATTAAATAAATCTCAAAAGAAAACAAAAAGTTGTGCAATCAGTCATCTGTAAGGCTGTCATAAATCTCATCTTTTTTCTTGTCCTGATTTTCTGATAAAATCAAACATTATCTGAAGGTAAGAGCGCTCTCTCCACCACCAAACAGAAATTCAACAAACAGAGTAGTTACTTGGGTAATGGCCAGAAAAAAGCTAATCAAAATCCATCACAAGAACACATGATAGATGGTGAATTAACAGTGTTATGAGGCTGTGTTTATTTTAGTGAGAAGAAATTTTAATTTTTGAACCTCTGGCCTCTCATTCCCACAGTCTTCTCTGACTAAAATAGTGCAACTAATCAACAGGGGCTGTAGAGTTGAGGCGACAAAATCCAAAATATAAAGTTTGTCAATCAAAATACAGTTTATCTTTATGGATTATATTGATGCCAAGGTGACAAAGAAAACTGTCAACATATGACGCCTTTTATCTTGTGTTTCTATTGACATGCGTTTTGTGTTTTTATTGACACATTAATGAACTGTAATATATGTTGAGAGTGCAGGGACCTTCAGTATAATTCAATACTGTCTGTATTGATTAGCCCACTGACAGTAGTGATCAGGCTACTTATCAGTCTCTGATGACAGTATGCAGTACACGGTTGCCCTTTGAGTGTATTAATTTGTCACTCACAGCTGTTAGAACAGAATGCAATGAAAAAAAGTTTTTTAAAGCTGCTACAAGGAACTTTAATATTTTCATTATTTTTGAGGCCTCCTTGGACAAATGTGGTCATGTTTCCACCATAATAACCACAAAATATAATGTAAAAACATAAAAATATCTAAATAACTTCTTCTTTTTAACTGGCTAATGAACTACTCACTGTAACTTTTTTTTTTTTTTTTTTAAGTTTCTTTTTTTTGGCTATTTTTGCCTTTATTTGATAGTACAGCTGAAGTGGAGACAGGAAAGGGGGCAGAGAGAGAGGGGATGACACGCAGCAAAGGGCCGAAGGCGGGAGTCGAACCAGCGGCCGCTGCAGAGGACTAACAGCCTCCATATGTGGGTCAGGACACTCTACCCACTGAGCTAAACGTCCGCCCCTACTCACTGTAACTTTGCCTGGGAAAATGTAAAAACTGTCTAATTTCATCTGGTTTCAAGAAGAATCAGATGTGCTGGGAAGCATCAGGAATATAGAAATAACCAGTCTGCTCGCAAAGGGGCTTGTTAACTTATACAGGTCATATGGACGCATTGATAATAAATTAAGACAGTTTCCTAACCAGTTAAAAACTTCTTGTAAGAGGTTTAATATATATAATAGCTCAATAAAAAATAACTTTCAATTAAAAGAGCAGCTTTATTTATCATAATGAAAGGCTGTATATTGCACTTTCAGCCGTTAATTAAATTAAAAGATTAAAAGATAGATAATTAAATGAAAATTTTCCCACCCTGCTCCCCTCTTTAAACTATAACTAAGCGTCCATGGTCATAACACTCAGTAGAAAGATGTTTCAATCATTCCCATCTACTCTAAGATATAAAAGTAAAATAAAGCAGGCAAACGTAAAACCGGAAGAATATTTTAATCAATCAAAGAGGACATACACACTTTCTGTGCCCTCCCCACCACTTCTGAAATTAATCTGCCACCCTTGACTGTATGTGTGCAGTATGATCAACCAGAACTCAACCCACCGTAGAACAGAGAACATTTTCGCCATCTTCCCAATGGCTCGGATCTTGTTTTTGATCACTTCTTTCCTGGCTGCCGCTGCGCTGGCTGTAACAGAGTCAAACACAGACTTGTGATATCATCATAAAAATCAGCTGTCAGGTGGCCTGGTAGCTCAGTCGCTCCATATACTGAAGCTGTGAGTCCTCTGTTTGTCAAAATAAAATTTGTTAATTGTCAAAATACGTTTGTACCTGCTGAAATATATTTCAGTTATTTATTTTTTCACACTAACACAGTGTCTGAATGTGGTTGCTTTGAGTTGAGAGTTGAGTGTTTCTTACCATCATAGATCTCCTCTCCATCGTTCATGAGTTCGTCATCGGAGCAGATACTCAGGACGTTGACCAGCATCTCGGTCACTGCAGGACAAACAGACACAGACATGCACAGCTTAACATCTGGCCACCCTGGTGGTCCAGTGCAGTTTTCCCAACCCTGGTCCTCAGGGACCTCCTGCCCTGCATGTTTTAGATGTTTCCCAGCTCCAACACGCCTGATTCAACTGATCAGCTCTTCATCAAGCTTCTGCAGAAATCTGGTAATGACCTGATCATTTGAATCAGGTGTGTCGGAGCAGGGAAACATCTAAAACATGCAGGGCAGGAGGTCCCTGAGGACCAGGGTTGGGAAACACTGATCTAGGGCACTGGTTACTAACCTGTGGTCTGGGCACCCCAAGACCTTGTCTGATTAGATTGCCACATATTAACCAAAATCACAATTTATACAAAAGTGTGTATATAAAACTATTTAAAAAGATACATTTCTTTGTTCTCAATTGAAAACTGTGATTACTTTGTTGGCTAGCAGGGCTCAACTCTGTAATAATTAATTATTTTTGTTCTTTTGGTAAGGTGGTTTGTGAAAAGAAAAAAATGTTAAGCTTATACTAGAAAAGATAACGTTTACCAAAGGTAAAGGTTCTACTTAATTGATTCTAATTGGTTCTATTTAAAGCTTTGGGATGAATCACTCAGCTTTCCTTAGGTAGATGAAAGCGGGGCTCCAAGGAACCACTGGTCTAGAGGATGAGATGCCAACCATGAACAGCAGCACCTCTGGTTCACGCCCAGCTGGGGACGCCTGGTGCATGTCATTCCCTAACTCTCTCCCTCTCCCTCCTCACGTCCTGTCATCTCTCCACTGTTGCTGTCCAATAAAGGCATAAAATGCCTCAAATCTGACTAAACTCTGGTTACCCACAAGTCCCTAATCCTGTAAGTAGGGGTTGTACACCTTTTTAAGCTGATATCATTGCTATTTTTAGAGAATATTAAGTGCTACTAGAACCAAATAAAGCACATAAAAAGGATCTTCCTTAAAACTAAGACATTTATAGAGATTAACCCTCGTACTGTTTTTACTTTAATTGTGTTTTCTGATTGGTTTATCTGCCTTTTTAAAAGAATACAGAGTTATTAAATGCTTTAACAAATGCAAACATTAACAACAAAATCAGTATTTGCAGTGGTATAACAAAGATGACTTTTGCATCAGACTTCTTTGTCTTTAAGGTCCAGTGTGTAAGATTTAAGGGGGATCTGTTAGACAGATCTGCAGAATATGGCAGAAATAGTCATAAGTATGTTTTTTATTAGTCTATAATCATCTGAAAATAAGAACTGTTGTGTTTTTTGTAACCTAGAATAAGCCATTTTTATCTACAGAGGGTGTGGACCCTCTCCTATGGCCTTCTTTCTGCAGTAGCTGAGAATGCACAAACCAAACACTGGCTCCATCGTCGGGTCTCCTACAATCTTGGAAGGACACTGCTAGATGCCACTAAATCCTACACACTGGTCCTTTAATTTATTGTAATGTATCTGTCACGACCAGTCCGTCCACAGCCGCTGTTTTATTCTAATTTATGAGATTTATGCCTCCAAATGCAGCTTTAAAGCAACTTATCCAGAGCTAACTGTCCTGTCGTTTGTGACTCTTTTTTCTGCTTCACACAGCACCAACAACCGTGATCCAGATTTAGAGTTTTAACATATCTTAGCACTGTGGTTCTCAAACTATAGGGCGGGTCTCACTGCTGGGGCTTAGAGCCACTATAGGTGGGACCAGCGGAGAAATACAGAGCGAAACTAAGCTGAATGAATATGATTTATGTAGGGTTGTATATAAGAGTTTGCTGATGCTATTGTTCTGATCTTTATTTAAGTAAAATTAAACTTTTTAAAATTAGTTTAACCACCTATCATTGCTAGTGATTGATAAAAAATTGTGAGGTGTGAACTTTTTTTGGTGTCTGAAAAAGTTTGAGAACCACTGCTTTATGTTGACTCGCATTTCAGCTCAAGTCTAGGACTGGAATCTTGATTATTACAACATCAGTGAGAATAACCTGATCTTTTGATTATGATGTACTGAAAGTGAGTCTGAATAAAGATACAGGTGTGTGCATGTGATACCCTTTTCTCCCACGAAAGGCAGCGACCAGGTGAAGACGTCCATGAAGTTGGGCAGCCAGTAGGGGTGAGGTGAACAGTTGAACTGACGGATGTTCATCACATTGTTCTCGTACTTCAGCACCGCCGCTGTTTGTATACACAAACACACATATACACATATTAACCTTTTCAGATAGGGGATCATCCAAACATCATGTTGTACATAGAGTTCTAAGAACTGCTTGGTTCCACCAGGCATGGCTGTGACGCCGACACCAGAACTGATTGCAGTTATTCTAGACAATGTTTGTGATTCTACCAGAACCAGGTCTCAGTTCTGCTACGTGGAGAATACGCTCTGATTCTAATTTTTTACAGAAGCGACATCAAGCTGCACAGAGCAGATCGAGCTGTGCAGGAAGTCAAACGCAGGAACAGCAAAGAGAATCCGGCCAATTTTCAAAATAAAACACCCTGTGCAGACTCCTGATCATAAAAACAGACAAAAAGGAAAAAAAACATTTAACTATGTAGCATAAAAAATAAGGGAAAATCGGAAGTCGTGTGGAGGACGGATCAAAATGGTGTTGCAGATGAGACGTGCCAGGTAGAATCAAGGTGTGAGAAGAGGGATATCATTTCATTCAAAAATGTTCCTCTATATCAATCACATGTTATCTAACAGATGTTAGTGTTTGCTCCTCTTCAGTCTTGGATGAAGAAAAACATCCTGTTCAGTCTTAAAATAATTGCACCACAGTTCTCGCACTCAAGCTGTGTATACCTATGCGTGTGTGTGTTTGTGCATTTGTGTGTGTCAGACCTTTGTTGTTGTAGACATCCAGGTAGTTTGGAGCAGAGAAGATGGTGATGAGTGAGGGGAAACCTGTAGTCTGACTCTTCCTGTACATACGATACCTAAGGAAAGGAAAGAGACAAACAAGCCACCCACGTTACAGCGACTCAAATAAATAAATTAAAGAAAAAGAAAAAAAAAAAAACACGATGTGGAGAAAAAAACTGAGGATTTGCTTTCAGAGGTCTGTAAACCAGACAGAGACTGGTTGAAGGCGAGACAGCCACGCATTTAAAAACAAATGAGGAAGGAATCTGTGTGGGCAAAATGACAGAGTGTCACTGAGCGGGGTACTGAGTGAAGCTGCCAGCACACTGAGATACTTGGGCCCAGATGTAGTGACTTAGACGTTATAACACAAGTCTGGTCGCAACTAGTTTCATGCTTGCAAAGAGCCAACTGAGATTAGACAAGATAATGAACACAAGCACATACTGTAGGTTTCATTTGTGCCCACAAACAAAGCACAAAAGCAGTCGCTACTAGCCGGGCTCCCTTGAGGATAAACTAATTATCAACCTCATCAGTAATCAAGAATTTTGTCTATTTATTAAAAACAAATATAATCTAGGTGTCCAATAGAATTTGTTGGCTGTTTTCCTCTTTTATTATGATGTTACCAGTGTCCCAGTGTCCTGTGTGGCTTTGTCAAGGATGTTACCGTCTCCGGGAACCTGTGCACAACCAATAAGCCAATATATGATCAATGTCATTGGCACAAGGCTGGTTCTCGTTTTGGTCTTTACTAATTTGCAAACATTGTCCAAAGCTGGCTACTGTACTCTGTGTCTGACACTGAGCCAATCAAATCAAGGGAAAACTAATGGCTCTGTATCAAACAGGCTCATGATTGGCTGCCTGTTACACAGATGTGGATCCAGTGAGTCCAGCTCTACTCCTGTGTGATGATGTTAGTAGTTGATGATTGTAGTGAAACCATTTTTTTTGAAACTTGAACAAGATAGTGGTTACTTGTTGGGATTAAATCAGTTACTGGGGGCGGTCTAATCAGCTCTATGCCAAAAACTTTAACCTTTTAAATAGAAACAACTTCCACTGGGACGCGCAGGCTCTGAACTATGAACACATCAAGTGCTCTCAAGTGCTTTCTCTAAAAATGTATATTTCTATATTTATTATATTGTTGTAAAATCGTTTGGTTGCTTGTGATGTTTTCAATAAATAACCAAATGCTCTAAATAAATAAGAGTGTTTAAATTGAGAGGTCTGGACTTATTGTTCCATTTATTATTATTTCCTTATTACTATAAGTTTATGACACTCGGTTAAACTATTCTGTGCATCTCATAAGTCCTGTGTGTAAGATTTAAGGGGATTTATTGGCAGAATTTGGCAGAAATGGAATATAACATTCATAAGTAAGTTTTCATCAGTGTATAATCACCTAAAAATAAGAATTGCTGTGTTTAGTTAGCTTAGAGTGAACCCTTTGTATCTACAGAGGGTGCAGGTTCTCTTCCATGGAGTCCAGACAAACCAAACATTGGCTCTAGATATGACATTTCACATTTTAAGTTGACTTGTACACTTTGAAGGGAAGATTGAGACAAAGTGTTTGCTATCTGCAGGCTCGTGGCTATATGCCATTAAATCCCCTGCAATGGTCCTTTAAAGAAAACTGAGACTATACTATTCAAAACTTTACAAATCTCTGCTGGTTGCATCCAACAGTTGTGGTGGCATTGAAGCGGGTGCTTCACCGTCTGTTGCCTGGTGGAGAGCTGCACTCTAATGAGTGCACTCTTCTAGTTTTGTTTGTTTAGTTTAGTTTTCTGACGCGTTCCTGGAGCAGTCTCTCCACCATCCACCATCAGTTTTAATTTAATTCAGCTGTGAGCTCCCATTTCAGCTCCCATTTCCTTTGTGCATTATATTGCCACAGAATTATAATTGTTGTGAGTAAACTTTATTAAGTCACATAATATAGATGAAACTAGGGCTGCACGATATGGTAAAAAAAAAATCATACAGCCATTATTTGGACAGATATTGTAATATGATTCACAATTTGTAGGACTGATCATTTTTACAACACAATTTTCATTTTCCCTGAAAAAAATAAACTATTAGACCTACAATGATCATGATGATGTGACATTTGTTGGGGTTTCTGTCAATCCAATATCTTTCTTTACATCTAAAAAAAAGATTTGTAGGTCAGGGCGTCCCTGCTGCACTACAATACATCATTATAATGCTGTTTTGTCACATATTTTCCCTTCATCAAAAAATGAAGCCTCTGCGATTTGGATAATGTATTTGGCCGTATTGCAATTTTGATTAATTGTGCAGCCCTAGTCAAATTGCTAGAATTAGTTCTGTCTCTACACTGCTGTAGAATAACCTACAAAAATTACAGTTTATTTTGACCAGCCCTTTACCCACCGAGACCCATGGACGATTACCCAGACTGCCCAGCTGCATGACAGACAAAACACTGTTAATGGGTTCAACTCAGAGTAGTGCTGCCTTAATTGCTGCATTATATTTAGAGGATTTACACAAAGATAACAGATGCGGGAATGGATTTGTGGGTCAGAAAATTGTGTTTTGCCCCCACTATTATATTTAGACAAGTAGTGCAAACCTGCATGACTCTTTGCTTTGCATCATTCTCTTTCCAAGAGATGAGCTGGTTAACCTGAGTTTTGTTCAGCCTGTCCCTCAGACAAACTCTAATGATGCTAATAACACAGTTTAAGGGTGACAGATGGAAAATTGTGGAACTTCTTTCCCTGTAATGTGCCAATTCCCCGACAAAGAAAAATAACAGCTCGGAACATGAAATGTCAAGGTAAGCCATTAAATTAAATGGTGCTCCCTTTTAAGCCGAGAGGAGGACTGAGCCGCGACAGTCAGTCAGCTTACCCAGCATCCTGTGCTTCATGTGCTCTGATGATTGACAGCAGGTTGTTGGTCTGTAGGAACTCGCACACTGCCGGGTAACTGGGGACAGACAGAGAGAAAGATAGTCTTGACTCAGAGCTGAATTTTAAATTGCATTTCAACGACATTACAAAGGTTGCTTTTTATCATCTTAGGAAAATAGCAGGAGTTTGACTCTTCCTCTTGTTGGAGGATGCTAAAAAGCTGACCCATGCCTTTGTTTTCTCTTGCCTAGATTACTGTGATGCACTCTGTGCTGGATTACCCAAACAGACCACTGATAGCCTGTCCAAAATGCACCAGCAGGAACTTTTAACAAAAAACAGGAAAAAAAAGAACATGTTACATCAGTACTGGTAACATTACATTGGCTACCTGTAACGCTGAGGACTGATTTTAAAATTATTTTACTTTTTTAACCATGTTTGATTACTGCACTTTAAAAAAACTCACATCAAATAATGTCCAGCATCAACCAAAGTTATCAACAGTCTCCCAGATGTTGCCACAGCAGCAGCAACCTGGGTTTGTTTTGGAAACACTGACATCACAAAGGGCACAATAACATTTCAAATCGTTGAGCGGTTTTCAGTCTAAAACTTGGTAAAATGATTTCAATGTGTGTCTCAGTGCTTTTTGAACATTTTCAGCACTTTTTAACAACACAGCAACACTGATGATAATTGTGATAATAAAAATATGGTGAAGCAGATTTCTGTTGTTATGCACCAAATATTTTGGAACAAAGTCCCACCACATAAAAAACAATCGACTTCTGTTTTCAGAAACAGCTCAAAATGTACTTTTATGAGCTTGCTTTTAATTAATTTGGACTTTTTTTTTATTGTTTTATGGTTTTTATATCTTAGAAAATAGTTTTTATTAACTTGTTTTTATCACAAATATCATCCTATTGTCTTTATCGCTTCACTTTTATTATTACTATTATTATTTTTATTATTTTAACGCCTTGTGTTTTTAATACCTGTGTTATTGATTTTTTTTTTCGCTCGTGAAGCACTTTGAGCTGCATCCTATGTTATGAAAGGTGCTATATAAATAAAGTTTATTATTTAGAGACCGACCAATATGGGATTTTTGAGATGATATCGATGAGAGGGGGAAAAAATCACAGATGGACTGTGAGCTGGAATAAAAATAGACCTTTTCTTAGTGGACTGTGCATCATTTTGCACCGATGTGACCATGCAAAGGTACTCAGGATAACTTTATTACAGAATATTACATATTTTATTTAACATGTTAAATAATTCAACATATACGAAAGTCAACAAACTGTAGAAAGGAACACGGAGAAAATAAAGAATGAATAAAAATAAAATAAACAGACATCAGTGCTGTTCAGGATCAGTCAAATACTGAATATTTTAACACTGCCAGTCATTTAGGGGCAGGTTGTAAAACAAGAAGCAGCTTCTCAGGAGGCTCTTCTTGTCTTCATAAATGTTCCCCGTTGCACTAAATCACATCAAGCATCATTTTCTGTATTATATGTTCTGTAAAAAAAAAGTTTTCATATCAGTAAACGTATACGCTGATGCCAATATATCTGTGATAGACCCATATCAGGCCAAGATATCGTCCAGGCTCTACATTATTACAGAGAAACAGAGAAATGGTGAGTGCATCTGAAGTGAGGCAATGGAAAAACCAAACAGGAAGAAACGTCCAAACAGATCCAGTAAAAACCACTTCACATAGCAAACATATCATGTGTTATTATATCAAGACTGTTACTGTAAACCACAAAACAGATGGAAGTATTTAGTGGGAAGTCTAGCAGTGGGAGATGAGTGGGCCTCTTGTTTTCTAATGTCATGTCGGACTGGGACCAGCAGGGGGCATCAGTGAGAGCGAGGGAGGCCTGAGCAGGGCTTATGGCCTCCTCAGTGCTGTGGGAGTATACACTAGTTGGTCGATTGATGCTGTGTCTGCTAAACATAGAAAAACCACTGTGTTCTCCACAGACAACATGCCATAGCACCGACTTCTACACGTGAGGAACGCTGCTACGGCCGCTACGGCCGGTCCATCTGTCTCTCAACGCCAGCTACTCGTCTTTACGTTCCTCCATTTTTTTTTTTAATTCCATCTTTCATCTTCTACCCCACCACCACCACCATCACCACCACCCTCCTCCTATGTTGCTCTCCTTCCTTCTCTCACTGTATCTTAATATCACTCCATATCTGGCAGGAGTAGCCAGTCGTCATAGCAACAGAACCGTGCAGTCTCCCTGGGGATTGTGGGATATCGTTTCATGCTGAAACGGAACTGTGTGTATGTGTTTGTGAATGTGCTGTGTTTTGTGTTACCTCGTACACCAAATGTGTGTGTGTGTGTGTGTGTGTGTAAACTGGCCAAGATTCTCTGTCTTTTGTACAAATCCCAGTGATTGTTATTGGATCTTGGATGTGGTGTAGCCATGCATCTCTTCTTCTTCTCTTCTCATCACCAACATCCCAAACCAATAGCCTGAAGTCCACCTAAAACTTATTAAATTCCCGATTTTGCAGATGAAAGTTGGAGCCCGGCTAAAGGCGGGCGATCACACGGCGTCAGATCATTAAAAACACGACACAGACATCGCACTCTGTTTGAGGATCAGTCTTATACCTGGCTGCATGTTTCAGCTGCTAATTTCAGAGAATATTGTTCCTCATGTGTATTTTTTTTTTATCTCTGAATATTACATTCATTCTGGCTTGTTTGGATATTAGATTAGCTCATATCTGGGAGCTTCATAAGAGCAGCGTCAAGGCTACCAGACTATATTCGCTCACATTCAAGTTGATTCTTCTTCTAAAATAAACCATCAGGGCTCTTATGTAATATCACTTTCCTGTCGGGGTCAGCGTGGACTGTGTGAGGAGTGATTTTTGATCTTGTACCTGTAGAAATAGGAGCATCCTCTGACTGTGTTGTGACCAAAGTACTCCTGGAGTCTTCTCGTTGCCAAAGTCTTCCAGGGGGTCGGCCCACAGCAGGTCGCACATGGGCCCGAACGCCGGGGGCTCCTTGAACCGGTCCAACTAGGACATACAAGGAACAAACACACAGAAACACACAGAAATATAAGCTTACAGAGACACAAACCCTCCATCACACACGCACACATAAACACAAATAAACCCTCTCACCAAAAACAGATACACAATATTTTTTAAAGTGATATAAACCACACAAACACACAAATGTACCAGCACATATAGGATAAATCAGAAGAGAAAGAAAAGCAAACACATAGCACACACAAATGCACACACACACACAAACACATACTGTCAGAGCAGAGCATCTCCATGGCAACCCTCACCACACAGGAGGGAGAAGATGTCACACCAGCAGATTCACCATGGAAACACTGCCATTAGATGAGGAAGTGTGTGTCCTCATGTCTCTGTGTTCATGTGTACGCCTTTGTATTCTGTATTACTGTGAACTGTATACATACAGCATGTGTGTGCGTGAGTGTGTGTGTCTGTTCACTGGTGTATTTACTGGTTTCTTCAGGACTCTCTGCATGTACAGTGCCTGTGGGTGGGCATTAAGGCTTAAATAAGAGTTGTGTGTGTGTTTATATCTGTGCTCGCAGGTGTGTTTGAGCGCAGCACATAAATCGATAACATGTTAAATTAATGTTACTATTTTTCCCAGCAATTATACTTGTGATAAATGTTGCTACTATGCATTGAGCAATAAATACAGAAGCAATGAAGTTGAGAAAAAAAAGGGTTTAAAGTTTTCAGGCTGGCAGGAAAACTGTGGAACACACAGAAAGGTTGTAATGCCTTTCTAGGATGATTATTTACCCACAAAATAAATGCAATATAAACCTAAATAATACCTTAAAGATGCAGATAGTGCACCCAGACTTTGGATAATCGTCACAGAATGAAAGGAGAAAATGTATCGACCAACATAAATGTGTTTTTTCATCTTTCGTCTCAATTTTAATTGCGGCAGGGCAATATATTGATATTATATTGATATTGTGATATGAGACTGGATATCGTCTTATATTTTGCATATCATTATATTGTGATATGTTGTTTTTTTCCCCTTGTTTTAAAGGCTGCATTACAGTAAAGTGATGTAGTTATCTGACTGTGCTAGCTCCACTTATTATATCCACATTACTGGTGATTATTTATCAGAAATCTCAAACATGTGTTTGTTTTTTGTGAAAGCACAATATTGTCAGTATTTGGTAATTTAAAAAAAAAAAAAAGTGATTTCGTCCATATCGCCCTGTCCATAATTTTAACTAGACTGTTTAACAGAACAAAATGTACTTATTATTGTTAAAAATCCACAGACCATATTAATTTAATGCATCTGCGTTGTATGTGATGTAAAGGCAGCGTAACCACACCTTGTATGAACTGCATTGGAGCCAAATGCTGATATGGCAGCTACTGAGATCTGCTATGCTAGTTAACTTTAGCATGTTTAGCTGTGTCTTTTCTCCATTTAGTTACCGGCCCATTTAACAAAATTAATTATCAAGATGTCAGTGATTTTTTTCATTTATATTTACAAAAAATCAAGAAGTTAATTTGGTTTTAGCTTTGAGTTTAGCTGTGGCTATCTCACCTGCCAGCTTTACATTAAGGGGATAGTTTGAATAATCTGAAGGTGGGTTGTGTGGGGTATTTATCTACAGAAGATGTGGTCGACACACCTCCAGTGAGGAGAATCAGCAGGAGTGTTAATGTAGGAAGCTATGCAATGAGCTGCTGTGGACAGTTAGATGATCAGAAATGGAGTGGGCAGAATTATTAATTCAGAATCATATGTGTGTGTGTGCGCTCTCTAATCGTACCTTCTTGATGTCGTCCAGCGTGTGGATCTCTGGTGAAAGCCCCCCATGCACACACAGGAACTGCTGGTTCATCAGGGCTGCCAGGGGCAGGCAATCAAACGCCTCCATGCAGGAGTCATACACCTGCTCCGAGTACTTGATCTTACCTGGAGGTGGTTGGAGAGATATTTCAAGACTTGAGACAAAAGAAGCTTCTGAGTGTGTTTTGACATGCTTTGAACAGCCCCCATCCCCGCTAAAGGTACAGTCGGTCCCTGTCACTCAGAGTGTTACACGGTAGCTTTTACATGGACGGATCTGAAGCACTCAGTCATCCGAAGGCTTCAAACAGACTCGTGCGGTTCCTTTAAAAACATAATTTAGTTCGCTTGGGTGTAAAAAGGCAGTAACATGTAGGGTTTTCACATTACACGTTATTAATTTATGCGGGCATCTCTTCTCCAGCACTCCCATATGACCTGTTTCTCTCCTCTGTGAAGATTTAGACATGCCACTTCCCAGAGTAGAAATGCACTGTAGTTTCGCAGAAAAATGCTCCTTACAATATATATCATAGTATTATAGACAACATATGGATGCAGAAGACTCCAGTTCTGTTTCCAGTGAACAAAATCTGACCCAAATATGAGCCCCAAGCAGCGTAGAGGCGTCACTGTGAGGCTGAATTTTTTTTTTTTTTTTTTTTTTGGCTTTTTGAAAAACTCCTTTGATTTGGCAGCGATATCAATAAAGACATCCAACACGCAGCATCTTTAAAGTACATTTCACACATGGGCGTAACAATACATCTGACACAAAACAATATCACAGGATTAAAATAGCTGAAAAGGAGATTGGAGGAGAGAGATAGAAAAGAGGAAGAAAAAAGAAGAGAAGAAGGGCGGATTTTTTGGACGAGAAGCGAGCGGGGAGGAGAGAAAAGGAGAATGATAATTTCATAAAGAGAGAAAGAGAGAGATTGATGGGAGGAGACAGGAGAAGGAGGAGAGGTTAAGAGCGGTGAGAGGAAGGAGAGGAGACGACGAGGGAGGAGGAGAAGAGCGATGCGAGAGTGTGAGGACATGAGAACAACACGTACACAAATCAAAGCCAGTATTGTGGAGTACCAGTGTACAGTAGCCAGCGTGTGTGTGTGTGTGTGAGAGACGGCGAAGAGTGTGTGTTGTCAACCTCTCCATCTGCCTTGTGTGGAGCAAGAGCTCATTATTGCTAGTCCACCAGTTTTCAGCTCCTTCCACACATAGACGTTTAAACATTTATGAAGACGCTCTTGCACACACGTGCAGTCGGAGTACATGCACTTGCACAGACTCGCGGTGCACACACGCATACGCTCACGCACACACACAGCAGATGGTAATTGAGGGCGACCACTATTCGCCACGAGCACCAGGGGAAATTAGCTTCCTTGTCCCTTGGCCAATCAGACACCGAGGAGTAAGTCCCTGAGCCAATCATTAAGGGCCAAATTAATTTGCTGCTAATCACCCACTCTCGGACAGGACACGAGGAGAGTCAGAGAGACAGAGAGAGACTGGGGGAGGGAGAGGGAGGGACGGATGGGAGTGTGGGAAAGGAGAGAGGAGAGAGGAGACAAGCTGGAAGGATGGACGGAGGAGGATCCTTGAGGGGGAGGAAGAGAGGAAATGCATAACTTTATAGCCTGAACGATCGGTTGATGTATTGATTAGCTGCATGACAGAAAAGTCATCTGTTACAAGAAACTGTTCACTAAACAGCCTTCCCCGAGCAACAAATTGTCAAATCCTCACTTAGCAACTGTAACTAGGCATGCCAGGCCTGCCAAGCTTTGGATTTCTCCACATGTTGAAGCGGCGTGCATGGGGCTGGAGTAAGAGTGATACTATAAACAGTTTGGGAGGTGGTGTGATTGTGTTAGCCCTCCATAAACCAAAAACATAAGAATTAAAAGTATAAAGAATGGATCGAACAGTGTGTTTGTCTGCTCTAACATAACCTGCAAACACTAGCGTGTCAGGCAAACTAGCTTATTACCTACCACGGTAACAAGTGTTACAAGCATGGTTGGAATTCGGGCTGTGATGATAACCGCATTACCACATTACCACAGGGTTGAGCTCATTACTGTCATCACCACAAATTTTACTTTGAAGGGTCAATCTTGTGTTGAGATCAGAGCATCGATCTATGATATAATCAATCTATTATATTAATGCATCTGTGGATCAGCGCTGTCACACACAAGTCAGGAACACAGCCTCTGATTGGTCGACAGCCGAGGGCATCTTGGGATTGCCTATGGGCAGCTTGCAACAAGTTAACAATAACAACAATTGTTTTCAGCATGGAAAAATAGACAAATTACTACATAAGACATTGGACTTTATCATGGATTTATTTTACCACGTCTACAAGAAGACACAGCACTTCAAGGCTGGATTACAAAGCTTCTGAAAGGAAAACAACTCCACAAGAGCTGAAGTTTCTAAGGTGCAATGCTAGCATTAGCATTAGTTTAATGTTAGCCTTTACTGCTTAACTTACTTCAGTGCTAACCCCGTCACTCTTTCAGCAGATGGGAAACAACAGGCGAGATTTTATTGGTCTTGAGAAGCTGCAGCATTTATTAAACTAACACACTGCAACTTGAACTGTACATTTACTGCCACACTGACAACTTAGCGTAGCGTTAAATTTAAGTTTCTGCTCCATTATGAGCAGCATCGTCATTCGCCTGCTATTAGCTCTCCCTCACTTGTACACAGCACACACTTACGTACTGCCCTATTCCTTTAAGGAGCTACGCTACGCTAATGACAGTATGCATCAATCAGGTCCAATAAAACATAATTATTAAGGCAGTCTTGGTAAACCACCAACCCTCAGTTATATGCTGTTTTGTCACCGCAGTAAGAAAAAGTCCATACCGTCAGAGCCCTAATTTAACACTCTCTCTACATGGCTCTGGCAGCAGGTGACTTTAGCTGACCCTTAGCTAGTAGCGACCTTAAACATGGTTAAAATCCCAACCTAAATGGTCTAAAGTCTAAAATGTGGCTGTATAACAATCCCATGTAACGGTTGGAGGCATCTGGCGACACACAGGACGCACTTGAAAGCAGACGGATGCACTGTGCTTTACTGCTTGTGTGTGTTTTAAATTAATGTAGTTCTGTAACGTTCTATTTATTATGTGAACTTGTTTTGTCAATTTGTTAACTGTCTTGTATTTATGTATGTTTATATATTTAAGTATACTTTAAACCGTTTTGTTGGGTTACAGATGTCGGACACTGCTACATCTGAGTGTATGCGAACGTTAACATAGCAGTTGTTATGTCAAGCTCAACTGGATTTGGGGAGGTTTACTCCAGCGACCCCAAACAAAACTTGTTATCTGAAATTGCATTACATTTGCAAAACACACTGGTACATCCTCATCCTAAAAACTTCGCTCTTTAACAAGGAGGGTAGTGATATTAGTATTTTATATCAGCCGCCATGCTTTTTAAATATCTAAAAACCTATTTTGGATGACCACTAACTGGGAATTGGTAAATGGACCTGCATTTATATAGGGCTTTTCTAGCCTATTGACCACTCAAAGCGCTTTCACAACTGCATGTCACATTCAAAATCCCTCACACAAGCACACACATTCACACACCGATGGAACAACCAC
This sequence comes from Lutjanus argentimaculatus, assembly GCA_034769285.1. Classification (NCBI taxonomy): domain Eukaryota; kingdom Metazoa; phylum Chordata; class Actinopteri; order Lutjaniformes; family Lutjanidae; genus Lutjanus; species Lutjanus argentimaculatus. The sequence continues at coordinate 28,231,791 of JAWZSL010000006.1, forward strand.
TGGGGGCAATTTGGGGTTCGGTATCTTACCCAAGGACACTTTGACATGTGAACTGGAGGAGCCGAGAATCAAACCGTCCAATACTCTGATTAGTGGACGACCTGCCGTACCACTAATCTAAATACTGTTCAGAAATACGAGCAGTAAATATTAAGTCCGTCCTCTGTCTTGTTTGTCCATTTAAGCTAGCTCAGCAGCTAAAGAGGTTTATGTTAGCATAACATTTTTTCCTTATTCTTATATTCTGGGGCTGACTAGCTCTGCACTGCAAAAACAGACCAATTCTGTGTCTTTATTTCCATGTCTTCTTCATGGATCATCATCAGCTGGTGAGGATGCTAACTTTTTGCTTTAGGCATTTAGACATAAGACACCATTTACAGGGTTCTTATATAAATGAGTCAGTTGGAAACATTCGAAAAACTGCTGGTTAGAAAAACGGAGCTCCAGGAAATGGGGCATTTTTGATATATGTTTTTAAATCAATTCATCAAAAACAAATTCGCCCATGACTCAATCCTGAAAATAATCGTTAGCTGATATAATTTGAAGGAGTAGGATGGGATAAGGTTAAAGAGGGAAGAATAACAGAGTGATGAGAGACACTGACACCAGAGAAAATGAGCGTATAATGTTTTGGAGGAAACACAGGAGTTACTCACATTCTTGTTTGAAGGTGAAATATTCTGTCAGATGTCTACATTCATGGTTTCCCCGTAGAAGAAAGAGCGTCTTTGGGTAGAGGATTTTCAGTGACCACAGGTACAACACACACTAAAGGTTCACCAGGGAGGAGAGAGCAGAAAATCTGGTTAGAGATACGCAGCTCCACATTAACAACAACATCATTAAAGGGAAAATTCAGCACTTTTCTCGTGGATGTCCAGTGTGTGCTATAGACTGTGAGAGCTGAGTTCTCCTGCTGAATCCAGTGATGCTGATGGTTTGGGTTAAGGAAGAACTACAGGTTATTTCAGCTTAGATTTCTTGTCTTTGCCTTAGATAACCTGAGTGTGTGCTGGATGAGTATTTTTGTCACCTAATGCTATGTTTTGACGAACAATGTGATAGCTACAGGCTAGGGTGGCACAGCTCTGTGAGCAGGAGACTTAAGCTTTCTGTATTTTTCTATAACAGCACTAAGGACTTTATTGCTTCCACTGACTACATTTACCATCAACACTGACTGGACAGCCACACAAAAAGTGCAGAATTTTCCCTTTAAACTTGGCAAAAAAAAAATAAAATAAAAAAAAAGAAATAGTTTCAGAATTTTGGATATATTTCTAATGCATTATGGTAAACCATTGCAGCACAAAAACTTACAACAATCTTATAACAAATTAAGTAAATCATGTAATTAAAGTAATGGTTCTATTCTGAAAATGTATGTATTTTTTTATATGGAGTGGCTAAAAAAGGTAGTTTGGCATTTAAGTTCCAATCAAACCAGCACGGTGGGTGGATTTTTTCTGAGGCGTACTGTTTCTACCTGCTTTGAGTCTTAATGCTAAGCTAAGCTAACAGAACTTGTCGTTTTCACGGCAATGTGTTATCATATAATGTGTCAATTAGTGAGCTTTAAAGATGCTTTGCTGATTTTTTTTAAATTAAATGCACTAGTCTGGCTTAATGATAGAAAACTGGTACAAATATTTCTTGCAGGAAGTAAAAAATGCTGTCATCACGAGTGGATAAAAACAATATATTTCATACTAATATTTTTTTTCAGATTTGGATAAAGTGGACTGAGTACCTTAAACCTGTAAGGTCAGACTTTAACTGACTTGATAAATAAACGAGTGAGAATATAATGTGATTTTATCATTATTATCTACAGCTCACTCCTTACCCATTTTTTTTTCTACTCCTGGTAGTATCTCAGGTGAAAGCTTTCCAAGTTCAACTGTAAATATTTAAAGCTAATGCTATAAAAGAAAACTTCTGGAAGAGTCTGCATTTTAAAAAATACCAAATTTAAAAAACAAAGCTAAGCTAAACTAACTTATTACGAGAACAAACAATTGTATCATCCCAAAATGTCAAACTATCCCTTTAAACCACACACACCACAGTTAAAACAACACATTGATGCAAGTAAGTAATTGTACGAGGCAGAGCTGGAGTCATTTCACTTCCAGTTCCCCTCATTAAATCCAAACTGGAAATTCAAAGTGAGACACAGAGAATCACGATGGAGCTGTTACTAGGAATTCCTTCTCTGAATGAACCATCCGCTGCCCAAATTAATTGAGCTGAGAGCGAATTGATCCTTTACCCGGTCTAAAGATAGACATAAACAGGATTTTGACAAGAATCATCCCCAATAAGAGCGTGCTGACTGAGTCATCGGGAGAAAATGAATTGAAAACAGCGTTTGAAATCTAAAATCATCTGACATGTTTATGTCATCACTTTGTTAACCCTACAAACGCCTCCAAGGGTGTTTTCTCACCTTTACACACTTATCGTCCCTGCTCTATATTAAGTCCCCTGCCTATGTGCCCTTGAAGTGTGTTAGGAAGGTGGCCTAAATATTGCTCCCTCCCTCCAAACTCACTCCATGTCAGTGACACATCCCTTATGCCACGGTGGCTAAGTGGCTCGACAAACCTATGACATTTGCCACGTGCGTGTATCATTATGGATTCGAGTCACACTCCTCATCTGTGGTGCATTTCTGTAAGACAAAGTAATCACAAAAAATACCTGATTGCACTATTTAAGAGAATCAAATGGCCCTCTAGATATAAAGCCTCCACTCAGTTTCCATACATACATATTTCAGTAAGCAGCTTATTATGCTCTTGTTAGTGATTACTGACCTTGAATCACCCATGAATTTTAAATTACATCACCTTGTGTGCATTTTCAGGCACACATTGTGGCGTGTCAGTGCTAATCTCAAGTACCTCTGTACATTTATAATACATTAAATATGGCATAGTGTTGTAACTTTACACCTGAGTAGCAAAATAAACCTCACTCCTTGAAAATGTACACTTCCAACACTATAATGGACATTGATTCAGTTGTAAGACCACTGTCTACACAAAACAGTGACCATTTTTGAGTGTACTTTCAAAAAGGAATGTAGTACATATTCCTAGTTACTCCCATTTGAAACTAATATGTTACTTACAATATTACTGTTTGTGTAGAGTAATGCAGCGCACTAATTTTGCATCACTTTCACCAAAATAACAGCAGAAGTACGACTAGGCAGATGGAAGAGGTTGTTGTTGTTTCATGGTGGTGTCCCTGCAAATGCCTCGATATTACAACACTTACGGTAAAAAAGCTGTTTCAATCATTCCTGTCCAACTGGTGTCTCAGCACATCTCAGTGTTATCTAACTGGCTTAACCACCACATAGCCATGCCTCTCTCCACAGTGCTCAGTGCTGGAGAAAGGTCTGGCTCCACGCATAGACATTCAGCTATAAGGGAAAAAACACCTTGCTTTGTTTGCATTTCTTTAAACCAATCACAAACTTGCTGGGCGGCGCCCAGGATGCAGCGACGGTGCTGCTGCAAAATAGTGCGAGGAGGAACTTGTTTTGGTGGAACATTTGCACATCAGGAGGCGAAGCTCTGGCATTAAAAGGACTACCTTACTGCAAAACACAAGGTAACAGCTGTTAGCTTGTTTAGTTCATACCATTAGCGTCCCAGGCGCTAATTTGCTGTTTTCAGTGTGTAGGTTGCAAATCGGAGGTGGTTCATGTTTCCCGGGGATGTTTCCGCAGATAACGGACACTGTGATACTGTGGCCAATGGCAGGACTTATACAGTGTGCATCCGGTGTGTCAAACTAACCAACACCTTAGCGCTTATTTCCGTTTTAAGTCTACTTTTTCAATAGTATGTGCATAAACGCGAGGCTGGCACCCATGTGACAGTCGTGTCTATGTTGCTGCTACTTGGGTCCAACATGTCCTTGAAGGTACCACACTGTGTAGACAGATTTGGCCACCTGAGCTGGTCCAGCCCAGCTTTACTCGCTCTCTCTCACACGGTCTAATCCCTACCAGCGTTTGCACGCTTTGCCTTTGTTTGTCTTTTATTTTGTTTTGCATTACAACACCCTCCACCTCATAATGCTCACCCACCCACAACTACACCACTGATGCTACTAACTGACATACTCTATACTTGCAGTTGTATTTCCTCTGTTGTTTAATTTATCACAATATATTTCTTTATTTACTGTCATTCGCTGTGCCAGAGCTGGGCTATGACAAATTGGGGGCCCGTCGGGGATCAATAAATATATTTATCTACATTTTGCAACGTAGGCAGAGCAGGGTGTGCTGCCTGCTCTATCCCTCTCTGCTCCAGTTTGTAATGTAGGTTAAAATATCGTAGCAACGGCCAACATTTCCCATCATGCATTTGATGAGGATCCTTTTAAATAAAATAAATGCAATTCTGCGCTGGGTAGTTTGTTAAGTTTCCTTTTTTATGTTCCAAAATGCAAATGTTATTATTTTGTAAGTCTTTGTAATGCAGAACAAGTTGGTTTATTTTGGCAATTGTCATTTTTCTGCTGTTTTATAAATTCTTGACAAAAGCTGTATTTTGCTACAGTTTTGCACACTTTCTGGCACCCCTTCAGAAATTAATCCAGCACTCTTGGTAATGCATTACTTGACACAGTAAATGCAATTATATTACTTGAATCCAATTAATAGCATGTTACTTTGTTACCAGTAAAAGTTTTGTAATGTGTCACCCTCACACATTGTACATACCACAGTTTTATGTGATAAAGAATTGATCCTCACCTCGATACTGAAGTAGCCCCTGTCCACATAGTCCCCTAGGAAGAGGTAGCGTGTGTTGGCAGGAGAACCTCCCACTTCAAACAACTTCATCAGGTCAAAGAACTGGCCGTGAATATCTCCACACACTGAGGAGACAGCACACGCGACAGCGTTAGGACAGGAAGATGAAGACCACAGTTTTGCAGCTGCCACATGTTCAGTTTCCACAAGTCAGTTAAAAAGTGTAGGACCATGTTTGCTTCAGTAGTTCCATATGGCCTGATTTACATCTGCAGAGGTATATCTGTCCTGTCTGCTGATCTAGAAACATCACTCATCAGCCTCATGAAAAAAAGAAAAAACTAAAATGAGCGATAAAAAAATCCTCCTGAAAGAATCTATTGCGGATATTTTGAGGTCTCTGTTTAAATGCTACAGTGCCTACCTACCTATAGAAAGGATCCTAATTGGAAAAAATCACAAAGTGGCATGAGATGTGCACGGCCCAGGACAGCAGGACTCTGCAGCGGGTGATTCCAACGCAATAAGAACATCACAGGTACCTGTCTACTCAGCATCAGTGATATCCAGGAGGCAAGGGTACTAAAAGACAACAGCCACCTGAGCCACAGCCTGTTCACCCTGCTTCTGTCTGCCAAGAGATACAGAAGTATCCACTGTTGTACCACCAGACTGAAGAGCAGCTTCTTCCCTCATGCTCCATAATTCATCCTCTGCTGTATTTTTCTTATTTCTATGACTTATTATTTTTTCGACTAATCTACTGCATCTATTTTTATATATAATGTTGGTTTTGTGAGTAACAACTGCAACTTAATCTCATTTTACAATCCTGTGTTGTAAAATGATATATAAATCTACCTTGTACCTGTCAGTAAAGAGAGGCACCAGGGATCCAGAAAAGGCCGCTCTCACACTTCGTATCTCGATTGATGTTCTCTGCAAAAAATGTCTCTCTCTCTATACTTGTATGCTATTTAGAACTTTAACACTTAGATGAGTAACTGATCAGTAACTGATGAAGTTGATGGATGGAAGATTAATTGGCAGCTACCATATTTTGATTAGTCACTTGAGACACTTCCCAAACAAAAAAAGAAAAGACGTGGTTCCAGTTTCTCAGACGTGCCGATTGGCTGATTTTCTTTGTTTTATGACACTATACTGAATATCTTTTGGGCTGTTATCTCTGCAAAATAACTAGTTTGAATATGTCATCTAAGGTTCTGGGAAATTGCGTGAAATTGTCATTTTATTGATGAAACAATCATCAAGAAAGTGGCATTTTATTTGATGATAAAAGACTGTAAATTGTAGGTCTAATACTATCACTTGCTGCTATAAATCATGTTAGTTTTAAAATAAAACAACGTTAAAGGGCAGGTCCATCTTTTTAATATCACTCTGTAGCTTCCCAGTAGTGTTCATTATGTATTAAAATCTAGTACATATGTTTTAGCATCAAAATGCCTCCAAATTCCTTCTAAAAATGCTTTGTCTCGTAACCTGCCGTCGGCTTCTGCATGGTTTGTGCAATAATTTCATGGTGGTTTTAATCACAGGGTATGTGTAATGTGTTATGTGCTATGTATGTGCAATTTCTTGTAATGTGCAGTGTGGATTATGTGCAATTTATTATGTAGTTTATTTTACCGCAATTGTGGCGGCATTCTTGTGTGCAGCACAATAAAGTATATCGTATCGTATGATAATGTTGCTACATATAAACTCCTGAGGGAGTGGAGGGCCTCAGCACTGTAACCCATGTCACCAGGTTTTAATATCCTTGGCCCTATCCTTGAAAAGCATTTGATTTTCCATTTTTATATCACCAGCAATACTTTTCCGATCATATGCAGCACCCCCTTTTCTTTTTCTTGATGATGATTATCTTCACATCTACAGCGAGTGGACATCCGTCTTTCTTGATGGAGCCTCACACGATCTGATTCTGTACACATTTCAATGGCTGCGTTTCCAACAGATTTGTTCCAAATCATATCCAGGAATATTGGCTCTAATTTAGCTCAGGCTTCACATGCCGAACACTTCATATTTTGAAAAGATTTCAGGACTGTCTGCCTATACGATCTGCCAGCATACATCTTCCCAATCCGCCTCCCTCACCATCTGTCTGGCCTCTCCTTTCACTTTTCGTTGATGTCACAGTTCCCCTCTGCAGCCATTTTACGATGGCCATTTTGCATCTGCCTGTCCGGCTTCGTCTGTCTGTCTCTCCATCTGCTTGCCACGTTAATGTCTGTTTTTGTGTCTACTCCTAAGCATTCGCTTTAATTTGAACTGGGAATTGGGAATGCAAAATGGCATGAGTGAAATTGAGCTGTACCTGTCTGCCTCCTCCGACCTGCCTCCATATTTTCCCAGAAGTCTTCATGTGACACCCTAAAAGCCTGTCAGTTCAAATTTCAGCCATCCACCTGCCTGTCTGTTCACTCGTCGGTCTCTCTTTAGAAGATTTCCAGAGAGACTCCATCAAAGTGCTAAACTGTTCAGAATATCTCCTCGACGTTACATTTGCTTGAACCCGGCACTACTTTTCTGTAGTTTTACCTCTGAAATCTACAGGCTATTTCCAATCATGGCGGACCTCTCAGGTGGGTGTTTCTAGGTCAAAACCTGCAGAAGCGGAGAAACTTGGAAACAGGGATCAATATGTTTCTCATTGGGAACGAGCAGGTTTGAGAACCTCTGCACTAAGCTGCTTATGATCGACTGTCTCTCCATCTGCCTGTCTATCTGTCCTCGTCCCTGGGGATCTGTACCTGTGAAAGCCGAGCGATGTTCCCACACTGCGTGGGCACGACAGCCCACACGGAATTATCTCACCGCTCGCATTTGCATAAACGCGCGCACACACACACACACACACACACCACACAGGTACATTAACCGAGCAGTGTCAATAGGTTGGGAGCGTCTGAGTCTGCCTGCCTGCCTGCTTGTCTGTCTTCTGTGTCATCGTCTCAGAAACTTGTTTTCCATTTTGTTCTTCATCGATCTCAATCTCCCCCTCCTCCTCCTCCTCCTCCTCCTTTCCACATTCTCCTCGGTTCATACCATCTCCCTGGCAAGGGAATACATGCAGATATTACCAAAGCTAGCGCCCGCTATTGTGAGGTGCATAAGTGCCAATTGGTTCTCTCAGTGAAGTGAGACCGAACAACAGTTCATATTAAAAAGGGTGGCAGATATGTAGCAGATTAATGAATCGACAAATGGAATCTGATTAATACATAATTACTGATCTTTCTGCTTTTTGCTCCGCAGCTTCATTCCTCGTTCTCTTTATCTCTGTGGTTTGACTGTTGCTATCTGCGAAGCTAAAGTGTGTGATCTATTTGCATGTCACTCACACTCACACATAAACTGTTAAAACAGTCTGCCAGTTGCTTCCAGGCAGTTTCTTTCTTCCTCACTATGCCGGGCTGTCATTTGTAGGCTAACTAGGCTAACTAACCTTTTAACCCAGCTAACAAACTATGCAGTGTCTTGTCAACCTTTTTGCTAGCCGGCAAACAAGGTTACTTTTTGTTAAAATATGCAGAGCAGCAAATTAACTTTTACTATCAACTGATACTGATTACGCTGATATCTGGTTTGTTTAATTCGTACAGAAACTTAAGTATAAAAACATAAATTCACTGTTGTACGGGCACAACATGTAATTTCTACCACTTTCTCTCTCTCACATTAAAATGATAACAAAAGATGCAGTTTGTGCAGTGGCGTGGGATCATGGGATTGTTTTCTTCACTTTTTTAAACAACCACCACAGCCAATGAAAATCTATCTGATGTGACTCAGGCAGAAATCGAGGTAATATTAAAGTTTTATTCATGTTATGTGTAGTCACGTTCACTGGTCTCCTTCCTCACTCTCCGACTGTGATGTGTCCTGTGTTTTCCCAGAACTTATAGCAACTAGCTAGCAACAGCTAGAAGGAAACACACCGTTACCTTGAATAAATTAAAGATTTCCCTGCATTTGAATGTTGTTTGAAACATTTGAGATAATGTCAGTACACAACTCAGCAAAATATATATCATGTCTACCATTTTTAGACATTTTATTGTGGAAGTGTTACATATCATAGCTTTAACTGATATCAGGTTTACCTTTCCTGCTATTTTCTAACTGCACTGTAATTGTTCATTAAATCACAGCCTCTTTCACACTTGTATCATACCCGTGACTGGCGCCTCAATATCCAACATAGTGCGCTCCTGGCGCAGGATGGCGGCGCCCTCATCGATGATGCGCAGGGCCACGGCCTCCTCCAGTCGGCCCTCCTTGGTGAGGTGAGCTTTGAGCAGGTCCACCCGCGGCCGGCCCTCGGCGTCAAACACCTCCTTCATGGTGAGCCGGTGGGCCAGGGGGAAGGGGACCGCTGGAGAGGGAGGTCGGGAGAGATGGAAAGATGAAAGTGAGACAGGGAGAATCCAAGATAGGATATTATTGGAGATTATTGAAGAAGGAGGGGGAGAGTTTGAATGGATCCATGAGATACATGGATGGAGGTGAGTTGAGATTATGGAGAGAATGAGTTGAAGTTGATGCAGAAGAAAAGAGAAGAACATTTATTATAATGCGGAACATGATTTATTTATATTTCCTGTATTCCTCAGCAAGCTTGGCCACAAACATCAGAAGCCCTCAGTCCTCACCATTATCCTGATCACACCCCTGCTGCAGGCTTAAACTGAGTGTGTGTGTGTGTGTGTGGCGCGTGTGTGTTGTGGAGGCAGAGGTGGGTTGTATTAAAGCTGGGGCTGCCAGAGTTATCAGGGCTGCCTGCCTCTGTTCTGCAGTAATGTCTCTCTGCCTCTCTGCCTCTGTTCTGCAGTAATGTCTTTCTTACATAATGAAGGCCCCCAGGGCGCTGCTGGAGAGGGGGGTTGACTGACGACGGGGGTGATACAGCAAGAGCGCACAGCTGCACGTGAGGAGTCACATACACACACACGAAGACACACTCGACAAAACGCAGACACACACACACGAGCGGTCTTAACAAACAGGCACAAACTCAGTGGCAAGAAACAAAAGGCAGAGGCGCAGGGGCGCATGCGTACATCATGTATGGCACAATGGCGTTAACACGCATGATTGCATATGTGTGTGTGTGTGTGAGCCTACAGTGGTGTACACACACACACACACATACACACACACATACAAGCTCATAAAAGGTATTGTTATGCAGGATCCACAGAGCCTGTTGGAGCCCCACCAGTGCTAACACAGATAATGGCCTAGATCACAAACTAAAAACTAGGCCTGGCTCTCCCTCTCTCTCTCTCTCTTATACACACACACACACACACACGCGCGCAGCACACACACACACACACACACACACACACACACACACTTGCTCTCTGTCACTTTGTCTCTGTTTTGCACTCTCTCCTCTTGCCCCTTCCTGTTTTTTTCTAATTTTCACTCCTCTTTCTCTCTTGCTGATTCCCTCTCTTCCTCTCGTTGTAACAGGCGACAGTCTCTTCACTGAGCTTTCACACTGATGTCCCATCATTACATTTTAACATGATACTCACTTTTTTTTTTTTTTTACAATAACGTAGCTGAAGAACCACATTTAAGCACCTGCACGGTTTTATATAATCACCACTGAAACATCAGCAACATTTAGCCAGCATTGCTAAAATGAACCATCGGGGGGGGGCACAAAAAATGTCGGACAAATCATTTCCAATCAGCCGAACTCAACATTTTATGTGCAATTATGAGAATTTTACTCAAAATTTCAAATATGCCTGTTGATGAGAATTGCTTCTGACAAACCATGTGGTTATGGTTGCTCTGGTGTTGAACTATTCTTGGACTTCAGGACCATGTAGCCATTTGGATCTCACATGGAAATGAGGGAGGATTTGTTTTAACCTTTCTGTCCTGGATCACACTAAAGATGCCCACGAGCACTTAAAGCATGCACAGGAGCATCCCAGGACACCTTAAATAAAACCATGTTTCCACTTAAAGTACCCAGAGCTGCTTTCCAACAAGGAATAACTTTCCAAGGACCCTAAAGGTTAGGGTTAGGGTTAGGCCCACTGTTGCCTACAGTATCACTGCAGTGTCAAGACCTTTCAAGATTAGGCAGAGTAGTCCACTGACACATGAAAAAGCGACACCTGTTTTCACACACCATTTTTGAGCACAACTATAAAACAAAGATGAGGCCATATAAAGTGGGAAACAGCATCATCACTTGTGCAATATAGCAACAACAGAAAGAAGGTTTAAAACACATCTCAGGGTTCTCTAAGGCCTCTACTATAATCCCATACAGACGTGTACACCTGTGGACCCCACTGATGCCTTTCAGTTCTGTTTATGCTACTTCCTGGAGTCTACACGTGCAGTAGATCTGCAACTGTAGTGACTGCATGGATAATATCAACCGTTGAGTCCACACAATCACAACAAATAGGCAGTTATGTGTGTCTACACAGAGCCCACGTGTACACTCTGATGATGAAATTTACATCAAACCGACTGCAGTGGACCCTTGCGCACTCATGGATGCTGAAAGCATAATACCAGTTTAAGTCTTCTGAAACACACAGGGAAACACCTGAATTAGGCTTTCCATGGTAATAGGTGTTACCAGTGTTAACACGGTGTACAGAAGTCCAACGATTGTATTACTTGCCCACTGTCCCCACTGTCTAAGCATGTTATCAATACTTAGTTGGGCGACAGACGCTCCTGCAGCAGGAGTCAGATTTCAAATGTGCTTGCCAACTTGGATATGTTTGTACAGACTGAAAACCTCTGGAAGGGCAATTATATGGAGCCCCTGCACCACCAAACGGTCGTGGGGTGCAGGCTGACGTTGGCACGTCCATCACAACAGCTGACATTGACCACTGAGACATTTATCACAAAAAAGTTATGGACACGTGCAGCGCCGTCGTATAGGGGGGAAAGGTGATGACAATTCTAAGGGCCCACAGCCCACTAGAGCCCACACACAGCCCCCAGTAGCCTCTATGACTAAATTATTATGCATAGACCTAACTAATATATATTCATACTAATGAATCCGAACTAAAACAAAGCCACAAAGTCACAAAATATTTTAATTTTAATAATTTCAATAACCCCCTTGGCCCCTTCTTAAAAAAATGGTTTGGTCCACACCACAGTTCACTCTTCCTCATGGGAATTAAGTGAGTGCGAGCAAACTCCAGCAGGGAGTGAGGGAGATCAAATAGGCTAGGTGATGGCCCCCAAAAAACACAAATCTGGACACCAGAAAAGACTTGAGAAGGAGGCCAGGAGTAGGAGCAGCAGAGCAGGGGCCCAGGACATCAAACAATTTTTCTCTAAGAATGGTGAGAGTAAAACTACCGAGGGCGGCTGAAACGATTAGCCTACTTGTTCATTTTTTATTGTCTGTAACCTTAACTTTGACGGGGCGCAGGCTGGAGCCTATGTTAGCTGTCTCATCGGGCGGGCTAAACTCTGGACAAGTCGCCAGTTCATTAAAAAGTCGCCAGTTCATTATAGAGCAACGATTCCTAGTGTAGCTAGCTAACTGAACATTACTAATTTGGAGGCTACTACAGCGGACTGTGTGTTTCACACATATCACTGTCGGACAGTGCTCCACAGTATGCACCCACTCAGAGGCTGCATTGAATTGTATTATGACGCATTCAAGTTCTACTCAGTAATTATGAGCATCAGGCGAAGGTCAATTACGTTATCATGATGTGTTCAAATGTGGTCTTGTAAAAATGTGTTATTGGTGGGACGTTTGAATAGCCTAAATACAAAAAAGTTAAATGTTCAAAGATTTTGTTGTGTTGTTTGTTTTCATATCAATATAAAATAAAAGACACCAAAATAGCTGACAACAACAAAGTAAAAAGACCATTTAGAATTTTGGACTGTTTACACTGACTTTTGAATGGTTTAAAAATATTTTTTGCCTGGCAAAGTGAAGCTGTCTGCCTAGAGCTATGGTACTAAGAAGCCCATTTAGATTTTGTGTAATCCAAGACTAGGTTAGTTCTGCAACAGTTTTTCCATGAAACATAACATTTAATGTTTACAATATATATTGTAATATATAATGGAACAATAAACCTTTATGCTCTGCTGCTCCAGAATCAGCAGTGGCTGCTTCATCTGAGTTTGACCCCGCAGCAGACCCTCACCCCCAGCAGTCCAATGATGCCTTTGATGGTGAGTGAGTGATGTAGACACTGGTTGGTTGTTTTGGTTTATTAGTGAACTGCTGTACCACTGGCAATGACTAGGACATTAATCAACCCCTTGGCTATTTCAATTATATAATCAATAGCAAAATATAGGCTACATTTTTACAAAAGTGGCAATGAATGGGGTAGAGGGGCCCACACCAATATTCTTTCAGGGGGCCCAGAATTCCTAGCAACTGCCCTGGACACGTGGTCCGAAGACAAAGACCCCTCTAGACCCAGCAACGATATCATCGTCCATTTCAATGCTTCAGTGTGGGAGATCGTCATGTGCCAGTTTCATAGGCATCAGCAAAACCCCAGTGCGGGCAAACATAAAAGTGAGTATTCTTCTGTTCTTTACATTATCATGAAGGTGTCATCTGGTGCTAATGTGTCAAAACTAACTGAAGGCTAACTTGGCAAAACCAAGCGAGCCCTGACGAGGACCTGACATTACAACCTGCATGTATTTGATGTTGCTGTTACTTTTCAGTTCCTCTGTGGATGTCAGCTACAGTTGTTAGGGTCAGTTTGGGGGATGTTTGACAGACCTGGCAACTCCAAACTTCATAATGAGCAAACCCTCTAAGAATTCCTTTTGTTCTAACTTTGACAATTAAAGTAAGCCCTCTAAAGTTACATGTATTGAGCGTTGTTGCTCATATATTTTCTTGTAAAATGTGGGTAAGTATCAGTAGTAGTGGTTATGTCACAGGTTTACTAACCAGTGGGAAAACTTCCTCACTATGAGATCTCTGACCTGAAACACATTTAGACCCCCCAAAGTATCTCATGGCACCGTACAGCTCCATAGGTTAGCCCCTACCACACCTCTAAAGCACATTTACGCACCTTAAGACTGAATACAACACTTCTCATGTCTCTGACACATCCCAGAGCACCACGAGCTGCCGAGCTGCAGGGTCTGTTTTCCATCGATTCAGAGCAGCGGATCTACATGTTAAAACCAGTTTTGCCTTTCAGGTTTGGGACTGATTGATATTTTAAAAGCTTTGTGCACCCCCAGGTTGTCAGAGAACATAAGCCAGAAAAAGAATTACTCATGCATGTTGGCATTTGTGTGACTTCATATTTATTTATAAAAGGAAACAGGGCTCAGCGAGTGTGTGGATAAACCTCCTCCTTCAGTGTACTGTAATGTACTGTCTTCTTGTATTACTGTACTGCACCATACTGTATTAAACTGTGCTACAAACATTAAGTCACAAATAAATGCATGCTACAGCATTCTTTTGCACATATACAACTGTATATATGAACTTAATTTGTGTGCTTGTGTATCTGGTTTGAGGTAAAACTGAGGCCTCTGGTGTGTGTGTGTGGAGTATGTGTGCGTGTCTGAGAGAGAAAGAGAGACTGAAGGAGAGAGGGAAGGAGTGTGAAACTCGTAAATTGTGTGAGCGGTGTAAAAGTAGGGCAGGTATGAGAGAGTGGAGAGCAGCAGAGACACAGAGCTTGGGGAAGGAACTATACTTGGGAAAACTATACTTGGCAGTTAGGGAATGGAGAGAGGAGAGGTTCAGCGCCAACACAGTCGAAACAAGGAGGTGTTTTGCACCTGACAATGGCCGCTTGATGAGCGCACAGTTTTATGGGAATACTGCTGGATTTCAGACAAGCTCAAGCGGCCCGAGCGCTCATGGAAAAGTTGCAGACTTAAGGCTGCCTGGGGTTTAGAGCTGTGAATTATAAAGAAACCATATCTGAACTTAATGTTGCAATTCTGACATGAATTTGTGAAACAGGTTGGTACAGCTTTTTCTTCCCCAGGGCTATTTTGTTAGCAAAAAAATACGGATTTCCGATATTAATAACAATGAAACAATGGCTGTCTGCACTGTGCAGCTCAGATGATTACTTATCCATAGTCAATTTACAGTAGATGCCCGTCAGCACGCCAACAGTTTGGAAAGACAAAGGGGGGGGGGAGTTAAGCAGTGCACTGGTGTGGACAGGGTCAGTAACGAAAGGTTTTTAGCCACTTGAAAAAAGTTTCACCTAAAAAACCCCTGCTATATTTAGATTTAGAATATTTTCACTGCTTTACCTTGCTGTCAGACGGCATTTTCTGATGGAAAACTACTGTTATATAAGCCAAATATTGTTCTCTCCAAACCAACCAAACTCCATTGGTGAAATCAGTAATTTTATCATGCAGAACACAGGAGTTGCTGGTTCACCACTGCCTCGACCTGTTAGTTTGTTTGTTATTGTGTCGATTAAGTGTTATAAAATTATAGTGCATATTCCACACAATAATGCAAACAAACTAACAGATCGAGGCAGCACTGGAGCAGGAACTCCCGTGTCCTGCGAGATAAAATTACTGATTTCACCCATGGAGTGTGGTTGGTTTGCAGAAAGCAATATTTGGCTTGTATAATGGCAGCTTTCCATAGAAGATCATAAGTTTCATGAGTGAAAAGTTTCACTGTCCTCAAATTAAAATAAATACATATGTGACAAAAAGAAGAATGCACGTTTGAAGAAATGCAGTATACTTTGTGTTAAGCATATGATGGGAGAAAGGAGCAGAATTGTAATATAATTAACAACTGGTTAATTATGAGTTTGGATTCTAGAAAGATGTTAATATAAAGCATTACACTTAAACTAAAAACCAATTTTAGTTGACTAAATATCCTGTAAGTTTAGTCAACTAAAACTAGACTAAAATGAAAACAATTCAGATGTAAAATATAACTAAAACTAAATCAAAATTCACTGTCAGAATTAACACAGATTAGCACCAAACACAAAGCACTCTGAGGGAAATATTATTAGTTCTAGTATTTAGTTAATTTTGACCTGCTTATGGCTCTAAAGTGAGTGTCAGGGGATCACCAAAGTCATTACGCTTTCTTCTCTGGATACCATGGATATCTCTACCAAACTTAATGGCAATCCAATAGTTGAAATATTTCAATCTGGTTAAAGAGGATCGGCTGACAGACTGATATTGCCTCCCTGAAGCTTACAAAAGACATGCACTGCACTGGCCTCATATAAAAAAAAGGTGGGATCCTTTTGTTTTCCTTCTGTGTTAATTGAGCTTTTGTATCCCGCTGGTTTCTTTCGAAAAACCCTCTGTGATAAGCAATTACGTGAAGGACTTCATTGATAAGTCAATTTGGAACAAGTGTAGCATGAGAAAGTGAGAAAATCTGTTATTAAAGGCAAACAAAGCTCGAGCTCCAAGTAAGCAGGATGGTTTTAAACATTAATTTTTACAAAAGGACATTTAGTTAAATTTCAATAACTGAACTGAACCTGCTGTGACCTGCTTGGCACAAATACACAAAGAATCACCACTTTAAAAAGTAGGACTTTGCAGATACAGCTAGTGCAAAATGCTGCGGCCAGAGTTTTAACCAAAACCAAGAAAATTGATCACATTACTCCACTTCTTAAAACACTTCACTGGCTACCCGTTGCTTTTAGAATTGATTTTAAAGTTCTTTTACTCGTTTATAAAGCTTTAAATGACCTTGCTCCTGCATATATTACGGATCTTCTTTCATTTTATATTCCTGCCAGATCACTGAGGTCCTCCACTGCTTTTCTTTTAAATGTCCCTCATGTGTTTCATAAACGTACTGGTGAGAGTGCCTTCTGTTTTTATGCCCCTAAACTGTGGAACTCTTTGCCTTTGGACATTAGGTTGGCAAGCTCTGTCGGTATTTTTAGGAGAAAAGTAAAAACCTATCTTTTTAATCTGGCTTTTAATTGTTAATCTGGGAGTTATGTTATAATCTTGGTCTTCTAACTTCAATCGTGAGTTCTTTATATTATTTTTTATCTCGGTGTTCCTTTTACTTAATCCTAACAATTTCAATTTTATTGTTGTTGTTTATTTGGATTTTGTCATTGTTTGTTTGTTTGTTTCTGTTGTTTTAATGTTGATATGTGAAGCACTTTGGGCTGCATGTTTGTATGAAAGGTGCTATATAAATAAAGCTGAGTTGAGTTGAGTTTGCAGATGAAAATAATTTTTCTGTGAATCTGTGAGATAATTATGTTTTGGTTCCTAACAAAGCATCATTATGCGTCATTTGGAGATGGCAAATACACGTTGTTATTTCATCTGGTCTGGTGAACCGGCCTACCTGCAGGCATTGTGCGAGACCAGAGATCTATCACAAGTCTGGTGTCTTGTTGCACGAAGAATGACGCAAGCTGAGCAGCTAGAAAACAAGCAGCAGGGGTCTACTGTTTTCTTTGCAACACCTCAGCCACCAAGCCTGGGAATCTTTTAGACCCATTTTCATCACTTTCTGTATGGTGAGCAGCCAGTCTCTAATCACACAGTAGGCTACATTCACGCTGTGGGAATCATCTCGAAAGACATCCATCCATTATGAACTTTAACCAAGCAGTGTCCTCAGTGAGAAGGGCATAGACGAGACATTATGGAACTATGTTCTTGTCCAGTTTTTCTCTTCCACAGCGAACCTTTACTGTTACACAAAATCTCAAGTAACTTTCTGGTCTTGTGTCACTTAGATGAAGAACTTTGGTCAACATGTATATGCAGTTGTTGACCCTTTTGCCCTAAAAAGAACACCATCCTGTACTTGCAGAGACTAATGGGACACAGCCTCAAGCTGACACTAACACACAGACACTGTTTTACCAAATTCTTCTAGCCGAAGTTAATGCAGACCTTTCTATTTTGAAACATCACATACAGGTTGGACTGTAAGACAGTTGGCCTCACACTTCAGCAAACATAGTTATTTTAACACAATAATATCAGCGTGAATGGTGTTGCTGTTTAAGGATGAATTCCAATACTGTCAGCCTCGGTGCTGATGCTATATTCATACTTGTCATAAAACGGGGACTGTTCTGCCAGAAGGGAACTGTCATAGTAGCTATGCTACAGCTATGTACCATGAAAGCATTTCATCAGCTGATGGTGAGAGTTACCTTGTAACTAGCATTAACTTATTGTTGATATATACAAATGCAGGCTGTGCAAGAAGTAGAGAAATGCTATCAGTATAATGGGTTTCATCTTGACTGGGACAAAGATTAAATCAACACTTTGGAGCAACTTGAAACAAATAACAGGGGGTAGACCTAGCCAATAGCTAATGATTAGACGCACAATTTATAAATTCTGCAGCTGGTCAGAAACAAAACGTGTAGTTTGATGATGTTGCGTAGTAGTGAGGGATCATGGGAGTTGTAATCATCACTACACTCAAGTTTTAATCACGTCACGTTTAGTCACGTGTGCCGACTTCCTTCCACTCTCTGACGTATCCTGTGTTTTCCTGGAATTATAGCAGCTAGCAGCCAGTTGTAAACGCACCATTATCTTGAATATATTACAGATTTATGTGGTTTTGAACATTGTTGGAAACATTTGGAATAATGTAAGTACACAACTCAACAAAATGTATAATCCTAGCATACCGTATGACTGCATTTTCAGATAGTTAAAGGTGAAAATGTTACACTTCATATCTTTGAAAAGCTACCTATGACGAACTATGTTTATTGTGAATTCACTTGTCCATTCTGCACCGTGTGAAAACCAAAGGGTTGCGGTTGAAAATTAGTCATTGCTCATTCACAGAAATGTTCAATAATGTGCATTGTCCTTGAAAATAAATACTAGACAAATGAAATACTGGATAAAATAGAGTCTGAGTGAGTTCTACCTCATTTGTCCTCCACATTGTGAAGATGGAGTTAGTTTGACATGCAGTAAGCTCAGAACATAAATGCCACACTTCTTCAGCAGAGTGATGGAGGATAGTATTTCTCTCAAACGCTGCTCTGAGGCATTTTTAACACCGATGCTGCCAAGTGTTTCAACCTTGTGAGGAACTTAACTTTCTGACGGAACAGTCTGAGCTGTCCCTTGTCTGAGTACAGATGACGAACACAGTGAACTCCACTCTTTGAAGTGCAGGTAAGTGGGGTGAAAAAAAAAGAAGTAATTCATCCAGAATTGTCCTTTTCACTGAAGCAACCCAATCACACGATGCATGGTGTGCATGAGAGGCGAGCTGGACCGAGGGGTGTAAGATGAGCAAAGAGGTGAAAGCATTTTTAGCTTCCTCCTAATGTACTTTGTACTGCTTTTGTCTTCTGGCCCACTCTCCATAGCTGAACTCCCCGGTGTGGAATTTATTAAGCGCCAAAGCTGCCAGCTCAGCCAAAAATCTCCACATCACAGCGCAGTGAGGGGGAGCCTGAGAGGAAAATCTATGACATAGCTTTCAACCAAATCTCCTAAATTTGTTTGGGCTGGCCTAATAGCCTAACTGGAGCAGAATCTGATCAGAATCATCTTGTTATTGTGCGCATCCTCCCTAATGGCTAAAGTTAATTATGGGGATATTTCATCACTTTTAATAACACAGGGACACCATTCACAATGCTGCAGGATGGAGGAAGTGACAGCAAGCGAGAACAGACAGATTGCAGAAATGACTGTAGAAGTCACCCATGATCCATCTGTCCTCATTTGTGTCTGTCCTCCAAATGTTGCCCAAATATGACTAAATAGGTATAAAACAGCTCTAATTTGTGCTCCTCAATCAACGGATTGTCAGGTCATTAACAAGGAAATGAAATCTTCTTTGGGTCTGAGCAATAAATATGCCAGGAGTTACACAAAAATGTGCAGGCAGATGCTATTTGCATGCATGTGGGAATAGCCAGTGTGGCTGTTTTTCCACCCCGGGGTGGAAGAGGCAATTTGGCAATTTAAACCAGGGTGTGTTTATAGCCAACCATGGCAGAGACTAGCACCAAGGTGTCTGTATCCAGCAATGCAATTTGTACCTGGTGTGCAATTAGCCACATTGACCATCGGCACCTTCATGGCAGAGAAAAAACAAAATCTATTACTAAATCTAACCTTGTAGTTTTTGTTGCCTAAACCTAACATAGTTTTTATTGCCTAAACCAAACCAAGTAGTTTTGATGCAGAAAATGTACTTGTGAATGTCTTGTGCTTAACCCAGTCACCCACTGCAGCCTCTCATCAACAATTAATTTGTCACTCTTTATAGCTGAAATAAAGGGTTGGGTGTGAAAAGTCAAATTGCTGTCATGTGCCTTTTTGTACCCGGGTGCAAGTGGACACTCCATAATGTATATGGTAAAAATGTTACATACAAAGTCATTACAAAGGCACATACAGTGTGTATAAACAACCCTGTATGTGCTACATGCAGCCTATGAATCAGTTCATTACAGTGCAATACTGTGGCTGCTGCCCAGACTGTATCTGTCTGGTGTTCATCCAACGACATCGACCAGAACTGATGGCATGCCCGTGTGTGTGTGTGTGTGTGAGTGAGTGTGTGTGTGTGTTTGTATGTTAGATGTGTTGCCCTCTACAGGACCTCATTTAAAGTGATCACACACACACATCTTCCAAGATCAGTTCATCCCGCTGCCATGAATAAATGAAGGAGGGAGAAACTGAGGGATGAAAGAATGAGAGCAGAGAGAGGGGGGGGGGGGGGGTAAAGCAAAAATTGGGGTGTATGAGAGTGGAGAGATAGGACCGTTCACATGCGTATTGTGTGTGTGTGTGTGTGCGTGTGTGTGTGTCTGTGTTTATCTACCATCTTTGACCCAGATCAGCTAACATAGATCCATGGGTCTTTGAAGGTGGTGGTGGGGGGACAACTAAAGATGCGTTTGAAGTCGTTCAATTAATGCACACTACACACATGAAGGACCATCTGTGTACACAGACACACACACACACACGAACAGAAACAACGGCCCATCCCCTAACAGCCTGTCCTCATTAGACAATCCCTCTCTCTCTCTATCTCTCTCTGTGTCTCTCTCTCTGGAGTACCTTCTCTATAAATAGCCCTTGCCCTGCCACCCTCCCCACAGGGCACACACACAGAGACCTGTCAAGGTGGGACCCCTGGCTCACAAGGATAACACCAAAATCCAACACACACACACTCACACGCACACAAACACACACAGGGCTCCGAGGGAACCATGAGGGAATGGGACAGCATGTTACACTAAAAGGAAATATGCCCAGTGTGCCCGAAGCCTTGCCAGAGGTGATTTGTGTGTGTTCGTGTGTGTGTGAGTGTTTGTGCATACATGAATGCATACATGCTTGTGTGTGTGTGTGTGTGTGTGCCTATTGGATGTGGCTCCACTCGGCTTTGGTGAATACTCCTCACACACTAATTGATATGTTTAAAAGGTCACAACTTACAAACGATAAAAATAACCTTTGCACCTGAAAGGTTTCTTCTTAAAAGAGACTACTTTCTCAGCGCGAGTCAGGAGAGCTCAGCCTTTGGTTTCAACGAGGGATTTTAACACTGCTAGCTTTCTATTTGAATATATGAAATTATCCAAATGCTTTTGCTCTATATAAACTGCATTATCAGACTGTGTGGCTCATTGGCACCCTACCTGATATATGGCATTCAGGACAGGATTATCTGTGTAGCTCTGTCCTGTATTATGCTAGCATACATACAGTCTGCTGAGTAATCATATGATGCAATATCCTAACAATGACAAGTGTAGCAACTGAGGCTGGGTTGCTTGTTGGTTTTAGACTCTCCTGAACTGTTTAAAGGTGGAATTCTGCACTTTTCATGTGGATGTCCAGTCAGTGTTGATGGTAAATGTAGCATTAAATTCCTCAGTGCAGCTATATTGCTCAAGAAAGCTGAGTTCTCCTGCTCATGAAGCCGTGCCAGCAGTGCCTACATGTACCAAGATGCACTGCACACAAGCCCATGTTGCCATGTATCACTGCACTAGCTTACAGCTATTACTTTGTTGGCCAGAAAATAGCATTGGGTGACAAAAACACTCATCTAGCACGCACCCTGGATACCCAGAGGCAGAGATTTAAAAAAAATATATATTTAAGGGTTTATGATCTATGTGGAGTGAGTTAGAAAAAAGAACTTTCTCTACACCATGTAGATTATAAACCCTTGACTATAATATGACTCAAAATCAGCTGAGAAATTTAAACATCATAGTGCTTTTTATCCAGAAAGGCTGCAGCTCCTCCGTTTACATGTGTTTGCTCACAGGCCAGTGTTGCCCTGTCCAATATGGCAGCGATATTGACATATCCCAGCAATGGACCAAAGCTGCCAATGCGGCGTCTATGTATACATGTCTGTGTTCAATATAGCGAGCACGGGGGAATTCATTGCTTCATCTGACTGCACTTTCCATCATCAATTGGACATCTACATGAGAAGTGCAGACTTGTCCCTTTGCGAGATGGGGACAAACAGAATCAACTTCTGTAGGAAACAGTGACAAAACCTGCGGTGCACCTTGTCTTTAAGAGAGAGAGTTGTGATTAACACACTGCTAACAGCAAAGGTTTTGTTTCAGAAGTAAATCTAGTGACAGGTTTGAATTGCTAACATGTTTATTTTCATCCCTTGGTAAAGGTAAAAACATGCAGTTAGGCCTAGTTTATATGTGTGGTGCCATATACTCGAGGCTAAGTGATCATTTAAGTGCTGACACAGTCATCATCTACTGAGTTTCCACTTTTATTAAGTACACCTGTGAAATCAGATGCAGTAAACTATCTTTATGAGGCTTATAATATATTTTTTATAGACATGGTGTCACAAAGGTGTTGATTGAACTATCTTGTCTTTTCTGAGGTTGCATGGGTGTTTCTCACACGGCGCTGTTTGACTTGTCACACCAGGAGAGGTACAGGTGTAACTAATGGCATTAATGATGTACCTATTCCATTTAGGTGAAGCAGTGGGCCGTGTAAGTAAGCCGGCATGCACATTACCACGGCCCCGACACTGGAACGGCTAAATGGAACACAGCCATGATTAATTTTATTAGTCACACCTGTGTTTGACAAGTCAAAATACCCACCAGAAGAACAGGCCACTGGATTACACAACATATACTGAAAGATATTTTGACAACCCACATTCACATACATTGAAAAACTGATCTGACTCAACTGATTTCTTCACCTTCTGGTGGGCTGCTGCATCAAACGAACAGTGCGACAACTGAGGCTATTATTTTTTATATCTCTACTTCTAAAATTTCATCTTTCAGTGGTTAATCATCTAATCTATAATGTCAGAAATGTCCATATTGGTTACTCGAATAGGGAGTCTTCAAATGTATGAAACCACAAAATGCTTGAGATTTTTATTTGTTATCAATGCCAGTAGACTTTTTTCATTGCAAATAAACTCTAAGTTCTGAAAATGTTTTTCCAACTCATTTTGGCTGATGTCGACACAATATACGTACATATTCTTTCCACCAAACTGCAGAGAACTTCAATACTGTTCTGTAATGGAATGAACATTTTATTATGCCACTTTTACCATGATGGCCCACTGGTAGATGCAGACATAAAATAAAATACTTGTGAACGTACACATTCACTGGTGAACATAAGAAACTACTGCTGGTGCATGTTTCTCTTGTCCTAATGATTGGACGACGGCTCTTAAGATGGGAAATTAAATTCATATGCAATTTGGCTTCTCCTCACATGACTTACACAAAACAGTCACTGCAAAAAGCAACTTCGCTATCTGTTTTGGACTCTCCATACCGCAGACATACTCTTGTCATGCGCACATAATCATAGCGTCATCAGCCTGTCATAGTGTCATAAAGTTCATGATCGATATTTCATTTTAAAGCCTTAATTGGTTGATACCGATGCCAATATTATCATGCATCCCTCCCATCCCTGTGACACACCTGCCGCAACCAGCAAAACTCCCTAACTCCCCTCCAGCCGGCTGGGGGATTCAAACTCAGAACCTTCTTGCTTTGCGGCGACAGTAACCACGGCACCTCCGTGCTACCCTAAGACACACATACAGTATATATATATGGAAAGCAGCCGTCATTAATGTGTAATATGTCTTTGCCCATGCACAGCACCTGCCTCATAGACCTTTTTCATGGTGCAAGCACAAGTGTGATTAATAACATTAATGCTGGCTGCATTCCATATATTAGAATGCAATATAATCACACCTGTGCTTCTGCCCTGAAAAACGTCTTTAAGGCAGATGCTGTGCACAGGAAATTATGTCTTACACATCATCCGTAATGTGCATTATGTTTGTGTTGTCATGTTTAGAAAATCAAGCATCAGCCTGGAGTATTACATGTGTGAAACTGACCGATTAATAACACAAAACAATGTCACTCACAATACTTCATCATGTTTTCCATTTCACACATTTTGGCTGCTAACAGGGATAACCACAAGCAAGTGTTACACACTGATTTTTCATACTGTCATTGATTTTTTTTCTTTGTCAGTCGAGCTTTTTGGCACTAGTTGCGCTCTTTGACCTTGTCTCTCTCTGTACTGCACACAGCTTTGACCCTCAGCTCAGGATTCTGGGAAATCAACAGGAAGATTAGGCCTAACCGAGCTACCACCAGCCTTCATGTATATATATGCATGTATTTGAATTTGCTGATTGCACTGATGTGGTAGTTTATTGTCAGGTAATATTAAGGAGGTATGATTGTGGCCATGCTTCAGGGACAAGAGCATGTAACTAGTAAGGAAAACATTGTGATTGGACTGCCTGATTGCAGAGTATGTAAGACTGGCTGAAAAGAGGAAGAAATCATGGTTTGGGTTAAAATAAGTTCACTCCACATGGGATACAAACCTCATCCTCCTGACATGGACTATAACGCTCTTTAGAATGCGTTTGTCCTTTGCTTATTTTAACCCAGCCTGTGAACCATAAAACTAACTAAGCATTCTTTGGCGCCAAACCATAATTTGGTGCCTAAACCAACTCAAACTAAACCTAACCAAACCATTTTTGTGCCTAAACCTAACCAAACTGCAGCCGCAGACGGTGCACCAATGAACAAGCTCCATTCTTATATTCTCAGCACTGTGTTCTCACATTAAGTCCAACCGTTACATACCCACGATTCCTTGGCTGATTGATAGCATGATGTCTCATCTCTGTGTTACTAATGATAAATTAGGATCCATGTGGCCCTGTTGTAGGTACAGTTATGAGTCTGGCATGAGGTATCAGCAACAGATCTCACTGTGTTTCTACAAAAATCTTGTCAAATATTCTCTTCTTCTCTGGCCTGCTTTCATATGTACAATTCATAAGGCGATATTTGGCAGGGGCTACTTTAAAGTTATTAAACTAAAACTTTTAAGTAAGAGTCACATTCTTGCGTTTTGGCTCTGGAGCCTGCTTGTTTTTCACACGCGCACAGACGGGTTTGCATGGTAAGTGAATCAAAAAGGGTGTGAGAAGTCCATTGGTTAAGTCAGGGGATGCTGTCCTGCCACTCAACAGTGTGAAACACCACTTCCCTTGTCTTTCTCTTTTCCTCTTTCTCCATCCCTCTCTTCTTCTCTCCCTCGCTCCAGCTACTTCACCTCCTCCGTGGCCTTGTCACATTCTCTTCTTCCCTCTCTCCCTCACCTCGCCCCCACACTCTCTGCCTCCCTGTCCGTTCCTCTCGGTATGCTTTGTCCTTTGGCTCCATCTCTGTGCGCTTTCTCTCTCTCCGCTGAATATCACTAAAATCCATAACGTGGGGAACTACCGGGCACAGTCCATCCGCCAGCAGTGACGTCCCTGTGACTGATGCCCCCATCCCTCTCCAGCTCCGCACACACTAAATCATTCTCACCTGACTGATGAATTGCTGTGTTGTTTTGCTGCATGTTTGTTAGAGAAGGTGCATTTATGTGTGTGTGCGTGTGCGTGTGTGATGGATGATGCATGAGGATGTAGGCCGCTTAGTTTGTTCCAGTGTTGAGGCAGCTGAGCTCCGGTGGCCCAGCTGCATTACAACACACATGCAGACAGAAATGAAGATGTAAAAATACTATTTAGGGATGGAAGAACTTATCGATACCCTTGAGTATCATGATATTATGTTCTGTGATACTGTATCGATTCTTAAAAACACTGCATCGTTATATTGTGATACATGCAAAGATTAGTGGCAGTGGTTCACTTCTTGTTGTGTTTAAACCCCCGACCACTAGATAGCAGAACTGTTACTGTCATCACTGTTCTGACTGCATAAAAAATTAACTTTTTTTAACTCAAATTTTATGCAAATGGTAACAGTTTTCCTAAAATTACAGTAGATTAAAAAATAGCAATATATAAGCTTGCTTGCAGTATCACAACATACTGAATTGGTAACACCTGTATCGTGATGAGAGTTGGGTATCCAGACCACATTCCTATACGTCCATCACCTACTGGTCGGACTCGCAATGTAGACGTCGGTGACTCATTTCGGTGCCACTTGAGCTGTTTCAGTTGCTGACATAGGTGTCCTCTGACGTGAATGTTCAAGAAACCAGAAGCATCACTATATGTGCCATCGCTACTTAACATTACAGCAGCAGTATCTCTCCATGGCTCTGGCAGCAGCTGACATTAGCCTACTGTGAGCTAGTAGCTACCGTGAACATGGTTTAAATGCTGAGCTAAACGGTCTAAAGTGTTGCTGAATTTCACTCAAAAGAATTCTGACACCGCTTGAGACGTCCAACAAACGTTTGAAAACGGTTGCGTGTAAAAGGGGAGGAAGCATCTGACAACGTACCAGATACCCTTGAAAGCAGCTTATGTGACCCCATGCCAAACACATCAGGCAGTCCCCAGCCCCGGCGACGGGGCATATAGATATGAAACACTAGATGCGACGTAGGGTTGGGCCAATGGACGATGCCATGGCTGACAGTGATCGACCACTGAGCCCTCGACCATCGTATCATCGTGATTTAGATGCGAGTTGGAGCGACTGAATAGGCATTTTAAGGAGAGTCAGTCAGAGAGAGCAAAAGTAATTATTAGATAATATATTATTTAAAGCACCTTGCACTTGATTTAATCAAGTAAAAAAACAGCGTAAAGTACTGCCCAAACGGTGATTAATGTCCAACATATATACATCGTCATATGACAGTTAAGTAGACATCGACCAACCCCAATGCAACATGTCATAATGACATGCCATTTAAATTTATGATGGAGAGAGAACTGATGATGATGACAGCAGCTTTTCCTCAGGTTAACAAATGTGATAATATTTCTGCAAAAGAACTGCTCAAGTTTGAAGCTGGGGTTTGTAAAATACCAAGAATACTGATTCAAGATTTATTTTGCTGATATTAGTACTGTAACTGTCATTTAGTGATACTTTGTGCAATTCTCTGTGAATTAGTTAATTCTTGTGTATTTATTTGTGTCTATGTAAGTAAATTTTAAACTGTTAACAGTTAATATATTGTTTAATTTCAAGTTTAAATTTGCCTTTTAAAAAAGTGTTTCTTTAATGTCGTCATTTTGTTTTGTTTTTTTCCAATCAGTTCAGGCACCATTAAGGCACTGGTCCTGTTTTTAAAGGATTGTTTTAGTACTGACATTGGATAAAACTCAAATGATATCCATCTCTAATCTTGACACATGTAGCAGTGGTTCATTTTGTGTTGTATTTAAACTGCTGACTGCAAAGATGTTATTTTCTATCTTCACTAGTTTGATTGCATGAATAAAGTTTATTTAACTCCAATTTTTAAATTGCTTTTTAACTTAAATTATATGCATAAGCTGTTGTTCCTTATGCTATGACAGTTTTCCTAAAAAATGCTTTAAATATTAGCAATGCCTCAGCATTCTTACAGTATCACAACATATTAAACATTAATGTAACCACCATGTTGTGATACATATCATATCACCAGATTCTTGTCAAGACAGCCCTAAAAAATACACATGCACATTTGGATGGGAGCTACTAATTTGGTGGCAAAGGCAGATAACTGATGCATGGATACGGGGATTGGTGTTCATTTGGTTGCAGTCAGTATTTTTCAGGGTATCCAGATTTCTTAGCACCACCCCTGCACTACTGCATCCATGTAGCTCCACACATACAGGCACAGCCATACTGTGGGCATATGCACATGCAGTCTTGAAGTCCTACGTGCAAAAACTGCAAGAGCTGCCCGCACGCCCCCAGCCCACCCCACCCCCTTCCACAAGCACGACGCACGCACGGAATACCGGGGCATGCCCGAGCGACGCATCCAACTGTCAGCTCCTCTTCTTCCGGCAGAGAGACCTTGAGAGTTTATTAAGGGGAGCCAGTGGGAGAGACGGCCAGCCAGGCACCGTCGCATGTGACAGGGCTGCGTGCGTGGAGGCACCGCTGCCATGCCAGCCTCTTTGTGACCCGATAAGCACGACAATCTGTGCAAGCTCCGCGGATCACAACCCCGAGCGGGAGCCCCTCCTCACCTCCCCTATAGCCGCCCACGCGTAAAAAGCAGAAACAGACACTCTCATCAACACATTAAATATTCCATAATCCAGTGATGCAATTACACCATCGGGGCGGTATGCGTGCGTATCATCCCCCGAACTCGATTTTGTGTCTGATTTGACACTCGTGGAAGCAAAGAAGGGGGGAAGACCTTTGACGGAGACGCGGAGGAGCAATACGCACGGTTCTCCCGCTGACATTCAGGCCCTCGCTGAGAAAACGTCGACTTGAAAGCACTCGTAAATCCATCTCGTGGTTTTTACGTGTCACATCAGCAAACATCAGGCTGATTTCATCTCGCAGGCCTCTATAATTACAACCAAACTCACGGGGATGAAAGCGCGCAGACGGCCTGGCAAAGTTGCCATCCTACCTGCCATTTAAACCACTCGATTGTCCGACTTTGGCTCAGATTTGGCGAAAAATTACAACTAGATCGCAAATGTAGGCCAGCCTATGGAGCTAGTCGGCACGTCCAGCACTGTGTCACCACAGCCAGAGACACAACACATTACAAACTAAAGACAGAAAAGCTCAAAAATCCTTGAGTCTCCGAGCGACAAGTCCCCCATAGCATCCTACCCTCCCCTCCTCTTTCCCCCTCTCTCCTTACATCGTTGCTTACATGCAACATCATCCCGTGACACCACCACCACCACCACCGCCACCATCCACATCCAGCATCCGAGCCACAACACCAAAGATCGCAGCTTTTACGCGTAGCATTTATTTACCTTTATGTCTGCCTTTCGCTGTCATCGTCACACTGCTTGATGTTTCATTGGAACAAGATGCTCCTCTCCCCTCTCTCCCTCCCTGCTTTTCGCTCTCTCTATCACTCTGTGTCTCTGTAGGGTATTATTCAGTAACACGAAACCACCGCTAGGAGTGGGAGCGCGTAAATGGAGCTCATGCAGCAGCATTAACAGGGTGTCGCACAATAGCTTTGGCTATACATAGAGGAAGAGACATCCCCCCTGTTAGAAAATGGGGTAATGCCTCGGTGAGGGGGTGAATTCTAATAGAATAACGAGGGAAGACCCTGATTATGGCGTATCGTACTGGATACCCCCCCTTCCACACACCTCCTTCCCCCCCTTCCTTTCCCTTCCATCACCACCTCCCTCCCCTAAAAGGTTCAGAGGCACATGCATGGTGACTCGCCAGCCAAATCTTTTTATTATTATAAAGGTGGGATGATGACAATGAAAAAAAAGGATGGACTCAAAGCAAAATATAAAAAAAAAACGTGCGAACAAGATATGCAAAGACATGGATGCAAACAGAAAATAAACGATGCAGAATTATTGGCATCTCACTGGCCGTGCAGGATTTGGCATGCCTACATTTGATCACCCGGTCGGCGGGACTTGCGTTGCTGTCGGACATCCTGGAGTCGGGACGGGAACGGAGCCGAGGGGGAGTGGGAGGAGGGGGGCTCTCTTCTTCTGTCAAGGGCCGAGACTGTGGTGTCGGGTCCTCCGGCAGGCGTCGAGAATATGCGCGGTTGCTGGGTGCTTTTCTTGCTGCAGTAGTGGCATCACTCGGTGGAGTCTCCGCGCTCCTCTCTCGGACGGGGGAAGCCTGCTGCTGCGCCTGCGGTGACTTTGGGGGAGGATAGGCGGATACTTAGCTGCTGTTGTGGCATGCTTGGATCCCAAATTTGTTTTCTTTTTTTTTCTTTTAGAGAGAGAGAGAGAGCTAAAGAGAGACGGGGGGTTGTGGGGGTGCTGATGTAGCGGTGGCGGTGGTGGAGTAGGTAGAGGGGGGTGGGTGGGAGGGGAGCTGGGGTGGGGAGGGGGTGGGGGGTAAGACTCTGGAGGTTAGAGGGCGAAGAGACGCCTTGGAGAGAGAAGAGACGCGCAGGCTCTACCTCTCCAGGACGCCTCTGCAAGCGGTGCCGTGCAGCTGGCAACACCCCGGAATGGCGAGAGAAGGAACTCCCACGCAGATTCACGCACACGCGGGAACGCACACACACACACACACACACACACATAAGCACACAGACTCATACTGCCATCCTGTGGAGGCATTGATTACAGGGCTTCCCCCCTTAACAACAACTCTGTGGATTGGTGTGTGTGTATGTGTGTATGTGTGGGTGCGTGCACGTGTGCGTGAAAATTGTACAGTAGGCTATTTGACAGAAGATCACGTGAGCCTACAGGATAGGGTTTTCTGTTATAAGACAGAATGTGGAATAAACCGCAGGCCAGAGGTGATGTAGGAGCTGATCACATGTCCTTTGGGACATAATATTGATCTGTGTGGCAGAATCGTTTTATTATGGTTGTAGTAAAACATAGAAATGGTGTTTCCACATGTTAGTAAGACTGTGTCCACCGAGCAAGCTGTGAGACATAATGTTCAGCACATCAGATGACAAAACTGATGGTTGTATTAGTGGTGAGAAAAAAGATGTGAAGTCTGGCCAGAAGGTGGCCCCAAAGGAGTGAACACGTTGTTACTTTTGAGGGTCTCAGTTAGTTCTTCCCTTTGTCCAACTGACAGGTTTGGTTCAGTGTTTCCCTGGGGGGTCTACTGGGCCTAAGCTGACCACCCACCAGGCCAAAGCATTGGGGAATTTTATTTTGATGGGATGTATTTTTAAGATTACTTTTTAACAACAGTTACTGTGGGACGGTTCAGTTGGAAATAGACTTAATGGTTGGAAAGCACATGTGATACGTATGATGTTTGTCCATTTAAAAGATAATTTCACAAGTCAAGAAAGTCACAATTTAACTTATTTTGTTATTGAAAAGCAGCATTCAAAGACTACATTGTCAGATATTTTGTAAACTCTACTATAGTTGTTTTTTTTAATGTGTTGAATAAATGACTAATATATAGCAACACATTATGTAGTAATATTTTATATCTCTAGTCAGCTTTTAGCACTGACTTAATTATGTTACAACAGAATCTATAGGGCCATACATTAATGCTACCATCAGTCTGTCACTGGCCCATGCTCAGGTCGCCGTCCCCCATCAGAAGGTATTTACCACCAGGCTTAAAAACTCTCTTGGTGGAAACTCTATGCAGCCCTTCCAGGATTTTGCAGGTTTTTTTTTTGGTATTGTGGCCTGAAATGTGCCTGAGTTCACAGCAGCTTTTCTTAAAAAACTGCAATGCATGTTCCATTGTTTTTAGGCATTTTTTGCACTGAAGTTGCAGGAGTAAATGAAAACTGGAGAAAAAAAAAGGTTGCAAATTTTGTTCCAGTGAGAATAAAACCACATGTTGTTCTGAGTCGTACGAGTAACATAACCAAAAAGGCTTGAGATAACAAAAATTCTAACAAAATATTTTTTATTTGTAAATGAAGAAATGCACCTGGGGGGTGTTCCACAAAGAATCAAGCAAGCACAAAGTTACAGGGGACTGCTGTGGTTGGTAGAACTGCAGGAAGCTGTGATGATTAGTCAAATTTGCAAAAAAGTTGCTTTGAATGCACAAAATTGCAAGTGTGTGCAGAATTCACAGCGATTGCTTGAATTCGCATTAATTGCTGAAACATCGCAACTTCCTGGAGGGACTGTCTGTGGATCAACTGATATTGCTAAATAGCGCAAATTATATCTCCAAATGTCAAATCAGCATTTGTGAGAATCAGTGCACCTATGCTTAAATGCACTTTGAGCCCCAGGTGTATGATTTTTTTTTTTTCGAGACAGGTATTGAGAACATTCACCAAACCAGTACCAGCTGCTAACTGACTAGTACCAAAATATCAATAACCTCCTGGACAAACAATACAGTTATCTGTATTTATGTAACATTACATCAGCACTGAAAGGACGAAATGTTCAAAAGTCTGGGCTTAAATTGAATGAAAATGCAGCTGAATGCAGTAACTCGGGGATCAATTTAATTTGTTATACAGTATAACTGCAAGAGAGTAATAATAAAATAACTGTTGAATTTTTCACATTTTTTAATGTCTTGTCTATTTTTTTGTTCCAAATCATGGTCAGCAGTAGGGATGATTCAATACCACTTTTTCATGTCTGATACTGATACAGATACCACAACCTGAGTAACTGCCAATACCGATACCAATCCAATACCATCTTTTTACCGTATTGATGCATTGCTTAACCTAGCCATCTAAAAAACATTCTCAAACTGTGAAACAAATATTCTATTCAAGTGAAGGAAGAAAATTTATAAAACATGACACAGATATGCATTACTGCTGCTTCTTTTTATTTAAATGTTTTCACAGACATGACACTTTTCTCTTTACATCATGTTGCTCAAAGTTTAGTTCGGCCTGAGCATTTATGTGATGGATCGTATCGGATTATACCTTTTCTTCTTTTCCAATATCCAGTCCAGTGATTTTGACCAGTATCGGACTGATACAAGTATCGAATCAGCTTATCCTTGTTGAGCAGTATCAATAAGACTATCAATATATATCAGTATTGATAAGCAGCATCAGTATCAATACTGGTATCATTAAAATACCCATCCCAACTTGTAAAGATAGTATAAAAAAGAACCCCTGCCTCCAGAGGTAAGACAACTGTGAAATGTAAGGTCTCCATTTTCAAACTAACCCCCTTGCCTTCAACAAATATTAAACGTCCTGCGATATGATTACGGGTTTCAATGAATTGTGCAGCCCTATTGAGCACTTTGTGTGCATGACCCAAGTTGTGAGTTTCCGAGTTTTGGAGATATCAGCTGTAGAATTGATCAGATTCAGATTCATTACATGTGCACCTCTAATTGTGGTACATTAACTAATAGACCTTTTTCATGGCAGCCATATATTGTTTTGAAAAGTAGGGTTTTCATTTACAACATATTAAAGTTCTGATTTTAGCAGACATCACTACTAAACGATGTAGAACTGCAATGATTTGTTTTTTAATTGATTAGTTGTCAACTATTAAATTACAAAAACTGTCCAAATTCTCTGATTTCAGCTTGTCGAATGTGAATGTTATCTGGTTTCTTAACTCCTCTCTGACAGTAAACTGAATATCTTTGGACAAATAAAGACATTTGAGGATGTCATCTTGGACTTTGGGAAACACGGATTAACTTTTTCTGACATTTAATGGACCAAACAACTAATCAATTAATTATAAAAATGATGGACAGATTAATTGATAATGAAAATAATCATTTGCAGCCCTACAAAGATATTTTCTGTAGAATCTAATGTGTAGGCCAGCACATCTCAAACAAAAAACAACAAAAATTGGGCTTTATAAAATATTGCAACACCTGCAATTTGAAAATTGCAGTAGACCATATTGCAATTTCAATAAAATTCTGAATAATTGTTCAAACCTAATACTAATTAAGGTCCATTAGTTCAATTTCCAGAGCTTAAACACCTGTGCTTACTCTACTATTTCATGTCAGAATGGCTGCTGTGAAAACAGGAACAAAAGGTTTTTGCTACATACGATTAGACTGTAATCTGAACTAAAGAGTTGTAAACATGTATGAACTTAATCAAAAATGTTAATAATAATAATAGTGATTATGTTTTAGGCTACTTTTTCCACATTCAAGTCTCCAGTTTAATGTGTGACAACATCAGGGCAAAAACAGAGGGGTATGAAAACTGCAATATCTCACAGTCAACTGTTTAACTGTTCAAATATGAACATATTTTGTTCTGAACTTTGACAAACGTGTTAAGCCAAACAGACCAGTGTCTTGGTTAAAAATATTACACACTGCATGGGATTGGAAGAATAAAATACATTTATAGAGTTAAACTGAGTGTTTATGTACAAAACCGTTAAATGATTACTTTTCAATAAATGGTGGTGTTGGGAATCTTCTCATGAATGAAAAACTGGATCATACTACTTTATACAGGGTACTTTTATTTAGTTGTTTACTGGAAAAATGACAGGCCATTCTTTAAAAATCTAAAAAAAATGTATATGAGATCTCTGTGTTTAATTGCTAAACCCCTTTGCTAGCGTAACAAGCTCATACACACTACTTTGACTTTTTTTGCTTTGTCTGAAAACTGCCCAGAGGGAATCATGAAAACATTCTTACTTATATACTGTTTCAGAGTTGTGAGCCACATGTAGAGCCTATAATATGCTACACAGTAGGCCTATTCTAATATAAGAGGCCTACTGTATAACAACTAATGACAAATGCCTGTTTGCCAGCGTAAAAAAACTGCTGTATATGCTGTGAGATGAGTAAACTGATCCCTTTATGAAGAGTTTCTACAGCCAGCTAGTATGCTCCATAGACTGATAAAAAATTATAGATGGCAATTATCTATTTTAATGCTGATGTACATTAAGGGTGCCTCAATCATTTGCTTGGAAAGATAGTGACTTATTATTTTTGTATGTATTATTATAAATCTAAATGTGCTCTTAAAACAATTCATGATGAAATGCATACATGTCCTGCTGTGTGTGAACATAACTGTCCTTGCATGATTTATACTGAATATGCTATTTAACTGACAAATGTGCACTGATGGTGAAATGAAAATTACCACATAGTACTGGTCTAATCTAGTATTTCTCAAACTTTTTTTTGCTGGGAACCCATTTTTTATCATTAAATGCATTCATGCATAAATGAACATTCCTGACCAATTTTACTGCCATTTCTGCATCACACTATATTATCTTGACACATTATTGGAAACACATACCAATGTTAAAACGTTAGAAATGAGAAATAGATGCATTTAGGCTAAATTAGCAGTCCATCCTATTATTTTTATTTCCTCTTATCAGGAAAACAGCATAAGACATGAGTCTTCTACGTTCATGAGTTTGGGAAGAATAAATTCTTATTGTGTATTCCAGACTTTTGAGCTTTTCCATCACTGTAATAAAAAAAAAAAAAAAAGTAGTTGCTTCAAACTTTGGTGTTGTTGCTTGTGACATGGTGAGGTTATTGAAGGTTGTGGCTGGACGTGGAAATATCAGTTTTCAGTTTCGATGATCCGCCCACCTTTAAACGTACACAGTGCAACCTTTACCTGACTTAGTCTCGTGGCCATCCCGTGGCTTGACACCTGCGAATGAAAAAACAGGCCATTTCATGCTACACGGACGTGATAAAAAGTGGCATCCACTTTAAGAAAAGCTCGTAAAATCTATATTGTGTATCTATACCTGTAAAAACACAGATTGTAGTTGCAGTAGATCTAGTTAACACATGGAATACCTACAAATGTGCCCTGTGCCCACAATCTTGTCACCACAGTGTGTAGTCATATCACTCCGCGCCGAGCAAACGCCGAGTGTAGTTCATCTGTATGACACTGACTACATTTTAACGGTATCGATAATTATGGACGACAGATTGGAGTCTTTTTAACCACAGCCGTTCCTCTGTCTGTGAAAATGTGAATGACATTGTAACTGTAGTAGTAAAGCCATTTAGCACAGGTTCCCAGGAGTTTACCTCATGCAAAATACGTGCTGGGTAGACATTTTGGCTCCTCCGCACCATGTGAACACAGCCTTCCCGCCGCATGCTCAGAGCCACAATGATGCCAGTTGCAGTATTACGTCGTCAGCGTGCACTGTGAGCCCTTTACGTGCGCATGTCGGCGGAAGGCTTTTTAGCGGTAGCGCAGTGAGAGGTAGGTTCCAACAATAAGACTTCCGGTTTTGTCGGCTTGCCTTCAGAATAAAAACCTGATGCTGATATGACATGTTTTTGAAATGGTTTGAAAGCGCACTGGCGAAACACACTATATTAATTATGCATAATTTATTGGTGTCAGAAAAGGGAATAAAATTGGCATAATATGTGGAAGTGAAAGGTGTTAGACGATTTAAATGAGAAAAATTAATCCAACAACTAACTGATTAATTATTTAGGAAATTATTCAAGCAAAGTGTCAAACATTCCCTTCTCGGATGTTGAGGATTTTGGTGCCTTTCTCTGCCCTTATGATTATGATTGCAAACTGAATATGTGTGTTTGGACTTATAATTGGGTGAAACTATTTGTCACAAAAGATTTTTGCGGCCATTTTTCACTAATTCTGACATTTTAAAAAGCTATTGTTATTATTATTATTATTATTATTATTATTGTTATTGTTATTATTATTATCGTTATATTATTTATTATTATTATTATTATTGTTGTTATTATTATTATTATTATTATCATTATCATTATTATTATATTATTATTATTATTATATTATTATTATTATTATTATCATTATTATTATTATTATTATTATTATTTTGTTGTTGTTGTTGTTGTTGTTGTTACGCAATATCCAGAGCAGCAATCTAGAACTGTAGTCAGTGTGTCTGCTTTGGACGGCCTGATTTTTTTTTTTTTTTTTTCTTAAACAGGTGCAGCTTAATTTATAGAGTGAAGACAAAGCACGGCTACACATATAATTTGTGAAGTTTTTTTTCGTGAAATTAAATTTAATGTTCCGTCAGTTTAAATGAATACTGACGAGGCTTTTATTGTGAAGAGTTACATTCGGAAGTCTTGTCGTTGTTGCTGCTGGCAGAACACAGGCCGCAGTGATTTGGTAGCCGCTGCAGTAGGAGGAAGGACCGCGGTTCTACCCCCTTCTATATTTCAGTTTCGCCTCGAAATTTTAATCGGTGTTTCCTTCTGGTAGCGATCAGTAAATCGAGTGTACAGCAACGGCGTTCTATGATAACTGAGTCGTAGTATTACCAACGGACAGTGACATCGATCGCCATTTTAATTGCACGTTTTTTCCCCCGACAGAACCGCTAGCACAACAATGGCTCTGAAAAGAATTCACAAGGTAAGGAAGTGAACGACGAGGCCCGGGATTTCGCAGTTTCGCTAGAGATTCGGCTCCGGTGTTGCCCGTCTGATGACTGTTGTCGAGCTTTTCAACTAAGAACAAATTGAAAATATTGACTGAATAACTGGAACTCGGTTTCAGCTGCGAGCTAACGGTCTCTGAACGGCGAGTGACGACAGTGAGAGCAGCGCTGCGCCGCCTGTCTGTGCTCGCCAGTGTAGCTACAAACGGCCCGAACGAACCGTTAGACTTACCCGTCGGGTCTGCTGTTCGCAGTTACCGTGTGTCACACGAGCTCACCGTCGACATTTTTTAATTTGTTATCATCATTATTGAACCTGGGTATAAAAGGATGTTAGCTATGCCGGCTGCTAGTTTGTGATATTAGCGGTGTGGCAGCGGTATCTGGCTAACATTATGTGTCCCGGTGGTTGGCTAACTCGGATAAGCTAACGTTAAAAGGGGTTCTGATCAAGCTAAGCTAGCTTACGCTACATCTTTACAGTAAAAAAAAAAACATCTTCTCACGCGTCTCCCCGGTAGTTCCCGTTTGGGGGTAGTGAAGCTAACCTTAGCTAACGTTATTTATTAGCTCGATTAACTCGCTCCTTGATTTTGACAGATAAGTTGTTGAGCTAAGCTAGCGGCAGCGTTAGCTCGTTTAAAGAGGACACCCGCGCGTCATCTATCAAACCCATTTGCTATTTCTTCACGTTATGTGTTGTTAACTTTTTTTTGAATTTCAGACTAAATGTGCAGTTAAGTGTGATTGTAACAGCTCGGCTAGCGTGAGGGTGGATGTAGCGTAAGCTAGCACATATCCGTGCCCCTGTCTTTGCATTAAATCGTCCTCGTACTGTACAACCTGTAGGTATATTAAGTAGTCTGGATACAGGAGTCGTGTGATTGTTTGTATCTGACACTGTACTCGACAAACTTATCAATCTGTAGGAAACAGCTAGCACTGATGTTAGCAGTGTGTCACTGTGGTGAAACAGGCCCCACGCGTTGTTCGCCTTTGATGCCATGTTGCTGACAGCAGGCGAGCAGCACATTATTATTATTATTATTGTGCTGATTGAGTTAGCTGAACGTTGTGTTTTGTGTTGTTGGTGTTAATTCCCCCAGTAACGTCATCTCATGTCGTAGCGCCGGCGTTATATTTCGATCACTTTACATCCTGAGCACCTCGTATTTACGCTAAGCTAACGTTTGCACCATAAGGTTACACTGGGCTACACACAGCTAGCTCACATCCAGATTACCAGGCTGTCTTTGACTATAGTAAAACCTCGGTTGTCGTATCGTAGCGATCTCAGTTTGGCTGTCACATGTACTACCTGTTGTACCTGGTGAAATGCCATTATGTAACAACGGTCATTCTAGTAATCAAAGCTCACCTTACAGTGTACTGTTGTGTGACTGTAGGAAATGCATTTCGAGTCCTTACTATTGCAGTGAGACTTTGTAATTGCAGTGGCAGTGGAACTGTTTACAAACAATGATTTAGTCAACTGTACATCTTATACAGGGCTGTGTATTTAAAAAACAAAACAAAACATCAGTCTGTCAGTAGGGAACACTGTCACATTATTGATGATCATTTTCCAGGATTTTTCCTCTGTTATTTTTTTCTCAGATGTGTGGGTTATTGTTTGTGGAAATGCTTGAATTACTGCAGGACCCGATCAACTGACGTGTAATTTTTTTTGTCTCAGGAGTTGAACGACTTGGCACGGGATCCACCAGCCCAGTGTTCTGCGGGACCAGTAGGAGATGACAGTAAGTTCAACATCTAAACCAACACTGTCCTGCAGGGCTGCAACTAACGATTATTTTCATTCTCAATTAATCTGCTGATCATTTTCATGATAAATCATTTAGTCTGTAAAATGTCCCAGAGGCCAAAGTTGCACCTAGAAATTGATTCTTTTGTCCTACCAACATTCCACAATACAAGGTCTTTTCATTTCATATAATAAATGACTAATAAAAGCAGCAAATCCTTATATTTAAGAAGCTGGAACCAGCAAATGTTTGACTTTTTTTTTGTTTCATAAATGACAAAAAATTAAACAATTATCAAAATAATGGACAGTTAATTTGATTCCAATTAATTAATTGTCTAATCATTGTAGCTTTACTGTCCTTGTAGCTGTGTGCAATAGGGGTTCAAAATTGTTTTTACTTGTCCCCTTTTGACCAGATCATTTACTAAAGAACTGAATCTACAGACATAAATATTTAATAATAAAAATAGTCACAAATGACACCAAAAGGGATGTCTTATATTCTAATATGTTACACACTTTGTAGATTTAGCCTTTCACCTGTAAACTTGAAATTAAGTCTCCACATTTCTCAAAGGTTACATTTTCTGATTTTGTGTTTAGTTTGGATGTGGAAAATTGTCCACAGTGTTTCTGTTACCAAAGATTGCAACAGAAATACATACGTGTTTTTGAGCTTAAGTCTTGTAGCCTTGGAATGGAAAATACAAGCATCAGTGGAGGTGCTGGCGTTTGATGTGTGGAGTTCAGTGCATTTAACTAAATGAAGGAAGTGCTCCTGTTTTTTTAAGCAAGCAGATCCAGGAAATACCTGGGCTGCCTCTTGTGAAAATACTGGTTCATTATAAAACCATAATATTCCCGACACTATTGCTACATGTCAGTTTTACTTTTGCTTTCAGTGCGCGTGTATGGGGAAATCTCATGTGGCTAATATTTTATTCTTTTGTGATGTAGGAGTAAATGGCTGTCATTTTTCTTTATTCACCTCAAATTCTTTTTCCTGTAAAGACTGAAAAGTAATGCTCATTAGGCATTCATGAACTCACTTTGTTAATTTAAGCACTTTAGATAAAATAAGCTATGTTTCCTTGGAAACATATTTTATTTGTAATGTTATCGGTAAAGAAAGTCAATAATGGAAAGCAAGTTTTTCTTACTAGTGTCATCAATAGCCAATAATACATAATTGAATAGTCTGTTTTAGGGTTGAACAATTAATTGAAATTTTATTGCAGACGCAATATGGCTTACTGCGTTTTTCAAATCGAATTCACAATACACGTTTAAGGCATAATGCGTAACATTTCCTAAAAAAACAATGCATTGACTTAAATAAACATAATCCCTTTCAATCACCCCATATAACCCATGAACGTGTGGTGGTGTCTGCATCTACAGAGACTCTTCCCCCTGCTTGTATTTCCTTACTTTCACATTATTTAACTGTGCTTGGGATGCTTTATCAACCCAAAATGTTGGTATCTGACATCCTGGGAAGGAGAGACTCAGCAATCATTTATATTTCTTGGGCATTTACAAACAGCTCGGCCAAATCCCACTCTATCAAAATACAATTTTAAATTAAATATTGCCGTGTTGCCCGCACACCATATTCTACAGACAGTTTTGTGCAGTTCCCTGCAACAGTCATTCCATAAGATATTTTAAGATTTTTTATTTTCAATGGAAATGATGTAAAAATTACCCTTTCTTCTAATATTGCAAATCATATCGTAATTGCAGAATTGGTCAAAATAATCACAATTAAATATTATCAAAATTGCTCAGTCCTATTGTTTAAATAAATGAATAAATCCATCCAAAAAGAAGCACAGTTTAAGAATGGCTGGTTAGCTTCTTAATTTGTTGCTGTATTTTCATAGAAGATCCTCTTAAATTATTATCATTCTAAAAAACTCAGCTTGAACAACGTTACACCATATAGTTTAAATATAGAACAATGTAAAGCTCTGCATGTTCGTTTATTTACAATCTGCTGTATTTTCACAGTATAACTGCTGGCTGTGTGTGGACTGTATGGAGCCTTTAAGGTGTAATCTGTCTCTGAACAGGGCTCATGCTGCCAGTAGTTCAAAGCTCTTCTTTCAACATCCTAGCTACGTGGGTCTTGGCTTCAATATTTTTGTTGTTCACTCATTTCTCAGCAGTTTTTATGTTCATTGTCCATTTCGTACATGGTAGAAGCTGTTGTGAACAAGTCAAAGTAGACGGTAAATTCAGACATTGACCTTCAATGATGGGCATTTACTTATCAGGTTGACTGTTACATTTGCCTACTCAAAGCCAATATTTCACACTTTTAGATGGTCTGTGTGGTGCTGTTTGTTTGTTTGTTTTACCATTTTAAGTATTAGTTTCACGTATTATCAGGAGGAAATGGCATCATTGTACAATTCCATCTTATATTCTTATGCACCAGAATCTCCAGGTTGGCATACTGTAAATACTAGATGCCGATAAGCCAATTTATGGAACCAAATTATCATTAGCCAAATGTTTTCTCTTCTGAATGACAACAGAGTGGCACTTGACATACTTTAATCAACTACCTTACTATAAACACACCCGCCGCATACAGTAGAAACTTGTTTTTTCAGTTTGTAGTGTAGCTGACGTGTAGCTTGTGTTGTGCTATTGTTTCAAAATAATACACCCAGCTGAGTAGTTTCGGTTATGTTTGTTGAATGTATTTTTGTGTACCTGAATATGCAAATATAATCATGAACACCTGTACAGTCTAAAACAATTCAGTACAACAGCTCTTTGATAAATACCACGTTTGTGAATCTTATGATATTTTTGTTGGGACTGTCAGAGGAAGTCTTTGTTTTATATTCTGGTGTTGTCATTGACTGCATTTCATTAAAACGTTAAATCTATATCTTAATACAGATTCACCTTTACCTATCTACCCATCTTTTTAACTGCACATGCTGTAGGGAAGACAAAATATCAGTGCTACGGGTATTGTGTTTATCTTTTGCCAACACCAGCAGAACTATCTGTTGCAGGACGTGTAAAGGCTGCAATAAATAACTTAATAAATAACAGGAATAAATAACTTCCAATT
Source organism: Lutjanus argentimaculatus (assembly GCA_034769285.1). NCBI lineage: Eukaryota > Metazoa > Chordata > Actinopteri > Lutjaniformes > Lutjanidae > Lutjanus > Lutjanus argentimaculatus. Next base: position 28,273,837 of record JAWZSL010000006.1, read on the forward strand.
TCACAGTAACAAAACTTTGCAGACTTTTTAACATGATAGGTGGTGTGTACTTAAAAATTAACTTGCTACAAACTCAATCCTCAACCGCTTCACGCCTCCTGTCCCCACCTGAACCCGCTGTGTCTTCATCCTGGTTGGAGTCGTTGTACATCACCACATTACTGTATTCCCGGTCATCCACTGGCCTCCATCCGTCTCAGAGGCTGTGTCCCAGTCTAGTAGGTCCACAAACTGAGCTAACTAGCTAATGGCAGCTACTACACAGTTAGCAGCTGTGTGACAGTGACTTGAGTATCACGAGAGAAAAAGGTCCATGTTGCAACGATCCCCCGGGCCTAATGGCGAGGCAAAACTCCCAAACAGAATTTGCCGTGTTTTTTTGTTTTTCTGTGTCTATTGGATAAATAAAAACATGGTCAAAAGACACTTCTCACCGATGGTCTAGTCTACTATTAGGTGGCAGCCTTAAGTAGCTTATACATTTTTTTTTAATCATTCAAGTAGATGTGTCATTTTCAATTTACATTCATGTCTTTTTTTTTTTACTATTTGATTGTCAATTATTTGCTTTTTAAAAGCAACGTAGCTTTAAACTTTTATTTTGATGGGAATGAGGTCCTGTATTGTGTTAGATATGATGTCATCACTTCCTGCAGTTGATACATTTTGGAGATTTTGAAACTTGTTTTATACTTGAGGAAGAGTTTTGCCAAGTGAGGGCTGTGTTGCAGTTGTTCTTGGGTTTTTAACTCCATTTGAACCCAATTTAGGGTTTGTTTTGTCTGGTTTTGCGAATCCAGTGGAGAGCGTTCTCTCGTCCACATAAAAAGCATTGCTCTAATGGTTGTCATTGCAATGGGGGAAAAAATGACAACAAAAAGTCAAATGTACGCACACATTGATTTTGATCATGAGTCTACAAAGGCATAAACCTGACATGAACTTACTGAGGACAGTAAAGCAGCAATATCAGGGCAGAGCTGATGTTTATCACTACTGAAACACCTGGGCTCCACAAGGGACCAATACCCACACAATCGCCTCGATGTTTGAGGTTTGTGCCGTATGCAGGCACATACAGTACATATTCATGGATCATCTGGGCTTCTCATGGTCACTGGGCAACTCAACAGACAACATTCACTGGTTATGTGTGTGTTTAACTATTTCAGTAAGAATATTCAGGAAACATTAAACATACTAATCCCCAAATCTTGGCATGTTAATTTAGCATGTATTTTATAAATTCTTAAATGAGTACAAATTGGTTTAATGGCATTAATTATATTCTAAACATTCTTTCTAAAACAGAACATACATTTCATCATGTACAAAAAGAAACACAACATTTGTCAAATTTCACAAATCAACAGTGCTGCTTAATAACTGCTTGACGTAACCTGAGTCTGACATGTTCTAAAATAGATAAAAATCTGTGAATATTTATGTTTGAAAAAAATATATATCTAATTTAGACATTTCTATCACAGGACAAACAGACTCCTGTGTTCACATTTGATCGCACACGTGAACAGTACATTTTACCTGAGGGCAAGAAATGTGCTTGAATTAGCTCGAGGGGATGCAGCACTTGTTTGTATGTCGTCTCAAACACAGCTTCTCTGTTTCAGTATCATCAACAAATGTTTTAACCATATGAGCACTATTGGCATCCTCGCTTGAAGTCAGTTTTATAAAATGTTCAGGCATACTTGAACAGCTTTTTCTTTATGCCATTAAAATGTCTTGCATGAAAAAAATCAAAGTGAGCGTGCATTCTGTAGAGCGTGTACAGTTGATACGAGGAAGCATTGGTCGTATCAGAGCCGAATCTCAGAAATTAATCACTTCTTAATTACCATATGTCAGTGATGTTTCATTGAATAAATTTGTTGCTAAATCAGCACTGTGGGAAGAATAAGTAGCAGCACCTTAGCTCTGTGCATGACGCTTCCGGCCATCCAACATCAAATAAACCACTCTTACTATAATCTACAGGAAAGTGAATCTCATGAGACATAATTGCCGCGGTTTACTTTCTGTTTTTTTGTCAATGTGACATTTGTCCTCAGACCTCAACAGGATGCTTGAAGTAGACGGGTTTAAATGCTGCCAAATCCAATTCTGATGGTTTGTTTTTGTGTTGTCCAAGCTTTTTTTTATTATTATTATTATTATTACACCTCATGTCAGGGTAGCAATGTCCTCTCAAGCAGAAATGTTGATTATTCATGTAAGCAGCATTTCTCATTGTAGATGTGTCTACTGCCATTATATGACCCTTTACCATTTACGATCTAAAAAAAAAATGTTTCCAAGAACAGACCTATTTGTCCTGAGTTACACTTTATGTAAGAGGCTGTTATTCAGCTGTACAAATAAACATGCACACTTCATGTGGCATTATTTATTCAACACTTCTCAGCCACGCATTGTGTTCTTCGTGTTTCATAACCAATTTTTGTTTTCTTTTTGTTTCAGTGTTTCACTGGCAAGCCACAATAATGGGACCTGTAAGTATTCACTTGGCCACAGCTTCAGTTGCACTGCTTAAGTTTTTGCTGGAAATCAATATTCACACACATTGTGACAGAATGGTGTTGTCGTTATTTTTTACTCTCAAGATTTGAACTCTTGAGTTATGCTCTTCAAACAAGCAAACGTAGTAAGCCAACGTTTTCAGTTGACAGCAGCCCTAGTATTTAATTTTATATTCCATTTTGCATGCATTCACTTGTCATCCTTGCACTTACTAATGAGATGAATGGATTTCTCTTTCCCCCCTTAGAATGACAGTCCTTACCAGAGCGGGGTTTTCTTCTTGACCATACACTTCCCCACAGACTACCCCTTCAAACCGCCAAAGGTAAGAAAGACATAAACATACACAAGCACACAAAAGAAGCAGGACACGTAAGCACGGCAACAGTGAGGCACAGAAAATGTCTCTTGCCTGATAAACCATACCACAGCTATACATCATTCAGTTTCCTGTTGTTCATCTCACCTGCCCCTCTTTCTCACCCCTCCCCCAACATTTCTTCTGTCTACGTCTGTTTTCAGGTTGCATTTACCACAAGAATCTACCACCCAAATATCAACAGCAACGGCAGCATTTGTCTTGACATTCTGCGATCACAGTGGTCTCCAGCTCTCACCATCTCCAAAGGTAGGCAGTTTCTCACTGGCCTTCAGACTTTTTACTGCACATATGGTTACAGATAAATGGCAGATGCTTCTGCCTTTATAAACAGGATGTTAATAATGAAGGGACAGGGGAAACATGTTGGTTTCCTTTTTAAATGAAAATGCTTCCCACAAATTATACATCACTTCTCGTGCAGAGGTCCTTGTATTAAACTGGAGTGTGTATCTCTGTAAATGTCAGCTTTAGCCCTTTTCATCCAGTGCTGGGTTATTACTGGACATGGTATAAATGTGTCCCTAATGCACAAGAGTGTTTCTTTTTATATCGCAATTACATGCATTATCAACATTTCTATACTGTGACATATACTGTAGCTTACTTGCATCCCAGGGTCATCCAAAGGAAGATGACAGAGATTATGAAAATGTCTATTTTTGTTTGTGAAAACTGATTGGTTAATTCTTAACCTTGGCCCGGTCCATTTCAGTCCTCCTGTCCATCTGCTCTCTGCTGTGCGACCCAAACCCGGATGACCCCTTAGTACCCGAGATCGCCCGCATCTACAAGACGGACAGGGAAAAGTAAGTTATTGGTCTCAGTTTTTTTTTTTTTTTTCTTTTCTTTTGTTGTTTTTTTTTTTTTTTCAACATCATTTGGGTGCTTTCAAAATTGTTTCCATACTTGGCTCTTGTCAAAATGATGCTTTGGGTTAATAGCAAGGCTCAAAATTAACACCAGGCACCAGTCAAATGCTGGTAGATTTCACTTGCCATTTCAACAGAGGACACAAAAGTTTGACCTCTGGATTACCGGTCTTTATTTTTTAGATGATCTACAACCCAAACTGATAAAATATCAAGTCTCTGGGTGGAGCTGTTCTAAAGCCTGTTTTGTCACAAAGTGGCTACTGATCTGATTTATGTTCTGGTGTATAGGTATAACAATCAAAACAGTAGTCTCCTACATTATTTGAAAGCTCAAGTACATGAAGATGGCAGGTTTTGAAAAGGGTCATCACAGGTTAAATTCTGGAAACTGGCTTTGAAAATATACTGACCGCTTACTGTTTATTTTAATAGGCTCTTACGCTGGGTAGGCACAATTTTATCCCAAATTCGTAGCCCCCGACAAATTTTAGAACGGTCTGAATTTCCACCAGATTGGTTGTCATTTGACGTTCAGTTTCCTGAATGATCAGCAGTCTGGCTCTAAGATGGTCGGTTGGATTTCTGGCATGTCAGAAATTTTAGTCAGCTGTCTTGTAGTTTGAGTAGTACCATTTCCCACATGGGCACTTACAAAACATCCATTATAAACTGTGGTGAGCTTGTTTTAATGTTATCGCAACTTAAAACTTAAATATAAAACTGCTGTGATTTAAAAAAAGAACTTCCTGCAGACTAGAGAAACCATATTGTCTAATGTCTACATCTTCCAGACATCTGAGGCTTCATATTTTTATTGTTTACATCTTAGTTTAGTTTTGTTCCCTCTTTTTGTCAACATTTTTGAGGAAGCGGATGTCTTGTTTGAATAAACTTTATTGGACCAAACCAACCGGGGATTCCATGCTTACACTGTGTGTGTGAGCAGCCATGTCATATTCAGTCAACTGATCAGTACAGTGTGAGCATAAGTCGCAGTGTTAGTAAGGACAACACTCAAGATTTTAAGAAAAATTCTCAGAAACTGTGTTTTAAGAAAGTGTTTGTCATATTCTCTCTCCAAAATGGGTAGCTGTGTCCATATGAAGTTAATAATTCTGGTTTTCTCCTCTGCCTGCTGCTCTGGATGGACACAGAGCATCTTTAGAGATCAAACAATATTACAAATAGAGATGTGTGTAATTAGTGGACTACACAGTTAAACGTTGCTACACTTGCTAGTCAGCACCAGAAACACTGACAGGTTAAACTAATTACTAATATTTTATTCACGTACAAAACCGGTTAACTGTTGTCTTTAAGATGTTACGCAGCCGCCCACCACTAGCTGGGGCTGCAATCCCTGCAGACGGCAGCCCTTATCTTCCTGTGCTAATGCAAAGATGGCCTGGGTGTTAAAAAGGGGGACAGATGGCATCTTGCAAAACCAGCGTGATTTGTCCGCATTTTGTTCTAGAAGATCAAAATAAGTTTGTACGTAGTCGTGTCAGAATAAACTGGCATATAACCACTCGACTGGAGCAATGTCTAACCACGTTCGGAACAAGCATGTGGAGTATAACCTGCAAGGTGTGCAAGCTGCTGCTAACATTAGCCCCACTCTCTGCAGACCAATATGACTTTGTAATGCGCGTTAAAAGGTGCTACACATTTCAGCAGCATTAGAAATAGGATTTGGTTATTGAAGAATGTGTTTGATAGTTTGCCATAGCTCTTTGTACATATAATATTTGGTAGTTTTTAACCTTATTGATTAATAAATTGTGCTCACTGTTGACTGTTTACTGAGACATTTCTTTTAGTCTGGTTGACTAGTCTAAATTCAAATTTCTACTTAATTGAAAAGGGAAATTAGTCACCAGGAACATCATTTTAGAAATATTTATTATCAGGAGATCACTTTGCATTTGGCCTCATTAATTCATCTGGCTCTATGAGAATAGTGTTACCCAACAGTTGCTGCAGCTCAGTTGGCACTTTGTAACAAGAAGTGGCCGCCCAAAATGGGATCAACTCCTTTGCTTAAAACAAAACAAACATGGTATGTCTTTTAAAAAAACAGAACGAAACATAAACAGAAATAAGAAAATCCAAACTAATACTGACTCTTTTGCCACCTTGGTCCATTTCGTATCTCCTGGTTTAAAGGATCAGGCACCAACAAGCTTAATGAACATAATTGGTGCAGTGAGAATAGCTGTCATTTTGGTTGTGTTCTACCTGTGCTTAAACAGCACAGGTCCTCCTTTTGCTGATTGGCCAGAAACATTGCACATACGTTTGCATGCACATAATCTTTGGCTGTTATGAATCTGACAAAATTCAGAATTTGATATCGGTTATGTAAACAGCGTACTACGTTTGGATATTCATTATTCTGGAAAATCCATGTGGGATACACTGAGATTATTCAGGTTTTAGGAGCATTCTTTGGACATGTGTGCAGCGCATTCAGCAGTTATGCGTCTGAACTGGAAGTTTTAATGTAGTTTCTGACAAACTGCTTCTTGCCTCCTTATAGTCAAGGCTGGGGTAGAGATGCATGGACAAAATAAAAGGCCACATTTCTGATCGGAAGGAGAAACAGTTAAACATTATAAAAGAGCTGGGTATAAGCAGGTTTTTGCTTTTGATGAGATGTGCGATAGAAGCCACAGGGCTTTGTCGTTGTTTATCGGAGTACACGGCTGCATGTAAACAGAAAAAAAAAATCAGCAATACTATTAATTTTAATTAGACGTGTAAACAACGTTATGTCTTTTTCAGACAAGGGCTAAAACTGGAATGTTTTGTGCCAGAGTCCTGCACGGGTCCAGTTTTGCATACCTGCACCCACAAAGCTCAGTACCATAGCTGACTAGTTAGCCACAATTATCTCCAAGTCAAATCCAGACCTGCCCAGAACTGTTAACATAAGTGTCATGATGAGAGTCAGGATTAAACACACATACACAGTCATACAGGCACTCACTTGTGTTTTCAGTTGGTGCACCACCTGTGCTCCTGCAGCAGTCGATGTGTTTCCACAGCAGCGACATGCCTCGCTTGCTGCCATCAAAACCCTAGACTTTTTTTGGCAGTTTTTAACGAACAGCAAAGCCACTGACGGCATTGTCTGTCTCTGAGCACCGCAACTTTCTCCCAAACGGACAACTTGGCCTGATGAACGATATATTGTCCACAATTTGGTGTTCTTACAGACTTATTTTGCGTTTATGTCATCCATGTTAGCCGGCAGCTAACCCAGATCACTGTCAGATCAGAATGATGTCCCACTATTTGGCAGGATGTGAGATCAAAGGTGGTGTTGTGGACTTTGTCAGTAAAAAAAAAAAAAAAAAAGATTCCTGGCAGCTCTTTAGGCTTAGTGGATTTAAATGTCAAAAATACTGCACAGTCATTTTCATTTCTGATTTCTCGAGGGGAAAATAAACATAATATTGTATTGGTATGTTTTATGTTATTCTTTTCCCCTCACTGCAGGCCTGGAATTAGTTCAGTTTTACCCATGCCCGTTCCTGTGAATTTATATGATAAAACCTTTTTGCTGATTACCCGGGTACAGCAACCTGGCGCAGTACTCTTATTTTGTGAATGTAAACATATTCATTGACTCCTGGCAGTTTGCTGCAGCGTAAAGAGGAAACAAAAACAAACCTGCTGAATTTTGGTGCAGCATGGCAGAGCTGTATGTGCCCTTGTAGCGTGCCAGCCAGCTGGCGTCTCTGCTGCTGCTGCAAGGATTGCAGCCAAACCTATGATGTACACATGAAAAATGATGGAGATGACAGTGTTGCAGCTTCCCCACAGATTTTTTTTTATTAAAGATGTCACAAACTCCTAATGTCCTGTTATTACACATGTTGGTCTTTATAAGGCTAAACAACTAATGATTCTTTCTCTTTGTCTTTCTCTCTGCTTCTTCACAGGTACAACAAAATAGCTCGGGAATGGACACAAAAGTATGCAATGTAGTGTTGGGGTAGAATCATGGCCAACCACCTCTACGACATAAGGTTAGGGGAGCTTCAGACGTAAAGAGAAAACAAACAAAAAACCATTCAAACAAATGAAAAGTTTAAAACAAGATCTTGTTGGTTTCCATTGGAGTGCTTTCTTTGAGCCACGCCTCCCCTTCACCAGAGTACCTGTAAAAACTCCCTCTGCCCCACCTCCTACGTTCTCTCCCCCCTTCCTCTCTCTGTTTGACTCTGCCCACCCTCCCCTTCCTTTCCCTCCCCTCCTGCCTCTCAGCTCACCTGCCCACCCACCAGTGTACATATTGTCAACAATGGTAACGCCCATCTCTCCTTACTCCTTTGTCACCTCCTCCCTCCCTCGTGACCTCTCTGACACCCCCCCACCCCCCAAATCGCCTGACTTCTGTATTCCGTTACATTTTGTCACCGCGCAGGTTGGGCTAGCGCAGCCCCCCTCCCCCACACCACCCAACCCCTCCCCCTTTTTTTCCTACACAGCCTGCATCCTCACCCACCTTCCCCAGACGTTAATCACTAAAAGCATTCCTTTGAGCATCTGTAAAACTTTGAGGGGACCTTTTTTTCTTTATTTTCCTATTTTTTAGGGGGGTGGGAGACAATAAGATGGAGGGATTTTTACACTCTGCACCCTTTCTTGTTTTGTTGTCCTTATAATTCCCATCCGTAGAGGTGACAATTCAAGAAAGCAGTTTTCGCACGCGAGTCGAGGGGCACTCTGTATTTTCTACAATAAATACGTAAAAGAAATCATCGCAGGCTATGTAAAATGAAAAAAAAAAATGCACATGGCCTATTTTGGTCTTCTGTTGGATTCTATGAAAGGACTTGAATTTATCCCCACACCTCCCGCTCCTGATCCCCCCTCCTCCCACCCCACCTCTACCCAAGTTGACCCCTTTGTACACACACACAGACACACATGCACGCACAAATGTAACCCCATGTCACCCCCACCACTACCACCAACTTTTCTTTATTCACAAAGTGGAGGTTCTGGACCAGGTATTTAAGCAATTTATTTTTCTTAGTTGAACCTGTGTTTTTATCCCCCCCCTCCCCATAACTCTTTAGGTTGCATTTTTTTTTCTTTTCTTTTTTTTTTTTCTTTTTTTTTTTTCTTTTTTGTTTTTTGCTATTGTTAAATTAGAGGCTAACATCTTAAATGGCTATGGGACTGGCTTGGGCTCTGGGTGCGAGGAGAACCCACTCTTCTTGCACAAAACCTCTGTATATTGAATTACCTGAGAGGCTCGTTGAGCTTTGTGTGTTGATTAAACTGTGTAATAAAAACCCATGACTCCTGTGTTGACTCATTCTCAGGCCCCCTTTTAGAGGACGTACAGAGGTAGCTAAGGGACATGTGCAGCTGGGTCACATTCATGACCCAGTTTTACAGGATAAATAACACCTGCTTTTACCACATGGTATTGCTGGTATTTGATAGTTAAATCACTACCAATAAATTATCTATATCTGATTGAGTAAAACTTGAAGGGTTTTGAAATCATTCAGAAATAATTCTAAGTGTGTGGGAGATGTAGTTCCACATGTTTTTTGTTTTTACTTTCTTGTGTGAGTGGGAAACTAAACTATGTTGGTAAAAGGAAAAAATGTATTTACGGAATAATAAAATGCATTGCATTAATACACAATTCCTAGAAGCCTCACCTCCAGACATGGCACTTAAAATTCCAGTAAGTTTATTTTTATCTTCATGGCGGTGGATCGGTTTGTCGCCCTCTGGTGGTGATTTTATGTAAAATTGTTTCAGTGCTTTAATCTTCGATCTAAGGTGATTTGGTGTCCATGTAACAACGATTAGTTTTTAATGAGTGACACATTTTTTTAGTGTTAAAACGTGTTTATGAAATTAAACCTTGGAAGGGTTGTTTTAGCTTTCACTTGGCTCAAGAGACACACTGAAAAGGAAATGGGACTCACCAAAGACAGCAGCGATCAAGATGATTACCCCCCAGAGGAAACCTTAAACTTCAAGTGTGATGTAACAAATTCATAATGTCGCAGTGTTAAACGGGGCGTAGAGGACCAAGTGACATTTTAACATGCCGTTTTTGACAGAAAATTTGACAAAAATCTTGTTGACCAGCTAGTAATTGATCAAAGTCCTTTCACTGATGGAGACTTTGGATTATAGGTGATAACTCTGGAAACAGCTTGTAGGTGGACCTCGAAAGAGGAATATTGGTAAAGATGAACATGAAACCCTACTTTTCATTATTTAGGAAAGAAATTACATTTTTTTTATTTGTATGAACTAGAAATCTAATGTAAACTGAACAGACACCACATAAGATATATTTACACAGAGACAATAGAATAGATATTTTAAAAACATAAAAGCAAATAAAGCTGTTTTAAGCACACAAAGTAACCATTTAAAAAATAGTATTATTACAGATTAATGGTATGTTTGGATTTTATTGATTTGGGGGACTTTGTAATGAGATGAGTTTCACAGCATTTAAATGGGGGATGAGTCTTTATAAATTTAGTCTTCTGGTTAAAATGAGAAAATCATTGACAATTAAGTTCAATTTTGTTAAAAATTCACTGTAAGAGCAGAAATCATTCATCACTTTGCGGTGAACGTGTTTTGTTTTTTGGGTGGAGCTGAGTATTTGAAAGAGAGAGAAAGTTCACGGGTCAAACCGGCGCAAGCGAAACAGGAAGCACCTGAGGGTTTACTCTCTCGCTGCAGCAGATCATCAGACGCTCCCTCCTCGGAGCTGATTGGCTGCCGCACGGTGACGTAGCCGGCCGCGCACGGCCCTTGTGGAGCTGACAGAGTTCTGATAAGACTCCTCGGTTGACCTTGCTGCTGAGCGCTGCTGCCTGCAAACAACACACCGTCCAGGAAAAAAAAAAACAACAAAAAAAACATGGCAACCCCGAGTCTACCTGCCATACCGATGCCTCCGATCCCCGCAGTACCCCACTCTGGCTTCAGGTTATCAAAAGGTAAAGTATTACAGCTAGCTAGCATGCTAGCATTACATGTTTTCGTTGCGCCGCTCCATGTAAACTTCACATGTCTCGACCTGACGTTACCCGAGCTAATAACACCTGGGAGGAAGATTTCTGGGATAGAGCGCGGTTAATGGAGACCTTTTCTGTTAAATTTAATGCACATGCCTTAAAATGAAAGATAATTACATTTATAAAGGTAGTTAGTGTGTCAACAACCACTCCACAGCTGGATAACAGCCAGGCAGCTAACTAACTGAGCAGTCAGCCGGGCTGGACACTGCTGCATGTGTTTCCAACTTTAGACGGTCACTCAGATAGTTTTGGTCCAGAGTTGGAGGCGAGCAGCGAGGCAGCTAATCACTGAAGCTGCTGATCCAGACTGACAGCGGGGGCCCTGTTTCTCTCCCGCATCATGTGATGCTCAGAGGACCTGGATAATCCTAAACACTGCCTCGAGAAAACGGGTCATTTCACAGCTCCTTGTGAAAATGAAAAGCCGTCTTCAGATCTGTTTGACACGTCCTGGTTCACTAGAAATCCTAACTCAACCTCTGATGATGCAACATGGCGAGGCTGATGGAAACGAGACCAAGTGTGCACACATCTAGACAAAAATAATAATAATGATGATCAGGAGAAAGGCAAAAAATATCACTGCAGGCTGCAAATGAAATGTTGTAACGCTAGATGGAAATGTTTCCCTAAAAGAGAAAGCCCTGATGGAGAACTGTGCAGATTTTTCTCATTTGCACAAGGCTGAGAGGACATGTTTATTTTGGGTCCGGGATGTCAAATCTGTCTCTGAAAAAGACAGACCAGTGAAGCATCAAAAACCATCAAACATTTCTGTAAGTTTCAAACTGGTGAAAGCTGCAAATGGGAGTCAGTTGATCTTTTTATACTTCATCAAACTGAAAAATTCAGATATCACAAATTGATGCCTAAGTAATGGCGCACAAGGGTCAATGTTTCCTTTTCAGTGAGTGAAATGTCAACACACTGACGGACTCTGAGGAACTTTGACCAGCCAGAACATACAGGAAATGCTAGTTTTACATTAAGACTTTACATCCAATTTGCACTCAAATGGGCAGATGAGCAGATAAAGCCCTGTGAGTCACTCAGAGTGGCCGATTTATTATTTTTACATGTGCTATGTAATATAACCCAGTAAACAGGCCTGCAACAAATCCTGTTTCTGTGCTTCCTCTGGGATCATACGAAGACTTCAAAGTTTTGAAAATGCTTAATTTTTATTACTTTGTTTTCAAGATTAGGAATATGCTTGAATTTTTATCTCATCCTTAAAAATGCTTGTGGTTCCCTTGCATGATAGTGTTGATGAAACACAAGATTATGTCGAAATATCTTTTAATATTTGAAATGAAATTATCCCAGTGATCATTTATATCTAGATAAGTCATCTGTTGAGCCATAACTCTGGAAATTAGCCAACATTAAATAATCATGATCAAAACATAAAAACAAATACAGTTGGTAAAATAAAATTACAATATACTTTGATGCTGTGGGTATAAAAGAATTTGCTATTGTATTTATGGTAACAGTTAATATATGATGATAAAAGCTTTGAGAATCTGAAAAAATTTGGGTTTAGGTATCTTGAGGTATCTGCGGCTGGCACCGTCAGAGAGGTGTTGAGTAATCTCTGGTCGTTTAGGAGGGCGTAGCTGGTGTTTATTGGAATGAATTGCATTAAAATGGGCGGTGTTCCTGATATTTTGTCTACCTGCATCCTGAAGAGCACAAGGACACACTGGCAGTTACTTATTTACTAAACAATAAAGAGATATTTCTGTATCTGTGCACCCGCCATGACAGTCTCTCTTTCCTCTCTCTCTGCAGAGCATTTGGTGGTTGCAGTGCCGGTCGCAGTGGTTGCAGCTGTTGGAGGTTTCTTAGTCAGCCATTACCTGAGCAGGCGTAGCTGTAAAAAGGGCCTGGTGAACACATCCATCAGTAAAGACAGCCCCAAAGTGGTCCACAGCTTCGACATGGAGGACATCGGCACCAAGGCTGTGTACTGCCGCTGCTGGAAGTCAAAGAAGGTCAGACCAAAGCAGAGGCATTCATGGTCTTTGAGTAACTGGACACTAAGCTAGCAAATCAACTTGTGAGGGGTCTGAAATTCCCACAGCCTTCCACAGTTAACGGTCCTGCTGTCTGTTTGTGGGGACAGACTTCTGGTCACATACCAGTCAGGTGTTTTTCCTTTTGAACACCAGGCTGTCAACTGAAGTGCTGTGCAGGAGTAAATTTAACACTTGGGGACACGAGCTGTGTTTCCATCTAATTATCAAGTGATTTTGAAGCAAACTTTTCAAATGCCACAAAAAAGAAAATGTGAATTAGGTGTGTTTTTTACAAACTTTTGGACCAAATAAATAAGAATACGCAAAGAACCAATTACTTCGACGATCTACAAGACAAAAATGAAGAGAGATCTTCAGGAATCCTTTTCAGTTGTACAAGTTGTAATTCTTCTTTGACGTCAGTTATATTCGTGACAGCGGAAACAGATTATTCTTCTTCTCTCAGAGTTGAAACAGCTGATCAGCTAGGGCTCAACAATAAGGATTGCCTACTTGCCTGGGGCAAGTAAATCTTGCAACTCACTTGCCTGACTGGGCAAGTTGTAAAAAAAAAAAAAAAAAAAAAAAAAAGAAAAAGAAAAAAAGAATTGGACTTTAGATAATCATCTGATCCATGCATTTTAAATGGGTCCTCAGAATTACTGCAGGGGGTCCCCCAGATCTTTTTTTTTTTTCTTCTTCTTAAATTAAAATATGTATGAAAATTCACAATAACATGAATCTAACATATTACTAGTAAAGATAAATCAGCCTATTTATAAAAAAGGATGTGTGAGGCTAATGCAGCTAACATTAGCCATGCTGCCATGCCTGTGGTCTGGTTTTATCATTAAATGCACTTCTTTCAAACAAAATGTCAAAAATGTAGTTTTCAGCCTCTCAGAAATGGAGATTTGCTGCTTTTTCAATTTATTATCATATTAAATAAATATCTTTTAGACTTGGAGAAAACTAGGATGGACATTTTTCACTGTTTTCTGATATTTTATAGACGGTGCAGGCCTCAATTAAACATGACAATTAACTTTAGTCTTTGCTGTTATTTAATAGCCACTAATAAACAAAACGGTTTGTACAGGGGCAAGTAAAAATTTACTTTGGGCAGGTGGATTTCTGACAGTCTTGCTTGACCGGGCAAGTGAAAAAAAACAACAACAAAAAAACGTGAACATTGAACATGACTCACTTTGCAAACTTTGCGAGTTTTTATAAGAATCTGTATTTACCTGAGCGGGCAGCTGTCATTCTTGGTAGAAGTTCTTTTTTTTTTTTTTTTTTAAATTGAGCGCCCTCTTACTGAAATTGACCCGAGTGGTTCTTTATGTCCTTAAGCAGGAGCGATCTCCTTTGCATAAAGAAGTCTGGGATTAGAGTAAAGCTGTTTCTGTGTTTCATGTTATCATGATCATAAAGATCAAAGGTTACTGCTGTGTCTGTGTCATAGTTTCCTGGTGACTTTAGGGAGATTAAAATCACGACTGGCTAACACTGATCAATTGTATCGTATCATGAAGTACAAAGGGCGTAAACTTGATAAGAGCCACCTTTTGTTTTTCCTCTCACATTGTGCCTTCTTCTTCTCCTCCTCCAGTTCCCTTACTGCGACGGGGCCCACACCAAACACAACGAGGAGACGGGGGACAACGTCGGACCGCTCATCATCAAAAAGAAGGACGCTTAAAAAAAAACAAAACAGAAAAGCTGACTGATCTGAGAACCTAACTGCTTTCCTTTGACTTCTTCTCACTCACCCGGCCCCTGTTCGTCCAATCGTTTGTCCTCGTCGTTGCAGTGTTACAGTATGACACAGTTAAACCAAACGCTGGTTATTCTTCAGAGCCCAGAACAGAAAGTCAATGAATTTTGATTTCATACATTCCACCACACTGCTCCGACATGAGCCGACGTCACTTTAAATCAAAGGTCATGTGAGGACAGATAAGGACGGGACTTTGACAATCAGCACAGGCAGACATGGAGGCACTATGACTGACTTAAAGTGAAGAGTTTGGTTCAGATTCTTAAAATTATCCACCTCGCTGGTGTCGCACCCGCACGTCTGCTGTCCCGTCCTTCTCGACTCCTCTCGGCGTGGAGCAGGTGGTAGAAACGTGGTGAACTGGCAGCTCTTAGCCTCAGTCAGTCCAGTATTTCATCTGAATTCAACAAAAGGCCTTAAATTTAAATCTTACAGCCCTCGAGCTGGAGTCTGAACACACACACACGCAAATAATCCATATGAATGTTACATGTAATGATTTATTCTTTGCACACAGAGCTGCTCAGTCAGAGGAAATAGAAGTTTGTCTTAAATGAAATAATCTTTAATCCTTAGAGGTGTTGAAACACTATCTGCTGTTTGTAACCGGTTACATACTGTCTGCTTTCTGAGGAAACTTGTATTTAATCTGTAAAGTGTTCAAAGGTTAAAAAAAAAACTGCTTATAAAGGATATATTTTGCTTTTTCATTAGATTTATTTTCTACTGGCTGCGGTGTGTCTGACTTGATGATTCATTGTTCTGTATATTGTGAATAAAACTTGTTGAGTGATCTGATTTGAAAGTTTTGTTTGTTTATTCCGCGTTTCCACCGCAGGAACTTTACCCAAGGTGTAGGAACCTGTTGACCTCAGTTTGCAGGGACCTTATTTTACACTGCCGAAAAGCCCCTGCGCGAGGGGTAGTACTTTCCAAAAGAACAGGAACTGTGGGCATGGGGCTTGTGCTAGTTTATTTCAGCCACCATTTTTAAAAATCTGCAGCTGTAAACCAGTTGTTTTTTGATTATTGTGCTTCGACAAACGCGGAGGAAAGCATGTAACCGATGGACAGTTGTGTAGTCGTGCACAAAAATTTACAAATGTCAGCTGACTGATTTATCTTAAGCTTCATTTAATACTTTTAAAAGTAGTTCCTGGGAGTTAATATTCAGGGTAGTTTTGGTGGAAACGCAGTTTTATTTTTGAGGAGGCGTCTCTGTTGCAGACCAGGGGCCAAACTCTACATTTGTTTGTGTTCTTAACCACAGGATCAAATGCACTTCACCTCTGCTAGCAGCCAGACAGATCAGTGTGTTTATGGATTAACAGTGGACAGGGATAATGAGTAAACAGCCCTGTGTGTGTGTGTGTGTGTGTGGAGGGTGACTGACTGCAGTGGGACCTGTGTGTGTGTGTGTGTGTGTGTGTGTGAGGCCTCGGCTGGAGGTGAGGGGGGCCGCCGTGCTGCAGTGTCCACCACCAGCAGCACCAGTGGCCATTTTAAGAAGTGGCAGTATTTGTGGTGACCACTAGAAGACGCTGTGTTTACACGGATAGTCCAGGCCAGACAGACAGTGTACGGTGGGCCCCTGCTCCCATAGTGACACACGCACTCACCTCACACACGCACACACACACACACAAACACGCACGAGGTATCTGGCTGCGTGCCAGATGCAACGGAGGACTCTCACAAGAGGTGGAGTGGACTCCACCATCCATCCACCCTGAGTGAGGAGGAGTCACCTTTAACAGACAGCTCAGCGGTGAGAGAGCTCAGCAGAACAACACAACATGTTTATGTTGCATGTGCTTTACTACTGCAGGAACATTAGCATGTAGGCTAATCATGCTAATAGGCTAAGATACTTTAAAAGCTAATTAACTAGGAATTATGATTTTCTGAGTGTTTAGTGAATTGGGGATTTTTTTTTTTTAAAAATTTGTTAAATTTATTATGTCAGTGTTTTTAATTTATAACTGCAGGGATATTAGTTTTAAGTGATTTTTTTTTTTTAAATTATTGTTATTTGTTAAATTAATTTATTCAGTGTTTTTATGTGTGTGTTTTTATTACCACAGGGACCTTAGCATGTAGGTTATTCATGCCAAACAGGCCACCATACTTTTCTGAGTGAGAATTTTTGATTAATTAGTCTTTTTTTTTTTTCCCCCAGTATTTTTGTTTCATTATCAATTTTTATTATTTACAACAATTATTGTTGTGATTGTATATTTTTGACTGTAGACAACTTAATAATGTTGACTAAAGCCAGCACATTACATTTATTGTGGTTATTACGTGGGAATAACAGTGTAAGTGTTGTGGAAAGCTACATACAGGCTTCAGGTGTGGATAAAATGAGACAAATAAAATATGTTCTTTCAGACACCATAGCAGTTGTTTTGAGTTTATTTTCCTGCTGTTTTAATCTTTCATTGCGGTAAAGAACATTTTTAAACATTAAGTAACATGTGACATCAGATGTCCAGAGCATTTTAGATGGCTGTACATGTCATTATAACTCATTGCTAAGCAGACCAATACTGCACAGGTGTTTTTAATTACGCTAATTATAAATGACAAAGGTAATAATAATACTCTTTTTTTCAACATATAGCTGTTTACATCACTACTGTCACTGACTAAACAGGGATTATGAATGAACTGGTGAAGCTGTGAGGAAAAGCCTAACATTAGACAATAATGTCCACGTAATGATCATTTAAAAAACGCAAAGAATTAATGACGTATGTCCCTGATGATGATTCCCCTTTAACACTTATGTTAACGCACAGAGCGCATTATGAACGGTACTGTGGAGCATTAACGTTTGGTTTTAATTCGTCCTCCGTCAGTATTCGCACTGACAGCTGTCCGCGTTTGTTGGACCGCTCCCGTGGACATGTTATGGGGTCGCTCTGTCCACGGTCTCGGCTGCAGAGTCCACTTCGCATTTTGAGCGACGCCCCCAAATTCCGTGCAGAGTGTTTGCAGACCCTCCGGGACGGAGAGGTGGAGGAGGAATCGGCAGCTCCGCCGTCCATATACACCACAATCACCACGCCATTAGTTCATGACTTCATCATCATTTTGACAGGAGAGTTTGGACCGTGTTTGGAAGGTAAGGGGACACGTTTTTGCCCACACTTCCTGTTGATTTTCGCTGTTTTTTTGTTTCTGTCGCCTTTTCCTGCGCGCAGCGCCGTGTCGCAGAGACCACTCGGACTGTGGTCAGCTCGCCGTGGCGTCGGTCGAGCACCGTCTTCTTAGGTAACCTTAATTACGGTGAAATGATCGATCGTGTTTCCTGATCGACCCATCAAAGCGTTCGCACACTCGTCCTGTAACAACATATATGTCCCGTGTTTAATCGCCGGAGTAGTTTTTCTTCAAATGTGGACACGGAATATAGCCTGGTCTTTTTTTATCCACAGCAACCGCATCGTTGCGCACCTCGCTCCTCGTCGTCGATACGAGACAAAAGACAGCCTGTTTTTTTACGGTCCTCCATATAGTCTGTCTCCGCTGAGCTTAAGCTTTGGCTGGCACACATAACAGCAGTCGTCAAAATGTATTTGAAAAGCGCGCTCCACATTTGACCTGCGCATATGCGCATATCTTTGCATATTGTTGTCGCTCTGTTATTGATTGCATTGATATACCGTGAAATTCTTAAAGGGATACTGCCTCCTGTATGCGGAAATCACTGGCAAGCCATGCACAGTGGCTGATACATGGCTGTGTTCAGCTCTGTTCAGACAGTCTGATTTATAAATCTATAGATAATGTTATATTTCTGTTTGATTCTCCACACTGAGATTCTCTGACAGTGTTCAGCGTCTCTGGATGAGAAATGTCTTCCAGTCTCGTCTCCTCTGTTTACTGTCTTTCTGTCTTCGTCTCTCCAACATTTCTATTCTTAACCTTCCTCTCTTCATCCCCTATTCATTTCTAGCTCTCCAGGACTCTGAGGCTGCTGCAGAGAATGGGAATAGGGACACAGGCCAAGGCTTGCCATTTTGGCTGAAGTAACAGCAGGACGGTTGTCAACCCCGCATCGGCTTCAATCCCCCTCTCCCTCACCTCTCCTCCCACACACACACACACACACACACATACACACACACACACAAGGACAGACACCCCCACACACAGCCACTGCTATGTCCACCGCCGTAGACATCGCTGGCCCTTCCTCCCCAGATCAG